>JAJHZJ010000624.1:0-2410102 GCA_023548195.1 Bettongia penicillata ogilbyi | reverse complement strand
CTCTCAAAATTAGAATGCAACAGATGGAGGCTAATGACTTTATGAGAAACCAAGAAATCACAAAATAAAACCAAAAGAATGAAAAAATGGAAGATAATGTGAAATATCTCATTGGAAAAACAACTAACCTGGAAAAGAGATCCAGGAGAGACAATTTAAAAATTATGGGACTACCTGAAAGCCATGATCAAAAAAAGAGCCTAGACATCATCTTTCATGAAATTATCAAGGAAAACTGCCCTGATATTCTAGAACCAGAGGACAAAATAAGTATTCAAGGAATCCACAGATCACCTCCTGAAAGAGATCCAAAAAGAGAAACTCCTAGGAACATTGTGGCCAAATTCCAGAGTTCCCTGGTCAAGAAGAAAATATTGCAAGCAGCTAGAAAGAAACAATTCCAGTATTGTGGAAATACAATCAGGATAACACAATCTAGCAGCTTCTACATTAAAGAATCGAAAGGCGCAGAATAGGATATTCCAGAAGTCAAAAGAACTAGGACTAAAACCAAGAATCACCTACCCAGCAAAACTGAGTATAATACTTCAGGGGAAAATATGGTCTTTTAATGAAACAGAGGACTTTCAAGCATTCTTGATGAAAAGACCAGACCTGAAAAGAAAATCTGACTTTCAAACACAAGAATGAAAAGAAGCATGAAAAGGTAAACAGCAAAGAGAAGTCATAAGGGACTTACTAAAGTTGAACTGCTTACATTCCTACATGGAAAGACAATGTTTGTAACTCTTGAAACTTTTCAGTATCTGGGTAGTTGGTGGAATTACACACACACACACACACACACACACACACACACACACACACGTGCATGCACACACAGAGACAGAGAACACAGAGTGAACTGAATAGGATGGGATCATATCTTAAAAAAATGAAGTTAAGCAGTGAGAGAGAAATGTATTGGGAGGAGAAAGGGAGAAATGAAATGGGGCAAATTATCTCTCATAGAAGACGCAGGTAGGAGGCTTTTTAGTGGAGGGAAAAGGAAGGGAGCTGAAAGAAAAACATGAAGTTTACTCTCATCATATTCGACTAAAGGAAGGAATAAAATGCACACTCATTTTGGTATGAAAACCTATCTTACAATACAGGAAATTGGGAGAAGGGGATAAGCAGGGTGGGGGGGATGATGGAAGGGAGGGCAATGGGAGGAGGGAGCAATTTGAAGTCAACACTCTTGGGGAGGGACAGGATCATAAGAGAGAATAGAAGCAATGGGGGGCAGGATAGGATGGAGGGAAATATAGTAAGTCTTATACAACATGACTATCATAGAAGTCATTTGCAAAACTACACATACATAGCCTATATTGAATTGCTTGCCTTCCCAATGGAGATGGGTGGGGAGGGAGGAAGGAAGAGAAGTTGGAACTCAAAGTTTTAGCAACTGTTGAGTATTGTTCTTGCATACAACTGGGAAATATGAAATACAGGTAATGGGGTATAGAAATTTATCTTGCCCTACAGGACAAAAGAAAAGATGGGGATAAGGGAAGGCAGGGATGTTAGAAGGGAGGGCAGATTGGTGGTAGGGGTAATTAGAATGCTTGGCATTGTAGAGTGGGGGGAGGAGAGAGATGGGGAAAAAATTTGGAACTCAAAATTTTGTGGAAATGAATGTTAAAAATTTAAATTAATTTTAAAAAATAAAATTAAAAAAAATCATTTAGTGCAAACCATGCATTTAAAAAATAACCCTTTTGCTGATCTTTTGTGTTTATTTTCATTTTTCTAAGTATATTCCTCCCTCTTCCATCTAGAAAGCCACCATCTGTAAGAAAGAAACCCTCCCAAAAGAGAGGGAAAAGATGGTTCAGCCAAATCTAATCAATGCATCAAACTAATTAGATAGACATATTCCCCAACCATATTCCCCAATCTCTGCAAAGAACAGAGGGAGGAGCATTTTCTCATATTTTTATGGGGGTCAAGCTTGACATTATAATTACTTGGCCTTCACTTTGGGAGTTTTGTAATTATTACTGCTGCTGTTACTTTCTCCATTTTTATTGTGTACATTGTTTTCATGGTTCTAGTTACTTCACGTGGCCATCTGTTTACACATGTCTCTCCACTTCTTTCGGGGACTGTTTCATTTTGCCTTTGTATCTCCAGTATCTAGCACAGGACCTGGCACTCAGCAGGAACTTAATAAATCCTTGTTGAATGACTGATTGATTCGAATTAAATTTTTTTTGGAGGAGGGCTTGGGACTGCACCTGAGATTTCATTGAACTCCCAATGAGAAAACCTCCTTTACCAATGAAGATCAGCAACTACTCTGAAACTGCCATAAGTTCAATGTCTTATGGCACAATAATATTCTATTACATTCTTGTGCCACAGTTTAAATCATTTCTCCATTTGATGAACATCTACTTTGTTTCCAGTTCCTTCTGCTGCCATAAATATTTTCCTGTATTTATGGGACCTTTTTTTCTTCTATCTTTGACCTCCTTGGAGTAATTGTCTAGCAGTGGAATCTTTAGACCAAAGAAGATAGGGAAATTTTAGTCACTTCCTTAGTATAATTCCAAACTGCCTTCCAGAATGGTTGGACCGATTCATCAACTCTGAGTCAGTGACTAATCCTTATATACCCCTTTAACAAAAGCCATTTCCATCTTTTGTATTTACAAATTTGCTGGGAGTAAGGAGAAACCTCAAGGTTGCTTTAATTTGCATTTCTTTTATGTGATTTGGAGCAATCTTTCATACGATTATTAATTAATTTAAGTCCCTTTGATAACTGCTCGATCGTCTCTTTTGACTTGTTATCCATAAGGGAACAATTACTGGTTTTATATATCTCTGTTAATTCCTTACATTTGTCAGCTATCAAACACTTACCAGAGATACTTCTAGTTTTCTCATCTTACTGTTGGGAAAGCATACTTCTCAGTTTAAACACTACACCTATCTTTTCCTAACATTAATATTTTAATGGTAATATCTTAGGGAATTGTGGCACTCTTTCCGTTTGACTCAATTTAATTGGGTTATATCTTGGTTTTGCCTTTGGCTTCACAAAGTTAAATTCCATAAATCAAAACAGAGCAGTATATGCTAAAATATGAAGCTGAGTGAACCAGTGGAGGGACATTTTATTCATACCGATTTTTTCCTAATAGAACTACGTGCAGGTCCAGTATAACTTGACTTGAGCAGCTTAAATGTATTTAAATTCATATTCCCTATTGCCAGCATGGAAGTTCAATGCTGAGATCATGGTTTGAATCCATCTATACTATATAAATCTTAGAGAGGGAGAAAGAAGATGGGAAAGTCTAGTACAGAGGAACAATTCTATCATTTGTGGGAAGGTAGAAATCACCTTTAATTGTCCTATTCAGCCATAATATAGCTAGCCAATTTTTTAAAAAAATACAGCAACTTGTATTTTCATTTAATAACAAAGAAAAAATCTGTATTGTAGCATTCCACTCTAGAATTTATAATGCTAAAATGTTACAGTTTAGTCCTTAATTAAACAGCAAGTATTTGTTGAGCTTCTGTGTTCAGGGACTATGTGAAGACATAAAACACCACTGCCATCTACAAAATGCTTACAGTCTGATAAAGTAAGATGAGAAACTGTACAAATTAGAGGACCTGGGTTCAAACCCTATTTCTGATTCTACTTGTATTACCTTGGGCAAATCATTTCAAAATTCCCTAGGGCATCAATTGCTTTGTCTGTAATATGAAGGGTTGGTTTTAGATGGTCTCTAAATGCTCTCTATATGTAACAATCCTATGGTAGTACCTTCTGATGTTACCAAAGACATGTGAATACCTGATGGTCAGGAAAGAAATCACCCTGGGTGATTCTATCCTGGTGTTCCAGGAATAAAATGAGACATTCAGAAGTCATTAAACAGTTAACAAAAATATATCTACTTAGCCATAAGAGGAGAAGGATATTCAACAAGGTTAGGCATTTAACCCCTCTTGAGTTAGTTCATCTTGAACGAATCTCTCTTCTCAGTCCACCAGCCAAGCAACTGATAGCCCTTTAGCTTCTCCTGGCTAATACATAATCAGATGGTGAGGGAATGATGTCAATAGTCTGAACCCTTAGTCCTCTAAGTCAGCAAAGTTTAGGGGAATATCTCAAGAAAAACAAGCCTAAGCTGCATGAGGGGAAGGGTTAAGATACTGCTCCTACAACATCTGGATACTTCAGGGACCAACCCTGAAAACCCTGAACCTGTGATTCAGGAGCTGTGACTTGCAGCATGACCCTTCCCATCCTAAAGGATGATGGAGACAGCTGAAGCCTTTCAAGAGAGAAGCAAGCATGCTGGTTCCAGAGCAGAGTGGAGGGGTTGCTAATTTAATTGGGATTTATGTCATCAACCAGGAGAGAGGAAAGCTGCAGTAGACCTTGAATGATCTTTATTTTCACTGACATCTCCTGGCTTCCTTCAACAGTCGGTAAAATTTTTACCTTCACCCTTTCCTGGGTCCTCAACCCCACCCTCCACTCTTAGTGCTTTTCCCCTGGAAATTATCTTGAATTTTCCCTGTATGTATTTTGTTTATAATTATTTTCATGTCTCCCACATCAAGAAATGTGAGCTTAAGAACAAGGATCATGGTCTTGCCTTTCTTTGTATCCCCAGACCTTTGCACAGTGACTGACACAAAGTAAGCACTTCTAATAAATGTTTGCTAACTACCTCATGAATCTATAAGCTAGTAAGCATAAGGCTGGCTTGACATGGATGGGAGAGAAGGTTAGGCTTTTTCACGCTAGGTCAGTTCCATCTTAAGAATTTGTCTTTCCTAATTGCATTGCCCATCTCTGTGTATCCTTAAACATGTGGAGCAAAGAGAGGCCATAAGATCCAAGGAAACAAAGACAGATTTACAGTTGCAACACCAAAGGAATTTCCTCTGACTGGAGGCTCCAGCTGTAGAAATAGAAGTAGTTACAACTCCTAAGATCAAAGAGAAAAACTTAGACCCATGTCTTTCTAGTCAAATGAGATGGCAGTTTGGCTAGGGATTGCTGTGACTACCTGGCTAGCACTAGGAAGCAGGAGGCTTGGCTACTATCCTGGGCAAGTGTGAAAGGAAAAGTCTCTCTCCAGGGAGAAGAAGAATCAAGGGAGTGATTGGAAGGAAACCCACACTTAAGCAAAGGAGCTGAAGGAGTGGTCTAAGTTGAAGCAAAATAAGGAGGGACAACCCTGCTCACCTAGCACAGCATAACACCACTACTCCTGGGTTAGTCTATGATCCTATGAATGTTGGTAGGCTGAGTCATAGCTTACACAACCTAGTGATTCTGAACCCCCGTAGCTTATCATCCAAACCCCATCCCTTATCCCTACCACCTGATTCCTTAGTCCCATCCCCTTCAACCTTTTATCCCCCAATTCAAACCAAACACACCCTCCCATTTCTACTGTGCCCTCTGGAATGTCTAAACAAACTTCCCTTTATTCCAAATCTTTTCTTCTCCCACTCCTTCCATATACTAGCTATTACTCTGGCTCTTCTCTGATGACATGTACTCTCTGGCCACTCCTGCAGTATAGGGTGCACCTTCATTCATTCTTCTCAGCTCACTGATTGAGGGAGGAAAGTTAGAATACTCCTTGTTCTCCATTACCACATGCAAGCCCTACCTCCATTACTCAATAATCTCTCTTTTGAGATTCATCTCTATCACTCAATCAAAATTCTTGTAGTTATTGTCTCCAAACTTCCAGGTCACTCTCCTTTCCTCTTCAATGAGTTTGGGACATCTTTTACTATTTTTTCTTTCCTTTCTAACTCCTGTCCTGATACTAGGAGACTTAACAACTTATACTAACTTTCCATCAAACACTCGACCTACTCATTTCCCATGAATTACTTCTCCACCCCACCCTCAGCCACACACAAAGAAGGTCAGATTCTTTTTCTTGCTCTCACCTACAAATATACCACTTTCATATTCAAGAATTATCTGACCATAAGCTGCTGGCTATCCACAATTCCCTCTGTCTTCCCTTACCAAACTATGGTCTTCACGCACACTCTTTGACCCCTCAATTCTCCCTTTTATAAACTAGTTTCTCCTTTTTTTCCTATCTGGACCCCTTGGTGAACGAATTAAACTCTACTTTGTCCTCTTCTTTAGAGTGCCTAACCTCCTTGTCATTTTGCTGGTCATGCCCTGCCAAGGTTCATCTCTGGATCATTCTCTTTGAATCATTTTGATCATCCACTGCCTGTGTTCCGATACATGTGCTGCTGAGCAAAGGTGGAGAAAAATCAGACAGCTGCTCCCACTAGGTTCACGATAAATTTATGCTAAACAATTAAATGCTGTTATTTTTATTTCTTTATTGACCACTCTGATATTTGTTGCTCTGTACTTTTAAAACACAAATGTAGTAGTAGTAGTAGTAGTAGTAGTAGTAGTAGTAGTAGTAGTAAACTGTAATAATAATAATAACTAGTGTTTATATGACTTGTGGGATTCAGTGGGGGAGGGAGGAAGAAGTAGAGTAAACCAAACCTTTGATTTCCTATGGGAAACTCCTTTTGCCAATGCAGACCATTGCCTGCTCTGCAGTTTAGTCTTGAACAGTTGCCATGGGCACAGAAACATTAAGCATTTTTTGCCTGGAATTACACACCCTCTGGCTGTGTCAGAGGCTGGGTTTGAACCCAATGAAGTCTTCAGGACTTCACTGACACATCATGCTACCACTACATCAGATTTCCACTCCTTAGGAAAGCAGGAAATGACTGATCATCAGCTATTCTGGCTAAGTAAAAGTTAACTGGCTTGCTTAAGAGGAATGTTTCAGGGTTAAAGCCTAAGTGATGAAATGACTTTTTTTTTAAAATTATGGAAGGAAACTGTCTTTGTGATTACTTCATTGGTAAAGTACTGGAGCTGAGAATGAAATGTTGTTTCCAACTTCCCAGGGGCATTTCATCATAAGTTGCTACTGTGGGAATTGCAGCAACCAGTCTTGAAAGCTAAATTGTGCCCATATTTCCAGCAACTCCTCCTTTAGCTCCAAAACACTGGACTAGGACTTCAGCTCAGCAAAGATTTAAGCAGCTCCCTTCTTTAAGAACTTAGTCATCAGAGCCTTCTTCTGAATTTTCCTAGTTGATGAAATTTGCTGCTATTTCTCCAAAAGGAGGTTCACATCTTTTCCCCAGGCTGTACCCCATGGCTGGAACATACTCTTCTAAGTCTTGAAGTCTTAGAATCCCTAGTTTCTTTCAAAGCTCAGCTCTAATCATCTTTTACATAAGGCCTTTCCTGACCACCCCCAAGCTAGGGTTTTCCCTCCAAATTACCCTGAATTTATTTTGGATATTGAGAGGCAGCAGTGGTACAGGGTACAGAGACCTGGTCTTAAAATCAGGAGAACCTGGGTTCAAGTCATGCCCCTAACATATACTGACTGCATGAACCAGGGCAAGTTTAACCCTAGGCAACTGTAGGTAACCATAAATTACAGAGAAGATGTGTACATCCCTGTATTAGTAGAGGAACTTTTCTCACTTGGGAGTTCTCTATATTAATGAAATTACAGGTCCAGTCCTATACCCTACATATTTATATTTATGCAGTACCTAGCACATAGTAGGAAGGGGGTAATATACATTAAGTGCCTATTACATGCAGGCATTGTGCTAAGCACATTGTAAATAGTTTGTCCTCACAGCAATCTTGCAAGATAGCTGTTATGATTATCCCTCTTTTACAGTTGACGAGACTGAGGCAAACAGAAGTTAAGTGACTTGCCCAAGGTCACATGGCTACGACGTGTCTAACTCCAGTGTTTGTCTTTCTGACTCCAGGGCCAGTGTTCTGCTTACGGATGATGAGTCTGACTACATAACATCTCCCTGCATGGAACGCTCCATGCTCTTGGGGAGTAGGGATCATTTCTTTCTTTGTCCTTGTATCCCTAGCATCTGGTACGTAGAAGGCAGCTGGCAAATAAATGCCTGTTGGCTGGCTGATGATTCCCTAATGATAAAACGAAGATGACAGTAGAATAAACATATTGAACATTTAAACAAATTTCAAATGAAAATATTTGAAATGGCGGCTCTTAAAGTTCTAAAAAGGTGCTAGATAACATGGACTGTAATCAGATATGCCATACATTTACCAGTTAGCTATTTTACATGCATACATTTTGTCTCTCCAACTAAATCATCTGCCCCTCCTTTAAGTGCTACTGACGATTTAATCTGAGTCTCACATGATAGCATTTACAATTCGAAAAAGATATGTCAGTCTTATCTATATGATGACATCCCAGTATGGACTCTGAGGATAATGTGATATATATAAAAATACAGGCCTGCTCAGAACATGATCTTCATGGTATTTATCTATGAGGAACATTCCCATTTATTAATAAGGATGATATGAAAGCCTGGAGGTGGAGGGTAAAAGAAGAGAATATGGAAATATTTAAGGGAAATACATTTGTTTTGAATATTTTAAAGGGTTTTTTTTCCCCAGGAAATAAGTCAAATAAACAGGAAAAAGGAACATTTTTTCTTTGCTTACAGTTTTCTTGACCTTCCAACATCTTTAGGCAAAAGTTTGACCTGAATGACTAATATCATTTACACTCATTAACACTTTTATCCACACATAAATTATATATAGTGTGTTGCATTTTAGAAGTGCCTAAGAGTAATTAATCTATGTAAAAGTCCTTTAAAATAGGTCATCATCAAACTGAAAAACAGAAAAAAGGAAGGCTATTAAAGCACATCAGCTGAGAATATGTTGTTTCCTAAATTTGAATCAGATCTAAGACACAAGTTCTGCTTCCCATATCTCCTCTTACAGTGCCTCTCCATGGCCCTTACTCATGATTTGTTCTTGGTAACCTTTGAAATCTTCATTTTAAAGCACATGTCACAATTTTAAGGAAATATGATGTCCTACTGTAACAAGTTTTAGATAGTGGCTCCAGACAAATATTATAAACTAAGTAATTATTTTAACATAAACAATCAGGACAAGCCAGAACGTAATTACACGTCTATGAACCGAATTGGATTTTCAGGTTCAGACCTAAGACAACACCTAACAGTGTTGAATACAGAACAGAACCTGGTTCCCTGGCATTTCCCCACACCAATGTCCCAAAGCAGAGATCATACCTATTGCTCCCACTAACAATTTCTAAAGTTAAGCAAATCCTGGAAATCAGAGAGGGGAATGAGTGAAGTAGGTAATGATGTAGCAGTAAAAACTGGGCCTAGACTAGCACAGACCAATGGCACCTTCCCAGCTCTTGAAATGGTCCTTTAAGAGTACTATCTTTTTTGTAAAGCCTTCACAATGTGACCAGATGGTCAGGATAAGGATTTGAGGAGAATGCCAATCACAACTGTCAAGAGTCTACTGAGGTGGGCTACTGGTAAATGAATAATTGAAATCTGGAAGAAGTAGGAGACACGTTCTATTTCATGGAATTCTGGTTGCGGAAGAGACATCTGAGGTCTCCTAATGCATTCCTTTCCTGACCAAGGATCCCCTGTATGGCATACCCAGTAAGTGATCACCCAGCCTCTGCCTAAATACAGGGAAGGGGAATCTATTAGAAGTCCCAAGGTACCTGATTATACTTTTAGATTTTAGGGAGCTTGTCCTTACATCAAGACTAAATCTTCCTGTCTTCAACTTCTCCCCATTCTTCCTAACGTGGCCACCAAGCAAGTCTCTTCCAAAGTCAGACCTTAAACTATTTGCAAACTTCTATCATCCCCCCCTTTCCCCAACCTCATCCTCAAACAAAGGTTTTTTCTTCTCTGGATCTCCCTAATTCCTTCAACTGGTCTTCACATGAAATTTTCTATAGTCCATGAAGACACTCCTGGTGGTTGTCTTCCGCACAAGCATTGGTTCTTCTCTATGACTCCATTTCACTACTTGTAAAACACAAGATTATCTGTATTTCCCTTTACTTAAAATTAAGATTTTTTTTAAAAAGTAGGATTTTAAAATAAGTCATTTGCAATTTAAGACTAGCAAATCAACAAGAAACGATAAGATTCTGATGACTAGAAAGTATAGGTGATTAGAAAGCAAAGACGTTACAATACAGATATTTTTTTTCACTGAGGCTTTGGCGAATCTGTCATTTTTGAGAAGTGTGCAAGCTTGAATATGACTTCTACTTGCACAAGAAACCAGAGTGACTCATAGACATCATCTATTACCTAAATTGGTGTTTTGCAACAAATTTTCCACTTTTCCCTCCTTCTAAAACTGAAATTTAATAAGACCTACACAGAACTGTGTTAAAAGGACATTAATAGTCTGGTTCAAAATGATGGGAGGGGAGGGGAAAATCAGGAAATTTAGAGATCTCTCTTGATCTCAGAAAACTTTAAGCCAATGTGTAAGTTACATTAGGAAGGGAGGGAGGTAAGCACTTATTAAGACCCTACTATGTGCCAGGAACTGTGCTAAGTACTTTACAAATATTAGCTCATTTGATCCTCACAACCCTGGGAAACAGCTATTATTATGATGATCATTTTACACTTGAGGAAACTGAGGCAGACAGAAGTTTAGTGATTTGCCCACACAGCTATTACCTGTTTGAGATTAAATCTGAACTCAAGTCTTCCTGGACTCAAGTTCAGGGCCAGTGTTCTACACATTGTGCCACCTGGTTGCCAAGATATGATTGGCCAATTATCACTCAACAATCCATTCCTCTGACATTCAGACATCCCACCAGAATTTTGGTGATCTTAAAACACATAAGTGAATGTAATATCTTTCACAGTAGATACTTAATAAACATTTGAGTTAAATTAAAACTATAAGACACAATTTAAAACATATCAACTTTCAGCTCACAATCAGTGGGATGTACAGATATGGAAGCCAATACTTCAAAAATCAACTCATATTTCTATAACATCCTCTAGATCATATTTCACATCTACTTTTCACATTGATTCCAGTAAGGAAAAACCTCAGAAAGCTTTGGAGCTTTTGTGCATTAAATTAGAAGTACTTCTTCCCCCAGATTGAATCTTGGGTGAAAAGCTTATTTGGGGCTCTAAACGTAGGCACAACTGCATTACTGTTCTCTAATTAATGTAGAATAATTCTTGGATTCATGGCATTGCCAGGCTAAACTACACTCAAAAGAAACCCTTTGTTTTCAAATAAATCAATGCTTGGCTTTAGATAATTCTATAAAGAATCCTATTCATGAAGCCTACTTGAAATGATGAAATTTTTTAAAAATCCACATCCCTGTTGAAAGGATAATCTTTATTTAAAAGACTTTTTTCCTATTTGTTTCATAAAATCAGAGAATTTTAAAGTTGGTGATATCTGCCACAACCCTTTTATTTTTCATAGAAGGAAACTGAAACCCACGAAGATAAGTGACTGACTCAAGGTAACTCAAAGATGCTCACATGGATCTTGGATTTCATCCCTTTGGGACTTCACCCCAATGATTCAGGTCACAATCTGCAGATTCCTGGCCATCATGTGTACTGTTGTCCATGTCCTCCCATAAGAGTCACACAGAGAGTCACCCAACACCACAGGGTCTTTCCTTTCTTTTTTATGTTATTTTCTTTCTTTGCTACTTCTCTTTAGCCAATTGAGAAAAAACAAACGAATAAACAACTACATTTTTGGAACAAGGATGGATAGCCAACTACAGCTATACTGGCTACGTCCAAAAAATGTACTCTGCCCATTTATGAAGCCTCTACTATGTGCCAAGAACTGTGCTAAGTGCTTTACAAATATTATCTCATTTGATCCTCAGAACAAGCCTGGGCAGTAGCTCCTATTATGATCTATATTTTAAATCAATCACCGCCTGTCAGGAGATCAGGAACATGGCTCATCATTGGTCTTCTAGAATTCTGATTGATCAGAGTTCATAAGTCTTTCAAAGTTGTTTGTCTTTCTAATGTTATTATTGAATAAATTGTTCTAGTTCTGTTCACTTAGCTCCGCATCACCTTCCTTGATTTTTAGGCAGATAAGTGGCACAGTACTGAGCCTGGAGTCAGGAAGACCTAAGTTCAAGTCCAGCCCCAGATACCTACTAGCTATTCCACCCTGGGCAAGTCACTTAATCTCAGTTTACCTGAATTTCCTCCACTGGAAAATAAGCACAGTAATAGTACCTACATCCTAGATTTGTTGTGAGGATCAAATGAGATACTATTTGTAAAGCGTTTTGCACATTAGTAACTGCTTAGTAAATGCTTGTTCCTTCTCCTTTCTCTCAACCTTTCAAATATATCCACGGAAGACTCTGGGTGTCCTTCACTATTATCCTTCACAATTTCCACATGACTATTCCATCTTCTGTTTCTCCTGTTATGAAATATTTTGATGACATCTTTTACTCCTGTTCTTTGAAGTTCCTCTTCAGTTATATGCTGCAGCCATGTGCCTTAACATGGCCTTTTGGGTGATACTCATTATTAATTCTTCAGAGATAATTGTATTCCATGTTTTCCTGATTTGTGGCAACTGCAATTAGAATGCTGGAATTAACAGGATGGGCTTTTGTTTTTATGGGAAACTTGTAAAGTGGGAACTTTGCCCTATCCCAAAGGCCATCCAGCCATTTTGCTCTTCTTGCTCATGCTAGATCCCACTTTTTGTCCTCCATATGTCCTTTCTCTCCTAAATATACATTCTAATGGCCACATTCTACAGGCTGTCCATTTCAAATGCATTCTGTAAGTGGGAGTTTTTTATGCATTTTTCATGCACCAGTCATGGGGTATGGTATGGTATGGTACGGTATGGTACGGTACGGTACGGTATGGTAACACAAGTAAAGAGGGGAAACTTGGCTCAATCCAGTCCTCTTCAGTAGTTACATTAAACATGGGAAAACAGCATAGCTTATGCAAAAACTAAAAATTAACCCACGCAAGAGAAACAGAGCTTGAAATCACCTAGTCCCACCCCTGTTCCAGTGTTTGAATTCTCTCTACAACACATCTCTCAAAAAGGACTATCTAACCTCTGCTTGAACACTTCTGATAATGAGAGAGTCACTACTTCATGTTGGTGGCAACTTAGCTCTTTCTTTGTATCCATCATAGGCTCTCTATGCCTTTATCAAAATCTTTGCTAAAACAGATGAATCAATCATGACAGGCATTTATAAAGCACTTACCATGTGCCAGACACAGTGCTGAAGACACAGACACAAAATAGAAACACCTACCCTCAAGGAACTAACATTCTAATAGGGGAGATCAGATATATACAGGAGTATTGGCCAGGAAAAAGAGTTTTAATGTGAGAAGTCACAAAGATGGGGAGTGGAACAGTAGGGTAGTCACACTGACATGCCTTCTCTTGTGGTGTGATCATGTTTGTCCTTGTTGCCAAAGAAGACCATGCCATCAGAGAAATGATGACATACTTGTACTTGACTTTGTTTTGAGTGAGGGAGGGCTGTGCAGGTCACCAGCCTCACTTCTCCTCCAGAGTCATCTGAATCCAGTGACCAGATATTCATCAGGATGACTGGAAATAGCCCAGGATGCACTGGGAGACCTTGGGCCCTTTAGGATGGTGACCTGTACAGCCCTCCCTCACTCAAAACAAAGTCAAGTGAAAGTCATGTCATCATTTCTCTGATGGCATGGTCTTCGCCAACAAAGGACGAACATGACCCTATGAGTAGATGCAGCCGTTTGAATGCTAGCTGGGTACCTCACCTCTTCCTCTCCTGTCTGCCTCCCCCTCCCATTCGTTCTCCTCTCCAAAGGAAGGTAAATTTGGATGGCCAAAAATTGCTCAGTTGACATGAGTTTTACTGGCTCCTTCCCTTCCCTTTCCCCTGTCCCATCCTGTCCCCTGTCCTGTTCTCTCCTAAAACCCTAAACCTACTGCACTCTGAAACTGGGACCCCAACGGGCCCCTGAATCCTCCTAGCTTTAGAGTGATTATCAACAGTAACTGTTGCTGTTTCCCACCCAGCCTGATGTCTTTGTTTTTTTTGAACTCATTTAAAGGGGCCATGCCCTGGCGACTTCTTAAACAAGCCCATTCTGTTGCCTCACCCTAAGTGAGTACCTGCAACGGCCTTGCCCTAAAGGGTCCTAGGTGTCCCAGTGCATCCTAGGCCATTTCCAGTCATCCTGAGGAATATCAGGTCACTGGATTCAGATTGTGGTGTGATAGCATTTATTTGAATACAGTTCTCCCAGCAAGAGATGGAAAGAAAAGAGTGATCTGGGATGATGTGAGGGAGCAAGACAAAAACTCAATAGCCATGTGAAGACATGGAATTATGGGAGTGAAGATCTTAGTCAATGGCCTGTTGTCATTCATACCTTTCAGTTGTGCCCAACTCTTTATGACCCTGTTTCGTGTTTCCTGGCAACAACACTGGAGTGGTTTGCCATTTCCTTCTCTAGCTCATTTTTCAGATGAGGAAACTGAGGCAAACAGGCTTAAGTGACTTTCAAAGGGTCACAAAGCTACTATCTGGGGATAGACTAGAACTCAGGTCTTCCTGACTCCAGCCCTGGCACTCTATCTACAGGACCATTTAACTCCTTCCAAGTACAGCTCCTGAAGCTCCAGTTGATAATGATCAAAAGATTCAAATGCAGAAGGCATAAGAAAGTCACATAACAGTACTGTTCCACACTGAAAATGTTTCAAGATAAAAATAACCAAATGGCAATAAGATATTAGCTAAATCTCTGGTGATATTATATAACTCACATGATGCTACCATGGTACAGATAGCAATCAACGCTTTAGCAACTTGGTTATTTTTTTTTTACCACTCTCATCATCTTAACACACTTAACTTTATATTCAAGATAATTCTTTTTACACTATGAATTTACACTTTGAATTACTGGGATCTTGCCAAAAATCTTTGTCCAGTCATATTTGTACACATTCTCATCATTAATTCATATTGCACTTAAGTGGTTTACAAAGCTCATATAACTTTTGGCACTATGTGGTCTGGAGACAGGACCCAAGCTGACAAAGACACGGTGGGTTGTATTTGTTGCCAGATCAAGAAAACAATAAGTGGTCTCCATGGAGCGGCAATTTTAAGTCTCCCTGGAAAGAGATACAAGGGAAGAGTGTTGTAAAGACAAAGTTGGAAAGAGAACAGCAGCAGTGGCAGATGGAGAATACTTCTCAGGAGATTGGCTCTTAGGCTTGTAACTGTTAAAGTCTTTTCCTTTCCATCAGGGAGAGACTGAATTAGGCCTCCTTAGAGGAAGAGCTGGAACAACCATGAATCTAATCTGTTTTACTGGTTGCACGCAAAGGTGGCATGACTCATTGCTAAGTGTTTCTTTACTATTTTGAATTTTGCTTACTGGTTCTTTACTTTTTCCCTCAAAAATAATGGTTTACTAGATAAAGATAATTTAAATTGCATCCTGAGTTTATGTTTTTTGCTATAGGCATGTGATAAAGATAGCAGTGGTGAACCATAAGGAAAATTGATTATACCAAATTCAGCTGGGTGGGAAACCACCTTCCTAGCATGGTAAAAGAGTGACTGAGGGCTTGGAACACTTTATGAATTTTATTTACAATCTCTGTTTTTAAACCTTTTCTAGCTTTGCAAAGAAGGGAAGCCATGTAGAACTAGGACCTTTGCCCTAGACCCAAACTCTCTGGAGCTAACTAATCTGATCTCTAAGAACACAGGTTACTTTGCGGAAGGGAAAGAAGGAAAAGTTATAAATTTTCTTTCTCAACTCGATCCCTCCATCTCCACTCGCCCTCCACCACCACTCATCCTCCCCCCACCTCTTTACAGGTAATAGAGAGAAAGTTACTGGTCCCAAGGGGTGAAGAAAGGGAATATGAAAAATACTCATCCAAACTGCTCTACACAGCGACCTCTGCAGATCTTTACTCCCAAAAACCTTATGGAATAGTGCAATCTCATTTTATGGATTAGGAAAGTAGTACCCTAAAAGAGAAATAATGAACCTAAGGTCACATATGTAACAAGTGTCAGAGTCAGAATTTGAACTGAGGTCTTTTGGGTTCAGATTGCTTCTTTAAATTGCTGCATTCAATTCCTATATGAGAGAGTACAGCATCAAATAAGCTTAAGGCCCAAGGCATCTTCTTATTTTTCTCATTAGTACAGAGAAGTTCATCCCACCATCTGCTAGGATGTATGTTACTGGGCCACCAGATGACATTTGAAAACAAATACCTAAGTATTATAAAATTTGCTTGTTCTATTAGCTTTGCACCCAATTTAGTTTATTTAGATGATGTTTTCCTTGAGGTGGTACAGTGGATAGAGTGCTAGGACTGAAGTCAAGGAAGACTCATCTTGCTGAATTCAAATCTGATCTCATACACGTACTAACTGTGTGACTCTGGGCAAGTCATTTAATCCTGTTTGCCTTCGTTTCCTCATGTGGAAAAAGAGGAGAAGAAAAAAACCGAAAACTACTCCAGTATCTCTGTCAAGAATACCCCTAAATAGGACCACAAAGAATCGGACACTGAAGTGACTCTACAACAAGAATATCAACAGTATCTGTTAAGACCAAAGTGCTACAGTAACAGTAACATTGTGTGATGACCGACTTTGTTACTCTTCTGAGCAATTCAAGGATCTAAGACAATTCCAAAAAACTCATGATGGAAAATGCCACCCACATCCAGAGAAAGAACTATGGAGGGCGGAGCCAAGATGGTGGAGTAGAAGGACGCAAGTTTACGAGCTCCAACCCACAGCACATAGAATTAATGTAAAAAGAGATCCGCATAACTTCTGGACCACTGAAAGGGGTACAGAAATGGAGTGGAAGAGATTTCCGTGCCAGAGAGCCCTGGAGACCCGGCCCCAGGGTCCGTCGCGCCCCGGAAAGCGGACCCCACCCCCAGCGCTGCCCTGGCCACGGCCCCAGAGAAGCTGACCCGAGCAGGCTTCAGGGACGGAAGCTCCAGCAGCTGGGAAAGTCCCTCTGCCCACAGAAGCTACACGTCAGTGAGAGAGGCTGGGCTGGAGGAGGGGAGCGGAGTGTCTCCGTGACTCGGGCCCCCTCGGGAAGAAGCGGCAGCGGCAGAGACAGGAGCAGGAAGCGGCGGAGGCAGAGGTGTGGGCGGCAGCGGAGGCAGCGGCGGCAGTCACCCGGACTCCCTCAGCAGCAGGCAGGATCCTCATTACGGAAGGTCTCTGCATAAACAACCTGAGGGAGCTGAGCCTGTGAGACGGACCTGCCCCACTCCGCTCTATTACTCAAGGCCTCTGCATAAAGCCCCTGAGGGAGCTGAGCCTGGGAGGCGCCCCCCCCCACCCACTCCGTTCCTGAAGGTCTCTGCATAAAGCCCCTGAGGAGGCTGAGCCTGGGAGGCGGCCCTGCCCCCACCCCAGCACCAGAACCAAAGGTCACTTTGATTAGCAGCTGGGCGGCGCATTTGAATCTCAGAGCCCAAGCACTAGCTGGGCGGATCTAGGCGGGGGTGGACAGGAATCTCAGAAGTCAAATAACTGGCTGGGAAAATGCCTAGAAAAGGGAAGAAAAATAAGACTATAGAGAGTTTTTTCCAACAAATGCAAATGATCCCAACATTCGGATCTGATGACGAGGACGAGGACGTATTCTCGCCATTGGGGAAAGATGTGGAGGGCGGGGCCTCAGTACCCCAGACACCCCAGGGGGATGTCAAGTGGGCTCAGGCCTTGGAAGAGCTAAAAAAGGATTTTGAAAAGCAAGTTAGACAGGTGGAGAAAAAGCTGGGAAGAGAAATGAGAGACATGCAAGAAAAGTATGAAAAACGGGTCAATACCTTGGTTAAGGAGACCCAAAAAAATGCTGAAGAAAATAACACCTTGAAGACTAGGCTCACTCAATTGGCAAAAGAGGTTCAAAAAGCCAATGAGGAGAAGAATGCTTTAAAAATCAGAATTAGCCAAATGAAAAAAGAGGTTCAAAAGCTCACTGAATTTAATAGCTCTCTCAAAATTAGAATGGAACAGATGGAGTCTAATGACTTTACGAGAAACCAAGAAATCACCAACAAAACCAAAAGAATGAAAAAATGGAAGAGAATGTGAAATATCTCATGGGAAAAACAACTGACCTGGAGAATAGATCCAGGAGAGACAATTTAAAAATTATGGGACTACCTGAAAGTCATGATCAAAAAAAGAGCCTAGACATCATCTTACATGAAATTATCAAGGAAAACTGCCCTGACATTCTAGAACCAGAGGGCAAAATAAGTATTGAAAGAATCCATCGATCACCACCTGAAAGAGATCCAAAAAGAGAAACTCCTAGGAACATTGTGGCCAAATTCCAGAACTCCCAGGTCAAGGAGAAAATCTTGCAAGCAGCTAGAAAGAAACAATTTCAGTACTGTGGAAATACAATCAGAATAACTCAAGATCTAGCAGCTTCTACATTAAGAGATCGAAGGGCATGGAATAGGATATTCCAGAAGTCAAAGGAACTAGGACTCAAACCAAGAATCACCTACCCAGCTAAACTGAGTATAATACTTCAGGGGAAAATATGGTCTTTCAATGAAACAGAGGACTTTCAAGCATTCTTGATGAAAAGACCAGAGCTGAAAAGAAAATTTGACTTTCAAACACAAGAATGAGAAGAAGCATGAAAAAGTAAACAGCAAAGAGAAGTCTTAAGGGACTTACCAGAAGTGAACTGTTTACATTTCTACATGGAAAGACAATATTTGTAACTCTTAAAACTTTTCAGTATCTGGGTAGTTGGTGGGACCACACACATACATGTACACACGTGCACGCACACACACACACACACACATGCACACACACAGAGACAGAGAGCACAGAGTGAATTGAATAGGATGGGACCATAGCTTAAAAGAAATTAAGGTAAATGGTGAGAGAGAAATGTAATGGGAGGAAAGAGGGTGAAATGGAATGGGGTAATTATATGTCATTTAAGAGGCAAGTAGGAGAATTTTTAGTGGAGGGAAAAAGAGGAGAGCTGAGAAAAAAAAACCAAGAAGTTTACCCTCATCACATTTGACTAAAGGCAGGAATAAAATGCACACCCATTTTGGTATGAAAACCTATCTTACAGTATAGGAAAGTGGGGGGGAAGGAGATAAGCAAGGCGGGGGGGATGATGGAAGGGAGGGCAAAGGGAGGAGGGAACAATTTGAAGTCAACACTTGGGGAGGGACAGGATCAAAAGATAGAAGAGAAACAAGGAGGGACAGAATAGGATGGAGGGTAATTGAGTTAGTCTTACACAACACGACTGTTATGGAAGTCATTTGCAAAATTACACAGATATGGCCTATATTGAATTGCCTGCCTTCCCAAAGGGAATGGGTGGGGAGGGAGGGATGGGGAGAATTTGGAACTCAAAGTTTTAGGAACAACTGTCTAGTATTGCTGTTGCTACTAGGAAAGAAGACATACAGTTAAGGAGGAATAGAAAGTCATCTGGCCCTACAGGAGAAAAGAGAAGATGGGACAAGAGAAGGGAGGGATGACAGAAGAGAGAGCAGATTGGAGATAGGGAAAATTAGATTGCTTGGAGTATTGGGGTGGGGGGAGGGGATATAAGGGGAGAAAATTTGGAACCCAAAATTTTGTGAAAATGAATGTAAAAAGCCAAATAAATAAATAAATAAACAAACAAACAAATAAATAAGGAAAAAAGAACTATGGAGTCTGAATGCAGATTGAGGCATACTATTTTCTCTTTTTATGTTGTTTTTGTATTTTCTCTCTCATGGTTTTTCTTTTTGGTTCTGCTTCTTTACAATACGACTAATGTGGAAATATGTTTAAAATGACCACACATGCATAGCCTATATCAACTTGCATCCTGTCTTGGGGATGGTGAAATGGAATGGGGAGTGAAATTTTGAACTCAAAATCTTACAGAAGTGAATGCTGAAAATATAAATTAATTCATCTAAAAACAAAAGTAAAAAAAAACCCACCAGAGTGCTAGTCTTTGTTGTATATTTATTTGTTATTGTAGAAGAAACTGGGCACTCCATATGGGGGACAGTTAGAGGAACATGTTAGCAAGACCCTCAAATTCCATATGTTCTTAGGGTCATTGCTTCTCTCAGTAAACCGACACTTCATTAGTGTTATTAGAATATCTAACATTTACATAATGCCAATGTGCAATTATCCTTGTAACAACTGTGGGAGGTAGGTGCTATTATTATCTCGATTTTGCAGATGAGGAAACTGAGGCAAACAGGTTAAGCGACTTGGTCAGAGTCGCACAGCTAGTCAGTTCCTGAGTCCACATCTGAACTCAGTCTTGCCACCTAGCTGTCCAATTAATCCATTTCAAATTCTGTTAAACCAATTTCTATTAAGCAAAGGATACCAACACAGGATTTAAACAAGCAACTCAAAATAATCTTTCATTATTTTTTTAAATTTAGTTAAATTTATTTAACTTTTTACATTCATTTTCACAAAATTTTGGGTTACAAATTTTCTCCCCATTTGTTCCCTCCCCCCACCCCAATATATCAAGCATTCTAATTGCCCCTATCACCAATCTGCCCTCTCTTCTATCATCCTTCCCTTCCCTTGTCCCCATCTTCTCTTTTGTCCTGTAGGACCAGATAACTTTCTATTCCCCATTACCTGTATTTCTTATCCCTAGTAGCAAGAACAATACTTGACAGTTGTTCCTAAAGCTTTGAGTTCCAACTTCTCCCCATCCCTCCCTCCCCACCCATTCCCTTTGGGAAGGCAGGCAATTCAATATAGGCCATATCTGTGTAGTTCTGCAAATGACTTCCATAATAGTCATGTTGTGTAAGACTAACTATATTTCCCTCCATCCTATCCTGCCCCCCATTGCTTCTATTCTCTCTTATGATCCTGTCCCTCCCCAAGAGTGTTGACTTCAAATTGCTCCCTCCTCCCATTGCTCTCTCTTCCATCATCCCCCCCACCATGCTTATCCCCTTCTCCCCCACTTTCCTGTATTGTAAGATAGGTTTTCATACCAAAATGTGTGTACATTTTATACATTCCATTAGTCGAATGTGATGAGAGTAAACTTCATGTTTTTCTCTCAGCTCCCTTCCTTTTCCCTCCACTAAAAAGTCTCCTACCTGTCTCTTCTATGAGAGATAATTTGCCCCATTCCATTTCTCCCTCTCTCCTCCCAATACATTTCTCTCTCACTGCTTAACTTCATTTTTTTAAGATACGACCACATCCTATTCAATTCACTCTGTGTTCTCTGTCTCTGTGTGTGCATGCATGTGTGTGGATGTGTGTGTGTGTAATCCCACCAACTACCCAGATACTGAAAAGTTTCAAGAGTTACAAATATTGTTTTTCCATGTAAGAATGTGAACAGTTCAACTTTAGTAAGTCCCTTATGACTTCTCTTTGCTGTTTACCTTTTCATGCTTCTTTTCATTCTTGTGTTTGAAAGTCAAATTTTCTTTTCAGCTCTGGTCTTTTCATCAAGAATGCTTGAAAGTCCTCTCTTTCATTGAAAGACCATTTTTTCCCCTGAAGTATTATACTCAGTTTTGCCGGGTAGGTGATTCTTGGTTTGAGTCCTAGTTCCTTTGACTTCTGGAATATCATATTCCATGCCCTTCAATCCCTTAATGTAAAAGCTGCTAGATCTTGTGTTATCCTGATTGTATTTCCACAATACTGGAATTGTTTCTTTCTAGCTGCTTGCAATGTTTTCTCCTTGACCTGGAAATTCTGGAATTTGGCCACAATGTTCCTAGGAGTTTCTCTTTTTGGATCTCTTTCAGGAGGTGATCTGTGGATTCCTTGAATACTTATTTTGCCCTCTGGTTCTAGAATATCAGGGCAGTTTTCCTTGATAATTTCATGAAAGATGATGTCTAGGCTCTTTTTTTGATCATGGCTTTCTGGTAGTCCCATAATTTTTAAATTATCTCTCCTGGATCTATTTTCCAGGTCAGTTGTTTTTCCAATGAGATATTTCACATTCTCTTCCATTTTTTCATTCTTTTGGTTTTGTTTTGTGATTTCTTGGTTTCTCATAAAGTCATTAGCCTCCATCTGTTCCATTCCAATTTTTAAACAGCTATTTTCTTCAGTGAGCTTTTGAACCTCCTTTTCCATTTGGCTAATTCTACTTTTGAAAGCATTCTTCTCCTCACTGGCTTTTTGAACCTCTTTTGCCAACTGAGTTAGCCTATTTTTAAAGCTGTTATTTTCTTCAGCATTTTTGGGGGGTTCCTTTAGCAAGGTATTGACCTGCTTTTCATGCTTTTCTTGCATCTCTCTCATTTCTCTTCCCATTTTTACCCTCCACCTCTCTCACTTGCTTTTCAAAATCCTTTTTGAGCTCTTCCATGGCCTGAGCCCAATGAATATTTATTTTGGATGTTTGGGATACAGAAGCCTTGACTTCTATGTCTTTCCCTGATGGTAAGCATTGTTGTTCCTCAACTGAAAGGATGGGAAGAGATCTCTGTTTACCAAGAAAGTAACCTTCTATGGTCTTGTTTTTTTTTCCCTTTTCCCAGCTGGTTACTTGACTTCTGAGATTCCTCTCCACACCCACCTGGCTTCCAGATCTGCCCAGCTAGTGCTTGGGGTCTGAGATTCAAATGCTGCTTCCCAGCCTCAGGGCTTTCAGCAGGGGCAGGGCTGCTATTCAGTGTGAGATTAAGTTCAGCTGCTCAGGTTGGGGCAGGGCTGCTCCACAAGGCTCAGTTCCCTCAGAGGGTTTATGTGGAGACCTTCAACAATGGATCCGAGCTCCTGCTTGCTTTGTGAGCCCCTGTCCACTGCTGCCCCTGCTGCTCCCCCCCATGGGTACCGAGCTATGGGGACACCCCGCTCCCCTCTCGCCCAGCCAAACAAGCTCTCTCACTAACCTTTGGCGTCTGTGTGGATGGACCTGCGCGGGCGCTGGAGATTCTGTCCCTGAAGCATGCTCGGATCTGCTCCTCTCAGTGCCATGCGGCCAAGGCAGGGCTGGGCTCTGCTCTGGGTCCGGTGCATGACGGACCTTTGGTGTCGGTTTTTCAGGGCTCTCTGGAATAGAAATCTCCTCCACTCTGTTGTTGTATGGCTTCCACTGCTCCAGAATTTGTTGGGAGTTCTTCTTTACAGGTATTTTATGGGCTGTGGGTTCAGAGCTAGCATATGTGAATCTTTCTACTCTGCCATCTTTGCTCCTCCCCCCAATCTTTCATTTTGAAATCACAATAATATATTTTTTTAGATTAACACACTTGCGTCATTAAATTTTGCTATACAAAATACGGATATAAAATACTAGTTTGCCTCTTTCCAAACTCAGATATAAGTACTCACCCATAGGCAGATGGTATGTTGGTACTTCTACAGTTTCAAAATGGCCTAATATCTTTAACAAAGTAGATTTGATATTGGTCAACTTTTCCCCTAGTTCAAAGTGCTTTTGATCTTTACAGAAACCCTGTGAGGTTGCTCCAAGTGATTCAGCTAACCTAGTGGCAGACTTGAAACTACCACCTGCTCCCCTTGTCCCCCATGCCCACCCAGTTCTTATGCATCTTATAACTGAACTGAAAGCTGCACGGTAGGTATAACTTCTGTTTTTCAAAACATGCTCCTGGTCACATCTAAACCTTTAAGCGCCAAATTAAGGGATTTGTTAGTGAATTTGGATAGCGGGAGGGGTACCAGGAGATTCTCCCAAATTTGTTTCTCTTGTTTATCTTCTTTGCTTTTGCAATTCTCTAGCTCTAAAGGGAGTCTCCAAGAATTCACAAACGGGCAGCCTGGGTAGTGCATGTGGAAGAGGAAAGGCAGGCAGTTACATTCCTAGTCTTGATAAAAGAGGTTAGTAAAAGTCTCAGGGGGTTATTGTTTTGTTTTAAACAAATAATATCGGTTTGCTTCCTTAAGTCCCTATTTAAGGCGAGCTTTGGAGCCTATTGCAGTAAGAAAGTAATGAATAAGCAAGAGCTGTGAGAAGGGAAATACAGATGTTGATTAGGGATCACTGACTTTGAGGAAGTGTTCAACACTGAAGTGAGTATCAAAGGCCAGGGATGACCTGGGTACTGTTATCACTAAGTCGAGAGTCATTCCAACAAATTTGTTGACATTTGTAAATTTTTACAAAGACATTTTCTCTTCTATCATGTAAATAATCAAAGTAATAAATGCTACACACTCCCTAGATGATTGGTCAAAATCTTCCCAACATGGATATCTTAATACAAATATGCACTAGAATATAGTCTATATAAAAACCTAATTGAGATTGTAGTTTGGAATTGAGAGGACAACATGAGATTTCCTTTAAAACATGAAGATCACACATTCCTAAGATAATTCTACTCTGGTGTAATCAAATTATAGGAAAACAAACATGAAATCTGTCACTAGATCTTATTTTAAAAATGGTCAAATATTGTTAACTCAACTGGGCTAAACCTAGTATTCTGTGCTTTTCTAATTACCCCAAACTACTGATAACTCTCCCAGATCAGTCTCCAGTTTAGACAATGAACCCTGCCAGTTAACAAAGGCATTCTCGTGAATACCAACAACACAGCAAAAATTCCACATATTCAAACCACTGATAATTTGATGTTTTCATAGTACCATTCCTTACATTTTTAAGAAGAAAATCAAATACTGAACAAAGAAGGTGTAGAACTGAGACTAAAATATGATCAAATTACAGATGGATCATCTTTAAATAAAGAATTTTGGATTTTGCAAACTGAATAAAGAAGTTATTTTTTAATGTTCACATTATAAAAGATAATTCCTTATCTAAGACCAAAAATAAGCATCATATGCAATGGGAGATACACTAGAATCTTTCCCAATAAACATTTATTAAGCACCTACTAGGTGCCAGGCACTGTGGTAAGTACTAGGAATACAAATAAGAAAAAGGAACAGTCCCTACCCTCAAGGAGTTCACAATCTACTGAGGAGACAACATGCAAACAAATTATACAAACAAAGCTACATACAAGATAAATAGGAAATAATTTACAGAGAAAAGGCACTAGAATTAAGAGGGGTTGGGGATGGCTTTCTGTTCATGAACAATCCAGGAAGCCAGTATCATAAGATTGAAGAATACTTGTTTGGGAGTAAGATGAATGAAAAGGCAGGAGGGGGCGAGGTTATAGGCGGCTTTGAATGCCTATATTTGTATAGAGCAATTTGTATTTGATCCTGGAGGCAATATGGAGGCACTCGAGTTTATTGACTGGGGTATAATAGGGTGGACAAAACCTGAATTTTAGGAAATCATTTAGTGGCTGAATGGATAGATTGGAGGCAGGCAGACCCATCAACAGCCTATTTCAATAATCCAGGTGTGAGGTAATGAGGACTGTGGTGGAGTGGTAGCAATGTCAGTGGAGAAAAAGGGATGTATTGGAGACGTTGCAAATGAGAAATAGACAGGCTTTGGCACAAGACTAGACTTGGGGGTGAGAGATAATGAGGCATCCAGGGTGACTCCTAAGCTGAAAACATAGGATACTAGGATGGTGTTGCCCTCTATAATAACAGAGAAAGATGGGGCTGGGTTTAAGGGGAAAGATAATGACTTTGGTTTTGGACCTGTTGAATTTCCAGATGTCTACTGGATATCCAATACAAGAATGAAGCAAGGATGCCCATTCTTCCCACTATTATTTGAAATAGTTCTGGAAATGCTAGCAACAGCAATAAGACAAGAAAGAAATTAATAATGAGATAAAAATATCCCTCTTTACCGATGACACGATATACTCAGAAATTCAGCAAAGATACTAATTGAGACAATAGCTTCAGCAAAGTTACAGGCTACAAATAAACCTCAAAAATCAACAGCACCAAAAATGCATATACTGTCTGGGGATTAATTTGCCAAAGCACACAAAAGAACAATTTAAATATCTGAAGGAATATTCACTGTTCATGCCTAGGTTATGCTAAAATAGTAAAAATGACAACACTTCCAAGGTTAATTTACACTTTTAATGCTATGCCAATGAAATTACCAAGGGAATACATTTTAGCACTTGTTAAAACTAACAAAATTCATTTTTAAAAGCACTCTAAAAATCAAGGGAAATGATGAAAAGAAGTAGAGACGAAGGGGATATAGAACTTCTAGATCTTAAACAATTTTATGAAGCAGCAGTCATCAAAGCTATCTGGAATCAGTTAAAAAATAGAGAGCTAACTCAGTGGAACACAATGGACAAAGGAGAATCCAAAATAACAGAACTCAACCTAGTGTTAAAGTAAAAAATAGAGTATTATTCCAAAAAAAAAACTCCCTATTTGATAAAATTGCTCAGAAAGCAATGTAGCAGAAATTAGGCATAGACTAACACCTTAAAATCATTGTATCAAATTTCTCTGATAGGGATTTCGTATCCAAAATACGTAAATAATTAACAAATGCACATATAACTAATAGCCATTTTCCAATAGATAAACAGTTATAGGATATAATCAACTTTCAAATGAAGAATTAAAAAGTGTTCACAACCACAAATGTGAACCAAATAGCTAATAAAAAGAGAACTGCAAAATAACCTTGAGGTTTCACCTCACACTCTGCAGACTGGCAAATATGACAAAAAATGGCAACATTCACTGTCAGAAAGATTGTGGAATGATAAGCATACTAATACATTTTTGATGGAACTGTGAAATAGTACAAGCATTTTGGAAAACAATTTGAAATTAAGCAAATAAAATGACTAAGATACTCATACTCTTTGAACTACAGACTCCATTACTGGGCTTATTTCTCAAGGAAACTATTGGTAAGAAGAAATTTCCTATATATGCCAAAATATTTATAACAGCACTGTTTGGGATAGCAAAGAATGAGAAACAAAGTAGAAGCCAATTTACTGGGGAATGGCCAAACAAATTGTAGTACACAAATGTAATGAAATATTACTGTGCTGTAAGAAAAGATGTATATGATGAATACAGAAAAACAATGAAAAATTTATTACATGAATTGATCCAGATTAAAGCAAACAGAACCAAGAAAATAATACACACACTAATTACAGCAAAAATGGAAAGAAAAACCACATGCCAAAAATTAAAAATGAATGTAACAAAATTATAAAGATAAGCCATGATGTGAACGAACAGATATGAAAAGACAGCTCCAAACCCTTTGTGGAGGTGGGAGGTCCACAAGTGCTGCATATTACACATGTTTTTTGGTCTTTTTCAACGTATTCATTCAATGTATTGATCAATTCTCCTGATTTTGTAAAGAATTTTTTCCATTTAAAAAAGCACTATTTGCCATATGGGATGGTTCTTTGGGAAGGGCAAGGAAAAGGATACTAGCAATAACTGAGACAATGTAAGAAAAAGAAGACATTAATAAAATTTATTTTTTTAAAAAGCTGCTTCCTGAATTTTTTAAATATTTTAATATTTTAAAAAAAATTTAATATTTAAATTGATTTAAGTTTTCAACATTCATTTCCACAAAATTTTGGGTTCCAAATTTTCTCCCCATTTCTCCCCTCCCCCCCCAAAATGCCAAGCATTCTAATTACCCCTATCACCAATCTGTCCTCCCTTCTAACATCCCTCCCTCCCTTCCTTTATCCCGATCTTCTCTTTTGTCTTGAAGGGCAAGATAAATTTCTGTACCACATTACCTATATTTCTTATTTCCTAGTTGCAAGAACAATACTCAACAGTTGTTCCTAAAACTTTGAGTTCCAGCTTCTCTTCATCCTTCCCTCCCCACCCATTCCCTTTGGGAAGGCAAGCAATTCAATATAGGCCATAAATGTGTAGTTTTGCAAATGACTTCCATAACAGTCGTGTTGTGTAAGACTAACTGCATTTCCTTCCATCCTATCCTGTCCCCCATTTCTTCTATTCTCTCTTTTGATCCTATCCCTCCCCAAGATTGCTCTCTCCTCCCACTGCCCTCCCTTCCATTATCCCACCCACCCTGTTTATCCCCTTCTCCCCCACTATACTGTATTATAAGACAGGTTTTCATACCAAAATGAATGTGCACTATGTTCCTTCCTTTAGTTAAATGTGATGAGAGTAAGCTTCACTTTTTCCCTCTCCCTTTTTCTCCCTTTTCCCCTCTATTGAAAAAGCTTTTTCCTGCCTCCTTTATGGGAGATAATTTACCCCATTCCATTTCTCCCTTTCTCTTCCCAATATATTCTTCTCTCACCGCAAAATTTTATTTTTTTTAGATACTATCCCTTCCTATTCAATTCACCCTGTACTGTGTGTGTGTGTGTGTGTGTGTGTGTGTGTGTGTGTGTGTGTAATCTCTCCAACTACCCAGAT
Organism: Bettongia penicillata ogilbyi; assembly: GCA_023548195.1. Lineage (NCBI taxonomy): Eukaryota > Metazoa > Chordata > Mammalia > Diprotodontia > Potoroidae > Bettongia > Bettongia penicillata. The sequence goes on along the minus strand of JAJHZJ010000624.1, from coordinate 2,381,780 downwards.
ACTGAAAAAAGTTTTAAGAGTTACAACTATTCTCTTTCCATGTAGGAATGCAAACAATTAAACTTTAGTAAGTTCCTTATGACTTCCCTTTACTGTTTATCTTTTCTTTTTTTTGATAAAAATTTATTAACTTTTACATTCATTTTCACAAAATTTTGGGTTACAAATTTTCTCCCCTTTTATCCCCTCCCCCCACCCCAATACACCAAGCAATCTAATTTTCCCTATCTCCAATCTCCTCTCTCTTCTATCATCCCTCCCTTCTCTTGTCCCCATCTTCTCTTTTGTCCTGTAGGGCCAGATGACTTTCTATTCCTCCTTAACTGTATGTCTTATTTCCTAGTAGCAACAATACTAACCAGTTGTTCCTAAAACTTTGAGTTCCAAACTCTCCCCATCCCTCCCTCCCCACCCATTCCCTATGGGAAGGCAGGCAATTCAATATAGGATATATCTGTGTAGTTTTGCAAATGACTTCCATAACAGTCGTGCTGTGTAAGACTAACTGAATTACTCTCCATCCTATCCTGCCCCTCATTGTTTCCATTCTGTCTTTTGATCCTGTCCCTCCCCGAGTGTTGACTTCAAATTGATCCCTCCTCCCACTGCCCTCCCTACCATCACCCCCCCTTGCTTACCTCCTTCTCCCCCACTTTCCTGTACTGTAAGATAGGTTTTCATACCAAAATGAGTGTGCATTTTATTCCTTCCTTTAGTCAAATGTGATGAGGGTAAACTTCATGTTTTTTTCTCAGCTCTCCTCTTTTTCCCTCCACTAAAAAGTCTCCTGCTTGCCTCTTAAATGACATATAATTTACCCCATTCCATTTCACCCTCTTTCCTCCCCCTACATTTCTCTCTCACCATTTACCTTAATTTCTTTTAAGATATGGTCCCATCCTATTCAATTCACTCTGTGCTCTCTGTCTCTGTATGTGCATGCATGTGTGTATGTGTGTGTGCGTGCACGCATGTACACGTGTGTGTGTGTGATCCCACCAACTACCCAGATACTGAAAAGTTTTAAGAGGTACAAATACTGTCTTTCCATGTAGGAATGTAAACAGTTCACTTTTGGTAAGTCCCTTAAGACTTCTCTTTGCTGTTTACTTTTTCATGCTTCTTCTCATTCTTGTGTTTGAAAGTCAAATTTTCTTTTCAGCTCTGGTCTTTTCATCAAGAATGATTGAAAGTCCTCTGTTTCATTGAAAGACCATATTTTCCCCTGAAGTATGATGCTCAGTTGTGCTGGGCAGGTGATTCTTGGTTTGAGTCCTAGTTCCTTTGCCTTCTGGAATATCCTATTCCACGCCCTTCGATCCCTTAATGTAGAAGCTGCTAGATCTTGAGTTATCATGATTTTATTTCCACAATACTGAAATTGTTTCTTTCTAGCTGCTTGTAAGATTTTCTCCTTGATCTGGGAGTCCTGGAATTTGGCCACAATGTTCCTAGGAGTTTCTCTTTTTGGATCTCTTTCAGGTGGTGATCGATGGATTCTTTCAATACTTATTTTGCCCTCTGGTTGTAGAATGACAGGGCAGTTTTCCTCGATAATTGCATGGAGGATGATGTCTAGGCTCTTTTTTTGATCATGACTTTCAGGTAGTCCCATAATTTTTAAATTGTCTCTCCTGGATCTATTTTCCAGGTCAGTTGTTTTTCCAATGAGATATTTCACATTCTCTTCCATTTTTTCATTCTTTTGGTTTTGTTGGTGATTTCTTGGTTTCTCGTAAAGTCATTAGACTCCATCCGTTCCATTCTAATTTTGAAAGTACTATTATCTTCAGTGAGCTTTTGAACCTCTTTTTCCATTTGGGTAATTTTGCTTTTGAAAGCATTCTTCTCCTCGTTGACTTTTTGAACCTCTTTTGCCAATTGAGTGAGCCTATTTTTCAAGGTGTTATTTTCTTCAGCATTTTTTTGGGTCTCCTTTACCAAGGTATTGACCCGTTTTTCACACTTTTCTTGCATCTCTCTCATTTCTCTTCCCAGTTTTTCCTCCACTTGCCTAACTTGCTTTTCAAAATCCTTTTTGAGCTCTTCCAAGGCCTGAGCCCACCCGACATCCCCCTGGGATGTCTGGGATACAGAGGCCCCGCCCTCCACATCTTTCCCTGATGGTAAGAATATTTCCTTGTCATCAGAACTGAAAGGCGGGAACATTTGCACCTGCTCAAAGAAGCTCTCTATAGTCTTATTTTTCTTCCCTTTTCTGGGCATTTTCCCAGCCAGTTACTTGACTTCTGAGATTCCTGTCCACCCCTGCCTAGATCCGCCCAGCTAATGCTTGGGGTCTGAGATTCAAATGGGCTTTCCGCAGCAGGCACGGCTGCTATTCAATGTGAGCTTAAGTTCTGATGCTGGGGTGGGGGCAGGGCTGCCTCCCAGGCTCAACTCCCTCAGGGGCTTTATGCAGAGACCTTCAGTAACGGAGTGGGTGGGGACAGGGCCACCTCCCAGTCTCAGCTCCTTCAGGTGGTTTATGCAGAGACCTTCAGTAATTAAGATCCTGCCTGCTCGGGGAGTCCCGGGGGGCCGCCGCTGCTGCCGCTGCCCCTGCCTCTGCCTCCACCGCTTCCTGCCCCTGCCTCTGCCTCCGCCGCTTCCTCCCAAGGGGGCCCGAGTCCCGGAGACACCCCGTTTCCCTCTCAGCCAGCCCAGAAGTCTCTCTCACTGACCTGTAGCATCTGTGGGTGGAGGGACCTTCCCGGCCGCCGGAGATTCCGTCCCTGAAGCCTGCTCGGATCTACTCCTCTCGGGCCCGCGGCTAGAGCAGTGCTGGAGTGGACTCCACTTTCCAGGGTGTGACGGACCCTGGGGACCGCTCTCCAGGGCTCTCTGGAACGGAAATCTCTTCCACTGTGTTTCTGCACACCCTGCAGTGATCCACAACTTGTGGGGAGCTCTTCTTACATTAAATCCATGGGCTGTGGGTTCGGAGCTAGCATACGTGAGTCTTTCTACTCCGCCATCTTGACTCCACCCCTAGTGTTTATCTTTTCATGCTTCTCTTCATTCCTGTGTTTGAAAGTCAAATTTTCTTTTCAGCTCTGGTCTTTTCATCAAGAATGCTTGAAAGTTCTCTATTTCACTGAAATACCATTTTTTCCCCTGAAGTATTATACTCTGTTTTCCTGGGTAGGTGATGGTTGGTTTTAGTCCTAGTTCCTTTGATTTCTGGAATATCATATTCCATGCCCTTCGATCCCTTATTGTAGAAGCTGCTAGATCTTGTGTATTTCCACAGTACTTGAATTGTTTCTTTCTAGCTGTTTGCAATGTTTTCTCCTTGACCAGGGAACTCAGGAATTTGGCCACAATGTTCCTAGAAGTTTCTCTTTTAGGATTTCTTTCAAGAGGGGATCGGGAGATTCTTTCAATATTTATTTTGCCCCCTGGTTCTAGAATATCAGGGCAGTTTTCCTTGATAATTTCACGAAAGATGATGTCTAGGCTCTTTTTTTTTGATCAAAGCTTTCAGACAGTCCCATAATTTTTAAATTATCTCTCCTGGATCTATTTTCCAGGTCAGTTGTTTTTCCAATGAGATATTTCACATTATCTTCCATTTTTTCATTCTTTTGGTTTTGTTTTGTGATTTCTTGGTTTCTCATAAAGTCATTAGCCTCCATCTGTTCCATTCTAATTTTTAAAGAGCTATTTTCTTCAGTGAGCTTTTGAACCTCCTTTTCCCTTTTGGCTAATTCTGCTTTTTAAAGCATTCTTCTCCTCATTGGCTTTTTGATCCTTTTTTTGCCAATTGAGTTAGCCTATTTTTAAAGGTGTTATTTTCTTCAGCATTTTTTTGTGTCTCCTTTAGCAAGTTGTTGACTCGTTTTTTTTTTTATTTTCTTGCATTTTTCTCATTTCTCTTCCCAATTTTTCCTCTACCTCTCTTACTTGATTTTCAAAATCCTTTCTGAGCTCTTCCATGGCCTGACCCCAATGAATATTTATTTTGGATGTTTGTGATATAGAAGCCTTGACTTTTATGTCTTTCCCTGATGGTAAGCATTCTTCTTCCTCATCAGAAATGATGGGAGAAGATATCTGTTCACCAAGAAAGTGACTTTCTATAGTCTTATTTTTTCCCCCCTTTTTGGGCATTTTTCCCAACCAGTTACTTGACATTTGGGTCCTTTGTCAAGAGTAAGGTATACTCTGGAAATCTGTGAGATGTCAGTTCCTCCAATGTGGCATGATCCAGCATGTACTGCTCTCGATGCAGAGAGGGATTATTGAGCCCAGAATCTTAACAGTTACCTCTCCACAGCCACCTGGCCTCCAGTTCCCAAATCAGCACTGGGGGCTGATTTTCAGATAAGCTGGATGGGCAGGGCTGCCATTCAATGTGAGACAAAGACCAGCTCACCCAATGCTACACAGGGCATTGGCAAGAATCAGCTCTTCAATGCCCCCAGGGTTTTTACACTCCAAAAATGTATGCTGCTGCTGCACCTGCAAAGTAGCCTCTGAGGCAACTGCCTGCTGCCAGACCTACCTCCCTTCCTGAACAGCCAGAAAAACCCCGCCACTGACCTTTGGTGCCTGTGGGTTGAGGGATCTTCAAACCCACTTCTGCTGGGACTGAGGATTCCGAGACTGGAGATTCCACCCCCAAGGGCTGTTCTCAAGCCACACAACCAGGGCTGGACTGGGCTATGTGCTCTGCTCCACATCTGGTGCAACCCACGTTTCCCATGGGCCTTTCAGCTCACCCTGGGCTGGAAATCTTCTCCACTCTGATGTTCTCCACTTCTGCTACTCCAGAATTTTATTTTTTAATATAAATTTATTTATTTAACTTTTTACATTCATTTTCACAAAATTTTGGGTTACAAATTTTCTCTCCATTTATCCCTGCCTCCACCCCAATACACCAAGCATTCTAATTTTCCCTATCACCAATCTGCCCTCTCTTCTATACTCCCTCCCTTCCCTTGTCCCCATCTTCTCTTTTGTCCTGTAGGGCCAGATGACTTTCTATTCCCTATTAACTGTATTTCTTATTTCCTAGTAGCAACAACAATACTAAACAGTTGTTCCTAAAACTTTGAGTTCCAAATTCTCCCCATCCCTCCCTCCCCACCCATTCCCTTTGGGAAGGCAGGCAGTTCAATATAGGCCATATCTGTGTAGTTTTGCAAATGACTTCAATAATAGTCGTGTTGTGTAAGACTAACTGTATTTCCCTCCATCCTATCCTGCCCCCCATTGTTTCCATTCTGTCTTTTGATCCTGTCCCTCCCCGAGTGTTAACTTCAAATTGCTCCCTCCTCCTGTTGCCCTCCCTTCCATCATCCCCACCCCTTGCTTATCTCCTTCTCCCCCACTTTCCTGTCTTGTAAGATAGGTCTTCATACCAAAGTGAGTGTGCATTTTATTCCTTCCTTTAGTCAAATGTGATGAGAGTAAACTTCTTTTTTTCTCAGCTCTCCTCTTTTTCCCTCCACTAAAAAGTCTCCTGCTTGCCTCTTGAATGAGAGATAATTTACCCCATTCCATTTCACCCTCTCTCCTCCCATTACATTTCTCTCTCACCATTTACCTTAATTTCTTTTAAGATTTGGTCCTATCCTATTCAATTCACTCTGTGCTCTCTGTGTCTCTATGTGCATGCATGTGTATGTGTGTGTGTGGTCCCACCAACTACCCAGATACTGAAAAGTTTTAAGAATTACAAATATTGTCTATCCATGTAGGAATGTAAACAGTTCACCTTTGGTAAGTCCCTTATGACTCTCTTTGCTGTTTACTTTTTCATGTTTCTTCTCATTCTTGTGTTTGAAAGTCAAATTTTCTTTTCAGCTCTGGTCTTTTCATCAAGAATGCTTGAAAGTCCTCTGTTTCATTAAAAGACCATATTTTCCCCTGAAGTATTATACTCAGTTTAGCTGGGTAGGTGATTCTTGGTTTTAGTCCTAGTTCCTTTGACTTCTGGAATATCATATTCCATGCCCTTCAATCCCTTAATGTAAAAGCTGCTAGATCTTGTGTTATCCTGATTGTATTTCCACAATACTGGAATTGTTTCTTTCTAGCTGCTTGCAATATTTTCTCCTTGACCTGGAAATTCTGGAATTTGGCCACAATGTTCCTAGGAGTTTCTCTTTTAGGATTTCTTTCAAGAGGGGATCGGGAGATTCTTTCAATATTTATTTTGCCCCCTGGTTCTAGAATATCAGGGTAGTTTTCCTTGATAATTTCATGTAAGATGATGTCTAGGCTCTTTTTTTTGATCAAAGCTTTCAGACAGTCCCATAATTTTTAAATTATCTCTCCTGGATCTATTTTCCAGGTCAGTTGTTTTTCCAATGAGATATTTTACATTATCTTCCATTTTTTCATTCTTTTGGTTTTGTTTTGTGATTTCTTGGTTTCTCATAAAGTCATTAGCCTCCATCTGTTCCATTCTAATTTTGAGAGAACTATTTTCTTCAATGAGCTTTTGAACCTCTTTTTCCATTTGGCTAATTCTGCTTTTGAAAGCATTCTTCTCCTCATTGGCCTTTTGAACCTCTTTTGCCAATTGAGTTGGCCTGTTTTTCAAGGTGTTATTTTCTTCAGTATTTTTTTGGGTCTCCTTTACCAAGGTATTGACCCGTTTTGCATGCTTTTCTTGCATCTCTCTCATTTCTCTTCCCAGTTTTTCCTCCACCTAACTTGATTTTCAAAATCCTTTTTGAGCTCTTCCATGGCCTGAGCCCACCGGACATCCACCTCGCATGTCTGGCATACAGAGTCCCCGACCCCCACGTCTTTCCCTGATGGTAAGCATTGTTCCTCCGCATCAGAAATGAAAGGAGGAAACATCTGTTCCCCAAGAAAGTAGCCTTCTACGGTCTTATTTTTCTTCCCTTTTCTGGGCATTTTCCCAGCCAGTTACTTGACTTCTGAGATTCTTCTCCACCCCTGCCTAGATCTGCCTAGCTAGTGCTTGGGGTCTGAGATTCAAATGCTGCTCCCCAGCCTCAGGGCTTTCAGTGGCGGGTGCAGCTGCTACTCAATGTGAGCTTAAGTTCTGGTGCTCAGGTGGGGGCAGGGCCACCTCCCAGGCTCACTTCCCTCAAGGGGCTTATGCAGAGACCTTCGGTAATGGCCCTGAGCTCCTGCCTGCTGCTCTGGGAGTCCCGGGCCACCTCTGCCTCTGCCTCCTGAGGGGACCCGAGTCATGGAGATACCCTGCTCCCCTCTCGGTCAGCCCAGACGTCTCTCTCACTGACCTGTAGCGCCTGTGTGTGGAGGGACCTTCACGGCTGCCATAGGTTCTGTCCCTGAAGCCTGCTCGGGTCTGCTCCTCTGGGGCCGTGCGGCCAAGGCAGCGCAGGGGAGGGCTCCATGTCCGGAGCGCAACAGACCCCTGGGGATGGCTTTCTCGGGCTCTCTGGAATGGAAATCTCTTCCACTGTGCTTCTGTGCGGTTTTGGGCTGTGGGTTCAGAGCTAGCATACGTGAATCTTTCTACTCCACCATCTTGGCTCCTCCCCTACTCCAGAATTTTTTGAGAGTCCCTCTCTACAAGTATTTTATGGGCTGTGGGGGGAGACCCTGTGTCTTTCTACTCTGCCATCTTGGCTCCACCCTCCTGAATTTTTTTAAAAAAAGAACAAGACACTGGAGATTCTGAAGAACATTTCTAAATATTTTCAAGAGTTTTACAGGAGGCTAGTACTAAACTTTTATTATGTCCACTAGAATATAAGTCCTTTGATGGCATGCATTGTTTTCAGGTTTTTGTCAGTAAGCCCAGCAGTAACAGAGTGATTCCATTCCCTCTATTCTTCTCCAACAGATTGCTCCAACCATCATCGCCCATATTGTTAATTTTTAATCTCTCCCAATGTAGTTGTTTTTTGTTGTTTTTAAGTTGTTTTTCAGTTGCTTCCAACTCTGCATGACCCCATTTGGGGTTTTCTTGGCAAAGATGCTGGGACATTTTGCCATTTCCTCACCTACTCATTTTGCAGGTGAGGAAACTGAGGCAAACAGGGTTAAAAGTGACTTGTGTGGAGTCACATTCAATAAATGTCTGAAGCTGGATTGGAATTCGGGTCTTCCTGACTTCAGACCTGGGACTCTATCTACAGAACCACCTAGCAGTCCTATGTCCTTTTATCCTGATGCTTAAAAACATGCTCAAGTCTCCCCTATCCTTAAAAAACAAAACACTCTACTGTACCTTCAAGGTATCACCCTGTCATTTCTTCCTCAATTTCTCAGCTAAATACCTTAAAAAAAATTGTGGACATTTATTGCCTCCACTTGCTTTCCTCTCATTCCTCAATCCTAAAGCTAGCTTTCTACCTCATCATTCAACTGAAATTCTTCTCTCAAAGGTCACTAATGATCTTTTATTTGTCAGACGTAAGACCCTTTTCTCATTCTTGATCTTTCCTGACCTCTCTACAGCAGTTAAGGTTATTGATCACCTGAGTCTCCTGGACACTCTGTCCTCTCTTGGTTTTAGTGACACTATTGTCTCTTATCATAGTAGTCCATCTTAGTCTTATTTGCTGGACCATTATCCATATCTTTTATTAAGTACAGTATCCCAAGGCTCTGTCATGGTGCCTTCTCTTCTCTTTCTCAGCTATTTCATTACCTCCCATGGTATCAACCCAACTCTCTCTTGAACTCCAATCCTGCATCTCAAACTGCCTATTGAACATCTGATCCTGGTAATAATCACAGGAATCTCAAACTTGTTACATCTAAAACAGAAGTCAGTTAGTTCAGGGAGGACTAGCACCTCTGGTATGAGAGCTTACAGAGCCCTTTTCAAGCTTCTCATCCACTTTTGGTGTCCACCTGTAACCCAACTTTCACCTATGGCTCCAAGAAGCTGTAGCATGCCTAGCAGCCACACCCCAGTAAAACCGTCTTGATAGATGAGCTAAACCAAGTGGAAGGCAACCTACAGGGCTCAAACCCATTGGTGAGTTACAGGAAATGTCTACCTCAAGCACATGAAGACATCCCCCAGTAGAAGGGGAAGATGAGAACAGTTTCTTCCAGTGGAAATGAAAGAGGCTGAAGTAGGAGCTTTGGGGTGCTTAAAGCATGGTCAGGCATCAAATATGCCAAAGTCATCCATGGCATTCAGGACCTGACTCGTTTTGCCGCTGGACTTCAATGATTCTGAAAGAGAGACTGAGACTTTCCACTGTGCAATTCTGCCTCACTTAAATCCAATTCATGAGCAAGTTGACAGCACCCCATGATGTCATTGGTCCTCTCCAAAAACTAAGGATGAGAAACAATAAGAAGGGCCTACTATGTTTAAGGACACCTCACTAAGCACTGGGGATACCAAGAAAGACAAAAAATAGTCTCTACTTTACAAGAGCTCTCAGGTTCATGGGAGAATCAACATGCAAACAACTATGTACAAACAAGATATATACAGGATAAATTGGGGATAATCTTAGGGGAAAGGCACTAAGATTAAGGACAGGAAAAGGCTTCTTGCAGAAAGTGGGACTTTAGCTTAAACGACACCAGAGAAATTAGGAGACAGAGATGAGGAGGAAGAGCCCAATCAAAAGATGGAGTATCATGTTTAAGGAATAGTAGGTAGGCCAGTATCCTTGGATCACAGACTACAATAAGACAAAAAGATACAAGAAGTTTGGGAAGGTAAGTTATGAAGGGCTTTGAATGCCCGAAGATTTCATATTTTATCCCAGATGTGACAGGAACCACTGGAGTTTACTCAGCGGAATGAATGATAGGGTCAGACCTGCATTTTAGGAAGTTCAATTTGAAAGCTAAGTAGGGATGGACTTGAGTGGGGAGAGACTAGAGGCAGGCAGACCCACCAGCATATTGCAGTAATTCAAGCATGATACGATGAGGGCCTTCACCATCATTGGGGCAATGCCAGAGTAGAAATAGAGGACAATAGTCAGTGGGAATGAACAAAAAACAAATCCTAAAACTCATTATCTTTCTCCAAAAACCCACTTCCTGTTGGTGGTGCCACCATCTCCTTTTAGTTCATTTAAGTTTGCAACTTTGGAATCATCAACTTCCTCTCACGCTACATATCCAAGCCTACTGTTTCTATATCCACAGAATCTCTCTCATTTGTTCCCTTCTATCCATTTACAAGGCCACCATCCTAGTCAGGGTTTCAGAACCTCTCACCTAGGCTATTGCAACAACCTCCTAATTGGTCTGTCTGCCTCAAGTCTCTCTGGATCCCAATTCTCCTTCTGTAAAACTCATAAGTTATTTTCTTAAAGCATAGGTGTGACCACATCACTACCTTCCTCAATAAACTACAATGGTTCACTATTACCTCTAGGATCAAATATAAATTCCTTTGTTTTTTTGGGGGGGAAGGCAATTGGAGTTATATGACTTGTCCAGGCTCACACAGCTGGTAAGTATCTGAGGCCAAATTTGAACTTGGGTCCTCTTGATTTCAGGGTCATCCAGCTGCCTCTCTTTATTTGGCATTTAAAGACTTTCACAACCTGGCCCCTGTCCACCTTTCCAGTCTTATTATTTATTACTCTGCTTCATGGACATTGGTGTTTACACAAACTGGCTTTCTTCCTATATATTCTTCACATATAATTTTCATTCCTGTGTTTGCACTGGCCTGGAATGCACTCCCTCCTCCCTTCCACTTTCTAGAGTCCCTAGTTTCTTTCCAGGCTCAACTCAAGCACCATCTTCTATTATATGAGACCTTCCTTGATTCCCTCCTCTCCCAGTTGCTGGTGCTTTCCTACCCAAACCACTTTGTGCCTCTTTTGTATATTCCTTTCTGTGCACACATGTATCTCCCAGGGTCAATTTAACTTTATTTTTTTAATCCCTTTGTATACAGCACAGTACATAGTACATCGCATGCATTTAATAAGTGCTTTCTAATTACTTCAAAACTTAAGCCCTTACTTTTCATCAGTACCAGTCTATCATTGAGATTTAATACGCTCATCAACTGTGAATAGGAATTTGTGTGTGTGTGTGTGTGTGTGTGTGTGTGTGTGTGCATAAGTGGAAATATTAATGAGAGTTTAAAAGTCAGAATGTAAGGGAAGAGAGATATCCCTGAGTTAACTGGGCAAAAATAAGATGAGGAAGGGTGTGAAAGAGGATTTCTGGATATGTCAGAGAAGTTAATTGCCTGGGGCAGAATTGACAAGGCCAGGAGTTGTGAAAGAGGAAAACAGTGTGGGCTGAAGGAGTTGGGAGTGGGGCAATGATATAACATATACATAGTCTTTCTCAGAGGAAAGAAAATCAATGTAGAACAGTGGGGGTAAAAAGTATTGGCTGCCGAGTTAGAGAACCTGAGTTCAAATCCCACTTCTACCATTCACTACCTGTGAGACTTTGAGGCAAGTCTCATAGGGTCTCAGTTTCCCCATATATAAGTTGGGGTTGGACCAGATGGCTTCTGAGGCTGCTTTCAGCCCTAGATCTATGATTCTTAACAAACATTGAATCAAGAGAAATAAAATGGCCTAATGGATAGAGAGCCTACTTCTGAGACAGGAATACTTAGATTTAGGTCCTGCCACTGACAAATGTGATCCTCTAATCCTAGGCAAGATACTTACCCCCCTTAATGCTTATTCTCTCTGAGTCTCAACTTTCTTATCTAAAATGAGGGTATGGAGCTTTGCAAAACTCATCATTATTATTCTACTAAGATTCACTCACCTACTATTAGTAGAACATACACTTTAAGGAGATAGTTGTTTTGGTTTTTTTTAGTAACAGATTTTGGGGAGGTTTATTCACTCTGTATCATCCAGTTCTCTTTAAGACCACTGACATGTACTTACTGAACAATTTGCTATGAGGTTAGGGTACATCTATGGCCATGGAACTGAGAATTGAGCTCATTAGCACTATGCTCTCAGACTTTGGATATATATTAAATTTAACATTAATTATATTTAAACCTCCATATGATAGCAATTATACTACTAGTATAAACAGACTGAGAAAAATACATGATGACAAATGAATTTCTATTTTGTTCATCACAACAACATATGCATATACTTGAAAAAAAAGTATGTGAGGCATGTTGTTCATTTGGTCAGTATAGATTTTTAAATATCTCACAATAACTACAGTACCCCCTTCAAGTCCTCAACTCAAAGACTTAGAACCACTGGTCTAAAGAACAGAGCTAATCAATGTTGGAGAAATTCAAAGTCATTTGAGCATAAAGTGAGACCTTAGGAGAACTAGCTGATACTCCTGGCTCTGCGTTTGACTGATTAACTGTGTGACTTGGAACAAGTCACTTTAATCTTTATACATCTGTTTCCTCATCTACAAAATGAATGAGTTCAACTACACAATCTTTCAGATCACTGAGCCAATTAATTCATTCAACAATTATTTACAAATCACATAAATGAAAGATCAGCTGGGGGGGCTTTTATAAGACAGAATCTCAACATTGGAAGATATGTAAGAAACCTTTTAGTTCAGAATCTCCTCTATAGCAATCCCAATTAAAGGTCAACGAGACTCCCCTTGACCTCAAGAAAAGAGGAGCCCTTTATCTTCCAAAGCACCCTATTCTTCTTCCCGACAGTTTTATTTACTAGGAAGTTTTTCTTTATATAGAGCCAAAATCTGCCTCTGCAATCTCTATTTCTTCTTGTTCTACAACTTAAAGTACAATGAGTTCCCGTGTGTGGGAATTCATGAGTCCTGAAATGCAGGGCCTTTGGGTCCTTTCTCCAGAGGGTCCTCCAATGGAGAAGCAGCTCAGCTGGGCTTGCTCCTTAAAGGGCATGGTGTCTCACTGGAAGGGTCAGTCAGCTCCTAGGCTGGGTCAAGCAGATTTCTTAGCTGCCGTACTGGCTCCCTACTGAGCCTGCCTGCTTCTTAGCTAGAGTGAGAAGGCTATTCTGACACTGGTTTGATTGCTTCAGAGATGGATTGGGTAGCCACTCAGCTGCTGGAGGCTGCTGTTTGGTTGTACCAGGCAGGCTACTCTTTCTCTGGGCAACTGCTATAGGCTGGGTTAAGCGGCTACTTTACTGCTGGGAAGCTGCAGATGGACAGGCTGCTCTGCTTCATCTTTACATTTTACAGATGAGGAAACTGAGAACCAAAGAAGCCAATCTATTTGCTCATAGTCAAAGAGGAACCATTAGAGAGAAGGCTAGAATCCAGGTCTTTTAACACTTTCAAAATCTTCAGTGTTCTTTTTTACCAAATCAGGCTTGAATGTCGATTTTCCCAATATGAATTCCTCCAAAATTCATGTGTGTTTTCTTCAAAACCATCAAATTAATAACGAAAAGGAGGAGATACTCTATTTTCAATTTTCTATATTAGTAGACACAGCCTTTTCTCGTTCTTTAATTGTTTACAAGCAATATACTTTCCAACATCGATTAAAGAAAGAGCTGTTAACAATGCTTCCCTACTTGCACAGCATGGAGGAATTCTGCCTCATCTCATATCATGACAGTATCCTAGATGGTTTTTTAAATCATCCCCTAGAAGTTACTTTTTCACTTGAGCTCAACCTTGGGTGGGGAAGGAAGTATTTTTGCATTCAGCCCATTAGATAAAGGCTATGACATTTGACATCCAGATTTTCTTCCTTAAAAAATGAAACCTAGTAAAGTTACACAAGTATTTGTTCTTTATTTTTTATAGTGAAAGATACATCATTGTCTGTCCTTAGTATTTTCCTTTATTTTAAAAAGAGTCAAAACTTAGCTTTTCTGAACAATGCAATGATCTAAGACAATTCCAAAAGACTCATGATGGAAAATGCTGTCTACATTCAGAGAAAGAACTGTGAGGTCTGAATACAGATTGAAGCATACTATTTTCTCTTTAGTTGTTTTTTTCTTTCTCATGGTTTTTCCCTTCTGTTCTGATTCTTCTTTTACAACATGACTAATGTCAAAATATCTTTAATGTGATCATATATATAGTGTATATCGGACTGCAAGTCATCTTGGGGAGACCGAGTGGTGGGAGGGGAAAAAAAATCAGAACTCAAAATCTTATAAAAGCAAACATTGAAAACTAAAAATAATTAAAAAGTCAAAAGTAGAAGAATATAGTCCTAAACAAGAAGGAATGATCTAGTTGGGAAAAGTCAAGAAGAAATGAACATGATAGGCATGAGGGCTGTGTGTGTGTGTGTCTATGTGTGTAGGGGTATAATTTCTGGCAGAAACAATATCTTACATAACTTGTATTTCATGAATCAGCAGTTTCAACAGCAATATTCATGAATTTTTTTTTAGACAGATGTAGATTGAATGGAACAAAGGTAAAACGTTTCCTGAAACAAAGCAAGTTTCAAAAGCATTTTATTCCACCCCCTCAAAGAAGAACTTTGACAAGGAGATGATTCATATTCAGGCTTCATTAACACTTCTATACCATATAATACATTTAATGGAAATGCCTCCCCAACTCTGATTCTCCCTCCTCTCCCTTTTCCCATAATAACCATCCTACCAGTTAATTTTCCTGCCTTATCACAGGTTACCTGTCCAAAGAGCATACCTTTGGGGATACAGAGAGTCACACTGGAATTATTCAGGTTATTGTTTTTCTTTTGTGTAAAACTATCCCCTGTACTAGGGAGACTGACTGGCACATTATAAGCCCATAGTAATCACATGATTTTTTTTTAATTAAAAGCACTTGTGGCAATTATATTTTAATGAACTTGATCAGTAAATATAAGTGCTTGGGTGAAGTCACTCTCACAGAACACTAGTAGAGGATCTGCATCTTTTCAAGTTGGATGGATGAGAAAGTCATAGAGAGTAGAGGGATAGGCAAGCTATGAATATAGATACCAAAAGCATGTGTCAAACCAAAACATTCTTAGGACTAGGAGAAAGGGGTGGGTTTGAGGAGTAGGAACATCCCTTAAAAATTCCTTACCAGTACTTTTCGGGTCAAATCCTATCACCAAAAACTCCAAAGTTTGAATTTTGTTACAACACCTATTGTCTGGAAACACTTAAATTAAGCTTGTTAAATCTTCTACAGTGATTTTAGTTATAATATTTTGGGTTCTGGGATCTGCCCTCTATTGAATGTCTCTGTTGTTGTGCTAGCTTTTCAAACAAATTTGGAGAGGGAAGCTTGGAGGAAGGGAAAGGAGAAGGATGACTCTTCCTGTATATGGTGGACGGCTTCTAGCCAAGTACAGAGGAATAAGCAGGAAAACATTCCCTAACCAATGATCAGTATTGCAGCACACTATCTCTTCTCAAAACCCATAGCTTGTAAACCATGGCAGAATGTGACATAAGACACCTTAATATTTCCCCTCTTTATAAATCAGGCTGAGGCCCTAAGCTGCATATTGGAAGAAGATCCTTTAATCTTGAAATGAATTTTCTAAATGTGCATTAAAGTTTTAACATGGACAACTTGAACACAGAAGCAGTAGTAGTGAATAACCTACAGATTACATGTATACAAATATGTATATGTTTTACATATTTTTATTTCAGTACTTTCAGTACTTCCTGCAACTTTATACAGTAACAACTTTATACAGTAACCCCTCAATTAACTAATGCTCTGAATAAGAAACTCCTTTTGGCAAAATTAGGCCAGGCAATGGCTGAGATCAGAGACTGTTTTTTAACTTTCTTTGTATCTCCTGAACTTTGAACAGCGCCTGGCACATAGCAGGTGCTTAATAAACACTTACTGAGTGACTATTTTCAGCATTAGGTCAATGGGTAGAATACTTAGGTAGACAATGCTCAGGTATAGGCTAGGTAGGTGGTATGGGGCCCCACCAAGGCTCCATTCCTGGAGCTCCTTTCATCTGGTTGATTGGGAAAGGGGGAAAGGAGTGCTGCCTGGGTCAATTCACTGGTGAGGAGACTGTCAGGACTGAAGCAGGAGGTTAGGGGTTCTAGCCTAGGCCTTCTTTTCTCTTGGTGTTAGAATAAAGCTTATTATAAGTTTAGGTCATTTCATTCTTTGTAGTTGTATCTCCCACTCCTAACATGTCTAGCACATAATAGATGCTTAATAAATATGAGCTGATTGGTACTTTAATTATCAACATATATTTATATATAATTATCAACAGAATTTACTGATAGATATAATTACTTATAGAATAATTATTCTCAAGTTTAAATATGATTTTATGCAAATAATTCACAGATGGATATTCTAGTCCAGATTTCTCACCTGAGTTTCAATTCAACATCACCAATTAACTGCCTGTTGAACATTTTGAACTGGATGTCCAGGAGACATCTCAACCTCATCATGTCCAAAACTGAATCTACTATCTTTTTCCCCAAACTCTCCTATTTCTATAAAGGCGTCACTAATTTTAAAGTCCCCCAGGCTCATAACCCTGG
Source organism: Bettongia penicillata ogilbyi (assembly GCA_023548195.1). Classification (NCBI taxonomy): domain Eukaryota; kingdom Metazoa; phylum Chordata; class Mammalia; order Diprotodontia; family Potoroidae; genus Bettongia; species Bettongia penicillata. The sequence continues at coordinate 2,365,422 of JAJHZJ010000624.1, read as the reverse complement.
AATCCATGATTCCTTACTTTCCATCACCGCATAGCCCAATCAGTTGACAAATTTTAGTCATTTCTATCTCAACACCAAACTGCCCCCTTTTCTCTACCCAAACAGCTACTACCTTAGTTCAAGCTCTCATCACAACAGTCACAAAGACTTCCTGCCTCAAGCCTCTCCCCACTTCAATCCATCCTTTACACAGATGCCAAAATGACTTTCCAATCTGATTGTCTCCCGGTGGTTCCCTTTCGTCTCGAGGACAAAATTTTATAAAACTCCTGTTTAACTTTAAAGGTTTTTCATGACCTAGCTTCAATCTGTCTCTCCAGTCTCAATACATTATTCTCCCTCCTGCATTCTTTGATGCACCTTAACCATGACTATGCCTTTGCACTGGCTTATCCCCACTACTGGGAATACTCTGCCTGTTCACTTTTACCTCCCAGAATCCTCTTTCTTCAAAAATCAACTCAAGTACCACCTGCAGTGTGAAGACTTTTCCGATCTCAACTATGAGTGCTTGGTGTTCTCCCTCCCCAACTACTTTGAGTTTGAGCATATAAGCATATATTTGAGTTTGTGTTTATTCTATGTACATCTATATATACGTTGTCTTCTGCATTAGAATGTAAATTCCTACCTAATAGGGATTATTTCATTCTTTATATTGGAATCCCTAGCACAATGCCTGGCACAGAGTGGCTTATCCATAAATGTGTGTTGATTAATTGATTGGGAAAGAGAGGAAAAAGAAAGGAAACACTCTGCATAGGTCAACAATCTGGGAAGAAATTCCCATCCTGAAGCATTCACATCCTATTACTTGTTCCTGTACCTGCAAGATTATCTTAGAATGTAAACTCTTTGATTGCAGGAAGTATCTCCCTCTTGTAATGGTATCCCCAAGGCTTTGCATAGTGTTTGGCACATAGGAGGTGCTTAATAAATGGCTGTTGATTGATTTCTTCCTCTGGTGATGAAGTTTCTAATAATGAAGGATGACATTAGAATGGAACTTCTCTGTGAACTGTTGTATTAATGAAACTTAAAAGCATTGTTCAGACTTGTCAAAGTGAATTTAAACCATGATCCAATACATAAAAAGGATTAAGTATGAAGCAATGAATATATTTAACATCTGCTTTACATATCTATGTATGTATCTACACACATATGCATGTCTGTATAAGCATATATTTTTGGAAAATATACATACATTTTATGTATATACATGTCTATACATTTACGTACGTATATACATATACAGTCAACAAACTGTTGATGATAATGACAGCAATTTAATTTCAGTTGCACTTTACAGATACCTCTTGAGGAATGAAACTCTATTTCTAGTTTAGCACGGCTAATCAAAGACATAGGAAAAGCACCAAGGTCTTTCAGGAAGGATCACCTAGACTACAATATTCCGTTCCTTCTCCTTGGGGGTCACCATCGCCCAAACCGACAGAAACGCAGCTATTTCCGGACACACTCCTACAGGCAGACACATGTCTCCAACCAAAAATAAAGCCAAGTCTACGGTCCGAAGTTACTCAAGCAGGGTTGTGCTGTCACCGTTTAAACTCCCAAACTTGACTAACACGGCACGCCTCTGTGTGGACCGGAGGCTGCTTTCCGTCCCGCCCTGCTCTCCGGCAGGTGTCCTGCCCGGCTCTCCGGCAGGTGTCCGGCTGCCTCCCTTCTCAGGACCTCGGTATCTGTCTCCGCACCCTTCCCCCGCTCTCCACTCCCAACACTCTGGCATTCCAAAATTCTAACCCACATTCATACCCTCTAGTCACCCAGGCTTGTAGGAATCCTTAAGCGGGGCTGAATACAAAGTAACTTTCTGGGGTGCGATCCCCACGACGTAGGCGGGTTTCTTGGGGGGCTCCTGCTTTTCGCGGCCTCAGGTACTGGCCAGGTGGGGGGGGGGGGGGGATGAGAAGGCAGAGCAACCTCGGGACCCAGAAGAGAGGAGGGGAGGAGATCGTTCCCGGGGCAGCCGAGGCCCGCTCAGCTTTCCCCCACGCTCCGAGGGCGGCGCTCCGGGCAGCCCAGGGCTGCGGGCGCCGCGGGGCAGGCTCCGGGGGAAGCCGGGAAGGAGCCCCGGCGAGCACGTACCTGGCTCCGGCTGGGCGTGTCCCGCTCGCGCTGGCCCCGCGGCCCGCAGCGTGGAAGTCAGAACTTCGCCTTCCTCCTTCCTGGCCGCGGCGGCCGGCTTCAGCTTCCTCCCTGACGTGTTCCTGCCGGCGGCGGCTCCGCCTGCCCAGACCGCGAGGCGCTGCTCCAGAGAGCGCCCGGCGCCCGGCCGGACCGGGGCTGACAGACGGGCTGAGACCGGGGCTGACAGACGGACGGACAGACCTGCTGACGGAGGGAAGGGTGGGCAGCAGGCCGGCAGCGCGTGGGAGGGGGAGGAAGACAGGCGGGAAAGAAGGGGGTGTCCCTTCGGCCGCAGCCCGCTCCTTCCGAGCAAGGCGCCGCACCCGGGGCCGCCCCGGAGCCAGGGCCGAGGGGGCGGGCGCGAGCGCCAAGTCCAGGGAGCAGGCTCGGCTCCCGCCCCTCGGGAGCCCCGGGCCGCGCTGGCCGCTCCGCGAGGCAGTGCTGGGCTCCGCGGCTCGGGACGGGACTCTGCCCGCTACCTGGCCGTCCGCGCCTCCCTCCGTCCCTCCCCGTGGCGGGGCAGAGGCCCGTCGTAGCCACCGTTCCTCCACCCCCTCACCCCGCCCCCCGGCCCGAAGCTCGCGCTGTGCGAGGCCCGGGGTCATCCGAGGACGGCTGGAAAGCGGGAGGGCGGGGGTGCAGAGGCCCCTCGGCAGCCCCCGGAGGATTGGGGGGGAACTGCAGGGCGGGTGGCCGCGCCCCGCTCCAGCCCAGGGGCCAGGTGGACGGCCGGCCGCTCGGGCCGGCGCTCGCTCCCAAACGCGCCCACACGCACACACCAGACCGAAGAGCCTCTCTGGCGCATAAGTCCACGAGAACTTCCTTTTCCCGCCCGTGGCCGCGTGGTGAACAAGTTTTCCACCGCTCAGCTAAGCGGAGTAGACGCCCCAGACGGAAGAACGGACAGAAGTACACACTTGCTTTGAGGGGCAGATGCTCCACGTGTGAGCATTGTGCTTAGAGCTAGGGTAGGACTGGGGGCGAGTCTGCTTCTAGACTCAGAGCACAGCCCCAGCCTCAGGGCGATGTTCTTCGTTTGTTTGTTTGTTTTAGAGAAGTCTTAGCAAGGAGGGATTACAGGAAATTATGGGGGTCATAGATTTGTAACCGAAAGGAGCCTTAGAAATCAACTGGGGTGGGGAAATTGGGGAACTGAGATCCAAAAACGAATTAAACAGCTGGTCCATCCCCTTCACATTTTACGGGACCGTAAGGATAGAATGACTTGTCTGTGGGTCACACAACCACCAAGGGTGGTTCATTGACTCCAAATCCAGCACCCAAGCCTTTAAAAACTCTTCAACTCTAGCTCTACGTCAGAGGTCTACAAACTTTTTTTTTGTTTTCTAAGTAAAAATATTTTAATATGTACCCCACCAAAATTTGTATATTGATTTATTTTTTAAAATTACGTATATACAAAAAGAGAAATATTGAAAGAATGAGATAAAGATGAAATAACACATAATCTTAGAGTCAACGGAGAGCCAAGAGAACTTTTGGAGTAGGAGAGTGACATGGTCAGACCCTCACTAAATTACGTTGGCAGCTGTGTGGAGGTTGGACAGGACTGGAGATACTTGAGGCAGGGACGTTAATTAGTTAGAGGGTTATTGGCAAGACTCATATGAACTGAAGCTGAGTGAAAGGAGCAGGTTCAGGAGAACAGAACCAGCCACATTGCTTGATGATTTACTATGAAAGACTTAGCTGTTCTCATCGATGAAATGATCCAAAACAATTCCAAAGAATTCATATTAAACAATGCTGGCTGCCTAGAAAGAGCTAGAATCTGAATGCGGGTGGAAACACATTATTTTCACTTTTTTTGTTTTTTGTGGCTTTTCCCTTTTGTTCTGTTTCTTCTTATACAACATGACTAATGTGGAAATATGTTTATATTATTGCACATTTGTAACCTATAGCAGATTGTTTGCCATCTTGGGGAGAAAGGGAGGATGAAAACATTTGAAATTCAAAATCTTATAAAAAATGAACATTGAAAACAAAAAGAGGGGAGGATTTACTTGCGCAAAAAGATGTATAGTTCTTTTTGTCGTGGCAAAGAATTGGAAATTGAGGGAATGTCCATCCATTGTGAAATGGTTGAATAAGTTGTGCTATGTGAATGCAATGAAATACTATGTGCTGTAAGAAATGACAAGCAAGTAGATTTCAGAAAAACCTGGAAAGACTTAAATGAAAGGAGAGAATTTGGAATTCAAAATTTAAAAAAAAAATAAATGTTAAAAATTGCCTTTACATGTAATTGGAAAAAGTACAATTTAGAAAAATAAAAGAAAGGATACCACAGAAGGCGGGGAGTGTGCGAGGGCCAAGGATTACATCATGCCGTGTACCATTTTGACTATAGGAGTGGAGTCTTTGCATTACACTGTAATAGAGACATTATGAGAAGCTACCAGATGATGGAATCAAACAAGAATCCAGAGATATCCATTTATATGTTGCTCTTTAGATTCCTGGGTAATTTCTTGACTTTTAAAGGATAGGATCATAGGTTAAGAGGTGGAAGGGAGCTTAGAAACATCTGTCTAGGGGGAGACATTGGCATTAAGTATACTGCTTATTTTGGGCCAAGCCCTCTATCTCATTTGATCCTTTCGACAGCTCTGACAAAGTAGGTGCTCTTTTTATCCCCATTTTACAGCTGAGGAAGTTGAGGCAAGCAGAAGTTAAGCAACTTGTCTAGGGTCACACAGCTAATATGTGTCCAAGTCAGAATTTGAACTCAGGTCTTCTTGACTCAGGTCCTAGCACTCTGTCTGCTGGGCCACCGGCTGGTTAGTCAATATTATGCTAATAATAGCTATCATTTATATAGCACTTTAAAATTTGCAAAGCACTTTATAGATGTTATTTCATTTGATCCTTCCAACAACCTGCGTGGTGGCAGTTAGATGATTTGCCCAGGAATACACAGATGGGTATCAGGGACAGTATTTGAAGCTGGGACCTATTCCAAGCCTAGCTCTCTAGCTATTACACAAAACTGCCTTCCTTTCTAGGTCTTGCCCTTAGGGGTACTTCTCTGTAGAACCTGCGGTTTGTACATATAACTTCCTTAACTTGAATTGTCTCTTAGTTTGAATATCTTGCAACTAAAATGCTTCCAGATTTTTGCTCTGTATGCTCAGCTCTTAAAAGTATATGGAAAAGAGGAATTGGATTCATTTTCAAATGAGATTTTCATATTTATTATCAAAGGAAACATTATAAGTAAAGCAATTTGCAAACCTTAACATTGTACATAAATATCTTCCATTATTAGAGATCTTTTTTTCTAATAAAATCAACATAGATTATTGTTTTTTGTTAAAACGCAGCTTTCCTTCATATGTAGTTAAATACATGTTTGTTGTTATGTGCTGGAAAAGAAAGGGATGAACTTGGTTTGGTTCAACAAAATATGTTAGGACTTCTTAAGAATAATCCATACCAAAGTACTTGGGCTATTGCAGTAGTCTGCTGGTGGGTCTGCCTGCTTCAAGTCTCCTCACTCCAGTCCACTCTGTTCAGCCACCAAAATGATTTTCCTAAAGAGCAAGTCTTATCATGTTTGCCCCGTTACTGAACAAACTCCAGAGAGTGGTTCCCCATTGCCTCCAGGATCAAATATAAATGCTGTTTGCCATTCAAAGCCCTTTGTAAGCTTCCACTCCCCCACCACCTGTCTAGTGTTCCTATACCTTACTTTGATCCAGTAACACCGAACTATTTGCTCTTCTACCAAGGAGACACCCCATTTCTTAGCTCTGGGCATTTTCTCTGGTTGTCCTCCACACCTAGAATGCTTTCCCTCCTCGTCTCTGTCTACTGCTTTCCCTGGTTTCCTTCAAGACACAACTAAAATCCCATCTTTTACAGGAAGTCCTTCCCAACCCCGCTTAATGCCTTCCCTCTCTTCATTATTTCCTATTTATCCTATATATTACCTTTTTGTACATATTTGTTTGCATGTTCTCTCCTTCATTGAACTATGAAGTTCAAAAGTCTTGACTCTTTTGGTATCCATAGGACGTGGCATAGTACCTGGAATATAGTAGGTACCTAATAAATATTAATTGATTGGTGTTACCATACAAATACCTTGTAATAAGTGTAATAACTAGCTTATGTAGCTCTTGCTGTGTGCCAGACACTGTGCTAAGCACTTTGCAATGATAACCCTGTGAAGTAAGTACTGTTATGATTCCCTTTTTATAGTTGAGGCAAACAGAGATTAAATGATTTGCCTAGGTCACACAGCCAGTGAGGCCAGACTTGAACTCAAATCTTCTTGATTTCAGATCCAGTGCTTTTTTACTGTGCAACGTAGCCATAGAAAATAGCTCCTCTCTGGGGATACCACCCCAAAAAAATCTGTGTCAGCTGCTTTGGGGAGTATTTCAGAAGAGGTGCTGTGCTTTGGGGTTAATTTAAATATCCAGATGCTCTTTAATTTCACCAGAGAAAAGTGTTCATACTTTTTAAAAGGATCACTAGGTGTTAACATTTTTTCACCATGTTAAAACCTCTTCATCTGTGATGATATTAACATCTATGAGCTGGGGCAGGGGGATGGGCAGCAAATCCTCCCCCCACCCCCTTACATAAGTATAAAGAACAGTCTTATTTTAGAGTCCTTATGTAGATCACCATGGTAAAGGAGGAAAAAATGTAATCAAAGGAGAAAATTAATTCTGCCTAGAATTTTAGAAAACTGTACGACAATATCAATTCAAGAAAATTCACATACCTGCCTGACTTAATCTTTCCTCTCTATCTGAGAGTTCTAACCCTTGGCAGCATTCTTTGGACCACTTAAGCAGGCAATACAATAGTATTTTCAAAAGATGACAGAATGTAGGATATGTTTGATTTTTATCCTTTGCTCTTCTGAGAGAAATACTCTTTCTACAACAATGATGTTCAATTAATCTTAGCCTTTCCCTCACAGTCATAGTTCCCTTGTATTATAATTGTAGAAGAGCTGAGAATTATACAACACAAAGCATTATCTTTCATCTTGGGGACAAATATTGGAAAGATGGTCATCATAAAACCCAAAAGAAACTAGGTAGAGACTAATGTCTCACAACATATACCAAGATAAACTCTAAATGGGAACATGACATAGACATTGAGGATGGCATCATAAACAAATTCATAAAATGAAGAAGAAATTACCTTTCAGATTTATGGATTGAGGAAGAGTTCATAGCAAAACAAGGAATAGACAGCATCAAAGAAGGTAAAACAAATAATTTTGATAACATAAAAATTATTAAACTGCTGATAGATCTGTAAGCTGGTTCAGCCATTCTGGAAAGCAGTTTAGGACTATGCCCCCAAAAGTTATTAAAATGTGTATTCACTTTATCCCAGTAATGCCACTGCAAGGGCTATACCCTCCAAAGATAAAAGAAACAAGACAAAGACTCAAATATACAGAAATAGTTATAGCAGCTCATTTGTGGTGGCCAAAAATTGGAAACTGAGGGGATAACCATTAACTGAAGAATGACTGAAAAGATTATAGTATATGAAGGTGATGGAAAGTTATTGTGCTATAAAAATGATGAAGGGGACAATTTCAGAGAAACCTGGAGAGAAAAGTATGAACTGATGCAGAGTCAAGTAAGCAGAATCAGGAGAATAATTTATACTACAAAATTATTTTGAAGACAACTCTGAAAGACTAAAATGACCAGCCATAATTTCAGAAGACTCAAGGTGAAACATGCTATTCTCACCTGATAGAGAAGTGATAGACTCAGGTGCAGACTAACACACACACACACATATACACACACACATTTAACATAGCCAGTAGTGGGGGAAATTATTTTGCTTGACTATTTGCATATTTGTTTCAAGGGTTTTGTTTTTCTTTCTTTTTCAGTCAGAAAGGGATGGGATGAAGAACAGAAGGTAGATTTTCATTAATTAAAACAAAAAGAAAGATTTAGGATCAAATTTAGAATATTTTTCTTAGGAAAAATAATGTAAATGCTAGAGAAGAAAATAACACTTCAAAATTTGTACAAAGGTTTTTAATTGTCATTGCATTCTTCTTAGAGTGTTTTCTCCTTTTGCTTTGTAGTACAAATTAATCTGCTTTACCAACTGGGTCAAATATCACAGCTTGCTACTTTTATTTTCTGCTGTAGTCATCAGTAAAGAACCCCAATCCCAGGTTGCCTCGATTAAAAAAAAATAAACATTTACTGGGAAGTCTGTGGTTGAAATCACAAGTCCAGTCCCAATCTTCCTGTACCCTATTTGTTGGAGACGAAAAAGCCCTGTTTGCAGACTGGTCCACAAAATGGCTAAAAATGAAAACCTGGTGGGGAAATTGATGACATTATGGAGAAAAGTACAGTATGCTAGTAATTAATAGCTGGATGTTCTAGACCAAACAACTTAATGGAGGTTAGCAAAGCAACATAAGAGGTAATTTTTCCAAACTTGAGACATCCACAGGAACTGAAACTGGTTTTAACTGACATAGTGCAGAGGAGAAGTAATTTGTTTTTCTGAGAGTCTCTCCAAGTGAATTAATTTTGCAAGAGAAATTAGCAATCTTGCTTGGTCTAGATTTCAAGCCTACTGCTTGAAAGTTGAAAGTACATTGGGGTCATGTATAAGTCTTTGAAGACTATTATCCATAGATTAGTGAGAAAAATCCAGAGGAAGTTAAAACATCAAAAAGATTTTAAAATTCTGGCATATTACTTTTGGAGGGAAAAGCAGCCAGAAACTAATTATATTACTTGCTTTAAGTTAGCTGAAGTGAAACTATTATGCTTCCTTATTAGAGAAATTTCAGGCTCTTAAAATTCTTATGTTCTCATTTTCAAGCATAAAACATGATAAAAAAGTTTATGTTAATTTGTTGTTCCCTTTTAAAATTTATGTAGTCAGTATAAATTTGCTGATTACATACTATTTTTGGAGAACTGTGCTAGAACAGTAAGCCAGATTGTGTTCTTTATACTTTAAAAAAATTTTTTCTTGACTTGCCAGTTGGTCAAGCTGACCAGATTACTTTGAAAGAATTCCTCTTAGTATGAACTCTTTGTTTTAAATTCTTAGCTATGTCAGAGTTTAATATTATCACAACCACTTTAAAGTTATTTTGAGTTCTTATGGCTATTAACTTTTTTGAATGAATTATATGTTATCCTTTTGAAAATACATCTTCAAAATAATTTCTAAAAGGAAATAATATTAGAGATTTCTGCATCGAGTACTGCACAGAATATTAGCTTTTCTTAAATATTCAATTTAATAGTAGTCTACTTTTTGTAATTTTATAAACACTTTCATTTATATTAATTTCAAAATATTTCACAACTCTGAAGTAGGTCCATTGGTCAGTTAACAAGCTTTTAGAACATTCCAGACACTGAACTAAAATCTGAGAATTCAAAAACAAGCAAAAAGACAAGTCCCTACTCTCAAGGAGCTTACCTTCTAATGGGGAAGATAGCATACAAAAGGAAGCAGGAAAAGCGGTGCCCTGGTATCCTCCTTAAATGGAGGTTTGAGGAGGAGTTGCCCAATTCTAGGGAGGGAGTCCTGCTTAATGGAGGTTCTGGGTGACTTTAAATGAAGGTTCTAAGAGAAGTTGTCTAATCAGAGGGAGGGGCCAATATATGAATTAGGGTATATGAATTCCAGGGCCGAAGCCATCTTCTTGGATGAAGAGTTGTCTGAAGCATGAGAGAGAAGTCTTGTTTATAACCTGGTGAGACATGAAGAGGGAAATATTCAAATGTCATTGTCTGTGTTTGATAAAGGAAGAAATGTTTGATTCAGAAACATTATGAGATTTGCCCAAGGTTGCATAGAAAGGGGTCTTTTATCTCCAGGTCCAGGGTTCTTTCCACTTTGCCATCTACCTCCATTAAGTGGTTCTCTCTCTTTTTTTTTTTTTGGTCAATTAATAAGCATTTCATGAATGAGCCCATTATAAATTTTTATATTTTTATATAAATTTTAAAATTTATTTTTAAAGGGATTTTTAAATAGACTCTCCCTCCGAGGATATGTTGTTCTTACTTCCTGAACTAATGATCCAACAGGATATCAAAGACTTAAAAGGGCCTTAAAAGGGTAACCCTTCAAGCACGTCACATGATGGAAGATCATTATCAAATTACCCTTGCCTTTCTTTTTTTTTTCATAATACATGTTTCTAGTTCCTGTATCTTGACCTCATATGTTTCATTTTTTTCAGCTAGTTGTGACTCTAATCAATCTTTTCCAAATTCCCTATATTCCTCTTTAATTGTGGAGCCCAGAACTAGACATAGTACTGAAAAAGATCTGATAAATTGTTAATTATACTTAGAATTCATCTCAGAATTCCTCCATTTCATTCTCACATTTATATGCACCCTAGAATTATGCTTGCTTTTCAAATTGTATCTGTTCAATTGTTTCAGTCATATCTGACTCTTTGTAACCCCATTTGGGGTTTTCTTGGCAAAGATACTAGAGTGGTTTGCCATTTCCTTCTCCAGCTCATTATACAGATGAGAAAACTGAGGTAAACAGGGTTAAGTGACTTGTTCAGGGTTACACAGCTAGTAACTGACTGAGGTTTTTCAACTGGACCAAACCACTTGGCCTGTGGAGGCTGGAGCCAGACACACAGAGCAGGCAAGAACAAGAACAAGGCAGAGACTAAGAAGTGTATTTTCTATAGTGAGGGTAACGGCTGACAAGCAAGGACACAGATGCCAGACACATGGCTGTCCCCCACCCCACCCAGTGGGACCCACTTTAGTGTGGGCAAAGCTCAGTACTTATATCAGTGGCTACACAGTGAGCTGGAGCCCTGACAGTGAGGGGTAAGAGCAGCGATGAGCCGAATTTGATTCATGGCAGGGCTTCATGACTGGAACATGGGTTCTGAAGGTGCTTGTCAGAGCTCAGAGAACACCTACATGGTGCCAGTCAAGGCAATATAGTAATTATATGAAACAATTGTGGAATTTTGCTGTGACTGAGTTCATTTAGAAAGTGAACACAAAGGATTGTTGTTATGCCAAGCCCAGGACACAGCTTGCTTGCTGGTCCTTAGCTCTGGAAAACAGGATATCTCCTAACAGTATCTTAACTGGCCAAATTAGAATTTAAGTCTTCCTGACTCTAGGTCCTATGCTCCACCCACTGTGCCAATTCTTAAGATCCTTTAAGCCATTAATGAGTTAAGGACAAACAGGAGGAAGGGTTTTAGTGGAGCACTCCTACAATCTGTGCTTGGATCTTTTCTATCTGGTATTAGTCTGAGATGAAAATATAGATGACATGCTTATTAAATAAGACCACCCCCCACACACACACAAAAAGCACTATATACTGTGGCAATTTCCAAAATTTCAAACCATAGATGTGAAAGGACAATTCTTGCTAGCTTTCTACTAGGCTGAAAATTTACATATATGCATGCATATGTAAATACATACTCAGCATTTGTGATAAACAGGACCAACATTCTTTCTTTAGCTCAACTCTAGTTTGACACTGACTCATTGATGCATATTCATTGGAGTCAGGAAGACCTAAGTTCAAATCTGGCCTAAGATACTTCCTACCTGTGTGACCTTGGGCAAGTCAAATAACCTCTATCAATTTGTACCAAAGTCTTACAACCTAAATCCTACAACCCAGGCCTTGCCTCCAGTTATTCTCCTGCTCAGACCGTTTTGAAGATATCTAGTTTCCTGAGTTTCTCAGAAATATTTCCTGCCTCCAGAGCTGAAAGAACTCTGGATCTTGGGACAAAGTCTCAGCTATTCAAGAAAACTCCTAATTCCATGGTGACCTTTTGGTTATTCTGCCTACGCAGTCATTACCTATCTAACTTCCTTTGTGAGTATCTGGAGTGATTTTTCACAGATTAATTCAATGCTACAAACATTTATATATATATTATATACATTATACTGTGTATCTCTGTAGGAGAGATAAAATGACAAAAATGAAATGATCTCTATGCTCAAGAAATCTATAATGTATTAGACGAGCAATGTGTACCAAAGGAAGTTCAAGGAAAATTGAGAAGGGAAAGGGCGCCAATCAACTTGGGGAGGTTGGGGGTGGAAGAGGGGAGTCATGGTGGTCAGGAAAGCCTTTGTGAAAAGGTAACGTCTGAGCTAGCTTGGCTAAATGCCTTGAATTTTTTTCTCGATCAACAAAAATCTGCCTTTTCTCTCCCAATTCCTTCTTCGCTGTTGAAAAAGAAAAATAATCCCGCCCCTTACAGGTATGTAGAGTCAAGCAAAGAAATTTCCCCATTTACCAAGTCCAAAAGAATATTTTATCATGAGAAATATTACAATTTCTTCTATTTGTTCAGTCTTTTAACTTTTTTTTCTTGTTCTTCTATGGAATCATTAGTTTCTATTTGGTCCGTTCTAATTTTCAAGGAATTTGTGGCTTGGGTAAGGTTCTGTTCTTCTGCGGAGCTATTAATTCACTTTCAGGGTCTTTCTTTCATAATTCTCATTTCTTTTCCAATATTTTTCTCATAGTGCTCTCACTTATTATATAGGAATATTTTTAACTCTTCAAAAACAAAAAAACAAAAAACCTCTTTATCTCTTCCAGGAATTCTAGCTCAAGCTGTGTTTTTTTTTTTATAAATTTTTGTAGTTGTTCCCTTTTTCTGTTTTTGTGTCATGATTATTTTTTTGTTTCCTAGTTCTTTCAGCCTATTTCCTGACTTTAACACTTCATTTTAGGGCAGGGCTCTGAACACTTCTGGAGAGAAAGTCTTGGTTTGTCCTGCTTTCTTGGTTATTAAGTGTTATATAATTCAAGGTTCTCTGGAAAAGCTCAGACTGAGGACCTGAAAGATTTCAGTACTTGCACAGTGGTCTCATTCAGAGAAACCTGATCACTGCCCCATCTGACATGCAAATTCTTGACCTGAATTTGATTTGAGCAGCACACTTATGGACTTGTCCCTGTATAGAATTCTAGTAGACTACAATTGGATACAGCAACTGCCAGCTAGCTGGAAAGTTCAGCAGGTTCAGAGTGACTGAAATGAAAGATTCCTTTGGATCTGGAATTTCTGTCCTAGTTATTCCAGTACATGGTCCAGACCCTGCTCTGCTCATAGGATCCATGTCACACACTGCTTCTTGCTTTTGAACTTGTTCCTCTCTTGGTACACAGAAGAAGAGCCCTTAGCCACTTCCCACTCTGGATCACCACCTTTAGGTTCAGGTCCCTTCCTTGGTCTGTCCTGAATATATGATTCTGACCTGGATAATAAGAGACAGAACTGGCACCTGTTCCTGCATTAGGCAGGAACCTTGTGTTGGATCTGAGACTTTTCTTGCCCTGATAGACAGCCTTTCCCTCCACTAGAATATTTCTCAGTATGCGCCTTTCCAGACCCTGTACCCAGCATCTTCAGACCTCTCTGCCTATCTCCCTATACTGAGCTGGGCTAGAAAAAAATGACTCTGATTTTTTTCCCCTTGGATTTCCCCAATCAGAATTTGGTCTGGTGCATTTTCTAGATCTTTTTGGAAGATTTTTTTTTGGCAGGAAGCATGCTGTATTTCTTTCTGCTACTCCACCATAGTGGATCCATGTTCTCTTCCAATTTTAAAATTTTTATAGTTTAAAAAGTAAAAGTAATTTTTAAAAATAAAATTAAAAATAATTTTAAAATGTCATGCAACATTTCTTATATTTCAGCATTTTTCAATACAATGCTGTTTTTAAAAATATAAAGTTACCTTACATCTTGGCAAGATTGAAAAAAATTAATACCATAAATGTAATCACTTTCAATCTGCAAATCTCTCTAGCGGTTAATATCCTCTGCTTAAGAATATTAATCTTCTACTTATAGGAGGTAATGTGGCATAATGGAAAGAACAATTAGAACTAGAAGACTTAAATTTGAATTTAGGCTGTTTTTTTTCACTTTCTTAATCAATTATTAATTACTTGTCGATTTGGAATATAGAAAGTCTAAGCTGTACCAAATTTGCCAGTGGGCTTTGTTATTAAAGTCAATTTGACAGATTGTCTTGTGTATAATCATGTTATAAATGAGTATCCAAGTTAGCCCCAAAAAGCCTATTTAATAATACATTTAACAATACATATCAAGAAGAGTAATGTATTTGCAGTAGCATGGAACCCAACTATTATGTGTAACAATGGGAAAATGTCTTCTCAGTTCCAAGTTGGGACACAAGAAATATATATCTTGTCAACCCTTCTGTGACTCTTCATTTCTTCCATCTTTATCTGCTAAGCACTAGGAATGGGGAATCCCTATCTTCAGATCATAAGTAGTGATTTCTTCAGTCCCATCCAGGCTGCACTACCAACTTTCCCTACAGTGTCCCAGAAATTTATCGTGGAAGCTCACTACAACACTGTAATGGAAATTTCCAGTTTTACACCTTGGAAATACCCTCCACTCCTTTCACCTTTCCCTCAAATTAGATATCTCCTCCCATAACTTCTATTTAAAAAGGGTCCATTCCCAAGGCCAAACCATCAGAAAGAATCTATAGCTCCCTGTGGCTTGTAATCAGGTCACCAGGGAATGAAGTCAACAGACTTGAACCTTTAGTCCCCAGTCAAATATCAATGAGAGATCCAATACCTTTTGAAGAAAAGCAAGCCTAATCTGTATGTGGGGCAGGAGTTAGGACAGAGGCAGGGATCCTTCAGCCTTGAGGCTACACGTGGCCCTCAAGGGCCTCAAATGCGGCCCTCTGATGGAATCCAAACTTTACAGAATAAATTCCCTTAATAAAAGGATTTGTTCTTTAAAACTTGGACTCAGTTAAAAGGCCACACCCAAGGACCTAAAGGGGCACATGTGGCCTTGAGGCCACATGTTCCCTGTCCTTAGACTGAGATGTTGCTCCCACCACACAAGTTGGATCACTTCAAGATCAGAAGGGTTTCTTCCCTGGATGAGTACTTCAGAGGTAAGGTCAGAAGCCGGGCTGGAGATACAGAAGCTACTACTATTCCTGGGACTCTTGGGCTTATCTGTCCATTGGTGGGAGTTGGTTGATGGTTGCTGTTAGTGATGGCAGGAATGTCAGGCCCCTTCTCCACAAGGATTGTTCCTCTTGATGATGTTTGTGGAAGGATGAGGAATGAAGTAAGGAAGGCTGGGATGGGAAAAAAAAAGATTAATGGTCTAGAGAACCCTGTTATTTCCAGAGTTCATGATGGTCTTACCAACTCATTGCAGGCAATTGGTCAACATGATATTATTTGTCAATAAAATTTCCTTTCAAATTTCCTTTCATCCCTTAGACATTCAACCTTTGTTGATGATAAATAATGTATTATACCAGGTGACCAGCACCATCCTATTCTATTGCAACTTGTTTGTTTGTGTTACCATGCTAGATAGAATAATATGTGTAAGAAAACCAGATAAGGGAAGATATGAATTTGGAGCTGTGATCCTAGAAATAAAAAATGTATGACCTTCTGTGGAATGAACTATTGCCACAGGAAATTATGAGGGCATCAATGGTGAGAACTTTCCAGCTGATAGGATTTAAGAAGAAACTAGAGGGTGGGGCTTCCCACACAGTCAGGCATAAAAATATACACACACCACCACAAACAAAATGGAATATAGTAAATCAAGATAATCCATTATCTAGTTTAATAACTTAGAGTTTACCCAGCATTGCAGCCTTAGCACCAAACTTCTCCTCTCTCCATCTTATCATTGTGTTTCTTGGGTTTTGACCATGTAGTCTATGCATGCTTTAACACACCCTGACATTATCCCTTTTTGGCTCTATAACTAAATAGCTCCACAGTATCCAGTCCTTGATATTGGCTTATTCACTCATGATTTTGACCCTCTTCTGTCCAGGATATTCTAAGCTTGACCCCAAGCCAATTCCTTCTCTATCCCTACCACCCTATACCGTCCAATGCTTCTTAAGCTTGTAAAGGTTCAGTCAACATGATGGACCCTACAAGGGCTGGGGAGATCAGTGCAAAAAATATTACTAGACCTATGCAACTGAGAATGCAGTCAGGAAATCTGGCTTCAAATCCTTTCTATGACACTTATATGACATTGGGCAAGTCACTTCATCTCCTGGGTGCCAGTTTTCTTATTTGTAAAATGAAATGATTGAACTAGAGGTCATTTTTGACTCAGATCCATGACCTAAGTTAGAGTTCCACATTAGTGATCTGTGTGATTTTACCATTGATTCTGTATGTATGACCTCACTTGTTCCCATTGGCTCAGCTATTACCTCTCTGCTTAGAATAACTCCCAGATCTACATAGCTATCCATAATCTCTCTCCTGAGTGCCAGTCTCACATTTCCAATTGCTTACTTGACATCTTTTCCTGGATGTGTCATAGGCATCCTAAATTTAACACATGAAGAAGAAAACCTATTGCCTTTCTCCTCAAACCCACACCTCTTTTGAACTTCTCTTTTTCTATTGAGAGCACCACCATTTTGTGTTGTGTGACATAAACACCAGTTTTTATTGGCTCACAATACCATATTCCAAAAACAAAAAAAGTGTGTGTGTATGTTAGAGGAGAAGAATTGAATATTGAGAGGGTAGTGAAGAGGATAAATATCTAGGGTGCCATGAATGCTTTACTTTAAATGCTTTACAGAAGTCACCTGAGAAGGTTTGGGAGATGCATAATAACTCCTAATTACACAAGAGAAAACAGTTTCAGTGAGGAAGAAAAAATAGAATTTGTCTGAAGAGATCAAGGTGGATACAGCCAACTCAGGTTTGATTAACCAACAAGGTGGATCAACCAACTTAGATTTTAAATGGAAATGTACAGAAGATGAAAGCAAGGCCAGGTCACAGACTAAATAAAAATGTGACACAGTCCTATAAAATTTTGTGAATAATGCTAGGGCCCAGAACAGGCTAAGGTTGAGGAAGAAAACTGAAGATAACTAAAAAGATTTATTTAAAAATATATATTTTTTAAATTTATTTTTAGTTTTTAACATTCACTTTTATAAGATTTTGAATTCTCAATTTCCCCCCTCCCCAAGATGACATGCAATCTGATATAGGCTATAACATGTACAATCATGTTAAACATATTTCCACATTAGTCATCTTGTGAAAGAAGAATCAGAACAAAGGGGGAAAACCACAAGAAAGAGAAAAAGAGAAAATAGCATGCTTCAATCTGCATTCAGACTTCATAGTTCTTTCTCTGGATGTGGGTAGAATTTTCCATCTTGAGACTAACAAAAAAGATTTTTTTGAAAGATTTAACTTGTGCTATCTGAAATTAGACTTGTTTTGTTTGATGCTAACGGGGAGAGCTGGGAGCAATAGAAGGGAGCTGCAAAGAGCAACTTAGGCTTGATGTCAGGAAAAACTTCCTAACAATTAGACCTCATCAGTAGTGGAATGGGCTCCTTCAAGAGTTGATGGATTCCTCTTTCTCCTCTGGTTTCAAGCAGAGGGTGAATATAATCATTTGCCACGTATATTATAGTGGAGATTGTATTAAATGATTCCAACTCTTCAACTCTATGATTGTAGCTCTGTGAATAGAATGGTGGACTTGGAGTCAGGAAGACCTGAGTTCATATCCAGCCTCAGACACTTCTCAGGTCACTATGTGACTCTGGGCAAGTCACTGGACTACTGTCTGCCTCAGTTTCCTTAACTGTAAAATGGAGATAATAGTAGCACCTACCCCGCAGAACTTTGTGAGGCATGTTGTAAAGCATTTAACACAGTTCCTGGTACATAGTAGGTGCTTAATAAATGCTTGTTAACTTCTCTTTTCCCTCTTCTTCTAATTACAGTAGTCTTTACTTCTTCATTCCCCCTTAACGCATGTGTCTAATCATTTCCCTAGTCTTATTGATATTATTTTCCCTGGGCATCTACCCCACACCCCAACCACCTCACTGCACTCTTCCCCATCTCCGAACCATCCTCCATTCAGCTGCCTAACTGATATTTAAGGCATGGATCTGACTACATCACAACTCTGCTCAAAAAGTTTCAGTTGTTCCTCCCATTGCGTTTAGGACAAAATATAAACTCTTCCAGGATTTGAAAGCCTCCCCAATCTAACTCCAGTCTACCTCTCTGGGCTAATAACTGAAGCTTCATTCCTCTCTCACAAATCCTTGCTCCAATCTCTATGAACATTCCATCTTCTACCTTTGCACAAGAGATCCTTTAGGCCTAGAATGTTCTCCCTCCTCACCTCTGCCTCTCAGCACCCTCAACTTCCTTCAAGACTCAGCTCAAGAGCTTTCTCCTTCTAAGGCCTTTTCTTATTACCTGAATTATTAGCACTCTCCCAAATGAGTGAATTTTATAGGTCTTATATTTACTTATTTACTAGGATATAAACTCCTTGAGAGTGGGGACTGTCTCATTTTTATCACTGTATCCCTAGGACACAGCATAGTACTTGGCACAGAGTAGTCACTTAAAAATGCTGATCAGTTGTGTGTGTGTGTGTGTGTGTGCGTATGTAGGTGGACTAGGGTGGTGAGTCCTCATACTTTTGACTATGCTATTAACTGCCTGAAGTCCTAGGTGCAGAGAATACAGTCAATAGTCAATACAAGTGCCTACCTACTCTGTGCCAGGCACTGTGCTATCCTGACCTCAGTGAATTTATAATCTAATGGAGGAAGTCAAAGAAGTCCAAAATGAGTACAGCTAGTATGTCAAAGAATTGAGTAAGGATGCCTGTGTTATAAGACAGTAGGATCATGGCTTTCTGGATTTAGAGTCAGGATGATGTGAGTTCAAATCCTGTTTCAGATGCTTCTGAGCTGTGTGAGCAAGGAAGTCACTTAACTTCTCTTTGCCTCAGTTTCTCACTGTTAAATGATGGAAAAAATTTGGAAGTGATGGCTTAAGTCCCTTCCAACTTCAAATCTATGCTCTTATAAATACTTGAAAGCACCTTTTAAGATATCCTCTAGGACCTCTGGTGTGTCTATATCAGAATTTGTGGGTTGTTGGTAGGACACGACTGAAGTTTGACATTCTTATGGACAGGGACCTTGTTCATTAATAATAGCAGCTAACTTTAATATAGTGAGTGCTTCACATACCTGCTATTCTTTCATCATCACAGTTACCTAGTGAAGTAAATATTGCCACCATAATCATCCCCATTTTGCAGATAAGGAAACGGCCCGCGGTCACACAGCTAATAAACAACAATGCCAGGATTCAAACTCAAGTAATATGAGTCTAAATTCAAAGTTCCATATTTATACCATATTTATACATAGGAAGACAAATCAAGTGAACAAGCATTTATTAATCAATTCTGTGCCAGGCGTTGTGTCAAGCTGTAGGGAAATAAAGAAAGGCAAAATATAGTTCCTGTTCTTAAGGAGTTCACAGTCTAATGCATGGAACCATACAAAACAACTAGGTATAAACAAGATACGTACAAGATAAATTGGGGGTAATCAACAGAGGGAAGGCTTAGTATTAACTGGAAGGAGAAAATGGCTTTTGCAGAAGGTGTGATTCTAGCTGAGAATTGAAGGAAGTCAGGGAAGCCAGAAGGAGATGAGAAGGGTGAGTGTTCTGGGCATGGGGGACAGTCAGAGAAAATGCCAGAGACAGAGGCTCATGTTCTAAGAACAGTAGATGCTCAATAAATCTTTCTTAATTTGGACTGGATTTCACTGAGGCATCTGTAATTGTTTAATAATACCCTATTTACCTTAAGTCAGGGAGCTAGAAAAAGTGATCCCTTAGTGTCCTTTCCTGCTCAGATATCTATGATCAGGGGAAGGCTAGAATTCAAGGAACTCAATGACTTTAAAAATATATCGTAAGTAATAAGTCATATACTTTAATTGTAGAGTAGATGGGTAATAGAACAAAAGTTGTAGAGCAATGGGTAATAACTTACAGTTATTCAAAATCTGTGATGATCTTTGGCTTTAAGTGTTTTCATCTGGAAAATGACAATATTCTAAAGCCTCTTCTAGCTCTAATTCTGAGTCTAATTTTAGAAAAAATGTAAATGAAATTTTCAGTGATTTTTTTTTAACACATGCTTTAGGAAAATGGCATTTTTTTTAATTGGAGCAATATTTCTTGACATAGTTAAAATAGCCTTCGACTAGAAGTGAAAAGATCCTGGGATTTAGTCCCATGCAACTAGACCTCCCATATGACCTTAGGTAAATCACTTTGCTTCTCTGATCTATAAAATGAAAGATTTGGATTACATTAGGTTAAAGGTACTTTCCAACTTTAAAAACTTTAATTCTTTGAGTTTCTCATTACCATAATTCTCTGTGATCTAATAATTTTCAATAGAATAATCTGTGATTTTTTTAATCCTGGAAAGTTATTAAAAGAAATTAATTCATTTTTCCTTTAGCATTTAGAAGTCCTTTACAAGATGCTTATAAGTTCAGGCATGTTGTAATTTGGCATTTAGATGTTTTTGGAAACCATATTAACCCATGAACTTTTTTTTTTCCCTGTTTCAATCCCTTTTGCATTAGATGACTGTCAGAATCTGAGTTATCATAACTATGAGATGTGATAATCATCAAACCAATAAAATTGTTGGTTAATAGCTTAATCTACCATGGCACCTTGACAAAGATGCTTAATAATTTCACTAAATAAGTATTGATCCCAATGTAAGAAGTTACATCATTAAAAAAATTGTGACAGCATAAAATGGGTAACTGTTGATTGGTAAATATCAAAACTAATTGTAATATATGAATGTAATGAAATTTTGTGCCACAAGAAGTAACGAACATGAAGAATTTAGAGAAACATGGAAAATTTTGATACAGCATAAGGCAATTTGGTTGCAGTTTACCTCGACTGACCACAGTAGTTGAGAGATCTCTGTATCTCATTATGGAGTCATATACATTCATGTAACCTCACTCGAACTTTGTTACATTTACACACTATTTTACCCCTTATTATAAGTAGATCCCCTCCCCTCCCCTCCCCTCCCCTCCCTTCCCCTCCCCTTCCCTTCCCCTCATAGATTCGACAATGCTGGCCTCCTGCCCACACTCCATTTAAGGGCTATTTTCTGAAGCTCCTGGCTTAAGACTGATTATCAGTAGTAACTGTTGCTGTTTGTCTCCCAACCTCATGTACTTATTTTTCTTACACTCATTAAAGGGGCCCCATCCCTTGACTACTTCTCAAACAGGCCTATTCACTGAATGAATGTTACCTCACTCTAAGTGAGTTTTCCTGAATAGACCTTGGCCTAAAGGGCCCAAGGTCTCCCAGTGCATCCTGGGTCTTCTCCAGTCATCCTGATGGATATCTGGTCACTGGATTCACATGGCTCCAGAGGAGAAGTGAGGCTGGTGACCTGCACAGCCTTCCCTCACTCAAAACAAAGTCAAATGCAAGTCATGTCATCATTTCTCTGATATCACGGTCTTCTTTGAAAATGAAGGATGAACACAACAACATATAAAAAACTTGGTGTGGGAGCAGTCATTTGGCTTCTCCCGCAGTCTGACCAGTAGGTCCTCAAAGACAACACAGAAAACAGGGAAGCTGTGCCCAAATGAATCATTGCTGTTCCCTTGTTCAACAAGTACAGTCAACAAGCTCTTATGAAGTACTTTCTATGGGTCCGGCACTGTGCTAAGCAATAGAAATACAAATACAAGCAAAGAAAAGGATTGTCCCTGCTTTAAAAAGCTTACGTTCTAATGGGGGAAGATAACACATAAAAGGAAAAAGTCTGAAGAGTCAAGAACAGAGCTAAGAAAAGAACAATGGAGTGGGCATGGCTGGCCTGGGCTCTTCCTCAAAACAGAAGTTCCAGAAGAAAGTCCCTAGTTGGAAGATAGGGAACCGTAGGGGAGGAGGTATCTTCCAGAATGAGAAGGCTCTGGGGAATGGTAGAGAAGTCTGGAGAGTCAGTAAAGGAGAGGAGAGGGCATGGCTGGCCAGGGAACTTCATATTCCTTGCTGAATATGTTTTCTGCTCTGAATAGCCTTCCCTTGCTACAGCTAAATAAACCTACTTTTATTCATTGTTAGATTTTCTAGGAGTTTCTCGTTTCATTCCAATTCAGAGAATCATGGGAAAACCTTTATGACCTGATGCAGAGAAAAGGAAGGAGAACAATACATCCAATGTCTGTAATATTGTAAGCAGAAACAACAAAGGCAGCTGAGCCCTGATTAATTGTAATAACCAGAATAGATAAGGAAACTTACTTCCCTTCTATCAGTAGAGAAGTGGATTGCAATAGATACAGAAAGTTATATATGTTGTTAGATCAGGTCTGCGCTTTTTTTCCCCTTTATTACAAAGGAGAGTTATTGAGGTGGGATATATCACCAAAGTATGGGTTCTCACATAGAACCCATAAAAGTAGAAAGAGTTGGTAAAAATGTGTCAGAGTTAAGTGAGGGTAAGTTAATTTCAACCCTACCCTTATACCTTCAAATACTGACTGCTATCACATCCACCTAAATCTTCCCTTCTTCATCCTAAATATTCCTAGTTCCTTTAACCAATCCTCATATAGCTTGATCTCAAGATTCTTCACTGTTCTGATTGTACTTCTCTTAAAAGTGTCCAACTTATCAATGTCCTTTCCAAAATGAGGCACAAGCAAAGTACTTCAGATGTGGCATCCCACATGCTATAGCAGAATATCTTGGGTGTAGACGTTATTCCTCTACATGTAGTCTAAGCTTACATTAGCTTTTTGATGGCCATATCACTCTAGTATCTCACTTTAAATGTGTATTCCATTAGAAATCCCAGATCTTTTCCAGACAAACTATTAGCTAGCTTTGTCTCTTTTGTCTTGTGCTTAAGTGTTGACCTTTTTTTTTTTTTCAAATCTAGGGAAAGCTTTATACTAAATTAAATTTCCATTAAACTCTATTTTATTAGATTTGGTACAATGCTCTAGCCATTTAAGAACTTTTTGAATTCTCTGTCATTCAGTGTGATACTAATCTACCAAAATATGCCTTCCTGGTCACTACTGCCCTAAGTGTATTGTCTCCTCCATTAGAATGTAAATTCTTTGAAGGGGCTGGAATTATTTGTCTTTGTATCCCTAGTACTTAGCAAAGTGCTTGGAACATAGTAAGGACTCAGCAAATTCTTTTTTTCATTTTTTCAGTCAATTATTTTCTTCCTAAAATTTGATAAATACCTACCCTTACTTTCATCTTCTGTGAATATCTTTTTAAAACTTAACCTGATCTCAAAGACAATAGAATTCAGGAAAATACAATGACCAATATTCCAAGGGACTGATACTAAAACACACTTCCTCTCCATTAAGAAAATAGTAACTATAAGTGCAGAATATTGCATTTTCTATCACTTGCCATTGCTCTATCTGATGATTTTGCTAAATGCTCTTGTAAGAGAAGGTACTGGAGGAAAGAGGTTTATTGGGAAGTAATTGTTGTGTGAAAACAAAATACAGCAATAAGATATTTTGTAAAAATGAAATCTAAGTTGTTCAAGTTCCCTGTATATCCATAGTAGTCTGTTTAGACACTTCTTTGTTTCTTCCTCATCAATCAATAGGGATTTAATTAAGTGCCTACAATGTCCAGGTGCTAAGGATACAAAGACAAAAATAAAATATTCTTTACTCTCAAGGAGCTTATGTTCTATCAAAATGTGTGTGCAAAGTATATAATACACACACACACATATGTATACCGTTTTTTTTCAGAATTTCATTTCTGAAAGCTTCTCAGACCCCTTAACTGACATCCCCTGTAGAATGATAACACAGGTTATCCTACTAATCTCTCTTTCAACCCCTTAAAATCTGCTCTCCAAAAGTCTAGGTTATATCAGACTATGTCTATCTGACTTTCATCTCCTTCCTCAACACAAATTCTAAGATGAAGTGATCGCTCTTTGGAAGGTCCTCATTAGCAACAAGCTATAGAATCAAAGTTCTCATTGTTAGCTTTGCTTCTTTTGAAGGGTGAAATTATTGTTAAGGCAAGTCAAGGAATTATTAACTTCACTTTGGACAGAAGCATGAAGCCAGGATAGGCTCAAGTTATCCTGTGTTTAAATGAATAGGAAGCACATGAAAAGCAAAATTGACAAAAATGAGAATCTTCCATGTTAAAGGAAAGGCAAAATGGTTAAGCTAAAAAATTAAATCCTACAGATGGATTGGACCACAAAGCAGGTCCCTTTCTCTTTTCTGATTAAACCATTTCCTCTTCTCTTTTGCTTTGATAAACAAACCATTTCTGGATGCAAATAATGGAAAATAACCAGTCTAGAACTATGTTTGCCTAAATTTCCTTCTTGTAAGCTCTCCTAATGATTGTCTTGAGAAACCTGTATACTTTATCAGCTAAAGCAGATTAAAGGCATTCCTTTCTTAAAAAATTGTGCGCCTACCAAAAACTTAAGTAATCCGCAATTAATGAAGAAGGAAAGCAATAGGAATATTGTCCTGTAAAAACAAGCAGTCTTAAACCTTAAAATGATTTGTGTTCCCTGCATGTTGATATAGGACCTTGGGCTTGAAGGGAATCAGGATGAGGGCCAATCAGAATACTTAAAAAAAGAAAGATAAGGGCATATGTTTAAGAACATTGATCCCATATTTCTTCAGGCTTTGGCATTATGAATCATTAGTTATACTATCGGTCATTGTGAGTCTGGGAAAAATAGAAAGCGTTGTTGAAAATATTTGTAACTTGAAGGGTTTTTTAAATAAATAAATAAATAATGTGGATAAGACTAGGCCAAATACTCCCAATAATGTCTTTTCTTAGGCAAGACAGGCAGCCATCTACATTATATAAGGCAAACTTTCCACTATTCCAAAATATCTCCCCTACAGTCCTGTCATGGTGCTCCTTTATGATCTGAAATTTCCATGGTTAGTTAAAAAAAAACAGAAGCATTGTCTCTAGAAAAACACTTAAAAGTAGGCATAGTACAGAACGCAGGCTCATAGAATTCAGGACAGATCTTTGAAGACCATCTAATCCAGTTCTCTATGTGAGAAAATGGAATCCCGGAGAAATTTAGTGCCTTTTCCAATTCCAATTCTAGTCCAGATTCTTTGGCTCCAAATATTTCTAGCACAGAGATCCTGAGGAGATGGGTTATAGGAAATATATAAGAAAAATATTACTGGGAGGGTATGAGAAGCAGAAGGAGAAAAGCATAATGCTGTCACCCTAAGGCTAGAACCTGGACAATGCAACATCAAGTATTTGTTAACAAGAGCTTACATGGGAGTCGAGTACTCATTTTGTTGTGGAGACTGATAGATGAAGCAAATTCTAATGTTTCCAGTGTGGGGAGCATATGAAATATTAGAAACTTCCAAGATTGAAATAGGCATATTCAAACTCTGAGTTTTGCTTCTTGGATGTGTTACATAATTCATGGCATCATGAAATTCATTGATTCATAGTTTATAAGTGTTAGAAGGGACCTATGGATCATCCAGTGCAACAGTTTTCATTTTCATTTAGTGTTTTCATTTCATGAAGTGATTTGTCTCTTTTTCTTTCCACTTTGCTTTCTGGTTCTAAGAAATCTGGGCAGTTTTAATTTATAATTTCTTGAAATATGATATCTAGCTGAGTGGAGCTGAGATGGTGGAGTAGCCGGAAGAAGTATGACAAACTCCCCTCACAAAATTTCTTCAGACCAGACTGAACCCTGACGGAGAAATCCAAGAAAAAGTCACAATGAGTCATTTTTCCAGCCACTGTTTGCATAGGGAGAAAGACAGAGAGGCCTGTGGATTCATGAGACCAGGGTCTGGCCAGGAAAGCAGGCAATGTGGAAGAATTGAACAAGCAAGAACTGAAAGAGGGCAAAAGGCTATGTGAGGACTCAGAACCATACCGAGGCACTGGTATTGTACAGGTATGGGAACAGGTGCTACCTAGAAGCTTTGTTGTCCACTATCCAGTACAAGGTCATAGATCCAGGGAAAAAATGAGAAAAGGACTTGTGCCAGTCCAGGATGAGGAATGGTTGTGAGCCCTACTTCCGAACTGAGCAAGGAGGAAATTCTGAAGGAAAAGCAACTCTGTGAGTCTGACCCTCAGAAGTAGAGGTCTCATTTCCAGCTTCTAGCTCAATCTGAAGCCTGCAAAGAAATACACAGGACAAGAATCCCAGCCTTAAGAGGGAAAAAAAAAACCAAAACTTTCCTGTTCTTACTCTGAACCATCAGATTTTCCCAGCAGGCTGAGAGTAAGTCTAACAGTAGTCTCCTGTTGCTTAGATCCAGACTCAGGTCAGGGACTTGCAGAGCTCAGACCAGGGTGTCAGTTATCAGAGCTGCTGATCACATATCTTTGGGAATACTGAAAAAGTATAGGTCCTCTTCTTGAGCTGTCTCTGAGATCCTGGATTAACGTAACATGCCATATTCCCAGAAAGCAGTTACAGTACCAGCTCAGACAGTCCCTCAGAAGTCATAGGTCTTGGCCTTAACATCAAATCTGCAGTCAGGAAGTAGGCTAGAAAAAAAAAGAGCAAAAAAACCCCCAAAGAATTCTACAATAAAAAGCTGTTATAATGAGGTAAATATTCAAGACAAAAACCCAGAAGAGAATGACTCCCAAACATCTACAACCAGACTGAAAAAAAAAACAACAACATAGCTTGTTCACAAATTCAGCTAGAGTTTTTTAAGACATGTGAAAACAGTTGGTTTTTTTAAGAATTAATTTTTTAAATAAATGAAATGTGAGCACTAGGGAAAATGGGAAAAATGATAGTTATGGAAGAAATAATTGGAAAGAAAAGTAATAGTTTGGCACAAGAAATACTCAAGCAACAAACTCTCTGAAAATTAGAATGGAACAAACAGAAGCTAATGTCTCCAGGAATCAATGAGAAATAACAAAGCAAGATCAAAGACCTAAAAAAAATATACAAGGATATGTAAGGTACCTCATAGCAAAAACAACTAAACTGAGGGAAAAATTAAGAATTGTTGAACTGCCTACATGAAAGCCATGACCTAGGCATCATATTTTAAGAAGTTTTAGAACAAAACTGCCTAGATCTTTTAAAAGTAGAGTCAAATTAGACATTAAAAGAATTTACTGGTTATCTCCTGAAAGAATTCTCAAAATGAAAACTCCCATAAAAAGTAAAATACAGACTTCCAGGTTAAAGAAAAAGTAATGTGAACCACCAGAAAGAATTCATCTAAAGAAGACCAAAGTCAGGAACACTCACAATGTAGCAGCCATCACCAAAAAAGAAGACGAGAGCATGGAATGTGATATTTCAAAAGGCAAAAGTCATAGGCTTACAGCTAAGAAAAACATATCCTGCAAAACTAATACTCTTACAGAGGGAAAATGGATCTATATAATGAAATATAACTTCCAATCACTTCAGGTGAAAAGATGATAGTTTTACAGAAACTTTTAAGTGCAAATATAGGAGTCAAGAGAAACATAAAAAGGTAAGGATGAGTGAGCAATTGTAAGGGACTAAACAAGGATACACTGTCTACATTCTAATAAAGAAAAATGGTATAAGTGTCCCTTCAGAACCAAAGTATCATCAGAGGGAGTCTAATAAGACAGAGAGCCTGGGAGTAGTTTTATTATATCTTGGTAAACTTAAAAGAAGAATGGAAAAGGAAGGTGAAAAGGAATATAATAGAGGGAAAAGAACAATGGGGGAAATTATTTCATATAATATAAGTATGCAAGTAGAAGATAATACAAAAAGAAGGAAAGGATGGAGGGAACTGCTAAAACTTGAATTTCATTTTCATAGGAGGGAAGAACACACACAGGGTTGAGCGTACAAATACATTTTACCAAAGTAAATGCCCATAAATCAAGGAGTGGCTAAACAACTTGTGGCACACGAAAGTAATCTAATATTACTGTGGTATAAGAGATGAAGTAAGGAATGAACACAGAGAAGCCTAGAAAGAGCTATGTAACTAATGCAGAGTAACATATGTAGAGCCAAAAAAAATTATATGCACAATGATTTCAACAATGTCAATGAAAAGAACAACAATGCAAATGAAAATCACAAAAAAACTCAAAGTGGTGAATATTGCAAAATTACAAAGAACAAGCATGACTCAGAAGAAGAGATATGAGATCTTCCCATCCTACCCTTCTGCAGAGGAGAGAGATCTACCAAATATGCACATTGCAATATTTTTAGAATTTTTTGATGTATTGATGCTATACTGACTTTTTTTCTGCTCTTCTTTTTCTTCTTTTTGTCTTTAAATAATACTATTTATTAAATGGGATGGCTTTCTGGGGAGGGGAAGGGAAAGGATACTAGAGTAAAACATGATGATGAAGAAAACCAGAATACATCTATAAAAACTTATTTTCAAAAACAAAGAACTACATATCACTCAACAGGGAAACAAGAAGGGAAGAGGAGAAGGAGGAAGGCAATGTTAAGAAGATGGGTCTCAAAGAGAAATTATAAAGAAAAAAAGATAGGATAGGAACTTGATTGGTTTCTGGTGGGGGACAAAAAAGATAAGACAGAGGAGTGGAAATAGATTACATCAAATCTAAAACACTGGTGCTGAGCACACTCCTCTTCTCTTACTACCCTCTTCTTTATAAATTGGAAATGGGAAACAAAAGGAAAAGTATAACAGAATATTATGGAGGGGAGCATACAATTAGCAATTATAACCAGAAACAAGTATGGGATGAACTCACCCAAAAGATGTAAGAAGACAGCAGAATGAATTAAAAAACAGAATCCAACAATATGTTGTTTATTAGAAACACACATGAAACAGATTCACGCAGAGTTAAAATAAGGTGCTAGAGAAGTTTGCACCTTAATTGATGTAAAAAGAGAAGGGGATAGCAATCATGATCTCAGACAAGACAACAGCAAATACTGGATTAATTAAAAGAGACAAACAGGGAAACCATCTTGTGGAAAGGTACTATAGACAAGATTTTAATATCAATACTGAACATATATATACCAAATGGCATAGTATATAAATACTTAAAGGAAAAGTTAAATGAATTACAAATAGAAATAGTAAAACTCTGATAGTGGAGGAGCCTCAATTTATCTGTTTCAGATCTAAATCTCATTGTAAAATAAACAAGAAAGAAATTTAAAACTTGATTAGAGTTTCAGAAAAGTTAGATATGGTAGAACTATGAATATTATTGAATAGAATTATTATGGATATTATGGATATGAATATTATATGTGTATATTATGGAATAGAAAGGAACATACATAACTCTAAACTGCAAAAATTTTCCTTTACAAAAATATTCCATGTATCAGGGCATAAAAGCCTCTCAAACAAATATGAAAAAAGCAGAAGTTTTAATTCCATCTTTTATGGATCAAAACATAATAAAAAATTATGTTTAATAAAGAGCCATTGAAGAAATGATTAAAAATTAACTAGAGACTAAATAACTTAATCCTAAAGAATGGGTATGTCAAAAGAGAAATCATAGAAACAGTAGATAATTGCATTAAAAATAATGATGACAATGAAATGACATACCAAAAAATTGGGGATGTAAGAAAAAAACAGTCCTTTGGGGTAATTTTATTTCTTTTAACATGTTTACTGGAGATAAAGAAACAGCAGGTTAATGAAATGGACATACAACTTTAAACAAAACCTTAAAAAGTCAACAAATTAAAGATCAAAATAGAAATTTTGAAAATTAAAGAAGAGATGAACAAAATTAAAAGAAAAAAGAATTAGAAATTTTTTTTAGTAGAAGTCAGATTTTTTGGGGAAAAAATAAAATATACAAACCCTTAGCTAATTTGATTTTTAAAAAAGAAGAAAACCAAATTACCAGTATCAAAAATGAAAAAAAGTGAATTCATAATCAATCAGTGGAGAAGAAATAAAAGAAATTATTAGAAATTATTTTGCCCAATTATATGTATAAATAAAACTGACAATCTAAATTAAATGGATGGATATTTATAAATATAAAATACCCAAATTAATAGATCTACAAATAGAGGATTTAAGTAAACTAATCCCAGAAAAATAAACTGAACAAGCTATAAATGAGCTCCCAAAGAAAAAATAAAACTCAAGACCAAATGGATTTACAAGCAAATTTTATCAAACGTTTAAATATCAATTATTTCCAATACTACAAAACAGTTTTTAAAAAATAGAAAAAGAAGTGGTTCCACCAGCTTCCTTATATTATATAGATATGATTTCATTACCTTAGCCCAGTAGAGTCAAATATAGTGAAAGAAAATTATAGACCAATATCCCTAATGAAAAGTGATGCAAAAATTTTCAATAAAATTTTAGCAAAATACTATAGACAAATATTACAAAGATTATACTCATGGCCAGGCTGGTTTTACATCAGGAATGCAGAGTACTTTATTATTAGAAAAACTATAAACATACTTGACCATATTAATATTAATAACAAGAATATAATAACATTAATAACAAGAACAACAAAAATTACATATAAGTAGGTATAGAAAAACATTTGACAAGATACACCTCTTCCTATTAAAAACACTAGACAGCATAGTAATAAACTGACATTTTCTTACCATAATAAATAATATCTATCTAAAGCCAAGAACCAGAATTATCTGTAATGGAGATAAAGTAGAGATCTTTCTAATAAGATCAGGGGTAAAACA
This sequence comes from Bettongia penicillata ogilbyi, assembly GCA_023548195.1. Taxonomy (NCBI): domain Eukaryota; kingdom Metazoa; phylum Chordata; class Mammalia; order Diprotodontia; family Potoroidae; genus Bettongia; species Bettongia penicillata. The sequence continues at coordinate 2,334,581 of JAJHZJ010000624.1, read as the reverse complement.
AGGAGGTCCATTATCATCATTACTATTTGATATAGTGCCAGAAATGCTATAGAGATAAGGCAGGAAAAAGAAATTGAGGAATTAATAGGCAAAGAGAAAACAAAATTATTGATTTTTATATAGATGACATGATATTTTACTTAGAAAATTCTAGAGAGTCAACTAAAAACTAATCAAAACAGCTTTGACCAAGTTGCAGGATATAAAATAAATACACAGAAATTATCTGCATTTCTCAACATTATCAACAAAATCCAGCAGGAAGAGATTGAAATAAAAATTCTATTTAAAAAAATTATGCAAAGTATAGTACTTAAGAACCTACTTTCTAACACACACACACACACACACAAGAACTAGACAAATACAAGTATAAAACACTCTTTACACAAATAAAGACAGATCTAAATAATTGCTTATGGATACATCCAGTCAGTGTGATAAAAATGATAATACTATCTAAATAATTTATTCAATGACATAGCAATCAAACTTCCAAAGGATAATTATTTAGAACTAGAAAAAATAACAATTCATCAGGAGGAACAAAATGTTGAGAATCTCAAGGGAAATAATGAAAACTACTCTACAAAGCAGTAATCATCGAAACATTTTATTCTTGGGTAAGAAATAGAGAGGTTGATCAGTGTAACAGATTTGTTGTTGCTCAGTCTTGTCTAAGGGTTTTCTTGGCAAAGACACTAGATTGGTTTGCCATTTCCTTCTTCTGCTCATTTTACAGATGAGGAAATGGAAGCAAGCAGGATCAAGTGACTTGCCCAGCATCATCTAGTAGTCAGTATCTGAGGCCGTATTTGAACTCAGGTCTTCTGACTCCAGAGCCAGTGCTCTATCTATTGCACCACCTAGCTGCACACTAGGCATACAATATTTAGAAGTAAATAAGCATAGTAGCTTAATGTCTGACAGACACCCAAATTCCAATGGTTGATGTAAAAATGAACTATTTGGCAAAAACTGTTGGGAAAATTGGAGGGTAGCCTGACAGAAGCTAGATATAGATCAACTTGTCACACAGTCTACCAAGATAAGTTTCAAATGCGCACTTAGATACAAAAGGACATGATAAATTAGAACAGCAAAGAAGAAATTATCTATTAGAAATATGCGTAAGGGATAGTTCATTACCAAACAAGAGATTTCTCAAATGATAAATAGTCAAAGGATAAGACTAGGTAACTTTCAAAAGTAAGAATTCAAACTATCAATAGCCATATCAAAAGATGCTCTAAATTACTAATAGTTAAAGAAATACTAATTAAAACACTTCTCTTCACCACTCATCAGATGGGCTAGGTTGACAAAAATGAAAAATTCCAGAGGACCTTTAGGAAAACAGGTACTTTAATGTACTGGTCCTGCCATTCTGGAGAACAATTTGAAACTACACCAAAAAGCTATTAAACAGTGCATACCCTTTTAACCAACAATACTGCTACTAAATCTATACCCTAAAGAGACCAAAGGAAAAAAGGGAAAGGACTCAAATGTACAAAAATACTTGTAGTGGCTTTTTTTATGGTAGTAAAAAAAATGGAAACTGAGAGGATGTCCATTAGTTGAGGAATGGCTGAAAAACTTAGGGTATATGATTATGAAACTATTGTTCTATAAGAAATGATGAAGGGAATGGTTTCAGAAAAATCTAGAAATACTTGTATTAACTGATGCAGAAGGGAGCTGAACCAGGAGAGCAATTTATACAATTACAACAATATTGTTAAGATAAACTTTAAAAGACTTAGGAATTCTGATCAACACAATGACCATTTACATTTCCAAAGGACTCTCGATGCTACTCTCTACAGACAGACATAATAGACTCAGTACAGTCTGAGATAATTTTTTTTTTTTGATCCATGGGAGAATTTGTTTTGCTATCCATGTTTCTAACAGGGATTTTGCTTTTCTTTCTTTTTCACTTTGGGAAGAAAAATGTGGGAGGTAAAGAAAGTGGATTTTGATTTATTGAAAATAATAAAAATCTAATTTTAAAAATGAGTAGCTGAAAGATTCACCATCTTTTATTGGAATAATTGCCTCAAAAATTCACCTTATATCATGAGGCAGTTCTTTTCTATGTCAGCAGAACCCCTGGCTACTGGTTGGAGCAAGGAACTCTACCCTTGTATACAAACTTGAGGGAATCTACTGTTATACAGTTACCTATCCTTTGAAGGTCAATGCTCCTGGGGAAAAACAGCTTTCTATACTCTGTGGTGGATATGACTCCTGATAGCAGAACTGGCTCTGCTGAGGGGCGGGGGGGGGGGGGGGGAATATAAAGAGAATACAGAACTCTTTTTATATTTTCATTGTACCTCAAGTCTAGTATTCTGTGTACAACAAACACTTATTAAATTATTTATATATAAATAAATAAAATAAAAATTATTTAAGATTTTTAAATATCACTTGGCAGACAGGCCATAGTCAATAAACAAGTCAAAGTTACACAAACTTGAAAAAGTCAACATGGTATAGTATTCAGAGGGATAGCACCTAAGTTGGTCAGTTTCTGGTAGCTGCTATCTGTGTAACAATGGGCAGGTCACTTAACCTCCCATGATCTCAGATAATTTTCAAAAACTGTAAGTTACAGAAGAGGTCACAGTCTCTATTAGTAAAAAGAGTTTTCATATCAGGAGTTCCACACACTGATGAAATGATAGATCCAGACCAAAAGCAGACAAAACAACATTCTTCCCCCGCTCAAAAAACCCCCAACTATTTTTGAAATATTATAAAAAGTGCTGGGGAAAAACACAAGTGTAATTTAGATGTGGTTTCTACCTTCATGGAAGTTTTAATGCAATTCACACCTACATCATTAAGGTTAAAAGTAATTCCCAATATCAGTTCTGAAAGTACTTTTTTAAAAACTTGTGGTCAGGCAAATAACACTAAATTTTAGCTATTTGTTCTCTCTCTTATGATAAAATTAGATTTCTGTTTATTCTGAGAAATGATGAGAAACTCATTACTCTAAGGAGGTGCCAACTACTTTAAGCATTTGTTGTTATTTTTCCCAGGTAGCTAAGTATCCTAGTGGATAGAGTACAGACCTAGAGCCAGAAAGACTCATTTTCCTGAATTCAAATATGGCCTCAGACATTTACTAGCTGTGTGATGCTGGGGCAAATCACTTAAACCTGTTTACCTCAGTGTTCTTATCTGCAAAATGAGCTGGAGAAGAAAATGGAAAACCACTCCAGCATCTTTGCCAAGATAATCCCAAATGAAGTCACAAAGAATTGAGTATGACTGAAAAATGTTTGTGTGTATATAAATGTGTGTGTGAGTGTGCATGTATACAGTGTCCCAAAACTGTACTTTCAAGTTTTAATAGCTTAGACATTTGTAATAACCTATATACATATATGGTTACATAATATGATGAGACAACTAGGTGGTTCAGGGGGTACAGTGCTGGACCTGGTGTCAGGAAGCCCCGACTTTAAATGTGGCTTCAGACATTTAGTTGGCTATGTGACCCTGGGCAAGTCACTTCCTAAACCACTGCAGAAGGAAATGGGAAACCACTCCAGTGTCTTTGCCAAGAGAGCCCTATGAACAGTGTGGTTCATAGGGTCACAGAGACTAGTCGGCAACATATACATATGAATTTTTAGCACTACTAGTTCTGAGTAAACCAAGTCTGGCTCCTAGTAATCACTCTTTCTTTCCAAGGACTTGTACGCCATCTGTTTAATAATATATTTTGGAATTTTGCTTATTTCCTGTTTTCTGACTTCCTTTCTATTCTCCATAAATCCTCAAAGATTACTGATAGCAGTTCAATGATAGAAAATATGTACATTTTTTTCAGCACACTTGGATGTACTTGTTCAGTTGTGTCTGACTCTTCATGACCCCATTTGAAATTTTCTTGGCAAAAATAATGGAATGGGTTGCCATTTCCTTCCGCAGCTCATTCTACAAATGAGGAAACTGAGGCAAACAGGGTTAAGTGACTTGTCCAGGGTCACATAGTAAGCATCAAAGGCCAGACTGGAACTCAAGAATATGAGTGTTACCGACTCCAGGTCTTGCACTCTATCCACTATACCACCTGACTCCCCCCTGTACTTAATTACATGTATTTAAAGTAGGTGGATATTCTTCATTTCCTCACTTACTTTGGGTGTTAATGCCCTCCTACTTAGGTGTATTCTACCCTTTTGAAGATTGAAGAACATTCTCTTTACAAAACAAATACAACCAAACATGAAGAATTTTGTTGGTGTAATTCCCAAGCTTTTCACTCAGATACTATGGAGATGGGATATTCCCAAGGGCTTGCAGCTGGGAAACCACCCTCCCCTCAATGAGAGAACTGAGGAAGTGTGTTGATGTCATTACTGAGCTGCCAGGGGGGGTTTTCCCTCGTTTACTCATTATTGAGGGATTAGTTTAAAGTTCTTGTAGAATAATTTTAGATCCTTTGAGAAAGGTTGGAGCTCAGAGGCAAAATACTCAGTTGCTTACCTTTATTGTAGTTACTTGGGACCCCATTTATCCTTTGTATAAAAGACAATTTTTGCAGCTGCAGAATCTTTATCTGATTTAGGTAGAGATTTAAGAAAAGATTTTAATCTCTGGTAGACCAAGGACTTATGCCGGGGATGTGATGGTAGAGGTTTGAATAACTGACTCTCTGGAAATAAAAGAATCTGCATCATTAACATTTTCTCCATCATTTTATTAAGACTAGACAATCAACAGAACAAGAAATCAAGCCCTGATTTGTAGAGCTTGCAGATGTTCGAGGTAAACATGCTCAGGCTGGATATTGAGCAATCAGTTTTCAAGAGCTGGTATGAGCTGGCTCCTGCACATCCCCTCTACAAGTATTTTATGAAGCATCTACTATGTGCCAGGCACTGTGCTAAGCACTGGGAATAAAGGCAAAAAAAAAAAAAGTAAAAACCAGTCCCTGCTTTGTAGAAACACAATCTAATGGGGGAGAGTCAACAGGAAAACAATTCTGTATAAACAAGATATATCAGAATAAACTGGAGATAATCAATAAAATGAAGTCACTGGCATTAACAGGGAGGGGGAAAAGCTTCTTGGAGAAGGTGGAATTTTTAAGTGAGACTCGACGGAAGCCAAGAGGCAGAAGGAAAGAGGGGAAGAATTCTAGGCATAAGAGGCAGCCAGAGAGAATGCCCTGAGTGGGGAGATAGAGGAGACCAATGTCACTAAAGCAGAGAGTAAGTGGGAGAAGAGTAAGGTGAAAGGAGACTGGAAATGTAGGCAAGGCTTTAAAATTTTATACTTGACACTGGAGGTAACGGGGAAATATACTGACTACAAGTGTAATGTGATCAGACCCACACTCTAGAAAGATCACTTTGATAGCTGAGTAGAGTGGCCTGGAGTGGGAAGTTGAGGCAGGGAGACCAACCAGAAGGCAATAACAATAGTCAAAGTATGAGGTGACAAGAGTCTGCACCAAGGTGGTGTCAGTGTGTCAGAGGAGAGAAGGGGGCATGAAGGAGAGATGTTGTGAAGATAGACTATGCTGAAGCATGAAGGGGTAAGTAGAGCAGATCCCATATGGAAGTCTGACAAAACAATGGTGGTGTTCTGATATCATACCCTTAGACAGGAATTTGTATACGTATAACTTTTGTGTTGTCAATTTGCATATATATTTATATATGTATGTGTGTGTGTGTGTGCATGTATATTCTTGGACCTAAGTAGAGATAAACTCTTAAAAAACCAGTGTAAATATAAATATTTATATATAATATTGTATTTATTATTTATTTTATGTTATATATTATGTAATATGTAAGCACACAAATATATACATAATATAGATCATATTTTATTCATATATTTATAGTTATAGTGACATTCTAGATATAGGTATAGATAAAGTCACCAACTGCACTGTACTAAGCCCTGGAGATAACAAAGAAAGGCAAAAGACAGTCTCCTTAGTCCCTAAGAGCTGGCAATCTAACGGGAGTGACAACATGAAAACAACTATGTAGAAACGAGAGATATATGCATAATAAATTAGAGATAATAACACAGGAAAAGCATTAGTATTAAGGCACATCAGGAATAGATTCTTGTAGAAGATGGAATTTCTAGCTGGGGCTTGAAGGAAGCCGGGGAAACCACAAAGTAGAAATGAAGAGGTAGAGCATTCCAGGCATGGGGAACACCCAGTGAAAATGCCCAGATTCTGGAGATGGAGTATATTGTGCAAAGAATAGTAAGGTTACCAGGTTCACTGTATCAAAGAGTATGTGGGGGAGGAGTAAGGTCTAAGTAAACTAAGGTTTGAATGCCACATGAAGGATTTTACATTTGATTTTGGAAGTGATAGGGAGTCACCTAATGATTTAACAGAGGAGTGACCTGCGCTTAAGACAAATCAGTTTGACCAGAGGTTAGATTGGAGCTGAGACCTAAGGTGAGGAGACCAAGCAGGAGGCTATTACAATAGGCCAGGCATGAGGTGATAAGGGCCTACACCAAGGCGGTAGCAATGTTAGAGGAAGGAAGGGGCAATACATGAGAGATATTGTGAAGGCAAATTCTACAGGATCTGGCAACAGATTGGATATGGGGGTGGGAGTGAGAGAGTAAGGAGTTGAATAATATAACTATGTTGTCAATTTGGGTGACTGGAAAGCTGGTGGTACCCTTGATAGCACTATATAGGGAAGGTTGGAATGGGGAAAGACTTGTGGAAAAGAGAGTGAATTAAGAAATTAAAGCTATCTATAGTCATATGAAAAAATGCTCTAAATCACTATTGATTAGAGAAATGCAAATCAAAGCAACTCTGAGATGCCACATCACACCTATCAGATTGGCTAACATGACAAAACAGGAAAACTATAAATGCTAGAAAAAATGTGGGGAAATTGGAACACTAATTCCTTGTTGGTGGAATTGTGAATTGATCCAACCATTCTGGAGAGCAATTTGACTATGCCTGGAGGGCTGTAAAAATGTACATGCCCTTTGACCCAGGAATACCACTTCTAGAGCTGTATCCCAAAGAGATCATAAAAATAGGGGAAAGATCCACATGTACAAAAATATTATAGCAGTTCTTTTTGTGGTGGCCCAAAACTGGAAATTGAGGGGATTCCCATTAATTGGGGAATGGCTGAACAAGTTGTGGTATATGACTGTAATGGAATACTATTGTGCTATAAGAAATGATGATCAGGCAGATTTCAGAAAAACCTGGAAAGACTTACATGAGCTGATAATGAGTGAAGTAAGCAGAACCAGGAGAACATCATACACAGTAACAGCCAGTGTGTGATGACTGACTTTGATAGACTTAGCTCTTCTCAGCAACACAAGGATCTAAAACAGCTCCAAAAGACTCATGATGAAAATACTATCCATATCCACAGAAAGAACTATGGAGTCTGAATGCAGATGGAAGCATACTATTGTTCTCTCTTTTTTTGTTTAGCTTTGTTTTTTCTTTCTCATGGTTTCTCCCATTTGTTCTAATTCCTCTATACAATATGACTAATGTGAAAATATGTTTAATGAGAATGTATACATAGAGCCTATATCAGATTGCACACTGTCTTGGGGAGGAGGTGGAGAAAATTTAAAGCTTATGGAAGTGAATGCTAAAAACTAAAAATAAATAAATTTATTTTAAAAAAATGAAAGGAGTGTTCTGTTTTGAACACTTTGAGTTTCATATGTTTACAGGACATCCAGTTTGAGAGGTATCTGGAGATGTGATAGTGGAGGTCAGGAGAAAGGTTGGAGCTGGACAACATGATCTAAGAGTCATATGCATAGAGATGATAATTGAAATCACGGGAACTGATGAGATCACTAAATGAAATATTATAGAAGGAGAAAAGAAGGGGGCCTAAGATACTCAGAATGCTGGCAGACACCCAGTGGAGGGCACAAGCTGGAGGAAGATCCAACAGAGACTGAAGAGGAGTTGGAGGAGAACCAGGATAAAGTCGCGTCACAGAAACCTAGAGATGTGAGGGTATCAGGGAGAAAAGGATAACTGACAGCATCAAAGACTGCAGAAACATCAAAAGGATGAAGCTTGAAGAAAGGTCATTAGATCTGGTCACTTTGGAGAGCAGTTTTACTTGAATGCTGAGATTAGAAGCCGGATTGTGGAGAGCTAAGAAGAAAGTAACAGCAAAAATGGAGAAACAAGCCAAGCCTGAGATGGGAGATGATCGGGACTACCTTTGGGGCATCTACCCTAAACCTCCTGAAGTGTGAAAGACATTCCTTAAATCCTCAAATCCTTTCATTCTCTAAAAAGTGCACCTAGAGCTGGAAACCTAGCCTTGTTATTCCCTGCCCTCATCCATGGGGATGGGAACATCCCTTAAAGGAGAAAGCTAGGTGGCCATTGCATAATGCTGGGCTTGGAGTCAAATCCTGCCCCAGACACTTACTTAGTGTGATGCTGGGTACATCACTTAACCCTTGTAGCCTCAATTTTCTCATCTATAAAATAGGAGTAATAATAGTACCTATATGACAAGGTTATTGTGGAGATCCAAAGAGATAGCATACTTGCTGAGCCATTTCAGTTGAGTGTCCAACTCTTCTTGACCCCACTTGGGGTTTTCTTGGCAAAGATACCAGAATGGTTTGGCATTTCCTTCTCCAGCTTGTTTTACAGATGAGGAAACTGAGGCAAACTGGATTAAGTGACTTTCCCAGGGTCAAATGGCTAATAAGTGTCTGAGGTTGGATTTGAACTCATGAAGATGAGTCTTCCTGATTCCAAGCCCAGGGCTCTAACCACTGGATGACATATGTAAAGTTCTACATTTTAGGGATGGAGATTGGACCTGTGATTTCATTCCCATCATTTCACACGTAGAACTCCTGGGTAAGGAAACTCCCTCTAAGTCTTAGAAAGCTGCCTTGAGTACCAAAAGGTTAATGACAACAATCACAGCTATGTGCCAGCCATGGTGCTAAGTGCTTCATTCAATTTAATTATTTATTATTTAATTATTTCATTTGATCTTCACAACAACAACCCTAGGAGAGGTGCTTTTATTATCCCCATTTTACAGATGAGGGAACTGAGGCAAAAAGAGATTAAGTGACCTGCCCTGAGTCACTCAGTGAGTATCTGAGCTTGAATTGAAGTCTTCCTGAGTCCAGGTCTTCATCCACTAGGCTACCCAACTGCTCTAGGTTCAGTGCCCAAGGTCACACCGCCACCATTTAAAACCTCCATTTTATGAAGAAGTTTTTGGCTGAAATATTTTGGAACTTCTTTGCACTATACCCCAGGAAGCTCATCAATGGGAAGACCTCATTGTTGGGCAAGTTCCCATCATTCTTGGTACTCCACCTTCTCCTTATTCCCTGCCCCTGTGATTCTAGGATGGAGCCATGAACTCCCAAACCTCCATTTAAGGAGGGAGCTCAACACGGACATTTCCTTATTTCCTATCTGTCTGAACTACTTTGGGACTTCTCGAACTTCTCCATCATTTCCTTTCCCTCTACTCCTTATGCTATGGGTACCTTCCCTAACCAACTTTTCTACTTCCTTTTGTGTGTGGTCTCTTCCCATTAGATTGTAAGCTCCTTGAGAGCAGGATCTTTCTTTCTTTTTCTTCCTTCCTTCTTTTCTTTCTTTCCTTCCTTCCTCTCTCCCTCATTCCCTTACTTTTTTTAGTATTAATATCTCCAGCACTTAGCATAGTGCCTGCCATAGAGTAGGTGATTAATAAATGTTTACTGACTATTAATGGCCAGTATATATGAATGATAGGAACTGAATTCCAGTATTTGTCAGAGGTCCAACTTTCATGCCTGTCTTCCTTAGTAAATATTTTTTAAGAGCTACTGTGGCTAAAAAAATTCATCAACTTCACAACCAACCTGGTAACGAGCTCTCTCCAAACTTAGGCTAATCCTCTGGAAATAGGCATATATAGACCTTCGATGGGTTTATGTGCAAAGTCTTACCAGTTTTCTGATTGGTTTCCCTTCTTCAAGTCTTTTCCTACTTCAAGTCTTTTCCCACTCCAGTCCTTCTTCCACTCAGCATTACCTTCCCAAAGTGCAGGACTGACACTCCCCTGGTCAATAAAGTCCGGTGGTCTATTACCTCCCAGATCAAATATAAGCTTCTCCATTTGGGTTTTAAAGCCTTTCACAACCTGGCCTCTGTTTACCTTTCCAGTTTTTTTCACCTTATTCCCAGTCCCCATGTACTCTGCAACCTAGTGTCACCCACCTTTCTTACTGTACTGTTCCTTACACAGGATGCTCCATTTTCCCATGGGGGCATTTTCACTGGCTCTTCTCCATGCCTGGAATTCTCTGCCTCCTACATACCCAGGCTGCTTTCAAATCTTACCTAAAATCACCTTTTCTGCAAGAAGTTCCAGTTAATGCTAGCATTGCCATTTTATTTTGTATATATCTTGTTTCTATATAGCTGTTTGCATGTTTTCTCAGCCATTAGACTGTGAGCTCCTTGAAAATAGGGACTATTCTTTGCCTCTCTTTTCATTTCCCTGGGGTATATTAGAACAGGACCTGGCACATAGTAGGCTCTTAATTAATGGTTGTTGCCTTTGTAGGAACTGCCAGAACTTATGCTTCTAAGCCGTAACCTTTGGGAATCCTTGGAATGGTCAGTATCCCACCACAGTGAAGGTCTGGAAGAAGACTTCAGTGAGAGTATTAATGAAAACAAAAGCAAATTAGGAGCTGACAAGTTCTGCTTTTTCTTTGTCATCTGCTAACATTATACCATCTGTCCCATGGAGTGGGCCTAATCCTTCCTTGTTTTAAACATACTTAAAAAAAAAATAAAACACTCTTTTGATTGCCCTAAGCATTTTTCTTGTTTGGTTTCATAACAGATAATGCATTCAGTTGTTCACTTATGCAACAAAAGACAAATTATCAGAGAGACTTACAAAAAAAAAAAAACCCAACCCCCAAACCAACACACCCCATCTGTTTCTTGAATAATTTAAGGAGACACTCTATTTTTTGAAGAAAAAATTTTAAATAAAGAGGAGAAAAGCATTGTTCTTTGCTTTATGAATTTTTATACCTAATGATGGTGGCCATGAAACTTTTAAGATTACTGCGATTACGTATAGAGGCACCATGATTGAGGGAACTGAAAGTTAACTTCTGCGTTATAAAGTCTTAGATTTAAATCCACCGTCTGACATCTACTGGCTGTATGACCCTGTCATTTAATCTCAGACAATGCTTTAAAACTATAAATTGAGGAGAAAGTGCTGATCTGCATTTGGAGAGGAAATTCATCCCCTAGAACTCCCTGTAACCAATGAAATCACAGATCTGGTTAAAAAAAATTACCTATAATCTCACAAACTAGATTTATGAGTTTTTTCTCCCCTCTTTCCCCCTGGCTTTGGTTCTTTCACTTTCTCTATCTCACTGCTTAGAAATCAAACCAAACTAGAATGCCTCAAAAATCATTAACATTTGATGGCAATTCACGCATCTATTACTTTCAAAACTATAAGCTTCTATTCCTGTTACTACTGATCATCTCTGAAGTAATGAAACCAAAATGAATGAATGAAGTAATGAAGCTACAAAACTATCGTGATATTCCTCTTAAAAAATGAGAAGTTTCAACCAAGGGGACAAAGCAGCCTCCCTTAGTGATTACTGAGGGGCCAGCATTAATTTTGTCTGGATTTCTTCTACAAAAAAAACAGAAGGTTTGAGCCTTTGAAGTCAAAGCAGCTTTGGCCTCCGGTTAAATTTGGAGGTGGGGAGAAGTTTCTAATTTCTGAAATGAAGAAGGATGAGATCTGGAATCAGCAGACTGAAAGAATTAATTGCTTTAAAAATATTTGAAGCTTTCTGGGCTATTTTCAGATCTTGATAATAGCTGATGAATGACATTGAATAAGCAGGTCAGAAACCTGAGAAGAGAAGATGATAAAATTAAAAAGTCAGACACAGATACTTTTACCAAATAGCTTTTGTATACAAGCCAAGTGCTGGGCATTGCCTTAATTCTTCGTTAAAATGTACTGAACTCCAAAGTATACTAGGCACCAAATGGAATATTCAAGAAGGTAATCTTTGACTCTGAGGAGCAAGGCAAGGAAACCCACATCTAGCTCTATTTTTCTTTTCATTTGGTTCTTTCGTTTGTTTTACATAGAGAATCCTAGGAATTCTAGGGCAACCAGATGGTGCCAGGCCTGGAGTTAAGAAGACTTATCTTCCTGAGTTCTAAACCAGCTTCAGACACATTCCCTGTGTGACCCAGGATAAGTCACTTAATCCTGTCTGCCTCAGTTTCCTCATCTGTAAAATGAACTGGAGAAGGGAATGGCAAACTAGTCCAGTTTTTTTGCCAAGAAACCCCTAAGTGGGCTTATGAAGAGTCCATGATCGAAAAACAGCTTAGCAAAAGGAATTCTAGAGTGGCCTGTCAAGACACAACTCTGTCTTTTGACTGGACAGCACCTATATTAATTATTCCATGCAGACAAAGTTGATTTAACCATTTGTTTGTCTTGGTGAATTGACTCTTAGGAACTAATGAACTGAGCAGGAAGAGGAAGATCATACAAGGATGTATCTCACTAAGGTTAGCTTTCCAGCACAAAAATGGGAAATTTTGCACCAAATTTTGCAAGGGAGGTGAGAAATAACTTGGAAAATATTAATTAATAATTGTTAAGTTCCTAATAAAAGAAAAAATTTTAAAGTTACTCAGTAGTTACTTAATTGAAAGAAAGACCTGGGCTAGGATTAGAATAAAGAGGTAAAAGGTTCAAAAGCTTTCTTGACTGGAACCAAAGGACTAGGTTCCTGAGAGTCCTTACTATTCAAACTAAGGGCAGCTAGCTGGTGCAGTGGATAGAGCACAAATCAGGAGGACCTGAGTTCAACTCTTACCTCAGACACTTGACACTCACTAGCTGTGTGACCTTGGCCAAGTCACTTTACCCCAACTGCCTCATCCTGGGTCACGTCCAGTCATCCTGATGGTCACTGGATTCAGATGGCTCTGGAGAAGTGAGGCTGGTGACCTGCACAGCCCTCCATCACTCAAAACAAAGTCAGGTGCAAGTCATGTCATCATTTCTCTGACTGCATGGTCTTCTTCGGCAACGAAGGAAGAATATACACTATTCAAACTGAAGGAAATGTTTCAGACTTTGACACAAGGTAAAAATTTTGGCTGTTGATTTCCAGGACATTGTGTGCTCTCTTTCCCTGCCCACTGAACACACATTAATAACAAGGTTGCTTTCTCACTTTGGCTCTCAGGTTAGGCTGTAAGAACACACTTAAGGCTCTTCGAGGTCACTCCATAAAATGAAGTGGAGTATTAAACTTTGAAACCTTTTGTTAACTTTTGACTGAACAAATAAAACTACCTCTTTGACATATTGGCATCGTGCTTGATTTTACTCTACATTATTTTTCTTGGCAATAGATCTTTGTTCTTGTTTCAGTCCCTCCTGACTCTACATGACTTCATTTGGGATTCCATTTTGGTTGGCAAAAAGTACTGGAGTGATTTGCCATTTCCTTCTTCAGCGCTCATTTTACAGATGAAGAAACTGAGGCAAACTGTGCCCAGGGTCACACAACTAGTAAGAATCTGAAGCTGGATGAGAACTCAGGAAGATGAGTCGTCCTGACTGTTGGCCTGGTACTTTATCCACTGTGCCACCTTGCTGCCCACAGAACAGATCTGCTTAGGAAATAAACATAGAGATTTTAATGTGCATTTTATTCAATCATTAATTCATCGAATCGACAGTTATTTAAGTATATGCTAGGTGCAAGCCACTGAACAAGGCCTGTGGTATATACAAAGAAAAGTTCCTGCTCTCCTGGAAGTTGTCACAATAAAATTCTTTCTTCTAAATAAACCTCAGACTAAAATTTCCTATCTCGTCTCAGCACAAAGATGCATGTGCCAGAAGGAGCTGGTACATCTCTCCTTTTTTTAGATGACCCAGGAAATATCCCCAAATAATTTCAATAATGAAGGGGGGGGGGAGGAAGTTGTAGACAGAAGGATAATTGAGGAAAACGAGCTACTCTCCTGAAATCTGAGGTAGATCAGGAAGGACTAATCAATCAGGGAGTATGATGAATAGATTTTAAAAGAGGGGTGAAGAGTAATGAATCACCATTAGCCTACGTGGGGTTGAAGACAGAAATCTATTTTCAAGGTGCAAGAAAAAGGAGTTAACTCTAGTATTCTAGAAGTTTCTTGTGTGAGATTCCATGCTCTGGGGTTCGTGTATAAAATTAAGAATATTGGAAATAGGGCTCTTTTGAGAGGCAAAAACCAAAACAAAACACCACCCTCAGATCATCCTCTACATCGGAGGCAGTGTTAAAGAGCTGGTCCCTTGGAAAAGAAGACTTCCATCATCTGCAGGAACTGAGAAGACCCTCCAAATTGTAAAGGGCACACTGAAAATAGGAGAGCCCAGTTATCAGGAAGCAGGTGATGAGTACCATCTGGTGGAACACAAGAGAATTGCTAAACTTCTGGGAGGGTTGTAAGGAAGGGAGTCCACCTGGAACTAGGAGCTATGTAGAATAATAGGAGAGTTGAGCGAGAGAGAGAGAAAAGACTGGGATGGGAGGCAGTGGAGACAAGAGGTTCCCTGATAAGCTCAAGAGGACTGAATTATAGCTGTGGAGGACAGCAGCCCTGGTGGAAAATGTGGAAAATGAAAGTAGATGAGACTAAATAAAGCAGCCAAAGAATTGGAAGGAGGGGAGCATTGATGGATGGGTGGTGAAAGAACTCTGACCATTTCCAGATAGAGTCCTGTGTAGGGCTGAGGGTCTGGAGGGTGTGCGAGGTAGGTTTGCTTATTTTTTATGGACTCATGTTTGTCCCTATCAATTTCTATGAGTTTGTAAATAAAGCAGCGTTGTTCCCCTGTGTGTTTGTGAGGGGAGCTGATGACCAACCAAGTGGACATGTAGTTCCCAGATTCCACAATCACAGAACCTCAGAGTTGTAAAGGATCCAACAGATTATTTAGTTCAACTATTACCTGAATAAGATTCATAAGACATATTCTATTAATGTTTATCCTTTTGCCATAAGACCTCTAGTAAAGTTTCTATTACCTGCTGAGGGAGTTCATTTTTTAATACCTCTAATTCTTAATTGCCTTGCATCAAACCTGAATTCGCCTACTTAAAAAAAAAAAAAAGCGAAGTGGGAATGGAAGACCTTCAGTGTGTCTGGCCAGAACAGAAACAATTGCTATTTAGACTCATTCTGAGCCATCGAAACCCAAACAATGACCAAGTGAGGCTTGGGCTGGAACCTATTGTTGGCCAATCCTAGACAGCTGGTGTGACTTGGGTTTAAAGCCTGGTGAAATAGCTTCATTTGAATCCTAAGGGTCTTTATGAGAAGTATAGAGCTGGAGAGAGATGTATCACACAAAGAGGCTTAGACTTTCTTTCTTGGAGAACAATCCAGTGGAATGGCTGTAGTAGATCAATGGAGTTTTAAAACCAAGACTTTTGTACTTAGCAGAGTAACACCTGGGACACACCAGATTCCTGAACCAAGCAAATATGTTTTTGGACCTAGCAGGACCCAGAGTCAGGGAGTAAAGGCAGAATCATGATGTGGGAGGAGGCTCAACTCTCTTGTTGTCTTAAGTATCACAGCCCTAAGCATGGGGCCTTGCCAACAAGGGTTTATCAGGGAAGGAAGGAGAGTTGTTTTGATTACTTGTGGGTTCTTGTGATTTCTGTTTAGGATAGAGTTTTTACTGTCCTCATAGTTTTGTTAACTTGTGGGTGGTTTGTTTGTTTTTGGAAGCTGAAAGTCCTTTTCTCTTTGGTTAGAAACAAATTCTGATGTTTCCAACTAGGTGGGGGCACGAGTTTAAGAGACACATATTAAGAAGTCCCCAATGAGCCTGGTTCACCAAAACCCATAATCATGGGTTATAGGGCTGGTCCAGATTTGGGACCATGGGTTATATCCTCAACTTGTAACTAATAATTAATAACACCTATAGCACTTACCTCACAAAATTACTGTGAGGATCAGATGAGATAAATTTAAATAAAGTACTTTGTAAACTTTAAAGCACTTTTTAAATGCCAGTAATTATTTAGTTTGGCTTGGCTAGGCAAGCACCAAGTCAAGTCAGTAAACATTTATCGAGTGCTTATTATATGTCAGGCTGGTAATATAAATACAAGCAGAGAAAAAAGACATTCCCTATCCTCAAGGCGTTTATATTCTAATGAAAGAAGACAACTCATAAAAGGGAACTGAAAAGCTGTGGGTGGAAAGGGATAGAAGAAAAAACATGGAGGTACCCACGGTAGGGACATCATGGAAAAAGTCTGGGATAATCAAGAGTGCATCTTGGAGAAGAATGTACACTACTAGCATACAGACGGCAAACCAGCCAATTTGTGGCAACATTCATTATGCAGCATGTGAATGTGTGGGAGAGAAGAGACAAGAGCTCCAATGAACTTTCAGAGACTCTGTGACTTGGTGACTCATCTGTTTTCCTTTTGGGTTTTCCTCTGTATTGGTTCTGAATGTCCTGACTTCCAGATCTCTGTGATAGGCCATCAGAACTTTGTGTGAAATGTGTGTGTTTTGCTGGCCATGTGTGGATCCAAAGTTGGGTCCTTTGGTGCTTTGGGTCCCTGAGTCAGGAAAAATTGTTCTAGATTTGTGTTCAAATCTCTGCTTCTGACACTTACTACATGTGTGACCTAAGTCATTCAACATCTGTGAAACTCAGTTCCTCATCTATAAAGTGAAGTAGTAAGATTAGACATCTAACGTCCCTTACAGATCTAAATCTGTCATCCTATACATCAAAAAGTGAATCTGAGGAATAATGATAAGTATAACACTTGCATAAAACTTTATTCATTGGTTGAGACCTTAAAGAAGGAGAGATATCCTGGTATTCTGGCTTCCAGTTTTAGGAGAGAAGACACAGGGTTCCAGATTCTCTTCAGGAAGAGATCCCTGAAGGGAGGGAAAGATCTCAGAAAGAAGGCAACATGTAGAGGAGCTGGCACCTTGATCATGTCCCTATCCTCAGCCAGCTACACTAGAAACTTCAGAGAACTTTCCTTTGGGTAAGAAGTGAAACACTCTTGCAAGTGAGCTAAGATATCTCCCTCTCAGGAAGAAAGTCCGTTCACTATGTACATTATTTGGTATATACTCATTTGTATACCTTCTCTGATTTCTATTGCTATTGGCTTGAACAAATGGGTTTATTTGCTAGATGTGTTCTTTGTGGAACTGGCATTTTGGGGGAAAGTCAGTCTTTGATATATAGCTTGGGAAACTCCTTTCTCATTAAAGAAGCTCAACTTGAACCGTAAAAGTTAGAATTAACCCTTAGAATTAATGAAGAAAAACGTGAAGGAAGGTGACCTAGCTGTACCAGATCTTATCAAGATGTAATCATCAAAACAATCTGACACTGGCTAAGAAACAGAATGGTGGATCAGTGGAATAGATTAGGTATATAATACACAAATAGTAAATGACCATAGTAATCTAAATCACTATTAAACAGAGAAATGCACATTGAAACAACCCTGAGGTACTACTTCATTCCCATCAGATTGACTAATATAACAGAAATGATGACCAAGATGACTTCAGAAAAACCTGGAAAGACATACACGAACTGATGCAAAGGGAAGTGAGCAGAACCAGGAGAACATTGTACATAGTAAAAGCAATATTGCAAGATGATCAACTATGAGTGACTTAGCTATTCTCAGCAATATGATCCAAGACAATTCCAAAGAAGTCATGATGAAAAATGCTATCCACCTCCAGAGAAAGAACTGATGGAGTCTGAATGCAGATTGAAGCATATTGTTTTTCACTCTGTGTGTGTGTGTGTGTCTGTGTGCTGTTTCTTCTTTCACAACATGACTGATATGGAAATATGTTTTGCATGATTGCACATGTATAACTAATATAAAATTGCTTCCCATCTGGGGTGGGGGAAGGAGAAAGGGAGAGAATTTGAAACTCAATTTTTTTTTAGTTAAATTCACTTTAAATTTTCCCAACTCCCCCCCCCCGCCCCCAAAGGAAACTTTTCAGAACAGGGTCAACTGGCTAGTAAACTTCAAAAAACCTTTTAAAAAACCAATACTGTCCCATGTGGACTGTACAGAAGAACAAAAGTCAGCAAAAATCTCAACCCCACCCCCCAACCACCACCCCAGACTTGATGGGAGTAACAAATGTTTGCAAAAAAAAAGGAATATAAAACATTAGTTGAATTGTCATCCTAAACATCCTAGAACCTATCCTTTATTCAAAGCATCACCTTAAATTAGGAGAAACTGAATTAGAAAAGTAAGCATAGGTAAGCCTCAGTGGATTTTAAAGTACAGCAAACAGACCACATTCTCAAGTTTGATTAAGTTGCTTATATAAACTTAAAGTCAGGAGCATAACTTTGGAGTCTGTACTTTTTATATCGAGGGCTTTAAGTAAACAGTTGAATGCTTCCTATATTTTCCCGCTCTCTTTCAGTTCCTTTCCACACCTGACAAGAGCCTCATACTCATCTGTTCCAGGAGCTGAACTCGGGTTATAAGCAGTTGTCTCTTGTGGATCTCGACTGGTCCCAGATGCACTCTGGGTTAAATGTGAGTGAGACACAGACAAAGAGCAGGGCTCACTTTGGGACAGTGAGATTTCTTCTACAGGTTCCTCTTCTGAATGTTCCGACTCTTGACTATACTCTGCTGTTTCTTCTTCTTCTAAATACTTGTCTATACCCTTTTCATTACTGGCATCTTCTTCCATATCTTCAACGTGGTCTAAGACCACATTAATAAGAGATCTCCTTGAAGCCAGACATCTTCTAGAGATTGCAGAATCATTTTTACCACTACATATTACAGATAAAAATAATTCAGATTGGGATCTATTGCTTTTGAGAATTGAGTTCAATTGTGTTAGTAAAGGATTTGGATAAGGGGGTAACATTTCTTCTGTCACAGAATCATCTTCATCATCTGAAACAATCCTCTTCATTGTGAGTCTCGTTTTCACAGGGGCTATTTCATCTTCTAGTTCACTTTATTGATCAGAGAGATTCTCAAGCTGTGGAGGGCTACTCTGCCCTCTAGGATTAGTTGCTAAATTCTTCATGCTAGGCTTTCTTTCAGTGAGCTCCAAAGACTGCTTGGAAAGATTCTGTTCACTCTCTAGAGAGTCTTCCAAGAAAAGATTGAAATCACCAGCCTCCTCCAATGAAGAAGCTAAGTTGGCCTCATTTAGTCTAGAATTCTCCATTTCACTTGTGCGTGCTAACAAATCACCTACTAAACTAATGAGAGAAGGACCCAATTCCATAGACTTTTCTGGACTAACAGGCAAAATGGAAGACTCCAGTAAAATCTGAGAATTTCTTAGTTGATCTAGATTTGGCTCATGATCACCTTTTGCAGTTTCCTGAGTGTTATCTGGTAAAACTGGATGACTATCAGCAGGTTTATTGGTGTTTGATATTTCCATTTCACAGCACTCTTCATTAGAAAAAGTAGTTATAGATTCATCATCCATTTTGCGTTCTGACCCATGAACATCTGATTGTTTTCCAGACACATCTACATTCATGACAGAGAGATCATATGCCTCAATGTCTTCAATAATACTTAAATTTGCCATTCCAGAATGCAGAGAGTCTTCTTGTGTAAGATCATTAAATTCAGAGCATTTTTCCTTTGATTTGGCAAATTTTGCAGGTTCTTTTGGCCAAGTTTCCTCAAGTCTGGCTCTTGCGTTGTTTAGTAGAAACTTGTTATTCTGAGACTCTAATTCAACCAGGAGTTGAGCCTTCTGAACCCTTTCTTGCACATATTGAGAGTTCCCTACCTCAGACTCCTCAGGAACAGACACATCATGGGTGAACATCAAATCATGGTCAGAGATTCCTGCTATTCCCAACGTGTGCAGGTAAGCAATATGTTCTTCCAATTTCTTATCAGTCTTTCTGTGACCAGCATGCAAAGAATGCAATTGCAATTGTGTTGCAGAACTCCAAAAATCCCGTATTGTAAAGAGCTCTCTCAATTCTTGCTTGCTAAAATATCTAACAGGGTTTTTTTGATCCCCAGTTGTTTGTCTTATTAGTGAGTCCTTGAAAACCTGTCTTCTATATATTTTCTCCTCCACTGTACCACAGGTGATCAACCTATAAACCACAATATTTTCTTTTTGCCCAATTCTGTAAACTTTATCTACAGCTTGTGCATCAGTTGCAGGATTCCAGCTAGGATCAAAAATGACCACTCTACTTGCTGCAGTTAAAGTGAGACCTACCCCACCTACTTGGGAAGTAAGGAGAAAAACAGAGATATCCTGACTCTGCTGAAATAAATAATTCTCCTCTGTCTTTCTGAAAGTTGAGTAACAGTTCCATCAATACGCACAGTCTTGAAATTCTCTTTCTTTAAAAGGTGCTCTATGATGTCTAGAAGTTTTCTGGATTGAGAAAACACCAGAGTTTGATGTCCTTCATTTTGTAATCTCTTAAGCAAAGCCATAAGGAATATCACTTTCCCCGATTCTTGCATTAGGGATTCATGAGGTACCTGATCAATCTGGATATCAGAATGAACGACTTCATTTCCATCTCCACCAGAGAAGTTGCCTTCTTTGAGACCTAACAAACTGCAAGCCCGCTCTGACAGCAACCTCGGGTGATCGCACAACTCCTTTAAGACAGTCAGCAACAGCCAAAGGCGAACGTGTTTCCATTAACAACTGTTTGATGTGATTTAGGGATACAAATTTCCTATATATTTCTTCTTGCAAAGGTGCTAAATACACCCAAATAATTAACTCATTTTTCCTGAAAAGGGAAGGCATTTCACGGACAATGTCACTACTTGGATCCTCTTCAGGAAGATTGCTTTGGGGTTTATTGACACTTTTCTTCTGTACATCTTCTTTAGTCCTCCTGAGAAAATAAGGTTTTATAAGTGTCATTAAGTTTTCAGATATTTTCAGTCCCAGTGTCTTCTCTCCTAAAGTAGCATCTTTCTCCCTGGCCCTAGTAATAGGATTTTCATACTCCATTTTAAAGGTCTGAGATGTTCCTAGCAAGGATCCCTGACAGGCAAAATCAAAGAGGGACCAGAGCTCATACAAGTTATTCTGAACTGGGGTTCCTGTCAGGAGGATGCGATTTTTCACAGGGATAGCCCGAGCAGCAATTGATGACTTAGTAGAAGAGCTTTTAATTTTATGGGCTTCATCAAGTATAAGATAATCCCAGACAAACTCTTTTCCATCCAGTTGGGAAAGCTGTTGCCAGTTGTTGATCAGCATTTGGTATGATGTAACAGCCACCCCATTTTTCCTCTGAATCCCCTTGATTTTGGGTACGTTCATTCTTGCTGGAACCATGAAAGGTGGCAACTCTCATTCCTGGGGTCCACTTAGCAAATTCTTCAGTCCATGTGTTGATAAGGTTGGTAGGCATGATCAGTAGCACATACCTCACAAGTTCAGCATCAAACATGGCAGAAAGGAAGGCAATAATCTGAAGAGTCTTCCCCAGTCCCATGTCATCTGCCAATATGCCACCTTTCTTTCTCTCTTTATACAGGTTATAGAGAAAGGCCACACCTTCTATCTGGTGTTCAAAAAGTTGGTCGTGCAGTTCTCGATACAGCATCAGGCCACTGTTGCCCACTTTGACCAACTCCTCATCTCCTTCCACCAGCCGCTCCTCCATGACTTCCTCTAGTCTCTGGATTCGGCTCAGAACCTTGTCATGGGGAAAAATATCTTTCGCTAAATAGAAAAGTTGAAGGGCTTCTTCTAGATTTCCATTCTTGGTAGCTTCTTTTGCTTCTTTGACATATCTCCGGTAAGTGGCTGCTTGGCCCGGGCTTAGATGCTCTGCTGCATCCCCTGCGCCCGCGGCTGCCGACTCTGCCATGGCCGCCTCGGACTTAGCCTCGGTCCGGCTCTCTGGCTCGGGCTCGGCTTCAGTCCTGATGTCGATCTCGGCCTTGGTCCCAGGCCCGGCCCGACCTCAGCCTGGGGCTCCGCCATCGCTAGGGCTGTGGGGATGCTTAGGAGGTGAAACTCAAATTTTCAAAGAGTGAATGTTAAAAATTGTTTTTCAATGTAATGGGGGAAAAATAAAATATTATTTAAAAAAAGTATCTTCCTAAGACTAACAATATTTAGGGAGGCAGATAGACGTAATTTTAGCTTGGTATCCTTTCTGTGAGGAGAGCAGAGGGGCACTTCCCCTCTTGGTGGGAATCAAAGTCTCTCTTAGAGAAAAGTAAGTGGAGAATACTCTAGAGATATCTCTAATCATACCTCCCTGAGAGCCACATCCAAACAAATCCATGTAGATATAACCTACATGGGCAAAACATAGAACATTGCCCCTCTTCCCCAACCCACACCCATCCACACCCACATATATATCACTGATTCACCTTATGTGATCCTCCGAAACTGAGCTGAATATCTTTATCCTTAGAAAAGTAGTGCCCAGTCATAGGCACTGGGACATGATCTATTCCATCAAATCACAAATAGAAAATGCGGGGGGGCGGAGCCAAGATGGGGGGCGGAGTCAAGATGGCGGAGTAGAAAGACGCACGTTTACGAGCTCCGAACCCCACAGCCCATAGAATTAATGTAAAAAGAGATCCCCATAAATTCTGGACCACTGAAAGGTGTGTAAAAACAGAGTGGAAGAGACTTCCGTTCCCGAGAGCCCTGGAGAGCCGTCCCCAGGGTACGTTGCACCCCAGAAAGTGGACCCCATGCCAGCGCTACCCTGGCCAGGGCCCCAGAGAAGCTGATCGGAGCAGGCTTCAGGGATGGAAGCTCCGGCGGCTGGGAAGGTCCCTCTGCCCACAAGCTACAGGTTAGTGAGAGAGAGACGCTGGGCTGGCCGAGAGGGGGAGCAGAGTGTCTCCATGACTCGGGCCCCTTTGGGAGGAAACAGCGGTGGCAGAGGCGGGGGCGGCGGAGGCAGCAGCTGCGGCGGCGGCCGGGACTCCCCCAGCAGCAGGCAGGATCTTCATTACTGAAAGCCTCTGCATAAAAACCTGAGGGAGCTGAGCCTAGGAGGCGGGGCCCCCCCACCCCGCCCCCACCCGCTCCCTTCCTGAAGGTCTCTGCATAAAGCCCCTGAGGGAGCTGAGCGTGGGAGGCCACCCTGCCCCGACCCCAGCACCAGAACTAAAGCTCACATTGATTAGCAGCCGGGCGGCGGGAAAGCCCATTTGAATCTCAGACCCCAAGCACTAGCTGGGCGGATCTAGGCAGGGGTGGACAGGAATCTCAGAAGTCAAGTAACTGGCTGGGAAAATGCCCAGAAAAGGGAAGAAAAATAAGACTATAGAGAGTTTTCTCGAACAGATGCAAATGATCCCAACTTTCGGATCTGACGAGGACATATTCTTGCCATCAGGGAAAGATGTGGTGGGCGGGGCCTCAGTACCCCAGATATCCCAGGGGGATGTCGGGTGGGCTCAGGCCTTGGAAGAGCTCAAAAAGGATTCTGAAAAGCAAGTTAGACAGGTGGAGGAAAAACTGGGAAGAGAAATGAGAGAGATGCAAGAAAAGTATGAAAAACGGGTCAATACCTTGGTAAAGGAGACCCAAAAAAATGCTGAAGAAAATAACACCTTGAAGAATAGGCTCACTCAATTGGCAAAAGAGGTTCAAAAAGCCAATGAGGAGAAGAATGCTTTCAAAAGCAGAATTAGCCAAATGGAAAAAGAGGTTCAAAAGCTCACTGAATTTAACAGTTCTCTCAAAATTAGAATGGAACAGATGGAGTCTAATGACTTTATGAGAAACCAAGAAATCACCAAACAAAACCAAAAGAATGAAAAAATGGAAGAGAATGTGAAATATCTCATGGGAAAAACAACTGACCTGGAGAATAGATCCAGGAGAGACAATTTAAAAATTATGGGACTACCTGAAAGTCATGATCAAAAAAAGAGCCTAGATATCATCTTCCATGAAATTATCAAGGAAACTGCCCTGACATTCTACAACCAGAGGGCAAAATAAGCATTGAAAGAATCCATCGATCACCACCAGAAAGAGATCCAAAAAGAGAAACTCCTAGGAACTTTGTGGCCAAATTCCAGAACTCCCAGGTCAAGGAGAAAATCTTACAAGCAGCTAGAAAGAAACAATTCCAGTATTGTGGAAATAAAATCAGGATAAGTCAAGATCTAGCAGCTTCTACATTAAGGGATCGAAGGGCGTGGAATAGGATATTCCAGAAGGCAAAGGAACTAGGACTCAAACCAAGAATCACCTACCCAGCAAAACTGAGTATAATACTTCAGGGGAAAATATGGTCTTTCAATGAAACAGAGGACTTTCAAGCATTCTTGATGAAAAGACCAGAGCTGAAAAGAAAATTTGACTTTCAAACACAAGAATGAGAAGAAGCATGAAAAAGTAAACAGCAAAGAGAAGTCTTAAGGGACTTACCAGAAGTGAACTGTTTACATTCCTACATGGAAAGACAATATTTGTAACTCTTAAAACTTTTCAGTAACTGGGTAGTTGGTGGGATCATGCACACACACACATGTACACACATGCACGCACACACACATACACACATGCACACACATACAGAGACAGAGAGCACAGAGTGAATTGAATAAGATGGGACTGTATCTTAAAAGAAATTAAGGTAAATGGTGAGAGAGAAATGTAGTGGGAGGAAAGAGGGTGAAATGGAATGGGGTAATTATATGTCATTTAAGAGGCAAATAGGAGACTTTTTAGTGGAGGGAAAAAGAGGAGAGCTGAGAAAAAAAAAAAACCAAGAAGTTTACCCTCATCACATTTGACTAAACGAAGGAGTGAAATGCACACTCATTTTGGTATGAAAACCTATCTTACAGTATAAGAAAGTGGGGGAGAAGGAGATATTGCAAGGGGGGGGATGATGGAAGGGAGGGCAAAGGGAGGAGGGAGCAATTTGAAGTCAACACTTGGGGAGGGACAGGATCAAAAGACAGAAGAGAAACAATGAGGGGCAGGGTAGGATGGAGGGTAATTTAGTTAGTCTTACACAACACGACTATCAGGGAAGTCATTTGCAAAATTACACAGATATGGCCTATATTGAATTGCCTGCCTTCCCAAAGGGAATGGGTGGGGAGGGAGGGATGAGGAGAATTTGGGACTCAAAGTTTTAGGAACAACTGTTTAGTATTGTTGTTGCTACTAGGAAAGAAGACATACAGTTAATGAGGAATAGAAAGTCATCTGGCCCTACAGAAGAAAAGAGAAAATGGAGACAAGAGAAGGGAGGGATGACAGAAGAGAGGGTAGATTGGAGATAGGGAAAATTAGATTGCCTGGGGTATTGGGGTGGGGGGAGGGGAGAAAAGGGGAGAAAATTTGGAACACAAAATTTTGTGAAAATGAGTGTAAAAAGTTAAATAAATAAATCATTATTCTCATTAAAAAAAAAAAAAGAAAAAGAAAATGCAACAGCCACAGTTTAGTTCCTCCTTGAACTGGGGACACTTCACTTGTGAACTTCCTATATAGAGAAACAGATGGTCTCATATTACTTCACCTCCATCCACTTAACCTAGTTTCCTTGGGCCAATAGTGCAACTTGGTAACTTTTTCTTTTTAAATGAATATTTCAAAAGCATTGTTTTGTGATTATTTTAATTATAGCTACAGAGCCTTTCTCACTCTGTCATCTGCTGTACATGAGGAGTGTTGGGAAATGGGGCTGAGGATAGGTACAGAAAAATAAAGCAGCAGAGTGGTAACACACCCAGAGAGAAAGGGATATGCAGGAGGTATATATCTGTAAAGGATTTATTTTACTTGCTTTGTCAGTGAGTGGGGAAAGGGGCAGGAATTTGGAACTGAAAATAAAACTGAATCTTAAAAAAAGAGGATGTAGGCATTGATGCTTTCCTGGACCGACTGCTGATTCCACAGAATCTGCTCCAGCCTAGATTAACTTTGACCAGGAAAAGTAGTGATTCCCAGCAGTGACGAGGCAAACTCCCTTTGTATTCTTTTTCATACCAGATCTCACATTCAAACTCCCATGAACAGACCTTGATTCCATTGTTTTTGTACTAGCATCTGCTGGCCAATCCTTTGGAAGTGTGAATCAAATAGTCTTTGAGAACTGTATTATTATAGTTTTTACCTGCTCAAGGAAGACTTGAATTCTTCATTGGTCTGGGTGGAGATCAAACTTATGTCCATGCAGGGGAGACAGGGCAGCTTTTGAGGTGGTTTAGAGTAATGGGATTTCAGCTGCTCATTTTAAGATTTCATGTTTTATTATACATTGTCTCCTTGATGTTGTATTGTGTATTTGTCCATTTTATGTTAAGGGTAAAAAATGTTGTATGCAGTATTTCAGTATGTGAGGCTAATACCCTAGAGGAACCAACTTCATTATGCCAATGTAAAATAACTGGCAGTCACTGAAGATAGAGCATAGTCAAAAGGAGGTAGGGTTAGTTAGTGTATGGGAGTTGTGTTAAGTTCTCTTCACTCAGAATGCCTCACATTACTCTCCACATGGGGGCTGGGGAACATGCTTCCAAGAGAGTCATGATGGTGAGCAATAACAGTGCCACTTGTAGACTTTCTGTACCTGGTTCCAATCTGCTAAACAACTGATTAAGACAAGTCTTTTTAATTGGAGGTGCCTTCAGAAGGAACCAGCTAACTGAAACCTCAGTACTTTTCTGCTCTCTGTGGATCTGTGCTCTTAGTTTGACTCTTTAACTGATGGCAGCTGTCATTTCTCCAACGGGAGAGGCCTTAGGCCTTGCCTTTTCCCCTCTCATCCTCAATAATCCTGAGAAAATGGACCTTGGTCCTTTGCCTTCCTGTCCTTTCTTTTTAGGTGAAGGAGGCTCAGACCTTGTTTCAAAAGGTCAGGGGAGAGCAAACCTCTAGGATCTGGGAGCCACTGAGGCTGAGATACTGGGAGGATTCCAATTCAGTGCTGGATTTGGCCACATGTCCAGCACAGATGCTCTGAAGAGCAACGGATGATCTTGGGGAATGAGCTTCAGGAACCAGCCCAGCAGGAGTGAAGACAAGGACTTACCTTGAAGTCATGTCATATGTGAGCATGAACTTGGTGGGATCAAGCTATGTAGAAGTTATTAAGTCTGAGTCCACTCTTCCCAGAAACTGAAGTGGTATCATGGAGACTGTACCCCTCAAGGTACTGGGGAGGGGACTGTTTGTACTTTTATTATTGTATATCTTTGAAATAAATATATTTATAAAAGCTAGTTGAGATTAAGTGGATAAATGGAATAGGAACACTATTCACTGCAGTTTAATATTGCTATTGTAATGCAACCTTACAGTTGTTGTGTTTGTCCTTTGTTTACAAAGAGGACCATGACATCAGAGAAATGATGACATGATTTGCACTTGACTTGGTTTTGAGTGAAGTTGGGCTAGGCAAGATCAACAACCTCACTTTCTTCCCCTGAGCCATCTGGATCCAGTGACCAGATATTCGTTGGGATAACTGGGGATGGCCCAGTTTTTAGACTAAGGCCTTTTCAGGTACTCACTTAAAGTTAGGTAATGCCCATTCAGTGAATAGGACTTTTTAAAAGGTAGTCAGTCAGGAGGATGGCCCCTTTAATAGAAAAGAGAAAATAAATACATAAATCACTCTGGGAGGGGCAGGAGCCTCATGGTTGTTGTTTTGAAGAGAAACTGTTACTATTGACATTCACTGTAAGCCAGGAGAGTCCAAAACCAGTCATTGAACTGAGGTTGGCAGGGACCCTTTGCGGTTCAATTCATGGACTTCAGAGTGCATGGGTCCAAGACTTTAGGGAAGACAAGAAAGAAAGAGAGAGACAGAGAAAGGGAAGGAGAGAGGGAGGAAGGGAAGGGAAGGGAAGGGAAGCGAAGGGAAGGGAAGGGAAGGGAAACGAAGGGAAGGGAAAGGAAACACAACCAAGGGGCATTTGATCTGATCACACTGAAGAGATACCCTTCCCCTCCCCAGCTCCCTAGGATGATGAAGCTCCAAAGTTGGAATGAAACCATTTTTACTCTGATAGTGAGGCTAGAGAGATACGCATACTTATTAATTGTTAGACCCATAAATCCATACACTTCTAGACAAGGAGAGGTTCTGCCCTATAGAGTGGGGCAGGGCTGAAGGCTAGAATAGATATGACTCCCTAGCAACTACTAGCATGGCACTCATGGAGGGAAGGTGAATACTCTGAAGGAAGTGTCTAATGGTGCCATCTGGTGTTTAAACAGATATCTTCACTATCTATTTAAATAAAGCTGAAACTTTTATTCCAGTTTTATTATGGCTTAAATAGGCTTTACCAACGTAATTTTTTAAAACAACTCTATTTTCATCATTTCACCTGCTCAAAAATTTTTAGTGACTTCCCACTGCCTGTAATATAAGATGTTTATGTTGGTATTCAAGGTTCTCTCAGGTGGCAGCCTTGAAAGAAACTTCAGAAATCATCTAGTTCCACCTATTAACCAAAACATAAATCCCTTTCCCTAACAAGTTCTCACCAAGCATCCACTTGAAGAGACCTCCAATGTTGGGGAATGCCCTACTTCCTAGGGCAACCCATTCTATATATGTTTCCCAGTCTATTCAATTCGGTTCTCTCTAATTATTTATAGTTATGCTTTAATGAGATGGATGTTTGTTACTGAAAGAGTGGCAATTTCTCTCTAACTTAATAGATAGTCCCTGAGAGCAGGTGTAAGACAGAATTTCATTAACCTGTGGCCAACTTGATAATGTGCCTTTCTGACAGTAACCTGATCTTGAGGGAGTATATATAGAGTCTACAACCAAGACCATACTCAAAGGGAAGGGCAGAGCCAAGATGGCAAAGTAAGGGGAGCATTTTTCTCAGCTTTATTAACATTCCTCTCTAAACTTTTAAAAAAGTATCAAAATGAATTCTAAGTGGCACAACCAACAAAAAAATTCAAAGTGAATAATTTTTCAAGCCTAGGACAACTTAAGAGGTCAGAAAGAGAGATATGTGAAGGCTGGATGGGAGCTGGTCAGAAGCACAGTGAGCTGGAAACAACATGGATCTTAGAGGCAGTGACAGATGCAGTAGCTCTACTGGGAGCACTCAGCACCTAGCCATGGTAAGGGATTTAATATCTGTTCAGAGAGATAACACATGGGACTCCTGTGCTAACACGGGGCCCTGGACTAGATGCCATTTTGCAAGTCTATTGCCCATAACCTAGTTCTAGGTCCTCGTTCAGGGTAGTGAGGAGCTTTTGTGATCATAAGAAGTAGAGGTTCTATTTGGGTATAGGTTGCAATATCAGAGCAGGGAGGAGTTGTGGTTGAGAGGGAGCAGGGGCCCTTACTTTTGGCACAGTGGGTAAGTACTAAAGCATAAACTAGAAGAGCAGTGGCCATACTTCTCCTTGGATACACCACCTTGAACACACCAAAAACTAACAGGCCTCCAGAACTAACTATGAAAATAGCAGGGCAAAAAGTCTTAAGTTTGGGAGAATTATCTTTTCAAAGAAGACCATGACATCAGAGAAATGATGACATAACTTAGACTTGACTTTGTTTTGAGGGAGGGAGGCTGTGCAAGGTCACCAGCCTCACTTTCCCTCCTGGGTCATCTGGATCCAGTGACCAGATATTCATCAGGATGACTGGAGAAGGCCCAGGGTGCAATAGGAGACCTTGGCCTATTTGGGTACTCACTTAGAGTGAGTATTCACTTATTCACTTATTCAGTGAATAGGCCTCTTTAAGAAGTAAGCAGGGAATGGTCCCTTTAGTGAGCAAAAGAAAGAAAAAAAAATAAGCACATAGAGCTGGGAGGGAAGAGCAACAGTTATGGAAATGTACTTTTGACATTCAAACAATGTGGTCAGGTCATCAGAGTTGCACTCTCTGCGGTAGAATTTGAATGCCTGGCAGTTAAACTAAAGAAAGTATCTTATCCTTGTCCTGTATTTTATACTGATAGGTGATCTTCAGACTCTTCCTAACATAATTCAAATGGAAGTAATTAAGTTGCCTGGAATGGCACTGGTATACTATCCCGGTTTCACAGGCATACAACAATAAGGTCAGCACAATGGCTCAGTAGACTTTCAGTTTGGTAGAGAGTCTAATACCTCTCCTCTCCCACACTTTCCTTCAGTACATTATTTAACTTTAAAAGGCTACAATCAAAGACTGAAGTGGAGGGAAAATTTGTATGTGACATTTTGTTCATAGATGATTATGCACCCAATGCAGCCTCTGAGGCTGAGATGCAACAAAATATGAATTGATTCTCCCTGTTTGTGCCAATTTTGGCCTAACAATTAACACCAAGAAAACATAGGTTCTTCAACAGCCAGTACCACACCATATATATGTGGAACCATCAGTTACAGCAAATGGAGAAATTTTAACTGCTGTAGATAAAAGTTCACTTATATAGCAGTATACTTTCCAGCGATATACACATAGATGATAAGGTTGACACACACATTGCCAGAACTATTTCAGTATTTCACATAGAAGAGGCACATGAGGAAAAAATTTTTACAATGGAGGGGAAATTAGTGGGGGGTATTGGATAATGTCTGAACCTCATTTTCCTTTGTATTGGTTCAAAGAGCAAAGAAAAAAATACATACATACACATACACAGTTAGATATGGAAATTCATCTTATACAAAGTAGGAGGAGAATGGACTAAACAAAAGGGGAAATGATAAGAGAGAGGGCAGATTAAGGGAGGCAGTGGTCAGAAGCAAAACAGATTTTTGAGGAGGGAACAGGGTAAAAAAAAAAGGAAGGAAGAAAATAGGATGGAGAGAAATATACAGTTAGCAATCATAACTGTGAATATGGATGGAGTGAATTTACCCACAAAATGGAAATGGATGGCAGGATGAATTAAAAATCAGGTAGAAATATGTTGCTTACAAGAGACATACTTGAAATAGAAAGCCACACATAGGGTTAAAATAAATGGCAGGAGCAGAATCTGTTATGCTTCAGCTTAAGTTAAAAAAAGGCAGGGGTAGCAATCGTGTTCTCAAACAAAGGAAAAGCAAAAACAGGCTTAGTTAAAAGAGAAAATTAGGGAAACTACATTTTGCTAAAAGGTACCATAGACAATGAAATAATATCAATACTAAATATATATGAACTAAATGGCATTTCTTGAAGAAAATGTTAAATAAATTACAGGAGGAAATAGTACAATTATACTAGTGGGGGACTTCAACTTATTCCTCTCAGATCTAGATAAATCAAACCATAAAATGAATAACAAAAAAGTGAAGGAGATGAATAGAATGTTAGAAAAGTTAGATATGCTAGGTATCTGAAGTTTACTGAATAAGAACAGAAAGAAATAAACTTTCTCAAATGTACATGGCACCTTCACAAAATTTAACCATGTATTAAGCCACAAAAACCTCACAACCAATGCAGAAAAGCACAAATATAAAATGCATCCTTTTAAGACTATAATGCAATAAAAATTACATTCAATAAAGGGGTATGGAAACAAATTTAAAAAATTAACTGGAAGCTAAATAATCTAATGATAAAGAATGAGTAGACCAAAGAACAAATCATGGAAATAATATAACATCTTTAAAAATAATGACAAAAATGAGACAACATGCCAAAATTTGTGGTATGCAGTGTATTGCCAAGGCAATATTTACAGCACTAAGGGCGATTATGAATATGCCAGTGTGGTTCTGAATCACAAAGTATGACAGACTCTCTACATAGAAGGCAGAAGAAAAACATTTATTAAGACACCAGAAAGTCAAATCTATCATAATATCCAAGAAAACAATACACACTGGCACAGCGGGGGACAAAGGCATTTCCAATCTTCCCCCCCCACCCCAACTCCCCTATTGCTGGGGCTTTCCCACAAACAGACACTCAGAAGCCTAGGTGTGCCTGCTTGCCTGTGTCCTTTCCAGCTCTGACTAGTTTGACCAACTTCCTCTCAGCTCTGCTCCACCCTTCATGTTCTACCCATTCAGCAAGCTCCTCCTACCACATGTGACTTAGGCTTTCATGCGATTTAAACAGGTCACATGGGCCTATTAATACATGGGAAAGATCTTCCCATTTAAATTACCATTACATGCAGCCAAAGCAGTACTTAGGGGAATTTTATATCTGTAGACACTTAAATCAATAAAAGAAAGAAAATAGATAAAAAAAAATTGGGCATTCAATTAAAAAATAGAAAAAACAAATTAAACATATCCTTAATTAAATACCAACATAGAAATCCAGAAAATCAAAGAAGAGATGAATACAACTTTAAGAAAAGTTGAATTAATAAATAAAACTATAAACTGACTTTATGAAAAAATTAATGAAATAGACAAACCATTAGTTAACTTGACTAATTAAAAAAAAGAAAAAGTAAAAACTAAATTACCAGGGTGAATGCACCAACTATGAAGATGAAATTAAAGCAATTTTTGCCAAATTATGTGTCAGTAAAATGGGCAATTAAAGTGAAATGGATGAATATTTACAAAATATAAATTGCTCAGATTAACAGAAGAGGAAATAGAGTAATAAAATATCCTTCCTAGAAAAAAAATTGAACAAGTCATAAATGAGCTGTCTAAGAAAATATTCCTAGGGCTAGATGGATTTACAAGTAAATTCTATGAAATATTTGAAGAATAATTAATTCCAACTATTCTTAAAAATAGGTGGAGTATTACAAAATTCCTTCTATGACACAAATATGGTTTTAATACTTATACCAGGAAGAACAAAAACACAGAAAGAAAACTACAGGTCAATTTCCTAATTAATATTGATGCAAAAATTTAAAAAATACTAGCAAGGGGACTACAGCAATATATTACAAGATCATAGACTATAACCAGGTTGGATTTATCCTAGAAATGCATAGCTCAATATAAGGAAAACTACAAGCAAAACTGACCTTGTTAACAGTAAGAACAATAAAAATCATATAATTATATTAATAGATGCAGAAAAAACTTTTTGACAAAATCACATACCCATTACTCTTAAAAACCACTAGAATCAGATGAATAAATGGAGCTATTCCTGAAATGAAAAGTAGTATTTATATAAAACCAAGAGCAAGCATTATCTGTGATGGGAATAATCTAGAATATTTCCCTGTAAGATCAGAGGTGAAGCAAGGATGACCATTATCAACACTATTATTCAATATTGTACTAGAAATGTAGCAATAGCAATAAGAAAAGAAAAAGAAATTGAAGGAATCAGAATGGGCAATGAGATCATAAAACTATCACTTTTTGCTGATGATGTCATGGCATATTTAGAGAAGCCAAGAGAATTGAATAAAAACTAATTAAAACAATTAACAACTTTAGTAAAGTTGCAGGATATAGAATAAACTCATATAAATCATCAGTATGTTTATTAAGTATCAACAAAACCAAGCAGGAAAAGATAGAAAGATATATTTCATTTAAAGTAACTGTAGACAGAATAAAATACTTGGGAGTCTACCTGCCAAGACACATAATAGAACTATATGAACACAATTACAAAACTTTTTTTACACAAATATAGATCTGAACAATTAGAAAAATATTAATTTGCTAATGGGGAGGCCAAGGCAATATAACAAAAATTACAAAACTCCCTAAATTAATGTACCTATTCAATGCCATAGTAAATAAAATACCATGGATAATTTTGATTACATGAAATTAAAATGTTTTTGCACAAACAAAACTATTGTAGCTAAAATTAGAAAGTAAGTAGTAAAGTAGGAAATAGATTTTACCACAAGTTTCTTTGACAAAAATCTCATTTGACAAATATATAGGAAACAAGTCTCCTTTTAAATGGCTAAATTTCCATCATCCTGTATTTACACAGCTGATTTTAAAAATCTAACTGTAGAACTTTACATTCATTTCTATTATATTTCATCTTTTTCATCTACTAAATTGTAGAGGTGATAGGTTACTGGTAAGTATGCCCCACAATGAAAACAGGATCTTTAAAAGTACTGAAGAAGTAAATTTTACCTTCTCAGAAGTCTTGATTGAAATACAGCTCTTGAATACAAGTACTTAAGGCATTATATGAAAAAGACAAGTCAAAATTAATAACACATCTTTCAAAGAAAGGTAAAACATTCAATGATTTGGTCAAATTGATTTTATTTATTGCAATCAATATACGTACCATACTCCTGTTATTTTACAAAATTTGTTACTCACCTGATTTCTTAACAGAAATAAGAGCCTTACTCTGATTTCCACATCACACAATGGAAAGATCCAAGTTCCTTGAGATATACAATAGAGAATGCCTAGCCCAACATCTTTAACTACTCAAAATAACATTACCATCATTAGGATGGTGTTTCATGATTTAATTTCTTCTCCAGTATCTGATCTTTTCCACTTAAGGCTTTGCTTCTGCTCAGATTCCATTTCTATTGAAGCACTGACCATTCTGTCATGCTCAAAATGGCATCTGGGGCTTGGTATGGTCTATTTTCAAGAGGAACTTGGCCAATCAAGTCTTTGCTGATGTGACAATGGCCAAGTTCACGTAAATATTTGAATACACTGAAGTCACTCCTTAGTGTTTAAATTTTGGTATATTGTAGCCTTAATCCTCTTCCCCAACGCCCCCTCCACCCTTCACACCATCCCTCATCCCTGTAGAACATAAGCTGTTGGAGGGAAACCGGTTGTGTTGGCTTTTATCTTTGTATCTGATGTGAGCAAACTTGAACCTTAGACAATAGCCACACAATCTAGAGGCCTAGCACATGGTAGATATTCAAATGATAATAAATAACGTTAACAAAGCACTCTAAAAGTTTTCATTGTGTGACGTACATTGAAAATATTATCATTCCCATATTAGAAATGAGAAAACCGAAACCAAGAGGAATTACATAACCATCTCAAGGTCACAAGGGTGGTAAATGTTCCCCTCCTATACTTAAACAAGGGCCAATTCTATAAGATCATAGATCAGGATCTAGAAGAAACCTCAGAGGTCATCTATCTAGGCTTCCATTTTATAGATGAGGAAACAGTCCCAGGAGGTAAAATTACTTTTCCAAAGTTATATGGGTAGGAAATAAAAGAGCCAGGATTGGAGTGTAAGTCCTCTCAGTACTCTTTCCCCCATACTAGCAATCATTGGTATCCATTCTTATGGCTGAATTTATAAAATAGAATAAACTATACAATATAAAAATACAAATGCTTTATTTATAACTATGTCAAACAATGACTGAGCTGTTTAGAAACATTAAGACTTCTCCTAGCATTTCAGATTCCTTCTAGCTATTTAATACATTTTTCACCTTGCTTTTGAATGAGTAAAGGTTATATGATAAACTTCCCTTTTTATGTAGATATAATGTTAGCCAATTATCCCAAGCCTGTCACTTTTTTTTTTTGGCCTGAACCTATGATTTCATTGGTAGAGAGAATTCCCAATGAAGAAAATGCCTCTACCAACTGATAGTCTTAGAGAGTTGACCTGAACATTATGTGGTAAAATCACATGTAAATAAATATAATACATGTAAACATTTGTCAATATTTTTTACACCCAGGTCTTCCTGAGTCCGAAGCTGGCTCTCCATCTACTATGTCAGATTTCTTATCCAATCTGTTAATAACACTAGGACCTTGTCTTGCAAATAAATCCTTTGAGGGATTGATCCTTGAGTAGTTGTGGTCTGCTGACACCTAGTGCCAGTGCCCTAATATAGCACAGATGAAGCAAGCACAGTGACTAGCTTGAAGCAACTGGTTTCCAAAGGATGGTTTTTCATTACTTTTAGACTCACACACTAACCAGAAGGAAGTGGGAAAGTAAGACTTTCCCTATCATTCTGAGATTAACCTATGAAGTCTATGGAAGCCAAGAAATGAAGGTAATATTTACATATTGCTGGTTTATCTAAATGTATCACTTATGTATTCATTAATAAATTATGAAAATATCTGGTGTTTGTTCATGAATACACTGAACTTCAATGCTGAAAAGAAAGCTGCAGCAAATATGCCTAGAGATAAAAACATGTATTCCATTTCATGTAAAATTAAACTGCAAGATTTGGGGTTTTAAGTCGTTCCAATAATTGCTAATACGGTGGATAGAACACTGAATTTGAAGTCAGGAGACCTAGATTCCCATCCTAGTTCTTCCTACCCATGTGGCCTTGGAAAATCTCTTAACTTGTTAGATATGGTGAAAGACTTTTGATTTTACTGGTAGCGGGAAGCCCTGAAGAAAGAAAGGCCCTCTACAAATGCAGGTTGGCAAATTCTGGACACCATATAGTCTTTTTTTTTTTATTTAGTTAAATTTATTTATTTAACTTCTTACATTCATTTTCACAAAATTTTGGGTTCCAGATTTTCTCCCCATTTGTCCTCTTCCCCCACTCCAATACACCAAGCATTCTAATTGCCCCTATCACCAATCTGCCCTCTCTTCTATCATCCCTCCCTTCCCTTGTCCCCATCTTCTCTTTTGTCCTGTAGGACCAGATAACTTTCTATTCCCCATCACCTGTATTTCTTATTCCTAGTAGCAAGAACAATACTCGAGAGTTGTTCCTAAAGCTTTGAGTTCCAACTTTTCCCCATCCCTCCCTCCCTACCCATTCCCTTTGGGAAGGCAGGCAATTCAATATAGGCCATATCTGTGTAGTTTTGCAAATGACTTCCATAATAGTCATGTTGTGTAAGACTAACTCTATTTCCCTCCATCCTATCCTGCCCCCCATTGCTTCTATTCTCTCTTTTGATCCTGTCCCTCCCCAAGAGTGTTGACTTCAAATTGCTCCCTCCTCCCATTGCTCTCTCTTCCATCATCCCCCCCACCATGCTTATCCCCTTCTCCCCGATTTTCCTGTATTGTAAGATAGGTTTTCATACCAAAATGAGTGTGCATTTTATTCCTTCCTTTAGTCGAATGTGATGAGAGTAAACTTCATGTTTTCTCTCAGCTCCCTTCCTTTTCCCTCCACTAAAAAGTCTCCTACCTGCCTCTTCTATGAGAGATAATTTGCCCCATTCCATTTTTCCCTCTCTCCTCCCAATATATTTCCATTACAACATGGTGACACATACTTAGACATGATTAGGAAAAAGAAAGGAAAGGAAGGGAGAAAGAGCTGGCATGGTGAATGAGCCTTCCTCAAAGTCGGGGGGCCTGGGTTCAAGTCACACTTCTGATACCTACTGCCTATGGGACCCTGGGCAATTGTTTAACCTCTCACTGCTTTAAGACTATATGGTGGGGGGAGGAGCCAAGGTGGTGGAGTAGAAAGATTCACATATGCTAGTTCCGAACGCACAGCCCATAAAATACCTGTAAAGTAGAACTCCCAACAAATTTTGGAGCAGTGGAAGCCACACAACAATAGAGTGGAGGAGATTTCTGTTCCAGAGAGCCCTGAAAAACCGACACCAAAGGTCGATTGTATACCGGACCTAGAGCAGAGCCCAGCCCTGCCTTGGCCACAAGGCACCAAGAGGAGCAGATCTGAGCAGGCTTCGGGGACGGAATCTCCAGCGGCCACCAAAGGTCATTGAGAGAGCCTGTTTGGCTCATTCACCATGCCAGCTCTTTCTCCCTTCCTTTCCTTTCTTTTTCCTAATCATGTCTAAGTATGTGTCACCATGTTGTAATGGCAACACCAACAACAAATATTTAGATTCAGTATGGTGCAATAGAAAAATGCTAAGACAAACCTAAATTTGTATGCTGGCACTGACTACTTACTAAGTTGTGTAATTCTGACAAATCATTTAACTTCTCGGAGTCTTGATTTTCTCATTTATAAAATGTGAGGAATGCTACTTAAAATTCTCCCCTCACATGCTACGTATTCTAACGTAATATGAGTTATTATTTATGAAGTGTTTGCTAGGGCTCCTGGTTGCTAGGTTGACTTGGGTTCTCAAACAACATACTAACTTCAGATACAAAGATAAAAATTGTCATAGTCTCTGCCCTCTGGAAACTTGTTTTCTCCTGAAAAGTGTTAAGGCTAAGATGGAAACTTAAACAATGGAGAGCACATACATACCCTATATAACATTACCCTGACCAACACGACTTCACAATATTTATTAATACATTACTTGTTGTTGCTAATACATTAGAGCCAAACCTTATCATAAAGTCATGAAACACAGCTGCAACATTGTTCCTGTGGAACTAAAAGGCCATTCCTACCTCATTGCAATATTCTTTCATCTAATGTCATGTTGTTTCAAGCCTAATCAATATAATTTGTTGGGGTAACCCTACGTTTCTTTCAACAGTACAATCATTCATTCATCAGAGAGTAAATTATGCTTGCACAAGAACCTAATTAGTAGTTAGTCCCATAGGCATCTTAAATTTACCATGTTCAAAACAGAAATTGTTCTCTCTACCCCAAACCCACCCCCACCTGCCTGTCCTTTAGACTTCTATGTTTCTTTTGGAGGGATCATTAACCTTACAGTCACACAGGTTCACTTGGAAGTGTCTTTGACCTTTTCTCTTACCCTGTGTAAGCAATTGCCATGACTTATCAATTCTACTTCTACTCCATTTCTTCCATTTGTCTCCTTCTCTCTCTTCACATAGCCACCACCCTAGTTTACACACTCTTACCTCTCTTC
Source organism: Bettongia penicillata ogilbyi (assembly GCA_023548195.1). NCBI lineage: Eukaryota > Metazoa > Chordata > Mammalia > Diprotodontia > Potoroidae > Bettongia > Bettongia penicillata. The sequence goes on along the minus strand of JAJHZJ010000624.1, from coordinate 2,295,814 downwards.
TAGATTACTGCTTCTTCTTCCTGTTGTTCTGTTTTCTGACTCTGTGACCCCGTGGACCATAGCACGTTAGTGTTATCCATAGGGTTTTCTTGGCAAAGAGACTAGAGTAGTTTGCCATTTCTTTCTTCAGTGGATTTGCAACTTTAATAGTTTCTCCTCTTTCCACTATATCCTCTGCACTACAATTTTCTTAAAACACAGTTCTTATAATGTCACCTCCTCACCCTATTCCCTAAATGTTCAGTGACTTTCAGTTGACTGTAGGATAAAACACAACGACCTCATCTTGATATTTATACTCATAACAATTTAACTCTAACCTTTCCAGACTTATTTCCCATTAATCCCTTTCCCACATTCTAAATACCTTCAAATTGGCCTACTACCACACTCCCTATCCAACATATCATATCCATCTCTGTGCCTTTGTATGACAATATACAGAACTTACTTCCTTCCACCATGTAAAATCCCCAGCTTCCTTCATTATCCAGCTTATGTGTCGCTTCATATTAGAAGTCTTTTCCGAGTTTCCTAGTTTCTTTCCTTCCAAAAAGTTTTTGTATTTACATGTCTACTATTTATTTGTACTCCTGAGAACAAGAGCTCTTAACTTCCATGAACTTGGTGTGTGTATATACACAACACACACTCACAATGTTTCTTTTGTAATTCTATGTATCTTATTTTATGCATTTAAAAATATTATTCTGAGATTTCACCAGATTAAGGAGTCAATGACATAAAATTGGTTACAATTCACTGCCCTAGAAGGATCTAAGCTCCTTGAAGGCAGGAATTTTTAAATTTCTGTCTTTGTATTCCAAGTGCCTAACACAGTGATAGCCTTAATATGATCGGGTAGCATTTTTTAATATACCACCTGTAATGAGTAAAATCTTTCTTGAAGTACAGGCTCTGATGTGTGGAGTAGAGGAAGTCAGGTGATTCCACCTCAATGCATTTCCTTATATCTACCCCCCTCCCTTTGTCCTAGGCTTTGGGCTTTGTTAAAGTATTAAATCCGTATGTGTATGCATATGTATGCAAATACATATGCATACACATATATGAAATCTAGGGGAGCGATTGCTCAGATTAAGATTATAAATCTCTTTTTCTTTTTATTTCTCTTGTTTAGTCATCTTGAGATGACTTAGAAGGTAGTTGCGGACAGCACTGCCTGTTTTCAATGTTCCTGGAGGAAGTTCATTACTCAGTTGCATCCCACTAAGGTGGGTGCTTGCCTCCACAATGGACGTTTTTCCAGACTCTGTTTGTTTCCAGTTCCCATCATCTACAGAACAATACACAAAGAAATGACAGGGACCCCTAATACATTCACAGTATTTGTCTTTTGTTGCCGAAGGAGACCATGCCATCAGAGAAGTAATGGCATGACTTGCACTTGACTTTGTTTTGAGTGAGGGAGGGCTGTGCAGGTCACCAGCCTCACTTCTCTTCCAGAGTCATCTGAATCCAGTAACCAGATATTTATCAGGATGACTGGAGATGACCCAGGAGGAGGCAATTGGGATTAAGTGACTTGTCCAAGGTCACATAGCTAGTGAGTGTCAAGTGTCTGAGATGAGATTTGAACTCAGGTCCTCCTGACTCCTGCACTGGTGCTATATCCATTGCACCACCTAGCTGCCCATAATACATTATAATAATACACTATAATACACTATAATAAACAATGGCAAAGAAATGGACAGAAATTGCATTGGAGAAAGGAAAATACTTGTGGATACCTGCTGAGTGGTTTAAACCAGGTTTTTTCTGTGTTAATTCCTTTCACTTGCAGAAAAGTACAGTACAATTCCAGAGGAGTTATATAATTAAGAGCAACTGCCTTCTCCTGAATGATGGGAGCAAAAATCTGTCTTTGGCTCAACAAGGATCATCCCACCCAACCTAATCCACTAAGCTCAGTACTCTCTGCTTATTCTTTCCTTGCAACAGCTGAATTGTTAACCTGGGTGGTGGTTAGCAACTGCCTCTTCTTTCAGTCTTTGAAGCAAAGATCAGAGAAATATGAATTTCATTCTGAATAACTCTACAAGTTCCTAATGCAAGATGGAGATGACTCAGCTTTCTACCCTCATAGTATCTACTGTCTTCACTTTTTTTTCCAGTATCTTTCTCCCATAACTCCCAGAAGCCTATACAAATTTCATTGTTCTATTGGCCAACTGAATCCTGAGAAAATGTCTCAATCTCTGTGGTTAATTCTGATATAGGTTTAGACTTGATTGATTGATAGAATAGTATCTTGTACATAGCAAGCACTTAATATTTGCTGAATTTAATTGAATTCATAGGGGTCATGTCCTATCTAAACTTTGTCCTCTGGATAGTAGGCATTCAGGAAATGTTGGTTGAATGAAACCAAACTAAGATAATGACAATGACAAAAGTAGCAAATTCTCAAATTTGAATGTTACTGAAGCTTTTTTTAAAATAATTTTTTCAACTAAAAAGTGATTATTTTTTTCTTTTTGCCTCCACACTACCATCCCCTTGTAACAAATAGGCACAGCTAAGCAAAACATATTCCCTTATTGGTTATGTCCAAAAAATCTGTTTCATTCTGCATCACCTCTGTAAGGAAGTAGATAGTATATCTGCATCCTGGGTCTTGGAGAATCATGGTTGACCAACTGTGTGGATTAGACTTCTTAAGTTGTTCATTTTTACAATGTTCTTGTTATTTTACAGATTGTTCTTCAGGCTCTTTTCATTATACCCTGAATCAATTCATACAAATTTTCCCAGTTTTCTCTGAAACTATATCTTCATCCTTTCTTACAGCATAAAAGTATTTCATTACATTCACACATCATAATTTGTGTAATAACTCTCCAATAAAATACTCCTTTGGTCTCCAATTTTTAGCTACAACTAAAAGAATTACCATTATTTTTGTACATATGAGTCTTTTTTCTCTCTTTGGTCTCTGGGATGTAGGACTAGTAGTGGTATTTCTAGGTCTTTTTGGCAAAGTGTATTTTGAGACTTAGAATAATCCTTCAAGGTCAGCACTGTTATATTCCTATTTTACAATTGAGGAAACTGAGACAAAGGCTCTTTCCCAGGATCAGATAGCTAAGAAGTATCTGAGGCTAGATTTGAACTCAGATCTTTCTGACTCCAGGTCCGGCTCACTCACTACCCACTAATCAGCTGCCACAGCTTTATCGGTAATGTATCAAAAGTGACTGTTTTTCTTTAGCCCTAGAACATTTATCATTTACCTTTTCCTCTCAATTTTGTCAATATAATGGGTGTGAGATAGAATCTCAGAGCTGCTTTAAACTGCATTTCTCAAATTATTAGTGATTTGGAGCATTTCCTCATATAGCTAAAGATAGTTTGGATTTTTTTTCCCTTTAAAACTTCTTGTTCATATCCTTTTACCATTCCTCAGTTGCAGAATGGCTCTTTTTCTTATAAATTTGAACCATTTCCTTATATGCCTTTGAAATGTGACCTTTCCCACAGAAATTTGCTGTAAAGATTCTTTTTCATTTCTATTAACCATTTCCTTTTCAATCTTAGTTACGTAGGTTTTGTTTGTGCAAAGCTTTTTAAATTCTGTGTATTCAAAATTGTCCATTTCATCTTCTATGATCCTTTCTATCCCTTGTTTGGTTATGAACTCTCTCCTATTCATAAATCCAAAAAGTAATTTCTTTTTTTACTCTAATTTGTTTATTATATGACCTTTTATATCCAAGTTATGTATCCATTTGGAGTATATAGTGTGAAGTGTTGCTCTAAACATAACTTCTACTGTTTTTTCCTTTTCTCATTAATTTTTATCAAATAATGAGTCTGACTAGAGTAACTGGGTCTTTGGATTTATTGAAGACTAAGTTACTAGTTTTGTTTGCTGAAAAAAAACGGAGTTTTGTGTAGTGAGAGAGTAATCTTTCCAGGACAACTGCCTTCTGCTTAGACCTAGGTGGTCTCCAAATCAGGGATTACTGATTAGAATGTAAATTGGAAGGGACCTCAAAGGTCACCCACTCCAACTAATACCTAAACAGGAACCATTTCTATGACATCCCTGACAAGGGGATGAACATAGAAATGCCTGTTTCTTCTTGGAGACTTCCAATGAGGGGGAACCAAGTACCTCCTGAGATGGTCCATTTTATTTGTGGATAACTCTCATTGTTACAAAGTTTTCCATTTGAAGCACAGCCAAGATGGAAGAGTGATAGAAAGCAATATAATAAGCTCTTCTCCACAGACTCTTCCTAACAGTTCTAGAAAATGAACCAGATCAAATCTGATAGGGAAATCCAGAAAAAAGTCATGTGAAACCTTCGTCCAGCCCAATTCAGCATAGGAAGACAGAGAGGTCTGCGGACCCTGGGGATGGGCTCAGGCCAGGTGCATGCTGCACTATAATAACACAGTGCACTCCAGCACCTAGTGACAGACTGTACATCAGGGCAAGAACTGATCTCAGATCCATATCCTAGGCTCACGCTAGGGGCCTGTGATTAGGACAAGAGCCAACTGGAAGCTTTGTCTCTCACTACTCAGTCCCATATCACAGATCCTGGATGGAGTAGAAGGGAATCTGCACATGGCAGTGATGTTCCATGGTAAGGAGGCCCTGGGCAGTGTATGGAGAAAGGAAGAAGTTCAGAAGCTAGCTGCAGAGCAGCAGTGATGTGGCTCAGATCTCAGGTGCAAAGCAAAGTTTCACTTCCACCTTCTAACCCAGCTTACAGATGAATAACCAAAGTGGACATCCCAGACTAAAGGAGAACCTACAAGTTCTTGAAAGTTGAAGCTTTCCAGTTTGCTGATAGGCCAAAGTCCAGCAGTAGTCTACTCTTGCTCAGACACAAACCCAGGTTAGAGACTTGCAGAGCTCAGACCATGGGGGCAGCACTGATTTTGCTTTAAATCAGATCACTTTAGGAGCACTGAAAGCTTGTACATCCCCAGCCTGTCGCTGAAATCCTGGAATGAGACAACACTCAATACCCCAATAAAGCAGCAATAGCACCAGTCCACACCTTCCTTCTAGAAGTGTCACAGAACCTAGCCCTAACATTAAATTCGAAGTCAGAAAGAAGGCTGGAACAGGCAGACAAGGAAAGGACCCCACAACAGAGAACCATTATGGCAGCAGAGACACTCAAGACATAAATGCAGGAGGGAATGACTCCAAAACATTTCCAAGCACTGCTTCAGAGAAAAACACAGCTTGGGCACAAACTCAACTATAATTCTCATAAGACATGAAATGAGAGTTTAAAAATGTTTTTCTAAATGGAATGAAGAGGAAAAATGGAAAAGAAATGAATGCTATGGAGAAAAATATGGAAAGGGAAGATGGGATCAGTAATAAAATTAGCTGGTCAATTCAATTCAATCTAAGTCAACATTTATTAAGCACCTATTCTGGTCAAAGCACTATGTTAGTTACAAACTGAAAACAGTCCCTGTTCAACGGGTTTAAGTTCCCCTGAGAAGATGCATTTTAAAAATTAAGTAAATTTTTTTGGGGGGGCATTCCGAGAACAATGATACTGTGGGGTTCAGGAAAAGATTTCTCAGAGAAGCCCAAGGTGAGTTTTGAAGGAATAAAAGGATTCTGAGCAGAGATAAGGAGTACAAACCAGGTATAGGATATAATATATACAAAGGTCTGGAGTCAGGAAATGGAGTATTGAGAGAACAGCTAGTATTCTGACTTGAATGGAGTAGATCTTCTGATGATTAGTATGAAATAGACTGTAAAGCAGGCAGGAGATAGATTGTGAAGGATCTTAAACTGGAAGGGACTGGAATTTGTATTTTATCCTAGAATCATTCTGTGGGGAACCCCTGAAGGTTTCTGAACATGGGAATGGCACAGTCAGATCTCCAAGGTCATCCATATGGAATTGCATAATAAGCACTAAGCGATATGGAACTGGAGTTCAGGAGAAAATTAGGGTATTAGGGTGTGTGGATGTGTATATACACACATTATATGTATATACACATACATATACATACACATATATGTATATACACAATTGTATATATACATATCTACATATACATGCATGCATACATACGTATATGTGTGTGCATACACACACATACATATATATATATATACACACACACACACACACACACATATATATATATATATACACACACACACACACACACACACACATATATATATATATATATATATATATATATGTATATATACAGAGAGACACCTGGGGATCACATGCATAAAAATGATGGTTGTCTTCAATAGAAACAGGAAACTGAAGGAGATAGGAGAGAATGTGATGTGTTTAGTTTGGACACATTTGAGATGATAGGACATCTCAGATACCCAAGAAGTAGTTGTTGATGCAAGAATGATTTCAAGAGAGACTCTGACAGGGGTATGGTGGTCATGAGAGTGGTGGTAGTTTGATTTGCCTGGCTACCTTCTGTGTTTCACTCAGAGAAAAAGGTGAAGTACCAAAAGAACAGGAAGGAATGAAAAGTCTGGAGTTTGAAGCAAAGATAAGGAGCAGGTTTAGGAAAAGAGGAAGGAGGTTATCATAAGAGATACTTTGGAGTTCAAAATCATGGAGGTGGCACAGGTATGAGTGACAAAGAGATTCAACAACTCTGTGGGTAGTTGTGAAGATACACACCATGGGAATTAAGGAGGTTGATGAACTGAATGTCAAGAGCATTTGAGGACACATCAACATGTGCACAGAAGTCTCCAAATGTGAGGGCAAGGGTTAGGATGGAAAGATAGGTGAGCTAGATATTCAACTCCTTGGAAAATGAAGTAAAATGACCTGAAGTCTGGTAAGAAGACTGATTAGGACCAAACTCTATATAGGTTTACAGAGAAATGGAGTGAACACCAAAGGATAAATTGTTGAGTGGTGGTGATGGAGAATCTGGAAGAGGCAATAGAGAGCAAGGAACATGCATCCTTCATCTGCCTGTCTAATATGTCTAGGGATATTAGAAGAGTACCTGATACTGAGAAGGATGACCAAGAGAGAACTAGATTTACGGGAACACAAAAGATGGAAAGAATTTAAGAAGAGATCTAGGATGAAACCAAGTTTTAGAATAATAGAATGAATTTCAGAGGGCAGTGGAAGAAAGGGACTGGAGCATATTAGGGTTTAGCTGGATGGGGATAAGGTACTGGGAAAAGTGAGATGAATCTGCTAGACATCAAACCAGGGAAGTACCTGTTCTTCCAGTGTCTTGTGATTGTAGAGGGCAGCATTAGCATGGCTCTTCCCTCTATGAATACCAGGTCAAAAGATAGAGTTGCTCAGCAGGTTTGTATGCAAATACTGTTTAGCCTTGCAGGACTACCAAACTTTATGCTTTACCAACATAGCCTTCAATAATTGAGAGTTTCCTTTATGTTGTCATGTGACAATGGTGTAGAACTTTAGTGGGTGACTTAGCATAGCTTGCCCAGGTATTACAGTTATATAATGAACCAGGCCCAGAATTGAGTTGGATGAGATCAAGCTTGATCTCATCCTGTGTGGCACTTTTAATGGCACCTGGCTGCCCATTTCTGAAAAAGTCGAACTCTTTAATACCAATATTCTCCTGGTGATTCAATATGGATGCCAATCACTGGAGCTCAGAAGATTCAGAACTGCAAGTGAACCTAAAGACTACGGAAAGATGTGGGGATACTATAAAATGTGGGTTGTAGCATATGTCTGACAAAGATTTGCATGAGAAAAGTAGAATGAAAGATGTTGTTTGGGTGAGGTACAATATCATTAAAGACAAATATATCTGAAAGTGGGTTTGTTATGTAGGGAGAAGGGACAACAGATAGACAGCCTGCATATTCCATTGGTATACACAAAATATGAAAAGAATCCAAGGAAGGAAGTCTTCCAATGTATTGGGTGGATCTTCTATGGAGGATTTATATAAAGATATGGATAAGAACTATACTGGATAAGGAGCTATAGATGGGTTATAATCTGTACACAATGAAGCACACATATTTCAGAGAAACTTAAATGTTAAGGTTGTATGACAGATGCCACCCTTACTGCACATACTCCTTTGAGACTTCAGCAGGTCCACTTCTCTGAATAAATGCTTATCGAATGACTAACTGATTTGATGTTCACATAGATTGTGTTAGAGCCAGAAAACGAAGCCTCACCCTTTATTAAGGGCCTACTATGTGCCAGGTAATGCTAAACATGGAGGATACAAAGAAAGGCAAAAGACAGTCCCAGCTTTTGAGGAGATTATAATCTAATGGGAGAGACAATGTAGTGCTTTAGTTTTCTACACTATAAAATGAGGGGATTATATTGGATATAAGATCTCTTTCAGCTCTAACTCTGTGATTTTATGTTTCACTCAGCATCTCTAATGTTTTATCTAAACAATAAATAATAAACAGCATCTATGTTTTCTTAGTAATACCATGCAATAATCAGCCAGGAGCTAAAGAGCCTAGAAGTGTCCCCTAGAGAAGGCTTCAGAGCAGGTCTCTGGCTTAATTTCACATCCCTAGCCAACTTTACTTTGCTCTCATACCTTTTCCTCTATTCCTCAGACTTTTCCCTTTAATTGGCCATGAACTGAAAATGAAGCATATTTATTATTCATCGTAAATAGCATATAAAATTTTGTGCTCCTCATTCTTAATTATAAAAGCTTATGAACTGAAAATTTTATATTTTTTCTTAAAAACACAAGAACCAATTAAATAAAATTCACTGCTAAGTTCCATTTTTACCTCACTGGGACCTTGGATTGACTTTTTTTCCTCTGTGAATCAGTGGCTCACAAAAGAAAATGGGGTCCTACCCATGCACTGAGAAATTCAATTGTTAGATATGACCTCTAAAGAATGCAGGATACCAGCATTCAAGTGCTTACTCCTTTATATAAAGCTGGGTTACTGTGGGCAAATCACTTAACCCCTTTAGTTTTCAACTTTCTTATCTGTGAAATAGATACATAAAATAGGGAGGACAATACAACTTGTATTATCTTCTTCACAGATTGTGTGGTTTGTCCTTCAGGAAGATGATGTGCCTTGAAAATGAATTGAATTAGAGTGAGGAAGGGTGGTGCAAAGTTACCAGCCTCACTTTCTCCTCTAGAGCCATCTGAGTCCAGTGGTCTGATACAGAACAGGACAACTAGAGATGGCCTAGGATGCAGAGGGAGACCTTGGTCTTTTTAAACTAAGATCTTTCAAAGGTCTCACTTTGAAGTAGGCAAAACCCATTAAGTGAATAGGCATGTTTAAGAAGTGAGTAAAAGGATGCCCCCTTTGATAAAAAAATATATAAACAAACAAAACTAGAAGGACTGCTGAACACAAGAGAAGCAATTTTACATTCACTCTGAGCTAGGAGGGCCTAAAAGGTAACCATTAAATGGTGCTTGGGGCTTATTTCTGTCCAGTCAAAGACAACCTGAATGGGTTTAAGGCCTGGTCTTTCAGAAGGACATCTAGCTAGCACACCCCAAGATAACTAAGGTTTCAGCCATTAAAATTTACCTTCCTTTGGGCAGAAGACCCTCACAATACCCCATGTGGGAAGGACAGAGGACAGGTGTTGTGAAGAAAGTGCTTTGAAAACTATAAAGTGCTATACCGATGTGAACTATTTATTTAAAAAAAAATTGTGGAATATCTGTATGGAAAGTGTATTGCTAGGGAAAGGACATCGACTGGCTTCAGGGAACTAACACTCCAGTAGGGAACTAAAATTTTTAAAAATAAGAGTTACCAAGTGAGATGAGAGGGGGAAGAGAGAAAATGACAATAAACTTCGCAAAGTGTAGGCTGAGGATTCCTAGTGATGGGGTTATGGGACCCGGACCCCTAAAAGGAAAAGACCATGTCTTTTAAAGCAACCCAATCCCAGAATTTCCCCATACATTTCAGCAGCCCACTTTACTGGAACCTCTGCCCAAGGCAACTGGCCCACCCCAGCCCACTTAGATCACCTCATTAGCTTACAGGGGCATCAGGCCTACCCCAGACTACTTACCATTCCTTAATTCCATCCAGATTCACTCTCCCTTTTGTATGTAAGCATCAGTCTCAACCCCATTAAATAGAAGATTCCCTAAGAATCTCACCCTGCCTGGAAGGTTTGAGTGCATAAATCATTTCAGGTGGACAGCACTGCATACCCTGACACCTCAGGATTCCCAACAACTCCAAACTGCATTACCAGAACTGACACTTCCTCAGATGCATCTCCCTCCCCCACCTCATCACTAATAGGGGAGAATATTTCCTCTGAGACTCAAACATATTTCTTGTTGGAATTCTTTCTTTCTCTCTTCTTCCTTTTTACCAGATAGCTGCATAGCTCAGGAGTCAAGGTGACTGGGCAGTGCTCCAGCCTGGTTACCATGGCAAAGCCACTTGGGCCTCAGCCCAGCTGTTAGACTGGCTGACTGGAGTGTTCCTTAGACCAGGGGAGCAAACCAAGACCATCTCTCCCAAAACTCTTTTTACTACATAGGAGAGGACAGGAGAAAAGAAAGAGGGTTGCTTACCCTTAGGGACCAATATGTTCTTAATTAGCCTGTTTTGCAAGGCATCTCTTCATTGTAGAACACACTATACAATTAATTTCCACTAAGCTCTCTTTTCTTTCAGAACACACTTCCTTCAAGAAGCATTTTTGGATGCGATTCCAGATTAGACTCTGCCTAGCTCGTTACTTCTTTTATTTTTGTGTTTATTTTCTTGATTATACATACATACGGTGGAAATTAAGAAAATGTGTTCTGCTGTATGAACAAGAGATTGCTAGAAACACAGAACTGTTTTACTTCAGTTTTCTTGTTAAGAACAGGAATGAGATAGCTTCTGAGAGTCCTGCTTAACTCTGAGGTTCTTGGATGCTGTGAGTAAGACATGACATTATCTACACTACTAGGATGACCTGAAGGTTTTTGATAATTCATGCAATGGAACTTAGGAAAAAGTACTGCATAAAAGTCTGATATTCTTAGTACTTTAGGGCAAGCAGTAAAGCTGATTAAATAGTGGGAAAGGAGGCTATAATAATAAATATTCTTTCAAGAGCAATGTGATGATTTATTTTTCTTTAGAGAGGACTTGGAACTTCTAAATGTTATTTTAAAAAAGATTTTAAAACAAGATTATCTAAAAAGTACATTTTCAAGCTTGTATGTTGTATGCATATATAGTTTATTATATGAATATACATACTATTGCATATTATATTTTCCATATGTGCATATATACAATGTTGCATATTATATACATATACACAATATGTCAAAAAAATTCAAGTTTTAGAAATCATATTTTATCTTATTTTTATAACATTCAGAAGCTCCAAGTCCTCTCTAAACAAAAGTAAATAAATCATCATAATGCTCTTAAAAGAATATTATTTCCCACTTTTAATTAGCTTTACTACTTGCCTAAGGTTTGATCAAAAACTACACGCAAAGTGCTTTTAGAGCCTTAAAATGCTATGTTAGCTACTATGACTTGATTACATATGGGCAATCATATTCCTGTATATACTATTGTGGTGCTTTTTATAAAATACATGTTAGTTCCACAACTTTTTAGAAACAGGATTTCACTAAATTGAACCTTTTACTTAACAAGCAAAAGCGACATTCTTACTCTATAGAAAAAACCCCCCAGAGTGAATTAATTCTCAGCAATTAATTTTGGAATAATTTATTTAACTTGGCAAGGTTGGCTATAGAGCTATTAACATTATCACTCCAATGGCTTGCATTTGAAAATGAATTCTATGACGGTAAGTGATATAGTATATTTGTATTAAAAAGGTAACTTTGGCTTTGAAAAAAAAAGAGGAAGAATTAAGAGACGACAGGGATTATTTTGCTTTTGTGATCTACATGCCAATTTTTTTTTTTTTTGGCTAAATTAGTGGACCACTATTGGAAGTGAATCAACACCAAGATCCCAGGGGGTGGGGGAAGAGGAGAGGTAGGAGAGGGGGAACAACTGCCTTCCAGAGCACTCATTTCATAACATTCATGTGACTCGAGTCAAAAGCAGCTCATAGGACAGGCAGTTTCCTTGGCAGCCTCGGAAGCTCACATGACCTCAAGCTCAGTACTTTCTGTCTACATTTTGTGCCAAGTCTTACAGAAATGTTCAGGCAGTTTATCTAAGTCTCCAGAAAGCAACATCAGCATTTCCACGAAGATAAAATTTGTTCCAGAAAAAGTGAAGCGTGCTGATGACAGCACAGTTTGTAAGCCATATAGATGTGTGTATATGTATACAGACAGATGAGAGGAAAAGAGGGAGAAAGACACACACACACACACACACACACACACAGAGAGAGAGAGAGAGAGAGAGAGAGAGAGAGAGAGAGAGAGAGAGAGAGACAGGAGACAGAGAGAGAGAGAGAGAGAGACAGAGAGAGAGAGAGAGAGAGAGAGAGAGAGAGACGGAGAGAGAGAGAGAGACAGAGACAGAGAGAGAGAGAGAGAGAGAGAGAGAGAGAGAGAGAGAGAGAGAGAGAGAGAGAGACAAAGAGAGACAGAGAGAGAGAGACGGAGAGAGAGAGAGACAGAGAGAGAGAGAGACAGAGAGAGACGGAGAGAGACACACAGACACAGACAGACACAGACACAGACACAGACACACACACACACACACACACACACACACACACACACACACACACACACATTTATCTACGTCCGTCAGGAGGGGGGCGGAGGGGAACGTGCTAGGTTTAAGCCGGCCAGTCCAGGTTAATGGGTTAATGGCAGGTCATAAAATACCACCCGAAAGGTAAACAAACACTGCACCAGGCGAGAGAGGCCCCACCGGCTCGGAGCGCAGTCGGCCGGATTCTCAGTTCTTCCCCCGAGCAGGTGGTGGCCCGGGCTGCCCCCCTTCCCCCGGCAGCCCACGCCTTCCCTGGTCCCGGATGACTCAGCTCTCTTGACCTTTACGTGGTGAGCTGCAAAGATGGATCGGAAAAGAGAAACTGAACTCATTTCCCCAAGTGACAGTACTAGGAGAGGCTGCCTCCAGCTTCCCCGCCCCGCTGGGGAGAAGAGGGAAGAGCCCCGACGCAGAAAAGAGCAGAGAGGAATCCCCTGAGGCCGTGGGGATTCCCAAACCTTTCCTTTCTTCCCATCCCCCGCAGACACCCAAGGTCCTCACATCCTGCCAATCTCCCCGGCTCTATGCTCTCTTGAGCGCTCATTTCCCAAGAGCTCTCTCATCAACACATCCATCCACTTAAAGGTGCTACGAACACAAGAGACTCGATTTCTATTCCCCGGCATACAACGCCGGGTCCTCACCGGCACCCTTCCTTTTCCCCATCCTGCGAAGCGGCAGGGAAGTGCAACAGGTACCACCGTAGGGCAACCTAGGAAATGTGGTCCCTCGTTGGCTCAAGGTTACGTCTTCGGGCGGACCAGTGAGCGGCCCGAGACTACAACTCCCGGCAGGCAAAGCGAGCCACCTTGTTTTCCCTTTGCATTACCATAATTCTTTACTTTCCCCTTCCTCTTCTTCCTTAGCCAGGGCCCTGAGCCGCAGTGCCTCACGGTACTCGTAGTCCTGAGCCGGTCCAAGCCTTCATTATCCCGAGGTCAGACACACAAGCTGGTAGACTCTAATTCCCAGAGGGCAGAGCGAAGGCCGCGCCTGCGCGTTCTCCTCGGGAGGGCGTGTGTGTGTGTATGTCTGTGTGTGAGAGAGGGGTGGGGAGAGAGAGAGAGAGTGTGTGTGTGAGTGTGTGTGTGTGAGAGAGAGAGCGAGAGAGAGGGAGAGAGAGACAGAGAGAGAGAGAGCGAGAGAGAGAAAGAGAGAGTGTGCGGGGTAGGGTGGAGGCCGTTACGTTCGGGGCAACGGCTACGACGGTGAAGAAGCAATTGGAGAAGCGGCGTCCGGTGTTTCCGCCTTCACTTAGGTGTCGGTGGGGGGGGCCGATAAAGAGAGGAAAGCGAATCGCCCGTCAGGCGAGCCGGGGCCTGGGCCGGACTGCTCTGGGCCGGTGCGGGTCAGGGCTATGAGCCTTTGAGGGGCCGCCCGGAGCGCGGAGCTAGACCCGAGAGCGGAGAGCGATGTCTCAGCCGCCGCCGCCGCCACCGCCTCCCCCTCCTCCTCCCCCTCCCCCCGAGGCGCCGGCGGCGGCCGCTGCCGCGGCCGTGGCTCAGGGGCTGCTCGCGAAGCGGAAGGACCGACGCATCCTGTCCGGGAACTGCCCGGACCCCAAGTGCCAGGCGCGTTTGTTCTTCCCGGCCTCCGGCTCGGCCAGCATCGAGTGCACGGAGTGCGGGCAGCGGCACGAGCAGCACCAGCTGCTGGGGGTGGAGGAGGTGACCGACCCGGACGTGGTCCTGCACAACCTGCTCCGGAACGCGCTGCTCGGGGTGACGGGGGCCCCCAAGAAGAACACGGAGCTGGTGAAGGTGCTGGGCCTCTCCAACTACCACTGCAAACTGCTGTCGCCCATCCTGGCCCGATATGGGATGGACAAACAGACGGGCAGGGCCAAGCTGCTGCGAGACATGAATCAGGGCGAGCTGTTTGACTGCGCCCTGTTGGGCGACCGCGCCTTTCTCATCGAGCCCGAGCATGTTAACACTGTGGGGTACGGCAAGGACCGATCTGGAAGTCTGCTCTACCTGCATGACACCCTTGAGGACATTAAGAGGGCCAACCGGAGTCAGGAGTGCTTGATTCCAGTGCACGTAGATGGGGACGGACACTGCTTGGTGCATGCTGTGTCCAGGGCCCTGGTGGGCCGGGAGCTATTCTGGCATGCCTTGAGAGAGAATCTTAAGCAGCACTTTCAGCAGCACCTGGCTCGATATCAGGCCCTCTTTCACGACTTCATTGATGCTGCTGAGTGGGAGGACATTATCAACGAATGTGACCCCCTTTTTGTACCACCTGAGGGTGTACCTTTGGGGTTGAGAAACATCCACATTTTTGGCCTTGCCAATGTGTTACACCGGCCTATTATTCTCCTGGATTCCCTCAGTGGCATGAGAAGCTCTGGGGACTATTCTGCCACTTTTCTTCCAGGACTTATCCCTGCAGAGAAGTGCACTGGTAGAGATGGCCATTTGAACAAACCAATCTGCATTGCCTGGAGTAGCTCTGGCCGAAACCACTATATTCCTTTGGTTGGTATAAAAGGGGCTGCTTTACCCAAACTGCCCATGAAGCTACTGCCTAAAGCATGGGGAGTGCCTCAGGACCTCATTAAAAAGTACATTAAACTTGAGGAGGATGGTGGGTGTGTGATTGGAGGAGATAGAAGTTTGCAGGACAAATACTTACTGAGGCTTGTGGCAGCTATGGAGGAGGTCTTCATGGACAAACATGGTATTCATCCTAGTTTAGTTGCAGATGTTCATCAATATTTCTACAGAAGAACTGGGGTAATAGGAGTTCAACCTGAAGAAGTAACAGCTGCTGCAAAAAAAGCAGTGATGGATAATCGCCTTCACAAGTGTTTGATCTGTGGTGCCCTTTCTGAACTTCATGTGCCCCCTGAGTGGTTGGCCCCAGGAGGGAAATTGTACAACCTGGCCAAAAGTACCCATGGTCAGCTTAGGCCTGACAAAAATTACAGCTTCCCTTTGAACAATCTGGTGTGCTCATATGATTCGTTGAAGGATGTTCTGATACCAGACTACAATCTGAGTAATCTAACAGCTTGTAATTGGTGCCATGGCACATCAGTGCGAAGAGTTAGAGGTGATGGTTCTGTTGTATATTTGGATGGGGACAGAACTAATACCAGATCCACTGGAGGTAAATGTGGTTGTGGATTCAAACATTATTGGGAAGGTAAAGAATATGACAATCTGCCTGAAGCTTTTCCTATTACTTTGGAATGGAGTGGAAGAGTGGTCAGAGAAACAGTGTATTGGTTCCAGTATGAAAGTGATGTGTCTTTGAATAGCAATGTTTATGACGTTGCAATGAAACTTGTTACCAAACATTTCCCTGGTGAATTTGGGAGTGAAATCCTAGTTCAGAAAGTTGTCCACACGATATTGCATCAGACAGCCAAAAAGAATCCTGATGACTACACTCCTGTAAATATTGATGGTGCTCATGCTCAGAGAGTTGAGGATGTACAACATGGGCAAGATTTGGAGTCTCAGCTTCCAACTAAAATTATTCTTACTGGGCAGAAAACAAAAACTTTGCACAAGGAGGAATTAAATATGAGTAAAACTGAAAGAACTATTCAACAGAACATTACGGAACAAGCTTCTATGATGCAGAAACGGAAAACTGAGAAGTTAAAACAAGAACAGAAAGCCCAACTCAGAACTGTTTCCCCAAGCATCATTCGTGATGGGCCATCATCTGCTCCTGCTACTCCTACTAAGGCCCCTTATTCACCGGTATCTACTAAGGAGAAGAAGATCCGCATAACAACAAATGATGGGCGACAGTCAATGCTTACACTCAAACCCTCTACAACCTATTTTGAACTTCAGGAGAGCATCGCTAGAGAATTTGATATTCCTCCATATTTACAGTGTATTCGATATGGTTTTCCTCCTAAAGAGCTAATGCCTCCCAAAGCTGGAATGGAAAAGGAGCCTGTGCCCTTACAACATGGTGATAGAATAACAATAGAAATCCTAAAAGGTAAAGAGGAAGGTGGTCAGCCCAGTGCAGCACACTCAGCACACACTGTGAAACATGAAGATATTGCTGTTACTAGCAAAATATCTTCTAAGGAATTTCAGGAGCACAGCGACAAGGAAATGTACTCCTTGTGCCTTCTGGCAACATTAATGGGTAAGGTCAATTTACTTTAAGTAGCATATATCTTCTTTGTAAAATGAAGAAAGTGTTTTTCCCCTTTTCAGGGGACCCTGAGGTCTGTGAAAATCAGACCATTTATGCTAGAAGAAAATGGCTTGCTAATTTAGGTTTTTGATATGTCTGAGTAAATATGCCAAGATTGCAAAGATGTGCTTTTGCTGTCATTGGATTCCTTAGAACAACATAATTTATACTTGCAGTGTTCTTTAAATACCATGTCTGGCCTTTCATTTTTTTCGAAGGCTTAGGTGGCAATTGAGTCTACCCACCTTTCTTCCTTTGATTTTTGTTTAAATTTATTGTTTTCCTGTGTTTAGATCAGGTGGTTTAGGACTTCCTGTCCAATGAATTGCAGTTTCTGGTGTTGATATTTCCACCTCCACCTAATTCAATGCTGGTGTTGTCTTGACTCCTTTTCCTGTTCCCTCCAGCCTTACCCCAATTCACATCTTTTTTTAGTAGCTTTAAGTGCCTTCATTGGCCTCAGTGAATGTCTTTGTAATGAAGTGCCATAGGGAGAAAGAGGTAGGTATGGGGTTGTTTTTGAACTGTTAGGGAGAATCGGTGACTTTTGTCTTTCAGTGATGCAGCTGAAATTAATGAAAAAAAACTCTTGTTACTAGTGAAATGTAATTTAAGATTTTAGACATTAATTTTGTATTCTAGCCAGTTTGAATAGGAGTAGAAGTTGAATAGGAAGGCTTATGACATTGCAAGGTGATATGAAGAAAACAAATGTAGATATCAATAGTTCCTGATTTTTTTTCTTGAAAGATTTCTGATTTCCACAAGGGTAGTGTCATAACAGCATAGTAGCATCGAAATGCTAAATGTCAATGTTTCTTTACTTTCTTAGGTAAAGACTCAGATTTCTTTCTGAACTATTAATTTTGGGGTTGTAGTAGTTATAATAAAATCTTTTTAATGCATTGGTTTAGTGGACAGTATTAATTCAGAAATTTCAGTTCTGGTTCAAACTCCTCTATAAACCAACTCATGATCTTATAAAATTACCTAGGCAATCACTTTGTCTTAGTTTGACGTTTTTCTGCAAGTTTGTGGTGTTATAGAATTCTATCTTAATGAATTTGTAGGGAAGTAGAAATTTTTGAGTTAGAGCAGTTATTTTGTTTACATGAAACAAATGTTAAACATGGTGTTATTGTATGGTATTATTGTTTATAAACATCTCCTATGAATACTTTCTTTTCATATGTACATATAGAACTTAAATTTGTAGATTTGTAACCCAAACAGATTTTAAACATTATCTACTCTAAACTTCTTAATTTTACATATGAGGAAACTGAGGTCCAGACAGGGTAAGTGATTTGCTCAAAGTTGTAGTTACAAGTGACAGAAGCAGGATTTGAACCTAGGTCCAGTATTCTTTCTGCTTAACTTTGCACATTTATTATTATTATGTGTTTAAATGCAATAAAATATGACTTTTTGGAAGTGTATTATTTATAAATTTGAGTTCTAATCCTAACTTTACCATTATAATTTATATTATAATGTACATTATAGTTTTATTTGTTTAGAATTTTATTTGTTGGTTATCATTTTGAATTCGAATCCTAACTTTATTGTTAGCAGGAGCCTTGAACTTGTCACTTAACCTCTATGTGTCTCAAATTTTCTCACCTGTAAAATGAAGCATTTGGACTAGATGATATCTAAGTTCCCTTCCAGTTCTAACGTTCTCTTGTTTGCCTTGAGTATCTGTTTGACAAAGAATGGAGAACACTTGATGCCTGGACTGAAGAGACTTTAAAATGATGAAGCCCAGGATAGAGACATAGTGTGAAGGATGTTTTGTTTCTTCAGTGACCACATCTGAGTAAAACTGGTGATAATTAAGAAATACCTTATGGTGCTTCGGGCACTTTACTGCACTTCACTACTGTACTTCATTTGATTTCCATCCTGAGTTGAAGGATTCCTGTGACTTTCCAGCTTTTATCAGTTAGAGACTAGCACACTTAAACCACATAGCAAAATTATAAAATCCCCAGATACCAGCAATATATAATTTTGAAAAGCATACCTTTAAAAAAAGAACAATGGATGATGTACATATTTTTAAACAGATGACTTTTAGTATCTGCCATTAAAAAAATAGTTGACCACTAATAGAGACTTGTGGCATTATTTTATAGGGGTTTTTGGTTCAGAATATTCATATATCAAATTCATTGTATCTAAAGCTGAAAAGCATTCCTCTCTCAGGTGCATCTACCCTATGACTAATATTGGTCACTGGCCACAGTGTAGAACTAGCTTTCTTTCTATAGAGCTGGATGTTTTACTACTAATTAAGAAAAAAAACAAACCCTCAGGATTCTAGCTGAATAATGTCATATCTTATAGGATAGTCCACCTCTTCATCTGGATAACTGAAGGTTAATGAGCAGTTATCTACCAGTCTTTAAATGATACATGGGTAAATCGTGCATCTTTTGATACTGTCGACTCTGTGGTATTAAAATGTCTTCTAAATCCAAATTTAACTTAGTGTGCCATACTGTATTATTGGTTAGTTTCACTTTTCTTGTTGTTGTAGTATTAATTCAGTTTTCATGTCACATTTTTTTCCCCTTAAAGTGACATACTAATTTAGGTGAGAGAAAATAACCTATTTTATATTTGCATAAGTGGTGGTATAATACCTTTTGTGTTTTTCTGTTTTCATACTAGCTATTGTTCACTTTTTAGGAATGGAGTGATGTTTTCATTATTTGATTTTGAAACCTCTTCCTGTTTCCACACCAGCTTGCAAAGAGCAGTATGAATTTGAAGTGATTTTGTTAACTTATATATTTTTAAAATCTTAAAACTCCTTGAAATTGGATTCACCCAGGCAAGTTACAAAGCCATTGTTGGGAGTACTGTAAATGTAATTGGACCTGAATATAATTACTGTATCTCTGAATTTTTCTTTAAAATGTTGGATGAAAGGCAATTGTATACAATTGAAATGTCACTTTAGTTAGCTCACTATCCTTCATCTTTCCATAGGCCTTTGTGGACCAATAGGTACTGTGTACTTCTAACAGGGAAGCATTCATAACTTTGTATAGAACATGATTGACAGTGCTTATATCCTACTTAAGATGCATTTGCGCAGTGTTGTGTTTTGTTGTGCTTTACATGTTTTCTGAAGTCAGGAGTTCTAACATTGAGTGCATAGAGTGGATGCACTTGGGAAGTTGGGTATACTAAGAAGATGATTCCTGGGAGTTTTGGCTAAGTAATCTGTGTTAGAGAGTGGAAATGAGAGAAGAGATGGCAATAGTTCCTTCATTTAATTCGTTTAAATCTTTTGTAGGGGAAACAGATTTTTCTCATTTGCAGTAGAAATGTGTATTTTGACAGTACATTTTTTTTTAAGGGTTACAGATTCTTTAGTTCATAGCCATAGTTCATTTTTTGGTGAGTTTTAGAGTATGTTGAATTACAAATTTTCATTACTGAGTTTCACAAAATAGTTAAAGTTTTTGTGTTAATTTTAAATTTCAAACTTTATAGTCAGATCTCAATTACAGTATTCACTTTATGAATTAGCAAACAGTTTTATATCCTTGACCATTTTACCGTTACTATTCAGGATACACACCTCATCTGAGGAAATGTTAGAACTTGACATGCCACTGCTGTGGATTATGTTGTTTCTTGGGTTTTAAAAAAAAATATGGCATGATAGGATGATAGATTTAGAGCTGAAAGGATCTTAGACTCAATACAATTATCTCATTTTACAGATGAGAGCAGTAGTAAGAGGCAGTTCTGGGATTAGAACTTGACTTCAAATCCTGTATTTTTTCAGCTGTGCCATTCTGCATTATCATTAAAATGACAAGGTGGTTAGTAGTAATTGATTGAAAAATCCAGTTGCTAATTTTCTAACATATTTATGCCTAGTAGATGTGAGAGGTTACAGTTGAGATAGGTAAATTAAGTAAGAATGGACAGGAAAAGAGGGTTTATACTTCCAGTTGTGGTACTGCTGGGACTGGAGTCAAGAAGCCAGTGAGAACATGGGAGTATTGAAAATGGGAGCTAATTGCAAAGTATGGGTCCCTTAAGATTAGAGATGGGTTTTAGCCAAGGGTCACCATCCCTGTTTTTCTGACCTCAGTTCTCATTTTTTCATCGTTATTACTTGTGTTTGGCAAACTTATAAGTGGAGTTACAGAATTTGTCCTGAATGTGGGATTTTCTATAGGAAGAGGAAAAAAAATTTTGGTGAGTTGGAAAAGAGATAGTGTTGAACATGTAAGGCTTATTGAAGGCCTTCAGTGAAGGTTGAAGTGGTCATTCAGTCATTAAACATTTGTTAGGTGCTTATTATGTGTCAGACTGTGCTAAGTGCTGAAGACCTACAAAGGCAGAAGACAGGCCCTGTGCATGAGGAGCTCCCAATCTAATAGGGAGACTGTGTGAAAATATGTGAAAATAAACTATATAATCAATCGGTAAACATTTATTGTTTATTGTGTGCCAGTTACTGTGCTAAGTGCTGTTTGAGGAAATACTCAAAAGATAAGGCACCAGAATTAAGAGGTTTCCTGTAGAACGTAGGATTTAAATTTCAAACTTTATAGTCAGATCTCAATTACAGTATTCACTTTATGAATTAGCAAACAGTTTTATATCCTTGACCATGGGTCTTGAAGGAAGTCAGGAAAACCAGGAGGAGGAGATGACGAAAGTGAACAGTAGAAGTGGGGAAGAATAGTCAGAAAAGGAACAGAAGTAGAATCATCAGTGCTTTGTGTAGCATCAGCAAAGTTTTGCTGGGAAAGTTATAAAAGAAATAATTGTCTTTATTTTTTGGCCCATTTATTTCAAGCAACCATTGATATTAGTAGCTCATGTTTATATGGCACTTCGTAGTCTTATCAGTTTTGATTCTTTTTAGTGGGCAAATCACTGATCTCTGGACCTCAGTTTCCTCATGGATAAAATAGGAATAATAATTTTTGCATCATGTACCTCATAGGGCTATTGTAAGGACAATCCTGTGTTCTGAGTATTAGAGTTGGAAGGGACCTTAGAGCTCATCTAGTCTTAGACCCATCATTTTCTTTAACTGTGAATGGATCAAATGCTTTCATCACAAAGTCCCCCTTTGATGAGATAGTAAAACGAATTCTAGCAGGCATTATGGCCCTTGGTACCAATATTGACTCTGGATCTGTTTTTGTTGTTCTACAGGAGAAGATATCTGGTCTCATGCGAAGGGACTTCCTCACTTGTTCCAACAGGGTGGGGTGTTCTACAACATAATGAAGAAAACAATGGGTACAATTTATTTCTAACTTTATTCTTGGATAATATATCTACTCAAGTCATTTTGACATTAGGGAAGTTTGCATTTAAGTGGGTGTACCTTTAAGAAAAATCTGGATTGTATATAGTAGTCAGATCAGTTAATGTGTTATTACTGACATCTGTTGGACAGATATTTTTCTTGCCACATCATTACTAGAAGTGTTCAAATAATTTGAACTTTGTCACTTTCTCCTTATCTAAAAATTGTCAAGTGCTAGGAGTAGAAAAGTTGAGTAGTTTTTTATAGCTCTTATCAGACAAAGTCCTTGGAGTAATAGTTATACCCCCCAATAAGAAAGTTATGGTTGGTTATAGAGTGAAAAGCAGATTGAATAGGAAGCTCATTGAGGTAATCAGAACCAGAAAATATGTGGATTTTTTAATTAAGTATCATAGTAAATGATTGCATTTGAGATTTTCTGACCCGACTCTGTTAATCACTAATTAACTTTTCCCTCCCCTTATACTTTATATTCTTAATCTTATATACAATAGTGTATATATATACATATATATGCATGTGTATGTGTGTATATGTGTATGTATTTATTGTATCTATTTATTCACACATGCTTAGAATCATAGGCCACACTTCTTTTTTCTCCTTTGCTCACTAATGTTATAAATCGTTTCCCTAAGTTCTAGGGATATTGTGCAGGTTTGTTTCCTTTGGAGTCCTGGTCTTATGAATCAACATTTACTTTTTGGCTTATCTGGGTCCCACTAAACTTTATAGTTTTGTTTTACTTAAAATTAATATTTTCCTTTCTTTCATTGGTGTTTTCATGTTTATGGTTGAAATACCTACTTAATGTTTAGCCTTATGAGAGTTCTTAGCTATCTGGGGAAGAAAAGTAAATTATTGAAAATTTGTTGCATTAAATACAGCCATTTGTAATTGAATCTCCCTGTAAGATTATCTCCTAATTTGTTTCTTATAGAATTGCCATTGAAATGATGACAACAGTGCATATTGTAGATAGGTCAAATTTAATAGAATAGTTTTATCTGGCAAATATTTTGTTCCAGTGTTCCAGAGGATCATTTTATGCTACATTTTTCACTCACCTCTTCTTTCCTTTCTCTCCTCTTCGCTCACCTGCAAAATCCCGAAGCCATAGTACCAGACACACAATCAGCATATAGTAGAGCTAGGTTGGTCAGATCCTTAGTAACAAGTATCCTGAGATCTTTATGCTTTGAGTCATATTTGGTATGGAAGAAATTTAGTGTTATTTTTGGAATTTGGGCAAATATTTAAACTAAATTACTTTTTAAAAAAACCCTCCATATTTTACGTTATATGAAACAGAGGTTAGGGCAGCTAAGAATAGAAGTGGAGTGCAGGGTCAGGAAGACTCCTCTTCCTGAGTTCAAATCTTGCCACAGTACTTACTAGCTGTGTGACTCTAAGCAATCCAATCAACCTTGTTTGCCTCAGTTTCTTCATCTGTGAAATGGGCTGGAGAAGATGGCAAACTGTTCCCAGTATCTTTGCCAGGAAAACCCCAAGCTGGGTTATGAAGAATAAGATACCATTGAAACGACTGAACAGCAACGAGTGACTAACTAGAAAAGTGTGGTTCCACAATTTTAACTTGAGATATATTAATGAATTTCATAAGGATATGTAAATTATGACCTCAGATAACCTAGAGTCCGTGAATGAAGGAGGCTATGTGGTAATGACAAGGGTGCAGTAACTTAAGTCTAGTTTTTATAATATGGGGAGGTTAGATATTCTAGCTGAGTGAGTAATTGTAGTAAAACTTTGTCAAGCTGATTTCTCTGTTCATGGTGGTATGACGTTTGAAGCAGCTGCTGATTGGCTGCCCCATTGTTTGGTAGAATGATTGAAGAAGCTACCTGGTCTTATTTGTCTCCATTTTTCTTGGTTCCCTAAGTTTTGAATGGGAGACACTTAATGTTACATTTAATTTTGATGAAATATGTTATTATCAGTTCTTGAAGAATCACACTACCCTACAAAAATAATAGGTGTTTTTCTTACCTGGTAGAATTTAGTTTTAGTTCTGTTGCCACTGAAAAACTTAAAAAGAGAAATGTATTTTCTGGACAAAGTGTGGTCTAGATAAAACAGCAACTTTCCTTCATTTTCTTCCCCCTCCCCCTCCACTTCATTTTCAGAAAGAAGGGAGCCAAAACATATTTTAGATTATTCTTCCAGTGGTAAAAGGTTTGATTGTAAAGGACAGAAAGATTTATAAATTGAAAGAAGTTATAAAGCTAAAGTAGCTTTACATACTTTGGAGATATTAAAGTCCCTCTTTTTAAAAATCTGTAAGATTATACAAGGATGAAGAACTATGTTAAATTATGCCTATTTTTTGCTATTAAAGCATCATTAATTCAGACTTAGAATTGTAAAGAAACGTTATATTTTGTGAGTTGGCACCGAAGTATATTAAAATGCAGGTCTGAATTTTTTCAAGATTCAGGATTTGTGGTAAGTAGGAAAGGTTTACAAATTTTATCTTTTTATCATCTTGATAAAGGAAATTAATATGGTGAAGAAAATTGCAAGGAAGAATTTAATTTTCCTTGTTTTTAAGTAGTTTAGTTCCCTTTTATATATGAATATGTTCATATTTTTAATATTTAAAATGTATTTTTATTCATATCTTTTGTTTTTATATTTCCTGTTTTCACCTTGGATCCTTTCCCTCTTCACCTTCCAGAGAACCATCCCTTATAACGAAGAACTTTTTCTTAAAAAGAAGAAAAAGTCTCAGCAAAAATGATCAATTTATCAAAAAATTGTGACATCATATACAGGGTTTCAAACTCCAGCCTCTTCTGTGTAGTAGGGGAGGGATGTTCTTATAGGTCTTCATTGAGCTTTGTAATTTCATAATCAGAATTTCTGTTTTGATTGTCTTGTAGTTCTTTCTATTTACATTGTTGTGATCGTCGTGTATATTGTTTTCCTGGCTCTCCTTATTTTCTTTGCATCAGTTTGTGTCTTTCCAAGCTTCTTTGTATTCTCTGTATTGTTTTTTAGAGCCCAGTAATATTCTGTTATATTCTGCAATTTGCTTAGCCCTTCCAGATAATGGGCACTTGCCTTATTTACAGGTTTTTGCAGCTGCAAAAAAAATGCTTCTAAAAAATTTTGGTGTGTTGATATTCTTAACTGTAGAGGCTTTCTTATCTGTCTAGAGAGTCTGCCTGTAAGCCTTTAGGTCTTGGGTTAGAATCTTTGTCTGACACCTGCTGGCTGTGTGAATCTGGGCAAATCACATAGTTGCCTGGTATTCTAGGCAATTCCAAGACCACAAGTTACAGGAAAGGTACTGAGGCTGGGCATACTAGCAAATGATTCAAATACCGTAGCAAAGCTTTCAGAGAGGCTGAGGCTAATGGGTTGCTCACTTCTGAGTTGGAGTGGGCTAAAGTCACTGAGTGTCTGTACTAAGTCTGGTAACAGTATGGTGAGTCTTCAGGGAGAGATGATTGGCGTAATTTTAATATATTTTGAAAGATGCATCCTAAAAATACAGAGTTAAAATTGTCTGTTATTTTAATTAAGCAGAACAAACCTAAAATGAAAAACAAAGTATTTCCATAAAACCATCTAGACTGGAAGTTTTGGAAAGCCACAAAAATGTTTCAAAAATATATCATCGCTACTTAGATATAGAATCATAAGGGATCTCAGACACCAGCCAGTCCATTTTACTTCCTTATGTATGGTTAGGGAAGTTTTGGTGTGGTAAGGCTAAAGTGATTTACTTTAAGGTCATACAGGTAATAAGCATCAGAGGCAAAATTTGAACCCAAGGCTTCTGACTGTAGAGCCAGTGCTTTTTCCACTGTACTTTCTCTCCCTCCCCTGCATCAGCTAGATTAGAAGTAAAATTAACCAACAAATACTGTATGTTTATTTGCCAACTGCGTCCTGTCTAGGCCATAGGGATATAAAAATCAAAAGTGAACCAGTTTGTGTCTTTAAGGAGGTTATTTTCTATTGAGAGAAAACACGTATAGTGATTGATGACTGCTTATGCAAATTAGCCTACTATGTCTGCTAATTGGCCTCAGACAAAGAGATTTGTGCTTCAATTTCACATCCCATCAAGGCTGTCAAGCCATTTTACTATCTTCTTGCTGCCCTGTGTCCCATCCTGCCTTTCCACCTCCTAAAAAAACCCTCCTTTTCCTGGCCACTACTTCCCTATATGGATTTTCTTCTCTTATTAGAATGTAAGCTCTTTGAGGGCAGAGGATTTCTGGTTTTTGTTTGTTTTAAATTTGTTTCCTCACTGCTTTGCAGAGCGTCTGGCCTTCTGTAAATGCTTAATATGTACTTTTTCGTTCGTCGTGAGAAGAGGGAGATGCGTTGTAGACATAAGGACAACCTTTGGTAATGTGTCAAGTGAGAAACAGGAAGAAAGACAGTTGGGCTGTACTATTGAATTTGTGAAAGGTAGATTGGAGCCAGGCTCTGAAGGCTCTAAATGCCAAACAGATGAAGTGGGTCTGATGACTGAGGTAGCAGGAGATTATTGAGCAGGGAAGTGACGTGTTTAGACTTCTGTTTGAGGACTGCCGCTTGGTAGATGTGTGGAGATTTGGAAACTGGAGGAGGCCAGTTAGGAAGCTGTTGTGAGGCCAGACGGATGAAAAGTGGTGAGGATGCCGTACTGATGAGCACAGGCTGTTTTTCATTGTTACTTTCAAAGCTTTTTATTTTTCACTGTAGTGTTCAGAAGGTTCAGGTCCTCTGTGTGATAGTAAACAAAAGTATAATAGCTAGTATGTTTGTTAGCATTTTAAAAATATTTAGAATTTGGACCCCAAATCAGACTGGCTTTTTTCTTTAATTATACTGATTTTGTGAAGTTTTGTGTACATATGTGAAAAGAGAGTGTTAACATTTTTTTATTGTGAGCATATAAGACCTGGGTTCAAGTTCTGCCTCTTATATGAGCTATGGGACTGTGGACAAGGCATCTCAGTGCCATGGGCAACTAAGACTCCAAGTTATAGATGAGTCATTGACATACATTGAGGAATTACCACATTGGGTATGAAATCACAGGTCCAGACCCCTTCTCTTCCTCCCCTCAAAAGGGGGAAGGCTATGTGTAGTTACCTAGGTTGCGTTAATTTGTATATGTAGTGCTATAAATCATTTAAAAAATGGAAAGAGTTTTTAAAAATATACCTTTTTGAAAGCTAAAAGATATTTATCAGATACAAAGCTTGATATAATTGAATTAAATTGGATGTAAAAACTGATATAGTTGCCTTATTTTATGTAATGAATAGGCAGACCTCTGAAACATTTCTGACAGCATATCCCACATTCCATACTCATAGTCCCACATGCTTCCAGGAATGGTACATTTCCTCATTTCTTCTTCCTTTAAGATACCTTTAATGTTATAAAAACTTTAATGTAGAAACTTTAATATACATCAGAGCAGTTTTTGTTACTTTATTTGTAGTAATTATAATTTAAATTTTTGTGATGCTTTGTGTTTTGTCAACGTTCTCATTTGGGTCTCATTTTAGAGCAAATCAGGTCAGTGGTACAGGTATGATTATCCTCATCTCCAGTCACCACAGATCCTTTCCTTTCTTAATATAGCCCCCTTGTGACCTGCGTGACCTTCGACAAATTATTTAACCTCCATATGTCTATGTGTCCTCAACTATAAAACAGGTGTTGGACTAGATGATATCCCGAATTCCTTCCAGCTTTAAATCTGTCATGTTTTTCCTTGCGTTTTTGACTTTAAATTATACTTATCCCTGTAACATAATTTCATATATTTTAGATTAGTTATTCTGTATGTCTTATTTCCTCAATATGAGTGCAAGGTTTTTAAGGATAAGGATTGTATAATATCAGTCAATTTGCATTTTATTAAGTGCCTACAGCGTGCCAGATACTGTGCTAAACACTGAGATACAAGAACAAAATTTAAATAGTACCTTCCCTGAAAAAGCTTATGTTTTAATGAGGGAGGCAACATGTACATATTTAGGTCTTTTCAAGCCACCTACAAAGAGACTAGGAGGTGAGCCTGAAAGGGAAGGCACTAGCAACTGGGGAGACCAGGATAGGCTTCAGGAATGAGGTGATGTTGAGTTGAGTCTTGAAAAAACCCAGGGGCCATCTGGGTGGTTCAGTGCATAGAGCACTGGCCCTGGAGTCAGGAAGATCTGAGCTCAAGTCTTGGTGTTAGACACTTATTAGCTGTGTCACTTAACCCTGAATGTCTCCAAGAAAGAAAGAAAGAACCCAAGTATTCCAAGAAGCAGAGGTGAGGAGGAATACTGCGTGCCCGAGTCCGTATGTAAGAAGTGCAGACAGACAGAAGATAGATATTGTCTTTGAAGAACAGTAAGTAGGTCAGTATGACTGAACCCCAGAGAGCATGGAGAGGAGTGCTGTGTGAGAGAGCTTTAAATGACAAACAAGAGGAGAATTACTTTTGTCCTAGAGTTTGAGTAGAAGACCACCCATGCTCCTACACTTATGGAAAACTGGTCTTCTTTGAGAACAAACAACATATGTATATATGTGTGTATGTATGTATATATGGTATGTATATACTATATATGTGTGTGTATATCTGTGTATTTCCCCAGTAATAATCATAGGATTGAATTGAATTACTGCCATTGAAAGTACGGGGTCATTTATAAAAAAGATTCAACATATCATGGGATTTTGAACTACCTTTCTGAATCATAAAAAAGTTAAATCATGTTCATTATTTAGTGTTAAGATAATTTTACTCTAATTATGTGAATTTGGATCATCAGCATGTAATATTTATTTGATAATTCTCTGCATCATGATACTTAATCAAAATGATCCCTTTCCAGACTATGTCAGGTTACAAGCATTCACTATATTAGGTATTGTAATATTTGGGAGTTACAAGGATGTTAGAAACTACTAAACCAAGAATGATCCTTATTCTTTAATAGCCACAGTTGGTTTGTGTAGAGGAGAAGTTAACGTATTGTTGTCTAACAGAAAGTTATGAAGGTAATTGTAAATACAGAAACTCAGCAGTTATAGTCTGTCTCCTGCACTAAAGAAGTCCAGATTCATTTAGAATCCTAAGAATTAGATTTGTCATTCAGGGAGGACAATAAGTTTAGATTGTTGTTCAGTAAACTATTTTTCCTGGTTGCTTCTAAGGGAAGAAAAATCATCCCACAATAGGATATATTGAATCTTCTAAAGTATTTGTAGTCTTTGAATTTTATCTTTGAATGCATTCCTTTCTCATATTTGACAGTTAATCTGTAAAGCATCATGTAAGTGTCAGTTGCTAGTATATAGATGTAATGATATTGAAGATAGGAAAGGAGATGAGGTATGCCTACTGTTTAGGCATAAAGTTTAACCTTAGAAAAGCCCCATGTTATGAGAAGTTAGTGATTTGGCTTTAAAGCTAAAAGATTACAAATGAATTAGCACTTAACATTTTTTGTTGATGAAAATAAATGGATGAAAAATGAAAAGAAACTTTTATATTATTAGACTACGTGTTTGAAGTCATTATAATCTGTTGTTTTACTTCAACAAGCATTTATGAAGCACCTCCTATATAATGTACTATGCTGTGTACTAGGGGATGCAAAGACAAAAAAATGAAACATTCCCTGTTCCCAAATAATTTACATTCTATGGAATTCTAATTTCCCTTGGGATGCAGGATAGAGATGAAAACTTAAACAGTGTATGCCAAAATATCCCCACTCCAAATGTTAGAGGAATTGAAGGAACTCCCAAGGGAAGGGTGAGCCTCATGTACTTGTACTCAAATGCAAATATGGGAATATATTAAAGGAAATCACAAAATCTTAATCAAAGACATATGGAGATCAGGAATGGAATATGGGATCTGGAGAAGACCTTAATCCTGTTTATCAAGGAATCCAAATGTCTTGCTGTGAGAGGCATAACCCAAAAGTAAAAGGAGCTTTGAGAAAAAAAGGCAGACAGCAGCAGTGAAAAAAAGGATAGATAGGTTATGATCATCAAATTAGATGGGCTAGGGAACACCAGGGTTCCCAAGACAAAGGGCAAACAAGAAGATCAAGTCTCTAGGCTGTAATATTAGAAGAATGTTGGAGAATAGCTATGGCCCAGTGACAGTAAAAGAAAAAAAGAATTCCCAGGGAGAGAGCCAGAAAGATGACAGCTGAGTAGACAAAGAAATGTCCTCGGAAAGTCATCTCTTCTTAACCAGGGGAAAATATTCGTGTAACTGGGGACTGAGCTGTTTCCCTTCTGAATATCAGAGCAGAAAGTCATCTAGTCTGATTAGTGAATTCTGTGAATGATGTGATTCTGGCTTCTGGACCTTAAGTAACCTAAATAAGTTAAAATAGTAGATTGGGTTCTAGTCCATGTATTTTAAACTCATGTTTATACCTCTTTCTAATGTATCTTAGATTAAACACCCTCAAGGGTGGGAAGGAAGAAGTAGGGTAAACATGCCAGGGCATAGAAAAATGACCTTTGTCCCAAAAAATTGGGACAGGGTATATCTGATAATCTTAAGTGCCTTAAACTGACTGTAAGATAGCTGTATAAAACTACATTCAGATGTTTTGCATCCTGAAATTTCCTCATACTACTGTAGTTTGGTTATTATCTGAACAGATTGTATCCTAATCTGTTGGTAGGCAAGGAGAGGGGGGAAAAGAGTAAAGCCAGAGAAGTGAAGGGCTGAGACCCAGTGTCTGTAAAAGATTCACAGTGATTACCTTTGGGTAGGTAAGAACGAATTGCATTGACAAAAGATGGGTGTTGTACTCCATTCTGGCACAACTGGTGATGGATACTTTAATTATTTTTATAGAATAGAATAAATGACTGTGGACAAAGACCAAATTTCTTTTAAAATAGAACATTTACCTTTTTCCCTTAATAAACACCAATGTGAACTGTCCCTTTATAAAATATTAGTTGTACAGAAAAGTGAATTAGACGACAAAGGACATGAGTTCTAGTCTTCAGCTCTTTTTTTTGTTTTTTTTTATAAGCTACATAACCTTGAACAAGTTATTCAATCTCTCAGTCTGCGTTTCCTTGTTTATAAAATGAGAGCTTGAACTAGAAGATTTCTGTGTTAAAAAGAAGTCTAAGATACCATAGCAGAAGCCTCAAATAACTGAAATGAAGTTTATTTAAGAAGTGTTTTTGAGTGTCTGTTGTGTGTATGGGTTAGTTGAGGAATGAGATGTAGACGTATAAGACATATTTACTGCCTTTGAGTATTTTAAAAGTCTAGTTGATAAAACCAGACACATCAGTTTTTTTTTTAAATTTTAAATGAATAAAATAATTCTAAGAGTAAACTGAACTCCCAAAAAGACTTGGTTAATATAAATATTTCATTTTTGTTTTTGAGGTGTGATATACACACACACACACACACACACGTACGTCATAAGTGGCACTGCCACGTTTACCAGCTTGGCATCTCTCCATGGTGCTAGAGTCAGTCCCAATATCCCCCAAATGCTCACTGCAGTATACTATACAGAGTATAGTCTCCCTTCTCTCCCCTTTCTTTGTCTTCCCTTCCCTTTCCCCAACAACATTTTTCAGACTTGGCATTCATGAACAAAACTTCTCTACAGGGGACAAAAATGACCAGAGATTGTTTCTCAAGATAGATAGGAACACAGCTGGGGTGGGTGTAGTGCCTTGGGTGGAGGTGCCAGTGAACTGGGCTGCTGAAATGTATGGGAAGATTTGAGGACTGGGTTGTTTTCAAAGACAAGGTCTTTTCCTTTTAGGTGTCCATGTCTTATCCCATCTTATTCAGTGCCTGTCACATAGTAGGTACTTATATTATTTTTTATTGATTGCCTGGTATTGAGTGTGTGCAGGGGAATATAATAAATGGTGGCACGAATAGAAATAAAGTTATGCCTTCCACATTGAGACTTTCCTCAGAGTGGTTTTGATACATCGCAGGTCTTAAGTAAACTTCATTTCAGTTAACTGAGGCTTCTGCTATGGTATCTTAGACTTCTTTTTAACACAGAAATCTTCTAGTTCAATCTCTCATTTTATAAACAAGGAAACTCAGACTGAGAGAGATTAAATAACTTGTTCAAGGTTATATAGCTTATAAAAAAAAACAAAAAAAAGAGCTGAAGACTAGAACTCATGTCCTTTGTCATCTAATTCAGTTTTCTGTACAACTAATATTTTATAAAGGGACAGTTCACACTGGTGTTTATTAAGGGAAAAAGTTAAATGTTCTATTTTAAAAGAAATTTGGTCTTTGTCCACAGTCATTTATTCTATTCTACAAAAATAATTAAAGTATCCATCACCAGTTGTGCCAGAATGGAGTACAACAATCATCTTTTGTCAATGCAAATTAAATGGGAATTTTTGGGGAGTTTTGCAGAGGCCATAGATGACACAGAAAAAGTTCAGAAGCTCAGAAATGCATAAAATATACATGTAGTATTATATAATATCAACATATTTTATGTTTTAATACCATAATAATTTAGGCTTCTCTCACTAAAACATTTTACGTGGATTTTCCAGATTGCTGTGGGGTGGGAAGTAGGAGGTGATGGAAGGTGAGAGGGGAAAGGGGGGTATGTGCTGGTGCTATACTGTTTTCCTAACTGACTTGGTGTGGAAGAGATAACTGTAGTGAAATAAAAAAAAAAGGAGCAGGTTTGGAGACTATGATAAGCTCAAGCTGGGGCATGTTGTGTATATGGTACCTGTGGGTACCTTTAAGCGACTGAAGCCATGAAAGTCAATGAGATTGGTTAAGGGAGAGTCTAGAGAGGGAAGCATCAGGGACCTACCCTTGGGTGATGCTTTTTTAGTAGGGAGTCTTCTAGTTCTTGGGAAGTCAGATAAACAGATGAAGAAAGCTTGGAAAACTAGGAGGTGGAGCTTTTGAATTTAAAAGATGAAAGTGATGGGAGGGGATGGTAGTATCAGTATTATCCCTAGGTCTAGGAGAATGAAGAGATGTTTCTGGTTGAAGGTAGGCCACCAGATTTGGCAAATAGGAGAAGACCTTTGAGACTGAAGTGTTAGTAGAGTGATTGAGAGATAGGCACCAGATGCAAGGAGGGGTTTAGGACAGAGTAGGAAGTGCAGCTAAATGGTGAATTGGAGAGAGTACCAGGCCTGAGTCAGGAAGACTCCTCTTTGTGAATTCAAATCCGGCTGTGTGACAGGTTACTTAACCTTAGTTCTTCATCTGTAATATAGGCTGGAAAAGGAAATGATCAACTACTCCAAGTATCCTTGCCAAGAAAACCCCAAATGGGGTTATGAAAAGTCAGACTCAGCTGAAAAAATGACTCAATGAGGAGGTTAAGAAGCAGAGGTCTGGGATCAAGACCACTTTTTTCAGAAGTCTGGCAGTGAAAGGACAAGGGGAAAGAATGGTGGGTAGTTGAAAGAAGTGGAAGGATTGAGGAAATTGTTTTTTAGAATTGGAGAAACTGAGGATGTTTATCTTAGGCTGATGATATGGATACTAAAGCAAGCAAGAGAGGAAAAGGATGTTTATAGCAAGTTGTTTGGTCTTAGGAGTTGAAAAGAGGTTGAGGGGGCAAGGAAAGGGATTATTAGCTTGAGCCAGGGGAAAGGATACCTTTTCTTTTATGACTTGTAGGGATGAAATAAAGGTTGGGTCATGCTCCTGAGAGGTTTAGCAGAACTGAAGTGAAGGGAGCTTCTGTCTTATGGATGAAGTCTTAGTGAAGGGAGAGGCTAATTTTTTTATTGCAAATGTTAGGAGTGTGAGTCTAGTTATGGATTTCAATTCAGTATTTTAACAGTCCATCTTATAAAAGGGAAGCAGTCTTATAAAAGGGAAGAGATATAATGATACTTTTTATCTGTAAGGAAGTTTATAGTTTTCAAAGCATTTATATATAAGATTTCAAAATAATTTGGATGGATTCATGGGTTCTCAGTACTATAAAATAGTGATTATAAAATGATTATATAAATTTTTCACCACCACTCTCACATACTTTATATGTCTTTTTTATGATTCTCACATATTCATTGTTTTCTTCAATGTAGTAATATTCTGTTACAATGTAGTTTTTAACCTGGGGTCTATAGATTCCCAAAGAGACCACGGAAAGATTTCTGGAGAGGAGTTACGAACTTGGATGGGAGAAAAAAATACTA
Organism: Bettongia penicillata ogilbyi; assembly: GCA_023548195.1. Taxonomy (NCBI): domain Eukaryota; kingdom Metazoa; phylum Chordata; class Mammalia; order Diprotodontia; family Potoroidae; genus Bettongia; species Bettongia penicillata. The sequence continues at coordinate 2,261,435 of JAJHZJ010000624.1, read as the reverse complement.
TCTTTATTTCAGTATAAATGGTTTCTTTTATAATTCTATGTATTTTAAAACATTGTTCTGAGAAGATCCATAAGCTTCACTAGACTTCCCAGGGGCTTCATGACACAAAAAAGGTTAAGAACCCTTCTGCATAACAATCATGTTCCCCAGTGCGTTTAGCCATTCGCCAATTGATGGACATCTACTTTGTTTCCAATTCTTTGCTATCACCAAAGTACTACTGTGAATATTTTGGTGAGTAGAACTCACTGCCTCTTATGGAAGCCCACTCTACTTTTGGACAACTCCAACAGTCAGGAAGTTTCCCCTATATACGTCTGAGTGAGAGACAGTGTGGCAGAGGAGTTTGGGCAGGAAGCTTTGGGTTCAAATTCTGCCTCTGACATATAGTGACTGTATGACTCAGAGGACATCTCTCAGTGCTCTAGGCAACTTTATAAGACTGTTCCACAACAGTTGTTGATCTGCTGTGAGAGGGGCTTTCCTTACTGGAAAAGGCCCAGACCCCTTCCACCTTCTGTCTAGGAACCTAATTGAAATGCGCCTCTCTGCAACGTCTACCCATTGCTCTTTTAAAAAAAAATCACTTATTTTGTTTTTTACCTCAGTTACATGGAAAAACAATTTAAACATTCTTTTTTCAAACTTGGAGTTCTGAATTCCCTCCCTCCCTCTCTCCTTCCTCTTCCCACCTCACTGAGAAGGCATGCAATTTGATGTAGGTTATACATGTGCAGTTCCATGTAAGTCATTCTGTGAAAGAAAACACAGACAAAGTAACCCAAGAAAAATAAAGTTACATTTCGATCTGCATTCAGATTCCATCAGTTATTTCTGTGGAGATGGATAGCATTCTGTGTCGTAAGTCCTTCAGAATTGTCTTAAATCATTGTATTGCTGAGATCATTGCTGTTACTGTGTACAGTGTTCTAGTTCTACTCATTTCACTTTGTATCAGTTCATGTAAGTCTTTTCCAGTTTTTCTGAGAGCATCCTGCTCATTATTTCTTATAGTATAATAGTAGCCTTTCACAATCATGTACCACAACTTGTTCTGTCATTCCCCAGTTGATGGGCATCCTCTCAATTTCCAGTTCTTTGCCACATAAAAAGAGCTGCTATAAATAGTTTTCTACATGTAGGTCCTTTTCTTTTTTGTTTTTCACCTCTTTGGGATACAGACTTTGTTGTGGTATTCCTTAGTCAAAGGGTATGCATGTTTTATAGCTCTTTAGGCATAGTTCCAAATGACTCTTCAGAATCTACCCTTTGCTCTTAAATCTGACCTTTGAGATCAGTTTACACCTCTCTTGCACATGAAGGAGCTTCAAATACTTGAAGACAATTGTTCAAACTGTTTTTCTTTAGGCTAAATCTCTCTAGTTCCTGTAGCAGATTCTTTTATGTTATTGTCTGGTACTTTTTCCATCCTAGTCACCATTCCCTAGGTATGTTCCAGTTTGTTATTGACCTCCCTAAAACGTGGCACGCAGAACTGAATACAGTACTCTAGATGCTGTTTGACCAGGGAAATTATAGCAGGGATATGCCTCTCAGTGAAGTCCAAAATGGGATTAACTTTTTTGGTTTGTTTGTCATGCCATATTGTTGACTTGTATTGCATTGTTTTGAAGTCCATTAAGTTTGCTGGAGCTAACATACAGTTCTGTTGTCAGTCACTGTTCCATATCCTTAGTTTATCACATTTCAACAGATTAGATTTGTCCTTCCCTTTCCAAGTTCCCCCCTTTTTTTTTTTTTTAGCTTACCAAGGTTTTTTTTGGATCTTGGCTCTGCTATTCAGTTTTTTAACCATCGCTTTAAGTTTTGTTATCTTTAAATTTAATAAACATGTAATAAACATTTATGCCTTTATCCAAATCACTGATTAAAATGTTGACTAGATTCTCTGTGGTATTCTACTAGAGACTTCTCCAGTTTGCTTCTTGAAGCTCCTTTGATTACAACTTTATGGGTCCAGTTTAAATCTACCCTTAACTCTATCATTTGGCCGAGTTCTTCATTTTATCTACAAAGAAAGGACAAGCATGAGAGACTTTGTTAGATGCTTGTTAAAATTCACATATACAACATATATGGCATTTCCCTGGTCCACTAGTTTAGTAACCCTGTCAAAAAAAGAAATTAGGTTAGTTGGGCATGACCTCTTCTTGATTAATTCATAAAGTGGAAGAATTGCTCCCACTTCTAAATACTTAACTTTTTAAATACATTCTTTAATTTACTGCAGGAATCATTCAAGCTCACTCATCTGTAATTTGAAAAGTTCATCTGTTTCTCTTTTTAAAAAATTTTATATTTGCCTGTCTTCAATTCTGGAACTTCTTTCCCGTTTTTCATGATTTTTCAAATATCACCAACAGCAGCTTAACATCAGAGCTAGCGTTGAATTGGACTATTCTGTTTTTGAAAGATATTTATTTGGGATATCTGTTTAAGCAGAAATATGTTTATTTAGGCCAAGTTATTTGCGCTCAGTTTAAGTCAGCTAGATGTTATTTCCAACTTCTTACCTTCCAGTTAACCCTTTTTGTTCTAGTCTGCCCCCTCATTATTGTTTTTCTTGGTAGAAAACAGCAGAAATAAAATAAGAGCCTACTGCTATCTCTTGTCCTCAATCTCCTCTGAATAGCAGTCCCATTACTCTCGTCTCCAGTGTAGCTTTTCTTTTTAAGCCTTTTTTGTTATTCTTACCATTATTCTGTAGGTTAGACTTCCAGACACACTATTGTCATTTTCAGTGACTGCATTTGCTTCCATTTTCTCTTCTTGTCCTTTAAAAATCTAAATTGATCACTTAATTCCTTGGGTATTCATATGGGTCTCTTTATATTGCTCTTACTTCATTGACAGTTATTAGAATAGCATTCTTTGGAGTATCCAATCCTTTTTAGGCCAACTTTCTCTTAGGAATTTTAGGTTCTGGGATCTTACTCATCTGAACTCTTTGGCTGTACTGAAATCCCAGATATGTTTCAGATTGTGTCTGGTTTCCCCCTTCTTATCTGACATGAATTTTCTATGACAGATTACTTGTTTTCTCCCAAAGTTCCTCTCATATCTCCTTATTGATCAGAATCCATTCCAGGATAGAAGTTCCTGTTATATACTTTGTCCTCCTTTTGAAGAATGAAATGATCATAAGGCAAGTCCAGAATTAATCAGCTGCTCTACTGTTAGAAAAGGGAGTGTTCCAGAAGCTGTTTGGACAGTTGAAGTACCCTGTCTTTACTCTTTCATGCCTCCATGCCTTGATGTGATCAGTTTCCTGGACTCATCCATTTTCTTTTGTTTAGATGATCCCACCATAATAACAGTTATTACTCCTTCAATTGATCCTCATCCAAAAGATCCTGACTATGTTTTCCCTCTCTTGTTTGTGGATTTTCTTATGAATGTATTATCTTGATGCAATTATTCTACCACATCCTTTTGCATAAGATGTACTCTATCATAGTCATATTCCAGTCACATACCATCCAATTTGTAAGATCAAATTTACCTTGTATTAACATAGTTTGCTTTATTATTAGCCTAGATATCTAATACTATGAGATATATTCCTGCCCCTCTTTTTGAATAATCTTGTGTTATACCTGCTGTTCTGTGTTATCTGGCCTACTGGATTTTTATGAATTATCTCTCACTTCACCATCTTATCATTTTCAGTCTGAATTCTTTTTGGTTAGTTTTTCATGTTTACAGGCAATTTTAAAAAATACATATTTTCTTAAAAAAAGATTCTCACTCTCCTAAAAGGAGAAACAAGAAGGAAAAAAATTGAATAAAACAGATCAATTCTTATTGTTATATTATCTTATTGTTATATTCACTGTATTCAATGTATATTTCTAGTTTTTTGTTACTACTAAAAAGTACTGCTGTTCAGATATGGAGCCTTTCTCTCAGTGACCTCTTTAGAACATAAGCCTTATAGTGAATCTGGGTCAAACGGTATGAACATTTTAGTCTCTTTATTTATGTATTTCCACATTGCTTTCCAGAATGAATAGATTTCCAGCTCCATCAGTAATCTAGGGGCAGCTAGGTGTCAAAAGTGGGTTTGGAATCAGGAAGACCTGAGTTCATACCTGATTTCAGACACTAGCTATGTGTCCTATACTATTTTGTCTCTTTGCCTTTGGTAACACTGTCTTTTATAAATAAACTACCCTTCTTTTTCTTTCTGCTTTTTTTGAATTCTTGCCCATTTTTAAAAGTCCAATTCAGATGTCACTTCTTCCATGAAACCTTTGCTCATTCTTCTGTTGGTAACAGCCTTTTCTCTCAAGTTTATCTAAACTTGATGTTTCCTCCAGGATTTACCCAAGGGCCCTATACCTCCTAAGTGCTTAGTACACTAAGTATAGTAACCCTGCCAGAAAAGAAAACAAGGTTAATTTGTCATGGCATTTTTAATGAAGGATGCTGGTCTCTTCGGAATCATATCTACTCTAAGTGATCACAAAACAGTGAACCATTCTAGAACGAGTCTAGAATCTTGACAGGGATTGAGGTCATGTTCATTGGCCAGTAGTTTGATAGACTCCTAGAGCTGGAAGGGACCCCTGCGGCTCTCAGGGCCAACTCTCTCATTTTACAGATGAGGAAATGTGGTTAAAGGACTTGCTCAAGGTCATCTAAGTATAGTATTAGGGGTGTGTGGTTGAACCCAGAGTCCTCTGACACTAGATCTAGTTCCCACACTTGAGATGATATTTATCCATCTCAAATATTACAACACATTTTTTGTTTTTGTTGTGATTCAGAAAAGATTAATAACCTGTAAGTGATTTCATTTCCCTGGTTTGTACTTTTACTGGACCAGGAAATCTTAGGCTCATTAGTGGTAATTAGACACTTTTATTATCTCGTTATGTTCTAATTCTCTATTAACCATTTTTATAATTTCCAGTCTGAAGATCATTCTCCATTGTAGGAAAAGTAACAGCAAAATAGGAATTCACTAGTTCTTCCTTCTTTCTTATCTTTCAATAACAAGTATAAATTCTCTTTCATATTCATCTTAACCCAGTATAGCTAAAGAAAACCTTTGTCATCTTGAGCTCTTATTGCAATCCTTATTAAAGGATCTTGCTAATCTTTAATATTCATCATTATGCCTTTTTTCATGCTTTATGCTGTCCTTCCAAAGTCTGAGTGTCTTTGATGATATCTTTGTTTAATCACATTGTTCTCTTTAGACATCATTTTATTGTCATCAGAAATCTGGAGAATTGCTTCTTCAGTCAACAAACATTATCTTATGTGCTTACTATATGCTGGACACTGCAATCTAAATGCTGATGATATAAAGAACATTAAATATACAAAACGTCCCTGCCCCTAAGAAGTTTACATGCTAATGCAGAAACAGCATGTAAATAATAGGCCAGAGGACCAAATTTCACTCTCCATTATGGTATTATTAGGCAGCTGTCCATTAAATATGTTAGATATGTTTGTAAAAATTGTAGAATTTGAATTTTAGAAAACTGAATGATATTTCTCTTGAATTACATAATATACTTTCCGAGATACTCCTTCATTTTAAATTGTTTATTAGCTAATGTTTTCTCCCAATGGTTATTTTCCTTTTGTAGTTTTATCCTTTTCTGTTGAGTAGGTAAGGAATTAGGAGCAAATGCTTTAAGTTCATGTTCTCTTTGGTGGGATATCCTTATTGTAATTGTTTGGTTTCTAAACTACTAGGTGTGGAAAAGCTGCACAAAGCTGCTGACCACTTACTGAATTAATCTAGTTAAGCTTCACTGTATTTCAGAGGTAACAATGCTTTTTCAATAATCTTTTAAATAAGAATTGAAGAAATTACATTTCTGACTTTTTCCCTTCTTCACAGGTATGACTGATGGCAAGCATTGCACTTTCCCACATCTTCCTGGTAAAACCTTTGTCTACAATGCTTCAGAAGACAGATTGGAATTGTGTGTGGATACTGCAGGGCACTTCCCCATTGGTCCTAATGTTGAAGATTTAGTGAAAGAGGCTGTAAGTCAGGTTCGATCAGAGACTACTTCAAGAAGTCGAGAATCAAGCCCCTCACATGGTCTCTTGAAATTAGGTAGTGGTGGTGTAGTGAAAAAGAAATCAGAACAGCTGCATAATGTAACTGCCTTCCAAGGAAAGGGGCATTCTCTTGGAACTGCATCCAGTAGCCCCCACCTTGATCAGAGAGCTAGAGAAGGTCCAGTTGTCAGAAAACATAGTGCAGGGACAGATTTTGCTGCTAGCTCTGCAAAACCAGATCCTTCTGTATTCACAGCGCCTTCTAGTAACAGTGAGCTTATTCGGATAGCTCCTGGAGTAGTAACAATGAGAGACAGCAGGCAGCTGGATCCTAACTTGATTGAAGCCCAGCGAAAAAAGTTGCAGGAAATGGTTTCGTCAATCCAGGCTTCAATGGACAGGCACTTGCGGGATCAGAACACAGAGCAGTCACCAACTGATTTTCCTCAAAGGAAAGTAGAAGCTGTAAGTTCATCTGCAAAATCTGGGAGTTTTCAGGCTGGCTTACCTGAATCTTTTCCCGTAACTGGTGGTATTGAGCATCTGAATGCGGAAACAACTAGTGGAAATGTAACAAGTGCAATGGGAACAACATTTGCCACAAGGTCAAAAGCACAAAAAGGAAATTCTGTGGAGGAACCTGAAGAGATGGATAGTCAAGATGCTGACATGACTAATGCAACTGAGCCAATGGATCATTCTTGATTAGTAAGGGGCTGATAAAGGCAGAATGTTTATTGTGAATATGTAATGTTGTTGGCTGGACCACATACATGATTAGTCATTTAAAAGAAAAAATCTTGTATGTATACTTCAAAGATTATATCTTGTTATTCAGTGCATGATAGCAAGTGTGTGATTGGCAATAGCTTTTAATATACTCCTGCCCAGGCTGGCTCTGAATTACCTGTAAATTAGTTACTAGAAGATGCACTGAGAATGAGTTTCTGCTGTAGATGTGGGTAATTGAAAGTTCTTTATAATTTTAATTCCATGAGAGTCTTAATTCTTCAAACATGTGAAAATTCTCTTGCTAAAAGTATGTTTAAGATTATTGAAAAAGCTAGAACTGGGCAAAAATTAAATTTCTTGAAGTTAATGTTATTCCAAATAACCATCCCAGACATTTATTATAGTGTAAAAATATGTTTATGTAAATCTGAGAACAACCAGAACTGAACTGTAAATTAAAATTCGTAATATAGTATATTAGACACTTTATATGAACCTGACATTTCCTTAGATTTAAGTATATTCATAGAACTACGTATTCTTGATTAAAATAACTTGGAAATAGAGGGTAATGATACAGTTTTTGCCAGTTGAGCAAGGCTAAAACAAAAAAAGCTATTCTCGAATGATAAAGTGAATTTGATTCCGTTATATTACTGTCTGATCAACACAGCCTGTAGGGTGCGCTGTTAGTGGTAGCATGTTAATATTGTCTTCTGAAACCTAAGCAAGGCAAATGCCACTTAATTTTTTAATCTCACAGAAAGGTTGGTTAGAGAGAGTTGTTGTAGGAAGTATAATAGATAATGGTAGATATAGTTACATGATCTCCAATTTTCAAAGTTTGTCAGTCACAGAGAACTTACAAATGAGAATTATTCTTTATTAATGAGTTGCTTTGTTCTAAAATTTTGATCAATGGTATTTAACTTGTATATGCTAAGTGTCTTTGTTGAAATTTCTTGGAAACAGAAATTGTTTCCTATTTTTATTTTCGGTGCCCATAGGATCATTATTTGTTGACTTCACTTGAATTTGTGGTGCAAATTTTGTTGCATCATACCCTGAGCAACTTGGCATTCACTTAGTGTATTCATGAAATCTTTAGTGCCAGCTTCCTTGAGAAGCAGATGTCGTGCTTATTCCATAAGACAAAGAATGTTTATCCTCATATTGGTATTGCACTATTTTACCTCTTATCCTGCAGATCTGTATTCTGTAATGTGCATTTTATTTTACTAATCTCTGTTCACTGAAATTAAGTTGAATTTGCATGGATGGAAAGACAAAATGTATGTTAATAGTCTCTTCTCTAGAGCATTAAAGGCCTGGTTTTTCTGTGTTTTCACATGTAAAACAGGTCTATGAAAATTACATTTTAGTTCGGAAAATAAGATTACCTTATCAGATATTTAAAAATCTTTTTTGTCATAAGGAATTTAGGTACTTTAATTAATGCTTCTTGGTTTAAAAAAAAAGGTTCTTCATGAAAGTACATCAATTGAACTCACTTAATTTTGGAGAATCTGAACACTTTAAACTGAGTGAGGCATGTTTGGGTTAATTTTATCAAGTTTTTTTTTTTAATTTTGAAACTTTTAGGTTTTTTTGGTTTCTAAATTTTACTTAGAAGAATTTGTCTTTCTGCAGATCAGAGAATAGGTTGAAGGAGATTTATAACTATTTTATAGTGTGTACTATTTTTGCATAAAGTGTGGAATATAACCACCAAATAACATTTCACATTTGGCTATAAGAACTCTTATGTATAAATTTACAGACTACAGTATCTAACCACAATAATTATTTTGGCTTTCTTGGTCACTAAAATATACATTTCCTCTTCTTTTACCACAGGGAAACTGTCTAACATGGTAATTCCTTGCTTCCAGGTAAATCACAGTATCACATTTTCTTTAACACAAAAATATTTTCTTTACTTGTGACTTTGTATGTTGGGTTGCTGATTTCCAGATCTTATTTGAGTATAAAGTAAAACAAACACAAGGTTAACCTCTTATATTATGTTTTCATGCTTATCTAATGTGAATCAGAATGTACATGCCAAAGCAGGAATTTGGTCATAACCTCAGACATTTTATTAATTTCTGTTGCTACAGCATGGCTGTTTACACTGATGTATGGACATTAGATTGGTAGTTTGGGCTCTCTTGTGTTTAAAGAATAAAAAGCTTGGCTCTGAAGTGATCAGATTTCTAGAAATGATTTTACCTCAGCTGAGGTTTCAGATGGTGTAGGTGCTGCCTGTTAGAGATAATCAGTGACAGATCTTCACTAAGTCTCACAGCAGAGGTTCGTTACAATTATTTTGTCTCATTCTATTTAATTATAGCCATCCTTTTTCTTTTATGTGTGCAATAATCAAACAGGTTGCTATAGATTTAAATAGTGTTATCTTTGTCCTTTGTGATAGCATGGGAATCACTGTAAATGATCACCAAACTTTTACTTTGTGAGCCGTAAAGTCTTGCAGTGGTCATTGCATTTTTATTTCCTCTTAGATATATGCCATAACTTTAGGTTAACTTTTCACACTAAGCTTTATTTTATAATTTTTAGTCTGGTTCAACATTTTAAATTAATTTCTGCATATTTTCCCCTCAGTTACCTTTCTTATAGGTAAACTTATCATGTTTGTTGTAATGGTCCAAGTTCAGGTAGTAATGAGTATGGGAAAACCAGTTGAAATTTTAAAACTCATATATAACAACAATACTGCACAGTACCATGTAGGAAAATATCTATTATTAACTGTGAATTATGGACTATGAAGAGATGATACATTCAAGAATAAGTTTAAAAGCCTAAAATTTAATTGTTTTTCTCATCACTATGCTTATAATATTCCTTAGGAAGTTGCTCTATAGCCAAGAAGTCTTAGTAGCTGCTGCTAGCTATGGAATTTATGAAGCTAACTTCAAACTTTGTAGCAGAATTGGGGTTGGTTGTCTCCCCCTCCCATCAAGCTTACTGCTTATCACTGAGATATGACTATGAAAAACAGCTGTGGTTTTTAGATGTTCTGTCAATTTCAAAAGTAACCAATTTAAAGTTAAATTTAAAGGGAGGTGAGCAGTAGTTTTGTGCAAGGATTTTTACCTCAGGGAATATCATTTGTTAAAGTTTCACATACCAGTCAGTATTGAAATTTGTTGAGGATCACTGATGTATCATTTGTTAGCTACAAAACAGAAAAATTTATAATAGTATTATTTTACATGGTTAACTACCAGTATAAGCTTCTAGCTAACATTTTCCTATAAATTAACACTTAGATTCTGTTTGAATTATTTAGGCATGACATTAATATGACACTTCTCTTATTAATCACACAAGAATTTGACATTATATTAACTTGAACTTTTATGCAATCATAAAATTTTTATTTTTCCAATCATTTATATCACTTTGTTTTCAAAGCCATTCAAGAATACTTTGATTTGGCTCATTATTAAAATACTGTAGAGAAAAATTTGAGATTTAAAAAAATTTTCATAGGACTCAATTCACTTTTGGGCTATTTTTTCTCCTGTCAAACAACTGTACCATGGGCCAAATTCTACATTCATTTTACAACTGAATTTTAAATGGCCTTTTAGAGTTAAGTAACAAAATAGATATTCTGAATAAGATTGGTAGTTCCTGGTTTGCAAGAGGATTATTAGGTCAGTTTTACAAAATTATCCTGTCCTAATGCCCCTCATTACTAATTTTGTAAGAAATATATTATTTTGAGGACCAGAAGACCCAGAAGTGTCAATTTAAAAAAAATCATAATATTTAAATATGTGCTTAGTAAATAAAATAAGAGTACTAACAACATGAGATTTGCCAGGTAACTTAGCAAGTTCTGCCATTTTTGACAATACGTAGAAATGCTAAATGTTTTAATTCATGTTAGTATTATTAAATCGTGGGAGTTTTAGCTTTGTTCCAAAACAGCAGGAATCATACAAAATGTGAATTACTGAAGAAAATGCCATTACTTGTATATTTGACATTTAAAATTTTTAATTATGGAACCTATATGCTTTTATATTACAATATTAACATTATTGTCATGTAAAAGAAAAGGAAAACTAGTTGAACTTTTTAGTTGATGTCATTTTTCCTTGTTAATATCAACTACTTAGTATTTTACATTTAAGATCTTGCATCCTTTCTAAAAAGCAGAATCCCATTTCTGAGCCTTTATGCCTGTGGTAGAGCAATAAAAGACTGAAAAAGTTATTAGTATTTTCAGGTTTATTTGACTTTGAGGATTATTGCCAAGAACTAATGAGTGCACTTTTTGGAGGAAAATGTTATTTAAAATATATATAAATAATAACTAATAGTGTATATATTTAGAAGACAGCAAGTGCTTTAAGTGTTGACTAAAAGAAATTAGCATAGAAGTTATACCATCCCTACAGCACTGATTGTTACCTAGCATGTTTTGATTTGTTTTATTTGTGATTGCTGTATTAATTACATTTGAGTTTTTAAAATCTGTAATGTAATGATAGTGTATTATAACAGTATATAGTGTACCATATTACACTTCACTGTACAGTATTTGGAGTTTTCTTTGGTTGCTATATTAAAATTATAAGTTAAAACATGCTGCTTTTTTTCCCCAACTTCTCTACATCTCACAAATTTTGGTAATCATTTTTAATAAGTTTCCTTGGAATTATGCCTTAATATGTTGTAGATGAAAAATATTTGAATAATCTGAAATAATTGAAATTGCATCAAAGGTGGTTTTACATTTTTCTGTAAAAGTTAGGTAATATAATGAGACAAGTATTTAAAATATTTTCTCCTCTAAATGCAGATTTAGTTGTTGAATTTCAAAAACCCAATTTTTAAATAAGGAGCAAAAAAAGTTAAGAAATGTTAGCCATAAAGTATTGGCTCTGAAATACCACACAAAAACAAAGACAATATGCTACAGCAGGGAATTCTTAACTATTTTTGTGTCATAGATTCCTTTGATATTGTGATGAAGTCCTTAGATCTCATCTCAGAATAATGTTTTTAAATGCATAAAATGCATAGGACACAAAGGAAACAAATTAAATTGTGAGTGTCATCAAATTTTTTTAAAGTTAATAGACTCTAGGGTAATAATCCCTGCTTTTGCGTTATTGTGTTAGTTTTTATAAAATTAGATTAGACATGAGAATTAAAAAAATGTATACCATGGAGTGTGGGCTACATGTATTCCCCAGCTAATCTGCTGAATTGAATCCTACATTTGTCTATTTAAACAGTAACTTCATTTCTAAAGTACATTATAGTAATAACTTTTGATAAATTAATCTGCTGCCTCAGGTTTGTTTTGTATGCCCATCAGAATAAATAGTGTAATAGGGATGAATTAGCATGTTTGATAAAGTAGGGAAATAACTTATTGAAATCTCTTGATATTTCATTAACTCTAAAATTTTATTTAGTCATTCATGGTTGATAATTATTAGAATAAAGCTGATATTTGATCTGTCTTCAAATCTTTATATAATGGTTTTATGACTAATCCTTTTTCTGCTGACTAAATAAGCCCATGACTGGTTAAGCTCTCTTAATGAAAACACAGTGATAAATGTCAGAAGCAGGGGTTAGATCACCAAGTGGATCTGTTAGCATTGTTTTATGACCCTTGTAATCTGGGCCAGCTGCCCTCCCAATAGTCATTTGGTGTCCTATTCAAAATCAGTCTGTGCCAGTTAATGAGGCCTTAAAAACCTGCTACTTATCTCAGAGGGAGAAAAGGCTGAGAAGACAGGGTAGTTTGACCAACAAACCTATCATCAGCTCAGAAGGCACACGTATAGATTAGTTAAACATTACCTCGGAGGCCCTATACGTTAGCTGCTGGCCCCAGTACTAGTGGCATCTGAAGGAATTGTTTTCTTATCAAGTTGTATGCAATATAAGTAATATGCTTAAACTTTGTGATTTTTTTTTTCCCCATTAGGTCCAGGGTCTGTCATACATGAGTCTATTATATAATCATTGGCCTGAGGTCAAATAAATGTGTGAAAATCTCAGGGTTTATGTCAGGTTCACATATTGATCAGTTCTACTCCCAGGGAAAGAAGAGAAACAAATACTACAGGGTGAGGCTATAAAGTAATGAGACTTGCTTGTGGGCTCTCATTTATAGTCACCTTGTGGGGTGAACAGGAAGTTGTTAACATTGTTGACAGCCTGGAACAGTTTCAAAGAACATCATATGAAATTTCTCCTTGGTGATTTTTATAGCAAGTTTGCATAATAAAATGATAACATGTTACAGTGGTAGGAGAGGAATGAAATAGGTGGTGTAAATTCTGTATAGTTCAATCTTACATTTTCACATACTCTTGAATAAGATGTATATATGAATGTATAGTTTCCAAATTCATTAATGAGGAATAGTATATCTTAATTAGTTTGTCCCAATTTGCAGTGGATAATTAGGTTTGAAATATAAAAAGGGAACTGATGCTAATTGTTGTATATTCATAGACCAAGTGAGTGCATTAATCATGCACATTAATTCCCCTTAGAGATTTTCATGTAGGTTCAGGTTTCCAAAATAAGCCCGGTCTATATGGTACGATAGTAAAGAGGCGGAATCTTATACAGCTTTATACTTGTTTTGTAGATAAATGAAAGCTGCAGCAGGTCATTTTTCTGTTAGCATTTGCCAAGTAGATATGGATTTACTATTGGACACAGATTTAGACACAGCCATGAACTTTATGTTGTAGTTCAAGATTCTATAACTTGTCAACTCTTTGTCCTGAGGACACTTCCCTAGGAGTGTTCTTGAAAATCACTTAAAACACTTTCAGTTATACAGTCCCATGTATTTTAAATTTACTTTAATCTGCATAAATAAATTTGGTGGCGATTCCTTATTGCAGATCTAGGGAAAGTTACTTTTTATAGCTCTTTTCCAACTTCCCTCCTCTTCCCAGTAGCTTGTAGCCTTCTCTCTTTGACTCATTCTCTTCATGTTCTCTCTTCTTTTCCCCTCCTAGGAGAGGTTGTAAGACATCTCAGAAAGGTATAGAATATAAATTTGAGAACTGTTTAAGTTCACCTGCATTAATATGCCAGAATTTGGGGATTCTAAAAACTATTTATTTTATAGACTAAATGAGTCTATTGATTTTTTCACCCAGTAGAACTAATACTATTTTCTTCATATTATATTATCCATTCATGTTTACAAATGCAGTTCAGAAGGGATGCTGGAAAATCTCACTTGACTGTGCTGTTATTTTTGCCCTGAACAGCCTCCATAGCAAGTGTAAGGGAAAATATTAACAAACTATGTAATTACCCATCATAGAATTTGGTCATATTTAATATATTTTATTTGCCTTGTAAACATATTCACTTGTGCTTATGACTTTAGTTGCAGCACAAACAACCCTTATTCTAAAAATGTAGGAAGTAATATGAGCTAAGATTTTTAGTTTCTCTTACTGGACCACAGTCCACTAAAACTTTTTAGGAAGGAACCCTTGAATTTTAAATCATAAGTAACAACAATCTCTTTTGAATGATTTTGGTATTGTGAAGAGTAGTTTCACACAGCTCTATTTTTTGAAATGTTCAAAAACAAATCTGATGGACCAACTTAGCCATTTAAAGTTACTCTTAAATGAAAATGTTCCACCTTAGAGTTTCTGATAACAAATTTTCCCATGTTACTCCATAGCACTCATCATTCCCTGACATGTTTTGTACCTATCTGTGTACGTCATATGCTTAGCATAACATTTTTCATCTTTGTATCCCTAACACCTAGTGTAGTGCTTTACAGATAGTAGGTACTTAATAATGTTTATTGGATGAATGGATTACTTTCTACATGGGTTTCTTTCATACCAAAAGCATACACAATTTGCTTGGGATAAACCTGAATTAAAAAGGGGAAAGCTTGATTGGACTAACACAAGGATAACTGGACTTTAAGTTTTGGTCACTTAAGAGTTGTAAAATTCTCATATGGTCAAAATTGATTTTTCATTTTAAAAATTAAAACAGTATAAAAATTTCAGTTTAATCCATCAAATATTTGTTAAGTGTCTATTATGCACAAGGCATGGTAGGTGCTGGAAATTAAAAGATACCTAAAAAAATGGGAAGAGGGATATGAAACTTATAAAAATAAGTATGACACAAGGTAGAATAAAGGCAAAGATGAGATCCAAAATGCTACAAGAAAATTGAGATAGGTCCCTGAATGGGAGTCAGTGAAAAAATTCTTGGAGGTGGCACTTCAGCTAGGCCTTAAAGAATTGCACTAGATGCCAGTATGGAGGGAATGCTTCAGGTATTGGCAGTAATTTGGATAAATGAACAGAGGACAAGAGGCAACAGCTGGTAATTCAGTTTGGCTAGAAGGTAGATTGTGAAAAATATGTCTAGAAAGGTAGGTTGGAAGCATATTCTAAAAGACATTCAAAAGTTTTGAGTGGAAGTACACTGCTGCGACACAGGGATGTGTTTCCAAAAACAAAAATAGTTTTTTTAAATAGAGGGTCTTTCAACTCCAAGTAGGTTGATAATCATCGTCCTAACCCACTCGGCAAAACCTAAGTACACTCACGTGTTGAGCTTCAAGCTTTAGATGTTTATACCTACTTTTAAGAGTATGGTGACTTGAATCTTCCACTTTATAGACGTAGCTCCAAATTTTCTCTAGTGATTCCCCTACCTTCAGTCCCTTATTCACTCTTTAGTGAACAAGACTGAGTAAATCTGAGAACAGGTTGGTGGACTGGTTAACGGAGAAAGGGAAACAAGTTGGGGTAAAGGCAGAGCAAAAATTGACTAATTCTGCCTCATGTTTTTACATTAATTTGCAAAAACATGTTTCAAGTAGTATGTCCTGAGCCCTGCAAAACACACAAAGCTTAAGAGACTCTTGTTATCTTGCCCTTTTCCTCACAAATTAAAATCTTTTCCTAACACAACATGCCCACTGCAACTAAGAGCATTACAAAAGCGTTAATCTATTTTAGGCTTATTAATGATTGGAAATGGAAAGGAATAGCAAATAATGTGATTAGAAGTGTGTATTCCAACTACTTGTTTAGGAAGTATTGCTCAGAAAATGGATTCTTTGGTTATTGGTTAATAGCAAGACATTTCTTTCCTTTCCCTATACCCAATCCCATTTCCTCTCCTGCCAACTATCCAGTCATTCTGCCTTTCAACAGCTATTAGTGCTTATTCCTCACCTCTCCCCATTTGGAACCATGCTAGACATTTGTGGGGTGGAATAGACACATGGTTAATTTCTAATTTATGCCCTATCCCAAAGGTCCTGTAAAGAAACAAAAAAGTTATTATTGAAAGACTGTTTCATGCCTTGATGTATATTTAGCGTCTGTATTCTAGAGAAACTGAATGTTCCAGGGATGGGGGAGAAAGTAAAAGTTAAGGGATTTGATTATAGTGGAAAAAAATCAGGAAGAACAGTGAATCACAAAAAAACTTTTTGTAGGAACCAGACGTGTCCTTAGTGATCTAGAAATGAGGGAACTGAAGCTGAGTTGAGTTTAAGTGATCATATAATATCATAAAGTAAATCTCTTTCAGATTTTGACCCAAGTCCTGATTTCCAGTCCTGAGCTCTTTCTACTACACCACACTACCTCTATGTCATTTAGACATGAAGCGCTCTAATCTGCTTTTGATGCCTCCAAATACTAGTTTCTGATTACTCAGAATCATGGAATTTAGAGCTGGAAAGGACTTTGAAGATCACACAGTTCAATCTCTTAATGGAACAAACAGATGAGCAGATTAAGACCCCAAATGAGAGCACATTCCTCAAAAATCACACAGGCCTGACTCCTAATCTGGTATTCTTTTTCACTATATCACTATTGTCACCATACGTGGAAACTAATTAAATTATATGGAAGTATAAAAATAGTTGTTAAAAAACTGGTAATAATGATAACAGGAATCAGGAGACAAGAAAAATTGTATAATTCTGATTTTATTAAACTGGAAAGCTCTCTCTGATTCTCAGTTATCCTAGTCCTAACAAGTATTTGACTGAGGTCCTGCTATACTTATACGCAAGACACTGTACCTTCTTTGCATAGGAACTCTTCATTGCTAGCTTTATTTCCCAATTCCATCTGGCCTAGAAGACTAGCATAGCAGTGGCTTTCTTGGTTAGTAGGTGAAATGAATAACAGATTAAATGCAGATGCATCTGAGCAGGTTAAGTAGGAGAAAAGTATGTGTATTAAAGTTATATTTCTTTAATGAAAACTATATATGCCTTGATGGTCAACTTGACCATGTCTGTAGCATAGAGTATGATCGTATTGAATTTATTTTGTTTCAACTAGGTTAGAAATTTAAACTAGAATATATTAAAATGTATATTTTATAGAATTATATGTTGAACTAAATCCAGATTCTTGTTTATACTGAATTATACAAGGTGTGTATTTGTGGTGGTTTTTTTTTTTTTTTTTACTAAATGTAAGTGAAGTCAAACATTCATAAACAGAACTTGGCTCCATTTTAAAGAAGATTTTTGATATGTTGTATAGCAGTTTGAACTATCAGGCAAAAATACTTGACTTAATTGTGTAAGAGGCAGACATTGATGACAAAAAAAAATCTTATTTAAAGAACTAACTGTAGGGGTTTATCTTCAGAGGCTGGTGTGGGCAAGACCAGAGTACCCCAAACACAGGAACACTACAGTAGGCATCCTGGGGACCATACTACTCCCCTTATGTAAGTTAAATATCTGTGATCAACATTTTTGATGTCTCTGTAATCCACTTCTACAACTATGAATTCTAATTCTGCAGTTGTGAGCATAACGGGACCTGAACAGAGCTTTCTCTGGATACACCTCCTCCCCACAGACGCCTGGTTGAAACATGGCTCTTTGAGACTATCTAAGGCTGCTATCATTCCAGCTGGTGATGGTTTCTTCCTACTTACTTATTAAAGTAATATGAAAATAAACAATGCTTTTTATGAGCATCAGGGTCATTCAGAGCTAGTCAGCATTCTTCTATCAGTATTTTGTTTGTACCTCTTCTCCCCCATATCATTTATAGTTGATAGTACTGTAACAAGACATCTGTGTATTTATAACATGGGCATAATAGGCTGGGATACTGTACATATGTGTATCAAAACATACAACCATTTGAATACTTCAAGGATTGATGATTTCACTGGTGTGGTCATTCCCCACAAACAATGCAACCCCTCTATGACTTGGTAGATTTTTGAGACTTGTGTTCAGAAAACTCATCATCCAATCTGGTGACATTGTTTGAACCAGTTCTTAGGCTACAGATATATAACCTAACTGAGCCTATACTTGAAAGTCTTTCCAGCTTGGGAGGACCTGTCAGAGGTTGTGCTCTGCCTTTGATAATCCAGTGGCAGCTCTACACCATGATGGTGCATCAGAGTAGGATTTTAATGGACTTTATATACATATACATATATCAACACATTTTTTTCCTGAGTTTTAGAGGGAAGGAATGGAGATCCTAAAATTTTGAAGAAACACAATGAGGTTTAATAGCTTATATTTTAAAATTGTGGGAATGTTTTTTGTGTGTATTTGTATATGTACTAGCATGCTTACACAGTGAGTTATAACCAGTCCCCTTCTTGGGATCACCATATTTTTAGGGTTTAAAAGCCAAAGTAAATCCTATGTAGACTTGGAACTGTGTGGGGAAATATGTATGAAGACAAAAGACTTGGAACTGTGGGGGGAAATATGTATGAAGACAGCTCTTTGAAGAAAAAGCATTTGTAATTAAAGTAAAAGATGCTAAGATGGGTAGGGAACCTGAAGCCTCAAGGCCACATGTGGCCCTCTAGGCCCTCAGGCTGAATCCAAACTTCACAGAACACATTGTTCTGAAGCCTTGAGGCCTCAGGTTCCCCACTCCTTCACTAAGACTTAAGGAGATTGACTTGATAGGCCTACATGCGGAATGAAAAGGTGCTAGCATTCTGAACAAAAAGATGTAGTAGCTTTACTAGCTTAAAACTGTCCTCAGGCTTTTGGACTATCTTATACATGATATATACAGGCAGCCAATATCAAAGTGGATAGAGTGCTGGGCTAGCCACTTAGCATGTTTTCCTCATTTTCCTCCACTATAAAGTGAAGATAATAATACACCTACCTAAGCAGGGTTGTTGTGAGGATCACGCAGGGTAACATTTGTGAAACATTTAGTGCAATGCCTAGCCCAGAGTAGGTGCCGTGTAAATGCTTATTTCCTTCCCTGAAACATACATATTATGCATAATTCATTTTCTGTCTGAGAAAATTTTTGCAGTTAAATAAAGTAAATACTGGCTTGCCTGTTAGTTTTTTTTAAAGCCTTCTAAGGATCCATAGCTGTCTACTGGAAAGGTTGTTTAATATATTTAACACTTCGAAAAACAGCAAAGGTTAACAAGAATATTTTCTAAAAAGTTTTGATTTTTAAAGGAGTAATTTTATTATTTTCTACTAAAACTTTGTAAGTTGTGTTTAGTAAATTAATATAGCCAGTGTGTTAGCAAGTTATCTGTAAAACAGAAGGAGTTGGAATAAAGAAGATATATAAGGTTACCATGTACAAAATTTCTTCTCCCTTTCAGCATACCTCCCCACTCTGTTCTTTAGGTTAGGTGGGATGAGGAAAAATGGAGAAGGTATTAGGCAAAGGAGAAGAGAGTGAATAAGAGAAGGTCTTGGAGGGGAACTGGAGTACTATTGGCTAAAAACATAACTATCTACCACCACTGGAGTTATGAACTCAATGAAATTTAGGGTAAGAAGTCAGAGTAAGGCCTGCCTTGGTTTTCTCACAACAACAATTACTACATTTATATAAAAGAATTTTAAGGTTTGCTAAACACTTTAATAATACTAGCCAGCAACCCTGAAGCATTTATATATCTTGGTTTGAAATGACAAATATTTGCAAAACTCTTTACATATGCTATTTCATTTGATTCTCATATAACCTTGGGGGGAAGGTGCTATTATTACCCCATTTTACAGATGAGGAAGCTCAGGCAAACAGAACTTCAGTGACTTTCCCAGAATACATAGTACGTGTCTGATGCAGAATTCAAACTTTGATCTTTCTGACTGTAAGTCTAACAATCTGTTCACTGTATTACCTCACTCATCTTGGCAAGGTGTGGTTCTCATCTTTCTCCAAAGGGTCAAAACTTATTTTTAAGGTTAGGAGAACAGCTGAGAGAATTAATTTACAATCGGTGCTAGATGAAGATATATTTTAAAGTGATCTTTTCCAGATTAAAATAGAATGTAGAAGACATCAAGAATTCTCAAGAAGGTACACTATGCAATTAGAGTTCTTGAGAGGTGTGTTCAAATAACAATAATATAAAAGCAGGTTTGTTAATTATTCATTACTAGTTTAAGTGAATTACTCATTTCACAAGTAGTTACCAAGTATCTACAATGTTTAAGGCACTCCTGAAAAAACAGAAACCTTAACCAAACAATAAACCATGAAATCAGTTCCTGATCTCAAGGAGCTTCTATAATACAGAATAATTTTAAGGTATGGAATAGTATTGAGGAAAGACCTCAGGTAGGTGATATCATCAGCTGAGCTCTACAAGTGAAGATTCCACGAGATGGACACAAGGTAGAACATCTATCTGGGTTTTGTTATCAGCAGACGTTAGATGCCTGAGCTGTGGATATAATTAAGCAGAATTATTTAATGAGAAAAAAAAGACGACCTACTGAGTGAAAGGGAAGTTTCAAAATAGATCTATAATTGCACAGTCAGTTTCCAGAAACCCAGATACCCCAAGGCAGCTGTTTTAGGTTTGTTAGCTCGGTAAAAGAGCCCTCCCAACGTCCATTTGCACCTGCATCTCTGTTTCGCAAATATAGCACGCAAATTTTGTTTTTCTAAGTGGTTCAATAGAGCATGCTGTCTTACCAATGAAAAGTGACGTTTGACTTTTACATAGTAGTCTCTATCAACGTTTAAGTAACTTAAAAAAAGAAAGTCTAAAGACTACTGGTAGCCTAATGTCCCCAGAAAGGAGGGGTTCATTTTTAAAAACGGGAGCTTTGCTTTGGAAGTCTCCCCGTCTCTGCAGGGAGCGAGGTTTCTCTGAATGGACAGGTAAGGGATGCTCCTCGGGACCGCGTCCCCTCAGGTGAGCGGCCCGCGTCAATGGCCATTTGGGTCGGGGCGGGTGAGCCACGCCCGCAGCTTCGCGCCTTCCCGGGATGGCGGCGTGGGCCGGGGCGTCTCACCTACCCGGAGCCCGCGCCGGCCGCCCACCCTGCGAGGGAGCGGGCGAAGGGGCGGCGGCGGCGGCTCCAGGGGCAGGGGCGGCGGAAGCACGAAGCCCGGGCTCTACGGGGCCTCGGGCAGCCCGCGGGGCCGTGCCCCGACCGGGGCCGAGCCTCGAGTCGGCTTCCGCACTCCCTCGCCCCGGGAAAACGCCGGGAACTCACTTTCCCAGCTCGCCGTGCGCGTCCGTGCCCCCGAGCTCCGTCCCCCGTGGGAGCCGAGCTCCTCTACTTCTCGTCCCACTCCTTCTCGGTCTTCCGGACCTCGCAGGCCAGCCCCGCTCGTCATTTCTCCTCCGGCCCGGGCGCCCCCTGCCGTG
This sequence comes from Bettongia penicillata ogilbyi, assembly GCA_023548195.1. Taxonomy (NCBI): domain Eukaryota; kingdom Metazoa; phylum Chordata; class Mammalia; order Diprotodontia; family Potoroidae; genus Bettongia; species Bettongia penicillata. The sequence continues at coordinate 2,239,982 of JAJHZJ010000624.1, read as the reverse complement.
CCCCCGGGGCTCTTCACCCCGCAGCCTTTTCTCCTCAGCCTCTTCTGCTCTTCGCCCCCTCCACACTCCAGTCCGAGGTCTCTCCCCCGCCCCCTCCTTGCGCGCGCTCTCCCCGCCCCACCTCTTCCCCCACCCCGCTCGCGTGCGGCCGCCCCAGCCAATGAGGTTCGGGGCCGCGTGCGCAGATTCAAACGGCGGCTCCAGAGGGAGGCTGGGCGCGAGATTCGGCGGTGCGGACAAAACCCGCTGCAGGCGGCTGCTCGCCCCGCAGAGCTGCTGGCCGCGGGCAGGGCGGGTGGCGGTCGGGCCGGGCGCCGGACCGGACCCGGAGCGGGCGTAGGCGGGGCGGGCGAGGCGGACGGAAGCAGCGCTCTGCCGTGACATGTCCTTGGCATCCCTCGGCGGGACGGGCCGGAGTTAGACGCGGGACCCGGGAGCCCCGGGGTGCGAGGTGGGGAGGTCGCGGTCCGTCCCCGACCCCGCCCGCCAGCCCGGGCGGGACTCGCCCCATCGCGCTCCGTCCGGGGAGGGGGGCCGTGAGGAGGGAGCGAAAGCAGGAGAGAGGGTGGGAGAGGAGGAGCCCGTTCTCGTCCGAGGCTGGAGGAGGCACCACCGCGTCCCCTGCCCGGCCCGCGCCTATGCGGGGCTTGAAGGATGGCGAAGAGGTCGCGCAGGTGGGTGACTTCCCTCCCCTTCGCCCGCCTGTGGGGGCTCCGCCGCCCCGCACCCCTCCCCCGGCGGCCGCCCCGCTTTCTTCCTCCGCCCGCCTCTGGCTCGGACGCGGATCTGTGGGGGACGGGGGCGGGGGGGACGGTCATTAAAGTACTGAAAAAGTGAAAATGACCTTGGCCACCGCCCCCGGCTGCCTTCGCCGAGTGGTTAGGCCACCCCGGTCTCGGAGATCCCCCAGCCCCGTGCTCGGGGCTGGGCAGCTGTCAGAACACCTTACCCCGCGAGGGCTGGTGCTGGGGAAGACTCTGCTCCGGTTCCGAAAATCCTCCGGGACGGGACGCGAAAGGAGGGCGGAGTTTCTTTAATTCTGCTAGGACAACCGAAATATGAGTCAAGGTGCTCTAAAAAAAATTTTTTTTGGGGGGTGTTACAGCCTCAAGTGGTTATGTGATGAATCTTTACTTAAGAAAAAAATGCCACATCAGCGTATTTTACTGTCTCCAAAGTGGAAAGTGTGGCCTTAATGAATTAATGAATTTAATTGCATGACTGACTGAACCCTCTGCCACTATGAAAGATGTCCTAATAAGCTTAGCGTGGCACTTTGCCCTCAACTTTCTCATTTGAAGGATGTAGAAACCCTTATTGGAAGCAGGCTCCTCGTTTTTGAGTATGATTCTTGCCTAGGGGTCTGAGAGGTTATTCACCGACAATTCCAGAAGATCCCAGAGGAATTTGAGAGGTTGCAAGATGTGATGGACTTGGAGTAAGTCAGTTGGTCAACATTATTGTAACAGAACCCTTGTGACCTTGGACAAATCACTTAACCTCTCTGCCGCAGTTTCCTCATCTATAAAGGATTTGGACTAGTGCTATAGTTTCTGTAATTACTACCATAGTCTGTTCTTTTGTCATTCTCCTTAAAAAAAATCTCACTAAACAAACTTCTGGAGTATCAAAGTAAAACAATGTTTCTGATACAGTTGATACTTAAATGCAGTATGTCTTTGACTACCTAGATGTTAAACATATACAAAGCCTACATTTTTATTATGGCAGGATGAATCATTGTAGCAAAAGACAAGACCAGTTACTAAAACCCTTTTTCTTTAAAGTTAGGAAGTTGCTCCTAAACTGTGTGTAGTAAATAAGAAAAAAATCTTTAAGATGTTTTAGATTGTTTTTTTGAAGATCTGAATGCCTTTTTATTTTTTCAGCCATACTACAGCCTTAGACTTGCCCTGAGAATGATATTCTCTCCTTTAATATTTTTATTTACTTTTGGCCCCATTAAAAATACAGTCTGGAAAAAATCACACACTATATTACTTGTAACTTATGCAAAAATAATAAAATATAATTTATTAAGCTCCTGTTTCACAGAATCAAAGTTAGAAAAGACCGCAGATACCATCTAGTCCAGACAGTGGCTCCACAAGAACCCTTTACATATACATTTATTCATAGTGGTGTGTGACTACAATATAGGAAAAATCATTGATAACCTTAAACCTAGAATACTGATAGGGACAGATTTAAAAACCCAAAACTACTTTTAAAAACCTCCAAGACATAGAACACATAGGTAGAATTAACAGTAATAGAGTCTTTAGAGTTGGGAACCCTGAAGTAAACCTTGACTGAGTCTGTAGAAAAACCATTTCTTTTTTAAAATGGTAATCTAATGAATAAAATCCTTACCTTTTTATCAATTATATAACCAATAAGCTCAAATTTCTGTTATCTGGCTTTCCCATCTATCATTTTTGACATGAATCTTATTTAAATTTTTTCTTTTTACTCTAACTCCATCAGCCATTTGTGAATGAAAAAGTTTAGTGAAGGACATTATTCTCTGGTTTTCAAGCATCTAGCAAAAAAACCAAAACCAACAGTGTTAACTTTCTGTAACTGTCTCATAATTTGGAATGTTTTATCTTTCTAGATACAAAGTATAAGTGTAAAAAGATAACTATCTTGTCTCCACTTGTTTTTTGTGATTGGCTATAAAATCAGTTATGTTGTCTTCAATTTCTTATTAGGTAAATTAAAATAGAAATTATAGTTGGAGGCTGCTGAGATAAAATTTATAGAAAATAACAAGAGTCATAAATATTTTATAATAATTAAATTTAGGTTTAAGGGGGAAGGAGAATGGAATGCAAGGATGACTGCTTAAAATGATGTTTTTCTCAGGCCTCTATATTGTAATGAGGTGCTTTGGACCATAAATATTTAGAGTAAAATTATTTTCTTGCGTATGTAAATATAACTTAGGTAGCTTAGAAGTTAACATAGTATAAAGTAGAAAGGGGAAGTATGCCCTTGTTCATCACTCATAGGAAGTGTTTAGTGTCTGTAATGATAGATGTTACAGCAAATTATTTCCTTTCTGCTATAATTGGAACTTTTTTTAGATAATCATTTCATGTAGCACATCTCCCAAAGGCATTCTGTAACTAACAGTTGAAATATATTTACTGCATAATGATTTTGCATAAGATCATATCCATGAATCCTGTATGACATTGCTTCTCTTCAACTTGGGAAAAAACAAATTAAATGAAGTCCTTGTGTTACCTCAGGTGTGGCATAGAGAAGGTGCTTTTGATCTGATAATTTGATGAACATGGGAACACAAATTAAATTTATTAAGCATCAGGAAATATGCATCTTTTTACTATCTTTTTCAGTTATCTTTTCAATGATTTTATTCTTTCAAAGTGAATTTATAAGATTAGTTAGAATTACAAGTAATGCTAAAACATCTAACATACCATAAGAGGTCATTCAATTCTTAAACTTTTGTAAATGTGTAAAATTTTGTAACTCAAAAAAACCCCCCATAGATAGAAATCTTTTCTACTAGTACCACAGGTTGAGTCACACACTTGAAATTTCTCATAAATGAAGTCACTATTGCTCATAAGGCAATAATAGATCCTTCAATGGGGAGGAGTAATATGGGAGGAGAAAGAGAGCAGTTCTTAGTATAACATTTCTAGTAAGGTTAGTAGTTTTGTTTGTTTTTGGTCTGATCTGTAATTTCATTCATTGAACTTCTGTAAGGTAACACTCTACTAATGTAGATCTGCAAGTGTTCTGCAGCTTAGTCTTAAGAGAGTTGATTAGGGCACTGAGAGACTTGCCCACAGTCTCACAGCTGTTATGTGTCAGAGGTGGAACATGAACCCAGTTCTTTGTGACTCCTAAACTGGCTTTCAGTACATTACATATATTACTACCTTTGGTATAAGGTAAAAACGCTGTACTAAGAGAAAAGGTGAATGGGTTCTGGTCTTGGTTTTGCCTCTGTCTGGCTTTCTATCCTTGAAGAGATAATCTGGCATGCAAAGTTTTTTTTGTTTTTTTTTTTTCCCCATCAGTAAAATGAGAGGATTGGTTTGGATGATGTTTGAGGGCCTTTATAATCGATTCTTGAAAATTTCTGAATTACATTTCCTCATTAACATACATATGTCTCTCATTGGTAAGGTTTATTTTTTGATATTTTATTAGAAATTTTACTTTGAAGTTATTTAATTTAGCTCACAAAGTAACTATTTATATTTTAATTAATTTAAGGTATAAAGTATCAGTTTTCATTCCTTCCTAAATTTTCATCAGGATTTTGTCCATTTGTCTATTAATTCTTATTCACTTTTATATTGTAGTTAGTGTGTGTTTTACTCTTGTGATTCTACTCTTCACTCCCATCCCCTCCATTTATTTCATAAAGCTCTTTTTAGATTTGTTTGTATTTGTCTCATTTGTTGACCTTAATTGCATTTTAGCCTTCTGGTGTATGAATATACCATAGTTTATTTCACCATTCACCTGTTCTGCATTTAGACTTTTAACAGTTTTTGCAACTGCACATAATGCTACGAAAATCTTTAAACAGTCATCTCTTATTGGTTTCTTTTTCTTTGCACTTTCAGGGTATATTCCCAGGACCTGAACTATTTGTTCAAACAGTAAGGTTTAGTTTTTATATGGTTAGTTAGAACCTCTTTCATTATCTACTTTGCTTCTATTTAGTCAAGAGAATCACTTCCTTTGCTACACATTGGTGCTGGTATTACACTTTTAATAAGGGAGTAAGCTATTCATGTATGCAGTACATCATATTGGCCACAAGGTGGCCTAGTTTCACTTTAGTAAATGAACCTAGTCAACTTCATAACTGGGAAGAGATGTAAAATCACAACTTGCACACTTGAAGCAGTGTATTACTAACTGAAAAGGATTTAGACATTTTATGGGGCATTTTACTCAAAATGTAATTAAGTTAAAGTAATTTTGCTTCAGAATCTCTAGAAAATTAGTTACATCTATACTTTTAAATCATAAGTTGTTTATTTTCATCAGGAAAGGAAATAACCAGAATTGCCCTAACTCTCCATTAGGTATTTGGCTACGTAGCAGCACTTCTTTAGGAAAGATGAGTAGTATCACTTAAAGACAGAATTTGCTTATTCATTGTTTTTACATACAGAGGCATAATTATTATGATGTAAATCTCAAGTTTAAAATATATTTAACTTCTTTAATCAATAAACATTAAGCAATATAATATTCATTCTTCTTTGATAATAACCCTATTAATTTTTACTCATGATTCCATTCTCAGACTAGTTAACTACAAAACTAGTATTTTTTTTTATAATAATCTTCACCATCCTCTCCCTCTCCCCAATTCCACCAAATAATAGCTTTCAGAACTGAATTCTGAATTGGGAATTAGCAGACTGAGTTCAGGTTCTATTTCTGCTTTTATAACTCTAGAGAAATGGTTTTACTTTTCTGCTGTGCTCTTCCTGCCCCTTTTCCCTCATTTTTGGTTTGTCATTTGTTTGGATTTAGTAATAGCTTAACAGCTACCCCATATGCTAATTGAACTTGTTTAGGAATAATATATTGCCTCGGTAGACTGCTAACTACTTGTAATATGTATATGAAAAGAACATATGTAGTATTTTAATAGAGAAAAGAATAGATTTGATTTGACATCACCTTTTAATATGGTAGTCTTAAAGGCTTAAAAAAAATTTATAGTATTCTATGATTATCTCAGTTGTACTTCAGCATCTCTTTGGATTCTGGTCATTCATATTATGCCCATATCTCTTGATCTCATGGTGTCACAGAATTTTAGATTTAGATCCATTCATTGTACTCATGTGGAAATTGAGATCCAGAGAGGATAAGTGACTTCCCAAGGTCATACAGAGCTGAGATTCAAAGCCAGGCACTCACTGTACCATGCTACCTCCTATGTTGTCCATAAAGATAGAATGAGAAATTTTGTCAAGACTTTAGTGAAATTCAAGAAGAAAGTATGTCTGGCATTCCTTTGATCTCTTTCTAGTAACCTTAAAGGAAAAAAAAGAGATAATAATAGCCTGGAAAGGCCTGTTCTTGTTGAAGCCATGATGGTTCTTGGTGAACATCATTTTATTTTTAAAATGTTTGCAAATTATGCCTTTTAATGTTCTAGCATTTTGTTTTGATTCTATGCCAAGATCTATAGTTTTCAGACTTAAAATCTTTTCCCCCCTCCCTCCTTTTTTAAAAGTCATGACAAGGGAGCAAAGGTGACTTAGATCACTATCATAGAGACCAGAAGAATGATAGTGATTAATAGATAAATAAGAAGTGGTAGAGGCTTTGGGAGGAAATAGTGATTTCAATATAATATTGTTGAATCTAGGTGGAGATGTCAGGACCAATGATCAAGATTCCTTAGTTCTCACGGATAACTCATTTTCATTAATGATTTAGGCAAACCATAAAGCATACTTGGTATGTTTACCAGGTTTCCACAAGAAAGCTAATGCTATAAGGCAAACAGGATGCCAAATGGTTCTTTTTTTTTTTCAAATATATTAATTTATTTGTTTTCAGTTTTCAGCAATCTCTTCCATAATTTCCAAATTTTCTCCCCTCCCTTCTCAAGACGGCATGCAATCTTATATGGCTTTTACGTATATATTCCTATTACACACATTTTCACACGAATGGGAGAAACCATGATAAAAACAAACCAAAACTTAACAAAGGGAAAAATGTCTGCTTCATTCTGTGTTCCAGCTCCATAGTTCTTTCTCTGTATGTGGATGGCATTTTGCTTTGAGTCCTTTGGAAATGTTTTTCGTCCTTGCATTGCTGTGAAGAGCTAAGTCTGTCAGAAACAGTCCTTGGACACTGTGGCTGTTACTGTTTATAATGTTCTCCTGGTTCTGCTCATTTCACTCAGCATCAATTCATAAGTCTTTCCAGGCTTTTCTGAAATCCCCCTGGTGTCATTTGTTATAGCACAATAGTATTCCATTACATTCATATACCACAACTTGTTCAGCCATTCCCCAATTGATGGGCATCCCCTTAATTTCCAATTCTTGGCCAACACAGAAAGAGCTGCTATAGATATTTTGTACATGTGGGTCCTTTTCCCATTTTTATTATCTCTTTGGGATACAGCCCTAGAAACAGTATTGCTGAGTCAAAGGGTATGCTCATTTTTATAACTCTTTGGGCATAGTTCCAAATTATTCTCCAGAATAGTTGGATCAGCTCACAGCTCCACCAACAATGAATTATTGTTCCAGCTCTCCCACACTAAATGGTTCTTTTTAAAAGAAAATTTTTATTGATACATTTTGTTACAAAACAACATTCAAACCTCTTTTCTGCTCCTGTTTGATTCCTTTATTATATACAGTCTTCCCCTCAAATACTTGTTTCTGAGACCCAAACTGAACTTTGGTGCCCCTTCCATGAAACTTTTCCCTGATTCTCTCAACAGTGTTATCTTCACATTTTCGCTTGTACTGAATTTTTTTTTGTATATGTTCATACTGGGGTTCTTCACTTTTTTGTTTCATGGAATTGTGGTGGTAGTTGTTCACTTATGTATAACTCTTTGTGACCCCATGGACTGTACTGTTCATGGGGTTTTCTTGGCGAAATACTGTGGTGGTATGCCATTTCCTTCTGCAGTGGATTAAGGTGTACCAGTTAAGTGATTTGCCCAGGGACACACAGCTAGTGTCCAAGGCTGGATTTTAACTCAGTCTTCCTGACTCTACGGCTTAGCATTTTATCCACTGAGCCATCTAGCTGCCCTGTGACCGTATATACCCTTCTCAAAATAATATTGTTAAATATGTAAAATAATAGGATTGCAAAGGAAACCTATTAAATTGAAATAAAGATGTGATTTTTTCCCCCCATTCAAGTTCATGGACCTCCAGAAATCTGTCCATAGACCCTAAATTAAGAATCTCCTTGCCATAATTGAATGTAAGCTCCTTGAGGATAGGGACCGTTTTTGGTTTGTCATTGTATCCCTAGCATCTGTTGCCTTGCATCTAGTAAGTGCTTAATAAAACTTGTGGAATTGAATTTGAAAGGTTAAAGGTATCATTTTACTTTTTATTTTTCATTATTAGTAATTTTTTTGACTTTTAAATACAGTTATTAGTTGATAGTTTTTCTTTTGATAACTTCATGTTCTTTGACGACTTGTCTTTTGGAGAATAGCTTATAATCATAGATTTTGCATGTCACACTTTTATTGGAGATTCTTTATGCCCTGATTTCCCCTATCTTTATATTTTCTTTTTCCAGTTATATTTTTATATGAAAACTTTTTATATCTTTTTATAACATTCTGTATGTTACTGCTGACACATTCATCCCCTTTTCAAAATTACAAGTGAATGCTTTCATTCTTTTAATTTTTTAATAGTATGGCTTTTTCATATTTAGTTCTTTTATCTACTTGAAATTTATTATGACGTGTGGTATAAGATCATGATCTAAACCTATTTTCTGCTGTGCTGCTCTTATGTTCTGCCAGCTGGAATTGTTCCATGCAGGATTCTTTTTCTTTCCTGTGTACTTAGTGTTCTTGGATTTATCAAAGACTAGATGGCTATACACATTTCCTTTTAAGTCTCGTTTATCTCATTGACTACTGGGCAGTTAAATTTTTTTTTATTTGCTGCAAGATAGTTTCAATAAAAAAAAACTGTTTTGAAGTCTGATGTTGCCAAACTGTCTTTCAAAGAAGTTCTGACAGGTTGTATAATGATGGACTAAATCTATTACGAAATTTAATTATGACAAATTGGTATAAAGCTTTACATTTGAGTTAAAAATTTGCTTCTGATAAACAAGATATTGGCACATGGATAGACAATAGTTCATACAAGAATAAAACTTGGAATGCTAGTGGGATAAATAATTACTAAATGTGGATAAATTAGTGGAAAAAGAATATGTAAACAGTGGTTGTTGTTTTGTTTGTCCTTCATTCTCAAAGAGGACCATCACATCAAGATGATGACATGACTTGCAGTTGACTTTGATTTGAGTTGAGGGAGGGCTGTGCAAGGTCACCAACCTCCCTTTCTTGTGCCATTTGGATCCAGTGGCCCAATATTCATCAAGATGGCTGGAGATGACCCAGGATGTAATGTGAAACCCTGGACCTTTCAGGTTATGGTTTTATAGAATTCCCACTTTGAGTGAGATACACCAGTGTTTTAGATAGGGGATAAACTTGAGGCAGGCAGATTCAACATCAGGCTATTACAGTAATCAAGGTGTGAAGTGATGAAATTTGTTCAGTGTCAGAGGAGAGAAAAGGATACATTTGGTAAATGTTGCAAAGGTGAAATCAACAGGCATTGACAAAAGCTTGGAAATATGGAGTGAGAGTGAAAAATCCCAAATACTAATAGGTTGTGAGTCTAAGGGATTGGAAGGAAGATGTTGCTGTCTGTAATAAAAGAGAAGTTTGGAAAGAGGAGGTGGATTTAGGGGGAGTCATAGTAGGTTCTATTTTTGACATACTGAGTTTAAGATGTCTAGTTTCCAATTTCAAATAATGGGGAAAGAAAAGACAGTGAAAGAACAAAGCCTTGGGATATCCTTGCATTTCATGGTAGATGCTTGGATATTTTTTTCACAGTTGACAATAGTCATCACCCAAAAATGTATCTATGTTGTTCGGTTTGCCAAAGCAACAAATTGTGTATATTTTTATTCGGTAGTAAGCATGATCGTTCTTACAAAAGAAATCGTATGTAAGGGTGGCTCAGTTATTGCTAGGTAGTGCCTATAGGAGGGAGAGAACCAGAATGCAGTAATGCTTTGTTTTTTTTGTAGAGAATAAATAGGCATTGTGAGTAGGCTGATGGTAGAAACTTTGAACATTTGGTCCGTCTGAAATGCAGAATCATGAAAATGTTAAGGAATGTTGAGTTTGTCTCAGATGGCTCTTTCAAATGGATAAAATAAATATGAAAAAGCCACATTATTAAAAAGTTAAAAGAATTTTTCTCATAATTTTGGAAAGGGGATGAATATGTCAGCAATGCATCTGTTCCCCCTTTTTTTTTTTCAGTTTTGTAAGATTATATCTCAGTAGTAGTGATAATATTATGCTATGAAATGGAAAAGGAGTTGAATTTGTAGTCGAGGACCTGGGTATGTATGATTCATACTATGTATGTGGACCGTTGGCAAGTCATCAGTTTCTCTGGCCTCTCTCTAGTGTCTCTCAAATGGGAGAGGAGCTGTAGCAATTTTGTCAAGTTAAGTCATTAACAGTTTGTGAAGCACTTACTAGTAGTTCTAGGCACTAAGTGCAAGGCTAAGCACAAAGGATACAGCCCTTGCCCTTAAAGAGCTTACATTCTAAAGGGGAAAGATTACACAGAAAAGGAAGCTGAAAAGGGAAGAGTGGGGTGAAGAAGGTATCTTCTAAGGTATACTCCTGTCTGAGCATGGTGGAGAAAAAAACCTGGAGAAGAATGAAGGAGTGCCCTAAGGCCTCTGCCAACTCTAAATTTGTAATCCTACGATTTTAGTTGCACAATTTTGCATTTCAGACCAAATGTTCCAATATAATATCATATTAATGTAAAGAAAGTGAAAAAAGAATGCTTCAATCTGCCTTGAGTTCATTAGTTCCCTCTGGAGGTGGATAGCAGTTTTCGTCATGGGTCCTTTGTAATTGTCAGATCGTTGTATTGATCAGAGTAACTAAGTCTTTCAGAAATTTGATCATTGTTACATATTGCTGTTACTGTGTACAATATTCTCCTAGTTCTGTTCACTTTGCACGAGCTCAGATAAGTCTTTCCAGGTTTTTCTGAAACCATCCCACTTGTCATATCTTATAGCACAATAGTATTTCTTCACAGTCATATACCACAACTTGTTCAGCCAGTCCCCAATTGATGAGCATCCCCTCAATTTCCAATTCTTTGTCAAAACTGAAAGAGCTGCTATTAATACATATTGGTCATTTTGCCTTTTCTTTGATCTCTTAGGGATACAGACCTAATAGTGGTATTGCTGGGTCAGACACACAACACAGCCATTTGGGCATAGTTCCAAATTATTCTCCAGACTGGTTTGACCAGTTCACAACTACACCAACAGCGTATTAATGTCCCTATTTTTCTACATCCCCTCTAGCGTTTGTCATTTTCCTTTTCTGTCATGTTAGCCAATCTGATAAATATGAGATGGTACTTCCAACCTCCATCCTGGGGAGATGTGGCTTTTATGCCACATCTCACACAAAAGTCATTGCTAGTATTATGCTGAAATCTATAACAACCACAACTTTTTTCATTTCTCTCTTATTATAGTTTTTATTTTTCTAAGATTATTGCAGCACTGGGATAATATTGGTGTTAAAGAGTTGGGCTTCTTTATCAAGCAGTATGGAATCACTGAAAGCATTGGTATCATGTTAAGGCTAAGAAGAAAAATGCATAAAAAGCCTTAGTGACTCTGAGTATTACAGAACTAGTGAAAGGTGAATGGGCTATTTGGTAGAAATAATAATGTTGCAGTTATCCTTTAATTTTAGGAAGATTCCTCTGAGCTAGAATTCCTAGTTCAGAGATCATATATTTATCAAAGATAGCTCTAGATTTATTTCCTTTTGCATCAACATGGCAGCAAACTGCCTCCATAACATACTTTCTATTCTGCTTGTAAAAGTAAGTAAGGAAAAAAAATCTCTATTCTTTCCAAGAGTTAACTTAGGGAAAATTACAAAGTAGATTATCTTTGGTGTACTTAAATCTTCTGTTCCCTAGGTACCTTCCTGTCATCCCTACCACTACATTCTTTCCCTCCCTTACCCCATTTATGCCTCCTACCTAGGTTTGTTCTCTTCTTTTCTACTACAGAATTACCTTTCCTATATACCTCCATTTATCTCCCAATCAAAAACCCTTTTTATTCAGTGTGATAGATTTCATTTAGATCTCTGGAGGAAAAAACATCTGATTAATTGATAGTAAAATTTGAATGACTGATAATGAATCCTTTCCTGGGATTTAAAGGAAGTATTTGCTAACCCCAATTAAGCTCCAATTGCCAATTGATAAATGGTTTAAAGGTATGAACAACAGTTTTCAAAGGATGAAATCCAAGCCATATGAAATCAACAACCATATGGAAAAATGTTTCAAATTACTAATAATTAGAGAAATGCCAAATAAAACAGCCCTTTATTGTTCTACTTCAACTCCATCAGGTTAGGAAAGATGACACTTGTTGGAGCAGCTGCAGGAAAAAACAGGCACATTGGTACAGCCATTCTGGAAATCAGTTTGGAGATATGCCTCTCTAAATCACTAAACTTCATCCCACTTTCCCCCGCAATACCACTACTAGGTCTGTGCCCCCAAAAATCAAAGGAAGAGGAAAACAGACATATATGTACAGACGTATTTTGAGCAACTTGTTTGTAGTGACAGTGAATTGGAAACCAAGTAGGTATTCTCAGCTGGAGAATGGTTGAATAAAATATAGTATATGAATGTAATGGGATGTTATTATTGCACCCACAAGAAATAATGAAAGAGATGGTTCATAGAAACTTAGGAAGACTTATACTAACTGATGTAGAATGAAATGAGCAAAAGCAGAGGAATAATTTATATAGTAATAGCATTGTAAGGACACAATTTTAAAAGATTTAAACATTCTGATCAACTATGATAAGCAACAATTTCAGGGGACAAAGGAGAAAGCACAATGACCTCCTCCTAACAGGTGATGGACTTAAGATACAACATCAGGCATTTATTTTTGAACTTGGCTAGTGTGAGAATTTATTTTGCTTGACTATACGTATTTGTTACAAAGGTTTTGTTTTTATTTTTTCTTTCTAATTATGAGGGGAGTTGAGAAGGAGAAAAAATTCTTGTTAATTTGGAAAAAAACAAACCATCAAAAAATATCATCTCTGGTCAGTCAGCAAGCATTTATTAAGTGCTTACCATGTGCCAGACACTGGGCTAAGCACTGGAAATACAAATATAAGCAAAAAAGACAGTTCCTACACTCAAGGACCTTAACATTCTAATGGGGAAGACATTTGGGTAGAATTCAAAAAGTAGATAGGGAAAATTCCTGTCCTTTATAAATCATACTTTTGAAATATATATTCCTCCTATACCCCTAGAGGTAAAGAAGTCTTTCAATAGTCATAGCTAAGTCACTGGTTCTTTTTTGAACACTCTAGAAAGTCAGAATCTTGATAATGCTACTTTTATGAGGGTGCTCGTACTTGTCTTTGTCTCCCTGTGGTACATAAAGACTAATTTAGTTTTTATTATTTTTCTTTTACTGAGTAAATGTTTAAAAAAAAGGAAGTTAAACGTGAGAGCTGCAAGTAGCTTCATTTCACAGCAAAAGAAAAGGTGAAGGCTGTGAAAAGAAATGTTAATTTCAGGGTTTTGCTTGTGCCCACATAGGTAGCAGTAACAGTTGATATCTTCTTTTGAATAAGAAGAGCAACGACATATAGATCTTTATAGGTCCACTTCTTTTGAATAAGAAAGGCAACAATATATAGATATCTTACTTGGTCCTTTGACTTTATAAATTTATAATTAAAACTTGATCTTTTGAATTGTATTACTTAATAGTGAGGATGAAGATGATGACCTTCAGTATGCTGATCATGATTATGAAGTACCACAGCAGAAAGGACTGAAGAAGCTCTGGAACAGAGTAAAATGGACAAGGGATGAGGTAATGTTTGACAGGAATTTTATCTAGAATGAGGAAAGACTGTATTTTGCACTTGTGTTTATTGCTCAGTGGTTTATATATGAGTAAGAAACTTTATAAAAACACACCCTAAAGCCCCCGGCGTGGGTACCTAGTGCACATACTTCCCTTGCCTTAAGTAGCGACAGGAGTTATCAGCAGACTGATATTAGGACAAATCAGCAGAGTACAGTTGTGTTGGTCTGGATCCTGTTCTTCCAGATATAACCACCAGCAATAATGGGACTGAAATGAGGTGTCTGTGCTCAATCTTGAATTTGTTGAATTCTAATTTGCCTTAATTTCTTAGGATGACAAGCTAAAGAAATTGGTAGAACAACATGGAACAGATGATTGGACTCTAATTGCTAGTCACCTTCAAGTAAGTGAAATATTGGTTAAATTGTTTGGTGTCGTATCAGTTTAGGCATAGGCTAAGTTTGCAGGTTTAAAAAACATTGAAGCAAATACATAGTTGAGATGGAGCACTTTTCTCAAAGACTTTCCAATATCAAAGGATGCTGTGGTGTCTTAAAAATGACATATTAGTTATTTGCCTAAATGCAGGTTATCCCAGGAATTGAAAATTATTATTCCCTGTGAAGGTGACTCACAACTCTGTATATTTAGTCTTAACCTTTCTCCTGAGCTGTAGTCCCTCATCATCAACTGCCTTCTAGATAGCTTAAACTCAGCATATCCAAAATTGAACTCAACATCTTTCCTCCTTAAACCTATTACTGTGTAAAACTTCACTATTTGAGGTTTGCAACCTTCCTTTCAGTCACTCAGGTTCACCATTTTAAACTCTTCACTTTCCCTTACCCTTTATGTCCAATCAGCTTATTCTAAATACTTTTAAATCTCTCTTTTGCCAGCTCATCAGGGCTACTCTATCATGCCGTCAGTACCTTTCACTTGGATTGTTGCATTTGCCTCTTACTTGGTCTTTCTGCTTCTAGCCTCTCCCCTTTACAGTCCTTCCTCTAACACTGCTGCCAAAAATCATCTTCCTGAATCAGGGATATATGTCATTTCTCTACTTGACAATTTTCGGTGACTCTGAGAGTAAAATACAAAGTCCTCAATTTGGTACCTAAAGCCCTTCACTAGTCTGACTCTAGCCTTTCCCTCTAGACTTAGTTTATTCCCTTTCATACATTCTTTTTCAGTCCAACTGGACCTATTATTGCTTATCAGAACTTGGCATTCTCTTTTTTTTCCCAATATTTATTTATTAAGTGAAAATGTAATGTATAAGAATTTTAAAGCAATTCTACATGTATTTTATACATTATATTTTTAAAAATAATTGTTTTAAAATATTTTCTCTTGGCAACATATAGAGCCTCAGAATATCCCTGTACAGCAGGGAAAAAACATATATTTTTTCCAGTTTATATATAACAGAAGCACAGAGATAAATGTGATCTACCCCATATCACTATGATAAGACTAGAACTTAGTCTTTTCTGATTTCTAGTCCATTTTTTTTAAGATCACAGGGCATTTAGGTAGTGTGTTGTTTGTTTGTTCAGTTGCTTTTTAGTTGTGTCCAACTCTTTGTGACCCCAGTTGGGGTTTTCTTGGCAGTGATATTAGAATGGTTTGCCATTTCCTTCTCCAGCTCGTTTTACAAATGAGGAAAACTGTGGCAAACAGGGTCACATAGCTAGTAAGTGTTGGAGGACAGATTTGAGCTCAGGAAGATAAGTCTTCCTGACTCTAAGCCTGGTTCTCTATCCACTGAGCCACCTGGGTGCCCTGCATTTAGGTACTAAGAGTTGATAAAACTATGACAATGTCTTGTTTTACTATGAAGGAAGCAAGCTCTGAGTGTTTTGAGGGTAGAGAAAGTCAGATCTCTTGAAATTAATCAAAAACGGTCATAACTATATCTTACAAGTAGTACTTTTTTTTAAATTCAGCTAGTATTTATTGAGTTCCAAGATGCATACATTTCTTTGTTTTCATGACCACCAGTACTCTTAAACTGCAGAGGCAGGAAACTACATACCTAAATATTTCCTCCTTTTCCTACCTTTTTTGGTATAATCTAGTCTAAAATTCCTCTGTAGTGGAAAATTCTTTTTATAGATAATCTAAATTTCACTTTTCTTTTAAGTTCTTGGTTGAGATCAAGAATTATAATAGACTGATATATTAGTTTTTATTCATTTGATTGAATCTTAAACCCTTTAATTGTGAAAAGTTATCTTGGAATCTTTTAAAAAATCTCTTTTTATTCATAAATGTTTAAGCACAAGTATTTGAGAGATGGTAAATGAAAGTGTACTAAGGTTAGCAACTGTAGTAAGAGCCAAAGGATATGTATTATAATGTTGTCATCTTCTATCTGAGCAAGTCATTCATTTTCTTATTGATTTATGTTGGTTTTCTTGCCAAATTGATTTGTTTTGAGAAACTGCATTTTTTGTATTATAGGAGCATATTTTGTTTTGATAATTCTTTATGTTGGTGTGAATTTTAGATGCACTTAAAGCTGTGATTAAAAACCATTTATTGGCCTTTTACAAAGAAATATATCTGGAAATGAAGTATTATCCTGGATTGTGACTGAATACAAGTTCACATTTGCCAGGGTCAGACTACCATATCAGCATTCCATTCTTGTGTCATTTCTATGTTGCTATCCCTTCAGACCACCTCATCTTTTGCCAGCATTTGGTTGAAATATACATGCTTGTGCATTGTAATTTTACCTTATCTGGTACCCAGGCCTCTGTGACAGTCGCTTTAGTTTTGTCCTATTGCTTTCCGTAAAAAATCAATAGGGAGATGGCCATATGTACTTCCTCTTCACTCAAAATTTGTTTTTATTTCATAGATGAAGTCCTTGGGATGGAGAGAAGAAATATTTAGGCATGTAAACTATGTTCTCATTTATGTATATATGTATACACACATACATATATATGTACACACATACAAATACATATATGTGGGGGGTGTGCATATATATACATACACACACAAGTGTGTGTGTGTATGTGTGTGTGTGTATAAAAATAAAATATCAGTGTAAGAATGGTAGTAAATGTGAAAGCTTAGTTTTTTTCAAGTTGTGGGACTTCTGAGATTAGGATTCCCTTCAGGTTTGGGGGAATATCATTGTGGAAAGGAAAGTATTTCATAGTTGAATAATTTTGAAATTGTATTTCAGAACCGGTCTGATTTTCAGTGCCAGCATCGATGGCAAAAAGTTTTAAACCCAGAATTAATCAAAGGTCCCTGGACTAAAGAAGAAGATCAGAGGGTAATAAATTCATGTTTTTAGTTTTTTCTCTGGTGAAGAAATAGTAGGCATAGTTATAAGATCTTGTTTTTCTACTTGCTATTTGTAGTCTTGGGATGCAAAGTATGTTTCTTTTGATTTCATATTTTAGTTTTCCTTTAAGCATCCAAGTAAGATGTTAATATATGCTATTGTATCAGACACTGTTAGTTCTTTGGAAATGTAGATTTGTTCGTATTATATCTCATTAAATATAAGGTAATTAAATGTATGTACTTGATTTTATGGTCTCTGTTTTTTCTTAATATGTGGTGGTGAGAGGTCAGTTTTTAATAGCTCATTCACCCTTTCTCAGTCTCATATATGCAGTTTTTTGATTGTCAGTCATTAAAAAAAAGAAAAGAAAAGAAAAGAAAACTAACCCCACACAACAAAATGATAAACTAAGCAAGCATCTTGAATCCAGAAAGTCTTTGGATAGATTAGAGAATTAGAGTGGAAGGAAACCTCAAAGGAGATTATTAGGGACATTGACATTGCTGTATTGGAAGTTTAACCTGGTACAAAAGAAACTGAGTGAAGATTGCCATCAGCTCTCTGCCACACAAAGCAGACAGGGGACCTAGGTTGGTGATTACCTTCCAAGAGGGGTAAACATATTTCCCAAGGTGAGTGCCTTGCACTTGGTAGATACTTAGTAAATATTTAACTGATGTGCAGTTTTTGACTTAAGTTAGAACATCATATAATCTATTTTGTCAGAATATTAAATCTATATTCTGGGCTTTATTATATCATGTGAACTGTCTTAAAATATTAGAATTTACTCCAGCACTTAAAACTACATAAACAGGAGTAAAAATGAATACCCAGTGACCTGTGTACTGTGTTGCATGATGGGAGTTAGATGGATCAGAGCACAGAAGAGAGATCTGTGGGCAGTGTTGGGTCTAGCTAACCTGAGAATGTTTGGGACTTGCCACATTTATTATTCATTTGGGAGGTTTCTATCAACATCTTTCTCTTCAACCTTCAACCGCAGTCTGCTACATGAAAGAGTTTCAAAAGATGTGATTTTGAGTCTTTACTGTGCCACTTATTAGCTGTGAGACAATAGGCAAATCACTTGACCATTAAGAACTTCAGTTTCCTCATGTGTAAAATGAGACTGGACTAGTGGTCCCCGATATCACGTGAATCTGAATCTTTTAAAGTTTGACAAGGGTCAGTACTTCTGAATAGAAATACAATGTAATATCACATATGTATATTTCTTTATTGAATATTTATGTTCATAATTGGTCATTTTGACAAACTGTCAAGTGGGGAATAGAAGTATTATTCATCCCCATTTTGCAGACAAAGTGATTTTACAGAAAGTGATTTTCAAAAAAGTTATGACTTTGCCCAAAGTAATCAGAATGTCTGGTTCCAAGCCTAATGTTCTTTCTGCTTTACCATGTTTCCTCTCTGAATTAATGAGTATTTTCTAATTTCTTTTCAGAATGAAACAGATCCTGTTTTATACTTGAGTTATATTAAAAAAACTTTTTTATTTGGTTTTTCTAACTTGAGGAGTTCTGTTAAATTCTTTTAATTAGCAAGTATGTAGTCATCGTGTGGATTGAGTTTTCATTAATTCCTTCTAAAGTTTGTATGGGAAAGTTAAATTTATATTGACATGAGTATGCTCTTTGAAGTTATCAGGATCCTTGAATGTGATTTTTTTATTGTTTTATTTTATAGTGTATGCATATCTTGAAATACATCTCAAACTGTCATGGAAATCATTGGGGAAAGTATGATTTGATATATAAATATTCACTTTACAAACTGTTCAGGAATGTATCTAATTGAATCTAAATGCACACCTACTTCTGCTTTTAAATCTATATGTGTAACTGCTTTTTAATTATAGTGGGCATTGCTCTCAATAAAATTTTCTTCCTTTAATCCTTAAGATGAAACTCTATGAAAATTAATGGATTATTACAGTAAGAGCAGCCTTTTATCTGATGAAGAAAGGGCGCTTTAGGAAAAAAAACAACTTTGTAAGATTAAATAATAGATAATGGGAATCACAATGAGCAGAGGTTCCAAACAATGTCATAATGGAGATGGTGCAGTTTGTCACTACTTCTGAATCTGCTTCTGGGTGTCTCTCTTTTCTCATTTCATCAAATACTTGAGTGCCCTCTATGTGCAAAGCATTATGGTTAGGCATCATGGAGGACACAAGGAGAGTAAGAAAGAGTCTCTGCTTTCATGAAGTTTATTGTTTGATAAGGAAAATAAGAACTTTATACAAAACACTGTAAAACTGGAAAAATACTTCAATGCCTTAAGAGGTCCAAAGTACTTTGTTAATTCAGAGGAAGAAGGTCATCTCCAACTAGAGGGAAAATAAAAATAACTCATATTGGTATTTCAAGGTTTATAAAGTATCTCTCCACAACAAAGTTTTGAAATAGGTAGTGTCTTCATTTTACAGATGAGGAAACTGAGGCACAGGAAGTGACTTTTATGGTCACATAGCTAATGACAGAGCAGAATTCAAACCTACCTTTGCCTGACTTTAAATCGTGTTCTCTTTTTTCTATGGAAGTGATATATATGTGTTTACGTACACACACGCGTATACACACATGCCTAATGCTTTAATGTTTGTTAATGCTTTAATGTTTAGTGTTTTAATATTTGTATATATTGCATATATTATCTCATTTGAATCTCCCAGCAATCCTATGAGTAGGTAGGTACTATGAGCGTTATCCTTATTTTACAGATGAGAAAACAGATTCAAGAGGTTAAGTGACTTGCCCATGGTTACGCAGCTAGTATGTGTCAGAGGCAGGATCTGAACTCATGTTTTCCTGATTCCAAGGCCAATTCTCAATCTGCTACTGCTGATAAAGAGAGGGTAGTGGAATGCCTTGAACCAAATCCCCAAGGCAGCCCACAGAGTCAGCTTAATCTCCTGATACCACTTTGATTAAGGCTAAATTAGAGCTATCCTGTAAAACACTTTCATTTTTTGTACTTTTATTCCAGGATGTGTGTCAGATATTTAAATTGTGAAGAAATAGTAAATGACAGTCTCATCTTTCCTTCATTCCATTCAGGAGATGGGGACATTATGGAGAGAGCCATATGGGGAATAATGTGATAATATAATTTAGTAAAGTGATGGGAGAGAGATGGGCACATTTTGAAGGAGAGCATTGGTGTAGGCTTTGCTGATTATGGATGTTTTCTAATACCACTGGATAATTATATTAATCTGCTTTTTGAGAAGTACTAATAAAGACCCTTAAGTATACATTACATCTTCTAATTGCCAGTGACATTTTGCATTTTATAGATTAAGGATAGATATGTATCAGTATATTGTTGTGAACAATTTGGTTAAATGGTTTCAGACAAAGACTTTGTGGGCAAACATTTAATGATAATATGAACTATTGAGAAGTGTTTCCCCTTCGCTGCTATATTCCCAGTTAGAGGGAGGAGGATGGGGAAAGGGGAGAAGCTGACTCTAATAACTGCATCATTATAATGGTTTAGCTGGTTATGGATATAGACAAAGTCATGTTAATTTTTAATTTTCAGTGCTAATCTAACTGAAGGGTTGCAATTATTGGTTAGCATATTTTTTTGCTGTTCGAGGAGGAGAAAACTAAGAACTCTGAATGATTTGTTAATAATTTTACTGAAAATGAGTTTTTTAAAAGAGATTGAAATATAAATGCGCATTCTGATATCACAACCATTGTTAAAGTAAGCTAATTTAGACAAATCAGTTTAGCTTTTAAAGCACTGTTGTTTTAATATTTTTATTGTTATTCTTTATTTTTATAATTACATAGTGTTCAGTTTCTTTTTCTTATTGTTTTCCTGTGCTTATTACTTCATTTTCCTTAAGTTCATATATTTTTCTGTTGTCCTGTGAATTTCTTCATATTCTTTTTTTAAAAAAATACTATGGAAATACTCCATTACATTCATGTATCACAGTTTGTTTAAACATTCTCTAGTCAATAAATATCTATAATGTTAATCCTATTTTCATCAGTATGATCTTAGATAAGTTTGAGCCCAAAGATATGAACTTTGGAAATCTGAAGAAGTGTGCTTCACCACAGTTGTTGGACCAGTTACAGTTGTGTTTTTGAATTGAGAATTAAATTAGTAATATTATTGAAATTTGAATAAGTACCTTTTTTGTTTCTACTTTAAGACATATTCTATTTTTTTAGGTTATTGAATTAGTTCAGAAATATGGCCCAAAGCGCTGGTCTTTAATCGCAAAACATTTAAAAGGAAGAATAGGGAAACAATGCAGAGAGAGGTGGCATAACCATTTGAATCCTGAAGTAAAGAAGTCTTCCTGGACAGAAGAAGAGGACAGAATAATCTATGAAGCACATAAACGGTTGGGAAATCGCTGGGCTGAAATTGCCAAACTACTTCCTGGAAGGTGCTTATGTAAATGTTTATTTTTTTCTGTAATGAAACATAATGACCTTTATTAAGATTTGTTATATTTATAAGACAAAGCAAACTTAGAGGAAAAATTAAATAGTAAACATCTTCAAAGCTTTCTGTGCATCTTAATCTAAAATGAAACTTTTTTTTTAAAAGTTATGTAACCTTTTAGGGTTTTTAATTTTAATCAACTTTTTTTTGCTTTATAATTTTCAAATAAGTAACTTGAGAATCAAATTCACTAGCAGTTGTTATTTTTGTAATAAAATACAGGCCTTCAGTATGTAGGCATATAAACCTGATTTTTAAAAAGTAGCTATTATTTTTCTTCTTATCTGGTTACAAATTAGTATTAAGCAGATGCTTTTTAAACAAGCATAGCCTCAATGGGAACTGGAAAGAATTCAAATCTTAGATCTAGTTCTACAAAAGATTCTACTTTTTATAATGAATAACTTCATGTCTTTCAGTATAACATTCTGTTCTAGTGAAGGGATAGAATTTCTTATTGTTTCTAAACCATCCTTGTAACAATCTTCTAGTATTTTTCCAAGAGTCAGTATCATATTCACCAGGCTATAGTTTACTACCTTCTCAGTTGTTTTATGGAAATAGGTGTAATGCTTGTTAATTTCCAGTCCCGGAGCACTTCTTTTGGTATTCTGTAGTAGCTCTGAGATCAACAACAGTGGTTCAGCAATCCCTGTTCTCAAGTACTTTTAGTATCCTGGTATGGAGTTTGCCCAGGGCAGCCAGGTGGTACAGTGGATAGAGTGCTGGGCTTGAAGTTAGGAAGACTTGAGTTCAAATTCAACCTCAGAAACTTCCAGCCTCTATGATCTTGGGCAAGTCACTTAACCTCTGATTGCCCCTGGAGAAGGAAATGGCAAACCACTTCAGTATCTTTGCCAAGAAAACCCCATAGACAGAGGTCCACAGGGTAAGGAAGAGTTGGGCATGACAGAACAACAGCAGTGGAGTTTATGTCAGGTGACTGGAACTCATTTAGGGAGCTAGCTTGCATCTATTTCTGAATTACTTTGCATTTCAAATCCATGTTAATTTTTGTTCTGTCTTTTCCAGACCATGTATTATTCTCCTTGGTAGAGGAAACAGTAGCAAAATAAAATTTGATTAGTTTTACTTCTCTTTGCCATCATCCTAAGTCTACTAAAGCAGGGGCTCTGTACCTTCTTTAATCTAACTTTTAACCTCTACTTAGCTGAACAAATATTTCCTGTTATTCTTGGCATTTAACTTTATGGGACCATTCTAGTCTTCAATAACTCATTCTCATTTATGCGTTCTTGGTTCCATTTTCTTAATGTTCATTTAAAAATACAAGCTCATCAATAAGTTCCCTCTACAATTCCTTCAGTGTTTTTAGACTCCTTAACCTTTTCTTTCTCATTGAAATAATTTGTAATTATTATTAGTTTCATTTTATAGAACCTCTCATCTCATCTGAAGTGAGATCCCTTTTTGAATCATAGACCATCAAATCCTACAACACTTGTATTTACATATTTTGAAATCTTTTTTCAAGTCAAATTTTTTTCCCTTCAAGCGCATTTCTGATTATGCCAGACAAATGCCTTTTTCATTATCTATGATGAATATTAAGTTACCCAGATTCTCCTAATTTCCACTACTTTGGTAAGTTCCTGTTTATTGCTCAAAATCAAGTACCACTCAGCAGGCAGCCTTTTAGCTTTCTGTATTCTGATTGGTAAAATTAGTCCCAAGTCTAAATCACGTATTGTTCAAGTGTTCTAAACTTTTAATTGATACATCTAACAGATAGATGTAGCAGTCATATGAATAATTGAAATTCCTCAGCACATTTATATTCTATCTACCAGTTTTTTATCCATATCAGGAACTTAATTCTTATTCATTTCCTGTAGTTGTTTTTGAGCGGTAATATTCCCAACATATCATTTCTATTTCTCTACTGTTTCATCTTCACTCAAATGCTCTCCACTATTTTCTTCCCCATGTTTATGCATTTCTAAAGAGAAACATCTTTGATATGTAATGATTCTATATTGTCTCTTTTCTATTCTTTTTGAGCCTTCAATAAATCCTACTTTGATGCCTCCACGTTGTGGAGATGACTCTGGGTTCTTAAATACTATACCTATAGATTTGGGTAAGCCTTACCAACCTAGGAAGACTAACTAATGACCTAATGAATTGTGTATCTCATTCCTAAGGACTTCAAACTAGCTAAGTCTTCAGAGGTTCATTACTAGGTTGATTGTGTGGGGGAAGAAATTTTTTAACTCTAGCAATTCTTTAAAAAAGAGTCATTCAAGTCATAGCAGGATTGGGCTTCAGTTTGTCAGTAGAGGGTAATACACAATTCACTTAAATCATAGGTCCTAGAAGTATTGAATTATTCTTTGTTAAGGTAAAGTATAACATTCACTGGCATATTCTATTTATTGCACAATGACACATTGTTTACCTTCTTGGGTTAAGTTCTCTGGTTCCCTTTGTGGTATGTATGTTTTCTGCATGTTTGTGTATTCCTCTCTCCCTGAATATATTATGAATTTCTGCGGATCTCCAGATAGTCTTTTTCCTGTGCCCTTTTGTGGCTGATCTACTGATCTCTGCAATATCCGGTTAGACAGCTGTGTCCTTTTCATTTTAAAGCACTCTTGATGAGATCATCTAGTCTCCTTTTTTTTCCTAGTTGCCATTAGATATACTCTATCTTTGTCCAGTAGCCCATCATTCATGAATCTTGTTCCATAGTCCAGAAAGTGAATGCAGTTTTCTAGCACTGTTTTCTTAGCCATTTGCTTCTCATAGCTTCCTTTCTCTACTGTTAGCCGGCAGCAGTTATGAAAAGGTCAGTTATTTTCCTTTATCCTTCAATTTGCTGCCTGGGTCTTCAGAATCCCTAGAGAGTCTTCCATGTTTGTTTTTTAAACTCTTCTTATTCATTTACGTGTGAGTCACCAAGATGAAGTCTTTCAGTTTGAGAAGTTTCAGGAGGGTCTCTGTCATCTCAGATATATCCTAGGACAAGCCAGTACGCCAAAGGATTTCAGGTGACCTTTGAAAAATGTAGAGGAAAACATCCTTTGTATGTAGAAGAAATCCTTAGGCATGCAGCAAGCAGTAGGTGGGCTTTAAGGAGCCAGTGAGCTGTAGGTTGTGCAGGCCTGTGTTAGGAGAACAATATACTTTCCAGATGCTTGCATCAGTTTTACATATGTCCATTTTTATAGGGAATTTGGCTGTCACTATTATGATACATATCTTTCTGATGACAGTAACTGAAATCTTTCCTCTTGATGGCAACTGTGGATCCTTCTTATATAGAACTTTTAAGTTTGGAAAAGTACTTTACATATATTTTCTCATTTGATAATTTCCTGAGAGAATTAGGAGCTACTTCCTCTTCATGGAGTTCAGATAAGACCCTGTGTGGGAGCAGGTTTTTTTCCTTTATTTTTCTTGTGGATCAACAAATATTTCTCTCCCCAGACAAGTTGGAAAGTCTTGTACCTTCTCTAATGTGGAAGCCATGTTGTACTTCATATATATATATAAATGTTGCTTTCTTTTGGGAGAAATACAAACAGCACTTCAAACCTTAGATTTGAATATTCTGTAGTGCCTTGTATGTATTAGTGATCAATAAATATTTATCTAATGAATGTGCAATAAAATGTATTGAATGTATTGAAAAAGTGGAATTTTTCTACATTTTTCTCCTAGAGCCCTAGTGTACAAAACCCATGTCTTTTCTTATTATGATCTTTGTTTCTTTGATATTTTTTCTCATCATTGAAAGTAAAAATTGTTTCTGACTCTATGCCTAGCACCTGGCACAAGTTGGAGTTGGTGCTTAGTAAATACTTGTTAGTTGCTTGTAAATTGATCTATGAGCTATCATATCTTTCTCATCAGATGAAAAAATTAATATTTGTTTTATCACTTTTTGACATTTGTAATCTTCCTATCTCTAACTTAAGTTTATTTTTAAAAATTGGGGTAATAGTTGTAAAGATCTAATCTTTTGTATTTTCTACCATTTTGTTTTCCTCCAATAAATAATTCCTCTTGAATAGTAGGGAGATAGAAAAATGGAACCTTCCAGCTTCCCTCCAGCATAATACAACAAAAGTAGTAGTAAAACTTAGTTCAAAACCCGAAAAATTCTTGTGGCAAAGAAAACTTTAAATTAAAAGTCAGATCGTTCAAGGTATCAGTGTAGCTACTTCACCACAGCGTAGTTTACTGCTTCTCCTCTCCTTCTTTTCCTATGTAATTCTTGTCTTTCTTTACTTATGAATCCTCCAGAAATGTCTTGCTCTGCATATTGGGCACCTTCTTATCATTCTTTTTATGTCTTGAGGTTACCAAAGACCCAGCTGATCTATTCATCTGTTGTCTCTAAATCTCTTTGCTTGACTATTTCATAGCATTTTCTGGCCATTTTTTTAACTTCAGCAATATTCTGTAACCCATTTTTTGCATACAAAATGCTTTTGATAACATGCTAGTTTATACCTACTCTTCATTTGTCTGTTTTCCTTTGAATTACTTAAATTCTTATGAGATTGTGTGTTCTAGGATGTGTAGCTATGTAACGTTCCTGGAAAGATATTTATGTTAAAGAGCTAGATGTATTTTTGCAGTTTGAGATCAGTGAAAGCAACACAGTTTGCCAAAAGCGGTTTCCCTTCATTTCCTCTTCCAGCTTGATTTCAGTATCCCTCTTATTGTCCCTCTTACTGTCCATCTGTAATAGGTCCAAGATGTCTTTGGACGGACTAATTTGATGGGCTGGTATCCCAGCTACCTGTCATTTTCTGAACAGGATGTGTTTTTTCATCCACTTTGTTTTTTTCCAGAATTGGTGATTAGACCAATGTCTGTGTGTTTTGTGTTATAATTTATTCCATAAGGATATTTTATAATATTTCAGAATTGGGTGCAATTTGTATTATCTCATTAGGGAATCAGGGAATTTGGAGAAACTCAAGATATTACCTTATGTATAACATTACTTATGGCTAGGGCAGACACCTCTGATATGTACATATGTATTCCCTTTATAAAACTTGACTTGATTTTATTTTGTTGAAATATCTTGGAAATTATCCTTAAATACTTTAAAAAAATGTGTTGCATACAGCATGACTTTTTCTCTGTGGACTCCCAGCCTTATCAGAGTCCCTTCATGACTTTATCCTCATAAGTGACATTATCACTTTACATAATATGGAGATTTTTGAATATAGAGATATATAGAGATTTTTGAAAATCCTTAGAGAGTCTAACTTGGTTGTTTTCTATATTATTGATGAGAATAAATGCTTTTGAAAATGCATATCTGTTCTAGTTTGTGTTTCTTTCCTTCTAGTTCCCTTAACAATGTTCTCCACTTAATCTGGTTCTATTGAACTAAGCTTTTTTTTTTTTCAGGCACACTACTATTTTCACTGTTTTGTGAGACCATAGATAATTTAAAGTTTTTAGAGGGTTTCATTTCTTTTAGATGAAGGTACTCTCATCATCAGGGCAGTGAGTAAGAGTGCCGAACCTGGAGTTCGGAGGACCTGAGTTCAAATTTAGTCTCAGATACAACATAGCTGTGGGACCCTGGGCATGTTCCTTCATCTCTGCTTGCCTTAGATTCCTCCTCTGTAAGATGTGGACAATATTAGCCCCTACCTCCTAGGGTTGTTCTGAGGGTCTAATGAAATAATAATAATTGTAAAGTGCTTAAAAGCACAGTGCCTGGCACGTAGTAAGCCCTATACAAATGTTAGCTACAATAATAATCATTATTTTGCTTTCAGCGACAAGCAATGATATATCTCAGATGTTTGTAATTGGCAAAATGTTGCTCAAAATATTGCAGATATTAATGTGTGTGTTTTTATTTTGACCACATAAATTTACCTGTTGTTTGTGTAGCGTATTTTAGTTTTATAATTCACTTTTAAATAAGTGATGCAGAATTCTCTTCCTAATTTTTATTTCTAGATAATTACTTATTACAGTGATAGTTTTTTCTTTACTGTACTGTTTTTGTGTGCTTTTAACTTGTTAGCATAATCTTTTTTTTTCACATAGCTAATAAATGTCTGAGGCAATATTTGAATTCAGGTCTTCCTGATTCCAGGGCCAGTGCTCTAATCACTGTGGTCACCCAGCTGCTCCCTTGTTAGCATAATCTTGAACTTGAAATATGTATTTTCCTCTAGAGTTCTGGTTTGTCCTTTTTAATAAAACATTTGAGTAATCTTTATAATTTCTAAAGTTTAAAAATTCTTAATTCTGTTCCACTCTTATTTTCTTCTATTTTTAACTATGCACTATCACTTCTTAGGACTGATAATTCTATTAAAAATCATTGGAATTCTACTATGCGAAGAAAAGTGGAACAGGAAGGCTACTTACAAGATGGAATCAAATCAGAACGATCTGCTTCATCAAAACTTCAACACAAACCTTGTGCGACTATGGACCATTTGCAAACCCAGAATCAGTTTTACATACCTGTTCAGGCACATATTTTTAATATCTTTATTTTTTAAATGCTTTAGTTGCTGTGTAGTAAAACATTTGTTTTCTTAATATTATTGGCCAATATTGCAAGTCCAATATTATTTAATAGTGGCAAAAAGAAAATAGATATTTAAATTTCCAAACTAGGGGAAAAATTAAGAAAGTTATAAAAGAGGAAACTACTACAGGTGATAACCTTAGCTACATATTAGTGGATATTTTTATTTGTAGTATGTTTTTCTCATGGACAGATATTACATTCAGTTTGCCCCATTAGAGTTTTAATTTTATCTGGCTAAAGAATTTGGCATATACATATTCTAATATTGTAATTCATTTGGTCTGTATTTGGTGGGTGAATGGTAAGCAGTTTTACTTGTAGTCTTCATGTACTGTATTTGTGTTTAGTCCTGCTGTGTCTCAACTTATCTCTATCAGGTTTAACTAATACCATTGTCTGGAAAAAGTTGAAAATGTCATTCAGTTCAAATTAGTCAACAACTGATTTCTTGACTAAACTAAATCCTGTTTCCCTGCCACAGAGTTGGTTGTTTGACTGAATTTAGCCAGTTTTTTTTCAAACTGGTGTGTGTGTGTGTGTGTGTGTGTGTGTGTGTGTGTGTGTGTGTGTGTGTGTATAGAGAGAGAGAGAGAGAGAGAGAGACACCAAGAAATCGGGGGAAAAGTTCCTTAAACCTCTTAAACCATAACTGCAATAATATTCTACTACATAGTAGAGTACTTTGTCACTAATTAGTTGTATAGCATTTGGTAAATAAACCTTTATGCTTCACTTTTTGCATCTGTAAAGAGGGGAAGTGTGAATTAGATCATCTAGTTTTAGAATGTAATTTTTTCAGTATATAGTCTTTCCTTGCTATCTGTTAATCCATATGACATAAAATAGATGAAGTCTAGAACTGGAATGTCAACTTTTAAAAAATTAAAATATCAGAGATAGTTTGAGTTATTGTATTTCATCAGATTTGTATTTTTATTCCTTTAAGTAGAAATAAAGTTTTTAGCCATAATTTATGAAAGAGAAGTTGGGGGGAAGAATTTTTAGTTTATAAAGATATAGTTATAAAAATAAATCTCTGTTGAAATCCTACTTAAAATAATATGGAAGTAACCCTGGGTTCCTGGACCTAAGCCAGTTGAGCAAAAACTCAGGTACTACCAGGTTGGAAAGGCTTGAAGTTTCAGTGATGTCCTTCATATATGCACTAGCTTATCTAAGTGTAGGAAGGTCATGCCGTCAGCCAGTTTATCCATTAGGTGATCTAGCCTAGGCTAGTACTACTAGAGCAACTTATAAAAACTATTCTAAAGGTATAAAGGAGTTACAATCTAAGCCAGTGGAAGGGATAGTTATACTGATGAAGTCACAGATATTTTGAAGTAATAAAGTACATAAGTATTAATTTATTAGTAGTTCAGACATTTAATGCTACCTGTTTATATTTTATGTATAGTACCTTGCTCATAGATACTTCATAGATATTTGAAATCATTTTCTATTCAAGTCCTCTTTTATCAGTATAAATTGATATAATACCTGTTAGATTTAAATTGACATATCATATCCCTCAACTAGATTTTAAACTAATGTCCTATCCCCTAATTTAAGCTGATATATCTCATTCCTGGATTAAAATGATAAGCATTTATTAAGTAATGAAGTATTTATTAAGCACTTCCTTTGTATATGCCAGGCACTGTGCTAAACTGTTAGAGAAATTAGTTGAATTTAAGAGAAAAGACAGATAATTCTTAAAACAATAATTTGAGGACAGGAGTTTGATTTTAATTTTTTTTAGCAGTCATTTGAAAAATAGGGGCATTTGAAACTTTATATGGAGTAATATAGCAAATTGTCATTTCGGGTAGCCATCATAGAAAAGTAAGAAGGAATTCATATTTAAATTCCTATGGGATCTAGATAAGACAACTAAAAAAAAAATCCCTATACCTTTTTTCTTTTGTAATCTAGATTCTCTAGTATCTCCACAATGATTAAAGAAGCTATAGGGGAAGTAAAAGAGGTCTCATTTAGTGTGTTGTCAGAGTGTCTATAGTAACTGTATTCCTGTTGGTTTCCTTCAGGCATTCAGACAAACATTCCATTTTACATTTTTAAAAAAACCTTAATTTTCGTCTTGTTTGGGAATGGAATGGGGTGAAGCCTTGCTTCCGTTCTCATCTTTTGAGCCTTAGCTCTTCTAAGTAATATGAGTACATTCAACCCTATTACTTTTTGGAGTGCTAGGTTATAGTGGGATATCCACCTCCCCAAAATGGGGACTTTTAAAAATTTTTGGCAGAGGGATAACATGAATTTGTGTAAGTGTAAAATTTGTGGATTTGGGTTAGACTGACCCTTAGATCTGTCCATCAGATCTGGGAGAGTTTTCAAGTCTTTTCTGCCAAATGTTCTAATGTAAGGACATGCATTTTTCAAAAGTCATGAAATTTAAGATCCAAAGTTAAAATTGCATCTTTTAGACCCCCAAATGGAACTAATTTACATTTTATTTTTCACTTCCATTGATTCATTTGGCAAATTAATTTAGCAAAATGTTCTATATTGTTGAATTGTAAAGACATAGTTAATACATGGGAAATAACGGTTAGAAACTTTGAGATCTTTTTCCTACCTTTAATCCTGACATTTTACAATAATAATGCTTGTTTATTTTTATGTTAAAATACATATTTGTAATGTATTAAAAAATTGAATATGATTATTTTTAGATCCCAGGCTATCAGTATGTGTCACCAGAAGGCAACTGTGTAGAACATGTTCAGACTTCTTCAGCGTTTATTCAGGTAGTTTTTTATTTATAAAGAAAGGACATACTGTACTTTGCAAGTCTGATAGAGCTCATTTCCTCATGTATACAACCAACGTAGTATACTGTCCCTGTCTAGTTTGAGGGCTGGTCAGAGGAAGTAGCGTGAGAGTGTTTTTGAAAGTGTCATTTGCTAAATAAAAATTAAAAAGTTGTAGTGTAATATTTGACAAACTAAATCAGTTTTTTGCAAGCTGTTTCTTAAACTTGTGATTGAATTATAAAAAATATTTTTACTAAGAATTAGTATGTTTGTTTATTTATTTTTTTTACCAAAGCTGTGATTTCATTGATACAGGGAACTCCCAGTAAGGAAATGTGCTATACCAATGCAGATTGGTACTTGCTTTGAAATCAATAGTTTTAGCGAGTTTCCTGAGGAACGGATAGATTAAGTGACTTGCCAGAGTTACACTGCCACCATATATCATGGGAGGAATTGAATCCAGGTTGTCCTGACTCTGAGATCAGCTCACTGTCCTCTGTAATATTATGTGTCTCCTTAAAGTGACACACACTCTCTTAGTAGTAACATGACTTTAAAGCTTATTAAAAGTTAATGTAGTTTGTTCATCTTGGCAACATTGGTTCGCTGATTTAAAATTTACCTTGTCCTTAATTTGTAATCTGAAAATGTTAACTAGCATTCTATTATAGGTTAGAAAGAACCTAGCACAATTAGGTCTACTTAGTTAAACTGGCTTTCTAACCTTCCTTGAAGACAATCAGATCTGGAGCATGCATTTGTGTAACTGTAGCTGTTTCTATTTTGCTCTTTTCTTCTTTTGCCTTTGTTAAATACTCATTTCAGCAGCCATTTGTTGATGATGATCCTGATAAGGAAAAGAAAATAAAGGAACTTGAATTGCTTCTTATGTCAGCGGAAAATGAAGTCAGAAGAAAGCGAGTTTCATCGGTAAGGAGTAAGCTTATGTGGGTTCGAAATGGTTTCTTTTCCTTCTTTAGCCTTTGTTTTTTAGTGTATTTCTTATGTTCCCTAATGGTAAGGAGTCAGAAACTGGAAAATGTGACAGTCAATTTGTATTCATATTTTAATACAGATTAATAACTCCTTAAATTCTCAACATTTGAGACAATTGCTTTGTTTCCAAAGCAGCAGTACACTAAGCTGTAGAAAGAGCACTGGCTCTGCAGTCAGAGGAACTGAGTTCCAAACCCACTTCAGATGGTATAACCTTGATTAAGTTACCTAACCTTCTGGGCTTCAGTTCTTCATTTGGGAAATGGTGGGTTTGAATTAGGTTATTTCTAACAATCCCAACTCAAGATATATGACCTATGATATGGACCTATTTAAACATATTCTCAACATTCTATGGTTTCAGGAAAGTTGGTGTAGTAAATATTAAGTGTGTAATCTCTTTGTGCTGTTATGTGTTTTGTAAGAATATTTCTTTGTTTAAGTGTGCTTTTATTGTTTTTTTTTGGTTGATAATACGATCATCCTTCCGATCTCTCAGGTTCAAAATCTTGGACTCACCCTTGACTCTTCTCTCTCCCTCAATCAAGTCTTGTCAGTTCTTTTTCCACAGTATCTCTCTCATATCAAGTTGCTTGTCCCCACCTTCTGCAACAATAAACAAGCATTCATTTAGCACCACTTTGTGATAGATACTGTGCCTTATGTGTGTGTGTGTGTGTGTGTGTGTGTGTGTGTTCATCTTTCATTGTCCGAAGAAGACCATGCCACCAGAGAAATGATGACATGACTTGCACTTGACTTTAAGTGAAGGAGGGCTGTGTAGGTCACCAGCCTTGCTTCTCCTCCAGAGCCATCTGAATCCAGTGACCAGATGTTCATCAGGATGACTGGAGATGACCCAGGATGAGGCAGTTGGGGTTAAGTGACTTGCCCAAGGTCACACAGCTAGTGAGTGTCAAGTGTCTGAGGTGAGATTTGAACTCAGGTCCTCCTGACTCCTGCACTGGTGCTCTCTCCACTGCACCACCTAGCTGCCCTACTGTGCCTTATACTGAGTGTACAAAGAATGAATTTGTCCCTCACAAGAAACTTACATTCTAATGGGGAAGACAGGTACACATATTAATATGTGTACAATAAATGTAAAATGAATATATACAAGAGAAATTCTAATTAAGCACGGGATTTGGGAGGGAAGTCACTAGCCACGGGGGTGTATCAGGAAAAGCTTCTTGTTGAAAGTGGTGCTTCATTCAGTCATTTTCAGTCATGTCCAACTCTTTGTGATCCTGTTTGGGGTTTTCTTGGGAAAGTGGTTTGCCATTTCCTTCTCTGGCTCATTTTCCAGATGAGGAAACTGAGGCAAACAAGGCTAAGTTACTTGCCCAACTAGAAAAAAAGTGGTGCTTGAGTTGTGCCTTAAAGAAAGAAATGGAGGCTGGGGCAGAGCTGAAGAGGGAGGACCTCTTAAAAAAAGGAGGACAGCCGTTACCACTACAGAAAGGCGAGAACTGGAAGATCTTAAGTGAGGAATGTAGGGCATGCTGATTTGTCTGGATTGCAGAGTCTGAAAGTAGAGGAAAGTAATGTCTGTTGGGACCAGGTTATGAAAAGTTTTAGAAGTTAAACAGAAGAGTTTATATCTCATTGTAGAGCTAATAGAGTTGGACTTGGTTTAGCAGTGTATGGCATGGTCAGATCTACACTTAATGAAAATCTCTTTGGCAGCATTTGTAGGATTGAATGGACTGATGAGAAATGTGAAGTAAGGGAAATAAATAGAGAGCTTTTACAGTAATCTAGGTAAGGGGTGATGAGGGCTTTTTGAACTAAGGTGATTGTGCAAGTAGAGAGGAGATGTTTTGATGTGAGTGATGTTGTGGAGGCAGAAATTGCAAGATTGGCCAGCTGGTTGGATATGTGGGGTGAGGTAGAATGAGGAATCCCAAATGAAGTTGAGATTGAGAATCTAAGTGATGGTGGAAGTTTGGAAGAGCAGACAGTTCTAGGGGAAAGATGATGAGTTCTGTTTTGGATGTGTTTACTTTTGGATATGTTTAATTTGAGACAGACAGTTGGTGGTGTGGGACTGTAGCTCAAGGGGGAGATTGAAGATAAATATATAAATTTATGAGTTCTTAGAGATAATAGTTAAACCTGTGAGATTTGGTGAAGGTCCATAGAGAGTGTTTAAAAGAAGAGATGGAACCTTGAGATCCGCCTCCCTACCTCTAGCCCCTTATTGGGGGGTGAGGAAAAGATTTTGTCCAGTTTCTCCCTCCTCATTCCTCTGATGTCATTTCACATTCTCTCCTTTTTCACCTCATCTAACATGAAGAAAGGACCCTTCTCTTTGCCAAAGCCAACTCTTCTACATATACCCCTGATCCCATTGCCTACCATCTGCTCCCACTATCATTCACACTTTTTTCTTATGTTCACTTTACCTCATCTATTGGCTCCTTCCCTGCCACTTACAAATACATCCATCTCTTTCTCATTAAAAAAAAAAATACCCTTTCTTGGTCCTACCATCCTGACTATATATCACCATTCTTTTGTTTTTTTTCCCCCTATTGTGGATAGACTTCTTGAGAAAATGATCTCTAATCAGTGCCTCTACCACCTTTCCTCTTAGATTTTTTCTAAATTCTCTTTAATCTGGCTTTCCATTTTATCATTCAACTGCATCTGCTCTTTGTAAAGTTACCTTGTGAAGACAAATTGCTAAGTCTAGTGGACTTTTCTCAGTCCACATACTTTTTATATCTCCAGCCTCGGACGCTGTTGATAATCTTCTTTTGGACAGTGTGTGAGTTTTGGGTTCAGTGATGCTGTTCTCCCGTCTTTCTGACCTCTCCATGGTGTCCTTTTCTGGCTCTTCATCCCAGTCACACCTGCCCGTGAGTTCACGCCAAAGCTCTGACCGGGGCCACTGGCCTTGCCTGGTGCTTCCAAGCTTCCCTGGCTTCCTTTGGGATGCAGGTGAGATCCCCAGTTCTGAGGAGGCTTCTTTGGGTCCCCTCAGCTGCAAGTACTTTTTCCTCTGAAATTACCTTCTATCTACTTTATACATATCTAGTATTTTTCATGTTCCCCCCCATTAGAATGTGAACTGCTTTCAGGAGTGATTTTGTTTTTCTTTTGTATTTTTATTACTTAAGATAATAACAGACACATAGCAAGTGCCTTAATAAATGCTTGTTGACTAAGTGACCTAGACTATTTTTTTTGTCTCCTAATTGGTA
The DNA here is from genome assembly GCA_023548195.1 of Bettongia penicillata ogilbyi. Classification (NCBI taxonomy): domain Eukaryota; kingdom Metazoa; phylum Chordata; class Mammalia; order Diprotodontia; family Potoroidae; genus Bettongia; species Bettongia penicillata. Next base: position 2,204,897 of record JAJHZJ010000624.1, on the reverse strand, counting down.
TCTGCTTCTAGTTTCCTATTTTTTCTTTTATTTTTTTGCCCATTGCTATCAATTAATTAAAATAAATATTAAACACTGCCTTCCCCCTAAAAGCATTTTGATATACAATGGACCATAAAAAAGAATTGAATGTGAAACAGTGAATCTCTATTTGATATTGCTTGCTAGTTTTTAAAAGTAGGCAATAAATTCTGCAAGTTAGCATTCAAAACTGTCCTGAGAGAAAAAAAAAAACAACCCCAAGCCCTTGTCACAAATAAGAATAGTAAAGGAAAACAAATTCTTATTAGTGGCCATGTACAAAACCGTATCTCTCTACATCTTGAGTGTGTCACCTCTCTATCAGAAGGTGGGTGTCATGCATCATCATAGGACTTCAAGAAACATGGTTGGTTATTGCTTTGTCAGAGTCCTTAAGTCTTTAAAGGTTGTTTTTTCTTTACAGTGTTTTTGTACTTGTATACATTTTTTTCGTAGCTCCTCTCATTACTCTCTGTATTAATTCATATATATTCATATTAATTCATGTACATAATTCATAATTCTCATTCACAATTCTTTGAAATAACCTCTTGTTATTTCTTTTGGCATAATAATATTATTACATTGTTCTGTCATTCTCCAGTTGATGGGCAACCCCTTAGATTCTAATATACTTTTTTTTCCTTTAAATTTCCCCCTTCAAGTTCAGATAGGTTGTTTTGCTTCTAATTGTTCCTTTCCTGGTACTATTTTTCCTCTAAATATTCCTTCCCTTCTCCCCTCTCACAGTCTTTCTGTTGCTTCTTTGTTTCTCTGTTATGTTTGATGTTATTTCTATGCCAAACTGTATTTATTTCTTTTGTCTGTTTCAGATGAGGTAGATTCATTTGATGCTTACTTCACTCACCCCTTCCTCCATGTTTGTATCCATCTAACACATCTCAGTTAGGAAAAATAGCGAGTTCTACCCCTTTTTTCCTCCTTTCTATGCTATGTATTCCTTTTACCACCTCATCACCCTCAGAATAGGAGATTGGTTGTTGTCTGTGGTTTATTTATCTCTCCAAACTTAGTTCCTGAATTGGGCATTTTGTGCCGGGGCCAGGTTTTGTCCCTTGTTTCACCTTTGGGTGGGATGGTCAGCTCTCCTTATTCTCACATTAGGGACTCCCAGGTTCTTGGATGTTTAAGGTTCAGAGAACTACATCTTCATGGTGACTCAGGATCTGGTGCTATTGACGTTGGAGGCCTTGTGCTCTTGGGCTGGTGTGGCCCTCTGGTATCCCCATGGTACCTCTAAGTGGTACCATGATGTATTGATTTCTGTTAAGGTTCCCACCCAGGGGCTTTCACCAGAGAACTTTCTGCTCAGTTGCCTTTGGTCACCTCTGTATCACTGGACCATTTTTTGGTCATGCAGGGAGGTTACCAGTTATTTTGCTTGTGTTGGCACTGGCTTTTCTGTCTTGTATGGGGAGAAATTATATCTTTATTTTCACTAACCTTTAGCTTAGTTGAAACTTAATATTTCTTTCAGTTAGGAATATAGGCAACAGACCTTCTAAGTAGGAGTCCTTGACATGCAGAAGGTCAAGAACCCCTGTATTAGAACATTATCTTCTTCAAATTACTTTGTATGACTTTGTTCCTATTTCTAACTGTATGTGAGCTATAAAGTTCTTTTCCTTTCTCTTACCCCACTTGCACCTCCTGCTCCCAAGTAATGTACTTGAAGGCAGGTCCTGTTTTTCATTTTGTTTTTTGGTGTCAGATCCCTGGTGCCTTACTCATAGTGGATGTTATATATAATTGAATTGAAAGATGGAAGTCAACTGGGAAAATGTAACATTATATCAGTAGTGCAAAGTCATTCGTATTTTGAAGCTTTCTGAAAACTTTTTTAAAGAAGAATTTTATATAGATGTTTAGTACAAATAAGAGAGAAACCAAATATTTTCAGAGAGATTGTTTAATAAATTCCAAACTCTGGATTGTTGAAATCATAGCTAGATATTATAAAACTGATATAATCAATGGGTAAAATCATTGAGAATATAAATTTGGAATATAAAAAGATTTGAGTTCATTAAAATATTTAGAAATGGTTGTTTTAATTCTTGGTTTGGGATTGTGATTAACAGTAATCCCTTTTGAACCACTGAGCACAGTACAGAAGCGATTGTAGGGAATAAGATTATGGACATCATTAGGTACATGTTGGAATAACCCAGTTATTAATATGGCATTGTGAGCTAACTGATCATAACTGGACTCCTATACACAGTAGCACTCAATATTTTTAATGAAAATGATCAATTTTCATAGAAAAAGATATTTTATTATTGATATGTGCCTAGCAATAAACATAGTAAATGTTTGTTCAATTGGAATGTGAGACTTTATTTGAAATAGCAAGATAAACAGATGGATTAGATGGCAGCAGACCTGTGATCTTACTGGTGTGGGGAGTGGTCACTAAAGACACTCCCTCTGCTTGTGCAAATCAGGGCCTTCTCTTCAATTATAGTGGTAGGGAATTGCCCCGGAATGCTTATAGATGAAGTGACTTCTGAAGGTGACAACTGGTGTGAGGCAGAGCAAGACTGGAACTGGATCTTCCTGCCTCTCAAGTGGACTTTCTCCCTAGTCCATGATGCTGCATCTGTAGATGAATGAAACAACTTTAAATGTGATGATGTTTAAATCATCCACAAGTTTTTAACTTATTGAGGAAAAAAACTGCATATTTGACTTGACATTAGTTTTATTCAAATGATCCTGATATTTTTAATAATAATTTTCACTTTAAAATGTAGTTTTAACAAGGTCAGTAAAAACAGACAAAAAACCCCCCTTTTGTATCAAGAAAGAATATTACAGGATTTATCTTTTTAGTACTTGATATATAAAGTCCATTCTTGTTATTTAGTTGGTTTAAGAACATTTGGATAGAGATTTCCTTGAAAAAAAAATCACTCCATAGAAGAGGGTAGATTGACTCTGTATACTTCAAAGATATTTCCTTATAGGATCAATTCATAGAATAATTCTTATCTCTTATCCTATCATTCAAGTAATTTTTTCATTAAAATTCAGTTGTGTAAAATAAAGATCAAGAGAAGAATTTATTAGGGAAAAAAAGCAAGGATAGTAATCGTGATCTCAGACAAAGATAAAGCTAAAATAGATTTAATCGAAAGAAGAGTAGGGAAACTACACTATATGTTAGCCATTTTAATATTGTTTTAGACCGTTTAAAATTACTAGACAGTATGAGGTTGGAATATTGCTGTAGTACAGGAAATGATGAGTTGGTGGACTCAGAAAATTAGGGGAAAACTTGGACTTATGAAGGATGATGTCATCCATGCTCAGAGAAACAGAGGACAAACAAGTAGTACGTAGATGCATATGAATGTATTGGTCTGTATATGAGTATGATTATAGATACCTTAGTTTATGTATGTGTATATATGTATGTACATGTCTTTGTGTTTATGTATGTATGTTGTGTATGCACATACACACACACATATATATAAATGTATCTGTGCTTAATTGTAGCCTTCTTGGGGGATGGGGGAAGGGGGCAAAGGAAAGGGGAAAAAAGAAAAAAGTAAAAAGTGCACAGCAAAGCACAAAAGGAAACTTACATGGAAGTAAAGAAAAGATGGATAGCTCTGAACACAATGTGTACCATTTATTATATAGGTTTCTTGAAATAGAAATTTATTGCTGTATATTTTGAATCCTCTTGCCTTCTGCTGTACACCTGGAAATACTTTTTTTCTTTTCTTATTTTATACTTAAATTTATAATGTTTGTTTTTCTGTTCTTATTGTGTATTTAAGTTTTAGTTTAAATTTAAACTTAGTTTAAATTTAAAATAAAACAACAAAAAATATGCTAAAAAATTCAGTTGTGAAAGAATTCAACTCATTCCATTGAAATTGTATTTTGTTATGTTACACATAGAATTAATAGACATATTAGGCTATACTTTGCCATTTCACATAATTACCCTGCATATTTTTAGAATAAAAGTAATTAGTTTATAACTATACATTGCTGTGTTTACCAAATCTTATTTTCTATTATGTTTACATTATTTTTCTGATTATTTAACCCCTTTATTGATATTATTAGTATCACTAATTTCAACTACTAAGAATTCAACCTGTTTGGTTTCTAGGAAAGGTTTTTTAACTCTCCAAGCATTTATTTACCTGTCTTATCTCTACAAAGTGAAATAGCTAGTTAAAAAGAGAAAAAGACAGTTGGGAGAACGTAATTCTATTTAGGTTGGTAGCAGTCTTAAGACATGGTGGCTATCTGTGTTTCTCATGGAATGAGCAGTTATGAAGAATTTAACCGGTGGAAGTATTAAGGGAAAACTGTATAGATTAGAGAAGTGAATATTGAAGTTATCCAGATGCCAGTTATAGATTGCCTTGAAGCTCCTTGGTTGTGTTAAATTTTGTATAAGGACAAGTATATAAAAAAGGTGCTATGCATTTAAGTGTTTGAATATTTTTATAATGTCTGTGAAAAAAATTAGTAACATTTTTCCTACCTTATTCATTAACATTTTAGATGAAAATTATTAAAAATGTTTTGAAATGCAACTTTCTTCATGAGATTGATTGTGCAAGGCAGTACACTTTAAGACAGTTCTTAAATTAATTGGTGATTGAATTAGTTTCCTTTTTGATGTTTAAAAGAACTACCATTGAAACTTTCTGAAGTCCTGCAACTTCTTTTGGCAAATCTTATTGAAAGTCCATTAAAAATTTTGAAATGTGGATCCACTTATATAGTGTAAAGCACAGGCCATTAAAATTATTTTTCATCAGCTTTGCCTTCTAAGTAACTTTGTAGATTGTATAGTAATTGGGAAAATAGGGAATTCTACATTCTGTATGCTATTAAGGCCCACCTTGATAGTAGTATATTTAATAGAAAGCATATTTTAAAATGTAGAATGATTTTTACATATTTGAAAAAAATATTTCATTAACAATATTTATAGAATTGATACAGTTAATTAAAATTATTTTCATGTTGATTTTGGAGATGCATGATATTTTAATGCAAATGATATGCCTGCATGAAATCTATTTTAGGAACTTTTTGCTTTAAATCCATATGTATTAGATACATTTACATTTAAAATCACAGGTAATATAACATTTATTTATTCTATATTTTTAGCAGGCAGGAAGTTTTTCTAGCTGGTCCGGTAGTTTTCTCATGGATGATAGTATGTCTAATACTCTAAATAGCCTTGAGGAACAAACTAGTGAATTTTACAGTATGGATGAAAACCAGAACGCATCTGCCCAGCAGAGTTCACCCACCAAATTCCTGGCTGTGGAAGCAAATGCAGTGTTGTCATCTCTACAGACAATTCCAGAATTTGCGGAGACATTAGAACTGATTGAATCTGTAAGTCTGATCACTTTATAATTCAGTTCATTAAAAAATAAACAGGCTGGTTGTTTTGGTTTACTTTGCCAAGTTCTACATTTATAATAAATGTTGAATTGTTATCACTGTATTTTTCTGTTTTTTTCCTTAAGTCCTTTGTTTGAATGTTGGTCATTAGGGAATTGTTGTCATTTTCTGTGTGGTTGCAATTTCAAAATTCATATCAAATCTAAGAATAGAATTCTGAAATTCAAAACCAAATGTAATAGATAATGAGAATCCAAAATCACACACACACACACACACACACGCACGCACACACACACACGCACACACACGCACACACACACACGCGCACACACACACACCCATACACCCATCCCCCACCCCCCCACCCATTGAAAGCAGCCTAGAGCCTAGGTTCTGAGAAATAGAATTAGAAAGGCCATTTGCCCAGAAACATTCAGTGATCTGGTTGAATAGGGTCGTAGTGCTGGAACCTGCGTTTTGTAGCCTCAGCCCATATTTCTCCCTGGGAAACTGAAGGACCTTGGATTTATCTGGGTCTCTATTCCCTCATCTGTAAAATGAAAGGCTTGAACTGTATCTCTAAACTCTTGAGTCTGTGAAAAAGTGGTTACTTGGTTGATCTTTTCCTAGTACTTTACTATAGCAAAGCTTAATTCAAGGAGCTGTGATTTCCATTTGTGTTTCCTCTGCCACCTTTATGCTTAAGTAATTTTCATAAATTTCTCAAGCCAAAAAATAAAATCATCACTGTACCCAAAGTGGCCGTGCTCCCCTTTGAACCTAATTTAGTTGGTCCTTGTATGACAAACAAAAACTCTATTTCTGGGCCCATATTTGAAATATAAAATATTAGCCTCAGATACTGATTAAGTACTGATTTTTATAGCTACTATGAACTTCTTTAAGTTTATTCAGTGACTGTTGGTTATCAGGTCTTTTCTTAAGCAGGTACTTGTGACTGGATCTTTGATGAAAATATGCTCTTTGATATGTTGGCTATATTAAGTGAAGTTTCTTCAGAGGGCATATGATAAACAGGAATGATTATAATCACTGGCTATGATAACAGTTGCTTACATTTATACAACATTTTAAGATTTACAAAGTACTTTGCTCATGATAATCCTGTGAACTAGGAAGAAAATAGGTATTATCTTCTTTTTTATGGATAAGGAGTTAGGCTTGTATAAGGTAAAAATAATGAATGGTAGAGTCAAGATTTGGCTTCCATTGTCCTTTCTGCTATACTACATAATTTCTTTCTCAAATTTGAGCAGGCTGGATATCAATTCTGCAAAAGCCATAGTACACTAATGAGTCAGAGAATCTATGTTTGTGAGACCCCTGAACTAGAAAATCTTCCCTGTTATATTTTTGTTTTGCTCTTGCTGTCAAAATTTTCTTGAGCGTATTCTGATGAGGATATGTTTTATATGTTCAGGGATAGCCCTAGAAATTTTTTTTTACTTATATTTGAAAGATGTGTATGATTAAAGAAAATTTTGCATTTTGTATTGGCTACTTTAAAAAATCAGAAAAAAGTTTTATTTTAGACAGGAGGTTTTTTTTTGTTTGATATGAAAATCAGTTTTGAATGTTGTAGTCTAATACTGCTCTATTTTGAATTTTATAAGATGCTCTCAGGAATACATTGTAATCACTGTAAGACTAAAAAAAGGTAGTTTGTGAATTTGTTATAATTTTTCTCCATTGAACAAGAAGGTGAAAAATTTTGATGTGTAATATTGTATTCTTAGATTTTATATGTATATACTTATGTAACATATATATGCATATATATCTTAATATTAATAACATTATATATGCATATATATCTTAACACATATAGTGTGTGTGCACATATATATATTTGTCAATTTCATGATGGGTTCTGGGTAGTGGACAATGCTCTCATGCCTTCCAGTCATCAGTGGAGTGAAACAGGGCTGTGTGCTTGCCCCCATGCTTTTTAGCATGATGTTTTCAACCATACTGTCAAAGGTTTTTAATGAGGATGAACATGGCATCAAGGTCAACTTACTGTATTGATGGTAAGTTCTTTAGTTTGAAAAGGCTACAAGTTAAGACCAAAGTGGAGGGAGTGTTGGTGCATGATTTTCTGTTTGCAGATGATTGTGCACTCAATGCAGCCTCTGAAGCTGAGATGCAACAAAGTATGGATCAGTTCTCTTCTGCCTGTGCAGATTAACACAGGCCTAATAATTAACACCAAGAAAACACAGGTGCTCCCTCAGCCACCAGCACACCATCCATGTGGAACCATTGGTTACAACAAATTAAGAAGTTTTGAATGCTGTGGATAAGTTCACTTACCTTAGTAGTATACTTTCTAGGGATGTACACATTGACAGTGAGGTTGATGCATGCATTGCCAGAGGTAGCTCAGTGTTTGGGAGGCTCCAAAGAAAAGTTTGGGAGAGAAGAGGTATTAGGCTGACTACCAAACTGAAGGTCTACAGAGAAATTGTGCTGACCTCGTTGTATGCCTGCAAAACATGGACAGTCTACCGTGTCAGGAAACTGAATCGCTTCCATTTAAGCTGTCTTAGGAAGATTCTGAGGACCACCTGTCAGGATAAGGTACCAGACATTGAAGTCCTTGCTCAAGCTGAACTGCCAAATATTCAGACTATGCTTCAGAGAGCACAAGTCCAATGGGCTGGCCATGCTGTTTGAATGCAAAGTGTACGCTTGCCAAAAAGAATTTTATGGAGAACTCACATGGGGCAGGCGATCACATGGTGGCCAGAAGAAGCGACACAAGGACACTCTCAAGGTCTTTCTCAAGAACTTTGGATTTGATTGTGCAACATGGGAGACGCTGGTATAGGACCATTCAGCATGACATGCCCACATTGGGAAAGGTGCTCTGCTGTATGAGCAAAATAGAATTGAAACAGCACAAAGGAAACATAGGATGCACAAATTTAGGGTATCCACTGCAAATGTTCACATGGACTATCTGTGCCCAGTCTGTGGGAGAGCATTCTGATCTTGTATTGGTCTGATCAGCCACAGTAAGATACACTGAAACTTGGCTTCATCATGGTGATGTCATTTTGGTCCTCTTCAAGAACGAAGGACAACAACCACCATATGTATGGTGGTATATATATACTTTGAAATGACTTTATTGCTTTGTGTAATAACCTTCCATATTAAAAATTACCCAAAATACCATGTGACATTAAATTATAATCATATTTGAACAGTTAAAATTACTTAGAATATACACTTTTAAAAAAGAAAATCAACTAGGTTACTGAATTGCAAAATGAATTGGCAGCTTAAATACTCTTACAAAATAGCTTACTCATTACTGATGTACTCATTCATTGCATGATCCCACCAGTTATTTTTCTCAACATTGCTTTGTAGAGTACAAAAAAACAGCATTTCAAGTTTAGGCATTTGGTTTCACCACTTATTTTGCCTTCCATTTGGAAGAATTAAAATTCTGACACAAGCCATAGATAATTAAATTTTTTCTTACTTTCCCAAATGAGCAGCAAGATTTTAAAAAAAAGTACCCAACAATTCTTCCTACTTTACCCTCTGTAGAAAAGGACTATAGCTTTTACTTGTACCACATCTGAAAGTTCAGCATTGCTTTTGCTTGAAGAAATTTGTTGCTTTTAATTCTTGAGGCAGATTTTCTTGTTCTTTGGGATCCTTGTAGAAAGGATTGTATTTGGGACCTTTGACATAGCCCAGGTCCTTAAGGAGCCTGGTTAGTGCCTCCTCAGGTGCACTGGTATAGGTGGAAGAGGATTCTGGTAGTTTCTCAAGTAGACTTTACATTGTTGTAGGCATTCTATGCTTCAATTTTGTGCCTCTGGCAAAATAAACTACACCTTGGTCTAGAAGAACCTCAAATTCTGGCCTCCCTATAAAATGAAAGACCTGATAAGTAACCCATTGTTGGGTCAATATAGAAGGATATGCTAGGCCTGTGTCTTCACTAGCAAATCTCACTAGCCTCCTGGCCACATGTGATGAGTCCTTACCACCTGTGGGCATGCAGGCAAACCAGTGGAATGAAGCGTTCTTGTATGAGCCAGACGTGGATTTACCAAGTAGAGATACAGTTATAATAGCATTCTACTACTTGGTTATACAAAATGTGGGGTCATTGCAAATCTTCACATCATTTTTTGTGATTAAAACTTCTTCACTAGAATAATTTTACCAGATACAGCTCATTTGCTTTACTTCTAGCATACCCATCACAGGGATAAGCTCGAGTATTGACAGCTTTGTCCTCTAGCTACACAGTATAGTGGGGGGAGGAAAGAGGGTATCAGAACTGCTGCTGCTAAAGTTTCTGCAGCTGCCATGGCTCACAGAATCTGTGAACATGCCCTGGTGCAACATTCAGAGCCCTGAAGAACTGACTAACCCCATTAAAATATTTCCATTCCTTTCTGAGTGTTTCTTCAAGACAGTTGCCTAGCACCAAGAATGGCAGCATTTCCTGGAAGGAAGAGTTTTCCATAGTGACTCTTAACTGATCGCTGTCCCACACTCTACATGAAGAAGGAAAGTGTTCCGAGATTTATTGAAATGATGAATTTCATCAGTAAAGAGGATGATTTTCTTCAGGCCATGGAAGAGCTCAAAAAGAATTTTGAAAATCAAGTAAGAAAGGTGGAGGAAAAATTGGGAAGAGAAATGAGAGTGATATGAGAAAATCATGAAAAGCAATGAACAGCTTGCTAAAGGAGACCTAAAAAAATGCTGAAGAAAATGACACCTTTAAAAATAGGCTAACTCAATTGGCAAAAGAGGTCCAAAAAGCCAATGAGGAGAAGAATGTTTTAAAAAGCAGAATTAGCCAAATGGAAAAGGAGGTTTAAAAGCTCACTGAAGAAAATAGTTCCTTAAAAATTAGAATGGAGCAAATGAAAGCTAATGACTTTATGAGAAACCAAGAAATTACAAAACAAAACCGAAAGAATGAACAAAATAGAAGATAATGTGAAATAGCTCATTGGAAAAACAACTGACCTGGAAAATAGATTCAGGAGAGACAATTTAAAAATTAATGGGACTACCTGAAAGCCATGATCAAAAAAAGAGCCTAGGTATCATCTTTCATGAAATTATCAAGGAAAACTGCCTTGACATTCTAGAACCAGAGCACAAAATAAATATTGAAAGAATCCACCAACCACCTCCTGAAAGAGACCCGAAAAGAAAAACTCCTAGGAACATTGTAGTCAAATTCCAGAGTTTCCAGGTCAAGGAGAAAATATTGAAAGCAGCTGGAAAGAAACAATATGAGTATTGTAGAAATACAATCAGGATAACACAAGATCTAGCAGCTTCTACATTAAGGGATTGAAGATCTTAGAATATGATATTCCAGAAGTCAAAAGAACCAGGATTAAACTAAGAATCACCTATCCAGCAAAATTGAGTATAATACTTCAGGGAAAAAAAAATAGTCATTCAGTGAAATAGAGGACTTTCAAATATTCTTGATGAAAAGACCAGAGCTGAATAGAAAATCTGACTTTCAAACACAAGAATCAAGAGAAGCATGAAAAGTTAAACAGGAAAGAGAAATCATAAGTGTCTTACTAAAGTTGAATTGTCTACTTTCCTACGTGGGAAGATAATATTTGTAACTCTTGAAACTTTTCTCAGTATTTGTATAGTTGGAGGGGTTGTATACATATATGTAGACAGAACTGAGTTGAATAGGAAGGAATGATATCTAAATAAATAAAATTAAGGGGTGAGAGAGGAATATATTGGGAGAAGAAAGGGAGAAATGAAATGGAGCAAATTATCTCTCATAGAAGAGTCAAGAAAAAGCTTTCTCAATGGAGGGGAGAAGCAGGGAGATGAGAGAAAAAGTGAAGCTTACCCTCATCACATTTGACTTAAGGAAGGAATAACATGCACACTCAGTTTGGTATGAAAATCTATCTTACACTACAGGAAAGTAGGGGAGAAAGGCATAAGTGGGGTGGGGAGATGATGGAAGGGAGGGCAAATGGGAGGAGGGAGCAATTAGAAGTAAACACTTTTGGGGAAGGACAAGGTCAAAAGAGAATAGAATAAATGGGGGGGCAGGATAGGATGGAGGGAAATATAGTTAGTCATTCACAACATGACTATTATCCAAATTACACATATATAGTCTCTGTTGAATTACTTGCCTTCCCAGTGGGGATGGGTGGGGAGAGAAGGGAGAGAAGTTGAAACTCAAAGTTTAAGGCATGAATGTTGAGAATTGTTATTGCATGCAACTGGGAAATAAGGAATATGGGTAATGGGGTATAGAAATATATCTTGCACTACAAGAGAGAAGATGGGGATAAGGAAAGGGGAGGGGTGTAATAGAAGGAAGGGCATATTGGGGGAAGAGGTAATCAGAATACATGGTGTCTTGGGGTGGGGAAGGGGAGAGATGGGGAGAAAATTTGGAACTCAAAATTTTGTGGAAATGAATGTTGAAAACTAAAAATAAATAAGCACTAAAAAGTAAAGTAAAAAAAATCCAACTAAAGTCAATTGCTAATGATAAAAATGAGTAGTTTTATTATTAACCCTCTTGGAATAGTCAACTGGTGTTCAAGATTATTTCTAAATGTCCTATCAAATTAACTTTAATGATAACTTACTGTTTTGCAGGATCCTGTAGCTTGGAGTGATGTTACCAGTTTTGACCTTTCTGATGCTGCTGCTTCTCCTGTTAAACCCACCCCAGTTAAATTGATGCGAATTCAGCACAGTGAAGGAGCCATGGAATGTCAGTTTAATGTCAGTCTTGTACTGGAAGGGAAAAAAAACAATTTCAGTAGTGGAGAGAGTGATACTGCTCCTTCAGTATCCCCAAATGTGGCTAAGTTTAGCACTCCACCTACTATCTTAAGAAAGAAGAGAAGAATTCGAGTTGGTCAGTCACCAATTGGTGAACTCAACGATGGCTCATTTAATGACACTGTCAACATTGCACTAAAACATACACCAGTGAAAACACTACCATTTTCTCCTTCACAGGTATAGCTTTTTTGTATGTTATTTATTTAAATAATAATTTAAAAGTCCTTAATAGTGGTTGATTACTCTAAAATCCATGGACATGAATTTTAAAATATATATTTAAAGTTCTTGTACAGTGAGGGGCAAGTTTCTAGTCTGCTTTGAATTGAGAAACTATAGAGCCATGTGTTAGAATTTTTAAAAATAAAAGTAGCCTGAAACACCTATGAGTAAAGTGCATTAATTTTGTGACATCTTTCTAAAGTATATGTAATATTATGCTTTGTTTCAGAAGAAACTTTAGATAGAAAATGCAGAGGTGTTATTACTCTTAAGCATTTTAAGAAGAAGAAAGTAATTTTAAAATTATACATATGACATATTTAAATACTTCATTGGATCTGTGACCTCATTAATATGACCACTCCCATCAGTGTTACAGATTGTAACCCATCCACTTATTCTTAGTACTTGTCCATGCCCTACTTTAAATGTTCCACAAAGGTAAAGGAATATTTATTATGCACTTATCTATGTGCCAGACAATGTGCTAAGCTAAAGTCTACCCAAAGTTCTAAAGGCCTGTATTTAGACCCTTTTATATTATGTGAAGATCTGTGTAGCACTCAGATGCCACACTAACATTTAACTAATGTTGATTAGTGTTAACACCCCCTTTAACATTAGTATAGGTATTTCAAAAGATAAAATTATCTTTAAATTGTGCCCCCACCCTTTTTTTTTTTTTAAGTTTTTCAATACATGCCCTGGAAATGAACAACTTAATATTGAAAATCCTGCATTTACATCAACCCCAATCTGTGGCCAAAAAGTACTTATCACAACTCCTCTTCACAAGGAAACTACACCCAAAGATCAAAAGGAAAATGCAGGGTAAGTGAACATCAAGTGTCTATCTAGTGTTCAGAGAAAGTGGCGTTGACTTTTAAAGTTATTTATTTATATTTTTATACTATATATGATTTATAGTTATTTCAGTTATTCACTGAAATAGCTCTGTAATTTATTTGTTCAGCATTTATGTAATCCCATAAAGCCATCATATTTAGGAATTCAAAAAAGCAACTATCCCCTTTTGTCCTGTATGCAAGATGAATTACTTTTTAAAAATAGCAACTACTGGAGGCTAGGTGACTTGACTGCTTGTTAGGGAAACAGACAAGATTCGTTGTTTAAATAGAAAGTGGACTTAGAGGACCTCTTTTGTTCTTGCAGCTTTGTAGTTCTATAATTCTAACAACTCCTTCCTATCGTAATCCCAATCTTTGTAGTCAATAAAGTTTTTGTTAAAAAATGAGAAGTTAAATAAAGTGAGATATGCATATTAAAAAATTTAACATGAGTTTGACTCATATCTGTTTGACAGGTTTAGAACTCCTACAATTAGAAGATCTATACTGGGTACCACACCAAGAACACCAACTCCTTTTAAGAATGCTCTTGCTGCTCAGGAGAAAAAATATGGACCTTTAAAAATTGTGGTAGGTATATATTTTTTCTCAATACAGGTTGAATAAATAGGTATTTTTATATATTGGTGATTGGTAGGGGCTCTTTCTTAGTATAAGAATGAATTATGATGGCTCAATAGGAAAAATCTTAGGAGTAGTTACCAATCGTAAAATATGAGATGTTAGTATGGTGAATTTTCAGTTTGATTGAGTGAACTCACTGAATCTGGGAAGTAAAGAGCCATTGAAAAAGTTTATAGAGAAAAAATTTTTCATAGACATCCACACTGTATAATTTCATCACCTTTTCTGAATGTAAAATAGTCGTTATTTAGCATCAAGTTGGTAGTATTTTTGTCCAAGTTTTTAAAATTTTTTTTGATGTGCTTGTATTTATTAATACTTGTAAAAATAATTTTTAAAGGTTTTAGATCATGGACAGAAACTTGATAGTGATTGATATTAGGTAATTAAATATCCCTGAATCAAATTAAATGGGGAAGAGGGTAACTTGATTTAAAGTATTGGTTTCCAGATTATTGCCTAAAATTATTCAATTGACATCATAGAAGTTTGGTTATGAATTATATGGAAAACTAGAAATACCTATGACTAGAATATAGTAGTAACATGGGAAGAATTGAATTAAACCAAATTTTCTTTGAATGATGGTAAGTAATACCTGTGGTCTTACGGTTGTACCTTTAAAAAAAAGACAGATTTGCTAATATGACTCCTATATGCCCCCTCCTCCAAGTAAGAGCAACTTTAAATCTCATTTTAATTTCCAAAGAGAGTTTTTGCAAATGTCTTGGAGTTATATTTCATTTGTAAATCTTACTCTTTCAACTTAATCTGCTGGAAATATTGATTACTTGAGATGTCAGTTGAGTGCTATTTAACCAAAGTAGTACTTACATATAGAACAGTTATTAAATTCGTCATTTTATTAAGAGACTGAAGAAATTTTCTATTCCTAGTGGCTAGTTGGTAGTTACAACTGATGTTATAATTAGTATCTTTGCTAAAGAGAAACAGTATAATGTAATATATATATTAGCTGAGTAACCTTGGTCAAACCACTTGACTTAGTTTAGTTTTTTAGTTTCATACTAGAGGCAACTTGCTAAGATTCTTGAGTTCCAGAGAAGATTTGACTTTACCTGAAGGGTTTCTTTATCTTGGAGTTTGCTCTACCATTTAAATCATAGCTCCAGTATAAAGGTCTCTAATCTTCACTAAATGTTGGGAACTGTTTGTCAGCTTGTTGTCTGATAGAGAGCTGAAAGAAATGGTTCCGTAAAGTAAATAAAGCTTTTATTAAAAAATGTGTTTTCGTATGAAAAATTTGTTTTGAATTTGCTTGAAAAGATAAAATTTTCCAGTGACTTTTACTTCCCAGATTCAGTGAAATTGCTGGAGCCTAAAAATTAGATTGATGAATAAAGTTATGGTATTTACACTATTAAAATTTTGAATTTTCCTATTTTTCTCCTTCTTTGTTATTTACTTTTTGGCCCAATTTGTATGCATTTCCCATTTCTAAAATATCTTCATAGTTTCCCTTAAAAATATATCTGGAAAATGTGATTAAGAAATAATGGGAAAATGTTCTCACAAAGTCGTTTTTATTGACTCAGGGCTCATAATGTGCTGTTACATTTTTTGCCATAAAATGCAGTACTTTAGCATACATTTTCTACAACTTAAAAAAATTTCTAGGGATTGGCAAGAAAATTGTACAAGTAGTGGGAAAGTATAAAAGGTGGGCTTGTTGTATATGAGAAAAAGGGTGACTTTAACAGAAGGAACACTTTTTTATCCTTTAAATGCAGTCACAGCCACTTGCCTTCTTGGAGGAAGATATTCGTGAGGTCTTAAAAGAAGAAACTGGAACAGACATATTCCTCAAAGAGGAAGATGACTCTACTTATAAAAGCTGCAAACAAGAGGTAAACTTGAAATATTGTAGTATAGTACTTGTTAAATCAATATCCATTTTGTTCTGTAATAATTCTTCCCTTATAAATTGTTCATTCCAGCATGTTTCTTCTGTGAAGAAAGTCAGAAAGTCGTTAGTTTTAGATAATTGGGAAAAAGAAGAACCAGGTACTCAGCTGTTAACAGAAGACAGCATTTCAGATATGCAGGTTGGTGAATAGCTTTTTAAAATATAAAACTGAAACTTACAAGAATTTTAGTTTTCATCATATTTTGTCAATTTTTGTTGAGTGTTGGGTTCTAATTTCCTTAAATAACCTGAACTAGAAGTACATTTAGAAATTCATAGTGGATGAGTATTCTTCAATATGGAACTCTTTTAACTAATTTTTAAAAGAATCATCAACATGCCTGTTTTATGTGTATTTGAGATACTTGAAGCTTTTTACTAACTGGAATAAAAACCACTAAACATCACCAGAGCTTTTAATTGCTTATCTCCAGGATATTAGTTGGTCTTGGGTGATCTACCGTTGTATAAATGATACTTTGCAGAACTTAGGGAAGATAGCATTTACTTATAGAATATTTGTCAAACTTTAGGAAAGATTTAGCTTCAGTTCTTGAGTTTAAAGACAAAAAAGGAACCATTTTAAACGAAAGAAGTTAACTCTTTCCAACCTTGCCTTATGTGTCACTAATTGTTACCTAAGGAATTATTCATATCTTCAGTACTACTTACTGTAGGAGCTAAGAAGTGTCAGGCTCTGCTTGGCAGCTTTAATCCATTCTCTCCACTTCTGAGTGGCTACAAATAGCCATTGGATATTTGCATTTCTTTTGGCCCCCTCAAACTCCCCCCCCCCTTTAGTGTCACTATCAATGGAGAAGAGTGCTTTTTAAGAAATTAGTTTCACAAAGACAAACCTGAAGGTATGCTTTTGTAGACTTTGAGATAGGGAGAACTTGTTGCTGTGTAGTCAAAGAGTGAAAAGAAAATAATTTGAGAGGGTTTTTTTGTGTTTTTGCCCCTTTCTCAAATCTTTACTCCATGAGGTATTTGATGCAGCCATTCATTATCAGACTAATGCCATCAGGAAATTATAAATGCTTTTGTCACTTTTTTCCATCTTTCTTTGATACTACCTACTTTACCAAAATGCTTCTAGATGTCCTGATGGAGAGGGTTTGGGAATACTGTTACATTTTCTCTATAGGAGATGTCTTGTACTGTTACCTCAAACACCTGGTCCTGACCCTCCCTTTCCTTGCAGTTGTAGCACCAATGCCATATCCACAGCAGCCGCCATGGATATGCAACTGTATTTCCAGGATAAATTCACAAAATATAGAGTCTCTTCCTCAAAGATGAAACCAAAATATTTATTCAGATACCAGAAAGCCAATTCCACGGGGGTAATAGCAAAGTTTGTACACATTACCAGTAGAGGGAGGACCGCCATCCCCAAGTCTTTCCTCCATCAGGCCTCCCCACAAATAATCTCCCTTAGGCAAAATGCTCCTTTCTCTCTCAGGCTAGGTGCTGTGCTCTGCCTCTCTCTCTGCTGCACCCTTCCTGCCCTACTTGTTCAGCAAGCTCCTTCTGCCATCAGCTCCATGTAACTCAGGCTGTGGGCTGGGCCAGAGCTCAAAACAGGTCACATGGGCCTGTTAAGGGGCAGGAAGATCTTCAGATTTCCTTAACATTATAGCAGTGTACCCTTAACCCAAAGTAAGAAAGCTTTGTTGATCTTCTTCCATGGATTTGTGATCTCACTGGTGTGGTTACTGTCCTCAATAAGGCAGATTGTAAGCCATACATAACTGCCCATCATTTGCAACTCTTATCTATGTTCTCCCATAAATCTGCCATAGGGATCCACCCAGTGTACTAATGAGGTTTCCCTTTAATTCCTTTGTATTGTATGGATATCAGTGAATCTTTTCTTTGTTTTTCCCTTCATATTACTCCAAAACTCTGCATTCCATCCTAAAATCTCTTCTGTCATACACAAGGTCACCTAGACTGTCATTGACCATTTTTACTGGTAGAGAGCTCTACTTTACAGGTCAAACCATTCTGTTGCAGAATTGCTCCTCTCTCTCAGAAAGCTTTTCCTTATGTGGAAATGACTCCCAGTAACTTCTCCTCATGAGTTCTGGTTCTGTCCTCTGACACAAATTGTCCTCTGACAATAATGGAAAATGATTTTTTTCCATGCCAAAACTCTTCAAAAATTCTAAAGACTGCTTCGTCTGGTCTTCTTCACTTAAATAGCCTTACTTTTCTCCCCTCTTTCTTGTGTTTCATGGTTTCCAGGCCTCTTATCTAAAGAGTCAGCATTACGTAGAGGAAAGAACACTAGACTTGGGAAGAAAGGGAGAACTGAGTTCAACTCCTTCCTCCGCCACTAATTGTGTAATCAAGGGCAAATCACTTAACCTCTCTGAGTTACAAGTTTTTTCACTTGTAATATTGGGATATTAATGCCTTTAGTACTTACTTCATGAGATTTTTATGAATATCAGATGAGATGATTGCATATTGATTGCAAGCATTAAAGTATGACATAAATGTCACCTGCTATTATTTTGACTTTCTTTATCTGTAGGGTTACATTATTTCAATTGGTCAATGTCCCTCTTAAAATATGATACCCACAATATAATACTCCATATGTAATCTGACCACAGGGACTATTATGTTCCTTGAGTTCTTAATTTAAGTATTGTACTAATACATATGCAACCTGGGATTATGTTAGTTTTTGAGAAGTCAGAGTTGACTTTTACAGTGCCCAGGCCTTTTTCATTTGAACTACTGTTAAGCCATATTTTTCTGATTCTTTTTGCCATATTTTTCCGATTTAAAATAAAACCTAAATGGAAGATTATACCTTTGTCCATTGTATATTCTTCTTGTTGCTTTGTTGTTCCAGCTTAGAGAAATGTTTTAAAATTTTGATTCTGTCATCTGGCACATTAGCTATGTCTCTTTCCTAACTCTGCATCATCCTCAAACTTGATAAACATAGTACTAGGTAATTAACTTTATGGCAAGAATAAGGAGTTTTTACTGTATTGTGAAGTACTGGGGGTTTTATTGGTTTTTTTTTTTAGGCCAAATATATAGGAAAAAATACTTATGGCAGCCTTGCTTTTGAGTCATATATACAGTATAGATGATTAACTTTTTTCTTTTTTTTTAAGGGCATTACTGCTTATATTTGTGTATTTTTTGGTGACATTTTTCATGGTTAGAGTAAAATGCTGCTAGAATGACAGTTCTCAAAAGCTGTTAAGTTTCAGTGCTTTTCTCATCTCCATCTCTGAAACTTTTGTTTAATTCTTGTGAATTACTCATCTTTAATATCATAGACAAAGCTTTCTTGGGAAAGGAGTAAAGCTAATTCAAGCTCAGATTTTTATATTTTATTCCCCTTTAAAATTTTAATTAGTTGTAGGTATTTTATTTTCATTTCTCCTTTTTCCCCCTTTTAGTCAGAAAATATCTTTACAACATCTTTATTAATGATACCATTATTGGAAATACATGACAACAGGTGCAACCTGACACCAGAAAAACAAGATATAAATTCAGCCAACAAAACATACACATTTACTAAAAAGAAACCAAATCCTAGCACTTCCAAAGGTGTCAAATTGGAAAAGTCTCTTCAGGTATGGATTTATAAAATTTTTTTAGTGATTTAAAAAATATTCAGTTATCAGCTTGGTGCTACTGGTCATGAATTCTTTTCTTTCTAGAAAGCAACCAATGTAATGATCGCTAAAGAATGCATTGACTGCTATTTTACAGTTCAGTTTAAATCTGGATTTCAAAAGGAGAATCTGTCATTTACAAATCTGTATGTGTAGGTTAAACAATTTGAGATGTAACAAAGACTCTACACTGGTGGTTTTCAAGCTTCTTTGACTGATGGTACACTAAATTCATGCCTGTGTTTTTGGCACCCATCCTTCTATAACAAATACCACCCTGAAAGGATGTGTGGTCGGGGGCTGTCCCAGCAACCCCGTTGCTACACATGATTGTTCTACTTGAGCAGTGATTGACTGTGAGCTTCTGGCATGCAGGTCGCACAACAAAACCCCTTTCCCAGCTGCAATGCAACCCTAGTACAGCTGCAGATTTAGGCCAGAGCATTGTCTTTTAGGTACAACACACATTGGAAAATGTGGGAGGGCACTGAAGAGAGAAGTTTCTCTTCATGCCTGAGAGGGTACAGAAATAGCATCCTTCTGGATACTTAAACATTCCATAGAGATGACATTTGCAATCTGTTAGATCCTGTCACCATGCCCAGGAGTTGCTCTGGGTCATAATATTAGTTACACTTATTTTTGAAACATTTGGGAGGATTTCGTTGTTAGTAGTGGTAATATGCAAATAGCCATTTGAAACATAACATTGGCTATTCAGTACATAAAAGTCTGGATATATAAAACAGATTCACAGGCTTCGTAAAAGGATTCACATATGGTTATTTTAAATAGCAAGATCTCAGTGAGTTTCACATTTTTCAGTACAAAAATATAATTTGTCCATATTTTTTCAGGGATACCTCTGTTGCATAAATTCATAGTAGTATGATAGCCTTTGTTCTAATAAGTAAAATATGAACTTCATGCCATTCTTTATGAATTGTTATGCAAGAAATCCATTATATTTTAAACAAATTTCTCAACATCACATTCTCTGTTTACTCATCCTGCTCTTACAAACTTCTACACAATAAAGCCTGGAAAGGGATTGGAGAAGTTTCCTTTTCACACTGAAGCTCTCAACTACTCATGAAAACATCCTTAAACTAGTGCCCTGAAACTTTCCTTCCCCAGGGGAGGTATGAATTTGACTGACATTGAGAGAGTTCATTTTTAAGTCTAAAATTCTGAATTGGTACAGATACATTTATTGTGGCAATTTTTTAACTTGATTGTCATGTGTTTTCCCTTTGTAGTCCAATTGTGAGTGGGAGGCAGTGGTTTATGGAAAGACTGAAGATCAACTTATAATGACTGAACAAGCAAGAAGATACCTGAGCACTTACACGGCAGCAAGCAGCACCTCCAGGGCACTAATACTGTAATTGTAATGATAGCTGAGGAAAGTGTGCCTCTCCTTTACTATGTATTCTGCACTAAATTAGGTTGCAGTGAAATTTGTCTATGAACAGTTTTTAAACATTTTTAAGATGGCCTTAAAAATTTTCACATCTTTTTAATAACTATCAAGCAGGCTAAAAGCTAAACTGTTTTAGTAAGGGATTATCAGAGCAATCTTGTAGTGTTTTAAAGGATTTAAAAAAATTGTTTTTAAAAAACAGTAAGAAAAGCAGCATTAGAACATGCATAAGTATTTTAATAGCAATTTTTTCACATTTCATTTCCATAAAATGTTGCCTACTATCTTGATGCTCTCTTGATGCTGCAGTTTTGTTGTAGAGTAGGTTATAAGTACTTAATGATTTCTGAAACCACATGGCCTGTGTGTGGGAGAACATGCACAGGTTGATGAAAGTACTTTAGCCTATGTGTTTATTTGCTTGTGAGCACTCTGTACTACTATGTATAAAGAAACACAGTGGAAAGAAATGTTAAAGAAGGGTAGAAAGTTGCACTACTAGTTTTTTGTATTCTTCAAAAACAGTGAAATTAACTACAGTGTTAAATATATTTATTTGAAAATGGTACTAGGAATAAGATGGGTTGAATAAAGGGTTTTTTCATTTTTAGTACAGAGTCAGTATTTTCTTCATAAATCTCAGAAGAGCTGAGAGCTTTGTTGAATGTATTGTACAGTGTGTAGGGGCAGGAAAACTTTGTAAATTGGAAAGGAATCTGTTTTTATAATTTATTTTCATTTTAAAGCTTAAATGTAGATATTTATATGTATACAGGGTGTCTAGAAGCCAATGTTGTTTCCTGTTTTAACAACTGTATTAAGGACAAGTTTGGACCTTGAAATATGAAACAGCAATAACTTATAGGCTGCAGAGAATACCAATTCTATGCTGTATGTCACATCTACCTAAATATTGCACTATGCCCTTTAAATCATGTTGGTTATAAAATAGTTATTACAAAATTTTTACTAAATTATAATTTAACTTTTTTTTATTATATCTGAGGGTCATGTAAATTAGCATCATAATTTGTACATGTGTTTTAAAATTGAGCGTTTTATTTTGTTAAAACACACAACATAGCACCATGGTCCCTAACCAAGTCTTACCTGCACTTAGAAGTTTATTATATTTACTTAGCATTTCAGAAATAGAGCAAATATTATTCTCTTATTTATACAGAAAAAACTTTTGTCCTTTTATATAAAACTTTGGTGTTTTCTCTACAGGTTACAACAGTTGCTTCGGTTGCCTGTTTTAGGTATTTGCACTTCTTTTTTCTTTTTGAAGGAATGTCTTGGTTTGCTTTTGTTGTAGAGATTTTATGTAGTTAATTCCTTGCAGAGTATAATGGTATGCTGTCAATTTACACTGACAGGTAAATAGAATTGTACACTGTAGTTTTAGTTATTTATAATTAACACACTCTCTCCCTCTCCACTCCTGAAGTGTGCTGCTATAGAGAATAGCAGAATCAGCTTGCTGCTATGAGAGACGGAAAGAGCAACCACCATATGCACTGTGTGTAAAGATAAAATCAAATGATGGCAGGTTCTCAAGTTAACTTCATGGGATCAACCATTACCAGGCAAATTCTTGCTGAACTGATGCTCTCAAATCCCAAAAGTTGAGCTTTGGTTATCATCCTGAAATATGAAAATAATACAGTGGCTTAAAAGAAAAAAGCAACAGCTCCAGGGTCTGTCGTCTATTTTTATGTTAGATAGGAATTGAAATATCAGAAGTTTGAATTTGTAGCTATTGTGCAGTAGACCTAAAAGGATCTCAAACTATTTAAATCTGAGTCACTTTGGCCCTCCCCAGTTTTTGTATACTGTAGTGAGGAGTGCAGAAAATACACAGTATTAAAATTATGCCTTGTTGATATCAAATAGAACAACCAGTTTTGACCTCCTTAGCAATGTCTATTGGGGGTGTTAATTCCTTGCTAATTAATGGAGTTCTTGCAGAAGTTACACTATGAAAAACAAATTGACGTACAAAATTATAAAGTATCATTTCATTTACAATGAGCTAGTGGCACATAGTGGGCATTGGATTGTTTTTTCTCTTTGAAGCACATAGCTAATATGGGTGCACACAGTCTCAAATCACCAAGATCTATTATATAGAAAAATCTACTTTTTTAAAAAAATAAGATTTCTTTTGCTTGAACATTAATCCCAAATGTTAATGTATTACAGATTTTATAAACCTAGGTTTACTGTACATAGCATATATTAGGGTTGGTATTGGTTGAACCCTTTAGCTAACTGCTTTGTTGCTTTTGCAAGATGTCAATATTTAACATATCAGACATTTTAAGTCACCTTTTTACTGTTTGTATATATGTGTGCATTATAATTTTTCAAAATGTTGTAAACAACCTCGATACACATGTAGCAGCCAAACTTGTGTGGAAATGGGCTATACATATAAAATATTCCATTTTGCCTTTGGGTTTTGACATTAATGTACAACAGTTACGTCCCTCAAGTTGAGTTTCTTGTTGTACTGGAAAAGTACCTTTTCCATTGTAAGAGAATCTTACGTACAATGCTGATTTATGTTAACATCCAAAATAAAACATCTGTGTACAAGCTGACTTGAAATGTTCATTTGTTTGAGGAATTACTCTTGTATGTGATAGTATTTGTTGCACTAAAAAGGCATGTTAAAAAAATGTATTATTTGACTCCTTGTTAGGGCATAACCATAATTGTTCAGAGCAACCATATATATAATAATATATTGGATATCAACTCCTTGCATGAAATTAGTTTTGCCATCGCACTCCTACTTGGTTTTACCTTTTGGTTGGACTGGGATGATGGGACTGTCAACCAATCAGATATCCTCATTTCAGTGCAATTTCCTTGGGTGCCTAGAGGAACTTTCTACCATGTTACATCTCAATTGCCTCCTTTTTCTTTTTCTTTTTTTTTTTTTTTTTGCTTGTGAAACAAAGAAGATATGAGCATTTAAAATTAGCTACCTACTAGTAATGAGACTCCATCTAAACTTAATGAGAATGCTGTTCTTGAACAGCAAACGCTACTGTGACTGGTATCATAATACTATATGACTTAAATCTTGGAAGACAATCTAATAAGAATCAAAATTGTGGGTAATCCAAATGGCCATGGATAGACACATAGTGGACAGAAATAGCCTATGGTAAGTGACCAATGAAGATGTGTGCAGAAAGTGGTATAAATTATGAGTAGGCACCTACTTTGAAATAAAAGTTGTAGAAATTAGAGCTTATTGACAGAACATAAGATTTTCCTTGGTACTAAATGTTATTCATAGATGCCTGAATTTGTAGAGGAAAAACATCATGAAATTCACATATAATCAGGAATTGCTGAATCAAAATCAGATTGTTTCTGCCTGTCAAAGGTTTAATCATCAATTTGAGGGTCGTGACATACTTTCTTCCATAGAACTCATATTCATAGCTCTTTCATAGATATATTTTCTAACTCTGGAAAATAGCTATAGAAAGAAAATAAGAAAAATAATAAAATATAATACCTTTCTACCCTGCAAAAACAATGCTAACAATGTTTTTTAAATTCTCTTTTCTAAGTTCTTTGTATAGTCTGTATTTTAGCCTCCAGTGACTTCTAAGCTATTTCATTTTTGTGTTTCCATCATTCTAGCTTTCTATTCTTCATTTCATCGGTATTACTTCCCTCCTTCTCTCTCTCTCTCTCTCTCTCTCTCTCTCTTTCTCTTTCTCTCTCTCTTTCTCTCTTACTTTCTCTCTGTCTCTCTGTCTCTTTCTCTCTCTGTCTCCCCCTCTCTCCACACACACACACACACACACACACACACACAACCAGCTAGAATATGACAGCACCATACAAAGAAACTGTCATCACACAGACATTTCTTCTTATAATGGCATGGGAAAACTGACTCATAACTCAAAAGTTCAAAAAAATCAAGGCTGTCAGTAAAGCTATCTAATAAAGTAGCATTCAAACTGTAAATATTGGTAGAAAAGATTGATGCATAATGATGAAGTGAAAAGGAATAATAGAACAATTCTATTTATATACAGCAACTTTATACACCAATTTACTATAAGATTAATGGCAATGCAAGACAAAAGGCAATAGAAAATTAAACACTGAATATGACAACTTCAGTAACAATATCAGCAATGAAGAAAAGTGCTGCAAAATGAACGAAGTAAAAGCTATAAATGACAAAAAGAGAAAATGAAAGAAAAATCCAATTGCTATAACTAAAAGGGCTGTTTTTTCCAAAAGACCACTAACATGAAGCAGCTATTAGTACAAAAAAGTAAACAAAAATGATATATTTAGATTTTATTGTTGATGTCTTTCAAATCAAAATTATGAATGAAAAAGGAATCAGCAAACATCCAACACAATATGTTACAATGAATTCCAGCTATAATAAAAATATGCCAAAAATCTATTAAATTGTGGAAGTAAAATTACATTTATTTCAATTGTGAATAGAAGATAACCTTTGTTATTTAAAATAAATTAAGGGTGCAATATATGTGCTTGATGACATAAAAATGAAATTTTCTGTACAGCAAAAAGTGCTGGAAAGTGGAAGAGATAGGAAATAAACCTGGAGAGGCAAGTAGAAGCCAGATTGTGAAGAGATTTAAAAAGTAAGCCCACAAAGTAGTATTGTGTATCTTTTCAAGCATAATTATTGCTTGGAGTGCATTCTTTTTCCTAATAAAGAATATATCTCCTTTTATTTTGTATCCTTTAAAATATTTTATTAGTTAATACTGAATTACTGGGTTAACAGACTTGACATTCAGAAAAATTATGTCTTACATAATTTTTACATGTTTTACATAAAAATTTGTCTCAATATTGTATGTTTTGCAGGTGCATTAAAAGCTTTGGATATTTGAAAAAAAAATAAGAAAAATAACTGGGAAAAATGGTAACGAGAAAAACCTTGGTATTTAAGATGTATGAGGAACTGTTAAAAATATTCAAAGACAATTCCTAGTTTCTAGTGTCTAAAAATGGCCAAAGGATATTTTAGGAATACAATTCTCTCCCCCCCCCCCCAATTGTTAATTTAAAAAATGTTCAATAATCAGTACAGATGCAAGCTAAAGCAATGTTGAAGTACTGTCTCAAACTTGTCAAATTGGCAAAAGTAATTAGAAGCAATTAAATTCAGTTCTGGCAAGGCTGTGGAGAATAGGCACATTCACTGCTAGTAGATTTGCAAACTGAAGTCTTTTTGGAGAGCAAGCCCATAGTTTGCAGCCAAAGTTAAAAAATCAAAGCAATACAATAATCCATTCCAGTGTTGTAGATATAACCTGAGAGTTCCAGGAGGCAGAGCCAAGATGGCTGAGTGAGAGCAACGACTCACTTAAGCTCTTAGACAAGCTCCTTCAGATACCTCTAAAAAGAGAATCTGACCAAATTTTGGAGGTGCAGAATCCAATAGGAGACAGACTATGGCAGATTCACAGCCCAGGACAGACTGGAAGGTTGACAGGAGGGATCCGCTCCGTGGGGGTGAGCCCACAGCACATAGCACAGTGCCTTCAGTGCAGCAGAGCAGTAGGGCCCTGGGGAGGACTGAGGCAACAGCAGGTAGAATGGCGAAGCAGCAGCCCAGGTTGAGAGACCTACAGAACCTAGCAAATGATAGCCACTGAGCTCCAGATACCAGCTGCAGCAGCTCCTGAGACTTTCAGTCCACAGATCAAGTGTCTGTAAGTCACCTACTAGATCTCCCGGGAGCTAAAATGTGGAGTGATTGGTAAATGCTCTCTCCTCCACCTTTGTTGACCTCGAAAGAACCATAAAATATTTCCCCAGAAAAATCCCAGATCGGTGGGCACAGTGAAGGGGCAAACAGTCTCATAACACCTGAGGCTAGGAAAATAGCTAAGGGGAAATTCTTCTTACTGTGGCAGAGGTGAACTGGGAGGAGAGGGGCCCCAGGGCAATGGAAATTCACACTAAGACCCAGCTGTGCCTCAGCCCTAGGAGAGGAACCACAGAGGGGGTGGAGACTTGCACTAGGACCCAGCTATGCCTCAGCACTGGAAGAGGAGCCACAGAGGGGGTGGAAACTCTCCCTAGGATCCAGGCATACCTCAAACGCTCCAGGGGAAATGGGAAGACAATAGGGCAACTGGGATCACCATCCCCTGAGCTTGCATTTGCCTCAGCTCAGCTGAGGAGATCTCTGGGGACCAGACTACCCCTTACCCACACTTAACAAGCTGGGCCCAGGGGTGATTGAGGAAACACAAAACAAAAAGATAAAAAGGCACCTGCCCTTAGCTTTTTCACACAAGTCAGCTCCACACCAAGTTCTGCAGCTTCTAACTGAAAGAACCAGAAGCCACAACACAAATCACCATCATGAGCAAGAAAAAGCAAAGCAAGGGTGGAAAAGCCAGACTCTTTCTATGGGGACAAAGGCCAAAACAAATACCAAAGAAGTCAGTAGTGAGACTGTACTTCCATTTGAAACTTCAGAAGGGATTATGAACTGCTTGCATGCACAAACAGCTCTCCTGGAACAACTGAAGAAGGAAATAGAAGAGAAACTAGCCAATGATTTTAAAAGTATGAAAAAAAGAATTCACTGATGAGAACATCTCTTTAAAAAGGAAAATTGAACAAATGGAAAAGGAAGCATAAAACCTAACTGGGAAAATTGGACAAATGGAAAAGGAAACACAAAACCTAACTGGGAAAACTGGTCAAATGGAAAAGGAAGTACAAAAACTAACTGGAGAAAATAACTCCTTAAAGGAACAATTGGACAGATGGAAAAGGAGATGCAAAAGTTAACGGAAGAAAACAATTTGATAAAAATTAGAATTGGGCAAGTAGAAACTAATGACTCTATGAGACATGAAGAATCAGTCAAACAAAACCTAAAGAATGAAAAGATAGAAGGAAATGTAAACTATTTAATTGAAAAGCAACTGACTTGGAAAATAGATCCAGGAGAGAAAATTTAAGAATTATTGGCTTACCAGAAAAGTATGATGAAAAAAAGAGTCTGGATAATATCTTCCAAGAAATCATCAAAGAAAACTGCCCAGAAATGCTAGATTCAGAGGGCAAAATAGTCATTGAAAAAATCACCTCCCAAAAGGGATCCCAAACTAGATATAACCTGAAAGTATTTTTCAAAAGAAAAAATAAAGTTTTTATAGCAACATCAATAATTGTAAAAACTGGAAGTAACTTAAATATCCATCAATAGGGTAAGGGTTAAATTATAGTAAATTAATACAGTGTGATCCTAAAATGCGATTACCATAGATAATCAGGAAGAGTATAAAATTTGTAAAACCCTTTATGAGCCCTTGATGTAGCAATGAATTGACCAACTGTTCTGGAAAACATTTTGAAACTATATCCCAAAAGTCACATAATTGTATATAACCTATTATCTAGCAATAGTTTTATTAGACATATACTCAAAGAAGCTGAAGACACAGGGAAAAGACTTGCATATATAAAAACAGTAGTAAGCCTTTTGTTGCAGTGGACTGGAAATACAGTGCCCATCATGTGGGGAGTTACTAAACAAATTGTGGCTAGATTGTAGACTCATTACCACGACTTCCTCTGCTCACTCTTCTAGATCCACAATAGTCTGTTTTCTGACCTCATTACTCATCTGTAATTGCTCTCTCCAAAATTGCCAGATCTGATGATGTCTTCTTGATCTTCATCCTTCTTGATCTTTGGGCAGCATTTGATAGTACTACATACTTTCTCTTCTTTGAGTTTTTGTGACAATTTTCTTCTGTTTTTCCTCCTACCTTTCTGACTACTCCTTAATTTCCTTTGGTCATCATCCAGGTTATATTCACAAGTTGTGAGTTTTCCCCAAAGTTCTGTCCTCAGCTGTCTTCTCTACACTCTCTAACCTGGAGAATTTAGCTCCTCTAGTTTCAATGATCTCCTTACACATATGACTTCAAGATCTGCTTCTCCAACCTTTAATCTTCCTCCCAGGCTTAGTCCCACATCACCAACTCTCAGACATTTCAAACTAATGTCTCATCCATATCTCAAACTCATTATACCCCAAATAGAACTTAATCTCCTGCTACACCCACTTGTCTTCTGACCTTCCACCTGTTGAAGCTATTAAAGTTCTCAGCTTTGATGTCATTCTCACCTTCTTATTCAATCACCTATGTATCCAAGAATTTGCTAAATCTTTTTGTTTCTATCTTCACAATCTCTCATGGTTCCCTCCTGACACTTTCATAGTCATAACTAAAGTTTAAGTAATGACTGTTTTCCTGTACTATTACTGCAGTAGTCTTCTAAATTATCTTCTAAATAGTCTCCTGCCTCCAAGTCTTTCTGCCCACATTTTCAATCATCCAAAACACCACCAGTGATTCTCTGAAAGCTCAATTCTGTCCATGTTCTTCCTTACTTAATAAACTCCAGTAGCTCCCTGTTCTAGGATCAAATATGAACTATTGTTTGGCAAACACTTCATAAGCTGGCTCTTTCTTATCTTTCCAGGCCTCTTACATATTACTCCCCTTCATACACTCTATGGTCCAGCCATATTGATCTTAAATGATGTCTGTCTTCACTTCTGTCTCTTGGAATTCCTGGTTTCTTTCAAGTCTCAGCTTGTGACATCCTTTGCATGAGGGCTTTTCTGGTACCCACAGTTTCTACAGCCTTCCCCTCCTAGGTGATTAGATATCTACTCTGTATGTATCATATCTACCTATATTTGTACAGATTGTCTCCCCCATTAGAATATAAACTCCTTGAGGGTAGAGATAGTTTATGTTTTATCTTCAGTGCCTAACACAGTTCCAGGACGAATAGCAGGCCCTAAATACTTGTTGTTTGAGTGTACTATATAAATGCAAGGTAATTATTGTACTATAAGAAGTGATAAACATGAAGGAATCACAGAAACAGGACAACTTGTGTGAACAGATACAAAATGAAATGCACGCACTCAGGAAAATTATTACATAATAATATACCACAATAATGTTAAGGAGAGCTACTCCTTAAACAGATGTCTAACCCTCATTTTACAGTTAAGTTAAAAGAGTTGTACATAGCAAGAGAATATGGGTGAGGATGGACGCTAGCAGACAGTTCTCTTCCTAACAACTCAGGGGAAACTACAGAATTCCATTGACCTCTACCTTAGCTTATAGGGCATATGGGTAGAAGGCAGAAACTGAGTAAATGAAGGAGCCAATATAGAGGAAAAGTATGTGACACTATGGTGAGCCACGGACAGCAGATGGGACATCGGAAACAACAATGGGGATTCCTGAGGTCAAAGCCATGAGGAAGGAGCTGGACTGTATTAGCGATAAGGCCTCTTCTCATGCAGTTTGGAATTCTAGGAACCTGGAAATGTAAGGGTACAGGGCAAGTCTGCCTTGAAAGAATTCAACCACTCAAACCTTCTTTCAGTCAAGAAACAAGTTTTATGGTGTTGCCAACAGAAGCGGATGAAACTAAGTGAATCTGTGCAATTTAATGGTACTTCTGGATGGGATTAAGGAGTGGCAAGTAGTCTGGGATGATCCAGAAGCCCAGAGGAAGTGTCTGGGTGGGATTAAGCAGTGTCAAGTAAACTAAGTAATTAAGGGGCGTTGGAGTGGGCCAGATGCCTTGGGCCAAGGCACTGGTGATCTGGGCTACTGAAATGTGTGGGAAAATTCAGGGATTGGGTTGCTCTCAAAGGCATGGTCTTTTCCTTTTAGAGTTTCAGATTCCATGACCCCTCTCTTCTAGTTCTAAAATATCATCCTGTGAAATGTGATCAGGCTGTTGAACAACAGAAATGCTAAACTGTGTGTATTTTATTGAATGCTTTTAAATCAAGTCAGAGGATGAGAGAGCATTCCTTATTCTAGAGAGATGAAATGTTTGTTTGAGTCTGAATCTAGGGTTGCAGTTAATTTAGGATACTTTTTTTTGACAGTAGCAAAAGGCTGACATTTTCCTTTTTTTCTTGAGAACAGCTATATGTCATTTAAGGCTTTGAAAATCAAACCACACCCCCACAGAGTCTGGGTGGGAATCTCTGCTTGCTTGCAAAGGGAAAGACTTGTCCCTGAGGGGGAGGGAGCTGTTCCAGAGGCTCCACTCACATGAAAAGAGAAGCAATAGCTCTTTTTTATTGCTGCTTAGCTATTTTGGTTGTCCTACTCTTTGTGAACCTCGAGTGAGATTTTCTTAGTGGAGATACTGGAGCGGTTTGCCGTTTCCTTCTCCAGCTCATTTTACAGATGAGGAAACTGAGGCCAACAGGGTTGAGTGACTTGGTGTGTCACACTAATAAGTGTCTGAGGTTGAATGTGAACTCCTTAAGATGAGCTTTTCTGACTCTAATCTCACCTAATTGCCCCAAATAGTTGTTTTAAGCATCTAAAATTATAACCGTGGGTCTACTGATTAAGCGAATGATTGAATGATGGTTGATCGTCATACTTCGCTCCTCAGTGCCACCTGTTAATTACAAAGTTCATAGTTTCATATATAATCTCCTTTTTTGTATGTTGTATAGTTAAATGTTTATGTTTGCTGATAATTAAGGTCAAAATAAAATATAAAATAAAAAAACAAAACCTTCTATGGAATAACGCAAAGGAGAAAGTACAGTTCCAAAAGAGAATGTACACTATTGAATGCAGGAAAGGAGAAGTGGATGGAAACGAATGCCCAAAGAAACCCTATGGAAACTCAGGGAGTGAATGATAAATTATTAAAACATTTGACATTTTGAAATTAATTTTAATAGTCATCTTATTTTTAAATAGTGGCAAAACAAGTTTAGTTGATTTTGTTTATATTTAATGTTAAGTTTATAATCCATCATGTACATCTGAAAAAACCCTCACTACTGAATGGGTCTTTTCTTTCACCCCTTTCCTACTGGGGTTTTAATACTTCATTACGGGTTATATACTCTCTTTTTAATATATACATCTATTCATGTAGGTATAAAATGAAGACATCTAGAGCCCAACTGATACTAATATGAATATCAAGACATTTCAGCTGTAATCTGGGGAAAATACTGAATTAAACACATTTCAGATTTGACTTTTAGAATTTTATCCAATATTTTTCATATGAATAGTTGCTTCTATCTACCTACAGAGGATTGTACACTTCCCTTGTGGTCAAAATGTTGCCTGAAAGTAGCTTGTAGAAATCTTTGGGAATGAAATTTATAACAGAGAGGTAATGTGACAGTGAATAAATGAATGAATTCTTAAAAATTTAATTAGTGCTTACCGTCTGTAAAGTGATAGGGTTACAAATAGGAAAATAAACAGTTCAAGAGGAAACATACAAAACAAGTTTCAGCTTCAAATCAAATGGAATGGCTATATGGTTTTTAGGGTATGTTGACAAAGCAGTTGGTAATGAATCACTTGAATGTAATTACCATTGATTATACTATATCTGTTTCTGCTATGGACACATTTGACAGTGCCAGTGTGTACGGTATTGGACTTAAGCAGGGTTGTTCATGGGTGACTTTAGACACATTACTTTTAATTTCTCTGATCATCAGCTCCTTCATTTAGTAAACTCAGATTATAATGTTGATACTATTTGCCTTTTAGGATTATTGAGAGGTAGATATTTATAAACCTAAAAGTGCTATATAAATATGACCTGTTCTTAACAAGATTTTTAGTCACTTCTCAAAGGTATGATGCTTTGTATGTTGTTCTACATTGGATTTCCCCATAGTGATTTGTAAGGAACAATTCAATAGGGGAGGGTAAATCCCCTTGATGAATAATAGGCCCACCAGAGGTCAGCCATATGCAGTATGTTCATTCAGTGGGGCATGAAATAAACACATTTATAGGCTTTTGTTCAATAGACATGCTGGCTTTCAGAGCAAATCCATCTGAGACTGCTCAGAGCTACAGCCTGAAAATTTATTAATAGCCCCTTCTGTTCACCATCTCCATCTTTTCATAATCATTATTCCCCTTTGACCAAGGAGAGGTTCCTAACTTTTTTCCTGTTGGCACAAAACATCAAAAAATAAAATTTCTTAGCATTGCTTTAAAAAAAATATAAAACAATAATTATGAAGAAATGCTTTCAAAAATGCTGGATAAGGGCTCATTTTTTTTAAAATCTAAAAGATCCTCTGTTTTTGTAACTTAAATAGATAATGAAGGTAATGCCAGTGGATAAACAGAAGGGACTGTCATTCACAAGCAGTGCAAACACCTACCACTGGTTGCTAGGTGGAATAAGAGACACAAATTCTTTCTAAACAGTTTTTATACTTTTATATAAGGATCCTGGGAAAATGGACTAAATCCGCATGGTTTGCTGTTGTTGTCATTGAGACCTACGATTTTTTTAGTTTGGGGAACTCCTATTATGCAGCACCTTTCTCTCAGGCAGATAAGCAGCTCACCTAATCTTACAAGATTGTCTGGGTGGGTCACTGAGGTTAAGTGATTTGCTCAAGGTGACACATTATGTGTCAGACTGTAGCACCAGTGCGATATTCACAGTACCTACAGCAGCCATGAATATCCTGATGCAATTCTGAATCTTGAAATCCAACAGACCCTCTACATGGAAGACAGAACCAAAATATTTATTCAGACACTAGAAAGCCAAATCCATCACAGTAACAAAAATCTATACACAATAACAATGCAGAGGACAATACCATCCCCAAGCCTTCCCCCTGCTGGGCTTCCCACAAATCAGCTCCATTAAACAAATCACAAGCAGGCTTTCTTAAACAAAATACCCTTCTCTCATTCACAGCCAGCTGGCCTGCATCCTTCTGTTCTGACTGCTCTTTGACCAATTATTCTCTTAGCTCTGCTCTAGTTCCACCCTTCCTGTTCCATGTGATTTAAACTCATGTGACTTAAGCAGGTCACATGGTCCTATTAAGGAATGGGAAAGATCATCCCATTTAAATTATCATTATACAGCTATAGGAGTCTTTCTGACTCCATAGCACATTTTCTGTTATGTCATATTGCCTGTTGACAAACTGTATGTATTGAAAAGATTGTTCATTTAAAAAAACCTGTTTTTCTGTTGGAAATTTTTTCTTAAAATTGGCTTGTGAAGGGAAGGAATGAGGGTGCTGAGAGTTTCTGATAGCATAGGAGAATGTGTTAGTACTAAAAGAATGTGAGGGTGTGCTCATATGTGTGTGTGTGTGTGTGTGTGTGAGAAAGAGAGAAGGTTGGGGAGGGGACAGGAGGTACTAAGAGGGGTATAGGCAAAAGTTGACATGGACATTGATATACACATATTGATGTCCCTTAAACACCTTGGCCTTCCAAATCATTCCTTAGATTCACTTCAGTCACCTATCAAGTGGTCATCCATTGGATCTCAACATGGCCTATAATGGTGCTAATCTCAATAATTTTGAACTCTGAGATTTTCTTCTTGATCATAATCTCCAGGTTCTTCTATTTTGCCCTCTGTCTTGATTCGGTTTAATTCAGCAAACATTTCTTGAACTAAATGACTTTTGAGGTGTCTTCCAGCTCTAAGTCTAGAAACCTATGCTTCTATTAAGTGCCCACTAGGTGCAAGGCCCTGAGCTAGTTTCTGGGGATACAAGCACAAACATAGAAGACCCACTCTTTCACTAAAGAAACTTAAAGTTTCTTCACGAGCAGGGGAGATGGAATGGGATTAAATACAACAAATACACATGCAAATTTTGAACAAATGAATACGATGTAATTTTACCCTCTCTTAAACCAGTTCTTTATCTTCATTGAGAGGGCTAGTCTCTCCCATACTCCCTGGTCTCTTAACCTCTCACCCTTTCTCTGGCCTTAATTTCTTCTCTTCAGTTTTGATGTTCAAGACCATATTGCACTCCACCCCCTTGCCTTCCTGTCTTTTAAAATTAATACCCTTCCAATTCCCAACTCTGGATCACCTTTACCACCTGTGTTGTTTGTTCCTACTCCTGGACTGCTAAACTCTTCAAAGAATGTCATACCCCTATGAGTGACTGAGCTCCACTACAAATTCATTTTACAGTAACTAACCTCCACTGGGCCTTCACTAATATATGGCAATCCTTTAAATTCCATTTAAAATCCAGTGAATCTCTATCCTGATTCCTTCAATGACCATTTCAGACCCCTCTTCTCATGCCTTTTACAGATTTAAAACATGTGTTGGAGGCAGAATTAACAAGACTTGGCAATTGATTGGATGGTGAAGGGGTGAAGGAGAGACAAGAGTCAAAAAGACACAAAGTGTATGGGATTACCTGGAAGATGATAGTGCCTTCAAGAGAAGTAGACAATTTTGGAGGAGGGGCAGATTTAGTGGGAAAGAAATGAGCTCCATTTCAGATATATTGAAAAGGAGATGCCAAAGAGACATCCAAGTAAAAATGTCCAAATGATAATTGGTGATGTGGGAGTGGGACTCAGGAAAAAATTTTTTAACAAATTCTTGCTCAGGCTAGATGACCTCTAAGGCCCATCCCCAATGATTCTGGGATATTTATGGGCAGTGAAGATGGAGCTGATTGATGGTGAGAAACTGATGGAAGATTGTAGTAAACTGCTGGGATAGAGGAGAGTACTCATAGTTGGCCTTGGAAAGGAAAAGGAGCACGTCTTACTCAGAGACTGGAGAGAATGAGGAAAGGATAAATGACAACGTGGAGAAGTTTTATGTTATAGAGTAGGAGAGATGAGAGAGTCATCATGCATGACCTCAATAAAGTAGGAGATGCAGTCATTGATTAAGAGGGACGGGAGGATGAGATTGGAAGA
Organism: Bettongia penicillata ogilbyi; assembly: GCA_023548195.1. Lineage (NCBI taxonomy): Eukaryota > Metazoa > Chordata > Mammalia > Diprotodontia > Potoroidae > Bettongia > Bettongia penicillata. The sequence continues at coordinate 2,169,072 of JAJHZJ010000624.1, read as the reverse complement.
TTAAAAACTCAAATTCAGTTCAGTAGTCCCTGCAAGTAGTCCCTTATTCTCCCAGTTGTTTTTAATAGAATTCCTCTCTCCCTTTGAAATTATACTGTGTTTCCTTCTCTATGTTCATGTTATATTCCTTCTAGAATCTTTCTTTTTTAATTTTTTTTTATTTTTTAAAATTTATTTATTTAACTTTTAACATTCATTTTCACAAAATTTTGGGTTCCAAATTTTCTCATTTCTCCCCTCCCCCCACCTCAAAACACCGAGCATTCTAATTGCTCCTATCACCAATCTGCCCTCTCTTATAACATCCCTCCTTTCCCTTGTCCCCATCTTCTGTTTTGTCCTGTAGGGCCAGACAACTTTCCATACCCCATTACCTGTATTTCTTATTTCCTAGTAGTAAGAACAGTACTTGACAGTTGTTCCTACAACTTTGACTTCCAACTTCTCTTCATCCCTCCCTCCCCACCCATTCCCTTTGGGAAGCAAGCAAATCAATATAGGCCATGACTTCCATAATAGTCATGTTGTGTAGGACTAACTATATTTCCCTCCATCCTATCCTGGCCCCCATTGCTTCTGTTCTCTCTTTGGATCCTGTCCCTCTCCAAGAGTGTTGACTTCTAATTGCTGCCTCCTCCTACTGTCCTCCCTTCCATCATCCCCCCCCACCCTGCTTATCCCCTTCTCCCCCACTTTCCTGTATTGTAGGATAGGTTTTCATACCAAAATGAGTGTGCATTTTATTCCTTCCTTTAGTCGAATGTGATGAGAGCAAGCTTCATGTTTTTCTCTCACCTCCTCTCTTTTCCCCTCCACTGAAAAGTCTTTTGCTTGCCTCTTTTATGAGAGATAATTTGCCCCATTCCATTTCTCCCTTTCTCCTCCCAATATATTTCTCTCTCACCACTTAATTTCATTTTTTTAAGATATGATCCCAACCTATTCAATTCACTCTGTGCTGTGTGTGTGTGTGTGTGTGTGTGTGTGTGTGTGTGTGTGTAATCCCACCAACTACCCAGATACTGAAAATAGTTTCAAGAGTTACAAATATTGTCTTTCCAAATAGGAATGTAAACAGTTCAACTTTAGTAAGTCCTTTATGACTTCTCCTTGCTTTACCTTCTCCTTTACCTTTTCATGCTTCTCTTCATTCTTGTGTTTGAAGGTCAAATTTTCTTTTCAGCTCTGGTCTTTTCATCAAGAATGCTTGAAAGTCCTCGATTTCACTGAAAGATCAGTTTTTCCCCTGAAGTATTATACTCAGTTTTGCTGGGTAGGTGATCCTTGGTGTTAGTCCTAGTTCCTTTGACTTCTGGAATATCATATTCCACGCCCTTCGATCCCTTAATGTAGAAGCTGCTAGATCTTGTGTTATCCTGATTGTATTTCCACAATACTTGAGTTGTTTCTTTCTAGCTGCTTGCAATATTTTCTCCTTGACCAGGGAACTGTGGAATTTGGCCACAATGTTCCTAGGAGTTTCTCTTTTTGGATCTCTTTCAGGTGGTGATTGCTGGATTCTTTTAGTATTTACTTTGCCCTCTGGTTCTAGAATATGAGGGCAGTTTTCCTTGAGAATTTCATGAAAGATAATGTCTAGGCTCTTTTTTGATCATGGCTTTCGGATAGTTCCATAATTTTTAAGTTTTCTCTCCTGGATCTATTTTCCAGGTCAGTTGTTTTTCCAATGAGATATTTCACATTATCTTCCATTTTTTTATTCTTTTGGTTTTGTTTTATGATTTCTTGGTTTCTCAGAAAGTCATTAGCCTCCATCTATTCCATTCTAATTTTGAACGAACTATTTTCTTCAGTGAGCTTTTGGACCTCTTTTTCCATTTGGCTAATTCTGCTTTTGAAAGCATTCTTCTCCTCATTGGCTTTTTGAACCTCTTTTGCCAATTGAGTGAGCCTATTTTTCAAAGTGTTATTTTCTTCAGCATTTTTTTGGGTCTCCTTTAGCAAGGTGTTGACCTACCTTTCATGCTTTTCTTGCATCTCTCTCATTTCTCTTCCTAGTTTTTCCTCCACCTGTCTCACTTGATTTTCAAAATCCTTTTTGAGCTCTTCCATGGCCTGAGCCAGTTGAATATTTATTTTGGATGTTTGGGATACAGAAGCCTTGACTTCTATGTCTTTCCCTGATGGTAAGCATTGTTCTTCCTCATCAGAAAGGATGGGAGGAGATATCTGTTCACCAAGAATGTAACCTTCTATGGTCTTATTTTTTTTTCCTTTTTTTGGGCATTTTCCCAACCAGTTACTTGACTTTTGGGTCCTTTGTCAAGAGTAGGGTATACTCTGGGAATCTGTGAGATCTTAGTTCCTCCAAGGTGGCATAATCAAGTGTGTACTGGCCTGGACTCAGTGAGGGATTTTTGTGCCCAGAATCTTAGCAGATACCTCTCTACAGCCACTTGGCCTCCAATTCCACAAAGTCAGTGCTTGGGGCTGATTTTCAGATAATCTGGATGGGCAGGGCCACCATTCAGTTTGAGACAAAGAGCAACTCAGCCAGGGCCTCCACCCAGGGCTGAGGTAAGACTTAGCTCTTCAATGGCCCCAGGGGTTTTTATGATCCAACAACGGGGCTTCCATATGGGCTGCTGTGCTGGCTCTGTGGCTATTGCCGGAGCTATGGGAAGGCCCTTCTTCCTTCCTGCCCCCATGATAAGACCCTGTCACTGACCTTTGGTGCCCATGGGCTGAGGGATCTGAGGACCCTCTACCATGATTCTGCCCCACAGGTGTCATCCTCCCAGAATCTCCTCACGCTGTGGCCAAGGCTGCGCTGGGCTCTGAGCTTGGCTCCCGCATCCGGCACAACCAATGTTTCCGTGGGCCTTTCAGGTCACTGTGGGCTGGAAATCTCCTCCACTCTGTTGTTCTCCACTTCTGCTGCTCCAAAATTTGTTGAGAGTCCCTCTCTACAGGTATTTTATGGGCTGTGGGGGGAACCCTGCATAAGTATGTCTTTCTAGTCCTCCATCTTGGCTCTACCCCTAAAATCTAAGTTTCTTAATAGCAAGATCTATTTCTTTTTTGATGTTTGTATTCTCAGCACCTGAAGCAGTTCCTGGCACATACTAGTAGCTTAATAAAATGCTTTTTGAATTGAATTTCACAAGTTTTCAGTGAGGGAACCAAATTGAGAACACACAATCTCAAATTTCTACAAGTCAATCCCTCACATTCTGCAATGTTGACTATACCGATGGCTGCATTTGAAATTGATTATTAGCATTCTGCTAAAGCTAACTCTAATTTACCATTTCACATGTATTTGTAGAGGAAAGGAAAGAAATAGGAAAAAAACTTCAAATTGAATTTAAATCATCAAATATTTATTAAACACAATGTGTCAAGCTGTAAAATGCTGGCACTGGTCATACAAATATGAAAAATAATATTCCCTAGGTTCAAGGAACTCGAAAAACTGTCCTGTTTTTCAGGATGATTTAATTGTAGAAAGTAGAATCATTAAATTAATCCTAGTGGGCTACACATTTCAATAATTTTTACATTTTTCTTTTTATATTCTGAGAGCAAAAAGAGAGAGTAATTTCATATATATATATATATATATATATATATATATATATATATATATATATATATATATATATATATATATATATATATATATATATATATATATATATATATATAATAGAACACCAAAATGAGGATTCTATGTGAAACCATTAATCTCCATTCACACACACACACACACCACACACACACACACACACACACACAAATCTAAAAATAAAAGTATATCCTAAATTCTATATACTGTTTTCCAAACTGTCCCTGTCTTTTCTTTTTTGTTTGCTCCTGTGCATTTAAAATATATTACAGCAACCCTCTCTTTTTTGGAATCATTATTGCTGATTTCTTTTCCTTTCATGTCTCGCTCACAATTAATGGAGGGAAAGGAAAAACAAACAAACAACTCTTGTAACCAATAAACATAGTCCAGCAAAACAAATATATAAAGTGACTATATCCAAAAATGTATGCCTCTCTCTGCCCCTAGTGTCTACCTAATTTTTTTAATGAGTTTAAAAATGTTTATTTGTTTTTTCTTACATTTTGAGTTCTGGGCTCACTCTTTCGCTCCCTTCCATTCCCACACTACAGAGGGCCACCATTTCATAGAGACACAGACAGACAAGTAAAACTGTACTATACATACTTCTAGTTATCAATTCTTTCTCTGACAGTGGATAGCATCTTCCTTCATAGATCATTTAGAGTTCATTTGAATATTTATAATGCATAGAGTAACTTAGTTGTTCAAACAATATTGCTGTTACTGTATCCAATATTCTTTTGAGTCTGCTCTTTTCATTCATTATTTCTATGGTTTTCTAAAATCAACCAGCTCATCATTTGTTACAGCTCAGTAGTATTTCATCACAATCCTCTACTATGACTTGTTTAGCCGTTCCCCAATTGATAAACATTCCTTCAATGTCTACTTCTTTGCTACCACAAAAAGAACTTCTATAAATATTTTAGAACATGCAAGTTCTTTCCCTTTTCCCTTCATCACCCTGGGAAACAGATCTAATGGTGGTATTGCTAGATTAAAGGATATACATGGTTTTACAACTCTGGGCATAATTCCAAACTGTTCTCCAAAAAGATTAGATTAGTTCAAAATTCCACTAACAGCATATTATTGTCCTAATTTTTTCACATTTCCCTCTAACATTTGTCATTTTCCCCCTTTTATAATTTTAGCCAATCTCATAGATATGAGATGGTATCTCAGATTGTTTTAATTTGTATTTCTCTAATCAATAATGATGGGGGGGGGCGGAGCCAAGATGGCGGAGTAGAAGGACGCACATTTACGAGCTCCGAGCCCACAACCCATGGAATTGAGGTAAAAGGAGATCCCCATAAATTCTGAATCTCTGCAGGGGGTGCATAAACATAGGGGAAGAGATTTCCGTTCCACTGAACCCTGGAGAGCCGTCCCCGGGGTCCATCGCACTCCGGAAAGCGGACCCCACCCCCACCCCTGGCCGCGGCCCCAGAGAAGCTGACCCGAGCAGACTTCAGAGAGGAAAGCTCCGGGGGAAGCTCCGGCAGCCAGGAAAGTCCCTCCGCCCACAGAAGCTACAGGTCAGTAAGAAAGAAGGCTGCGCTAGGGGAGGGGAGCGGAACGTCTCCGTGACTCGGGCCCCTTTGGGAGGAAGCGGCTGCGGCAGAGACGGGGGCAGGAAGTGGCGGAGGCAGAGGCGTGGGCAGGCGGCTGAGGCGGCAACGGCCCGGGACTCAGGAATCCCCCAGCAGCAGGTAGGATCTTCAATACTGAAGGTCTTTCCAACCTGAGGGAGCCGAGCAGGGGAGATGGCCCTGCCCCCACCCTGCTCTACTGCTGAACGCCTCTGAATAAAACCCCCAAGGGAGCTGAGCACAGCAGGCGGGGCCCCCCACCCCGCCCCCACCCGCTCCGTTCCTGAAAGTCTCTGCAGAAAGCCCCTGAGGGACCAGCTTAGGAGGCGGCCCTGCCCCCACCCCTGCGCCAGAACTAAAGCTTGCCGTGGGAAAGCGCATTTGAATCTCAGAGGCCAAGCACTAGCTGGGCGGATCCAGGCGGGGGTGGAAAGGAATCTCAGAAGTCAAGTAACTGGCTGGGAAAATGCCTAGAAAGGGGAAGAAAAATAAGACTTTAGAGAGTTTTTTCCAACAAATGCAAATGATCCCGACCTTCGGATCTGATGGGGAGGACGAGAACGTATTTTTCCCATCAGGGAAAGATGTGGAGGGCGGGGCCTCAGTACCCCAGACACCCCAGGGGGGGTGTTGGGTGGGCTCAGGCCTTGGAAGAGCTTAAAAAGGATTTTGAAAAGCAAGTTAGACAGGTGGAGGAAAGACTGGGAAGAGAAATGACAAAGATGCAAGAAGAGTATGAAAAAAGGTCAATATCTAATCAATAATGATTTAGAGCATATTTTTATATGACCACATGTAGCTTTAATTTCTTCATCCAAAAACTGCTTGTTCATATCCCTTGATGATTTATCACTTGGGGAATGACTCATAGTCTTATAAATTTGACAAAGTTCTCTATAGATTGAGATATGAGATCTTTATCCAAGAAACTATCTATAAAATTTGTCCCCCAATTTCCTGCTTTTCTTCTAATTTTGGCTACATTGGTTTTATTTGTACAAAAACATTTTAACTTAATGTAATCAAAATCATCTGTTTCATATTTCATAGTGCTGTCTCCTGTTTATTCATAAATTCCTCTCATATCCATAAATCTGATAGGTAATATGTTCCATGTTCTTCTAATTTCCTTACATATTCCTTTATGTCTAAATCATGTATCATTTTTAGCTTATCTTGGTAAATGGTCTATACCTAGTTTCTGTCAGACTGTTTTCCAGTTTTCACAACAATTTTTTTTTTGCCAAATGATGAATTCTTATCCCAAAAGCTTACATTTATCAAATGCAAGGCTGCTATAATCACTTACATTGTATAGTGTAGGTCTACTATGTTCCATTGATCCATCTTTCTATTTCTTAGATAATACTAGTAGTTTTGGTAATTACTGCCTCATTATGCAGTTCAAGATCTGGTACTGCTAGACTTCCTTCCTTTACATATTTTAAAAATTAATTCCCTTAGTATTCTTAACCTTTTGTTCATCCAAATGGATTTTGCTCTTATTTTTCTGCCTCAATAAAATAAATTTTTTTTTGTACTTTTGTACTTTAACTGGCACTGAATAAGTAGATTAGTTTAGGTAGAATTGTAATTTTTATTATATTGGCAAGGCCCACCTATGAACAATTAATATTTCTCTAATTATTTTAATCTGACTTTATTTGAATAAAAACGGTTTTATAATTATGTTCATATAGTTCCTGGGTTTGTCTTGGCAGGTATATTCTCAGGCATTTTATATTGTCTATGGTTATTTTAAATGAAATATCTCTCACTATCTCTTCTTGCAGGACTTTATCAGTGACATACAAAAATAATGATTACTTATGTAGGTTTTATTTTATATCCTTCTACCTTACTAATATCATTAATTATTTCAATCAATTTTTAGTTGAATTTCTAGGATTTTCCAGTTATACCATCACGTCATCTGCAGAAAGAGATAGTTTTATTATGTTCATTGTCTATTCTGATTTTTTCAATTTCTTTTTCTTCTCTTATTGTTATTGTTAGCATATCTAGTACAATATTAAATAATATTGGTGATAATGGGCAGTCTTGTTTCACTTCTACTCTTGTTGGAAAGGTTTCTAGCTTGTCCCTGATACAGATAATGCTTGCCAATGATTTTAGACAGTTGCATCTTATCATTTTATGGAAAAATCCATTTATGCCTATGCTCTCAAATGTTTTAATGTGTTTAGGTCACTTTTTATACGCTCATGCATGTGGGTATTTCCTCTTTTGGAAAATGAGATATGAGACAATCTCTTCCAGTACTAAAATTTTGCAATGCTACATGACTCTAGCAGAAACATGTATGCGCCCCAACACAGGAAAATGTAGAAATGCTCTGGGTTTGGGTATGATTAGAGGAATGGAGACTATCTCTTGTACCAGGCAAGTTGTATGAGTGAACTGCAGGAATTGGTCAATGTTAGAATGGAAAGGAACTGTCCTTTCCACCTATTTCCTTATGTTGAAAGTATACCTGAAAGTTCTACTTACTATGCAGTGTGACTTTGCAGAGCAAAGCAAGCATACTGGGAAACCCAGTGCTTCCATGGAGGTGCTTGGCAGAGCAACCCAAATGGTACTCACCTTTCCATTCTTTTTGATTAGGTAAGGAGATTGATTTTACAGAATTAAGAGGATCAGACTATGGCAGCTTTCAGCAATATGGGGGCCATTGAAGCAACAGTAATATTTTTGTAGGGCCGTGGGTAAAATGAAGTAGATCAGCCATTTTCCACCTAAAGTCTTGGCCAACACAGACAAAAAATAACTTGCTTATTTATACTGAACAAAGAGAATCAATTGGAAAAACAAAAGGCTTTGGTATTTTCAGTTGCTCTCTGGCTCACTCTACTCTTTTCCCTCTCTACTCTCCTTTCCCTCCCCCACTCCAGAGAGAAGGTTTAGATGACAAATCATGAGGAAGTCTTAATAAAAAGTAGAAAGTTCTATATGTGATAGTATACTACCCAAACATTTAGAGACAAGAAGAGCCCAGGGGACAGACTCTGCTGGGTAATTCTGTCATCAGATGTCAGCTATCACCTCATTCAGTGGAATTCTATCTTTCATTTCATAACCTAATTTCCTCCTTTTTGAGATTGCTATCAACTCTCTCTTGAAAGAAAGGACTGAAGTCAAAATCATCTCAAGACAATTAACAATTTCTGTAAGAACTACAAGAGCATATAAAGACATCACAAAACCAAAATCACAATACTTGCCCAGACAAAAAAAGGAAAAAAAAAGGGAATTAGGTTACTCTGTTGTTTGATAACAATACAGGACATCAAGTATTATTATTATCTCTGTCCAGGGAGCAATATTACTAAACCACATACCAGTCATGGATTTTGTCCTAACAAGGTTCAGTGAAACCTATGAGGTTGAATTTGCCTTCTTGAACTGGGCTCCAATTCATTTGGTGTTATGTAATTTGTAGGCCAAAAGAAATCAAAGAAGTTGTGATTGGTGGAGCATGGGAGGGAGATGGGAGTGGATGAGCTTGCCCATACAGATGGATTGCATTAGCTTTTGTAAGGAAGAGGGCTATTTCCTTCTCTTAAAAACTTGAAAGGAGCTAAATGGCACAGAGATAGCTAAAAAGTGGGACGTGGAAGTAGGAAGGACTGAATTCAAACCTTGCCTCAAGCATTTACTGTGTGTTCCTGATCAAATCACCCTTTTCCTTGGTTTTTCATCTTTAAAAATGAGGGTTTTTACCTCACAGGGTTGTTGGAAGGATCAAATGAAATAGCATATGTAAATCATTTTGCAAACCTCAAAGTGCTAAATAAATGCTAGCTATTTTTTAAAAATTATTATTATTGTTTAAGGAAGGGAGTATTGGTGAGGACATTGAGAGGGTTAGAACAATGGAGTGGTCTCAACCGTGTAGTCACTTGCCCATTCTTTGCAGTATTCTATATGGTTATGTTCTAGAGTCGAGGGTTGGAGAATTACGGCCTCAAGGCTGCATGTAGCCCTCTATGTGTGGCCTTTTGACTGAATCCAAACTTCGCAGAACAAATTCCTTTAATAAAAGAATTTGTTCTGTAAAACTTAGACTCAGTCAAAAAAAAACTGCACCCAAGGATCTAGAAGGCCACATGTGACTTTGAGTACGCATGTTCCCTGCCCTTGTTCTATACCAATCAAGGAATGTGACATGAGAATAAAGCAGAAAGGACAATATTTAGTAGAATTCAATACCTAACATAGTACGTTTCATATGGCAGAAGCACCAAAACATGTGTTGATAAGAATGAGGGTGACAAGACAGGCTTATTCAAAAGAAGATATTATTCATGAGAACAAACCCCAAAATCTGAAAATAGTTTTAGGAAGAAGGGTATAAGTTGTTTGGTAGATAGAGGGAGCCAGAAAGGGAGTGGCTCTCTCTCCAGGATACCTGAGGGTTAGCTAGATGATTCTGCGGATAGGGTGCTGGGCTTGGAGTCTGTAAGATGAGTTCAAATCCAGCCTCCAGCACTTACTATCTGTGTGACCTTGAGCAAGTCACATAACCTCTGCTTACTTTAATCCAGTAAAGAAGGAAATGGCAAAGCACTCCACTATCTTTGCCAAGAAAACCCCATGGACAAAGAATTGTACACAACTGAACAAGCAGCAGGCATACATAGCAAAGCAATTTTGCCTTGGGGGCAACTTGACCAAAGCACAGAGGCACTTAAAACACAAGTTTGGGTAGATCATCACACATCCTGTGTATGGCAACCCAAAACAAGAGTGATTTGGGTGGATCCAGAATGTGGGAGAACCCAAAATATCTTGTAGCCATCTCTGGCATTCCTAGAGTTACTGGGGACAGGGCGCATCCCAAGACTGGATTTATTACAATAATTTTTCCTGAACAATATAATAGAATATTTTCCCCCAACAGATACTAAGGGACAGCCACCAGGAGTGGAAACTGCTACCTGCACAGAGGTGATAGCTCTGGGATCTCCAAGTCCACTGAAGAAAAGGAGAGAATAACTGGGTAAAACTATAGCAATTAGGAACCAATTTCTCTCCCTGGCTGGTCCCTCAATATTTTGTTAGCCCTCTAAGAAGAAAGGCTCCCAATAACTGAGGTCCATTCAGTACAACATCTCTTGTAATCCACAATCCTTAGTGGGGAGTTCCTTTTAGAAGGGACGTTCACAAGCCTACAGAGAACATATGACTTGCAAGATCAGGCTAGCCTCTGACCTTTGGACCACCCGGCACCCTGAAACTGCCTTTGTTTGCAGTAACGTGGCATTAACCCTTCTGGGGTGCACAAGTCCCTTCAGTCCCATCCAAATGATGAGCTACAGATGTGTCTGGAGTCTCCAACGTATGGGAGACCTCAGGCACACGCCTGACAGAGGGCCAGTCAGAGACAACAGCAGCCTCTGTTGTACAAATTCATAAAATTCTCCTCGAAGACAAGAGGTTGGGGGCGGCTCCACGGGGCCTGACAAGGGGAAGCCGCCCCCCAGCAGCAGGCTGGGCTGTGAGGACCGAGTGTCCTCCTGCTCAGAGATAGAGTCAGCCTTTGTGTGTGCCAGACACCAGATGGGAAGCAATTAGAGACATGACAAGCGGGTCATCTGGCAGGCACTCTGTGGACCTGCTGCTACTGCCACAGAATTTTCGGCGGGAAGAAGAGAGCTTTTTCTCCTAAAAAAAAAAAATAATAATGTTTTTTTAAACCATTTCCCAGCGACAAGACCACTGGAGAAAGGTCTTTTTGACTTTTGGTGGCCCCAGGGGAAGGAGTGCTGCTCCAGTGTGGCTCATTCTTCTGGGATGAAAGCCCAGCTCTCAGGCTGACTGATCTCCGCCCTCAAATGAGGGGGAGTTTCCATATGGCCTTTTGGAAAGTAGGGGCTAGAGAGATGTTTGCACACCATTGAAATCACACAGGGCTCCAACAGAGCTATTATTAATATTATTTTAACTCAAATGATGTTAAGTGCTTGTTTGAATGGAGAGCCAAAGCCCATCTCTGCCCAGAGGAGTTTACAAGGTACATTGGGCAGAGAGAGGCTATGAGAGAGACAGAGAGGGAGGGAGAGGGAGAGACAGACAAAGACAGAGAAAGAGAAAGACAGACAGAGTCAGAGAGAGACAAAGAGACAGAGAGAGACAGTGACAGCGAGAGAGATAATGAGAGAGAGAGTGAGAAAGAGGGTGGGGCGGAATATATACACACACACACACAGAAAGGGGAAGTGCAGTGGGAAGTAACAAGAAAAGGGATATTCATGTTCAAATTCTCTTTTGACTACTTCTGTCCTATGACTGACAGGTAGGGAGACAGTCCTGGGGTCCCCTGAAGTGGGTGTCTTTGCAGGTAGAACAGGTCATGTGCAACAAAGCAAAGCTGATTTGTTGTTTAGTCATGCCCAACTCTTTGTAACCCCACTTGGGGTTTTCTTGGCAAAGATACTGGAGTGGTTTGCCATTTCCTTCTCCAGCTCATTTTACATATTAGGAAACTGAGGCAAACAAGATTAAGTGACTTGCCCAAGGTCACATACCCAGGAAACATCTTAGACCACATTTGAACTCACTTCCTGACTCCAGGCTCAGTACTCTGTCCACTGAGCCACCTTGCTGCCCCACAGTTTAGCTAATCAAATATCCCATAGTCTTGTATCAACTTGGTCAACTAGTTTCTGACTCAGAGCATGTCTGCAGAACTTGTTATCATGGAGAAAATTAGAGAAAATGAGGACAAGTCTTGTTTCTAGGGCTTAGGTCAAAAGAAACTTTGTGAAATTCTCAGGTCCAGAAACTGCCCTGCAGAAAGAGGCTTGTTTCTGACCAGATAACAGAGGGTGGTGTCTATGATCACAGCATATTAGAACTGGTAAGGACTTTAGAAAACCAGTTCAATCATGACTTTTTACACGAGTAGGAAGTAGTCTATGTGGTGTGATTTGAGGAAGAGCTCACCCAAAGCCCCTGCTGGTGCCTAAATATCTGCTCAATCCACTTGATGTGACTCTTCTCATTAACTAGTAAAGGTATCTGGGGGCAGGTAGGTGGCACAGTGGATAAAACACCTAGCCTTGAGTCAGGAAGACTCATCTTCTTGTGTTCAAATCTGGCCTTGGATGCTTACTAAATGTGTGATCCTAGGCAAATGACTTAATCCTGTTTGTCTCAATTTCCTCATCTGTAAAATGAACTGGAGAAAGGAAATGTTAAACCACTCAAGTATCTTTGCCAAGAAAACCCCAAATGGATCTTTTAAAAAGTTGCTAACCTCTAAATTGAGGTATGGTAGTCAGAAAGCTCCTTTTAAAATGCAAATACTATATGTTGTCTGTGAAGAGAGACTGCTGTGATTCAGTGAAAAGAATCCTAGACTCCAATCCTGACACTTCCTGGCTGTGTGCTTGTGGGTGAGTCATGTCACCTCCCTGAGCCTCAGTTTCCCTATCTGTAAAATAGTGATAATACCTGTAGTAGATGCCTCACACCTAGGGTTATTGGGAGGATTGATGAAATAATGTATGAAAAGCACTTTAAAAACCTTATGGAGAGATATGTAAGTCTAAGTTATTCTTATGATGGAAAATCCCCTTTAGAATGCAATGTCTTTGAGAAGACAGTGTTCCATGTATTGTGTTTGCATTCCCAGAGCCTCGCACTGTGCCTGGCATATCACTTAACAAATGCTTGTGAATTGGCTGATGAACACATAAACACCTGCCCCTCCTTTGCCACCCCCACACCTCCTTATGGCCCTAGCAGAGTCATTCATTGAGAAGATGAGACAGTATTAGATGAGGAAAAAAAGTTGGAAAAGATCTATAGTTTTGTAACGAGGGATAGTCAAGTGGTAGTAGGGTAACACTGGAGAAAGGCTCCCAAAAGGAGATGATCACACTCTAGTATGATCCACGGCCAACTGTATTTGTCCTATCTCCCTTCTACCTAACTTCCCACTGCAGATGTGGGGTGGCAGGGTGGGGATAAGGGTGAGGACAGGGGTATGAAATCTGAGTCAGATAACCAGGATCCCAGCTGGATTTTCCACATGTGACTCTAGCTGCTTGTGTTCTCATTCTGTTTGTTCTACTTCAGATGAGGAAGAGGAAATCTTATAAAATCAAACAGGCATGATTTTATGCAGCTTGATTTAAACTCAGAGACTTGTGACTTTAAAAAGCAAAGTTACTTTAGTACTCTGAGGAGGTGCCCTACAGGCAGTTACCAGGTATATGTCTCATAATTCTTCAACTTGATATTCATAGCATCTTCCCAGAATGACCCCCAGTCCTTCCCAAATTATTCCACTAGGTAATCCGCCTTCAGAATCAATATTGCTTCTGACTTTTCTTTCAATTGTCCTTTGAAACCTCAACTAATTTCTCCTGACACATTATTCCATCTATTAGGGAAAAATCTACCTTCTTCTCAATCTCCAATCCTCATATCCAGAGCTATTTAGAAAAAGTGACTGCAGAGAAGTCTTATTTCTTCTTCATTTATAAAGCATACCCAAGGAGGGGAGGGGTTCTGTAGTGTAAAGATCATAGAACAGAGTTAGAAAGCCTTGATTCTAGTGCCAAGTATACAGTTTCTTAGCCTCCTAAGTGCTCCTTAAGCTTAACCTCTCACATCCTCAGTTTCCTCCTCTGCAAAACTGGGGAAATAATATACTATCTACCTCATGAGGTAGTTGCAAGGCTCAAATCGATGAAATAAAGTAAATAAATATTAAATGTATAAATAAAATTTTAAGTAAATAAAAGAAATAAATGAAAATTAAAAATAATCATTATATAAAACATTATATAAATGCCATGTATCATTACGATGACTGTGATTCCTGTCTCTCTCCTATAAATCAGGAAGAAAGCAAGGTTGGACCCAGCAAACGAGACATGATTGCTTTGACAGAATCTCTTTCTTCCTCTTGCATGTTTTAGGTCAAAATAACCACACAGATCAGCTAGCCAAAGAAAACTATACTGTGGCCAGTCTTTTGGGACTGGGATACATTTACAATTCTCCTTTTTACTATTATTTCTGGTCTTTCTTACTTTCTCGGGTTTTTTTTTTGTTTGTTTCTTTCTTACTTTTTTAAAAATTGAAATGAGATATAGAACTAGACCTGTTATTTCATCAGGGTAGGGAATCCCCCTCTACCTGGAGGAACCTATTCCAAAATGTATTGTCTTGGAGTCAGCTAGAGCACTGAGTTTTCCAGGTTTATGCAGCCCATGTGTGTGTGGAGGACCTACAGAGTCTTCCTAACTCTCTAGGCTAACTTGTCCTGCTGCTCCTTGAGTTAAGATCAGCATGTAGGAGAAGTTAAACTCCCTAGTCACCATAACCACCCCACTTCCCCTCACCTCCACCCTTGTAGGGACACTCCTCTGGCCAAAATACTCTGGATTTCATGGGAAGTGGAACAGCTACTAATGACAATAAAACCCCAGGATTTTTCTCTTGTCCTTTCTGTGTAGCTGTATCTTGACATTTATGTGGCAGCTAAGTGGCTCAGTGGATAGAGTATTGGACCTGGAGTCAGGAAGACTCATCTTCCTGAGTTCAAATCTGACCTCAGACATTTACTAGCTGTGTGACCCTGGGAAAGTCACTTATACTGTTTGCCTCAGTATCCCCATCCATAAAAATAAGCTGAAGAAGGAATGTTCCCATACATGTCAATGGCATTTGAACAAATTGACATTTTAAAAATAAGCCTTGATTCTAGGTCAAGATGGTGGAGTAGAAAGACGCATGTATACGAGCTCTGAACCCATAGCCCATAGATTTAATGTAAGAAGAGCTCCCCAGAAGTTCTGGATCACTGCAGGGGGTACAGAAACATAGTGGAAGAGATTTCCCATCCAGAGAGCCCTGGAGAACTGTCCCCAGGATCTGTTGCACCCCAGAAAGCAGACCCCACCCCAGTGCTGCCCTGACTGTGGCCCCAGAGAAGCTGATCCGAGCAGGCTTCAGGGACGGAACCTCCGGCGGCCTGGAAGGTCCCTCCACCCGCAGATTCTACAGGTCAGTGAGAGAGATGGCTGCGCTGGACAAGGGTGGAGTGGGGTGTCTCCATGGCTCGGGCCCCCTCGGGAGGAAGCCTCGGAGGCAGAGGCAGGGGTGGGAAGCGGTGGAGGCAGAGGCGGGGGTGGCGGCAGAGGCAGCGGTGGCGTGGCCGTGGTGGCCCAGGACTCCTCCAGCAGCAGGCAGGATCTTCATTACTGAAAGTCTCTGCATAAACCACCTGAAGGAGCTGAGCCTGGGAGACCGCCCTGCCCCACCCGCTCCATTTCTGAAGGTCTTTGCATAAAGCCCCTGAGGGAACTGAGTCTGGGAGGTGGCCCTGCCCATACCCGCTCCATTACTGAAGGTCTCTGCATAAAGCCCCTGAGGGAACTGAGCCTGGGAGGCAGCCCTGCCCCCACCCCAGCACCAGAACTAAAGCTCACATTGAATAGCAGCCATGCCTGCCGCGGAAAGCCCATTTGAATCTCAGACCTCAAGCACTAGCTGGGCGGACCTAGGCAGGGGTGGACAGGAATCTCAGAAGTCAAGTAACTGGCTGGGAAAATGCCTAGAAAAGGGAAGAAAAATAAGACTATAGAGAGTTTTTTTGAACAGATGCAAATGATCCCAACTTTCGGATCTGATGATGATGAGGACATATTCTTGCCATCAGGGAAAGACGTGGAGGGCGGGGCCTCGGTACCCCAGACATCCCAGAGGGATGTCAGGTGGGCTCAGACCTTGGAAGAGCTCAAAAAGGATTTTGAAAAGCAAGTTAGACAGGTGGAGGAAAAACTGGGAAGAGAAATGAGAGAGATGCAAGAAAAGTATGAAAAACAGGTCAATACCTTGGTAAAGGAGACCCAAAAAAATGCTGAAGAAAATAACACCTTGAAAAATAGGCTCACTCAATTGGCAAAAGAGGTTCAAAAAGCCAATGAGGAGAAGAATGCTTTCAAAAGCAGAATTAACCAAATGGAAAAAGAGGTTCAAAAGCTCACTGAATTTGATAGTTCTCTCAAAATTAGAATGAAATAGATGGAGTCTAATGACTTTACAAGAAACCAAGAAATCACCAAACAAAACCAAAAGAATGAAAAAATGGAAGAGAATGTGAAATATCTCATGGGAAAAACAACTAACCTAGAAAATAGATCCAGGAGAGACAATTTAAAAATGATGGGACTACCTGAAAGTCATGATCAAAAAAAGAGCCTAGATATCATCTTCCATGAAATTATCGAGGAAAACTGCCCTGACATTCTAGAACCAGAGGGCAAAATAAGTATTGAAAGAATCCATCGATCACCACCTGAAAGAGATCCAAAAAGAGAAACTCCTAGGAACATTGTGGCCAAATTCCAGAACTCCCAGGTCAAGGAGAAACTCTTGCAAGCAGCTAGAAAGAAACAATTCCAGTATTGTGGAAATAAAATCAGGATAACACAAGATCTAGCAGCTTCTACATTAAGGGATCGAAGGGCGTGGAATAGGATATTCCAGAAGTCAAAAGAACTAGGACTCAAACCAAGAATCACCTACCCAGCAAAACTGAGTATAATACTTCAGGGGAAAATATGGTCTTTCAATGAAACAGAGGACTTTCAAGCATTCTTGATGAAAAGACCAGAGCTGAAAAGAAAATTTGACTTTCAAACACAAGAATGAGAAGAAGCATGAAAAAGTAAACAGCAAAGAGAAGTCATAAGGGACTTACCATAAGTGAACTGTTTACATTCCTACATGGAAAGTCAATATTTGTAACTCTTAAAACTTTTCAGTATCTGGGTAGTTGGTGGGATCACACACACATACACACACACACACATGTACACGCATGCACGCACACACACATACACACATGCACACACATACAGAGACAGAGAGCACAGAGTGAATTGAATAGGATGGGACCATAGCTTAAAAGAAATTAAGGTAAATGGTGAGAGAGAAAGGTAGGGGGAGGAAAGAGGGTGAAATGGAATGGGGTAATTATATGTCATTTAAGAAGCAAGTAGGAGACTTTTTAGTGGAGGGAAAAAGAGGAGAGCTGAGGGAAAAAAAACAAGAAGTTTACCCTCATCACATTTGACTAAAGGAAGGAATAAAACGCACACTCATTTTGGTATGAAAACCTATCTTACAGTATAGGAAAGTGGGGGAGAAGGAGATAAGCAAGGGAGTGGATGATGGAAGGGAGGGCAAAGGGAGGAGGGAGCAATTTGAAGTCAACACTCAGGGAGGGACAGGATCAAAAGACAGAAGAGAAACAGTGAGGGGCAGGATAGGATGGAGGGTAATTCAGTTAGTCTTACACAACACGACTATCATGGAAATCATTTGCAAAACTACACAGATATGGCCTATATTGAATTGCCTGCCTTCCCAAAGGGAATGGGTGGGGAGGGAGGGATGGGGAGAATTTGGAACTCAAAAGTTTTAGGAACAACTGTTTAGTATTGTTGTTGCTACTAGGAAAGAAGACATACAGTTAATGAGGAATAGAAAGTCATCTGGCCCTACAGGAGAAAAGAGAAGATGGGGACAAGAGAAGGGAGGGATGTCAGAAGAGAGGGCAGATTGGAGATAGGAAAAATTAGATTGCTTGAGGCATTGGGGTGGGGGGAGGGGATAAAAGGGGAGAAAATTTGTAACCCAAAATTTTGTGAAAATGAACGTAAAAAGTTAAATAAATAAATAAATATTAAAAATAAATAAATAAAAATAAGCCCTCTAGCAGAATTGACTATATATAAGAGATATTCCTTTGATCATGTGGAGTTTGGGTCAGGAAAAGCAATTTCCTGAAAGCATTCCAGGTCACTCTCTGTTTTCTATTAAACTTTAGGCCAATCTCACAGTTTATCTGTACTGTCTGTTCCACATTGACATACTCTTGTGCAAGTTCCATAGGGTAGCCATTCAAATGCATATTGATATCTAGGCAATAGATATTCTTTATCCACTTGGTGTTTTTGATGTAGAAATTCTTTTGAGTGATTACAGATGTCTTCCAGAAGACTCTACAATATTCTAGAGCTTGATGCACTCAATACGATGTCTCTCACAAACAGGAACATCTCAAGGACCTCACCATACTTAGGTAATCCCTCTTCCACCCCATGCATCACAGTGTTCAATTTACCTTTGGCACCTATATTATCTCTGTTTAATTCTTTACTCTAATCATTCATGAAATCATAATTTTGGTGTATGCATGAGAGATAGCTTGTTGTAAATGAGCTGGTTAGGTAACTTTTTGTTTTACTGAATCATATGCTTTTTCATAATTAACAAATACTAAGAGAATATAATTCTCTACAGCTCTCACTTAATTGTGAAATGTTAAAACATCCATTGTTCAGTATTGCTCATGAAAGTCTTCTTGTCATTTTCTTATACTTTCACTAAAGGTGCCATGGATTTGTATACAGTTATTTCTCTTAAAGATTTTGTATAGATAGGAGAGAAGGGATATAGATTAGAAGTTATGGATATTTTCTTGATGACTTTTAAAAAATTAATTTATTTTTATTTTTCAACATTCATTTCCACAAGATTTTGAGTTCCAAATTTTCCCCCATATCTCCTCTCCCTACCATGCATTCTGATTACCCTCTCCCCAATCTGCCCTCCCTTCTATCACACCCTTCCCTTCCCTTACCTATCCCCATCTCCTCTATTTTCTTGTAGAGCAAGATAGATTTCTATACCCCATTACCTGTATTCCTTATTTCTTAGTTGCATGCATAAACAATTCTCAACATTCATTTAAAAAACTTTGAGTTCCAACTTTTCTCTCTTCCTCCCTTTCCACACGTCCCCAATGAGAAGGCAAGCAATTCAATGTAGGCTATACATGCATAGTTATGTGAAAGACTTCCATAATAGTCATGTTGTGAGAGACTATATTTCTCTCCATCCTATCCTGCCCCCCATTTATTCTATTCTCTCTTTTGACCCTGCCCCTCCCCAAAAGTGTTTACTTCTAATTACCCCCTCCTTCCATTTTCCCTCCCTTCTATCATCCCCCACACCCCACTTATCCTCTTCTCCCCTACTTTCCTACAGTATAAGATAGGTTTTCATACTAAATTCAATGTGCATGTTATTCCCTTCTTGAGTCAAATGTGATGAGAGAGTAAGCTTCACTTTTCCCCTCTCATATCTCCCCTTTTCTCCTCCATTGAAAAAGCTTTTTCTTGTCTTGTTTATGGAGATAATTTGCCCCATTCCATTTGTCCCTTTCTCCTCCCAATATATTCCTCTCTCACACCTTAATTTTATTTTTTTAGATATCATGTCTTCCTTTTCAACTCACCCTGTGCCCTCAGTCTATGTGTATATAATCCCTCCAACTACCCAAACACTGAGAAAAGTCTCAAGAGTTACAAATATTATCTTTCCATGTAGGAATGTAAACAACTTAATTTTAGTAAGTCCCTTATGATTTCTCTTTCCTGTTTCCCTTTCATGCTTCTCTTGATTCTTGTGTTTGAAAATGAATCTTTTATTCAGTTCTTATCTTTTCATCAAAAATGCTTGAAAGTCCTCTATTTCATTGAATGATAATTTTTCCCCCTGAAGTATTATACTCAGTTTTGCTGGGTAGATGATTCTTGATTTTAATCCTAATCCCTTTGACTTCTGGAATATCATATTCCAAGCCCTTCAGTCCCTTAATGTAGAAGCTGCTAGATCTTGTGTTATCCTGATTGTATTTCCACAATACTTGAATTGTTTCTTTCTAACTGCTTGCAATATTTTCTCCTTAACCTGGGAACTCTGGAATTTGACTACAATATTCCCAGGAGTTTTTCTTTCCAGATCTCTTTCAGGAAGTGATTAGTTGATTCTTTCAATATTTCTTTTACTCTCTGGTACTAGAATATGAGGGCAGTTTTCCTTGATAATTTCATGAAAGATGATGTCTAAGCTATTTTTTTTTGATCATGGCTTTCAGGTAGTCCCATAATTTTTAAATTGTCTCTCCTGAATCTACTTTTTAGGTCAGTTGTTTTTCCAATAATGTATTTCACATTGTCTTCTATTTTTTCATTCTTTTGGTTTTGTTTTGTAATTTCTTGGTTTCTCATAAAGTCATTAGCTTCCATCTGCTCCATTCCAATTTTTAAAGAACTATTTTCTTCAGTGAGTTTTTGAACCTCCTTTTCCATTTGGCTAATTCAGCTTTTTAAAGCATTCTTCTACTCACTGGCTTTTTGGATCTCTTTTTTCCAATTTTGTTAGTCTATTTTTCAAGGTGTTATTTTCTTCAGCATTTTTTTAGGTCTCCTTTAGTAAGCTGTTGACTCACTTTTCATTATTTTCTTGCATCACTCTCATTTCTTTCCCAATTTTTCCTCCACCTATCTTACTGGATTTTCAATATCCTTTTTGAGCTCTTCCATGATCTGAGACCATTTCATATTTTTTTAGAGGTTTTGGATGTAGAAGCCTTGACTTTTATGTCTTCCTCTGATGGTATGCTTTGTTCTTCCTCATCCTAAAGGATGGAAGAAAATACCCGTTCACCAATAAAGTAATCTTCTATAGTCTTATTTTTCCCCCCTTTTGGGGCATTTTCTCAGTCAGTTACTTAACTTTTGAGTCCTTTGTCAAATGGAGCATATACTCTAGGGACTTGTTAGTTCTCACTTCCTCCAAGGTGACACAATCAAGGGAGAGGAGTTAACTCCTCTCCTGGCCTGCACTCTGATCTGGGAGCAGCCATAAAGCACTCTTTTGTGCCCAGAATCTGCGAGTAGGGTTCCCTCTCCACAGCCACCTCCAGCTCCACCAGATCAGTGCTTCTCCTCACCCCAGAGCTGGGACTCAGGGCTGAGATCCAGATCAGCTCCTTGATTCCCCTAGGGTCTTTAGGCTAAGGACTCCAAAAGGGGATGCTGCTGCAGTGACTTCCTCTATCCTGGGCCCAGGGCCACAAGGCATTCCCTTCTCACCCAGGTGAAATAGCTTTCTCACTGACCTCTGAAACTGTCTCTGGCATTTGTGGATTGAGAAATCTGGGAACCACAGCTGCTGCCTGTGATTCTGTGCCCTGAAGCCTACTCTAGTCTTGTCTAAGCCATACCATGCAGCCAAGGCTGGGCTGTGCTTAGCTCTGAGACCAGTGTGATAGATCTTTCCTGTTGGTCTTCCAGACTACCTTGGACTGGAAATCTCTTTCACTCTGTCATTTTGTGGCTTCTACTGTTCTAGAATTTGCTTAGAGCCATCTTTTATAGGTATTTATGGGCTATGGGGGGGGGAGAGCTACAGAAGGTTCACCCTTCTCCATCTTGGCTCTGCCCTGATGATTTTTTTCCAATATTAATAATGTTCTAGATGTTTTCTATGTCTTTGGCATCTTCTGTTCCTCTATTTACCTTGTATATTGGTCCCTTGATACCCTCTTAGTTCTACTGTCTCCAGCACAGATTTCCTCTTTATGTAATTATTCCAATCTTTGGTGCTAATTCTACCTCCTTTATACGCACACCTGTGACTGTAATGTCAGGGTCCAAGTGTGGTAGTTCTTCCATCCTGGAGAAATCAGTTTGGGGAAATCATTTTTGCAAATCTTTTCTATATTTCTTTTGTTTCTGATTCTCCTTCCACTTGCATCCTAGAATGCCCTAAGAATGGTATTGCTTGGATGAATATATTACCTTTAAACTGCTCCAACCCTTTTTTTGTTTCTGTTTTTCTTTATTTCTGCTCCTAAGATTTTAGAAATAGGGGGTGGAGTCAAGATGGCAAAGTAATAGCGCAGACTTTCTAGAGCACTCCCACCAAGTCCAGACAAGTACTTATAAAAATGTCTCTAAACAAATTCTGGAGCTGCAGAACCCACAGAATGGTGGATTGAAGCAAATTTCCAGCCCAATACAGCCTGGAAGGTGGCAAGGAAGTGTTTATCATGACACGCTGGGAGCAGAGAACAGTTCAGTGAGGGCCAGGAGTGCACAGAGGGGACCTGACCCAGCCTTGGGGAGACTGAATCTCTCACACCTGTGGGGTTTTCTAGACTTCATGACCCCAAAATGCTGAGGATAAATCAGAAAGTCAGTGGGAAAAGCCTGTGGAACCAGTGCAGGAGAGTGGAGTGGTCCAGCCCTAGCACCAGGGCAGCAGAGGGGGGAAGAGGGAGGAACCCACAGCAGCCACAGTAGCAGCAGGGCCAGCTGCAGCCACTGTTTCTGGAGCTCTAGGTCCACAGATTGTGGGGGGATCAAACTGCTGACAGTACACCCTCCCAACCCAACTGGAAGTAGAGAACTACCTTAACAAAGGGCTCAAAAGTCAAGTAAATGGCTGGGGAAATGAGCAAAAACCAGAAAAAGAATCAATTTTACCTTGGTAACATAATATAATATATATAGGTAACATAATATAATATATATAATCTTACTTTGGTAACAAGGAAGACCAAAGCATGCAAACAGAAGGAAACAAAATCAAAGCATCTCCATTCAAAGCCTCCAAGAAAAATATAAATTGGTCTCAGGCCATTGAAGAGCTCAAAAAGAATTTTGAAAATCAAGTAAGAGAAGTAGAGTCAAAATTGGGAAGAGAAATAAGAGTGATGCAAGAAAATCATGAAAAATGAGTCAACCCCTTGTTAAAGGAGACCCCCCCAAAAATGCTGAAAAAAATAACACTTTAAAAAATAGACTAGCCCAAATGGCAAAAGAGATCCAAAAATCCAATGAGGAGAAGAATGCCCTAAAAAACAGAACTGGCCAGATGGAAAAGGAGATCTAAAACCTCACTGAAGAAAATAATTCCTTAAAGATTGGAATGGAGCAGATGGAAGCTAATGACAGTGGAAAATGAAGAAATTATAAAACAAAGCCAAAGGAATGAAAAAATAGAAGACAGTGTGAAATATCTCATTAGAAAAACAACAATTTAAAAACTGTTGGAATACCTGAAAGCCATGATCACAAAAAGAGCCTAGACATTATCTTTCATGAAATTATCAAGGATCTTTCATCAAATTATCATTATCAATATGTCCTCATATTCTGGAACCAGATGGTAAAATAAATATTGAAGGAATTCATCAATTGCCTCCTGAAAGAGATCCCAAAAGGAAAACTCCTAGGAATATTGTAGTCAAATTCCAGAGCTCCTAGGTGAAGGAGTTATCAAAGAGATAATATTGCAAGCAGTAATTCTAGTATTGTGGAAATACAATCAGAATAACACAAGATCTAGCAGCTTCTACCTTAAGGGATCATAGGGCTTGGAATATGATATTCCAGAAGTCAAAGGAACTAGGATTAAAACCAAGAATCATCTACTCAGCAAAACTGAGTATAATACTTCAGGGGGAAAAAAATTATCATTCAATGAAATAGAGGACTTTCAAGCATTTTTGATGAAAAGATCAGAGCTGAATAGGAGATTCACTTTCAAACACAAGAATCAAGAGAAGCATGAAAAGGGGAACAGGAAAGAGAAATCATAAGGGACTTACTAAAGTTGAACTATTTATATTCCTACATGGAAAGATAGTATTTGTAACTCTTGAGACTTTTCTCAGTATTTGGATAGTTGGAGGGATTATATACACATAGACAGAGGGCACAAGGTGAGTTGGATAGGAAAACATGATACCTAAAAAAATAAAATTAAGGTATGAGAAAGGAATATATTGGGAGGAGAAAGGAACAAATGGAATTGGGCAAATTATCTTCATAAAGGAGGCAAGAAAAAGCTTTTTCAATGGAGGAGAAAAGGGGGATGTGAGAGAAAAAAAGTGAAGCTTATTCTCTTCACATTTAACTTAAGGAAGGAATTCCATGCACACTGAATTTAGTATGAAAATCTATCTTACATTACCGAAAAGTAGGGGAGAAGAGGATAAGTGGGGTGTGGGGGGATGATAGAAGGGAGGGCAAACGGAAGGAGGGGATAAGTAGAAGTAAACACTTTTGGGAAGGGACAAGGTCAAAAGAGAGAATAGAATAAATGGGAGGCAGGATAGGATGGAGGGAAATATAGTCTTTCACAACATGACTTTTATGGAAGACTTGTGCATAACCAAATGTATAATCTATATTGAATTGTTTGCTTTCTTAGTGGGGATGGGTGGGGAGAGAGGAAGGGAGAGAAGCTGGAACTCAAAGCCTTAAAAACAAATGTTAAAAATTGTTTTTACATGCATCTGGGAAATAATAAATACAGAAAATGGAGTATAGAAATCTATCTTGCCCTACAAGAAAATAGAGGAGATGGGGATAAGGGAAGGGAAGGGTGTGATAGAAGGGAGGGCAGATTGGGGGAAGGGGTAATCAGAATGCACGGTGTCTTAGGGTGGGGGGAAAGGAGAGATGGGAGAAAATTTGGAACTCAAAATCTTGTGGAAATGAATATTGAAAACTAAAAATAAATAAAATTTAAAAAAATATTTTAGAAATAAATTTATATTCTGATCTGATTTTGCCTTTCACAGCCATCTCTCTCTTTGACACGTTGTCAGATATTTTCTCATTTAAGGTCCTTTTCTGAGCTCTTTTGGCCTTTTTGTTGTGGCAATAAGTTTACACTGGGTCAACTTTTAGATGGAATTATTATAGTCAATGTGTTTTCTATTCTCTTTTTCAACAATATGCCAATTTTCTCATCTTTCTTTCTTGCTTTTCCTTTTCTTTTTTCCCTTCTCCTTTTCCCTTTCCTTTCTCTCTTTTCTTTTCTCTTCTTTCCTACCAGTCCTACTACCAATCTAGCACTATCCATCTTGCAGGTGATAAAATCTAGATGAGTTCCTTTCCCAGAACTATATATGATAGAAACAAATGGAGGTGAAAAAACATTGCCAAGAAAGAGGGTCACTTATCTCACTATGATCTCCTTTCTGATTCATGATAAACATGCTTAATGATAATCATCTTAATCAGCTTCCAAAATGAATCATCTCTGATAACATTAATGGCTTTGTTACCAATCAGAGCACTCATGTAGGAGTCCCTGGTGAGGAGTGTCTCTTAGATCTTTTATTTTGGATCTGCCATCTTTACTTGGGATAGTTTGGATCATTTTCTTTTTAGGCAAAGTTCACTTGGGGCAAAGTCTCCCAGAACTAGCACTCAAAACTTTTCAATTTACTTTCTGAGTATTTTTTTTTTTGAGTAAGAGCAAGGCTGGGGAATAGGAAAATGGATATGGTAGAAGATAACAGTGAGTTCAAGTGGGACAAATAGAAAATGTTAATGACAATCTTGTACCTTTTTCCCCTCTGATTATATCCATTGCACAATTCTGTCTTATGATAAGTCACATGTATAGAGAGCTTTTACACATGTATAATAAGTTCCATCAATACATCTTCAGCATGCCTCCAGCTCCAGAGAGTAACCTCTTCCTACTCTTTTTAGAGTTTTTATTAGTGTTATCTTCCCCATTGACTTTGAGGGCAGGGAGTATTTCTCTAGCCTTTTAGCACAGTGCCTGGCACATTGTAGGGGCTTAATAAAAATTTATTGACTTTGATTCTGACCTTAGGCAACACTGTGCTACTAGGAACGCTTACTTTTTTTTGCTTTTCATCCTACTTTTGATTCAGTTCAAACTAATAAGGATTAATTGTCTGTTATAGGTCATGTAACTGGGAAAATAAAGACAATATTTTTATATAATACTTTAAAAGAATCTAGGCGATGTAGTGGTTAGAGTACTGAACCAGGAGTTGGGAAGATCTAAATTCAAATCTAGCTTCAGATTCTTATTAGCTACATGGACAAGTCACTTATTTTTTCACAGCCTCAGCTTCCCCATCTGTAAAATGAGGATAATAGTACCTATCTCCCAAGGTTGTTGTGAAGATAAAATGTGATATTTATAAAGTGCTTTGCCAACCTTAAGACTCTGAATAGTACTAGCTATAATGATAATAATTCTGATGATGATGGCTATTATTACAAAGTGACCTCATAACTCTGTAAGATAAGGAATACAAGTATCACTATCCCCATTTTATAAATAAAGAAACTAATCCTTAGAGGAGCCAAGTGACTTGCTTGAATGGTCGCAGAATTTGTGTCTTCTGACTGCAATTTCAGATCTCTTTCTCTATATTACTGGGCTTCTTCCACTCTCCCTGGGATGCAGGGTCTGTATCCCATTCATTCCTACAGAAACTTTCTCTTTACTAGTTTTCAGTTGCTCTCACTTGGATTAATAGGATCTAATAAACTGCCTGGAGAAGCTAGGTTGTGCAATAGATAGATAAGAGTGCCAAGTTTGAAGTCAGAAAGACCTAACTTCAAATCCAGCCTCAGTCATTTATTAGCTGTGCGACCCTGGGCAAGCTACTTAAGCCTATTTGCCTCAGTTTCCATATTTGCAAAATAAGCTGGAGAAGGAAATGACAAACTACTCCAGTATTTTTGCCAAGAAAACCCCAAGTGGAGTCACAAAGAGTTGTACACAACAACAATTGCCCCAGAATAATATCTGAAAATAGTTTAAGGTATCAGTTCTAGAGTATTTGTATTTCATTAAGAGATAAAGGATTGAAAAAACTTTAGAAGCCAAAGAAATGAATGTAGAATGTAGTGGAATTCCAGGCACTCTGATGGATGTATAGGGGAGACAGGATTGTGTGGGACTTTCCCAGAAGCCCTCAAGTCATAATTCATGAGTAATCACTCATTCCACTGGTGGATAAAACAATCTATCGCTATCCTTATCCTTAATGGAAACCTACAGGAACCTCAGTCAGGGGGTAGTTGACGGTACAAGAAGTTCCTCTAGTTCCAGAAGAGAGAAGATGGGGACTTTTTGGTAAAGATAAGAGACTATCAAGGATGGACTTCATCTCTAAGTACTAAACAATTTTTCCGGGATCCATCCAGCAAGTAGATTTGCCTCCACCCTGGGGTGGGGAGGGCCTCTTGCAACAATAGGCTTTCTGGGAATAATTAATGAAGAACCTACTATGTGCAAGGCACTAGGCTAGGAACCGAGGTATAAAAAACAAAAAATAATCACTACCTTTAAGGATATTACCTTTTGGGGTAAGATGTGGGTGAAGGAAGAAGAGTGGAGAAAACTACCTGGAATGGGAAGGAGAGACAACTGGCCTTGGAATAGTAATGGCCAACCTTTATATAGTACCTACTGTGTGCCTGATAAATGCTAAGAACTCTATAATTATTACCTCATGTAATCCTCATCACAACCCTGGGAGGTCGATGCTATGGTTATCTCCATTTTTTAGTTGGGGAAAATGAGGCAAACAGGGTTAAGTGACTTGCCTAGGGTCACACAACTAGTAAGTGTCTGAGGCTGAGTGGTCAGGTCATAGGTAGGTATATAAAATTACATCTCTCTGCTTATAAGCTGTCCTACTTGTGGCAGAATGTGAACTTGCCAAGAAATATAATCATAGGATACCTCTCTTTCTTGTGGGATTTCCATATAGGATTAGTATCCATTTCTCCCCTTTACCCCTTACCTTTACCTACATTCGCAGTGAAGCAGAGATGTGTGCTGTCTCTCTAAAGGAATCAGAATTTCTCCCCTGAATCCTTTTCTGTACTAGAAAATATCACATAAACAAGGTTACTAGTTACCAGGTTTTCATTTTATCATTGATATCGTTGAATGTCCAGTGATCATGGTAAACAGACATATAGTTCATCTGGAGAGGAAAGTTGACAGTCTGTACTATTGGTTACCAGGGGCAACATTTTCACTTCCATTCGCTTGAACTTCCTTTCACCAAAACTGAAACTGTTTGAGGGAGAATTAGGAGTTGTGTGATTAATGGGGGACTATTTTTTCACTCAGAGAAGATGTGGGAAAAGGAGGTATCCGGGATTGGTGCATACATTGATTTACCAACAATGGTCACTTTCAACTCTTGACAATTCCCTGGTCCAGATGTGGGGAACCTGCATCCTTGAGGCTACATGTGGCCTTCTAGGTCCTCCAATGTGGCCTTTCGATTGAGTCTAAGTTTTACAGAACAAATTCTTTTATTAAGGGGATTTGTTCTGGGAAGTTCGAATTCAGCCAAATGACTGCACTTGAGGACCTGGAGGGCCACATGTGGCCTCGAGGCTACACGTTCCTCACCTCTGCCCTGGTCTTTCACAGGTGAGATTTCTTGGTTTTGCCACAAAGGCCTGCAGGAGTCTTGTATGCAGGGGCCCTTAGAGTAGGAGAAAGCCACCTATCCCCATCTCCTTCCCCAACATACCAACATGTTTCCCTGTGACTCTCAGGATGGAGGGCAGATTCTTCTGATCTTTTTTTTCTCCAGTCCTCCAAACTGTTTAAAAAAATACTGTCATAATTCTAAAGGACTCATCATGAAAAAAATGCTTTCTACCTCCAGAGAGAAAACTGATGAACTCTGATTACAAATTGAAATATGCTTTAACTTTATTTTTCTTGCTTTTTCTGTAACATAGCTAATATGGAAATATATTTTGCATGATTTCACATGCATAATTGATACCCTCTTGCTTGTCTTTTGGGGAGAAGTGGGAGAGAAGGAAAGAATTTGAAACTCAATATATTTTAAAAAATGTTAAAAAAAAAATCAGTTAAAAAAAAAAGAAAGATATTACCAAGCTGATAAACTATAGCAGAATCCCTTCTCAGTTTTTGGAGTTTGGCTTTTCCACGGAAATATTATCCAGGTAGAGAGCAAAGCCCATTATATCTCAGGCACTGTTTTAAACAAAAATGAAAATAAACAGTCCCTGTCTTCAAGGAGTTCACATTTTACTGGAGGAAACATGTAAATATATTAGTATATATAAAGTAAGCCATGTCTGATAATGTCCTACAGAATCAGTTCCTGGAAAGTATTCTTAATCTTCATACCTTCCTTGTGACTCCTCATTTTTATAAAAAGTCCAAATTTTGTTTGGTTTATCTTTTCATAAATTCTTGAATGCCAATTAATAAAAAGTTGGAATGGGAGTTAGGGCAGGACAGAGGTGTATTTTTCTAAGTGTGAGTCATTTGTAAGGGGGTGGGGGAGCTGTCTGCCCTTGAAAGTGTTTTTGAGTGAGGAGAAAGAGGACATCGCTCTTTAATTACATTGTGCCAGAAGACTTCTCAGGGAGGGAATTTAGGGACTCCGGCAGCATCATGACCTGGTCATATATCTTTCCTTTCCTTTTCTGTTTGCATACATGTGGCTGAGCTTGCCCTTTATCTGTTCCATTAACAAGTCAAATTTTATTTTATTTCCTGTGATAGTATTTCAATTAAGCTGAAATTATTCTATTCTATATCATTAAAGTGTTTACTACTACTCTTACTGTGTTCCAGGACCTGAGTCTGGCCCTGAGGGCATAATAAAAGAAACAAAATCGATGTATATAAATAAGTAATTAATAGGTGGAGCAATGAATGGGCCTGGAGACTGGAAGACCTGAGTTCAAATACGGCTCCCAACATGTGCTAGCTGTGTGACCCTGGTCAAGCCACTTAATCCTGTTTGTCTCAGTTTCCTTACCTGTAAAATGAGCTGGAGAAGGAATGGCAAACCATTCTAGTATCTTTGCCAAGAAAACACAAAGAATTGGACATGAATGAAACAACTGAATAGCAACAATATTATAACATATCATGATAATATTACTATATATAATGTAGTTCTTATATTTAACAACATATACATAATAAATAATTGCTATATATGCATGCATGTATGTATATACAATACATGCATATACAATACAACACATACAAACATATATGTATGTGTGATGTATATATGTATAGATATACGTACACATGCATATACACAATTGTATACATATATATGTGTGTGTATATATAAAACCAGTTTTATATATGTATGTATGTATATAAAACCAGTGCTGCTCTGGGGAGCTGGGATACTACATCCTTTTCCTCTCCACTAAGGGATTCCTCTGGATCCACACATACAGACTGGTTTGAGACATGGGGGAGCCTAATTATCTAAAAAAAGAATCAAGATGTTTTTCTTAAACTCTTTGGCTTTTTACAGCCCCACCCTAGCTCCCTAAGGGAAATTACTTTACAACTTAAGGTTTGACTCATGCCTAGGATTTCCCCAAAAGGGAGAGTAGAAAGGTACTCAATGTATAATGTATATCAAGAATCAGACAATTTCTTATTTCCTCCCCACAAAGTATACGTTTAATACACATGAGAGTTTCAAGTGTGCATTAAAAGAAAACTTAAAACAATTAGGTAGTTAAATAATTACGATATATTCTCCTAGAAGGTTGTTATTTGAAACAGCAAAACATGATGCAGTTGGAGAGACTGAGTTTTCCATTTTATCTCGTCACTGCATTATCCAAAAATCCCTCTGTAGGCTTGGACTTCTGGGAAGGTGAGTTAGGCTACTTCTCCTGTCAGTGGTCTTTTTTTCTGATGCAAAAACTCCCTCTTTTGCTAGGAAGCTCAGTCAAAGGACCCAGGATTGCTTAACCTTTTGAAATCACAATATTGACTCTAAGAGTAGGCATGCCCATCTCAGAATTTCTGTTTAGTCACCTATATTCAGGAAAAAATATCAAGCAGAAGTGAGAGCCAAGGGCCCAAAATCTAGGCTCAGGCTCTTCTATGCCATGAGCCCCCTAATCATGGTATCTGTCGTGTCTCAGTCCTAGGTTTTCTCCTCTCCCTCTATTCTAATTTACTCAGTCATCTCATTGGCTCCCATGGAGTCAATTATCTCTATGCTGATAATTTCAGATCACTTCATTCAAACCCCATCTCTTTCCTGAGTAATCTTCCATCACCAATTCCCTATTTGACATCTCAAATTTGATGTTCCATAGACATCATCATAATTATATTTCTATGGCACTTGTTATATGTCAGGCCCTGTGCTAAATGTTACCCACATTTTATCTTACAACCCTGGAAGACAGATGCTATTTTTAAGCCCATTTTAGAGTTGAAAGGTTAAATCACTTGCCTGCAGTGCAAAGGTTAGTGTTTGAGACCTGATTTTAATTTAGGTTTTCCTGACACTTGGCCCAGCACTCTGTCTACTATGCCACCAAACTGCCTCATTCAATGTGTCTGAAACAAAATTCATTATCTTTCTCCCCAAACCCTTCCTTCCTCCTAATTTTCCTATCCCTATTGAGGGTACTGACATCCTCTTATCCACCCAGGCTTGTAACTTAGGAGTTATCCTCAAATTCTCACTTCCTCTCATCCTACGTATTCCATCTTTTGCCAAGTCTTGTAGTTTCTTCTACCTTTCCAACAGCTATGTTCTGGTGCAGGGCCTCACTTCCTCACACATGAACCACTCTCATGACCTGATGCTTAGTCTCTCCCTCAAATTTCTCCCCGTTCCAATCCACTCTCTTCTCAGTTCTCAAATTGACCTTCCTAAATCTCATGGTTTGCCCATTTCACTTTCCTGTTCAGACAGCTCTCTTGGTTCCCTATTACCTCTAGGATCAAATATAAAAATCCTCTGTCTGGCTTTTACAATCTAGACTTTTCCCACCTTCCATTGTGCTTTGGCCTTTCTCCCCTCCACATACCTTGTGATGCAGGTACCCTGGCCTCCTTGCTGCCCTATTTTCAGTGGCTGGCCCCTGTCTTGTGAATTCTCTCCTTTCTCACCTCTGCCACCTGGCTTCCCTGATTTCCTTCAATTCTCAGTTAACATCCTACCTTCTGCAAGTTTTACTTAATGCTAGTGTCTTCTCTCTGAAATTATCTCCAATATATCCTGTATACAGCTTATTTGTATGTAGTTGCTTGTATGTTATCTCACCTATTACACTGTAAACTCATGAGTAGAAACCAATCTTGCCTCATTTTTTAATATTCCTTAGTGCGTCGTACAGTGCCTAGCACAAAGTAGGTCCTTAATATATGAATGTTGACTTGACTTGTGATTTAGCTACTATGTGGACAGTTTGCCTTTTCCCCTGGTGTGGGGGAAGGGCACAGCTCTGTCTCTAGCTCCCAAGGAAGGTTCCTGGTATGCTCAGCAGACAGGAGAAGAGTCCCACCTCGTTCACAAGATCTCTAAGTCATTTGCTCATCCTGCTTAGTAGCTAAAAAGGGGATTGCTTTGTCATCTCAAAGCTCAATGTGCTTGTTGAGTTTCTAGAGTAGCACCTTCCTATGCCCCCTCTTTTCTCAGCTTCCTGGATTGGCCCCTACAGATCCATTTCTATAATAATCTAACCCCAGCTGCCTACAACAATGTTTTACTAGTCTAGATACTAAAATAATTTATGAAACAAGTCAAAGAAATTAGAATTCTCTCACCACCCTCATTCCTGCCCCCAATTGCCCCCCCCCCCAGCCAAAAGCAAGGGGCCTTTATAATTGCCTTTCCCACCTTTCTACCTTGGAGGTGTCTAATCTGATGGTCAATTAAACTTTCACTTACTTGCCTACTCCTGGGTTAGTGCTGTTAACCAGGTGTTTTCAATTAAAATGCAACTACAGCTGGGAGGGGTGATACGGTTCAGAGGGGAGAATACACAGAAGAAAAAATGTGAAACAAAAGGAACAACCTGATCGGATTTATTCATGTGTTATTATGGGGCAGGAATATCAACTTCTTTGTCTCACTTCTTTCCACCTGCCTTACCATTTCTATCCCTTGTAAATACTTAGTGATCTCTAAATTCTGAGTTTTGGTATTTCTTTATTCCTCCCTGTTAAATTATAAGCTACTTAAGGTCAGAGACCTTACAGACTATCAAGTCCAGCCCCCACATATTACTGTTGAGCAAACTGAGGCAAGATAAGTGATTTGCCCAGGATTACATGGCTAAGCAAGTGTTTGAGACAACATTTACTTAACACATCAAGGTCTGCAAATTACTTTACATGTAAATATCTCATTTGAACCTCAAGTCAGACCTGGGAGGTAGGTGCTATAATTATGCTTATATTACAGATGAGGAAACTGAGGCAAAATTGACTTTCCCAGAGTTATACAGCCAGTAAGTGTCTGAGACTGGATTTGAACTCAGGTGTGACTCCAAGTATGGTCAAGGTCATCCCTTCCTTGTGCCAACTAGCCTCCTCTGCTGCTTCTTTGGGGTGGGTACCTCCATTCTCTGATACCTGCAAATATTAAGTGCTCAATAAATGTCTGTTGAGTCGGTTTTGATGAATGAAGGAAGCTCTTTGAATAAGACTTGCATTGACTGATGTGCTGGAAAACAACAGCCGCAAAACAGGTGAAATACAGATTTAGGAGTAATTAGCCTCAGACCACCTCAAAGGAATGAGGTTTTATTCTCCAGAATCAGATCTGCTGGTGACTTGGCAATCTTGTCTGCCTCCTGGAGAGGCTATTTTCTCCAGTGCACCTGCAAACAACACCTTGGTCAAAGAAGAGAAGAGTTGGAAAGAAAAGCTGCATTACAGGGAAATAAATACTGGTTTTCAAAGACTTGTGGTTGGGTTAATCTCATAATTTGTTGCTGTTGCTCGGTCATTTTCAGTTGTGTCCAACTCTTTGTAATTCCATTTGGGGCTGCCTTGGCAAAGATGCTAGAGTGGTTTGTCATTTCCTTCTCCAGTTCATTTTCCAGATGAGGAAACTAAGCAAACAGGGGTAAGTGACTTGGCCAGTGTCACGCAGCTAGTGTCCGAGGTCAAATTTGAACTCAAGTCTTCCTGACTGGAGGCCCAGTGCTCTATCAACTGAGGCACTTAGCTGTCCTTTAATCTCATAATAGAGGAGGTTAATTCTGATCTTCTTGTATTCAACTGTGAGTAATTATTTACTTGACTTACTTAGCATAATTAAATCAGGTCTCAGGACTTCCTGGCTCCTCTGCAACAAGGAAATACAGTCTTTAAATTATATCCAGTTGCTAAAGTTCTCAATAAGAGACAGGCCAAAAAACTGTTACACTGACAGAAGAAAAAGATAGGCATTAAAAGTAAAGTGAATATTAAAAAAAACCCCTCCACAAACCCTAATTAAAAGGTATGAGAGTAGAGCATAACTGACTGAAGGATGAAATTAAATTGTTCTTGTCAGAAGTTGTAAGTATAAAATTAGAATATTAAAGTTATATAAAAATATAACTTTAAAAAATATAACTTTTCAAAAAAAAAGAAATATACCAGCCATCCTGAGGAGGGAGGGGGAGAAAATTTAAAATATATGGAAATGATTGTTGAAAACAAATAAATTAATAAAAAAAAAGAAAAAAAAATATACTAGCATTTATACATCCAAAAGAGTGTTTCCTTCATGATGGTCACCTTAGAAGTTTATATGTTTATTCTTGTGATGTGTCCCTTGCTTAAAAAATATTTTGAATTGCCTCTTTTGGATTTCCCTTCATAGCTACAAAAGAAAACCAGACAATATTTTTAAAAATTAAGAACAGTTACTTGTCATATCCCCCTGGACAGGGAATGGGAGAATAAAACATGATAGTTATTAAGCCTGACCTGGGATCATAAATGTAGCATTGGAAGGGACCTTCAAGGTCATCTAGTACTCTCAATATTCAATGCTCAAATGGATCTGTGATTTTTATCAGTTTCAGATTTCTCTCTAATGTTGAGAAGCTTAATCCATTATTTATTACTCTTGTACATGTCCTGTCAAAGTTTTCCACATGGTGTCCACCCAGTGTGTTGGCTAGACATCAAAGGCCACCAAAGTCATTCACTGCATCTTGGGCCATCCCTAGTCATCTTGACTGTTGTCTTGCTGCTAGCTAGACTTCTATGACTCTGGAAGAGAGAGTGAGGTTGATGACTTTGCACAGATCTGTCTCACTTAAATCCAATTCATGCACAAGTCAAGACATCACCCATCATCCACTGTTTTACCCCAACATCATGATGTCCTTGATCCTTTTTGAAAATGAAAATGTTGCCAACAACAGCAACCTGTGTGAATTCAGGCTAGTCATCCTAGTTTTCTGAAGCCCTGAAAAGTCCTCTGCCCACTTGGTGAATTCTAAGGGGCTTGTGTGGTGCCAGGTGAGATGACTCCAACTGTTGTCCAGCAGTTTTCTTTTTCTTTTTTGGAGGCAATCTGGCTTAAGTGACTTGCTCAGGGTCACATAGCCAGTGTCTAAGGCCTGATTTGAACTCAGTTCCTCCTGACTTCAGGGTCTGTTCTCCATCCACTAACAGTTTTCATTTTACAGAGCAACAAACATGCCCAGCTATAAATCTATTTCCTCAATTTCCTCATTTCTGTCTGGTCCAATTGTTACCATAGTTGTGAGGCCTCTGCTACCTCTTATTAGAGTGCTTGCAACCTAGGCTGTGGTTCTGTCCTTGCTGTCTGAAGGCAGTATGTATAGAGAAGTCAGATAATATTGTCATAATCCTGCACAGTGGGGCTATTAGCCAGTGATCATATTGGGTGATCCATAGGGTTTGGGGGTAAGGAGAGAATAAGAATGATCTGAGGAAAGGGGGTTGGGGTTTGAATCAAGTTACAGATAAATATAAATCAAAATCTAGGCTGAATTACTAACCTGGATTTCTCTGGAGAACCAAAGTCCAAGGGCAAGTAGAAAGTTGGGTTCTGGAACAGCATTTTAAGTAGGGAAATTCAGTGCCAAGTCAGTTGGCAAGATACAAAATGAGTGAAGTGACTGTTTTTCTGATGCAGCCAGCTTTCTCAAAGCTTCTGCCTTCTTTGGTGATGGCTTAGATTCCTTCTTCCATGTGCTGATGTACTGATGGAGTCACAGACCTAATCTGCTCTATTGCCTCCTGACTCAACCACACTAATAAGGCTGTGGGTTTGGATACTATTCAATTTATCCTTCTGTTTTGTTCACTAGTGTTGGCTTCTAATATTTTTGTGTTTCTTTTTTCTTAAATAATTCCTCTTATGAATATTCTTAATGCAAAGAATAGATGGAATTATCATACAAAAGATCTGTGTAATAAGTAACTCCTAAATGGGGATTTCTCCTACCTGTAGGATTTAGGGGTGACTCCCATGGGTAACACAGATCACACTTTCCTAGGTTTGGCTCACTTTTGCCACAAGGAATTACTTTTACTAGGTCTAGGGGTATATATGTTTATATTATTGATCTCTCTGTGCTTATGGACTCTCTTGTTTATGGAAACACAGTTGCTTAGATATATTATTTCAATGTGCTTCCATTAGCTTTGTGAATTCTGAATGGAGTCACTGTTTGCTCCTCCTTCTTCCTCATACCTCAACATATCTGAAGACTTTCAAACTTTCCCCACATCTCTAGTTAAGTTAGCATTAATCATGTAAACATGCAATCTAAGTTTCCAGCTAAGCCTGGAGCATTTTGTATAAGACTCTCTTAATTGCTGGCATAAATGACGATTGCACACCATTACTATGTAAGGAGCAGAGTTGGAGTAAGATCTTTGAAAAGTAGAGACATTCTTTATTCCTTCTTCAAGAGAGATATATATGATTCCAGACTCCCTTCAGGACCAACTCCAGAGAGGAGAAATGGAAAGACTCTCTGGCAGACATGTAGGGCAAGGCAGCCCCTTAGCATATTTCTGATTTCTACCTTACCTCTCTACAGCCTTCATGGAAATTTCTCCTTGGGTAATACCAAGATCTTGCTCTTGGTTGAAAAACAGCTTATCTTTCTCTAATCTAAAGAGCTGCTTCTTTTTTCTATATTTTCTAATATTCTAATCTGTAAAACATCTTTGATTTCTGTTTGCTACCTGCTTCAATAAATGGGGGCTACTCACTATTCACTACTTGTAATGGTCTTTTGTGTAACTAGCACAACTAGTGTGAAGGTGCCAAGGTGGAAGGGATATAAGTTTGGAATGCCCTCTTCCTTTAAGAGATAGTGACCAGGAAAGCAGATTAAGCCTAAAAATATTGTCCAAAATAGATATAACTCTAGTCTGATATCCCTTTTTTTCAGAGGAGAACAGAGTAATAGCCTTATGGTTCCTTATTCTGATCTCAAGACAAGAATCACATTCCCCCTTAGATAGAGTTGTCAAAATTCAGGAGATATTCATCCTTGAGCCACCTGCCTATATATTTAGACATTCCATGTAGAAATATACATCTTACATAGGCAACACACATTACCTAAGGATTAGCAGACACCATGTTTTCTTTTATCTAGAAGAGTAAAATAATGGCAATGAAAGGAGAGTAAAGAGTAGGGAAGACTGTTTAGTAAGCAGACAGTGAATTGATCTATGATCCAGGTCAACTTCTCTCTCTAAACTAATCCCTCTCTCAAAAGGAGGCAAAATTGTCCAACTTAATGAAAATGTGAATTTTGAACCAGTTCCTTTTTAACATGTGGGGGTGGAGGGTGAGGGGCAAGGAAGAAGGAAGAAATGCATAGCTCTTTCCAGCTGTACTACAATCTCACCAATGTACACTCCTCAGTTCTTAGTCAAGAGGGGAAAGAACAGGTTTCGTTCCTCGGTATCTAATTCCCATTATCTGCTCGTTGGGTCTTGAAGGAAGGAACAGGAAAGCTGACACCTGAGTTGGGTGCTCAGCTTGACCCTACCTGCCTTAAACTACGTGGTGGTTAAAAGCAAGAAAGACTGCTTATTCTAGATTCTGACTTGTCTTCCAGAATTCCCCCAGAAACACAAGCTCAGAAATCCAGATTCAAATTTATTACCAATGGTGCCCACTTGGGTCTTCTGTTTCTAAAGTAGCACTTGCAATTGGTACCATATCAGCAAAAACAAAAATTAAATAAAGAAAATAAGAAATAAAACTGTATATAGAACTACAAACTCTGTACTTTTTTTCTACTAAAAATGAAAATTTATACACATATTAACTTGAAGAAAATAATATCTCATTGGCTTTGTGCTCCTTTATGATCTCATTTCCATCTCTGTATTTATCAGATTTTGTTATTTTATTTAATTTTAAACCTTGTCTATGTTCTGATTCTACTTCCTTTGCTCTGCATCATATAATAGAATAATTAATTTAGAACTAGAATTCATCTAATTCAGTTCCTTCATTTTAAGATGAGGAAACTGGAGTTCAGAAAAACTAAGTGATATTGGCATTTTCTGGGAGGTAGGAAGTTTACATTTTAAAAATCTCCAACTACAAATCCAATGCTATCTGAGCATAATATCTCTTGCTAGTGTAGGATTCATATATGTCTTTCCGTAATTCTTTGTGTTCTTTATAGATCCTAATACTGTCTTTTTAAAAATTAAAAGAACATCCAGAGGAAGAAGACTTGCTACTATTGAGAACATTAAAAACAAAACACACTGAGTCTCTGAAGGCAATTCCAAAGGAGGTATTCTGAAAAGATTTTGAAAATTACTATTCTGACAACAACAATCTTTTGAATGTAAACATTCTGGGATGGAAGTTAAATGAGGAGAGGCTTGTTTTCATTAGTCTAGCTATTAGATGATGAATCCTTTGGCTAAGGCAACCAGTGAAACAATGGAAAATACAAAATGACTCTCAGTTCTATGAGACCTCCATCTGATTCTGCAGTGATAGTGGCAAAATGGTGGGAAAAGAAGCTGAGCATATTAAGAGCCACAATTTTTAGACCATCTATACACATTAACTTGAAGTGTTGGTACTCTGAATGAGACACCATTGTCCAATGATCAATTTCAACTTACTACTAGAAAAATAAAATCGCATAAATATTGACAGATTTGCTTTAGAGGAAACCAAGTTGAAGGATATGAACAGGCAGTTTGCAGATGAAGAAATTAAAGCTATCTATAGTTAGATGAAAAAATGCTTTAGATCACTCTTGATTAGAGAAATGCAAATTAAAACACTTCTGACGTACCACATTACACCTATCAAACTGGCTAGCATGACAAAACAGGAAAATGATAAATGTTGGAGAACTTGTGGAAAAATTGGAATACTAAGGCGTTGTTGGTGGAGTTGTGAGCTGATCCAACCAATTTGGAACTATGCCCAAAGGGCTATAAAACTGTGCATACCTTGTGATCCAGCAATAGCACTACTAGGTCTGTATTTCAAACAAATCACAAAAAAGGGTAAAGGAACCTATATCGCCAAGGTGGTATCCACAGTGGCAGCTATGAATATGCCAGAGTATTTCCAGGTTTGAATCACAATATATAACAGACTCTCTTCATTGAAGACAGAACCAAAACATTTATTCAAACACCAAAAAGCCAAATCCATCATAGTAACAAAGTAATCCGTCATAGTAATTCAGAAGTCTATACACACTATCAGACCTTCCCACAAAACAACTCCCCTAAGCAAAATCACTCCCTATTTCACTCATAGCTAGTTGCTTGCTTCCTCTCTCTTTCCCAACTCTGCCTGCTCTGCCTCACTTTCTCTCATCTCTGTTCCACCCTTCTTGCTCCACCCCTTTCTGCTCCATGGGACTTAGACTCATGTGACTCAGGCTTCCATGTGACTTAAGCAGGTCACATAGGCCTGGTAATGGATGGGAAAGATTTTCCCATTCCATTAATAACACATTAATAATACAGACCCACTTGGACAAAAATATTTATGGCAGTTCTTTTTGTGGTGGCAAAGAATTGGAAACTGGGGGATGGTCATCAATTGGGAAGTGACTGAACAAGTTGTGCCATATGAATGTAATGGAATACTATTGTTCCATAAGAAATGATGAACAGGTAGACTTCAGAAATACCTGGAAAGACTTACATGAACTGATACTGAGTGAAGTGAACAGAACCAGGAGAACATTTTACATAAAAATGCAAAATTGTAGGATGACCAACTTTGATGGATTTAGCTCTTCTCAGCAAAACAATGATCTAAGATAATTCTAAAAGACTCATGATGGAACATGCTATTCACATCCAGAGAAAGAATTATGGAGTCTGAATGCAAATGGAAGCATACTATTTTCTCTCTCTTTTTTTCGTTCTCCTGGTTTTTCCCTTTTGTTGTGATTCATCTTTCACAACTTGACTAATGTGGAATATGTTTAATATGACTGTATATATATAGCTGATATCAGATTGCATGCCATCTTGGGGAGAGGTAAGGAGAGGAAGGGGGAAAAATTTAGAACTCAAAATCTTAAAAAAGTGAATGTTGAAAACTAAAAATAAATAAATAAATATATGTTTTTAAAATAAAGGAAACCAGAAAAGAAAAGGAAGTTGCAGCTAAATGGTAAGATGGTTCCTAAGCTGCCCTTAAAGAGGTAAATAAAGAATTTGGTGGAGTTGATTTCTATCAAGCACTCAAAACCAACTAGAAATTACATTTCATGGATTCCCTGTTTTCTTGTCTTTCAGTACTCAGGATAAACATGAAAAAGGAGCACAGAGAAGATAGTTGCAATTTATAAAATTTCTATAAGGAACTCACTAAAATCCTCCAAACCAAATCAACATATACTTTAATACTTTGTGAAAAGTACACAATGACTACAATAATGTAAATGGAAAAAACAAAAACAGCAAAACTTCTGAAATGGAGGGCTGCATAATTATAATGATCAAGCTTGGCTCCAAAGAAGAGATATGAGAAAACACTTCCCAGAGTTCTTTGCAGAGGTAGGGGAACATAGGTGGGGAACACTGCGTATAATGTCACATTATTTTGATATGCTAGTTAGCTTTGTTGACTTTTTTCTTTCTCTTTTAAAGTTCTTTATTTTCCCCCTTTGGGAAGAGGTAAGGAAAGGATACAGCAGAAAATGTGGGTAATATAAAAACAAAATATATTAATATAATTTGCTTTTTTTATAAAAGACAAGAAAAATATTATTTCAATGCAAATGCATGGGTATCTTGCAAAAAATTGTCTTGGTCATGATGGAACATGTCATCCACCTCCAGAGAAAAAACTAATGGCATACGTTTCCTTCCTTCCTTCCTTCCTTCCTTCCTTCCTTCCTTCCTTCCTTCCTTCCTTCCTTCCTTCCTTCCTTCCTTCCTTCCTTCCTTCCTTCCTTCCTTCCTTCCTTCCTTCCTTCCTTCCTTCCTTCCTTCCTTCCTTCCTCTCTTCCTTTCTTTCACAAACTTACTAATATGGTGATGTTTTATATGATTACACATGTATAGTCTACATCAGATTGCTTACCATCTCAGTGGAGGAGGGAGAGGAGGAAGGGAGGAAGGGAGGGTTAGAGTCTGAAACTCAAAACTTAAAAAAAAAATGAATGTTTAAAATTGTTTTTTACAAGTAATTGTGGAAAAAATAAAATGCTATTTTAAGAAAGTTGTCTTGGAAAATATGGCTCAGGATTGAGAAATAAAAGAGGCCAAAGGCAAATAGACTTCAGAGAAGCTTTACATCAATTCATAAATCCTTTCTTCAAGAAAATATTGGAAGGTGCTAGATGTGGCAAGTACTGAAAACCACACACACAAAAATCTTATATTTTCATAGACAGAAATGACTGAATCAGAAGTGACTGAACTGTTGCTTTGTGCTCAAGATTAACCAGCTAGAGCAAAGATAAAAATTAGTATCAAATTAGATGAAAGAATGAGACTGAGAAGATATGTAATCAAAACAGCTCTTATTTGATTCATTTAAGCAAATAACAGATATAAAAAGTTGGATATAGGAACAAACATGGTCACAGACCATCACTGTTTCCTAAGAAAGTTCAACTGATATAAATTAACCATTACAACAAGCAAGTCAAAAAACCCAGAAACCATCTCAGCCAGCAAAAATTTGATTTCCTTATCAAGTGGAGTGATAATGGCAACAAAGGGCAACACCGGGTTAGAACATAAACTCACTTGTGAAATCTTAAGGTGGAACATGGCGGTAAATAGTTGTATCACCTCAGAAAACAGCAAGAAGCAACGGAAGGAAGATAACATAGAATCATATTACTAATTTCAGAACTCCAAGGTCACATCTGGAACACAATTCATTTATTCAACAAACATTTATTAAGTACCTATGCATCAGACATTAATCTAACTGCTACAGAAGTAATTTTTCAAAACTATCTTTTTCCTAAAGGAGTTTATGCTCTAGAAGGAAGAAGAGATTTCAGTCATTTTCCAGTCTACCCTGGGAGAGTCCTGAAACACACACATCAAGAGGTAAACAGTAGTAAGTGTTTACTATTGGTGCTATGAGTTCTAATGTGACTATGTCCTTCTACCCTATGAAGGAATCAGAAGAACTTAAGGATGATTATAAGTCCTCTTGGGTGCCAGAAATTATATTTCTTACTTTATTATTTTATTTCTTTCTTTATTTTTTATGATATTTCATGTCTTAAATGCTTTTAATAAAATTTATTCAACTGTACTGTGGTCTACTAATGTAATAATAAATCAAATAGGGTCTTGGACCACGAGTTGAATAGTTATTACTCCAAACATACATGCTGAAACTGAGAGTAGGTTAAGGGATACTAGAGAAGTATATTTATTTATTTTTTAAATTATACTCATAGTATAGTCACAAAATCATTGGTGGTGGATTAATCACAATGATGCCTTTATAGCTTTTTTTTTTTTAAATTCATAACAATTATTTTAACTAGCAGTAGAATCCTTAAGGTGAACTAGATGCTGTGATAGCTACTCTCTGCATTTTAGGTGCTGTTCCTCCATGCAATCCATTCCTGAATTGGCAGTAGATAATATTTAGCCTCATTTGATTGGTACCAATATATTTCATCTTTTTGCTTTAGCAACCCATTTATCTTTTCTCTTGTGTTTACCACTATGTAAAAATTTGCATCATGTTGACTGCTGAAGATGGTATGCAGGGGTATGCTAGTAAATGTTTAACAATCAGCTCTCTAAAAAAAGTATATATGACACATTTTTAAGTTTGATTTGCATTTGTATTAACATTATCTATATTGCTTTTAAAAGTCTAGATGCTCAACAGAACAATAAATAAATTTTTGATCGGTAACTTTGACTCTGCACTAGATCTCCTCCATCAGAGGGGTGAAAGAAAATTTAACAAGTATCCACCTCTCTTTCCCATGACTTGTGTGATGTTTATTGTCAGAGTCACTGTACTGTGTACTTCTGTTTTTGCATCTCTGTTCTCACGGCAAGAAAGAGCATCAACAAAATGTTGAAAAATACACTGAAAAAAGAAGAAATTTGGAAGATTGAAAAGACAGGAAAATTTTGTTACTATCTTATTAATTTTAAGAGATTCTTCCTAAT
The DNA here is from genome assembly GCA_023548195.1 of Bettongia penicillata ogilbyi. Classification (NCBI taxonomy): domain Eukaryota; kingdom Metazoa; phylum Chordata; class Mammalia; order Diprotodontia; family Potoroidae; genus Bettongia; species Bettongia penicillata. The sequence continues at coordinate 2,125,758 of JAJHZJ010000624.1, read as the reverse complement.
TTCTTTTATTATTATTATTATTATTTTTTGTTTTTTTATTTATTTATTTGTCTTTTTACATTCATTTTCACAAAATTTTGGGTTCCAAATTTTCTCCCCTTTTATCCCCTCCCCCCTCCCCAATACACTGAGCAATCTAATTTTCCCTATCTTCAATCTGCCCTCTCTTCTGTCATCCCTCACTTCTCTTGTCCCCATCTTCTCTTTTGTCCTGTAGGGCCAGATGACTTTCTATTCCTCATTAACTGTATGTCTTATTTCCTAGTAGCAACAACAATACTAAACAGTTGTTCCTAAAACCTGAGTTCCAAATTCTCTCCATCCCTCCCTCCCCACCCATTCCCTTTGGGAAGGCAGGCAATTCAATATAGGTTCTATCTGTGTAGTTTTGCAAATGACTTCGATAATAGTCGTGTTGTGTAAGACTAACTGTATTTCCCTCCATCCTATCCTGCCCCCCATTGTTTCTATTCTGTCTTTTGATCCCATCCCTCCCTGAGTGTTGACTTCAAATTGCTCCCTCCTCCCATTGCCCTCCCTTCCATCATCTCCCCCCTTGCTTATCTCCTTCTCCCCCACTTTCCTGTACTGTAAAATAAGTTTTCATACCAAAATGAGTGTGCATTTTATTCCTTTCTTTAGTCAAATGTGATGAGGGTAAACTTCTTGTTTTTTTTTTTCCCTCAGCTCTCCTCTTTTTCCCTCCACTAAAAAGTCTCCTGCTTGCCTCTTAAATGACATATAATTTACCCCATTCCAATTCACTCTCTTTCCTCCCCCTACCTTTCTCTCTCACCATTTACCTTAATTTCTTTTAAGATATGGTCCCATCCTATTCAATTCATTCTGTGCTCTCTGTCTCTGTATGTGCATGCATGTGTGTATGTGTGTGTGCGTGCATGCGTGTATATGTGTGTGTATGTATGTGTGTGTATGATCCCACCAACTACCCAGATACTGAAAAGTTTTAAGAGTTACAAATATTGACTTTCCATGTAGGAATGTAAACAGTTCACTTATGGTAAGTCCCTTATGACTTCTAGTTGCTGTTTACTTTTTCATGCTTCTTCTCATTCTTGTGTTTGAAAGTGAGATTTTCTTTTCAGCTCTGGTCTTTTCATCAAGAATGCTTGAAAGTCCTCTGTTTCATTGAAAGACCATATTTTCCCCTGAAGCGTTATACTCAGTTTAGCTGGGTAGGTGATTCTTGGTTTGAGTCCTAGTTCCTTTGACTTCTGGAATATCCTATTCCATGCTCTTCGATCCCTTAATGTAGAAGCTGCTAGATCTTGAGTTATCCTGATTTTATTTCCACAATACTGGAATTGTTTCTTTCTAGCTGCTTGCAAGATTTTCTCCTTGAGCTGGGAGTTCTGGAATTTGGCCACAATGTTCCTAGGAGTTTCTCTTTTTGGATCTCTTTCAGGTGGTGATCGATGGATTCTTTCAATACTTATTTTGCCCTCTGGTTGTAGAATGTCAGGGCAGTTTTCCTTGATAATTTCATGCAAGATGATGTCTAGGCTCTTTTTTTGATCATGAGTTTCAGGTAGTCCCATCATTTTTAAATTGTCTCTCCTGAATCTATTTTCCAGGTCAGTTGTTTTTCCCATGAGATATTTCACATTCTCTTCCATTTTTTCATTCTTTTAGTTTTGTTTGGTGATTTCTTGGTTTCTCAGAAAGTCGTTAGACTCCATGTGTTTCATTCTAATTTTGAGAGAACTATTCTCTTCAGTGAGCTTTTGAACCTCTTTTTCCATTTGGCTAATTCTGCTTTTGAAAGCATTCTTCTCCTCATTGGCTTTTTGAACCTCTTTTGCCAATTGAGTGAGCCTATTTTTCAAGGTGTTATTTTCTTCAGCATTTTTTTGGGTCTCCTTTACCAAGGTATTGACCCGTTTTTCATACTTTTCTTGCATCTCTCTCATTTCTCTTCCCAGTTTTTCCTCCACCTGTCTAATTTGCTTTTCAAAATCTTTTTTGAGCTCTTCCAAGGCCTGAGCCCACCCGACATCCCCCTGCGATGTCTGGGGTACCGAGGCCCCACCCTCCACGTCTTTCCCTGATGGCAAGAATAGTTCCTCGTGGTCAGATCTGAATGGTGGGAACATTTGCACCTGCTCAAAAAAGCTCTCTATAGTCTTATTTTTCTTCCCTTTTCTGGGCATTTTCTCAGCCAGTTACTTGACTTCTGAGATTCCTCTCCACCCCTGCCTAGATCTGCCCAGCTACTGCTTGGGGTGTGAGATTCAAATGGGCTTTCCGCACGCACCGCGCGCCTGCTAATCAATGTGAGCTTTTGTTCTGGTGCTGGGGTGGGGGCAGGGCCACCTCCCAGGCTCAGTTCCCTCAGGGGCTTTATGCAGAGACCTTCAGTAATGAAGATCCTGCCTGCTGCTTGGGGAGTCCCGGGGGCCGCCACTGCCTCCACCGCTTCCTGCCCCTGCCTCTGCCGCTTCCTCCCAAGGGGGCCCGAGTCACGGAGACACCCCACTCCCCTCTCGGCCAGCTCAGCCATCTCTCTCACTGACTTGTAGCGTCTGTGGGCGGAGGGACATTCCCGGCCGCCGGAGCTTCCAACCCTGAAGCCTGCTCGGATCTACCCTCTCTGCCATGCAGCCAGGGCAGGGCAGGGGAGGACTCCGCTTTCCGGGGCGCGATGGACCCTGGGGACGGCTCTCCAGGGCTCTCTGGAACGGAACTCTCTTCCACTGTGTTTCTGCACACCCTGCAGTGATCCAGAACTTGTGGGGAGCTCTTCTTACATTAAATCCATGGGCTGTGGGTTCGGAGCTCGCATACGTGAGTCTTTCTACTCCGCCATCTTGACTCCGCCCCCTTCTTCCTAATTTCTTAAACAATATTCTGCCTTGTTAATACTTTGAAATGTCTATGTTTGTTGATGATTTAATTGACAATAAAAAGAGAAAACAAATTAATGCAATCTTTTATTTTAATTTCGGCTAAGGTTTTAAAAAAAATAAAAACATTGCATATTTTAAAAAAATCTTACTGTTAATTCACTTAAGGTACAGAAATGCAAAGAGCTGTAATACTGAAGACAAACTTCATCTACTTTACAGTTTTGCCTCTGGCTGATCTGGCTACTAGGAACTCTGAAAGATTCAGGTTCCTAGAGATGGTAAATATTTACCATTTTGTTTCCTTACCAGCTATTTGTTCTGCATTTTCTATCTCCTCTCATGTTCTGTCCATGTAATACTTTAGATTTATACCATATTTTTCTCATACCCTCTGTGTGTGTGTTAGGTAGTGCAAGCATCTTACTTTACAGATGAGGAAACTGAGACTCAGATCAAAATCATGTGACTAGAAATTGGCACTCCTGAAACCCAAGTTCCTAAATCAGAGCTCTTTCTCCTATGTTATATCGCTTTTTCTGGAAGAAAGGAAACCAATGATGATATATATATATATATATATGGTATTTTAGTAATTTTTTTCCAAGAACTACATCTATGTAAATAATAGTAAAAACAACAACACAATCTGGAAAACAACATAAAGGGGGAGGAAAGGAAGTTCAGAAGGGGAGTTGGAAATAAACAGGATGATTTTATTACTACCTTGTTAAAGTTAATAGGTTTTTAAAATTTTACAGAAAACCAAATAATTAAAGATTATACATTTGGGAATTCTATTTTTGGTATATTTGGATATTTGTGTTTGATGATCGTTGTTAAGTTTATAATGATTAAGTTTATTTTAAAATCTTTTAAAGGCAAACAAGAACAAAATGACAGAAAACAAGAAAAAATAAATTAATGCTTTAATAACATGCAAAATAAAGCCACACAATTGCAAAAGGAAAAAGAAAAGAAAGAAGGCCCTACTGGTTTCTGTAGCTTGAATCCTTCCTTGTTTCTCTTCGTCACTCTCATGGACACACCAGATTGACACACTGCCAACCATTGTGAATCATGGCACATTAGACTTTGTAAATCTCTTCAATCTTTCCAGTTACCAATTTGAATTTGCAGCAGTACTATCTCAACCTTCCCCCTTAGAATGTGTGTATTTTTGTTCTTGGGTCATTGAGGGTTTAGGGCATTACAAGAGGGCATTACGGTCAATCTGGCTTGTTGGCAAGGCTGAAGGGAAATGCTAATTCACTGTACAACATTCAATTCCAAGGCTCAAGACTTTGTCTATTTTGGATGCTTCCTTCTTATCTGTAATTGGAAATAAGCTCTGATTGTATTTAGATCTCCTCTTAGATATTTACAAGTGAAGATGATTCAAGCACCCTGGGAAAAGAGTATGAGGTTCTGGAACTTGCAACAGTGTTCTGTGTTCAGCAGTGGAGGAAGTGATGGGTGAATAGTCACTCAGATGATAAAGGATGGTACCTTTCCTGCATCACAAAGTATTAAGACAGAGGTGAGAAACCTGCAGCCTCATATGGCCACATATGGCCTCAAGAAAGTTTAGATTCAGTCAAAGGGCCACACTTGAGGACACATGTGTCCTCGAGGATGCAGTTTCCCCACTCCTGTAAAGGGCTAAGTAAGAACAAAAAAGAGGGAAGGGAGGGTTTCTGATAAGGTAGCTAAGAGCTTGGATGATAGTGTTAGCTGAATCTAATAGGATGAAATCTAGTAGGGATAAATAGGAAGGCTTACACTAAAATTTTAAATATTAGGTACACCTAATATTGAGAAGAGGCAAGGCTAGGCAATAGTTTTTTTGAAAAATGCCTGGAGTTTTGGTAGATTGAAGCTTACTATATCTATGTTGCGATATGGTTAGCCTTAGACTGTGTTAGGAGAGGTGTTGAAGAGAAGCAAAAAATTTGGGGGCAAATCTTTGCAGCAAATTTCTCTGATAAAAACCTCATTTCTAAGATATAGGGAGTAGATTCAAATTTGTAAGAATAGGAGCCATTTCCAAATTGATGAATGCTCAAGAGATATATGAAGACAGTTTTCAGAGGAAGAAATCCAAGCCATCAACAGCCATACAAAATGCTCTAAATAATTAACAATTAAAGACATACAAATTAAAACAGTGCTGAGGTACTACTTTATATTCATTACAAAGTTGTCCCCCAAAAAGGAAAATGACAAATGCTAGAGGAGCTAAATAGGCACATTAATGATTATTGTAATTATTGTTGGTGGAATTGTGAACTGGTCTGACCATTCTTGAACTGCCTCCAAACCTAATAAACTGTGCATACCTTTTAACTTAGCAATGCCATTAATGGCATTCTGTATCTGTACCTCAAAGAGATCAGAGAAAGAGGAAAAGGACTCATATGTACAAAAATATTTATAGCAGCTCTTTTCACTGGTGGTAAAGAATGGGAAACTGAGGGAGTGCCCATCAATTGAAGAATTCCTGAATAAGTTATGGTATATGAATGAGATAGAATACCCTCATGCTGTAAAAAATGAAGAAGATGGTTTCAGAGAAATCAGGGAAGATTTGTATGAACTGATGCAAAGTGAAGTAAGCAGAACCAGGAAAACAATTTATACCATAACGATGATATTGTAAAGATAAACAACTTTGAAAGACTTAGGAACTCTCATTGACACAAGGACCAATAATAACAACAGAAGACTCATAATGAAACATGTTACCCACCTCCTAATAGAGAGGTGATTGACTCAGAGTACAGATTAGTACATATTGTTTTTGGACATGGCCAGTGTAGGAATTTATTTCGCTTGACTGTGCTTGTTTATAACAAGTGTTCTTTTTCTTGTTTTTTCAATGGGTGGGGAGAGGGAGAGAATTTGGAGCTGAAAAATAAAATAAAATTGAGAAAGAAAGAGAGGAGAGAGATTGTCCAGAAAGAGGAAGGTTCTTCTGTGCTATATTAGACTACATCTGAACTACAGTATTCAATTGTGAATATCACATTTAAGGATGCATGTTGATAAGCTGGAGCATATCTAGAGAAAAGCTACTAGGATGGTGAAGGATCTTGAGATCACTACTGATGGAGAACTGTTGAAGACAGTTATTATGTTCAGCCTGGAGAAGAAGAAACTTTGGAGATCATGATCACTGTCTTCAAATATTAGAAGGACTATGGAGTATAAAACGAGCTGGAGAAGGAAAGAGCAACTCACTCCAGTATTTTTGCCAACAAAATCCCAAATGGGCTCACAAAGAGTCAGACATGACTGAAACAACTTAACAACGACAATGATAGTAGCAATACTTACAAGAAAATGGAGAGGAAAAGAAATTAAATTTATTCTGCTTGGCTTATGGGCCAAACTAGGAGTAATGGTGGAAATCACAGGCAGATTTAGATACTACATAAATGTAACATAGATGCTAGTAGCAACTGCTGCTGGGACTCACAGGGACTTAGGCCTCCCATGCCTTCCTGCTCTGTACCCAGTCATGAAGTTTTGTGCCAGATTCTTATTAGGGACATAGCCTCCTCATTTCTCACATTAATTGGCCCTTCCTACTCCAAAGATAACTCTACTTTTGGCTCTAACTCAGGGTTTTCCCAAAAAAGGGGTGAAGTAAAAAAATAAGGCTCCCAATATACAAACAAGAATCAAGTCTGGGATGATTTTTTATTTCCATACAGAAAAAGGAAAACCAAGCACAAAAGAAGCACAGCGCACAATACAGAACAATTAGAACAACATTTATTAACTTATTTCTACTGACACAATCTATTGAGAGGCTGTAATGGTAAGGGAATTTGAAGAACTTTCCTGCCCCTTAATAGGGCCATGTGATCTTCTTTGAGCTTTGATCTAGCCTATAGCTTGAGTCACACGAAGCTCATGGTGGGAGAAGCTTACCGAACAGGTGAAGCAGGAATGGTGGAGCAGGAAGAGAGAGTGAGGTGGAACTGAGACAGAGAGAGAGAGAGAAAGAGAGAGAGAGAAAGCAAGCAGAGTAGAGCAGAGCAGCTAGTGTGAGTGAGAGAGGGACTGATTTTGCCTAAAGGAGTTTGTTTGTGGGGAGATCTGACAGAGGGAAGGCTTGGGGATGGCCTTGCTCCCTGTATTGATAATTTGTATAGATTTTTTTGTTACTATGATGGATTGGGCTTTCTAGTATCTGAATAAATATTTTGGTTTTGTCTTTGAGGAAGAGTGTGTATATTTTGCAAATTTACCCTGGAAATATGCATGCCTATCCACAGCAGCTACTGTGGGTCTCACACTGGTGTTACAACAGCTAATATTCAAATCTCATTCAGACATGAAATAGTTTTTGCAAGAATGCTGATCAGCCTTTTCATATTTCACCACTACTAAGCACAGCTGGATCAAGCACCAATTTCATTCTTTCTTTCTCTCTAGTACTAACTCTTGTTTGGGTACTAACTTATTCCTGAACAACATAGGCATTCCTTCCTGGAGTTGATTGGAATCACACAACATCTTCATATCCTTTTTTCTTTGTTTTCACATTATTCTCCAAATTTTTGTCTGTTTATTTTTTTAATGGAACACTATCCTCTCTGATCATTCTTCTATTGACTAGTTCTGTCATCGAATGTGTTGATGCCTGAGCAATGATTATAATATCTATTATAGAACTTGAAGACATTTTTAGTAGCCATATAGAATAAATTCTATAGGACTAAATGTGCATTATTTTGAGCAGAAATCAAAATATTTTATTTAGAGATCTTCAGAGGTCTTATGGCTCTGCTTCCCTCCTCATTACCTTGTAATTACTTTGGACATACTTATCATGTACATATGTAAGTACATATTTTCACCTCAATAGAACATAAGCTCCTTGAGAACAGGATTGTTTTCTATTTTGTCATTGTGGTCCTGGTGCTGAACAGGGACTGGAACATTACAGATGGTTAATAAATGTTTATTGATTAATTATGCAACAACTTAGACAATCTATTGTCATCAATTTCTTCCTTATGTCTAACCTATCTCTTTTAAAAGAATTACATTAACATTTTATTTTAGTTTTAGACCTGCATTCTCTCTCCCTCTCCTCTCCATTGAGAAAGCCAGAAAAAAAATCACCTATCACAAATATGTATAGTCAAGCAAAATGGATTCCCAAATTGGCCACATCCAAAAAATATGTCTCAATCTGCATCATGACTCCAGAACCTTACTATAAGAAAGTGGATAGTATGTTTCATCAAGAGTCTTCTGGAACTGTGATTCTGATGTAAATTTCATAATACTATGAAGTCTCTCATGGTACAATTTGAAGAAGTTTCTTCTTTTGAAAGCTTAGCAAAAGGCTAATTACCAGTTGGAGATTTGATAGAGATAATGAAATTTGCTTCACTAAACCATGCAATTTAACAGATCAATAACTACAGAAAACAGTTTCTAAGCAAGTACTCCAAGTAAAAGTTATTCTAGAACTTATCTTCACAGGGAGACTTTTCTAGTAAGTAGTTGATTTGAATCATTGCTTCTCTAGCAACCATGCAAAAGTTAGTTTAATAAGGAGAAGTTCCCCATGTTGCCGAGTCATCCCTGTGGTGGATTTATGAGAAGACACAGATAAGAGTCACATGAGATGGGCTGGCATGGACAGATTGTGACCCACTTCATTGGAGGAAATAGCCACAAGGATGAGATCACAGATCCATTGGAGTACAACTATAATATTGGGAAAAGTTTATGGAAAACTCCCCCCATCCCCTTGGATTTCTGTTTAAATAGGACCTAATATTTACTTAGCTCAGAAAGTCTTTCCTTACCTAGGAAACGCATGGTGCAAGGATACCACTAGTCCTAATGGCTAGTAGTTACAATAAAATGCCCATTTTTATCAGATGATTTTATGGTCATAACCTTATGAGGTAGGTAAAATAAACACTGTTGTTGTGCAGTCACTTTTCAGTCCTATTTAATTCTTCCTGACCTCATTTGGGGTTTTCTTGGCAAAGATGCTGGAGTGGTTTGCCATTTCCTTCTCCAGTTCATTTTACAGATGAGAAAACTGAGGTAAACAAGAGTTAAGTGACTTGCCCATGGTCACACAGACGGTAAGTATCTGAGGTCAGATTTGAACTCAGAAAGATAAGTCACCCTGATTCCAAAACCAGTGCTCTAACCACTGTGCCACCTAGCTGCCCCTATCACTTTACACATGAGAAAAGTAAGACTTAGGGAGATTAAGTGATTTACCTAAGATTACATACCTGGTAACGGTAAGCACCAGGATTATATCTTTGCTCTTATTACTTACAGTCTAGGGCACTATCATATTACACCACGAAAAAGTGCTATGTACCTAAGATGAGTATTACCAAAATTTCCAGGGAACACCAGATCAGCCCAGTATACTACTACGTCTTTGGTGTATCATAGAAGAGAGGGTGCATATAGGGGATTCGAGGCAATTCATATTATAAGAATACTTTTGTCAGTCTCAGAAAAACTTAAAATTTTCCTGCATTTAGTCAAGTAAAAAAGAAAGTAACTACTCAATATGAAAATTTTGTCAACTTTAAAATTAACCAAAGTTTTTTTATTCCATTTATCATAGAAGTTCTTTGTTCTCCTCTCTTTGCCTTTTACAAACATTTAAATGACAACAAACTTTCTCATCTGTTCAGTCCTGGTACTAAAAAAGAGTCTAAAATCTTCGATTTTTTTTTTTTTTTGCTTGTACTAAACACTTTGGTTGCACATTTGGCTGACACTTGACAAGATGTTCCTTTACCATCTCCTGACTTTTGGCAAAAATATCTTTATTTCTCTTGCCCTCAGTTTCTTCATCTATAAAATGAGATCAGATTAGAGGATTGCTAAGGTCCCTACCATAGAGCTAAACTAAAAGTCTCCAGGGCCCTAGAATAAATCTCTGAACTCTGCTGCTAACAGTTGCTGTGGGAAGATGAGGGACAAGCACCAAGTGTGTGAATTACGTCATTTGGTTTTTCCTGTCATAGATTGAACTTGAGGTAGATGCACACCTGGCCCTCTTGTTGACAGGTTTTTCCAGGATATTTGTTTCTTTCATAATCAAAGAGCAAGCAACCAAACAAAAAAATTACCAACAACTTATCCCAGAAGAAAGGAGGTCCTGGCAGTTCTGTCCCCTGTGCCCCAAATAAAAGACAATAGATAGGATAGGATCTTCAGTATTGGAGGGAAATTACTTGGTGGTTGCCCTTCATTCTCAAAGAGGACCAAAATGACATCACCATGATAAAGTCAAGTTTCAGTGTGTCCAACTGTGGCTGATCAGAACAATATGAGCTCTGAATACTCTACCACAGACAGAGCACAAATAGTCCTTGTGAACATTTGGGGTGGTTACTCCAAATTTACGCATCCTGTGTTTTCTTTGAGCTGTTTCAATTTCTGCTTTGCTCATAGAGCACAGCACTTTCTCTGATGTGGGCACTCCATGCCTGTGTCAGTGAATCCCATATAATACAATCAAGTCCCAGGTTCTTGAGAGAGACCTTGGAAATGTCCTTGTACCACTTCTGACCACCATGTGATTGCTTGCCGTGTGTGAGTTCTCCATAAAGTAGTCTTTTTGGCAAGCACATGTTTTGCTTTTGAACAACATGGGCAGCCCAACATTGTCTTCCATTTACCTAAATGCAACAAAACTTCATGGATGCACCCTCGCAGTAAAGTATCTAATAAACTGTGATTGTAAGGAGAAGAGACAAACAAGATGTGAGAGCAACGAAGGCAACATGTGGTGCAGAGTGCTGAACTGATCATAGACTTATCCTTTCCAAGCTAACTATTCTCATTCATCAAAAGTGCTGCCTCAAGGCAAAAAATGACTACCAGAAGACTTAATGTCAACAAATTAGAGCTCATCTCTGAGCATGAACACTTGCTACTAAATTGGAGGGAAAGTTGAGCCAACACAGAGTTGGCAACAGCGGAGCAGAAAAGGAGTGGGCAACTTTCAGAGATTTGGTGTACAGTACTGCATTTGCTCATCTGGGTCAGAACACTCACAAATAACAAGACTGGTTTGATGAAAATGATGGGGAAATTCAGAAGCTACTAAATGAAAAATGAGAACTCCACAGGATTTACCTGTTCATCCATGTCTAACAAGACAGCATTTAATTCCATCAAAAGTAGAATATAAGCAAAGCTTAGAGAGATACAAGGTTCCTGGCTCAATAAGAAAGCAGATGAAATTCAGTATTATGCTGATAGTAACAATCCAAAGTATTTTTATGATTCCTTGAAGGTTATTCATGGACCAAAAACCTATGGTGTCAGTGCTGACAGAGCCACATTAATTAGTGATAGGGACATGATCCTAGAAAGATAGGTTGAACATTTCTGTAGTGTTCTCAATAGATCATCATCAATCAATACTGAGGTAATTGACCATTTACCTCAGGTTGGAGTCAATCCCTTCCTAGCCAAACCTCCAATTGAAGAAGAGGTTTTGAATGCCATTAGGCTCTTTTCTTGTGGCAAAGCACCTGGCGCCAATTCTATTTCAGCTGATATTTATAAAGTAGGGGGTCCATTGCTCATATAAAAGCTAACTGAAATTTTCCAGGTTATATGGCAAGAGAAAGTTATCACCTAGGAGTTCAAGAATGCCTCTGTTGATAATTGGTGCTTTATAATACAATTTGAGATCTGGTAGAGATAGGCCACCTTCCCTAGCATTTTTTTCATTAGTTCTATTGATATTCTGGACCTTTGTTTTTCCAGATGAATTTTGATATTATTTTTTCCAGCTCTAGAAAATAATTATCTGATAATTTGATTGGTATGGCACTAAATAAGTAAATTAATTTAGGTAGAATTGTCACTTTTATTATATTGGCTTGGCCTACCCACAAGCAGCTGATGTTTTTTCACCTACCCAGATTCGACTCTACCTTTGTGAAAAGTATCTCTTAATTGTATTCATATAGTCCCTGGATATACTGGCTAAGAAACAGGATAGACCAGTGGAATAGGCTAAGTACTCAAGACACAGTAGTCAATGAATATAGCAATCTACTGCTTGATAAACCCAGGAACCCCATCATCTGAAATAAGAACTCACTGTTAGACAAAAATTTCTGGGAAAACTGAATAACAGTGTGGTGGAAACTAGGCATAGACCAATGCCTGACACTGCACACAAGAATAAAGTCCAAATGGGTACAGGATCTAGGTATAAAGATTGATACTATAAACAAATTAGGGGAGCAAGGAATAATGTATTTATCAGATTGATGGAGAAGGGAAGAATTTTTAACTAAACAAGGGATAGAAAGCATTATGAAGAACAAAATGGATAATTTTGATTACATTAAACTGAAAAGTTTTTGCATAACCAAACCCAATGCAACAAAAATTAGTAGGGAAGCAGAAAACTGGGAAAGAATTTTTGCAACTAGTGTCTATGATAAAGGTCTCATTTCTAAAATATATAGAGAACTGAGTCAATTGTACAAGAATACAAGTCATTTCTCAGTTGATAAATGCTCAAAGGATATGAACAGGTAGTTTTCAGAGGAAGAAATTAAAGAATCTATAGTCAAATGAAAAAATACTCTAAATCACTATTGTTTAGAGAGACACAAATCAAAACAACTCTGAGATACCTCATCGCACCTATCAGATTGGCTAACATGACAAAATAGGAAGAAAATAAATGTTGGAGAAGATGTGGAAGAGCTGGAACACTAATTCATTGTTGGTGGAGCTGTGAGCTAATCTAACCAGATAAATCTTCCTTAAAGTTAGCTTCTTCTCCTAAAGCGGAATGTGTTCAGAAAACAGTTGATCCTGTGGTTCACCTCATGGACTGTATCAAAGAATCTCAGAATTTGAGAGTTGAAAAGGATCTCAGTGTCCATCTGGTGTCCATCTCAGGGTCCACATGGGAAAGGAATCTCCCACTATGATATACTCAGGAAGTAGTTATGCAGCATGTGCCTAAAGACCTCTAAGAAGAGAAAACCTACCACTTCTTGAGGCAAGCTGTTTCACTTCTAGATAGCTCAAATTATTAGAAACTTTTTTTTCCTGACATTTGTAACAGCAAGCACCCTAGCATACCCAGGATGACCTGCTTGCACAGGTTCTTGGGTCTGCTTTTCTTTCTTTCTTTTTTAATATAAATTTATTTATTTAACTTTTTACATTCATTTTCACAAAATTTTGGGTTACAAATTTTCTCCCCATTTGTCCCCTCCCCCCACCCCAAAACGCCAAGCATTCTAATTGCCCCTATCACCAATCTGCCCTCTCTTCTATCATCTCTCCCTTCTCTTGTCCCCATCTTCTCTTTTGTCCTGTAGGGCCAGATGACTTTCTATTCCCCATTAACTATATTTCTTATTTCCTAGTAGCAAGTACACTACTCAACAGTTGTTCCTAAAACTTTGAGTTCCATCTTCTCCCCATCCCTCCCTCCCCACCCATTCCCTTTGGGAAGGCAGGCAATTCAATATGGGCCATATCTGTGTAGTTTTGCAAATGACTTCGATAATAGTCATGTTGTGTAAGACTAACTGTATTTCCCTCCATCCTATCCTGCCCCACATTGTTTCTATTCTGTCTTTTGATCCTATCCCTCCCCGAGTGTTGACTTCAAATTGCTCCCTCCTCCTATTGCCCTCCCTTCCATCATCCCTCCCTCCCTGCTTATCTCCTTCTCCCCCACTTTCCTGTACTGTAAGATAGGTTTTCATACCAAAATGAGTGTGCATTTTACTCCTTCCTTTAGTCGAATGTGATGAGGGTAAACTTTATGTTTTTTTCTCAGCTCTCCTCTTTTTCCCTCCACTAAAAAGTCTCCTGCTTGCCTCTTGAATGAGATATAATTTACCCCATTCCATTTCACCCTCTCTCCTCCCACTACATGTCTCTCTCACCGTTTATGGATCTGCTTTTCTTAAAGGAGAGCAACTTTTAAGGGATTAACAGTCTTTTAAAATTACATTCACTAGTTCAGGGGAAAAGTCAGCACCCTGAATTTTGGAGAAAATACAAACAGAGATAAATACAAGCAGAGAAATAAATATGAACAGACAAGGTCTCTACTGTCTGAACTAAGCAATTCCCTGGATCAAGAGAATCTTTATATCTGAACAGTGGGGAGTGGGGGTGATGGTGTCTGAACATAGAGCTACTCAGTGTCCACCCGGGAATCACAAGATCCTTCTCATAAGTGAGTTCCCAAAGCAAAATGCCAACTCACAGTGTATACACACTTCTCAGAGCCAGAAGGTATCACAACTCTAGTGACTCAGTGGCTAATTAGAAATTAGCAAAAGGTGTGAAAGCTTTCCTACAAAGTAGCCTCCCCTAAGCAAACTTTCTTTAATGGGCTCCACATGAGACTGGTTAATGGGTGGGGAAGATCTTAAATCCCATTAATCAACATCTCAGCTTAAACTGACCTCTTTGCACCTTCCAGTTAATACTGTCAGTTCTTCCCTCTGGTACCAAACGGACATAGACAATATACCAGCTCCATGCCAGAAAACTGAATTGCTTCTATTTGAACTGTCATAGGAAGATTCTGAGGATCACCTGACAAGATAAGGTACTAGACACTGAAGTCCTTGCTCAAGTTGAACTGCCAAGCATTAATATTATGCTTCAAAGACCACAACTTCAATTAGCTGGACGAATGCAAAATGTGTACTTGTCAAAAAGATTATTTTATGGAGAACTCACATGGGGAAAGTGATCACATGGTAGCCAGAAGAAGCAATACAAGGACACTCTCAAGGTCTCCCTCAAGAACTTTGGATTTGACTGTGCAACATGCGAGACACTGGTACAGGACCGCTCAGCATGGCGTGCCCGCATCAGAAAGGTACTGTGCTCTATGAGCAAAGCAGAATTGAGACAGCAAAAAGTAAATGTAGGATGCACAAATTTGGGGTATCCACCCAATATTCACACGGGCTGTCTGTGCCAAACCTGTGGTAGAGCATTCCGAGCTCATATTGATCTAATCAGCCACAGTCGGATACACTGAAATTTCACTTTATCATGGTGATGTCACTTTGGTCCTCTTTGAGAACAAAGGACAAGAACCAGACCAGACCAAACAGAATAAGTTCAGTCCTTCCTCCAAATAACAATCCTTCAAATACTTGAAGATAGTTATCATATCTCAGTTAGTCTTCTCTTTGTCTGCCAAAACAAGCCCCTTTCCTTCAAGTGATCCTCAGATGATATGGATTCAGGGGCCTTCCCCATCCTGGATGCCCACTTCTGGACATTCTGTAGCTTATCAATGTCCTGCTTAAACTTGACTCTGAGAACTGAGCACAATGCTTCAAGTCAGTCCAATCATTTCCAGTGTAAATTCATTCTCCTTTTGAGAGAAAGCAAACAAAACAAAAATTGGCCAACTCTGTCTTCCCTCTTTTGTTGGTTTTTGTCATCATTATTCCATCCTCTCAAACTAAAAAGGGTCCTATCTCTTCTTTGATTGGCCCCTTTCTCTAAGTATTAGTATAAACAATGACAACAATAACTCCCAAACCCTTCATTCTGAGTTTTAGTGTTTTTCCAGGTCCTGATCATACATAGTCATGTTCTGTTATCTGGCCTTGCTGTCATCTTCTGTATATTTCTTCTTAAAAATCTAAATGAGCTGGTGTGTACTCAAAGAATTCACTTTGGTCTTTTTAGACAAATCCCATTTTTTCTCCTCATTGGAACTGGTTCCCTTAGTCTCTTCAGAATTCCTTTCTTAAGCATTTCCCTTCCCTCCAGGGCTGGTCATCCCTGAATCATGATAGCTTTTGGGATGCTATCAATCTTTTATCTGAACTCTTAGAAATTTATCCATGTTAGATATGTGCCTAGATTTTCTTTCTTTCTTAACTGCAAACTCTAGGAAGGAGGAAGCATTTTTTCACCAAGATTCCCAATATTGCCTTCCTAGCAACCAGTTCCTCTCTATGAATGAAAATCAGATCAAGAATAGAATTTCCTTTTGTTGGTTCTTCCACCTTTCATCCTTAAAAAACTCCACTTGACCTTGCCATTCCTCTAGACTATCACCTTCAGGGATGGGGACACTGATGCCTCAAGGCCACATGTGGCCTTCTAGGTCATCGAGTGCAGCCTTTAGACTGAGTCCAAGTTTTACTGAACAAATCCTTTTATTCAGGGGATTTTGTTCAGTGAAGTTTGGATTTAGTCAAAGGGCTTCACTTGAGGACCTAGAGGGCCATCATGTGGCCTTGAGGCCACAGATTCCCCATCCCTGCTATATCCTTCCTATATATATATGTGTGTGTGTGTGTGTGTGTGTGTGTGTGTGTGTGTGTGTGTGTATGCGTGTGTATACATATTTATACACACAGATATACATACATACATACATATAAAAGTATATGTATAGTTAAGCTAGGAAGTCCTCTAGCAACTTTCTCCACTTTTTTTCAATACCCACTCATTTCTCTGTCTCTTCCAAGCTAGCTACCATCATTTTCCTGGAATCTTCCAAATGATGATCAGTGAGCTTTTAATTGCTAAATACAATTACCCTCCCTTAGTCTTCATCCTCCTGTACCTCTCTGCAGTTTTGACGCTTCTATCCCCTCTTGACTGCTGTGATTCATTCACCATAGACAATTAGTTGTTGTCTTCTATATCCTCAACATTTCTCTGATTTGTTTACTTTTTGCCTTTACATGGCCAACTTGGTTCGTATTCTTATCACCTCTCACCTATATTTTTGCAATGACTTCCAAACAAGTCTCCCTGGCTCAAGTTACTCCAGATGTGGATAGAATCTTCCATCAGAAGTCTTTTGGAATTGACTCAGATCACTGCATTGCTGAGAAGAGCTAAGTCTACCAAGATTGGTTATTGCACAATGTTGCTGTTACTGTGTACAATGTCCTCCTGGTTCTGTTCAGTTCACTCAGCATCAGTTCATGCAACTCTTCCCAGATTTTTCTGAAATCTGCCTGTTTATCATTTCTTATGGAACAATAGTATTCTATTACTTTCCTATACCAAACTTGTTCAGTCCTTCCCCAGTTTCCTCAATTTCAAATTCTTTGCCACCACAAAAAGAAACTCCTGACTTCTTACATGATCTCCCACTCACTGAAATCTCCTAAAAATAGCCTGTTTCTTCCTAGGCACTCCTCCCCGCCAAGTCACTCTATTTAGAAATCTTTCTTTGAAATCTTTTCTAACTGATCGGAATCCAGTCAGATACTACACATTTTTCTGCAGTGAGAACTAGATCTTTGCCACCTTGCATTCCCCAAACAAAGGATACTCTTCTTAATACTAATACTTTGCCAGTATTATTATATGGTTGTCACTCATGGAACAACACTTCAGTCTTCAAAGAAATGAAAATGAATTATCAGAGGGCACTCCAATGGCTATCTATTTCTTCCAGGACCAAAGAGAAAACCCTCTGTTACATATTCAATGTCATTTACATTCTGGTCGCCTCTTCTCTTTACAGTCTTCTTATATCTGTTTTCTTTCTCTAAGCTCCCTCCCCCACTCTGTGTTTCAGTGATGTTGGACCCATTGCTGTTCCTTGCACAAGACATGCCATCTCCAGACTCCAGGCATTCACTGGCTGTTCCCTATGCCTGAAGTAATCTCGCTCTTTATCTCCACCTTCTGGTTTTCCTGACTCCCTTCAAATCTCAGCTAATATGGTATTTTCTATTAAAAAACAAAACAAAACAAAACCTTTCCTGATGCCTCTTAATGCTAGTGCCTTCCCTCTGCTGATTATCTTCAATTTATCCTGTGTATATATTTATCCTCTGTCCCTCCTCTGCATACATCTTGTTTGTACATAATTGTTTCTACATTGTCTTCTTCACTACACCGTAAGTTTCGTGAGAGCAGGGAGCTTTCTTTGTATCCCTATTCTTAGCACAATGCCTGGCAAACAGTAGGCAATTAATAAATGCTTACTGCCTGATTGGAGAGGCACATGATATGTGTGAATAGTCTGCCACATATTACAGATGAAGAAGTAAGAGGAGCCAGATTAAAGGATGTCATGAAGAAATTTGTGAGCAAAAAGATGGGCTGATCATATGGTGATAGCCTAAGATAATCAGGGTATTTCATCATATACTCCACTGGTAACCAAAATGGTTGTGTGTGTGTGTGTGTGTTTTATTTTATTTTAAACTCAAATACCAGAACACAAATACAGAATAGAAAAAAGAAAAAAAATCATAAACATATAATAAACTTAAATATTGTTACTTAAATACAAAGTAAGAAAGCGAAGGGGGAAAGCGTGTCATGTGCATAGCAGAACATAAGAAAGGATTCGAAATATGCAACAATAAATTTTCATTTCAAGAAAACCTGTATGATGAATACTACATGTTGTACTGAGAGCTGTCCATCTTCTCTTTGCTTCCTTGTAAGTTTTCTTCTGTTCTCTGCTGTACACTTTTATACTTTGGTCTTTTTTCCCTCCCTCCCCTCCAAGGCTACAAGTAAGTGCAGATATATTTCTCTGTAGCTATAGCTATTTACACACACACACACAGACACACACACACACACACACACACACACACACCCTATGCTTTCACAAACAAATTCTACTCCTGTTCTTTGTTATGTCTGTGCAGCTCTTGTTTCCTATCCCTCCTGTCTCCTCTACTTTACTTCTACCAGCTACCTTGCCCTCCTATTACTTGCCTGCCCCCTCCAAGGATCGCTCCCCATCTTTGCATTCCCATAAATCTATACACCCTTCTATAGCCACTTATAATCTATTTCTCCACCCTCCCCTCTTGAGATCCCTCCCTTATCCTTCCATTCCCATTGATTTAATTACTGTTCTATACCCCGCTTTTACCTATTCCCTCACCCTCCCCTCTAAAGATGCCTCCTTTGTCCTCTTCTTCTTTATCCCCTTATCATTTTATTTATTCTGAATTCAGAAAACTTTAATATTCTTCTAAATATATATGTATTTTTTCCTCTTAAACCCATTCCTGATGAAAGTAGGTTACTAGAAATACCAGTCCTCCTCCCCCATCTAATTCCCCTGTATGGATTCTTCTTCTTGAACCTCATTTGTATAAAATAATTACTCTTTTTAGCCATTCTTAAATGGTTGTACTTTTAAAATTCATATCATAGCCAAGTTTACCCCAATCTTTCTTATGAGGTACCCAACTATTAATAAGAATCTTAGACATATATTTTGCATTTTACATATATAAAAATTAAAGTTATGTCCTTATGTCCTATCCCTTGTAATCAGTCTTTAGTATGTACTTTATGTTTCTCTTGGTTCGCGTATGTCAAATCTTCAATTAAGTTCATTTTTTTTTAACAAAGTCTTGAAAGCCTGACAGTTGATCAAATGTTCATTTTTTTTCCATTTAGGATTACGCTTAACTTTGCTGGGTATGATATTTTTGGTTGGAACTCTAGTTCTTTTACTCTTCAATATATATTGTTCCAAGACCTGCAGTCCTTTAATGTCTCCACTACTAGGTCTTGTGTGATTCTAATTGTGGCACCATCATATTTAAATTGTTTTGTTCTTGTTGCTTTTAATATTTTATCCTTGAGCTGGGGGTTTCAGAATTTGACTATAATATTCCTATGAGCTTTCCTCATAGGATCTCTTTTAAGTGATGCTTGATGGACTTTTTTCTATTGCTATTTCCCCCCTTGTTCTAATGCTTCAGGACAATTTTCTTTAATTATTTCTTGTATTATTGTATCAAGATTCTTTTTTTGATCATAATTTTCAGTTAGTCCAGTTACTTTTATATTTTCTCTCCTTGATCTATTCTCCAAATCTGTTGCTTTTCTTATAAGATGTTTTACTTCCTCTTCAATTTTTTCATTATTTATATTTTGTTTAATTATTTCTTGTTCTCTTATAATTTTATTGACTTTGCCTTGCCCAATTCTAATTTTCAAGGTGTCGTTTCCTTCCTTAACATTCTGGATCTCCTTTTCTAATTGGTTGACATTCCTTTCATAATCTTCTTGTTTTTCTTGGATTATTCTTTTTTTTTTTTAGTTTTTCTTCCATCTCTGTCATTTGATTTTTAAAGTCTTTTTAAAGATCTTCTATGAATTCTTTTTGGGCAGGTGACCATTTGAAGTTACTCTTTGGGGTAGAAGAGGGTTTCTTTACTTCAGTATCTTCCTCTGAAGAGGTAACCAAAATGTTAGGAGAAATTAAAAAAGGCCCCCAATATGTTATGAGTAAATCCACGGTAGAGAACTTATGGAGACCTGTTTGTCTCAGTTTCCTCATCTGTAAGAAGAGGATATTAATAGCATCTACCTTGTAGGATTGTTGTGGGGAGAAAATAAAATAATAATTGTAAAGTGCATAGCATACTGCAGTTATATAAATGTTACTATTACTGTTATCAACAATTGCACAGATTAGTCAGGCATCAATGGACTGTTATATGTGCTGTTGAAAGAGAATATATGTCCTGATAAACTCGGATCCATTTCATGCTTTGGTCCTTAGGCCTAGCGCTGCAGGGATTTCTAAGTTCGGAAACAGATGTAGAATTTATCACAGCTCTCTTATATTCAGGCTCCAAAATGGCTCTGTATAAAGGGAGAACAGGGCACTGACCTACAATTGTTCCTGGACTTACCCTTGGGCATCAAAAGATCTGACAATGACTAGGTTTATGAAGGGTTCCAATTACTTGCACAGCAAATTCTAAGCAGGTGACCTTAAAACTTACCTAGGAGTAAAAGGGCCTGGGATCAGCTTTAACCTCTACTTTGCCCTTAATTCCTCAGTGTGACAGTCCAAGCCCCAGTTTTCTCAGAGAAAGATAGCCATCAACCTGGCCAGGAGAGCTAAGGGAGTTTGCAA
Source organism: Bettongia penicillata ogilbyi (assembly GCA_023548195.1). NCBI lineage: Eukaryota > Metazoa > Chordata > Mammalia > Diprotodontia > Potoroidae > Bettongia > Bettongia penicillata. Next base: position 2,104,986 of record JAJHZJ010000624.1, on the reverse strand, counting down.
AACCCTTTGCAAGATAGGTAAGAAAAAGAAAGATGAATCTGTGTTGGTCATTGGAATGGAAAACTATCCTGGAAAAGAAGAAGATTTTGGAAAAGGGAGGAAAAAAAGCTTTTTACCCATTCTGCACGGTGACAAGAGAATTAAAAATCACCCCAAGAATAAAGCATCCAGAGCCTCCCAAATCTTTTTCTAAAGGAGGCATCCAAAGCTACATAGACTTCTGAAAGAAACAGATGACTTGGCTTTGTCCTCATTGCCACAAGATACTTTCTTGTGATGCGATGGCCAATTCACTGTCTGGAAACCAACTACCCTGCCCTGGTGCTCCAAACCAAGCCACATTCCACACAAGTTATGTATTTTAACATCTTCTGTAAAGAACAAATAATGACCAAACCACTCTGGCATTGCAGGATTGGGATCAGAGGGAGGAGAGAGAGAAAGAGACAAGAGAGAAGAGAAGAAAAGAGAGAAGAAGAAATGAGAAGAGAGAAGAGGGGAGAAGAGGGGAGAGAAGAGAGGAGAGGAGAGAGAAGGGAGAAGGGCAGAGGGGAGAGGGGAGAAAGAAGGAGAGAGGAGAAGAGGAGAGGAAAGCAGAGGAGAGGAGAGAAGAGAAGAAGAAAGGAGAGAAGAGGAGAGGAGAGGAGAGGAAAGGAGAGGAGAGAGGAGAGAAGGGAAGGGGGGAGGGGAGAAGGGAGGAGAGGGGAAGAGAGGAGAAGGAGAAGGAGAAGGAGAAGGAGAAAGAGAGAGAGAAATCCTCTTTTTCTGTAGCTCTGTTTAATTTGGCCCCAAATGAGAACTTTTCTAAAGTTTTTGCTTAGAGGTACCTGAATGATACTTTATCCTGGATCCCTTCTTCACTAGATCTCAAAAAAAGGAAGTAGGGACAGAAGAAAATAGAAAATAGGCAAGAATACTGGAATCCTGTGGAGAAGAAACATCTATTACAAATGTAGCTCAGGGTGGTATATGAACCCAAGGAGGTTGATTTCCAGATAGTACAAATTAAAGGGTTCGTCAGAGCCTGGCATCGTCTGTGACTCTCTCTTTACCTTGCTGCTGTTGTCTTCCTAATCCCCCCTTTTCCAGGATTTTTGGAACAGCATAAATATTTAGAAGTGTATCTCCCCTCTCTGTGTCCTACCCTACTTATGTCTCTTTTACTTTCCCTTCCCTTTTCATTTATTCTTAGGAAGGAGAGAGAGCGAGAGAGAGAGAGAGAGAGAGAGAGAGAGAGAGAGAGAGAGAGAGAGAGAGAGAGAGAGAGAGAGAGAAGGAAAGAAAGGAAGGATGAAAAGAAAAAAGAAGGAAAGAGAGAAAGAAAGAGGAAGAAAGAAAGAAAGGAAGAAAGAAAGGAAAGAAGGAAGGAAGGAAGAAAGAAAACAGATGGGGAGAATGAAAGGAGATCCATTGTGGAAGCATAAACAGTAACTGAGGTTCCCAGCGGCAGCCCAGCAGGCACTGAAGGAAAGGGCTGGCCTGAGCCTCCTAGGGTCGAGAAGATGAATGACTTGTGTTTTGGTTTGGTTTGATTTTCTTCTTGCAGTGACTTGTGGGACAGGACCCTGGGGGCTGAAAAGGCTTCCTTGGGGAAGGAATGTTTTATCATGATTTGTAAATACAGGAAGAGTGACCTGAGTGGAGGCAGGGATGGGCTCCTCCTTCCCCTGCTTGAGCCCCCAGCTTTCTGGGCTGCTGGGCACCCTGCTTTTTGCCCCAGCCAACTGCATTTCCCTGAGGTTTAGAAGGTGAAGTCCATGTCCCCAGCGCTCTGTGACTGTGTCTCTAGGACAGCTGCCCTTGTGGTGAGGTCAGCGCTCCCTGAGTTATTACCCTGCTGTCCTTGGCCTGCCCGAGAGGCAAGGCTGCTTTGCAGGATGCCTTGTGAAATGTCACATGTCTGCTGCATTGCACTCAGGAAAGCAAGCTTTCTCCAAGATTCACTTCATTCAGGAGTGCTTCCACTCCTGCAGTGAGCCCGTTTGCCTTCAAAGCCTTTTCCCCTCCCTGCCTGGTTTAACCAGGAAGGCATGTGTGTCCCCATTCTCCGCATCCCCTGCCTGGTGCATGGTAAGTGTTTAATAAATGCCTACTGACCCACTGATTGGGGAGTCCGGGAAGAGGGAGAGGCTGAAGCTGATGTGACAAGGGTTCTGGTCCCTCCTCTCTCACAGCCTTCGGGCAGGAGGGTGGCTGGGGCTGAGGGGAGGAGGGGCAGAAGGGAAATGCCCCTGGGGGCTTGAGTTGCCCTCCTGGGCCTGTCACACGGCTGAGCATTGAGGGCCTGGGTCTCTGGGAAGAAATGAATCAAGGAGGCCAAGAGAAAGCGTGCAGACTGGGGTTGTGTGAGGCCAGCGGGGTCCTGCGTGCCAGCAAGCTCAGGAGGTTTGATCTGACAGCTCATTCTGCTGGTAGAGAGCTGCCCAGTGGGCAGCCAACCACAGCAACTGACCCAGAGCTGGCGGGATCCAGGAGAGGTTAGCGACTTTTGAATTCCCCACTCCATGGAAGGGAGGGGCTGCCTCCCTGCCACTCACTTCCTGGGCTGGCCTGGGGCAGGAAGGCAGCACTCAGGGCGTCTGGCCAAGCCAATCTGTAACTTCTCTTGGACTGGGGTTCTACATTCTCACTGAGGGCGGGGAAGTTAGTCAGGAGTGTTGGAAACAAACCTGAGTGGCTCCTGGCTCCGGATTCCTTCCTCCCCTCTCTCTTCTCTCCTTTTCCTCTTATCACCTTCTCCCCCAAACCAGAGGAACTATATTCAGCCACTGTCCGTCTCTAGCCCATCCTCCCTTTCCTGCCTTCACCCTTTCCTAGGTTATGCCTCTCCCAAGACCCTTACCCAGAAGGAGGGTTTCTTTTAAGCTCTATGATTACCCTAATCACCTGCATGGGTAAACTTCCTGTAGAGGATCTGGAATTAGGACTAGGATTTTTGTAGTATTTTTTTCATTTCTTTTCTCATAGACTCAGGTCCAGCCAATATGTCCTAGTAGCTGTTCTGGAAATCCAAGCATTCCATCTATCTCAGTATTCTCACACATGGGAGCTGCTCCCCCTGGAATTTATTCAATCTTCAATCAATCAACAGAGCATTTTTTAAAGTGCAAAAATGAAAGAATCCCTGCCTTCAAGGAGCTTATGGTCTGTTGGGAGAGACATATAGGCACTATGAGAATACTTGGTTTCCCTTCAAGGCTCAGCTAGGTGTTACTTCCTCTTTTAAATTTTCCTGACTCCCTTTGTTTTTAATTCTCTCTCTCCCTCATTAAATTATCCAATGTTTGCTTTTTTCTTGTATATGCTGAAAGGTTTCAGTAGACTAAACTCCTTGAAGGCAGAGGCTGCTTATGTCTTAGTCTGTATTCCTCTAGTAAAGTACCTTTCTCATTGCAGGAACCTAATAAACATTTGTTTAATTAAATTCACTTGAGTCTCCTATCGTCTCTGTTTTGAGTAGGTTTGATACTATATAGGTGGCATAGTTTTCTGCCTTATATGATGTGATTAGAAGGGACCAGATATCTCCTCTGCCCAAAAAATACCTTTTCCATTAAACTGACACATTCCAGAAATTCCCCCCCAGCAGAATAGCTTCTTTGGGTTAAGACATCCTAAGGACAGTGTTAAAAATGAAATATTAGCTTTCAAGGGGTATGGATCAAACCTATTGGGATCTATTTAATAATTATTATAGCTTAGTGTATCAGGTTAACTAGCCCAGATAAAATGAGACAGTTAACAGAACAACAAGCATATATTTAATGCCTACTACATGCCAATTAATGCACTTAAAGTGCTGGAGATACAAATAAAAAGCAGAAACATTTCCAGGGGAGACTCTCTCTCTCTCTCTCTCTCTCTCTCTCTCTCTCTCTCTCTCTCTATATATATATATATATATATATATATATGTGTGTGTGTGTGTGTGTGTGTGTGTGTACATACATATATATACATACACACACGTACACATATGTATATATACACACACGCATATACACACACATACACATATATATACACACACACTCAGGTATATATACACACCCACTTTAGAGGGGAAATCACAAATAGCTGGGGGTAGGACAACAACAAGGCGACACTAGTGAGAACAGCTTAATTCTCGGTAGGGAAATAGAATGTTAGTACTTGGCTCTAAAGAAAGCATAAGCTTTCTGGAGAGTCAGAGAATCAGCCTTCTGTTATCTGGTGTAATAATGAGCTCCAGGGAAAGATGGAACCCATCACAGAAGCCATTTAGACATTTGGAGAGCTTAAGTTACGCTTACCTGACTAATGACTTGACTTCAAACCAATTAGGGTGAAAATCTCAGGTTGGTAAACTAGAAAGGACCTTCCACATCTTCTAAACCAATCCTCTCACTGAGGCCCAGAATAGAGAGGTAGTTTGCCCAAGCTTGCACAATTCGTTAGTGGCAGAGGACCCCATAGTTTTGGATTCTTTTGACTTGAAGTCCAACTGCTCTTGCAATGTTAAGCAAAAAACTGGATTTCCATATATCCTAGAGACTCCATGTATATTCAAGATCATCATAGCCCTTTATTGTAATGTCTCTGTGGGCGACATGTGATACTTTTTTCCTAAAAAAGCCCTCGAATACACTTGCTTTTTTTTAAATATGGTCACCCCCAGACTTGACATTCTACCTCCCTCTTCGGTGCATTTGCATTGGCACTCCCCCACCTCCCTCTTCATGCCTATAATATACTTCATTCTCATGAAAGCCCAAACTAGCAAGGGGCCACTGAGCCTCTACTCCAGAGTATTCATGTTGGGAGGGGTCATTTTTTTCTGGTGGTAAGTGACTTGGGACTGGTCAAAGACTCTGTTTGGAGAAAGCCTCCCTATATCAGTCCTGTAGGGGGAGGATGCATACTTTACTTGGTCCCGGACTACTAGTCCCATTCTTGATGGGAAGCTCCCCCTAATAATTGTACTGGCTCTACTACACTTGCCCAGGGTGGGTCTGGCCTTGGGGATTCACATCACATAGGATGCTTAGAATCAGCATTCTTGTCTATATATGTTAGCTTCAGGGCATCTTGGGGTCTCTGCCTCCCTAGCCTGGCTTCCCAACTAAATTTCTGCCAGATGCTGTGATGCCCAGATGAGACTTTTGTCTCATCTCTTTCTTTCAGGATTTTTCTCTCCTTTCAAGACTTAACTGAGATGCCACCCCCTTGTGAAACTTTATCTCATCATTCAATCTGAAAATAATCTCTTTCTACTCAAAATTTTTCCAAAACACTCCGAATGTGTTAGAAAATGAGAGTCCTGTCTTTCCTTTGCCTATCACACACCCTGCCTAGAAGAAAGGAAGGGGAGCAGAGCTGTAGAGGAGGAAGAAAGGGAGGGAGGGAGAAGCAGGGAGGCTCCCAGGACATGTAGAGCCAATGGCATATGAAGGCATTGAGTCACATGGCTTGGAGTGAGAGCAAAGGTGACAGTAATTATGAATCTCATTCTCTATGGGAGGCAGTTTTGGCTACTGGTGTTCCTGTTCATCCTTTTCTTTATCCCCTTTCCAAAGCATCACCCAGTGAGAGGTTCTCCTTCCTGTGGGAGATGGGGGTGTTGAGTAGCATAGCCTGGCAACTCCACTGGGAAAGCTGAGGGTCACTCACCTGGGGAAGAGTTGCCTTTAACAGTCCTTGGACTAAACGAGATTCTTCCTCATTGCATAATTTGGTATGTTTGCTGAGCCCCTGGTTCATCATTAAAAGCTATGGCCACGACACAGTGCAGGTCAGTTTCCTTCATCTTTGGGCAACAGCCTATTTACTTTTCTTAGATTGCCTACTTTTGAGCTTGGTCCCTAAGGACCATTTTTCCTCTTTGTATTTCCAGTACTTGACCCAATGCCTTCTATGTAATAGGTGCCTAATGAAAAGCACTGGATGTGGAAATGGAGGACCTGAGTAGGAATCCCAGCTTTGCCACTTATTCCCTGTGTTACCTTGAGAAGTCAGTTAGCCTCTCTGGATCTCAGTTTTCTCATCTGTAAAATCAGGGAATTTGAACTTGACCTCAAAAAGATCAAAAGATCTTTTCCAGATCAAATTTATTATCCTATGACATGTTTATAGAATGAATGAATGAATGTTGTTCCAAGTCTAAAGTGAGAGAGAGAGAGAAAGAGGGAGAGGGAGAGAGAGAGAGAGAGAGAGAGAGAGAGAGAGAGAGAGAGAGAGAGAGAGAGAGAGAGAGAGAGAGGAGAGAGAGAGATTCTCTGGTCTAATGACTAGTCCTCAGAATGAGTTCTTTCCTTCACTCTATTTGTAAAGTAGTGATGCATTCACTACAAAGCTCCTGTGTTGAAATTCTTATAATTTTAGATTGAATTTATCTGAGTTCTACATTCAAGTTGGATAGTAAACATGTAGTTCTTAAGAGAAGCCATAGTTCTTTTCTGTATTCATTCTTTCCTCTCTTTCCCCCCATGCCCCAAAGTTGAAAACATAGACATCTTATCACATTATTTATTCTAAACTTGTCTTTTCATCTGAAACAGCTTTTTCTACCCCCTGCCCATCTGCAAATTCTGCAGGGGATTTGTGGGCTGGGAAAGAAATGAAAATTTACTTCAAAGAGCCCTCATGTAAGAACTGAAGTATTTTATTGGACTTGGTCCTAACAGAGGCTATTTTCTTTCCCTACAAGTACTGGAAATTCTGATTCCTCTGGCATGAGAAAACACCAGCTTTGGTCATTCTGAATGGAGACACCACCCAGACCAACCAACCTGGAAGTTGGCCTTGTCTTCAGCAAGTGGCTAGGGCATTATTCACACAGGAAGTTTCAGATGGGACTGAGTGTGAAATGGAAATCAGAGCTGGCATCACTCATCCCCTGTTACAGAGACATAATCAGGCAGTTGAATAGTCAATGTATTCTGAGACTTTTCCTACTCACTGAGGGGTTTAGAGATGTAGCAGAAATCTGAAAAAAAGAGAAAGGCTGTTGTGTTATGCCAGGGCTGAAGCTCTTCTTGGGCATTTTTGGTAATATTAAAACCAGACAATGGAAAGAATGTTTTGAATCCTTCGAATCATTCTAACTTAGGGGAAGGTACAGTGGCAGCACCAGGTTCATATTTGTTTTCCTTCTGTGGGATGATTGAAAAGAAATTTGTTATTCATCCAAAAAGAATCACACACTCCCCTGCATTTCTTATTGCTTTTATTTATGTCACACACAAAGCATACCTACTACTTTTATTTGAATGAATGAGGCAAAATATGTACCACATGAGCACAGCACTCTGTTGGCATTATATAAATAAATATTAAATAAGTTACGTTATGCACAATTCCCATGTACAGGTACTGAAATTTGTTATAAATTAAATAAATTAGAACAAAAATAGATAACAGCTCAAACTATTGATTGGGAGATTGAGTACAGTTCTCTAGTCTCATTCCAACTTTTGAGCACCCAAATCCTAGATAGTTTAAATGTGCCATTATTTAGGACCCAAAGTAGACCTTCACCACAGCACTTAAGGCCCAAGCCTAAGAATTATATTTGGGATATATGGGTAGGTTATCAACAATTTGAATTTGGTCAGTTAGACCATAAGACACAGAGGTATGGTTCTGTTTACTCCCTATGCCTTGATGAGATGGGTTGGGTCACTCTACTCTTAAATGTGTGATTCATCTGGGAATTTAGGAACAAAGACTGGGAACAGCCATGTATTAGCTATTCCCTTATAGTAGTGTGGGCCTTAAGAAATGAACCCAAGTCCCATGTTGTAACCAGGACATGGATATCAGTAGAACGTAAGCTCCTCTGAGGGTAAGGCTTGTTCTGTTTTTGTCTTTGTATCCCAGGCACCCAGACCTTTTTGTGTTCTGCACTTTCTAGTGCAAAGCACAGTGTCAATTCATGAACCTGAGGTTAACTAATAAATATTGAGAAAAAGAGAAAATGATGTCTATAAGGTTGCTAAGGAGAAAAGAGATTACACATAGATAATCATTTACTTCATGTGGACAGACTTTTTTCCAACTCCTGTGAGACTGATTCTTTCAAAAGTTTATAGATATAGAGCTGGAAGTGACCTTAGAGGACATTTGGTTCAACGCTCCCCTGCCATTTTACAGATGAGGAAACTGAGGTCCACAGATGTTAGGTGACTTTTTCATGGTCACCCAGGTAACTTTGGAGGTTGGACTGGGATTCGACCTCAGATGCTCTGACTTCAAGTTCAGTGCTCTTTTGATTGGACAATATTTAAAGGGTTTGTCCCTTTCTTTCTCATTCAGTTGTGAAAACTTCCCTCAGAGCAGCTGCTAAAGGAAAAAGTAGGGAACATTTTCTGGAAATAATTTAATGTCCTCCCAGGTTTACTGGGATCTCCAATTCCCTCAACATCAAATTTTACAGTGTTTAATTCATTCATTTGTACAAAGATTTTCTGAGAGGTAGGTCAGAGTTGGTGGCCCTACTATACAGCTAAAGGATGCAGGAAGGTCGAGTCACACTGAGCAATGTTCTTGGGGTGCAGGGCTACCTAGGCCATGCTGTTTCCTATGTGAGTGCAGCATGGTTCTCCAAAGGTCCTTTCAGCTATAAGTCTATTATCTCAGAAGGATTTCTTATGACAGGGAGGGCCTAGACACTATCTATCTTGTCAGAATAAGCTGCCCAGGTTGTTTTCTTTCTTCCTCTTGGTAGACATGCTTTTAAGGACATTAGACTAGGTTTTGTTTTGAATTTTTAATAGCTTGGTATTTTGTGATGTGGAAGTGATCAGAACTATGTGTCTGTTTTATACAGTGAGACACATTCTGACTAATGGCCCAAACAAGACTTTGAGACTTCAGGTGTAAACCAAAGCAGTGGCAGTAAGAGAAAGTTGTGTAAGAGAAAGAAAATGTGAATAATCATACTCTAAATCTGATCGAAAAGAGGATGATAAGAAAAGCAGAAGTAATCTTAAGTTTAAAGCAGAATGCTTTTTTAAAAAGATCATACTTTTAATTTTCACTAACAAAGAAAGACCTTCTAATGAGTTATTGATAATCTGTTTTACCAAATATAAAAAGCTAGTTTTCTCCTGCAGAGGTTCATTCAAGTGATTTGTTGTCTTTGGTAAAAGATTAGTTTTAAAGACTGAAGAAATATATGTGCATGTAAATACATATGTAGGCATGTTTTAAACAAACACATGCCAGAAAGCATTTAAAAAAAATTTCAGGATTTGTGGTGGTGGTGTGTGGTTTAAACAACTCTTCCTCACTTCTGGGAATGGGGTCTTATATTTTTAATTACATTCATCTGTAGTTAAGTAGATTCTCACCTAGTCATATCAGTGCAAACTAAGGGGTATTGCCCAAAGGAGAAAGAAGAGGGACTGGGGTCTAAGAGAAAAATAGTTGGGCATTCTTCCAAAAATTTGGGGAAGATGGTTTAGAGCTGGTGTTCTTAAGCTTTTCTGTGCCACGGACCCCTTTGACAATTTGGTGAAGCTTATGGATTCCTCAGTAATGTTTTAAATACATATCATAAAATACACAGGATTATGAAGGAACTAGTGATATTGAAAGATAGTTATCAAAATATTAAAAAAGGAAAACAAATTCAGGGACTTCAGCTTAAGAGTGATCATTACAGACGTTATCAGTTTTAGTTGCTTAAACTTGAAATCTTTGATTGGGTCCTTACCTTATCTTCCTCCCAAGTTCTTACTTGTTTGCAACAGGGAAATCATGACATAGTAACTTAAGCTGAAGAAGTTTTAAGTGTTTGCAAAAATGATCTCATTTATTCTTGCAGCTTACTCTGAAATATTGAGGGAGCAGGCATTATTTCCCTCATTTTTCAGGAGGGGAAAAGAGGCACACACACACACACAGTCAATGAGAGGAACAAGGGTTTATATACAATGAGATTATAGAGCCCGGGCAAAGACAAATTCTTCATTCCCTGGCATATTGTCATGGAAAGAATATTGGGGATTGGGTTTGAGTTCTACTAGGCAACTAAACTGATGTTTGATCATAGGCAAGCAAGTCACTTAAATAAATGCTGTGCCTTCGTTTTCCCATCTGTAAAATAGGGATAAGGTGACTTAGCCTACCTGCCTAACAGGAATTAGGAGAGGAAGAAATGAAATGAAATAATGTATATGAAAATGTTTGAAAAGTTGAATGCACAATACAAATATAAGGTATTTTTCCCCACTAGACTATGAGTCTTTTGAATATATTGATTTTCAGCGCTTAAATTCCTTGTTTCTCTCGAACGTCTTGTCTTGCACATAAAAGAACTAAGAATTCTCACATGCCATGGTGATCAAAGGCCTGACAGAAACATCTTGGTGACAGACTGATGTTGATTTGGAGTTAATGAGGGAATATCTTTTGCTGCTATATCATACCAGATATGAATACTCATTCAAAAGAAATGAATAAACAAGCAAATGTGGCGAGAGGCATAGAAAGGACCATTGTGCTCACTGGTGACTCAACATCTATTCCTTATAATGACATCAGTGTCAGCGCAGCATAGTAGATTACTGAGGGAAGTTGAAGACTCTTACAGGTTTTAGATGTGAAGGGACCTTAGAGCTCAATCATTTAATCCTGGAGTTCTTTACCTATTTTTATCGTTATTTATTTTGTGTCAAGGACCCCTTTGGTAGCTAGTGAAACACCTTCTCAGGATATTGTTTTTAAATATAATTAATTTTTTTTTTCAGTTGTCTGACTGGGGTTTTCTTGGCAAAGATACTAGAATGGCTTGCCACTTCCTTCTCCAGTTAATTTTACAGATAAGGAAACTGAGGCAAACTAAAATTTGAGACTTGCTCACAGCAAAGTAAAATATATAGAAGGATAAGGGAAACCAATTATAGTGAAATATAGTTATCAAAATATATGTATTTGTTTTAAAAAGGTCAAAGACCCTAGGCTAAGAACTCTTGATCTAACCCAACCCCTTATTGTATAGATGAGAAACCATAGAAGAGGAGACCTCCTATGAAGGTCTTTAAAAATAGGAAAGAGAAGTTTGCATTGGATAAAATTGTGCTGGAAAGCAGGTGGATGGAATGCACAGCAACTCAAGATCCCTTTCAGGCTTGTGACTCTTCTAAGAAGAGATGGTTATATCTTGTCTTTGGGGGAAAATCCTTTTTCTCCATCTCAAGGGAGGCAGATTTGTGAAGAGGGAGGAATAACGGTATGTTCTAGATTACCCACTAGGAGAGAAGGGCGTGACTCAACATCGTGTATTATTGTATTATTAGAAGATCTTAGTATTTGGAGCTGGAAAGAACCACTGCCACTGCCAAATCAATCTGAAATTTGGAGAACTCAGAAGCTCCGGGAGGAAAGGTCACCTTTCAGTCGGCCTCAAAGGCGCAGTTTGTGGCTCCCAAACATTCTGACTTCTTGTGCCTGATCCACATTTTTCGGAGGATGTTGGGGGTGCCACAGCTAGTTCTGCCTGTCAGCGGTACAGAGGCTTCCGCTCCCTGTGGAAAGGCTGGGTCCTCTTCAGGCATCTTCCTGGCCAGTCTTCTAGGCCTAAAAACAGGGGTGGAGGAGAGAACACAAATAGTTTCTACTCTGCCTCATTGCAACAATATTGAGTCTCTTTCCTTTTGCATTTGGGATGTCCCTTTCCTGGGAAGGAGGAGGAGAAACTCTTCTGTCCTCATCTCAGGCTGATGCCAGAAGGAAGGGAGGTGGCTATATTATTCCCATGGAGCAGGTTCTTTTCTATGTCAAAAACCTTCAGTCCTTCCTATTGTCAATCTTAGCCTGGCATTTAGAACCCTCTGCAATCTGACTCCAAACCATCTTTTCAGCCTTTATTTTAAGCTGGATTAATAAATTATTCAATCTTGTCCTTCCCCCACGCCCCACCCCTGGTGCATCAGAGTACGTATGCAGTCCTACTTAGAAAATTAGTGTTTTTATCTCTTCTATTTCAATGTGAGTTCATGTTGGGCAGGGACCATTGCTTTTTTTTTTTTGGTCTTTCTTTGTATCTCCAATGTGCTTGACAGAAGTGTTTATTTTTTTTAATCAAAATGGGTTTTTTGAGTACTGTGGGAATATCAAAGAGAAAAATATTGCGCCTGCACTTGCAAAATCTATGAGAGTCCCTCTACCACAAACTCAGGCCCCCCAATGACTGTAACCATGTAAATGAAGACAACTTTAAATGACGGCAAAACTCAGAGGAAATGGATGGCTTTAATGTTAACTGCTCAGACCATAGATTTAGAGTTAGGAGGGGCTTCACAGACTATCTAGCCAGTCCAGGTCTCCTGGCAGAAATGCTTCTTGGCCTGATGGATTGAATGCACTCCCATCTTACTCAACCTGTTCAAATCCTCCCTTTCTTCCAGGCTTCATTTAGGTGTCTTCTTCAAAAAAATCCAAACAAAACCCTTCTCTGATGCCCTGAGTTAATGATAATGACCTTTCTGGGTCAATTTTTCCTTGAACTCTTCTTTGCCCCTGTCATACTCTGCCTTCAGTCAATAATCAATCAACCAGTATTTATTAAGTGCCTACTATGTGCCAGGAACTGCTTGGAAAAACAAATACAAAGAATGAAACAGCCCCTATTCGTAAAGTGCCATCTTGTATCATGTTTATTTGTAGACATCATATTCCCCCTGCAGACTGTGAGGGTACTTGAGGATCTCTAGTGCCTGGTACAATGACTTGTAAATGGTTTTGTTGGCCAGTTATGTCTTATTTTTCATGACCCAATTTGGTGTTTTCTTGGCAGAGGTACTAGAGTGGTTTGCCATTACCTTCTCTGGCTCATTTTACAAGATGAGGAAACTGAGGCTAGTAGGGTTATAGAGCTAGTATCTGAGGCTAGATGTGAACTCAGGAAGATGAGTCTTCCTAACTCCAAGCCTGAATTCCATCTCTGCACCTACCAGCAAACACTGGATGTTTACTAAATGCTTGTTGAATGGGGTAGGTCAGGTGCTTCAGGGTCTCAAGTCCTACTTCTATTCTGTTCACATTGGACGAGGCTTGGAGTGAAGAGGGATTCTTTTCCTTCCTTATCTATACCTGCTCTGATTGAGAGGTGGGGATTTTTAAAACTTGTCTGGGGAGGCTAGGGGGTATAAAGATCTAATTTTTTTTTTCTTTTCAGTGTGTGGTGTCATGGCACAAATTGAAATGTGTGTATTTTAGAACCAGGGATCTAGCCTTTTTTTGAATGCAGTAATTTTCATTTGTCTGCTTGCCTCCCAGTAGAAATCAGCTATGACTCTTGGCATGCAAAGCAATGTGCAGCTCAGCCCCCTATATTGGGGAAAGTCTTAACATAAGATTAGGGATCCAGCTGCTGTAAATCTTTTGGCTTCACCCCCCAGGTGTTGGCTAAAGTCTGAAGTCTGTTTTTAAGTCTTTCTGACAAACTCTTCTAGTTGGCCAAGAAGTCTGGGTTCACACTGTTCTTACCAGTTTTTTTTTTTTAAACTCTTATATAACATTTATTTTCTGACTCAGTCATTTTGGCATTTAATTGTATCTGTCTTAGATTCATGGTTGCAGCTGTGTTTCTCTTGTTTCTTTGATTAGATTGAAAACTCCTTGCAGGTAGGCCCTCTTTCGGAGATGTAATTCAATTTGACAGCAACTACCTGATAATGTAATGAACTCTATATTAGGCACTGGGAATAGAAAAATTAACAATGGAGCAGTCCTACCTTCCAAGTTTAACTTATATTGCTAGATACTATAAGTACATTATATTATATGCTATATTACAGATGTGCTCATTTGTAGAGGGAGTAAATGCTAACAACTGGAGCGAAGGGAGGACTTATTAAGGAGGTGGTCCTGGTGTTGAGTCTTGATGGAAGATGAGACTTATGGGAGGTGGAGAGAAGAAAGGAGTGCACTAGAGATGGCCCCAGTGCATGCACAGACAATGGAGATGGAATGTTGCACAAAGGTGAGAGCTGGTTGTGCAATTTGGCTGGAATGCAGAATGTATAAATGGAAGTGATGTGGACTTCCTTTCTGTCCCTCTAGATATTTATTACAATACTACTGAACACATACTAGTGTTTTAACTTGACCTGAATGAGTTTGATTTGAATGAAAGACTTTTGTTTAGCATCTTCTCTTCTTGGTAAGATAATGAAATGGTCAGGGAACACAATTTATCCACTCTGGTAACCCATACCTGGTGGCCTTCAGCTTTCTAGTTGTTTTCCCCGACTTGTCTCTTCCCCAATTAGGTCCATCCTCCACTTATCTAGGGCAGTTAGATAGCTCAGTGGATAGAGGTCCAGGCCTGGAGTCAGGAAGACTCAAGTTCCAATCCAGCCTTAGATAATTACTAACTATGTGGCCCTGGGCAAGTCACTTAACCCAGTTTGCCACAGTTCCTCATCTTGAAAATGAGCTAGAGAAGCAAATGGTAAACCACTCCACTATCTCTGCCAAGAAAACCCCAGTCATAGAGAGTCTGACATGACTGAGAAACAGCTCAACAAGAACCACTCATCTATTACAGTGATCTTCCTAAAGGGCAGGACTGACCACCCTACCCCCACTTCCACTGAAGACACTTCAGTGTTTCCCTATCACTTTTTATTTTTCATATATAATATATTGATTGTATTATGTAATTATATTACATAATTATGCTACCTATAAATAGATCATATAATAATAATATAATATATGATAAAAAAAATAAAATCTTCTGTCTGACTTTTAGACTTGTATTCCTTTTCCAGTCTTCTTACATCTTATTCCCCTCCACTACTCTATGGTCCAGTGACACTGGCCTCCTTGCTGCTTCTCACACAAGGCATGCATCTTCCAACTCTGGAATGCTCTTCTTGATCGCTGTCTCTTGGCTTCCCTGGCTTCTTTCAAGTCTCATCTAAAATCTCATCTTCAAAAAGTCTTTCCCAGCCTCCCTTAATATTAGTGCCTTCCCTCTTTTGAATAACTCCAATTTATCCAGTCTATATCTTATTTGTATATAGTTGTGTGTTGTCTCTCCCATTAGATTGTAAGCTCCTGGAGAGCAAGGATTGTTTGGGACTTTCTTTGTATTTAGCACAGTGCTAGGCACATAATAGTTATTTAATAAATGCTTGATGAATCATATCTACCTCTCTACATATCTTTGAAAGATGAATCATTGTAGTCCATTGGTACTTAATTGGGGAGGACCTCTGTTCGTTTTTAGTTTTCAAAGACTATGACATCAGAGAAATGATGACATGACTTGCACTTGACTTTGCTTTGAGGGAGGGAGGGCTGTGCAAGGTCACCAGCCTCATTTTCTCCTCCTGAGCCATTTGGATCCAGTGACCAGATATTCATCAGGATGACTGGAGATGGCCCAGGATGCAATGGGAGACCTTGGCCTTTTTAGGTTGGCCTTCTCAGATACTCATTTAGAGGGAGGTAATGCCCATTCAGTGAATAGGTCTCTTTAAGAAAAGTCAGGGGAAGGGAGGGCAGTGGGAGGAGGGAGCAATATGAAGTCAGTACTCTTGGGGAGGGATAGGATCCAAAGAGAGAACAGAAGCAATGGGGGGCAGGACAGGATGGAGGGAAATATAGTTAGTCTTACACAACACGACTATTATGGAAGTCATTTGCAAAACTACACAGATATGGTCTATATTGAATTGCCTGCCTTTCCAAAGGGAATGGGTGGGGAGGGAGGGATGGGGAGAAATTGGAACTCAAAGCTTTACGAACAACTGTCAAGTATTGTTCTTACTACTAGGAAATAAGAAATACAGGTAATGGGGTATAGAAAGTCATCTGGCCCTACAGGACAAAAGAGAAGATGGGGATAAGGGAAGGGAGGGATGATAGAAGAGAGGGCAGATTGGTGATAGGGGCAATTAGAATGCTTGGCGTTTTGGGGTGGGGGGAGGAGAGAAATGGGGAGAAAATTTGGAACCCAAAATTTTGTGAAAATGAATGTTAAAAGTTAAATAAATAAATTTAAAAAAAAAGAAAAGTCAGGGAATGGCCCCTTTAATGAGAAAAGAAAAAAATAACTAAATCAAGCTGGAAGGGAAATAGAAACAGTTACTATTATTGATAATCACTCTAAGCCAGGAGAGTCCAGAGAACCGCCATTAAGTGGAGCTTGGGCAGGGACCTATTGTTGTTGCAAGGAACAAATATTACAAACCCAAGAGAACAGGGGAGGAGTTCTCCCCTGCCTTTGTTCTAGGTTACTGATCATTTAATCGATTCTGTGCCTTTATAGAACCTAGAAATAGGGTAGGGCAAAGGAAAAAATTGTATTTTAAGGATGAATATTTACAGATTGTTTTTTTTACCCATTACAAGGAACCCTTGGCTTAATCCATAAGGTAATTTTGATACCAATACTTTCATTTGGGGCTCTGAAAGAGACATAACTTATATTTATTTACATAGTTATTTGCATGTTGTCTCTCCCTTTTAGAATATGAGTTCCTTGAAGGCAGATGTTGTTTTTGCTTCTTTTTTTTTTTTTGGTATCCCTAGCCCTTAGTTCAGGGCCTGGAACCTAGAAAATGCTTAATACATGCTTATTGACTGGCTTTGAAAAAAATAAAACCAAACATATATATATATATATCATCACCAAAGAACTCTAAAATAAGCACTCAAATTAATAGAGTTAATTCCATCAAAAAGTATGTCAGATCAATCCTGGAGAAGGAACTGATGAGGCATCTCTAGAGGGTGGAATTTTACTGCCCTCATTTGGAGGTGATTTATGATGGGCAAGGTTTTTGAGTAGCTAGATGACCTCTGACCTAGACCACCTGCTACTCCTCCACCTCCTTCCAGACAGGCATTTGCTTTGAAGTCTCAAAAACTTGAAGAACTTACTCCTTTGGCAGAGCACGATCACTTTCTTCTGTTGCTGCTACTTCATTGGCAGGAGGCTGTTTCACGGTGATCCTGGGCACTGATAGTGAGGTCTGGGATATCTGTGCCATGCAGAAAGATGAAAGAAAAATGTCAGAATATGGCTAATTACCTGTGTTTCTAGTGGCATTGGCTGAACTTACTTAAAGGGAGATGCTGTAAATTGAATTTAAAATGTTCAGAGGAAAAGCAGCAAAGGGAGAAGCGATCATTCAGTGAAATTGCTGGCATGAAACGAAAGAAGAGTTTTGGCACTTGAAGTCATTTTTGACTGTTCCTTCTCCTTCATCCCTATTATTTGAATTTACCATTAGGTCCTACTGATATTTCATTTGAAAAGAGCTTCATCACCATCCCACATCAATTACTGGGTCAAGGTCTTTGCCACCTCTTGTCTGGATGGCATAACACCTTCTCTGATTCCAGTTTTTGAAGCAATTGCAACTCATATTTATATGTATCTAAGGATCTGCAAAGCACTTCCTTCTGAAAACCCTGTGCAAGTACTATTATCTCCATTTTTGTTGCTATCATTGTCCCCGTGACCCAATTTGGGGTTTTCTTGGCAGAGGTACTGGAGTGGTTTGCCATTTCCTTCTCCAGCTCATTTTACAGATGAGGAAACTGAGGCAAACAGGGTTAAGGGACTTGTTCAGGGTCACACAGTTAGTAAATGTCTAAAGTCAGATTTGAACTCAAGAAGATGAGTCCTCCTGACTTTTTTAGTCCCAGCACTCTATCTACTGTGCCAACCTAGCCACCATCTCCATTTTACAGATGACAAAAGAAAGGTAGAAAGAGATGAACTGACACGCTTGGGGCCACATAGCAAGAAATTCAAATTCAGATCTTCTGATTCTAGAACCATTGCTTTTTCCACTAACAACAGAAACAAGCATTTATATAGCATTTACTATGTGCCAGGCACCGTGGTTAGTGCTTTGCAAATATTAGCTCATTGGATTCTCACAACCAGCCTGGGAGGTAGGTAGATTCTATTATCAATCCCATTTAACTGAGGCAAAGAGAGGTTGTCCCCTGCCCAAGGACACAGAGCTGGAAAGCATAGGAAGCTGGATGGCACACTGTCTTGGGTGGGGAAGCAGAGGGATGGAGAGAATATCTAGAACTCAAAATCTTATGGAAGTGAATGGTGAAAACCAAAAATAAATAAATAGATGAACAAAGAAATAAATGAATGAATACATAAAATATCTGAGGCTGGATCTGAACTAAGGTCTATCCTGACTCTAGGCCCAGCACTCTAGCCAGGCTTCCATGGTGGTCATATAGTTTACAGGAATAGAAGGTATCTATAATATATAATATTATTTTTATAATATACTAATATAATATATAATAATATATAATATAACATATCTATAATAGAAAATATCTAAAGGATCTGGAATCATTCCTTTTCTTCCTTTCTGGGGGCCACCATCTTTGATTTCTCTTCTCTGTCTTCTCCTTTGAAGCTATTGCCATTATTACTACATGACTGACCCTCCCTCTCCCCATCCCAACCTCAGTCCATCACGCATCAGCTGCTGCTGTTATCCTTCTGAGAACAATATCTAGACCTGAGGCTGAGTGCTGCCATCCTTAAGACTCCCTGATTATTGGGGTTGCTTTTCTGCCTTCCCGTAATTTTCAAAGTGAGACCCCGGGTCCTACTCAGATGCTATATTAACTTGGGCAGATCACACAGTCTCTTTTTAACATAGTCCCTTCATTTGTCCACTTGAGGTGATGACGCTCAACCAGCCTATCTGAAAAATAATTGTTAAGGATCAAATGAAATAATAGGTTAGAGAACTGACTTGGTTCTTTCTTTTCTTTCCTTTCTTTTGTCTTTCCTTCTTTCTCTCTATCTCTCTGTCTCTCTCTCTTTTAGAGGTGGGGTGGGGTGGGGCTGGGGAAGGAATTGGGAGGTTGAGCACAAAGTTCAAGCAGGAGGAAGGTTGCCCCTACACTGAGAATCTGCTATGAAACATTGTATGACTGGTTCCTTTCTCTGGGCCTCAGTTTCCTTATTTATCAAATGGGAAAATTAGATTAGATAACCTCTATGTTCATTTCCAGCTCTAACATTTCTGAGAATCTTTGTGTCTTATGTTGAGGTTTTTCAGGATCTCTTCCCACTTCTGAGCTGTGTTATCCTAAACTGTAAGCTTGACTGTAATCAATCGATCAAGTGGTATTTATTAAGTGCCTGCTAAGTTCCAGGTACTAGGCAAAGTGTTAGAAATACAAAAAAGGAAAAAATGGTCCCTGCCCTCAGGGAATTTACACCTTAATAGGAGACAAAATGCAAACAAATATATACCAACAAGCAATATACAGGATAAATAGGAAATAATTAAAAGAGGTTTTTCCTTTTCATTAAGAGGAGCTGGGAAAAGCTTCCTCTAGAAGGTGGGATTTTAGTTGAGACTTAAGAGAAAGGCAGGGAAATCAATAGTCAGAGCAGAGGAGGGAGAGTGTTCTAGGCATGGGAGACAGAAAATGGCTGACGCCTCCAGATAGGGTGTCTTATTCAAGGAACACACAGGAGGCCAGTATCACTGAATCAGAGTATATGTTGTTGAGTAAGGTGTAAGAAGATTGGAAAGGTAGAAGGGAGATAGGTTATGGGGGCTTTGAATGTCAAGTGGAGAGTCCAAGGCAGACTGGCTACATAAGAGATATTAATGTCTAAAAGACAAAAGAGGAGATGTAGAATTTATCAAGATGCCAAGGGAGTCCCTGGCAGAAAATTAAAAAAGGAATACTTATCCTAAGTGATTAGGCTGAGTGGTATTTTGTTTTCTTATGAACATTTTGTCACTCCTTCAGATGTAAGTGGTAATTAACCAGCTATTCTCAAAATGATTTAGTGAATGACATAGTGGGCATTGGACAGACGCTTGTTGATAGATTGATTTGGTGAACTGAAGGACTGCCCCTCCTCCCACTCCAGTGTGAGCTGATGACAAAAGGGAGAACAAAAACGTCCTCTGTGTCTATTCGTGACCAACCTGGCACCATTCCCTACTGCATTAGACCAATTGCATTAGAATTGAATTATCTTAAAAGGGAGTTGTTAGTGATATGAAACTTTCTCTTGCCAAATGAGACTACATAGTAAAGTAAAAACCAACATGATTTTAAAAGTAGAGAAGTTTTCAACAATGAGATGCCTTTCTATCATTATCAGGTCTAAAACAAAGGATACTCAGTCTCCCTATTGATGACACATATGGGAACAGATGTAGCACAGCAGACATAGGTAGTTTAATTCATTTTACTTACCAGAGATTTTCCATATGCTCGATTCCCATACAAAATTAATGGTTTGGGTTCAGAAATCCCCACTGCAGAGCAGAACAGAAATAGCATGATCATTTATTGGTACCATGATTCTTTCCTTCCTCTATTTCTATGTATGATTCTCATAACCAATACTCAAGTATTGGCTGTAAAGAAGCTTGAGGACTTTGTAAAGGATAAAGACTTTTTAAATCATAAATACAGTTGAGGACTTTATGCTAGGTGCTGAAATCAGAAGGGAGGGTGAGGATCTCCAGAAAGGCAAGTTTTTTGAAGTCAGGTAAGATAATAACCTTTTTTCTTAGCACTTTTTAATGGAAAAGGAAAAATAAAGAATCACCCTCATACTCCTGTAATTTAGACCGAGAGCAATATGGAGATTTTCTTGATTTGCTCTGGAGAAGTGGAATTTGCCTAACTCTGTCAGAGGGTTCAGTCTTACTAACCAACCTTGGAAGTATATCATAGTGTCAGAGAAATAAAGGGACCTCAGAACCTGCAATAAGAGCCACATATTTTTTCCGAGCACCTTTAAGTTTTACAAAGTGCTTTCCTCATAATTACCCTATGAAGAAGGTAGACTAATTGATTACCTGACCAAAGAGTGTCAATAACATCCTGACAAGTAATCACCCAGCTCATTCCTGATGATATCTGGCAACAGGGCACTTCACTACCAAGAGATCAATGGATCAGCGATCACAGGGTCTCTGCATATTCTTTTGAATAAGAAGGACCTTTTCTTTATGTTAAATGGATCCTCCTCTGTAGATGTCCCCTACTTTCTGACTTATCAAACCTTTTAAGATCAAAGAGCATTCTGTTAAAAAAAAAAAAAGGATCCACGATCTTTCAAAAACAGACGTATCTACTGAAAAGAATCTTGGTAATTTCAAGGCATGGTTACATCCTGGAACAGTGATTCTCAAAATGTGGCCCAGGGATTGAGACCCTTTTAGGGGGTCCATAAGGTCAAAACTATTTTTTTATAATAATCTTAAGACATTATAAATTTTTAGCATATTAGAAATTAAAATGTCAGTATTATTATAAAAATATAATGTTACATAATATAATTATAATACTAAATTATATATAATAATATAATATAAAATTATAAAAAATAAACAATTTTGGGAGGGGTCCTGAATAATCTTCAAGAATGTAGAAGGATTCTGAGACCAAAATATTTGAGAACCATATTTTAGTGTGATTTTCGATTCTCAATACCACTTCTGCCAACTATTGCCTTTTGGAATATGGTAGTAGAACCAGTAAAAGAAAAGAGAAAAACGATGATTTAACTGAGTGGTAGTGATAGCTCTAGATATCTTCTGATCTTTTTCACTCAGCTTGAAACATAGATCAGACCAGAGAGGGGACAGAATTTTGAAATGCATTTTAATCGAATGATTTGATATAGTTAATTTTTAATGATGAGTGCTTATTAAGTCTCTTGAGGGAAGGACTGCTTTTCTTTCTTTCTTTTTTAATCTTATATTCCCAGAACCTGGGTCAGCTAGGTGGTGAAGCAGATTGAGTGCCAGGCCTGAAGAAAGACTCATCTTCCTGCATTCCAATATGGCCTCAAACACCTAGTAGCTGTATGACCCTGGGCAAGTCACTTAACCCTGTTGGACTTGGTTTTCTCATCTGGAAAATGGGTTGGAGAAGGAAATGGTAAACCACTTCAGTATCTTACTCAAATGAGGTAAAAAAGAGTCAGAAATGACTGGAAAATGACTTAACTACAACTGATTCCCAGAACCTGGCAGTGCCTTGCCCACTGTAGGGACCTGGTAAAGGTTTGTTGAATGTGGTATCCCTTTTGCATGAAATTTCTAGTGCGTCTCACATTATCCTGCTTATTCTCACAATATCTTGGCAAAGAAGGTCACAGTATCATAGGGTTTAGAGGGTCCCTAATGGTTAATTCATACTTTTCCTTCCAGATTAGGAAACTGAGGCCCACAGACAAAATGTTACGTAGCAGGATTCAAATCTAGGTTCTGTCTATAAACCTAGTACTCATTCTATTATCCTCCATGCCAGATGGCTCAGCCAGGCAGATGAAATGTTACTGAATGAAGTCAGTTGCCATTTTTAGGAATCCAAAAAAGTACCGATTCATGAAAGGACAGTAGACCCCCTTTTATGCTGGATAAAATGGAAAATTCAGGAGCTTCTCCTTTAGTTCAGCAAAAAAGAATGCTCAGATCTGAGTGCCTGTAAAACTCTGTCTAATTTATATCTGGATCAACCTGGACCCTCTTCATGATAGAAGAGCTGAATACTGGGACTCATTTTTAGGTGACTCATCCTTTGGAGGGAAACAGGAAAGAATATGTTGGCTTGGAAAATCTTCTTCATGTAAGCACATCCTCTTTCTCTCTTCTCGCTTCTCCACATATGGCCAGGCTGGCATCTTTTGTCAGACTGAGGATCTTGGGAAGTTAGATACCTCTGGTGCTCAAAATCAGACAGATAAGTGGACTTCCCTACACTGTGCCAATACTTGAATTGCTGGGATGACCTAGGTCAGACTCCCAGTCCTCATTGCCCCACACAGGATGAGCTTAATGCCTAGGTAGACCTCCCAGTTCCACCCAGTGACAGATTCCCAGAAGGCTAACAGGGCTTACTTACCATGTCTGGCTGCGCTTTTGGCCAGGGCTTGTCCCTGTTGCCCATTCTGGAGGCGGCCAAACCTCCTTTCTTCTCCTTCTCTGCAAAGGACTTGAAGTCGATCATTCCTGTGGGGCCGAAGCTCCAGAGGCCCGTGGATGTGATAATCAGTCACTGCTACCACCTACAGGGGAGACAGAGAACTGACTTCTTCATACTTCTCACTCTGAAGAGTTAGGGTCATCTCTTTGAAAACCTCCAACCACCCTAGGGAAGTCTTTATCCCCAACACCAACGTTGTTTGTTTTTTTAATTAATAAGAAGTTTTGTCTTTTTCCTGAATCTGGTTAAAACCTTTCACTGCTGTTTAGTTGTATCCAACTCTTTGTGCTCCTGTAGACCATACTGTCCATGTCCATGGAGTTTTCTTGGCAAGATACTGGAGCTGTTTGCCATTTCCTCCTCCAGTGGATTAAGGCAAACAGAGGTTAAATGACTTGCTCAAGGTCACACAGTCAGTAAGTGTCTGAGACTAGATTTGAACTCAGATGTTGCTGATTCTAGGCCCAGCTTTCTATGTACTGAGCCACCTACCTGCCTCCTCTGGTTAAAGTTAGGTGACTTAAAGATGCCTAGAAGTTCAACACTTTATTGATTTTTTTATTTTTTGGTAAGTATTTATATCATATTTTTATTATTTATTTGTTTTCAGCTTTCTATAATCACTTCTATAAATCTTAAATTTTCTTCCCCTCCCTTTCCCTTCCCTCCTGAGACAGCATGCAGTCTTATATGGGTTCTACACATACATTCTTATTAAACACATTTTCACATTAGTCATGTTGCATAGAAGAATTAAAATGAATGGGAAAAATCATCAGAAAAACCAGACCAAAACAAAACATAACAAAAGAGAAAATATTCTGCTTCCCTCTGTGATCCACTTTCATAGTTCTTTCTCTGGACATGAAAGGCATTTTGCCTCAAGAGTCCATTGGGAATGTTTTAGGTCCTTGCATTGCTGTGAAGAGCTGTCTACCAGAAATGTGGCTGTTACTGTGTACAAAGTTCTCCTGGTTCTGCTCCTTTCACTCAGCATCAGATCATATAAATCTTTCCAGGCCTCTCTGAAGTCTTCCTGTTCATCATTTCTTATAGCACAATAGTATTCTATTACATTCATATACCACAACTTATACAGCCATTCCCCAGTTGATGGGCATCCCCTCAATTTCCAGTTCTTGGCCACCACAAAGAGAGATGCTGTAAATATTTTTGTACATGTAGGAACCTTTCCCATTTTTATGATCTCTTTGGATACAATCCTAAAAGTAATATCGCTGGATCACAGGGCATGCACATTTTTGTAGCCCTTTGGGCATAGTTCCAAATTGCTCTCCAGAATGGCTAGATCCGCTTACAGCTCCACCAACAATGAATTAGTGTTCCAACTCTCCCACATCTTCTCCAACATTTATCAACTTCCTGTTTTGTCATGTCAGCCAATCTGATAGGTATGATGTGGTACCAAAGTTCAATACTTTTAAAAAAATGGGGAAAACTTTCCTTTGCTGTAATGTTAACTAAAAATATTCACAGGATCTCAGAGTAGGAAGAAACCTCAATTATCCTTCTAGTCAAATTTCACAAGTGTGAAGTTTGGACTCAGTCAAAGTTTGGTCCTCAGTCTGAACTTGAGGACCTAGAGAGACACATATGACCTTTAGGCTGCAGGTTCCCCACCCTTGTTCTAGTCCAACCCTTATAAACAGATATAAATATAAATATAAATAAACCCCAGACAAATGGTCATCTATTTTCTGAGGATATCTAGTGACAGAGAACTCACTATCTCCTTTCTATTCTCCTCTTGGACAATTTCTTTTCATTTATTACATTGAAACCTCCCTTTCTGAAAATTCTACCCATTGGTCTTAGTTTTGAACTCTGAGGATAAGAAGTCTTTCTTACACACTACAACCTTTTAAATATTAAACTATTTCAATGCAACTCTCTATCCCTCCTGAATCTCTTCTCTACCTTAAATATCCCCAGATGCTTTGAATAATCTTCATATGGCATGAATTTGAGTCTATAGGTTCTCCTTAATGTCTTTAAAATTTGTTTATTTTTTTTTCTGTAAAGAACAAAGACCTTTACTCTGGAAATAACAGTGAAAAAAATCATTAACAGAGAAATGATACTCAAGATAAGTAAGGAGATAATGAGAACATCTAGGTGACCTTAATGAATTCAAGTCACACTGCCCAGATGAATTGCATCTTCCATTCCTAATATGACTGTCAGATGTGATTGCCGAATAACTGCTAGCAGTATATGAAAACAGGAGAGATAACACAGAATTTGTTGTTGTTCCATCATGGGTTTTTTTTGGCAAAGATACTGAAGTGGTTGGCCATTTCCTTCTCCGGCTCATTTTATAGGTGAGGACACTGAGGCAAACAGAGTTAAGAGACTTGCTCAGCCAGGAAGTGTCTGAGGCCAGACTGGAACTCAGGAAGATGAGACTTCTTGATTCCAAACCTAGCATTCTATCTACTGGGCCACTACAGAATTGGAGAAGGGCAAATGTCATCCTGATTTTCAAAAGAGGAAAAAGAAAAGTTTGAAAAGTATAGGCCAGTGAGCTTGATTTCAGTTCCTGGGAAAATTCTTGAAAGGATCATTAAAGAGGTGATTGGAGTACAACTAGATAAAGAAACCTGTGTAATTGCAAAGAGGTCACATGGAATTATTAAGAACAGGTCATGCCAGACTAACCTCATTGCCTTTTTGGGGGAGGATTACTAAGCTAGTAGATGAGGTAAATGATATGGTTATAGTTTACCTAGATTTTATCAAAAGTTTTGATAAAATATCTTGTACTATTCTTGCAAAGAAGATGGAGAGAGCAGGATTAGGCAGATAACACTGTCAGGTGAATTCCAAACTGATTGAATGACTGAAGTCAAAGAGTAGTTATTAAAACTTCAGTTTCTGTTTGGCAGGAGGTTTTGAGTGGCGGACCTCAAGGAGCCATGGTTGGTCCTGTGTCATTTAATATTTTTTATTAATGGCTTAGATAAAAGCACAAACAGTATGTTCATCAAATTTACAAGTGCACAAAGCTAAAGGGATAACTAATTGATGACAGAGACAGAATTCAAAAGGCTCTTGAAAGGCTAGGGTATTGGGCTGAATGCAATACAAAGGAATTCAATATGGATAAATGGAAATTCTTACACTTTGGTACAAAAGAATATCAACTCCACAATTATAACAGCAGAGGTATGAATGGACAGAAGCTGTCCTGAAAAACATCTGAGCATTTTAGTGGACTTTAGTAGCTTAATAGGAGTTGTCAGGGTAATGTAGGAGCCAGAAAAACTAGTTCAGCCCAAAGGTTATAGCTTCTAGTAATAGTTTAGAAAGCTACATTTTAAGATGGACATTGATAGAATGCAGGATAGTGTCCAGAGGAAGGCAAAAGGCCTTGACAAGTTCATGACATGAAGATCAGTTGAAGAAACTGGGCATGTTTAACTTGGTGAAAGAGGAGACTCGGGGCACCTGATATCTGTGTTCACATATTTGAAGGGCTGTCTTGTAAAGGGGGAAATGTGTTCTTTTTGACCCACCAAGTCAGAAGTTATTGTTTGTCTTTCATTCTCAAAGAGGACCATGACATCAGGGGGGTTATGCCATGACATGCAAGTGAATTGGATTTAGGTGGGGAAGGGCTCTCCTCCAGAGCCATCTGGGTCCAGTAGCAAGATATAGATCAGGATGACTGGAGATGGCTCAGGATGCCAGGGGGTGGGGGGGAGACCCTGGCCTTTTTAAGGGAAGATCTTTAACAAATCTCAGTTTGACTGAGGCAATACCCATTCAGTGATTAAGGCTAGGTAAGAAATGAAGCAGAGAATAGCCTGTTGGCCTAGTCAAAAAAGAAAAAGGAATCAATCTGGGAGGGGAAGACCCTCTGGGTTTCTGGCCAAAACAGAAATGATGGCTATTTACTAGCCCTTGTGATGATAACAAATGATTTGAGCTCTGACAAGAATGCATACACTCCCAGGGAAAGCAAAAGCTTCATCTTAGCCCAATTGGCCAAGGTGGTAGGACTCTGAGCTACAAGACAAAGCATCTACCTCAGTAGTTATGTCTTCTGGAAGACAAAATACCTTCAAGTAAAACCTAAAACTAGTCGTATTAAGATCTGAGTCTCCTAAGTCTTAATCGTTCTTTCTTGGTCATGGGTAATGATTCTCAAGGGGTGTTTGATACCTGCAAGCATATTTCCATCACTGTTAGAGATTCCCAGCCCCGTATGGCATATTTACACTCTGTCTATGTGGATTACCTAGTAGGAACAAGGGTTGGAAGTTGCAGGGAGGCCAATTTAGGCTAGATTTTTAGAAAAATCTTACTAACAATTAGAGATGTCCAAAAGTAGAATGGTTTGTCTCAAGAGGTGATGCATCTCTCTTCCTTGGAGGTCTTCAAGCAAAGGTTGGGGATATTATGATGGGGCTTTCTTTCAAGTATGGGCCACTGAGGTTCTTTTTAGCTCTCCAATTCTGTGATTCTTCTAGTAGGTGTGTTGCAGAAAGCTAATACTCCTCCTAATATGTGGTGCCCAGAATGGAGCATCATGCTCTAGATGGAATTTGATCGGAACAAGGCAGTGTAGGACCATCACCCCATTTGTAGGACCATCATGAATCATTTATTCACTAGGGAATAAAATTGACAGTATTTGTTTCTCCTTTTCATGTTCTGGATTGAAGTGTCTTGATAGTATATATTCTATAGCTATGGAAAGGAGGCTCTACTAAGTCATTTTGACTATTATAAATGTCCAAATCGACTATAAAGGACATATGAAGGAAGACACTATCTGCATCCACAGAAGGAAATGATAAATAGAAGTATGTATAAAATGATTTTATATACATACATGTATGTATATATATTATATACATATATTTGCATGTGTGTGTGTGATGGTAGCCATCTCCAGGGCAGGGAGAGGGAAGAAAAAAGAAATTTACATGATAATTTTATTATATATTTAAAAGGAACAGCAAATTATACATAATAGACTTGCAGTTTCATGTGTGATCATTTTTTATTAGACTATGTTATTAAAATGCTTTATTTCATAAATTAAAAATAAAATAAAATTTTTAAATAAGAAAAAAAGGGAAGAAAGCTCCAAAGTCTCCCATGGTGGTCACAATTACCTTCCTTACTCCCATGAATTATTTTAGAGAATTATTCAAACATGAATCTGCTTATATGGAAGTGAGGGAGACAAAGTTTAACTTGGTCTTATGGCAGGGAACTGAGCCTTAGTTCAACCCTCAGCATGTTAGAGCATGGTTTATGGTTAGCCTCTCCTGGAGACAGTCACCCAGCAGGTACTTTTTATCTTTCAAATCTCATCTGTGTTTGATGCATCTGAGAGCAGTTCCAAATCTTCTGAGATCCAGATTCTTGCCCCACCCATAGAGTAAAAGGGAACAAAAGTTATTTCTGTCATCTCTTTGGTCAGTTTTGCCATCAATATGTCATTGTTTAGGGAGTTGATTTATAGCAGTTTGGTTTATCTGGGTCGGGAAATGAACCATGCCATAGTCCAGTTTAGGTTTCTGACTTAATTCCAGCCATTTAGAGCATTTGGATCTCACTACTTACATTAGAAGAAAGTCGTTTTTCTTTCCTGGATGTGATAGAATGTCCGATGTTCATAGAATTCTGCAGTGAACCGGGGAAATGTCAGACCTTAATCCAGCTTGAGTGGCACCACTAATCCATTCTCTGAGATAAACTGCTCATTTTGTGGCTGCAAGCCTCTGCAGTGGGTGGTCCAGCACAGAGCATTCCCAGCTCAGATCCCCTTGTTCTCAACTCTTCCTCTTTCCCATTAGTGAAGTTTAAGGGACTTGCCTCATGTTACATAACTATGCTCCGCCAGGTCCGGTCCAGTATATAAGGGCAATATTAAAGGCAATCTTAAAGCCAAGGTGCAAACAGAGACACAATACATGCTGGGCATTCAGGCCAAAATTTTCAAGGAAGTCAATTAACTTCTTTAGCTTAACCATGTACCAAAGGAGTAGGTACTTCCTTATAAACAGGTAAGTAAGAGAAAGAAACTCAATTATTTTTAGAGAACTACTTTACCTTCAAAAATAGTTCAAAAGATAATCTAAATTTATTTTCCTAACATTCCTAGGAGATAGTGGAGGGGAGAAAATACCCATTTCGTAGATGGAAAAAATGAGACAGTCCCAACTGTTTCTTACTAGCTGTATGGTCTTTGATAAGTTGCTTAACCCCTTAGACCCTCATTTTATTTCATTGGCCATAGTACTTTCACTATCTGAATCACAGGTTATTTTGAGACTCAAATAAGATAATAGATGTGAAAACATCTAGTAATGTTTTTGGTGAACTATGAGCTAACTTAATTTGACCCCTGTGGTCATGGAATGAAAAGAACACTGGGCTTGAGTTGAGAAGAATTAGCATAATGTAACTAACAATTTATATAGCACTTTAAGGTTTGCACAGTGCTTTACCTATTTCATTTGATCCTCACAAAAACCCTGTGAAATTGAGGCTAGTATTTTATTATCCCCATTTTACAGGTGAGTAAAGTGAGGCTGATGTCCTTTAAGGGAGTTGCCTCAGGCCACACAGGCTGTAAGTGTCTGAGACAGTATTCATACTCAAGCTTTTCTGACTCCCTAGTCCTAGGATCTGTGTGCTATGTCGTCAAGTCACTTGAAGGCTGTGTCCATGTTTGGAAAATAATGGAGTTGGGGCTGACACTCAGAATGTCCTTTGGCTTCCTCAGCATCTCTTTCGATGCATTCCTTAAGTGATACTGGATCCAAATCTAATCTTTTAACATCAGAAAAAAAGAAAAGATTTTTTTTCAGCTATACTAAGCTGTATATATACACATATATACTGTATATATACAGTATAGCTAGGTCAAGTAGGGAGAAGACTGGTTGCTATCTTACTAGGTTATTTTTGTAAATGTGAAGTATGCAGCCATGTAGTGGCATACTTGAGGTTGGCCCGGCCAGGCAGGGATTGAGCCTGGTTACTCTCCAGGTTATCGGCCATTTTTCCTCCTTGTGAAATTAAACCAGTGTATCTAGTGATGCTAAAAAAACCCAACAAAGGCAGGTATTTAGAAAGAAAAAAGGTTTCCTGTCTGTTTTTCAGGGAAAGGAGGGAGGAAAAACACATCACTTTATCCTTACCTCTCTTTCCTTTTTCTCCCCTGACCCAAACACCTTAACCTAGCTATGGTGTTCTGGTTGTCAAAGCCGTACAATATCCTGGGGCTATTCCATGGGGCCCCCACGGTGGAGTACATTAAACCCACACCAGGAAATGGCCCACTGAAAGGTCTGATTGTGTGGCTCTTTGCTACTGAAAGACTGGCTTATTTTCTAGTTTCAACAGTACAGTTTGTTCCTGCTGCTGGTCTTCAGGCTTCAAACCTGACAACAGCCACCCTGATCTCTCTTAGCAGTAGGGGTAAAGAGGAAGCAAGGGGCTAGGGACCCCTAACTAAAAGGAGCCTGGCAGATGATAGCTCGCTTCTTTCATATGCATGTTCCTTGAGTTAACAAATGATCTCCCTCCAGAACATAAGAAATAGAAGCTAAAGACTTTGACAAATACCCAAACACCAGTGTATAATTTAATCAGACAGCTTGTATTTTTATGGGAGGGGTCTTTGATTTCTCAGTTTCCACTTGGTTGTCAGTCCAAAAATCAGTAAAAAAATAACAGGGCAACTTGGAAATCAAATGTGTAAGGAAGATACGCAGAGTGTAATATGTGGGGTTCTTGTGAATTAAGATCAAAACAAAGTGTGGCTGGCAATCACAGGTCTCAGAATGAGTCCTGAGTGGGAGAGCTATGAAAAGAGGAATGGAAAAAATGTGGAAAGAGAATTCTGAGCAAGAAAAAAATCTGGCAGGAAAGTCTATCATAAAAGAGAAGCATCTGGCTACACTGCAGCTTGAAGGTTTTAGAGTAGACATAAGAGTGGGTTTCTGAAAAGAAGGGTTGGTCATGATGGAAGATTAGTGACGGTAGTTTTAGAATACCTCAGGAAATCTTTAAAATAAAATTAGTGTCATCTGTTTGGAATGGTTTAAATAGGGTCTTGCCTGAAGACAGGAGAGTGAATTATGGGTATGTCTATGAATTCTTATGCACGCAAGGTATCATTAAATTATTTTTCACTTTGAGACTTAATAATTGGATATGAGAGAAATGACTATTTCTCTCTCATATTAATAGTCAATTATCAAAACTGGGGACACCCCACCATTTTTCTCCCCAGTCCGAGTTCCTTGTCCAGTCTCTCAAGGATGGCTCTAGATAGGATTAACACTTTCCTTATTCTGGGTGTTGCTACTCCATCCAACTAGCTCAAGGTTAGGTGAGGGATAGATTTTTTTGTCTAGATTACCCAAGGCTGGGGTGGTCTGAGTACAGGGGTAGTCTCTCTGGCCAAGAGTGACATGATGTCACTCTCAGCCCCTCGTTGGAATGAGCTCGTTTCTCTTTGTAAAGTCCACCTCTCACGAATTGTTAACTAATCAGAATTGATAGACACCCTCAGGGACACATTTCTTCCAAATTAATAAAATTATTAGCCATAATTAATAAAATTACCCAGAAATTATGTCTTTTGAACTTTTTAAATGCCACCAATGGATTGGTCATTTCACTGAAGGGGGAATTCCCTGTCTGGTGCAGACTATAAACTACTTTCTTATACTAAGTGATTCCATTCCATGTCCTGTAAATCTACCACGGGTCACAGGGAGTCCACCCAATGATCACAGGGCCTTTATATCTTGGCACTGCAGAAACGTCAATGGAAGTATGACCAGCCATTTTTTTTCCAGTCACAAGTTTCTCTGATGGTATCATTTCCACTAGTTTTCCTATACAATTATTCCTTGGTAATCTATGTGTGTATCTGTATGTCTCTGTGTATATGCATATATGTACATATAAGTATATACATACATATGCATGCATGTATATATGTCTGTGTATATATAATATATATGTATATGTGTGTATGTATATGTATATATACATATATATATTCTCACAGGTACCTTTGCAATGTCCTTTGAGTGAACCATGACTTTATTTCTAAAGGCATCCAGGCTATCCCATGCTTTGCAATCTTACTGGATCATGAGAACAGTACTGACATTAAAAATGATGAGTCTTTGTCTCAGGGAATTGATTGAGGTCATTAAAAGCACTGTATAATTTCCCCAAAGTGATTTAATGAACTATACTCCTATTTAATTACAGGCCCAGTCCATTGTCTATTTATGATATTTGACCAAGACAGGCATACTCATGGGTTCTATGGGTGATCTTACAACTTATATCACCAAGGCATTCTGCAACCATTTATTTAGATCACAGATCTCATTTAGGAAGCTCTGAACTTGAAACAATCAGCTTAATGTCATCTTCAAACAAGAACAACTGAAGAACTTATCAATTATGGGGAATTTCTCTTCCATTTGGATTCAGTGCTGCATGCCCTCCATGACCACGGCAAGCACCTTTGGCAAGCCTACATGTTTTATGTCTCATTTGATATCAATAATCCTAAGGTCACAAGACAATTTTGTCTCTGTTGTTATACCATTCAAGGAATCTCATATTATGTTAATATATGCATAAGAGACATCTTTTTAGAGAAGAGCCTTTAAGGTATCATTTTGCTCTACTAAATGAATGAATGTATGTTTGTATAGGCCACAAACAATTGTACCTTTTCGCGTCTGCACTTTTCAGTCAGTTCAGGTATTGTTTGCTACAGAACATTATTTGGGAAAGCCTATCTATCCCCTTTTCATTCAGTCAAGAAGCATTTATTAAATGCTTGCTATGTGTCAGGCACTATTCTAAGCACTGGGGATACAAAGAAAGGCAATAATATAGTCCCTATGTTAATGTATCTAGAAGTTGTGCTACTTTCATTTTTATGCTAACTGAAATTCCATTACCTAATCACAATTTATTGTCATATTTTAAACCAGTGTTTTGCTTGGCTGTCATATTTTTCCTTCTGGAATGAAGATCAAGTTTTTGCTAGGTGAGATAGTTTTTAGAGACTTTTAGTCTCCCTGTTCTGGTGATTGATTTATATGAGTTAAATTTCCTTAGGAAATGGTGATAATCAGTGTGGACACCTCTTTTATTCATTTCCTATTTTCTATCATCAACAGTTAAAATAATAACTTGTTAGGTTAGAGTTGTCTTAGTCATAAACCCTTTCTTCCCATTTTTATTCTTTATTTTAATTGATATTAGATTTGATCTTTCGTCTAACAAAATGCTCATCTGACTATGCTCAGTAATACCAGTGAGGAGTTACTGTCCATCATTAGATTAATTTCGTTTTTTTTTTTTGCATCTTGTTCAGTGCTAACTACTTTCAGATGTCTTTTTGAAGAATGTTTTTATGAAAACAGTCAATTAATGAACATTTATTAAGTGCTTTTTGTTTTGGCCAGTGTGATTAGAACTTGGGACATAAAGAAGAAGCTGAAAGTCTTTGTCCTCAAGAAACCTTATTCAACTCAAAATTTTTAGCTCTGAACTAAGTATTGTAAATAATTTTCTCCTATCCTTGCTATTGCATTGAAGTTCCTGAGTACTTAAGTATTTGTTGGCCTAATTTTCAGGATCTTATCAGGCTGTTCCTAAAACTTGCATATCTCTTCATCCTTCATGATATGTATTGAAGCATGAGCTGCAGTTATCTTCGTGATAGTCTTTTTACAAAATTTTTTCTCAAAAACTGCAATATTAGGCAACCAAATATCCCATGGCATGACATTTCTTGTTGCCTTCCATGTACAATAAACCCAAATCTACTAACCCCTTTATTTGCCTCTCCAAGGAGAATAAATCATCCTTCCATTTAGATGCAATTTCCTTTTGTCTGCTAGTTTCATTTACAGGATGTCAAGATTGGTATGATTTAATTTCTCCACTGTTATGGCCACTCTTTAGTCACTGGGCAAGATCTTACATTTAAGGCATCAGTGGCTAAGTTTGTATTCACATGTTTTAAAACTTATGTGATTATTAATATCTTCTGTCCTCTTTTCTACCACAGTCACTGTCACTGCACAGATGGTCCCAGAATGAGGATCACCTTGTATTTCTACTTGTTTTCTGTGTTACCATACTAGCTCATTGATGATGAGACTCTGTATTTAGCTAGGTTTGCTCTTGTTAATTAGACATAGTCTGTAGTTTACCATACTTGAAATCTTTCCCACATGGTAAGGCTTATCAGAGCTTGTACTTTACTGGTGTACCTTCAGGAATCAAGGGTCACTTCCGTGTCATACTGAGTCATTGAAGTAGAATGTGTGGTGGCGTGGAATAACTAAATATAATAAAGAAACATCTATTCTGTAGACAGAGCAAGTAATATGCCTTGCACA
This sequence comes from Bettongia penicillata ogilbyi, assembly GCA_023548195.1. Classification (NCBI taxonomy): domain Eukaryota; kingdom Metazoa; phylum Chordata; class Mammalia; order Diprotodontia; family Potoroidae; genus Bettongia; species Bettongia penicillata. The sequence continues at coordinate 2,070,598 of JAJHZJ010000624.1, read as the reverse complement.
TGTGTTCATATTTTTCAAATGTATATACAGTTGTGATGAATAAAATACAACGAACTTAATTTGACAGCTTTTCTAACTTAATAAGAGTTGCTTGTGCCTAATTACTGGATGTGAATAATATCCATGGCTACTATTATGTAGGATGCTGAAAGATGTTGTAGTGTTAAAAAGGGATCCTCATGCTCAACAATATTGGATGTCACTGGGCCAAATGATGTCTTAGGTTCTCTTCAACTACCTGATTCAGAGATCAATACAAAAATGCAAGGACTATAGAAGGCCTTGTATTGAAACAAGGCCAACAGCACATTTTCTAAACATAGAAATGACTTCTAATTTATGTGATCTCCAAGAATTCTGATAATAACAACTTTTAATTATGAAGCACTTTTTGTTCAATGACACTGTGGGATAAGCACCCAAAGTATTAATATCTCCCATCTCATAAGTGAAGAAACTGAAAGCCAGGGAGAAGCCAGGGAGGAAAGTGATTTGGTCAGGTGTATATATATATATATATATATGTATATATATATATATATATATATATATATATATATATATATACATATATATATATATATATATATATATATATATATATATATAAAATATAACTAGTAAGTATTAGAGTTCAGTCTGGAACACAGATCTTCTGACTCTAATTCCAGGGTATCATCCTGTTCACTTTCTCTAAGTACCGGAATTTAGGAAATGAAGTTTGAGATAGAGGATACTACCCACAAAGGCCAAAAGTCCATGTCTAAGGGAAAACTGAAGGAAAATTGGATATCAGAATACAAATGCTTTTCTTTGTCAATAGTTGGTTAGTAAGCACTTATTAAGTACCTACCATGTGCCAAGTACTGCTCTAAAAACTAGAGATTAAAAATAAGACACAAGACAGTTCTTGCTTTCAAAAAGCTCATTGTCTAATAGGGTAGACAACATGAAAACAGCTATGTACAAACAATATATACAGGAAATAGTGAGTTTTAATTATGCATTTGTCCCAAAAGTCTTTGTGTGGTTTTAAGCTATTAAAGTTGCACCAAGACTTTTGGGACACACTGTGCAAAATTTTTTTTTTAAAAGCAAATATTTTAAGAAAGGGGGAATTGTAAATCTTAGTCATGTTAAGAGTATTTTCATATTCTAAACCTTTTTTAGTTATTTAGAAGGGTGTTATGATTTAGTACTTTACATTTTGTAAAAAGTGATTTATTATAAACTTAATACTAAATATCAATACATTTAAATTTGCTTTATAACAACTTCCATTCAATTAAATTAATATTGATGCATAAAATATCATAACTTTTTAGTCATTCCCTCTTAGTCTCTTCAGTGTTTTTTATGTTAAAAGCTATTCACAATCATCCTTCTAGTCTTTGTAAGGCAAATTGGCATAATTTTATAGACAGAGACACAGAAATAGAGAAGGGAATAGTTTGCTTAATGGTAACATAATAATGTGGGTAATTCCTGATTCCCAACTTTCTTTTTGCATAGTCATGAATTAACCTTTGGCTAGTTCAAATACAGAGTAATGGAAGACTTTTTGATGAAAGGGAAAGGTCTTCTGTAACATTTCCTCTGACAGTAAATCCTTAGACAATTCAACCTTTTCTCTCAGCATTAGTGATTTTTATCACTTCCCTCATGACTTCCTGAATGCCAGGAATATAATTCTCTTAAAGTGTGACCTTTAGTTTCTCAGGAAACTTCAGGAAAATCTGATCCTTTGCTGTGCAACTAAGAACTCTTCAGTAAATTAAAACCCAATCTCATCCCCAAGATACACTTTTTTTTTAAGATGGAGAGAAATCAAGTGGAAGAGAATAAAAGATGAAATTTCCTTACGCTTTTGGTCAAAAGATGTTGTGAGATTTTGACTTTTCTTCTTGCTGGACTGGACACTGAAAAAGGAGTTAAAGAGAACTCATTAGAGACAACATAGGATTATAGCATCTTGAAAAACTTTTTCTTTGGAATCTCTTTCTTTTGAATTCCTGGATTTGGAACTGGGGAGAGGGAGAAAGATCTGTGGAAGTAAATGCAGGGAAAGGCAATGTGATATGGTAGTTCATTGTTGACAATGGTTATGGGATGCTTTGGTGCAAAACACTATCCCTGACAGCTTTCTCTCTAACTCTATCACTAAAGCCTAGCAATAACTCCTGAGTGGGCCCAGTAAGACAAGCTACCTTTCCTTGCAATAACTCATGAGCTGTCCCCAATAAAATAAATTGTCTTTCCTCATCAAAAGAACAAGTTGACCTCTGAAGAAATTCTCTTGCAAAAACAGGACTATCTTGTAACCACAGAATTATCACATATTGATTCCCAAAATTATCATATTCAATCCAGAGGTCAAGCTATACACATCAACTCTTAAAGCTGTTTTGCTATAGACATAACAGACCAAAAATACACTCTTGAGAAACCTGTTCCCCTGGTTTCCACTAGTAAATGACACCTGTGACCAAGGTTGTAAGCTATCACCTAATATGCATATCTCCCAGATAACCCACTGTTTTTCCTATAAAAGCTTTAGCATAATTCTTGTTAGTTAGCAAGCTCCTTAAGAAGCTCTGCTGGCCTTATTAGTGTAACTATAAACCTTTGCCAGCTTGACTTGAGACTACTTGAGTCCATGAATTCATTCCGGACAACCCTGTCCTGTACTTCAGTCCTTGAAGGTCCCTGCTCCCCACTTAAACTGCATCAGTGGTGTAGACCATGACTATAGAACAAACTGTATTGGTGTCATGACTAAGTCACATCGTGTAGCTAGGCCAGGACAGAGTACAGCACTGGCTTTTGGAAGATGGAAATGGAGGGAAACTACAACAGCATAAAGCTCAACCACCACAACTCATCTTGACCTGGGCACTTTGGAGCAATACCAACTAAAACGGTCTGAGGAGAAAATTCAATTTTTCTGTTTTTGGTAATCTCTTGAACTGTTTCTGTTCAAATGTTCAATTGTGGTGAACAGAGCTGTACCCCTTCTACATCTAGGTTTTCTTGTACCTGCAGACCATCCAGGTGGAGTTTGACAAAAAAAAAAGCAAATATGTTAGGAAAGCTAACATAGGTGTTCACATCGGGGTCACAGGATGATAGATTGGTGCAATGGGGGTATTGGTCATAGGACCCTCATCAAGTTTAGTTCTCCCTATCCCACTTGATGAAATTACCCTCCTGTGAGATGTCCCTTAACACTTTCCTGCCTTTGCTATCTATGCTTTATATCCTATCATTCGGTAAATGGTCTAGGGTAGAGGGAGGGAGTTAGTTCATAAATGAGCGACTCCCTTATGAAGGCCTTCATTGCATTTAGAATTGGATGGAATCTTAGGTCATCTTATCCAAGCCTCTATTTGATAGATGAGGAAACCCAGAGAGTTTAAGCAACTTAACCAATCTACCTATAGCAGATGGAATACAAATCTAGCTCATCTGAGTCAGATCCAGAAATCTTTTCAACTTTGAGCATTCCGCTCAGTGTTAGCCTAACGAGGATACCAGGATCTGCTAAAATTGTGTCAGTGTCCCTTAATATGGTTAGCCCATGGATAGCGCTTTAAGGTTTACAAACCACTTTGCATGTGTAAACTCATTCGATTCTCACCACTCTGGTGAAGTGGGTGATATTCCTCTCTATTTTATAGATGATGAACTTGAGACTCCAAGAGGTTAAGTGACTTCACAGCTAGTAAGTTTCTGAGGGAGGATTGAAACTTAGGTCTTTCTGATTCCAAGTCAAGTACCTCTATCCACTTAGCCACCGAGGGGCATCTTCTTTCTCCTTCAGTAGCAAGGGACAGGGAGAAATGACAATGGTGAAAGAGATATAACAACCCCCTACTTTCCTTTGGAAGCTCAGATTCAATCCATCTCCTGCCCTATCCCCATTTATTTTTTACTTAATTTTAATTTTTTTAGTTTTGAAAAGCTTATCCCTAAGGGAATTATTCCAAATGTTGTTGTCCAGCTTGCCTTGAAATAAATCTGATCATGTGTCATCTCAGGAAATACACATTTTGACTTTTGTTTCTTGGCAGAACTACAGCTTTCTTCCTTCCTTCCTTCCTTCCTTCCTTCCTTCCTTCCTTCCTTCCTTCCTTCCTTCCTTCCTTCCTTCCTTCCTTCCTTCCTTCCTTCCTTCCTTCCTTCCTTCCTTCCTTCCTTCCTTCCTGTCTCTCTGTGTCTCTCTGTCTCTATCTCTCTCTCTATGTCTCTTTGTCTCTCTCTTTCTTTCTTTCAGTATGAGTGTACAGGTTTTCCCTCCTTAAGATCTTGTCAGGGAACCTATAGTACAGACTAACCTGCCCTGACCTAGGCAGGAATTCAAAGCACTTAAAAGCAAGAAGACATTGGTTTTTCCAGCCATCTTTTCTGGGAGAGAAAAAGGGATTTAAGATTGGTTTTTGAAGAAGAGGAGAAAGTGACTTACTGGGGATGTCAGAGGTATAGACCAGGGCCCTCTGGGTCTCTAATGAGCTTCCATGGGTAGGTTAGAATTTAAAGGTGTCATTTTGAATATGACTGCCTTGTTCTGCTCCTGGAGAGGGTAAAATTGGGTCTGCTCATTGCTGGACCTAATCACCCAACTGATAATCAGTTTCAATGTTTGCAGAGGAAATGGTAACTCTATTTTCTGAACTCCAGATTGGGATGCATAGTCAACTTTGCCCAGTTGCCAAAGTTGATTTTCCTACAGGTGCACACATAGCATGTTGGGCTCCATGTCTTTACAACTGAAGACAATGAGGTCCCTCATCACCACTAGTGCCATCCAGCCTGGGCCACAAAGCTGTGCCATTTATGTAGCAGACTTTAGAGATTAACTAATCCCAAAGCTTCCTCATCTATACTAATGGAGGGAAAGAATTGAGGTTCAGAGGGACCATAGTGAATCAGATATTTGTCTGGAAATTTTCTTGTTGCTCAGTCACTTCAGTCAAGTCTGACACTTTGTGACCCCATCTGGGGTTTTCTTGGCAAAGTATTTCCTTCTCCAGCTCATTTTACAGATGAGGAAACTGAGGCAAACAGGGTGAAGTGACCTGTCCAGGGTCACACACTGTCAGAAACCAGATTTGAACTCAGGGAGATGAGTCTTTCTGACTTGTCATTGTATCTAGTGTGCCACCTAACTGCTCTGTGAGAGTTAGGAAAACCTAAATTCAAATAAATACTCACCCAGTCACTTAACTAGCTGCATGAACCTGGAGAAGTCACTTAGCTTTCCCAGTCTTAGTTTTATCACCTGGAAGATGAGGGATGGATTCAATACTCTAAGGCCTCTCTAATGCTAAATCTATGACCTTATGCTGCTATGAAGTGAATTACCCAAGGTCATACATGCAGAACAGAATCCAAATTTTAACTCAGGTCTTCAGACTGAAATCTAGTACTCTTTTTATTACATTTTACTGTGGGCATGCATTATAAGGGCTGATATGAATGTGTTTTTGTGGAGGAATTGATATGTTTCTTCAGTCTGTTTCTCCACTTTTTGTGACTTTTAAAAAATTATGCTGAAATGACTACTTCAGTTACTATTTATTTTATTTTAAATAGTATTTTATTTTCCCCCAATTACATGTGAAAACAATTTTTTTTGAAGTTTTGAGTTACAGATTCTATCCCTCTCTTCCTCCTCTCCCCACTCCCTAAGACTATAAGCAGTCTGACATAGGTCATACCTGACATAGGTCATACATTTACAATCATGTAAAATATTCCCATATTAGTCATTTTGTGTAAGAAGACAAACAATAAAAAAAGAAAGAAAGAAAAGAAGAAAGTGAAAAATAGTATGCTTCAGTTTGTATTCAGACAACATCAGTTCTTTCTCAGGAGGCGGGTAGCATTTTTCAACATGAGCCCTTTGGGATTGTCTTGGATCTTTGTATTGCTGAGAATAGCTATCAGTTACTATTCACTGAAACTTTAGAACTTCTGGGGTATGGGATAATGGAACAGAATATTTGTGTTTTTTTTAATAGAACATTTAAAATGGGGACAGTTCAGGAGACTCTAGGGCACATAGCATCTGTGACCCCAAGGCAAGAGGAATGTCTTACTCTTTAAACAAACAGCTCCAGCTACCACCGGCAAAGCCAACAACATATTCAGCTCCATTCCTGACACAGGGCAGTTGTGGGACCTGTGCTGTTGGACTCCAGGAGTAGCATTTCTTCCCTCAAATGGGTGTCATCCATCTTGGTTCTTCCGGGTTGGTAAATAGGCTTCCTTCCCTCCAGCTTTGATAAAACCCATTGGGATTCAAATGGAAGTACTCGACTATGCCTTTAAACCCAAATCACTCAGACTTTCACTGCTTGGCCCATAATAGTCCCCAGCCCTAAATCATTGTTTGGGTTTTGACGGCTCAAAGTGAGTGTAAATGGCAATTGTTTCCGTTCTGGCCAGACTCTGTGTGTCTTCCCCTCCTGGACTGATTCCTTATGAAAGCAAACCAGGCCAAATTTTGTTTCGATTCTTACCTAGCCTTTTCTTAATGAATAGGTATTGCCTCAGACAAACTGAGATTTGAGAAAGACCTTAGCTTAAAATAAAGGCCAAGGTCTCCCACTGCATCCTGGGCCAATGCCAATCGTACTGACCTATGTCTTGCCATTGGACTTGGATGACTCTGGAGGAGAGACTGAGGCTGATGACTCTGCACAGCCCTGCCTCACTTAACTCTGATTGACTTGCAAGTGAAAATATCACCCCATGATGTCATGGGACGAATGAAGGATGAAGCACAACCCTTCCGTCTGGTCGGATTAGCCTCCTCATAGTTTATGAAACACTCCTGTTTGTAGGACTTCTCTCATATTTTTCTCCTAGATTAGAATGAAATGTCCTTGGGTCATGGGATCATAGATTTGGAGATGTAAGGGGCATTAGAGGTCTTCTTCTAGTACAACTGCAGCTCAACACTCCCCAGAACACAAACCCAACTGCTTCATTTTATAGATTAGGAAAATGAAAAGTTAAGTAATTTATAACTTCTCTATCCTTCACCAAGTCCCATTCTTCTCTGAAACTTACTGTGTAGGTTTGTCCCATAATCTAGTCTTTAATTAATGACTTTTGATGCTGGTGTAATGGATAGAATGCTGGATTCAGAAACAGGAAGACCTGAGTTCAAATCCTGCTTCAAAAACTTGTTGGTTCTGTATCTTGGGGCAAAAACCTCTCTAGACCTCAGTTTCCTCATCTGTAAAATAAGGATAATCATAGCACCTACTTTATAGGGTTGTTATGAGGATGACATGAAATCACATGTGTGAAATGCTTAAAAGACCTGAAAACACTGGATGCATTCAGTCCTTTCAGCTGGGTCTGACTCTTCATGATCCCACTTGCCATTTTCTTGGCAAAGATACTGGAGTGGTTTGCCATTTTTTTCTCCAGTTCATTTTACAGATGAGGAAACTGAGGCAATCAGAGTTAAGTGATTTGCCCAGGGTCACACAGCTAGTAAGTGTGTGAGGTCATATTTGAACTCAGGAAGATGAGTTTTCCTGTTTCCAGGCCTAGTGCTCTATCTACTGCGCCACTTGCCTGCCCCTAAAGCACTCTATAAATGCTATTATTATTGTTTGGCATATATTCTATAGGCATTATTAGTTGTGATGGTCCAACAAGGTAGTTAACTCCTTAAGGACAGGGACAATTAATTATTCATGTATCTTTATGTCCCACAATGCTGAGCACATAGTACGTCCACAATACAATAAGTACTGGTTGAATGATTACGAAGCCAGTTTCAAATGGAATGCTTGAGAAGGAGCTTCATCAAGGAGGCAAAAATTGTTTTGCTGAAAACAAAGCTGAAATTCTTTCCTAGAAACTGTTGTAACTAAATTTACAGTTATAAGTCCCCTTCTGCAGGAATAATACCGAAAATCTGTCCCTTACTGAAAACTTAAGATACCTTTAATTCAGATGAAGGTAAGATAAGGTAGGGCTAGCAGAGTAAATCAGAGTGTGCACAGGACCATTTTAAACACAACTTGGTGTTGGGTTTAAGTGTCCAGGTTTTCTTTTCTAAAGCATTGCCCGGCAGTGAAATGCCTCAGGATAAAAATGACTGACATTTACATAGATGTTTACCATTTGCAAAGCACTTTCTCTACAGAAACCAGTGAGGCCGACATGTATGTTTTGTGTTAAGACTGTCAAAGCACCTTATGCGCTTTATTTCACAGTCTTATGAAGCATGTTTTTAGGATCATATATTTGAGGTCATATAGTCTTGACTCCCCCATTTACGAAAATAAGGCCCGGGATGGTTATGACCCTCCCAAGGTCACTTCAGCTGAGAAGGAATTCGGAGTCACAAGCTCTGCCCCCAGACCCAGAGCTCTTTCCACTGTATGACTGTAGGTTATTGCACACATGACAGTCTTGTAGATGACTATACTGGGACTCAGACAAAATAAGGGACAGTCTCACAGCTAGTAAGTGTCAGAACCATGAAACAGGACCAGATTGAACAAGATGAACTCTGGAGTTCTTTGCATTATACCACATTCAGTAAAGATTCTTAACCTGGGCTAAGGTGAACTAAAAACTGTTTTGACAACTATATTTCAATATAAGTGGTTGCTTTTGTAATTCTATGGAGGATTCTGAGAAGGGGTCTATAGATTTCACTAGATTGACAAAGGGGTCCCTGACTCAAAAATTGGTTAAGAACTCCTGATCTAGTCACATATTTAAGAAAATAGAGAATGATGTGTAATATCTATCAGGATCACTCATTCTTAGTTAAAAAATATTCATTTTCTTTAAATGTAAAAGGATCTTTTTGGATGAAGAGACTAGAATTCACTCAAGTGGGATTCAATCTCACTCACAAACTGCAAAACAAGTCTTCAAGTAGAAAAAGCAAATGATAGTCGACTCTGGATGTCATGCCTAGCCATCCTCCTGAGTGACCTCACCCTCCTGAGAATGAAATCCTAGCTCTGTTTTTCCCTTTTTCCTGGATTTAGCAATATACAGGGTGTCCCAAAAGACTTAGTGCAGTTTTAAGCCATTAAAACTTAATTGTTACATAAAGGTTACATTCCCTGGCATTAGCTGCATTTTCAGTCTCAGGCTTTTCCCTCACATGCAATGGCAATGTCAACTGTTTACAAGAGAGGAGGAAAGAATTGTCCGGATGGGAAGTCACAGCAGCAAACAGACAGCTTACTTCATTGAAGCCACAGTGTCTTAAAACTAACAATGAAACCCGGAGCTACGCATGAGTGACGGGCTTGCACTCCAATACGGATAGGGTTAGGGAGAGAACAGAGGATGAAGGGAGGAAAAAGGAGACTATTCCTTAAAGAAGGTAAAGGAATTGTCCACTAATGAGATGACTTCTCTGAGTCAGCTGAGCAATCACACAAACCCTTCCTCTAGACATTGAACACAAGCAGAGTCCCCTGATTTAGCCCTATCCTCCCTCCCTCCCTGGCAGCTCTGGGGCTCTCAGCATGAGCAGTACACAGGTCAGCAGATTACTTGACCTCTTCTTTTGAAATATAGCCCATTGACTGGGGCATTTTCCCCTATGTTTCTCCTGGATATTGTTGTGAAATTGTATTTCTGAACGAACTGCTTCTTGTTTCATTTAGCTCATTGGGGGGAAGAATAGAAGACTGAATAGGGCTGTTCTGGGGATTTCACCTTTATCTCTATTTCCTAAAACGATGAATACCTTAAGGTTGCAGGGACTGAAAGAAATACCTTAGTGGTTTTCTAATGAACTGTTTCTTCAGTAAGGAATCTGTAACCTAAATTCCTCCAGGGGAAAATAAAACTCAACCATCAGATATCACTGACCTGAGAATAAAGCCATAATCTAGCATTTTATTTTCCTCATCCTTCCATTGTATTTAAATAAAGACAAGAATGGACAAGGCTCTCTTGATGAGCTTAGCTTTTTTACTTACCTTTGGATGAAATCACAGTGGTGAAAACTTCTAAATTTTCATCGCTGCAGCTGTAAATCTGATGCATTTTCTTTCAGTCGTCTCTCCCTGAAGCGTGTCCTTTATCTGACGACTGCACTGAACTTCCTTCCAGTCAAGAGGCTTCCCTAATCCAATCTGCCTCTGTGATCATTGTCCGGGTCCACAAAAGACAGGCTGATGCTGTGATCTCATCTCATTCCAGATTCTTCATTGCAACATTTTCTACTCCCATCTGTCTTTTTATGAATTCTATTATTGCAAACATTTGCCTGAGCAGGGGAGGCTTCAGCCTCCTCCCAGGCTCAGATGGAACATTTTTATTATACTATATGTCTGCCGCAGTGAATTTGGGAGACTTTCATAAAGTGAGTGGGGATAAAGTGAAATAACCTCGCCTGTTGTATGTGAATGGCAGGAGTGTGGGGGGTGGGGTAGGAGGTGAGGGATACTTAGCTATGGAATTTCACCAGAGAGGTACCTAAATGTCCAGTACCAGCAATTGTCCCTATTTTCTCTAGCTTAAGATGTTGCAAAGACTTTCAGTTTTACCACGAAGATTCCTTTGTTAGCAGGACTGAAAATTCAATAATTTTTCATGTTAACTCGACTTCTGTTAAAGTTTCTCTGTTAAACACAGGAATCATTTCTATAACATATTTTTTCATGCCTGTGCATTATAACACTTCCATTTTCAGCAAGCTGGGCTTTTTTGGCATCCACATGAAGACAATTCATTCTAGGAAGAAGTTATAGGATAACTTGTTAAATAGATTAACACAGCACTTAGCACAGTGCTAGCATATACAGGAAGCGCTTAATAAATGCTTTTGGACTGATTGATTTATTGACTGTATATACATACTTTACCTATACATACTCTTTACACCAGAACTAGGGAATCTGTGATAACATGATTAAAATAATTATAGCAACAACACCTAGCATTTGTATACTGCTTTAAGGTTTGCAAAGTCTTTCACAAATGCCGTCTCATTGGATACTCACAACAATCCTGTGAAGTTGGTGCTGTTGTTATCCCCGTTCTACAGAAGAGGAAACTGAAAGAGTTGTGTGACTTGCCACCAGGATTACAACCCAGGGCTTTCTGATCCCAAATCCAATAACCTATAGCGTGTGTGTGTGTGTGTGTGTGTGTGTGTGTGTGTGTGTTAGGTAGAGATCACCCTCCCAGGGCACTTTTCCCCACAAGCCACTATAATGTGGGATAGTCTAGTTAAGTCTATTATTAGCAGAGACCCCTTGGGGACACTACCTGGGAAATGGTCCCCTAACCCAGCATTTGAGCGAACAGCCAGTTGGAAGAAGGTGATGGTAGTGCAGGAAGAACCCTCCCTACTTCTCCTTTCTATAATCCTTTCCTCGACCCTGGTTAGTGATCCTTCCTTTCTCCAGTATTTCACTTTTATAGCTTTGTTCCTGGAAGATTTACAGAAGACCATAGATAGAATTGCGTGACTTGGATGTATGGTTGAGTTGGAATCTGATCTGGTGGAGGGTGGATTTCTTACACTGTGAAAATCATAGATCCATCTAAGTGTTTGTCTATGCCTGGGAAAGATTATGCCTTAAACTACTATCAGCTAATACTATAATTATCAGTTAATTCCTTGGGAGGGATTAAGGGACTGTTATCTGAGAGCACAAAGAGAGTACCTTGGAGCCTAGGATCAAAAAGGTGTTGGGATAGCTGTTGTTAAGCTGTTTTTTCAGCCTTGAACAACTCTTCCTGACCTCATTTGGGGTTTTCTTAGCAATAGATTAGTAGAGTGGTTTGGTATGTCCTTCTCCAGCTCACTTTACAGATGAGGAAACAGAGGCAAAGGGTTACGTGACTTGTCGAAGGTCACACAGCTAGTAAATGTCTGAGGTCACATTTGAACTCAGGTTTTCCTGACTCTAAGCCCAGTACTCTGTCCACTTAGCCACCTACCTTGTCTGTGAGTCACTGAGCCCTTGGGGTGATTCAAAAGGGAGATTAAAGGATTGGGAGGTGGGGAAAACAGGGGAGGTGGGAAGGCACTGAACTGATGGAAGGCCCTGGCAATATGAATGGAATCTTAAGCTCCTGGAATGAGTTCCATAGGTTGATCACTCACAGCCTATACTATGAATGAATGCTGCACTTGTTTGTCCTTTGTTCTCAGAGGACCATGACATCAGGGAGATGATGACATGACTTGAAAGTGAATTTAATTTGAGCAAGGGAGCACTGTGTAAAGTCACACACAAGCTTCACTTTCTCCTTCAGACCTATCTTGGTTCACTGGCCAGATAATAGATCAAGATGTCTGGAGATGGCCCAGGATGCAATGAGAGACCTTGGCCTTTTTAAGCTGAGATCTTTTCAAGTTCTCACTTTGAGTGAGGCAACACCCATTCAGTGAATAGTCCTCTTTAAGAAGTGAGTCAAGGGATGGCTCCTTTAACTAAAAAAATGAATTAATGAATGAATAAAGCATTAATTATATGCTTCTTATGTGCAAGGCATTGTGGATAACAATAGAAAAGCAAGACAGTCCCTGTTCTCAAGGAGCTCCCATTCTAATGGGGGAGGGAGGGGTAGAAAACACATATGAAAGTTTCAGCTGCAAGTTACATGGAAATGTTCCATGGTTCTTTGGATGCAAGGAGAAAGCAGCTGGTAAAGGGTTCTTTGTTAAGGTCATTTTCACATACAATGATGCTTCATTTTCAAGATGTCATTGCTTCAGCCTAGAATTATTCATTCCACAGTTTTTAACACTGGGCCCAATAATTGCATCTTACATTGATATGATACTTTCATTTTCATAGACATACTGGATAGTTGAAAGAACTTTTAACTATGTTGGGGATAAGAAGAAATCAAAGAAGGAATGATTGGTGCTTGGAGTGAAGGGGAAGTTGGTCATAGAAGAAGGTAAGGGGAACTTAATGCTTCTTTTGCTTCTGCTTTGTCTACCAGGGAGAATGTTTTTTGGACTGGAAAAGATAGAAAGGAAAAGAGACAGCTGAAATCAAATATAAATGAGAAGAGAGATAATAAGATAGAAGCTAGTTGCCCTCAGTGTATTCAGGTGATCAAGATTAGATGAGCTATAGTTATGTTACAGTACTGAAAGCTGACAGATGCCATTGCTTGAACTGCTTTTGGTGATCTTTGAAAAATCATAGAACAGGAAAAATTCAGAACAGAAACAGGAAGACTCTGCAGGAGTGGAGAAAAGCAAATCATGTCTTAATTTTCTATACAAGGACCAGAATGGTGATGATATCCATGCTTGGGCAAATTCTTGAACCTATTATTTCTTGTTCTTTGCTACTACAAAAAATGCTGTTATAAATATTTTATTATATATAGGGCCTGCCTTTTCTTTCTTTCATTATAAAAAAATCATTGATTTCCTTTGGAGTATAAACCTAATAATGGAATCTCTGGGTCAAATCAAAGATTCATTTCTTAGCAGAATTCCAAATTGCTGTCCAGAACCGATAGACAAATTCATAGCTCTATTAACAATGTGTGACTCCTTCAACACTATCCCCATCTTTTATCATATTTATCAATTTGTAACTTGTAAGGTGAAACTTTGTCACTATTTTGATGGACATTACTCTTGTTATTAGTGATTTAGAGCATTCTTTCTTATACTTAATAGTCTGAAATTCTTCTGAGAACTGTCTTTTCATATCCTGTGAGCACTTATTTATTGGAAAATAGCTTTTGTCCTTGTATAGAAACTGCAAACAGTATTTACTGAAAATCTGAACAGATTAGGCCAGGCTAATTCTCTTTTTTTTTTTTTTTTGACATGATGAGTAGACTAGGGAAATGCTGTAAACATAATGTGCCTAAATTTAAGTGAAGCATTTGACAATTCTGTGTGGGTTGATGATAATACAGTAAGAGGGATTTGAAACTGACTGAATGCCCATTTCCAAAGAGTCATCATTAATAAGTAGATGGCTAGTTAGAGAGAAGGGCAACTAGGTGAAGTGGCTGCAGTGAGTTCAAATCTGGGCTCAGACACTTACTAGCTGTGTGACCCTGGGTAAGTCATTTAACCCTATTTGCCTTAGTTCCTCATCTGTAATATGAGCTAGAGAAGAAAATGACAAACCACTCCAGTATCTCTGCCAAGAAAACCCTAAGTGGGTTCATGGAGAGTTAGACATGACTGAAAAATGACTTACGAATGAAAAAATGTATAAAGAGAGCTACAATGGAGTGTGCTAGAGAGGGATCTTTTCTTAGCCCTGAAAGGTGATGTGATAAGGAGGAAGTACCTTCCAGATATCATGGACTGATTTATGCAAATACATGAAGCAGGCAGATAGAATGAAGAAGTTAGAGCATAGCTAGCAGTCCAATTTTGATAAAATGTGGAAAGTGTGAAGAGCAATATGAAATAAGGCTGAAAAAGAGAAGTTTGAGTCAGAGTGTTAAGGTATTTTAATGCCAAGCTAGGGAATTCTTATTTAATCAGAGTGGCACTAGGGAGCCATAGAAGGTTTTTGTTCAGGGAAATGATACAGTTGGACATGAGACTCAGAAATATTATTTTGGCAACTATATGAAGGATGTTGGATGAGGTGAGACTGGAATCAAGGAGGGAATTATGGTAATCTAAGTGAGAAGTGATGTGGCTTTGAACTATGATGGTGGTTCTGTAAGTGACAAGAAGAGAATATGTGTAAGAGGCAGAATTGCCAAGTGAGGCATGGTTAATTCCAAAGTTACAATAGTGATGTGCCAGAGTAGGCTCCTACCTGCTGGGAGAAATCCTTTGGTAATTTTTGTGTGTGAATATTTACATCTTGGAAATAACTACCTGGAATTATTGGGATCTTGGAAATATGGATACAAATCAGGGCTAGATTTATTGTTTTATTGATTTTTAGACTTAAGAAATTGATAGAGAGATAGCTGATGAAAATTAAGTTTTGAAGTATGTCCTGTATACATCCTCACCCTTGCACAACCCCCAAAGCTGGTTCTTAAACATTTATCAGCACATCCTTGAACACAGGAACAAACCCTGTTTCCTATGCCCCACTGACCACTCCCTAGTTTCCAGCCTCCTCAGTCTGACATCCCTCCACAATATCCCATTCAAGATCTACCCTATCCTTTCTACTGTGTTCTCTGGAGTGAATGATTCATAGGTAACAAACTTGCTTTCATCTTAAACCTTTTCTTTCCTTACTCCTTTCATCTCACTCCTTCCAAGTTCCTTTCTGATGATATGGCATCTGGGGCCACTCTTTCCAGCATGGTTGCATTTTCATTCATATCTATTCTCTCTCTTACCTGCCTTGGTATGCAGGATGGGAGACAGAGAGGAGTTGGGGGATTGGAATACTCCTTACTCCCCACTGCCACTTCTAGGCTCTCCCCCTACCACCTCTAGGCTCTCCCCCTACCATCATGACCTCTCCTTGTTTGAAGTTCATTAAATTTATATTTAGCACTCAATCAAGGTTTTTGGTAGCTGTAATTTACCAATCCCCCTCCTTCCTCAGGGCCTAGCTCGTGGTCTTTTTCTCTTCCTCAACTGCTGCCCTCATACCGAGTGACGACAACATATATATTGATACTCCCTCAAATTTATTAACTTCCCAGGTTTTCAACTTCCTCATATCTCATAACCTACTCCTCTGTCCCACCTCAGCTACATACAGAGATGGTCATATCCTTGATCTTGCCCTTACTCACAAGCATTCCACTTCCATGTTCATAATTCCTTTATCTGAAATCCTTTATCTGCTCATAATCCTTCATCATTCCATCTTTCCCTCTACCTTATGACTCCTAATTCTTATCTTCAACCTTGCTATTACCTCCAATCCTCCAACCCTCAGGTCTTTGCCAGGCCATCACCTTTTTCTGCCTACACTTCTCTCCCATCCTTAATCTGATCCCTTGGTGAGCCAGTTCAACTCTAGACTATCCTCTTCTCTTGAGTTCCTTGTCCTTTTTTCACTGATCTCTCCCTGCCAGGTCCCAACCTTGTGTTACTCCCACCCTCTGTTGCTTTAACTCCTATTCACCTACTTCTGAATGAAGCTGGAGAAAATTACAGAACCTTATTGACTGCGTAGAAATATGCCACTGAATCTCAACCTGGCTCCCAAGTGGCAAGGCCACCCTTTTACAAGATCCTTTCAATCGATTCCCTTGCCTGCGGACCATAGCGACTTTTCTAAACCTTTACATCCCTCCTCAAACTTTCTGTTTCTTCCTCCTTCAACTCTGTCTCATATTACAGTGAAAAAAAAAATTGAAGACTTATATAAGCTTCTTTTCCTCTCACATAATTCAGATACCTTCTGTTATTATCAGGAGATACTGTGTTTCCTACAGAGGTAACACTTGTGCTTTCTAATGCAAACCCTTTTACATGCACAAATGATTCCAGTCATTCCCACCTTCTCCAGTAAATTGTCCCCTCTATCATCCCTACTCTCTCAGGAATCTTCAGTCTTTGCTTGTATACTGGTTTCTTTCCTATTGTCTACAACCATCCTATCCTCAAACCCTCCACTTGATCCTACTTTTCCTGTTAGCTGTAATCCTATATTTCTTTACTTTCATGGCTGACCTCTTTCCTTTCCTCTCCCTCTCTGGATTCCAATTTCCCTCCTACCCTTCCAGGCTTCTTATCACTGACTCCCCTCCACTTATTCTACAATCTGGTGTCATCAGCCTCTTTGCTGTTCTTCACACACATCACTCCATCTCTTGACTCTTGACATTTTCACCGTCTCCTGTGTCTGAAACGTTTTCCCTCCTCCTTTCCACTTTCTGGCATCCCTGAGGTCTCAGCTGAAATCTATCTTCTGTAAGAAGTGTTTCTTGGTTCTCCTCTCCCCAACCCCCCAAATTCTGTTTCTGTCAGAAAAGGGACTGTTTTTGCCTTTCTTTGTTTCCCCAATGCTTATCACAGTGCTGGGCACATAGCAGGTACTTAACCAATACTTCTTGATTTGACTCAAAGATAGTAGTACCTTTAACAGAAATAGAGAAGTTTGGAGGAGGTGTAAAGATGGAAAGATGATGACTCCTATTTTGGACATGTTGAGTTTGAGATGTCAACAGACATCCAAGTAGAGACATCCATCCAAACTCCTTGAGGGCAGGGCCTGTTTCATTTTTGTGTTTGTATCTCCACCTCCTGGCAACTGCCTGGCTCATAGCAGGTGCTTAATAAATGATTGTTGAATGAATGAATTGAAAGTTTAAAGAGTCAAATTTTTGACTTAATGTTAAAAAAAAGACTTATTAGTAATTGAAGGTGTACCAAAGTGGAATGGGATGAGAAGCGAAGCAGTAGGTTATTATTCTCTCAATATAGGTTTTAAGCAGAGACTCAAAGACTGTTCTTTGTTGCTCAGTCATGTCTGATTTTTCCTGACCCTATTTGGGGTTTTCTTGGTAAAGATATTGGAATAGTTTTCCATTTCTTTTTCCAGCTGATTTTACAAAGGAAGAAACTGAGGCAAACAGGATTAAGTGACTTGCTCAGGGTCACACAGCTATTAAATGTCTGAGGCTGGATTTGAACTCATCAAGATGAGTCGTCTTGATTCCAAGCCCAGTGCTCTATCGACTATATGATCTAGCTACCCTGACCATTCATCAGGAACATCGTAAATGAGATTCTTGATCTGGCACAGATTTGGAGGAGATTGTCTAACTCTGCAGTTACTCCCAACTCTGAGATTCTATAGTCTCATTTCATGCTCCCAATAGCCCTAAGAAATAAGTATGGTAATGTTGTGCTGATAAATGTTTAATAACCAGCTCTTCTTAAAAAGGTGAAACAGGGGAAAGGGCACAGTTAGGTGACCCAGTGGATTGAGCAGTGGTCCTGGAGTTGAGTACATGAGTTCCTATCAAGTCTTAGACACTTACTAACTATGTGATCTTGGAGAGGCAAATTAATGGAGTGACAAGGTTTGCTTTGTTGATCCAAAGGCATCAAGGAACTTTATTTCATGGGATAGTAACAGTAATAATAAAAACTGGTATTTATATAGCACTTATATGCCAGGCACTATGTTAAGTGCTCTACAAATATTATCTCATGTGATTCTCACAACAACTCAGGGAGGTAGGTACTGTTATTGTTCCATTTTTTTACAGCTGAGGAAACTGAGACACACAGGTTAAATGACTTGTCGCAGGTCACACAGCTTGCAAATATCAGAGTCTGAATTTGATCTCAGGTCTTTCTGACTGTAGGCTGACATACACATTTATTATACATATATAAATATCATGTAATATCCACTGTGCAACCTAAGTGCTGGGATACTGTCATCTCCCCTGGCAGTACTCATGGCAAGCATTAGCAAAGAGATATGCATGAAGATAACTTCAGCTTATATGCTGAGTCACAGAAGATTAAGAGGTAAAGAAATCGTATGAAGACCTTGCCAAGGTTCTCTAAACCACATCACCATATCCGCTGATGTTTGGTACCTTGGTCAGAGGACGGCATAAAGGAGGAGAGTGAAAAATATAGTTCAATATTAACAAAAATAAAAGAAATCGAAGGCTTATACTTTGAAGCCTCTAAATTATGGATTACATGTTAAATATTAAACGTATAGGGTCTTAGAACTGAAAAGGCTATTTAGTCTAATTTACATTTCAAGGGGCAAAAAAATCTCTTCTACATAGCCTCACCTTAAAAGTGCTGTCCATATTCTTCTTAAAAGCCTTTAATGAAGGGGAAACCATGATTTCCTGAGGGTCAGTCCCTTTTTGGACCCCGCTAATTCTCAGGAAGTTCTTCACACCACACTACCTCCAAGCAACTTTCACTTGTTATTCATAGCTCTTTCCCTTTTGTTCCAAACAGAGTAAATCCAATCTCTCTAGGACATTACAGCACTTTAAATACCTAAAGGCTTCTTACCATTTTGTCCATAAGGAAAGTAGAATGGGAACTGAGCAATGAGTCCTGACAGCATGTGGACATTTGGTAACCCTGCTTCTGGAAATGTTCCAAAATGGAGAATAGTGTCCTCTATGATTCATAACTCTATTTATGCATGGTAGGAAGCAGGATCATGAAACAAACACCATGTTATATGTCCGTCCACTGTCTCACCAGTACAACTTTGTCAAGTCATAAATACTTTCTTCAGGAAAAGGGTTGAAAAGCACTGAATATATGAAGCATGTGATATCATAGTAATGACTAGTTATTGATAAAATAGTCATTTTAGGATTATCTATGTGCAATCAGCACCATTGACTAATTAGAGCAAAGGTCCAAATCGATATCAGATTTTAGAAGAAATGATGAAAGCTTGGAAGACAATAATTTATTACTACATATCTCCAATTTGGCTTATGTTAAAAGGTATTGGTTCTGGAAAATGGGGAGTACATGAAGACAAATGTATTGCCAATTTTTGCCATTTTCTACAAAGTTTTACTAGATGTAAATGAACCACCACAGTAAGGACAACAAAGGAGTCCAGAAAATGCATTAAGGTAGAAACATTCTATCTCCTTGTCAAGAAGAGAGGCATGGCAGCCAAGAAGAGCTGCTTCAGATCTGAAATTCTGAAGTACTGGGATTCTTTGGATCTTGTGCCTACATGGACCCGAAAATGCTTCCTCCACCCTTTAAGCACCAGTCACCAAGTTCTGTATGTTTAGCAATTAGAGAAGCAGTAAATCCACAGTACTGAGGAGTGTGCTAGGATAATCACCATACAACCATACTTCCTAACTCATTTTATCTGTCCTCTGCCCTGGATCACAAACATTTTGTTAGTACGTAGTGTAAGCAACTTCATGGATCCATCATATCTTTTCAAAAGGGAAAAAAATTATCCCTTTCTTGCTCTTTCAATCCACATATAAGTGGAAGCCTGTCATTCTTGAGCAGATTTACATAGTCTGATACACCCTACACAACAGGTTAAACGTGGCCCAGTAATTTCAAGAAATATTTCTAGTTATTCTGAAAAGTTTCTCGATTTATTTCAGAAAGTTGAGAGATAAATTGCTTGAATCTCTTTTGGTAAGTAAACTATTCTTCTTTCTCTTTTCTTTTCAGGAAAAAAATATGATTCGTTGTTGAACCTAATAAATGTGCTGTCCTTGGGTGCATGAAGATAATTCTCCTAAGCCATCACTCATAAGACATGTATTGCTTGGAGCTGTTTTTCTAGTAGTGCTGATAAATTTGTGCTGATTCACCAGTCTTGTCCCATCCTCTTTGTGGACAATGACAACATTTGGGAGGCAGCTGTCTGGGAAAAAAGGCATGGTATATGGTCAAGGAACAGAGCAAAGCAAACAAGTCCTTATAGGAACTGACCCCATGACCTTGGCTTCAGTGTACTTGGTTCTGGCTAATTGAACTAACTGGTCATTGACTCATGCTAAACAATGGAAAGACAAAAGGTAAAATTCTTCTCTGAAAGAGTTGAAATGGGAAAGAGAAGTAGAGGCACTAGTTTCAGAGGAATTCCCAAAGGGGGAAGAAAACAGAACTGGATGGATATACAAGTGAATTCTATAAAATATTCAAAGAATAATTAATTTCAAGTTTGTAGCAATTGTTTGCAAAAGAAGGGAAAGCAAAGCAAATCCATTTTATAAGACAAATATGATTCTAGGAGTACTAGGAGAGATAAAATAGAGAAAGAAAACTATAGACCAATAACTCTAATGAATATAAACACATAAATATTAAACTATTATCAGAGAGAATAAAAACATATTAAAATGTACACTATAATCAGGTGCAATTTATATTAGCAATGTAAGATTGGTATAAATACAACATATCCAAAGGGATATGTTAGAAAGTATTAAATGGAATACTTATATGAAAAAAATTGCATTCAATTTAAGAAACATTTATTGATTGACTTCTGTTTGAAATACTATGCTAAATGCTGAGGGCGTGCAAAATTTAGGTAACACACAATACTTGCTCTCACAGAACAATCTAGAGTTTAGTAGGGAGCATAATTCTTTCCTTCAAATTCCTCTTTAGGATTCTAGCTTTAGTACCTCCTATATAGAGTAGAAGCAGGTGTAATACTGTGCCTCTTGTGAGAGAGTAGAAAGAGTACCTGGAGTCAGAGAATCTGTCTTCTGTGTGCAGTCATGTCTGACTCTTCAAGACCCCCATTATGGGGTTTTATTGACAAAGATATTGGGGTGCCTTACCATTTTTTTCTCCAGTGAATTAAACAGAGATTAAATGACTTGCCCAAGGTCACAGAGCTAGTAAATATCTGAGGTCACATTTGAATTCAGGTCTCCCTGACTCCAGGCTCAGAGCTCTATTAACTGAGCCACCCGGCTGCCTCATCTGTGCAACCATGGACAAATCACTTAACTTTTCTGCTCCTGAGGTTTTCATCTGTGAAACAATTAACTAGATGATGGCTAAGATCTCTTCTGGTTCCAAATGACAACTTAATGAAAACAAGAGTATTCTGGTTTCTACAGGCATGCTGTGCTCAGACCACATGTCTACAGGAGAAGGGCAAACCCTCTTCTCCTGTTGTATTGTTGAAGTATGCAAACCCACATTAACTTATGCCTGTACTACGGCAATAGACTGCTAGTGGGTCTGTCTGCCTCATGTCTTCCTCTATTCAGTCACCAAAGTGGTTTTCACAAAGTTCTGATCCAATGATGTCACACACACACACACACACACACACACATACACACACGCATACACACACACTCTCGTTTGAGAAATTCCAGTGACTCCCTATTATTTCTAGGTTCAAATATAAAATCCTCTATTTGGCATTCAAAGGTCCCTCCTATCATTCCAGTCTTCTTACACTTTACTCATTATCCCATAATTTTCAATCCAGTGACACCAGGATATGGAACTCTCTTCTCTTCAACTCTGCCTACAGACTTTTCTGGTTTCCTTTAAGTCTCAACTTTTACCACCCCTCTTAATTCTAGTGCCTACCTTAATTATTTCCTATTTTTCCTGTATCTTGCTTGTTTGTATATATTTGTTTGAATGTTTTCTTCCCCATTAGACTGTGAGCTCCTTGTAATCAAGGACTGTCTTTTGCCTCTTTCTGTATCCCCAGCACTTTACACAATGCCTGGCACATGGTAGGTGTTTAATAAATGTTTATTGATTAATTAAGTTCTGTGACTGGAAACTACCTTTCCTCTTCTGGACAGTGTTGCCTGATGACTCTAGGAGGATGGAGGTGTTCTGCCTACACAGGAAAGGGGGCTGTGAGTTTCTCTCCTCCTCTTTCTGACTTCTAGTACCATAGGTATGGGTGAGGCTATCTAGGGTATTTCTTCTGGAGAATTATGCCAAATGAGAAATAAAATGCCTCAGGGGGCATGAAGAGACATGGGATTGACTTAGCTGAAGTGACATTCAATGGGAGCACTGGATAAGGCCTTTCTTTCTCTCTTCTGTGGGTTTCCTTCCCATTGCTCTCTCATTTTCCATTTTCTTTAAAACTTCCCAGCTGTGCCAAGGCTTGAATCTGAATGCAAAACAAGGTGATACATAAGTCAACATGGGAACAATAACCAGCCCACTCCCATGGCATATCAAAAGGTCTGGGACTGTCATTAGACTACTAAAGCCAACTGATATCTATGCAGCACAATGGGCACTGTGGGGGAATGAGCAGCTCCTAAATTTGGCATTGTTTCATTTTGTCATCTTAGGAAATGTTTGCTTCAACCTTGTGGGCTCATTGTTAATTTCTTTAAATTTTAGCTATTGTCATATAGATATAATTTTTTTTGGTAGGGTCATAAGATCTTAGGGATGATTCCCTCATTTTATTGATGAAGAAAGCGAGACCCAGAGAGGCTGTGACATTCACAAGTTCACGTAACTAGAAAGTAGAAGAACCAGGATCTGAATCTAAGATAATTTATTTTGTACATCTATATATATTTGTAATTTGATTTATTTTTCTTGTCTTGTCAACGGATGAAGGTGGGAAATGAAAGAGGAAGAGAATTCAGGCCTAAAAATAAAATTGAATTAAAAATAAAAAGGAGATGTCTGAAAAAGCATATGAGCGCTTAATCAGAATTGGAGCTGTCTAGCCCCTTCATTTTATAGATGATGAAACTGAGCCCTAGAGAAATTAAGAGACTTGGTCAAGGTCATACATATAGTAAGTAATATAATAATATAGTAGTAATATTTGAATCTATACCTTCTAAGTGTTGCTCCATTTCCATTTCCTTAATCATTGCCTTTTGAACAAAGGAAATTTTCATTTGGAAGTTCTCTTTGTATAAGTTATATTGATTCAGAAGACCATCATATTAGACCACTATACTAGGTATATTATTATATAATTACATTATGTAATATAATATATAATTATATATTATATAACATTATATTATTATCAAACCAATATTATATTAGACCATATTAGTTATATTATCATATGTATATTACATATATTATATAACAGTTATGTTATTATTAGACCACTATTATATTAGATCTCTATATTAGTTCCGAAGGTGGGATGAGTTTGGCTCTCCTTGCTCCCTCCCAGGCCAGTTTTCTGTCATTCCAGGCCTGCAGATGTGGTCTGGAAGCTCAGGGTTATGGCATGGTTTCAATTGTTTAAAATCATGAGAGGGGAAGGCAACACAATAAACCATCACTGCCATTAGCTTTTGATTTATCAGGCCACATGTCCCGCTTGTGTGACGGATGTCATTAACATCAGGCTTGACTGGCTCGGTCGTCTGTCTCTGCCTGACTGTCTTCGGACATGAACGCGATCAACAGATGGGGAATTTCATGGCCACAAATGGAATTGTTTATCCTCTCATTGTTCTTATGTCAGCAATCACGCCAAATCCATTACCCACCAATAAAAAGATCAGCGTACCCCCATTCAGCTGTCAACTGAGCACAGGCTCCATTGAGAGGATTTAGAGTTTTAGGAGGTATTACAAAAATAATAATGAGCCACATAAAAATTATGTAATGACAGTTTGAAATGCCCATTCTTAGTGGAGGGATTTAGAAGATTTGAAAAAGGAAGGAAAGCCTAGTGATTTATTATTTTCTTTAATGTGAAGCAATGCTCTGGAGAACACTGACTTTAATACTGCAGAGTTTTTAGGTTGATGGCTTTATTATCTGGCTATAAAAAAAAATCACAATTATTCCCTCGAATCCTTTGAATTTTGAAAGAAAAGAACATGTCAAATTCATGATGGAAAATCTCCTAATATGTTCCCAATCAAATTAAAACCTTGTGGGACAATTTCCTTAGTGCAAGTAAATATCAATGTTTATGGGATGATTTACAGAAGTTTTCTTATAGAATGGATACATATAGTGTATTTTTATTCTGTAAAAGAAAACATATTTTGGATAGATTCTCAAATTGGTGTCAGGTCATTATCACTACAAGATTTAAAACAATGGACCTTTGGGTTCCATCTTTACCATCTGACAGGCTCTTAATACAACATTTTCTGTTTAAGGCTCAGTTTTTAGATTTTCAGAGCAGCAGTTGGAGGACTGGGGACACTGGGGTTGTATCTATGTATAGAAACATGGAATCTCAGTGACCATTTTAGTTTAATCTACTCTGAACAAAAGTCCTCCTTCCCCCTCAGACATACTTGACAAGTGGTCATCTAGGTTTTGCTTTAAAGATCTCTTGTGAAGAGGAGCCCACTAATTCCCAAGGCCAGTTCACTTTTGGATGGCTCTAATTAATATGAAACTCTTCTTTAAATCAAGCCTCAATCTGTTCCTTTGCAATACCATTAATCACTCCTAGTTCTACTCTTTAGGTCCAAATTGAATAAGCCTAAAGTCTTTCCCACTCGTTTCTCTGATTCTTTCCCTGTTTAGGCTAAACAAGCCTAGTTCCATCAACCCTATTTCACACGGCATGATCTGGAAACCCTTCACCTTCCTGAAAGAAAAGCATTTATGGAACACTTAAACTCTACTCAAATCTGGGATTTGACATTAAAATTAATTAGACATTATAAACAAAAAAATAATAATTATAAAATTAGACATTAAGATTAAGAAAGATCCTATTCTCCAAGTGCTTAAATTATAATAGGAGAAACAATACATACAGGGGAATTGTGGCCAAGGAAAAGATGTCCTGCTCTAGGAAGTCAAAGGGATAAATGAGCATAATAAGAGGGTGGTCAGTTGATATGTCCTTTCCTTCAGCAATGGCAATGTTGATTTGATTATAGTTCTCAGAGCAAGATGTATAAAGGATAATTGGAGGTGGGGGTGGGTTGGGGTGGGATGGAGAGGTTGCATGTGACAGTAAGGTGGAAAATGGCTGGACTAAAAGTGAGTACAAAGAGTACCAGGAAAAGCAACTCTTTCTATAATGTAGTACTCAGAGCTGTATACCTGAATCTAATATAGTACTTGAGACATGGTCTGACTAGGGTTGGGCAGGATGGGGCTATCACCTCCTTGAGTGCTATACCTCTTTTATGTTGTAAGTATTCAATAAATGTTTGTTGACTGATTGAACATCCCCTGCACATTTTAGTAGATAATCTTTGTGTATTTTTCCAGTCAAAAAAATTAATTACCTAGCAACTAACTTTCTGGTGTCAAACCTCTTCAGACTTAGCTAGGCTGGTTGTTGGAAAACAGATGGAGGAGTGGACCTTTAATCAAAGATTTTCCAGCTTAGTAGGAACTATAGCTTTGCTAGCCTTTGAAGTCTCTGAAGCATCTCTATGCCATGAAGAGGCATCAGAGTAGAGCTGCAGTGGAGAGAGATTTGATACATTTTCTTAAAATAACCTATTATTGGGTCCAAAAAAATTCTGATCAGCTAAGTAATCAGTCACAATCTGAGTTCCAGTTACATGCAATGAAAAGGGTAATTCTGAGAGGAGAGGAGAGGAGGAGCAGACTTAGAAGCATGGATGTGCTTGAGCTCTCCCCACAAAGCCCTTAAAATACCTGTTAAAATGACTCTAAACAAATTCTAGAGCAGCAGAAGTCACAAAATGACAGAGTGAGACAGATTTCCAGTCCAAGACAATCTGGAAGGTCAAAGGAAAGGTCTATTGTACCATGCTCAGAGCAGAGCATAGCCCAGCTCAGTGTGGGACACACCAGCACAGATTGAACTGGAGCAAGCCACAGGGCAGCTGCTGTGGTTTCCAGATTTCTCAACCTCAAAACACCAAAGACAGTTTCAAAGGTAAGTGAGAAAACTCTCTCACTTGGATGAGAGAGGAAATTGGTCTGGCTCTAGCCTTAGCCCCAGCCCCAGGGCTGTGGCAGCCACTACTTAATCAGTAACTGCTTCTGGAGATCTCTGCCTATAGAGGGTGGGGGAATTGAGTAGCTGATCTGGGTCTCAGTCCTGAGTGATGGTCCTATGATGAGAAGGATAGTTGGGGTGGTGGAGTTGGTGGTGTCTGTGGAGAGGGAATCCTACTCTCAGTTTGAGGGAAGAAAAGAGTGCTTGTGGTGGCTCACAGACCAGAGCACAGGCAAGGAGAGGAATAAACACCTCTCCCTTGATTATACCACTTTGGAGGAACTGAGAACTTACAGATCTCTAGAAGATATCTCAAAAAACAGCTACACACAACTTCTGAAACCTGGGGTAGTATACCCTCGAAATAACACAGGGCTCAAAAGTTAAGTAATTGGCTGGAAAAATGCCCCAAAGCAGAAAAAATAAGACTATGAAAGATTACTTTCTTGGTGAAAAGATATTTTCTTCCATCCTTTCGGATGAGGAAGATCAAAGCATACAGCTAGAGGAAGACAACAAGGTCAAGGCTTCTACATCCAAAGCCTCTAAAAAAAAATGAAATGGCCTCAGGCCATGGAAGAGCTCAAAAAGGATTTTGAAAGTCAAGTAAGAGAAGTAGAGGAAAAATTGGAAGGAGAAATGAGACTGATGCAAGAAAATCATGATAAATGAGTCAAAAGCTTGCTAAAGGAGACTCACAAAAGTGCTCAAGAAAATAACACCTTTACAAATAGATGAACCTAAATGGCAAAAGGGGTTGAAAAATCCAATGAGGAGAAAAATGCCTTAAAAAACAGAATTGACCAAATGGAAAAGGAAGTCCAAAAGTTCACTGAAGAAAATAATTCCTTAAAAATTAGAATGGAGCAAATGACTTTATGAGAAATCAAGAAATCACAAAAAAACCCCAAAAGAATGAAAAAATAGGACAATGTGAAATATGTCATTGGAAAGACAATTGACCTAGAGAATAGATCCAGGGGAAATAATTTAAAAATTATTGGTCTACTTGAAAACCATTATAAATAAAATAGTCTAGACATCATCTTCCAAGAACTTATCATGGAAAATTGCCCTAATATTCTAGAACCAGAGAGTAAAATAGAAATGGAAAGAATTCACCATCACCTCCTGAAAGAGACCCTGAAAGGAAAACTCCTAAGAATATTATAGCCAAATTTCAGAGTTCCCAGGTCAAGGAGAAAATAATACAAACAGTCAGAAAGAAACAATTCAAGTATTATGGAAATACAATCAGGATAACACAGGATTTAGCAGCTTCTATACTAAGGGATCAAAGGACTTGGAATATGATATTCCAGAGGTCAAAGGAGGTAGGATTAAAACCAAGAATCAACTACTCAGCAAAACTGAGTATAAAATTCAGGGAAAAGAATGGAATCTCAATGAAATAGAGGACTTCTAAACATTCTTGTTGAAAAGACCAGAGTTGAACAGATAATTTGACTTTCAAATACAAGAATCAAGAGAAACATGAAAAAATAAACAGGAAAGAGAAGCCATAAGGAACTCATTAAAGTTGAATTGTTTACATTCCTACAAGGAAAGATGGTATTTGTAACTCATGAGACCTTTTTCAGTATTAGAGTAGTTAGAGGGGATATATGTATGTATGTATAGATATATGTATATATATATATATACACACACATATATAAAAATATCTATACATACATATATTATATATATATGTATATTCAGGTGTGAATGTGTCTATGTATGTGTAGGTATGTATATGTGTGTGTATGTGTATACATACATACATACATAAATACACACACATACACACAGAAGGCACAGGGTGAGCTAAATATGAAGGGACGATACCTTAAAAATAAAATTTACTGCTGGGAGAAAGAGAAAGGGAGAGGTAGAATGAAGCAATTCATTTCACATAAAAGAGGAAACAAAGAGCTTTGGAGAAGAAGAGAGGGGAAATGAAAGGGAATAAGTGAACCTTAAGGATTTGGCTTGAACATAGCAGGAATAATACACACTCAATTTGGTATGGAAATCTATTTTACTTTGTAGGAAGGCAAGGAGGAAGGGGATAGGAGAGGGAAGATAATAGAAGGGATAGCAAACTGGGGAAAGGGATAATTAGAAGCAAACAATATTGTGGGGGGACAGGTCAAAGGAGAGAATGGAATAAATGGAGGGCAGGATAGGACAGAGGGAAATGTGGTTAGTCTTTCACAATATGACTGTTATAGAAGTGTTTTGCATAGCTACATATGTCTGACCTTTATTGAATTGCTTGCTTTCTCAGTGAAGATGGTAGGGGAGGGATGAAGAGAGAGATTATGGAACTGAAAGCTTTAAAAATGAATGTTAAAAATTGTTTTTTGCATGTAACTGGGAAATAAGATATACAGGCAATGGGGTATATAAATCTATTTTGTTCTACAGGAAAATATAGGGGAGAGGGTTGGGAGAAGTGGGGAGAGAATAGAAGGGAGGACAGACTGGGGAAAGGGTTGGATGGGGTGTACACTGTCTTGGGGGGTGGAGAGAGAAGGGCAGGAAATTTGGAATTCAAATTCTTGTGGAAATGAATGTTAAAAACTAAAAACTAAATAAATTATATATTTAATAATAATAAAAAAAGAAATGATGAGCAGTATGCTTTCAGAAAAACCTGGGAGATTTATGTGATCTCATGCAAAGCGAACTGAACAAAACCAAACATTGTATCAGTAACAACAATATTGTAATGATAATAGATTGTGAAAGGTTTAGCTACTCTGTTCAGTACAATAATCCATGATAATTCCAAAGGACCCATCATAAAAAATGCTATTCACCTCCAGAAAGAACTGATGAACTCTGAATGTTGATTGAAACATAATTTTTATTTTCTTCATTTTTCCTGATTTTTGTGTGTCTGTTTTCTTTTGCAGCATGGATAATTTGGAAATATATTTTGTATGACTTCAATATCACATTACCTGCTTTCTCGATGGATAGTGGAGGGGCAGGAAGGAAAGAGAGAATTTGGAACTCAAAATTTAAAAAAATAAATGTTAAAAAAATTTGACATCTATTTGGGAAATAGCTAACAAAATAAACAAAAAATATCTAAACAGAAGAAATAAGAAAAAAAAGAAAAGGGAAATTCTATGTCTATAGACCTTATCAAAAGAAGTACTAGGATCTTCCATGTTTAGGCTATTCACAAGGTCAGGGGTTGTCAAACTCTTTAACCCTGAATACTACTAGTGGTGCTTCTGCCAGGAAAGTAGGAGAAAAGAAAAAGCAAAGAAAAGCAGAGGAGTAGGAGAAGGGGAAGAGATGTAGCTGGAAGAAAGGAAGAGGAGAAAATAAAAAGAAAGAGTTATACTTGGTGACTCCTTAGAGTAGAAGTGACACTCAGTGGTTTCCATGTTCCATGGCACCTATTCACTCCCAAAGAAAAAGGTGTTAATGTTAAGATTCTCTGTGATGAAAGACATTAATTCAGTTAAGTTCAAATAGAACTTATTAAGTGCCTTCTATGTGCCAGGCATTGTGCCAGGCTCAGGGGAATTAAGGAGAAAAACTAAAAGAGTTTTTGCTTTCCAAAAGCTGTTGTTCTACTGGGAGGAAACAAAAAATAAAAGATAAGTTAATGCAAAATGTACACATACACACACACACAGTATTTTTTTATTTGAGAAACTATTTATTAAACTATTATTATGTACCAGGAAA
The DNA here is from genome assembly GCA_023548195.1 of Bettongia penicillata ogilbyi. Classification (NCBI taxonomy): domain Eukaryota; kingdom Metazoa; phylum Chordata; class Mammalia; order Diprotodontia; family Potoroidae; genus Bettongia; species Bettongia penicillata. The sequence continues at coordinate 2,040,608 of JAJHZJ010000624.1, read as the reverse complement.
TGTAGAAACACTTAGGACACATAAACAATCTTTGTATTCAGTTTCTTGAACATAGCAGGCATTGATGCTGGCCATACCGAATTCAAACCTGGCTCAGTCCATGGATGGGCAGCACTTCAATCCACTTATCATTTGGGAAATAGTTCTTATTCTTATAAATTTGAATCAGTTCATAACACATCTTGGAAATGAGACCTTTATCAGAGAAACTTATTGTCAAGATTTTTTTCCCAGTTAACTGTTTCCCTTTCAATAAAGCTAAGATTAAAAGGGAAATGGTTAATTGGGGGAGGGGAGAGCTTTGGCAGCAAATTTCTCAGATCCACTTCTCATTTCCAAGATGAATAAATACAAAGTAATTCTAGGTGTGAGGTGGTAAAGTACTAATAACTGAGGCAATCAGGAAAGGCTGATCCTTTCCTGTTGAAAGGGGCCCTTGAGCTGAGCCATTAAGGTAGCTGAAGAGCCCAAAGGGCAGAGGAAAGAAAGGAGTATATGGGGACCAGACTGGGCTAGGGCACAGAAACAGCAGATGGAACATTCTTAAAGGCATGGAGAGTCAACTTGCTGTTTGAGGGGTAGAGAAAAGTTTACCTGAAGGTCCCAAATGCTTTCAGACAAACGTTAGTTTAGAGGCAAGAAATAATCAGATTATAACTCCTGTATTTGACTACTCCCTGTCTGAAGCAATTTTATAGGTAACTTGATTGCATTACCTATCCCTGGGCAATCTGCTTTCACTTAATATGGTGAGTCTGCATCTGAATGACTTGTGGAAAACTGGATGTTCTTTTCTTTCTGCGTGATTACACTTCTTGTTATCTTTTCAGAGTTCTTGATGTTTCCTGATATGGTGCTTATTTTGCTGGTTTGATGCAGGTAACTGATAAGGCTGAGTTAGTTAATGTCAGAGGTAGACTTCATTTAAGACATTTATCCAAATCCTTCTTTATATAATGTGAACAGAGTTATCTTAAACAGGATCATTCAGAAGCCTAAGGTTTCTGTGGTGAACAGGTCTCTTCTCTGGGTCCCAGAGAATTTTCTTCTCAGTTTCCTTATCAACAATTTCCTTATCAGTTACTTAATGATAATACCTTTCTAGTGAATAATGTGTTGATCCAAAGAAAAAAGATCAAATTAAAAAAATAAAATAAAAAAAATAAATTGTGCAAAAATTACAAGACCTCCTCAAAGAGATCCTTGATCATTCAAAATATATTGGCCTAACAAGAAAAAACAAACAAAAGCAACTGAAAGAACAACACCTGTTTTCCAGAGTATGATGTGCAGTTCGATGGGTAGTCTATTGAGTGAGTTACTCCATCACTTCACATATCTTGGTCAGGTGCTCAGAAATGAATAGGAGGTAGAGAGAGAACTGGATTGCATGTGGGAAATAGCAAAGTGCTATCAGTGATTCCAACCTGGCTGCTAACTCAAAAGCCTATTTTTATAACATCAAGATTCTCCTGGTGATGCTTTATGTTGGTGAGTCATGGAACACCATGAATTCTGAGGAACCAAAATTGTGGGTGACCCAAAGAAAGCTGGAAAGGCTCATGGTGAGTGCTCATCCCTATCCAAACACTGATCATAGGTTACTCTATTATGTTGCCCTTGAACTGACTCTGGAAGAAGTTATAGAACTGTGGTAATGGAGTCCACCACAAATTTATGTCAGCTGATCATAGCTGGGCCCCCACTGCTGCAGTCTAGCCTTTCATTGTTTCCTTACTGATTCTCCATCTCACCTCCTATTGTGGCTATTCTAAACTTTCTCTTCCCTTGTCAAGTTATCCACGCTACCGTCTCTCTCTGCCATCTCTCTTAGCAGAGTATGTCATTTGTACTTCATTGAGAAAACTGAGGCCATCTCTTTTGATGTCTCCTTCCTAATTCCAAACTTCAGATCACTTCAGCATCAGTTTCCATCCTCTCATCTTTTCTTTCATCTTGGATGATGAGATGGCCCTTCTCCTTATCATTTTCAGTAACTTCTTCTTGTACTGCTAGGCACATATCTTTTCAATCATCTTTTCTCTCCCCCAGTCAAACAGAGTCATTATCTCTTGCTTCCTTAAATTAAGGTTGAAAAACGTTAAAACAAATTTGTAAAAAGACTTAACTACAGATTTAAACATAAGCAAAATCCTACACTTACAAAACTACAGAGCTACATTTTAAAGAAGTTACAGTGGAATAAGTGAGGAGAAAAGATTTACATGTTACAAAGATAACAAAAGATTCAGCATCAGTGAAATTCTTCCATGGACAAAATCTTTTGGGAGGTTTTAAAGATGCCGAATTCCCTTATTCTTTGTGTGTGTGTGTGTGTGTGTGTGTGTGTGTGTGTGTGTGTGTGGTTTCTTATCTCAAGAATGTCAAAAATCTTCCCTTAATATTATCATTTCATGAGCCAGATTTTAGTTAGGTGAGGTTAATAACATCTAAAAATTAACACTAACTAGTATTATTCGCTACTACATGTATTAAAACAAGAAAGAATAAGACTTTAAGAAATACAAATGCAATATGATGTGATCCTGCCATTTCTTGGTTCTCTTTCAACCTATGACCACTCCTCAGGGACCTTTGCTGGTTCTTCATCCATGTAACACTGACTAACCATGGATGTCTCTGAACCTTCTTTTCTTCTCCTTCTTGGAGAATCTTGGTTGGTGATCTCATCAATTTCAATGAATTCCATTACTATCACTTCCAGATCTATAAACCAGTCCTGGTTTATATCTTGTTTTCTACTTCATCGCCAATTCTATTTTGCACAAACTCAGCATGTCCAAAACAAACTCATTATCTTTCCCCCAAACCCTGTCTGCTCCTCAGCTTTTTTTATTACTGTTCAGAGTACCAACAGCACTCTCTCAACAGTCCCAGTCACCCAGGCTCACGATTTTGGTGTTATCCTCAGCTCCTTCCTTGCAGTCATGCCACATGTTCAATCTTTTTGCCAAGTTTTCTTATTTCTCCCTTCACAACATCCCTTCTATATTTCCCTTTATCTCTTCTCACATGGCTACCACCTAGATACAGGCTCTTCTCACCTCATGGCTGGATTATTGCAACAGCTTTCTGATTGGTCTCCCCATCTCATCTCTTCCTACTCCAATCCATCCTCCACATAACTGTTGAAGAGATATTCTTAAGCCACAGATTTGACTATATTACACCTATACTGGAAAAGCTTCAATATGAAGTATGATTTCATCTGACTGGGGAGTCCAAGTTTCTCCTGTCATGCCACATACTGTTTTACAGCAAGTACTTCCTCTCTTCTATCTGGTTTATGAAGTTTAGCTTCTATCGCTCTATAATTTGTCTGCATGAAGCAACCAGACATTCTATCTCCTGACTCTGGCTGTACCCCGTGCCTGGAATACTCTCCCATCTCATCTCCACCTCCTGGCTTCCCCAGGTGCCTTTAAGTCCTAGCTAAAATCCCCTCTTTTCCCATGATGGTGCTTTCTCTCAGTGATAATGTCCAATGTATCCTATAAGTAGATTGTTTGTATATAGTTGTTTGGATATTGTGTCCTGTGTTAGACTCACCTCAAGGGCTGTCTCCTTTAAGAGGCCTTTCCTGGTTCATCTAGCTGTAAGTTAACCTCCTACCCATAATTTTGTATTTAATTTAGATCATATATTTTGAATTTCGATAATATATTTTGCATTTCCTCATTTGTGTACATGTATTTTTTCTACAGTAGAATATAAGCTTCTTAAAAGCAGAGCCTGTTTTGTTTAATCTTTGTATCCCTAATGCATGGCAGAGCGCCTAGCATATAATAGGCATGTAATAAATGCTTGCTAAATGGAATTAATTGCTACTATTTATATAGCTCTTTAAGGTTTGTAAGATGCTTCACCAGTATTATCTCATTTGTTCCTCCCAACCACCCTAGGTGCTATTTTTATATTTTACAGATGAAGAAACTGAGGCAAATAGCAATCAAATCACTTGACCAGAGTCACATAATTAGAGTCTGAGTCTACATTTGAATACAGGTCTTCCTGCCTCTAAGAATCCACCACCTAACTGCTTAATTGAGTCTATAATTAAATTGAATTTCTGGCTCCAACTCCAGCACTCTAACCACCGCTCACTACATTGCCTTTGAGGTCCTTTCATCATCCTCTTCAATGTTCATTAAAATATTCACTAATTATTCTAGTCTTAAAAACCAATGGAAATGACAGAAACAGAATTACATTAATAAAATAAAGGAAGGCACTTTCTAACGTTAGAATATGTGATCTTATAGCACCAGCCAAGGAGAAAGTTGTACTCTTCAGCTAGGTCAAATTATGATTAGCATTGGCTTGAAATCAATATTTTTAGAATTTGCAGTTTGCTTTTCTGGTTCTTATTGTATTACTATGAAATATGTAAAGTTTAATCCAAACCATTTATACTTCCTTTCCCTGTTATCTCCTGGGTCTACCTGTGACAGTTCAGTTGGATTATCGACTGATCCTCTCTTTTTTCAGAGTGTTCCCAAGCAGTGCTGAAGGATCTAAGCATGTTTGCCACAGGGGTCCCCTTCCAGAACTATTCAGGTTGAGGCATACGTAGTCTGTCTTAAAAGACCCCTTACCTAGCTAACAGTTGATCTGTAAAAGATTTATCAACTTATGACTTGCCATGAGCTTCTCCTTTATTTTATTTTATTCTTAAGAAATGGGATTAGATAAAAGTCACCTGATAAAATTACATAGTACAGTTGTAAACAAATGTGAAAGAGATTATAGAAGCCTCTAGTAAATTTTGGTCACTTTCATAAAATCTTGATATGTTTTTAGTTTTTCATGGTTACTCTCCATTTTCTCTTTCCTCTCTGTTAATCCATGCTTATTTCCTCTTTTTATTTTTTAAAACCCCCATCCCCAGTTTCATCATCTCATCTCTCATTCATAAAATCTTGATATCTTTTTAGTTTTTCATGGTTACTCTCCATTTTCTCTTTCCTCTCTGCTAATCCATGCTTATTTCCTCTTTTTATTTTTTAAAACCCCCATTCCCAATTTCATCATTCTCATCCAGGGCCTGCTCAGCGTTTAGGGATGATACTTTGTACTCCACCAATGGCTTCAGAGTGCTTAGTATGTGTTCATCACAAAGTGGGCCCTTGGAAAATGTCACCGAACTAACATGCTAACTTGTAAACCACTGATGCTTATCCTTATTTGTCACCTGGGAGGATCCAATTTGCTGCTAATGTGCAAAGCAGCAAGAGATTAGGATGGTTTAGGATTAGCAGAGCTGTGGTCCTGTAATGCTTCCATGGATGTCCTCATGTAGCATGGTATTTGCATTTTGTTGCCATGGATCTCTTTTCCAAACCAGATGAAACTGTAGACAGATTGTAATCAACCAAGCAAATTGTGTTGATGAATTTTGAAGTCTGAGATATATTTTAGAAATGCCACTAATGTAGTCTCACCTCAAAACCATTCTTTCTCTGTCTTACTTCCTCTCTCTATTTTTGTCTCTACTTCCTTTTCTCTTTCTCTGTTTCTTTCTTTCCCTTTCTCTCCAACTCTCTGGTTTTATTTCTTTCCTTTTTCACTCTACTTTGACCCCTAACTCATCAGAACTCCTTATTCTCCCTCCTTAAGATACATTCTTTTCTCCTCTTTTCCTTTAACTGGATATACTGGATATGTTTGCTATTTGTTGTACTTACTAAACAAAGTTTTATAATCCTTGTGCTTTTCATTTTAAAAGTAGATGAGTTGACTGAGGTATCCTCTCATACATATTAGATTGACAAAGTTGATAAAAATGGAAAATGTCAAATACTGGAAGGGCTATGGGAAAATAGGTACATTAATGTGCTATTGGTAGAGCTGTGACCTGGTCCAATTATTCTGGAAAATAATTTGAAACTGTGCCCAAAAAGTCATTAAACTTTTGACCCAGTAATACCATTGCTAGATATGTACCCCAAAGAGATCAAAGACAGAGAAAAGGAACCCAAATGTACAAAATTTTTTATAGCAGGTCTTTGTATGGCAAAGAAACTGGGAGTGCCTATTAATTGGAGAATGACCGAACATGTTATGGCATATTATGTAATGGAATGATATTATGCTGTCAGAAATGATGAAGAGGATAGTTTTATAAACACACAAGAAAATTTGTATGAACCGATGCAAAGTGAAATGAGCAGAAGCAGGACGACGATTTATACAATAATAACAATCCTGTAAAGACAAGCAACAATCAACAGAATGAACCAACCACAGTTCCAGTGGATGGACACATGCATATAATACACATATACGATATGATATGTGTATCATAGATATGCTTCAATGTGCATTTGTATGTGTGTAAATTTATATACATATATGTGTATATATGTGATGTATATGTGAATGACATGACTAATAAGAGAATTTCTTTTGCTCAACTATACACATTTGTAATGGGCTTTTTTTCTTACTTTCTCAGGAGTTAGGAGAAGGGGAGGTAGGAAGGAGGGAATTCAAGACCAAAAATAAAATAAAATTGAAATTTTTAAAAAAGTGGCTGTGTTGAATGTTTTATATTCCTCTAAGGAGAAAATACCCAAATTAAATTGCCTTGTGTATATGGCCCTCAAGTCATTTCACTTCCCCCTCCCTGGGGGATTAATAGCCCCTCAAGTATTATTATTTATTATCTCCAGGTTTTTGAAAAGTTGCTTACTTATTAGTTCAAGATCTGCTCTAATCCTTAAATGTTTGGAGTACTATTCTGGGTCTGATAAGCAGGACAACATAACACGATGGAAGTTATTCCACGGGCTATAGCAACAGAGGCTAACCAGTGCCATATCATACTGAAAATCAGATGAAATCAAGCAAAAAACTGGATGTGGCTCCTGCAGCAGAGTTTCATGATGCCTACCTTAAAGATCCAGAAAAAGGGCTACAACTATAACTATCCTTAATGTTTCTATATAGTCATTGTATATTAAGTACTGAGCATACAGTCAAAATAATGGTTGAAATACATAAAAGTTAGGTTTAAAGATAGCTGACAATCAAGGAACTTTTAAAATGATGGTTAATGTAAATGGTAGAGTGTAAAACTTTGGAGGATTTCTTCATGAAGTAGCTCCCCAAAAGCTGGAAAGTGAACATAAGCTAATTTAAAGAAAATACTAAAAACAAACAATTCTTTTTTTTTTTAACTTTTGAGTACTGGGAAGACTTTTGGGAAAGGATAATGTTTTGTGGACAAAAGTATTATGAAGTACACCACTAACCCTTTATACCAGTACTATATAAACAAATCATAAATGACATGAGGTTAGAACTGTAATTTTCAAGTCCCACAGTTTATGCTTCATTAAAAAAATAACATATCCCATTTCCCACAATTTCAATTTCATTTATATCTTATTCTTAAAATTCTCTAATCATAGTATTTTGTTCAGTTCTGGGCACCACATTTTAGGAAAAACATTGGCTGACTGGAGTGTGTCCAAAGAGTGAGAGCATAGAGAGAGAACTGAGACTGTGCCATAGGAGAACTGGTTGAAGGTCTGGGAATATTTAGTTTAGAGAAGGATGGAAAGGATGGACTTTCTTTAAGTACTTGAAAGACTGTCAAGTGGAATAGGCATGAGACTTGTTATGCTTGGCCCCAGAGGTTAGAATCAGGAACCTGGAATGGAAGCTGCCAACAAGCAGCTTTTCATTAATCAATTACTCAAACAGCAAACATTTATTAAGTGTCTGTCATATGTGAGGCTTTGTATTAGGTGACGGATAGACAAATAAAAGCAAAAACAGGGTCTCTGCTTACAAGATCATATTCCAATTGTCTAGACAACATGCAAATAACTATGTATGTGTAAAAGACATACGGTATAAGTGAAAGGTGATTGCTGAAGGAAGGCCCTAGTAGTGGAAGGGCCTGGGAGGGGGTGTCTTACAGAAGGAGGGATTTGAGCTGAGTCTTAAAGCAACCCGGAGAAGCTGGGAGGCAGAGCTGAGGAGGAGCACTCCCTGTATGGGTGACAGCCAGTGTAAATAGACCGTAGAATAAATGGAAGTCAGCTCATTCCACTTTTGTACAACTCCGTTAGGAAGTCTTATGGCTCTTGCCTTCACAACATCCCTTCCACACTGTCCCCTTCTCTTTACTCACATAGTCACCACTCTGGGGAAAGACCTCATCACCTCACACCCAGAATATTACAATGACCTGCCGGTTGGCTTCTCTATCTCAAATCCCCACTCCAATTCCAGCTTCCACACTGTTGCCAAAGATATTTTGTTTTTACACCCCAGGATCTAGCAGAGTGCCATCTGGGCATAATAAAAAAGCTTTTTTAATTGGTTTGAATAGAATAATTTTTTGACTCACAAACTTTTTGCCACAGTTGACCCATTCACTTTAAACCCAAATTTGGTAGAAGTCCATCAGTACAATATGTTCAATGGTATCACATACATAAGACCAATTTAAAATTTTCAATTCAATTTGCTCTCTGCAAATGTTTTATAATCAAGAATCATACTATTAAAGCTTACCTTGTTAAGATGCTTCCTGGCCATTTTAATTTTTCTGTTTACTGTGACACCACTTAAGCATTTTAGGGAATTGTTTTAGGCCTGTCAGAGGCTGCTAAACATAACTTGCACAAAACCAGGAAGTGTTTCTGCAACAATACACAAAGTTTAATGTTGAATTTGACTGAATTAAGAGAAGCAGAGGGTCCGGAACAAGAGGTTCATCATCTTGCAATGAGAAGACACCTATGATGTTGTGTTCAGTTTGCAGCACTGAATTTCAAAGGAGACTTTCACAATCTGGATCATGTGGGGACTATATTGTCTCATTACATTTTTTCCCATTAAAATGAGTTTTGTTTTAAAATTGTCTGTTTTATTTGCAAGTGCCTTAATAATTGTGTTGTAATCTAGATTCTTTTTTTAAAATTTGGTAGAATAGCATGCATTACATCAGAAGTAAGTTCACATCGAGCATGGCTGTTGTTCATCATTGTGTTACTTTTGAGAATATGTTGCTTGAAGTTCTCATATGTTTGTTAGGATCTTGTTAGGTTTATTGTTAGGATCTTGATCATTAACACTCTTTCTTTTCTCTTCAGACTTTCCTAATTCTACCTAATTATCCATAATGAGTTTCAGGCCAAAAAAACCACTTTTATCAACCCTTCAGCCTCCAAAATGATACAGCAATTATTTTAAACACACACCATGGAGACAAGCCAACAATTAGCTGATAGTACATCATACCAAATTAGGTGTGGTCAATAACAGAGTCTAGGCTAATAGGAAGCCAACTTTTCAGTCATATGATCAATTTTAATCGATCTCCAGTGGTTTTCCATAGAGCGAAATTATTCTGAATCCAGAAAACAAAATATGCAACTGCAATAATGTAAACAGAGAGCGTAATAACACAACAAAGAAAGGAGATACTGTGTAACTGTAAAGACCAAAGCTTGGTCCTGGAGAAGAAATGTAAGAATGGCTGTCTTCCTTCATTTCAGAGCGGGGGAACTATGGGGGACATTGAACGTTTGTCCTTCTTTCTCAAAGAGGACCATGACATATACAAATCAGGGGTGGTTGTCAGATGTGGGTTGGTTTTGCTGAATTGTTTTTTTCTTTGTTAATATTTGTTACAATGAAAACATTCTTTGGTAGACTGAGAAGGATATATTCAGTAATGTGTAGGATATAGAAACAAAAGCTGTCAATTTTAAAAAGCTATCTAAAACCACAAGATGTAGTTAATATTACTGTCTTGCATGTAGTTTCATAATGAAGTTCCATGGATGATGCCAGTTATTATGCTGTTAAGATATATTTGTGAATAATGAATTTAATTTTGGGAAAGGTACAGACCAGATAGTCTGAGCCAGCAGACCCTCTTGGATCAGTGATGGCCTAGAGGAGTTAGTAGCAACTCTCCCCACATAGCTCAACTTGAATCTTTAAGAACCACTTTTTGGGTAAAGAGAAATTTGGTCTATCTGTTCATTCAAGATGTTAGCAGTCTGTGGAGATTGCCAGCCTGAGGGCCAATTGTGATGTAGATGATTGCCCCCTGGGAGCTATACCAGAGACCACAGAGCCAATTTACATGGGTAACCGAGCAGCTGTCTGCTGCTTATGACTTTCTGATTCATGACAGATGCAGGCAACATTTGAAATGCTGACCTAAAGAGGAAAAACTTCTTTTTTTATGGTCAACCCCCAGATCCAGTCAGTGCCTCATTGGAGTACAGTTTCTATTCTAAACAACCATTAATCTTTCTGAAGGTGAAAAGGTCAGAAAAGCAATTTTCACTCAAGTATTTTTTTAAAAGCAGAAGTGATACCTCTGCACTGCTCTTAATGTTTGTGTTTCTTTGTATTGTATCTTCTTCAAAGTTTTATTTGAAGATGACATACTAATTTCATGCCACTGACCATTCCCCTTCTGCCCAGCTGCGTCCAGATTCCCCATGACAATTCTGAATGAAAGGCTGCCCATAAATGGTATGTTAGTGAGGGATGACAGAGCAGAATGAATTAGCTGTTTATTGGAGGATTTAATAATTAAGCTTAATATTGTGGCATTTTGTGAAATATAATAGTGTTTAATGCTTTAAAGGTAAAATAGACAAACTATTAAAATCCTTGGGTAAATCCCTGGTTTCAAAAGTGTGGGTACTGCCTTCTTAATTCATTTCACAAACACTTCATGTCATTTTATACTGTGTGACTCTTACCTATTTTTTCCTATGAATTCTACTCATTAGGGTGGAGGCTTTCTATACATTTAATTTTATTTTTTTTAGCATAACTACAATCTAACATAAATTACATTCTGATAGTTAAAATGAGGGGGTAAAAGTTCCTATCCTTCATCAGGAATGAAATCAAATAAAAAACCCAAAGCAGGTAAGGACTCAATTTTAATATAAAATAGTTTTGTAAATTTTATTTTTAGGAGAAGCTTGGGAGAAATTACTCTGTACTTAATTATATGACATGATAAAACCAGACATGAATAAAATCTTCCATTTAATATTTTTTTAGCATGCTAGAGCTTCATTTAAAAAATGAAAATAGAAGGAAAGAAAAATGATTAGCTGACCATAACTTTGGTTAGAGAATAACAATTTATGATGAATTTATGTGAATCAAGAGAAGAAACTATAATCCTTACTTCTGTGAACTGGTGACCTTAAAGGTACTTTGTCCTAACTGAACTTCCTAGATAACATTTCAAATTTATGGAATTGAAAAATATGGAACTCATATTTTACAAAATCTGAAAACTCAAACTTGAAGAATTTTCAAACTAGAGTCCTATCTATCATGCATTAGGCAACACTGCCAAAATGTTCTCCATAAGAGGGAAGTCCTATTGGGTATCATAAATACCCAAAAGAAGGAGTCAAAATTTTGGGAACTCCCAAGATAGTCAAGGATCTTTCAGATACAGAAACAGATCTTTAATTTGACCTATTCGATTGAATTCAAATCCAATAAACATCCATTAAGCATGAATACATGGTAGGCAAAGAAAGGTGAGGGAGGAAATGTGACTAATGGCAGAGAGGAGATCCATAACTGAGAAAATTGTTGTAATATGATAAAAAATGGTGTAAGGCAAAGGAAAACTTCAAACAGGGGACATAATTTCCAGTTGGCATTATATTGTCAATGCAACTTTACCCCTTACATGTTACAGAGCTGATTACTGTTTGAACTCCAAATTTTCAACTGTCTTTCAGAGTCATTTTTCCCCAAGGAAATGCAACTTTCATTTTACCATGGGAGTCAACAGAAAAAAAAATGGACATAATTTTACGGAAATTTACTTTTAAAACTATTTTTAATGAAATTCAACTGTTCTACAAAGAGCAAAATACCTTACAGAATTAGCATTGATCCTATATCTCATTCTTGTTGGCTACAAAAGGAATCAACATTTTCATATTCTCAAATGAAAGGAATTAAAATAAGAAATTGTGATTTCCTAAATCTGTTTCTTTAATCCTAACCTTTAAATTATTCTCCATTGATGTGACTGCCAAGCACAGTTACTTGTGATTCACATTTAGACATCTGGCTACTCTTAGTAAAGGCAGTGAACATTCAAAAAAGAAAATTTAATATTTTTAGTTCTCAGATTTTTTCATATGATATTTTCTGAATTTAAAACTTTATGTTGATGACCAGAACATAACTGTCTATTAGAAGCAGTGAATCACAGCATTTTTTTTGGATTAGATGGAACCTTAGAGATCATTTAGTCCAACACTTTCAATTTATATTGTGGAAATTCAGATCAGTAGGTGTCACATGATTTGTCCAAAGTGGCTAAGCTGACACTAGACCCTAGGTTTCCTGAATTCTAGTCTACTGTCATTTCTATCATATTATCTGACAACTATATTAATGTGCCTCAATTAGCTACTGAACTATGTTTTTAATCACTATGGAGGATTTTAACTATGTCAGTCATTTGTAGTTTTTGCCTTGCTGTCTGTTCAAGCTTTACAGAGATTTTTATGAACTTTCAGATTGGTAGAGAGCACACAGATGTTCTCTCCTGTGGCCTAGCTTGGGATATTGAGGCTCTCATGATCCTTTCAGAAGCCTAAGTGAAATTTGGCTTGACTGTTCTGTAATTAAAACTTTATCAAAGAAATAGTTGGCCTGATTCTACACTGGATAGATAATAGCTATTCGATTGCCTTAAGGATAATCTAGAAGAAATTAGAGTAGTAAAGCCATCGAGAGGTATGGTAATGTCTCCTTCCTTTATTTTTCTTAGCAATGTAATATTCATGTGTACATTATTTAGTTACATATGCACACTTTGAAATGTTAATAAAAATTAAAAAACTATGATTCAGTACCAATATCATACTGTCCCTTTTCAGGAACACTGTTGCCATTACATGAATCCCTGCTAAGACCCTAGCCAAGGAAATAAAGGCTGAAGAAGTTTTCGTAGGCTAGTTGTGACCCAAGGGAATAACTGTTAGAAATTCTGGATTCTTATCTGCAAGTCTTTATGTGGTGCAGGGCTCTCATTCAATTGCTCCTCTTTCAATTAACTTATTCTGAACCAAAGAGGCATTTTATGACCCTTTGCTCCCATGGGTGAATTAAATGTTCCTCTGAAAGAACATTCTGCTTACTAGCTTAGGGGTTCTTAACCTATGATCTCTGAATTTGTTTTTAACAAATGTATTGTTAGCTGTATCTCTGGAATCCTATGTATTTATTTTATGCTTTCAAAAATGTTAGTCTGAGAAGGAGTCCATGGGCTTCACCAGAAAACCAAAGGGATCCACGGCAGACAAAAAAGGGTTAAGAACACCTACACTGGAGCAAAAGCAGCCTTAATATTGCTTTCTTTTGATTTTACTATATCCTGTTCAATTTTAGTGTTCCTGGAATTTTTCACAAACCAAAATGTGCCAGACATAAAAGCATAACTTCATAGGGTCCTCCCCTCTTTTCCATATTCTAGTACCCCTTAACTTATTAGATGGCTCTAGAAAAATAATGAATATCTCAATTTTTAGAAAATTTGAAAATAAAATCCGATGAATTTCACTGGGTGAGCCACTCAGCTTGTTTTCTTAATGTGACAACCACAAGAGTACAAGTGACAAGTCATGGGAGAGAGGAAAACAAAAGACTGGTCAGATTATAAGAGGCAAGAAAGAGGGAAAAGAGAATGGAAGAGGGAAAAAACAGGAGAAAGGGGAAGAAAAGAGACAAAGGAAGAAGGAAGAGACAGGGAAAGAGGGGGGAGAAAGGAGATTCTCCTTTTTATCCTTTGCCTCCTCTTACTTAGATGGCTCCTATTTTATGTAATTGTTTCCTCAAAAGAGAAAAATCTTATGCCATACTTCAAAAACAAAAAATTGAATAACTGAAAACTCACAAATCCCCAATTTCTCCCCATATCATTTGGCACATATTCTTTGATGTGATAGTGGAGGAGACTGGAGTGGACCACTCCAGAGGGACAGCATGGACAAGGAAGCAAAGACTGCTTTGTGGAGGGAGTCTGACCCAAGGGATGGAGGCAAAACCAAGGAATCTTCCTCAGACGAGATAAATCCCCTGAAGACGTTATCGCCAGGTGTGCTATCAGCAGGGAGATGATCTGTAGGTGAGAAAAGGTCAAGATCTTGGGAAGGCAGCTTTTGTCTTCTGAACTTGTTCAGCTGATGGTAATTCTTTGTGTTCAAGTTTAAATTAATATAGTTTCATTGAAGCCTCAAACAGAGCTGACAGATCTTCTTCTGACTGAGGGCATGGTGCAAGTTTAGTTACTCTTTCCTGAAATAGTAAAGGAAAGGGGTCATGTGGAATCTGGAAAAGTCTAAAATGCTACTAAATTATACTAAATTGACCTAGTCTTTGGAAAAGAATGACTTGGTAACAAAAGAATATGGCTTCATTTTTCCAAAATCTTTTGCTGGGTATATGCTATTTACACTTAAAAGCTAGAAGGCAGGTAGGTGGTGCAGTGGGCAGAGCACCTGGCTTGGAAAGAGGAAGGTCAGAGTTCAGTTATGGCCTCAGACACTGTGACCCTGGGCAAGTCACTTAACCTCACTTGCTTTTTGCCTTACTTGCTCAGATGTAAAATGGGGACACATGGCAAACCACTCCAGTATCTTTGCTAAGAAAACCCCATGGACTTCTCCACGGGGTCACGTGTAGTTGGATATGACTGAATAACAATGTATTAGTTGATTTTTATAGAGTACATGGGCAACTTACATCCATTATTCTGTTCCTTATAATGACTCTATGTACGTATTATGGACTACATTTTTCAGATGATGAAGCAAGCTCAAGGAGATTAAGTGATTTTCCCAGTGCCATGCAATGAATAAATGAAAGAACTGGGATTGCAATCATGCCCTTTTTACTGTCCCACAGTTGTCATCTCTTATGCTGTGTATGCCCCCAAATAGAAGACAAATGCAGGAATTTTTCTGTTTTGTGTGAATTTTTGAAAGTTGTATCTTCTTTCCTCACACCACTCTGCCTCTTTATCCTGACCCCATTGTATTCTTCCTTTGTTGCCAATCTGAGAAATGATGACATGACTTCCACTTGACTTTGTTTTGAGTGAGGAAGGGCTGTGCAGGTCACCAGCCTCACTTCTCCTACACTCAAAAGACCAACTGAGTAAATAACCAAGATTCCAGTCAGTAAACTATACCATACTACCTAGACCCAGAGGAATGATCTTGATGTGGGGATGACTATGAATTCTTATTAAGATCAGATTTGGAGCTAGAATCTAGTTTTGGCCTCTTATTTCATAGCTGAGGAAACTGAGACCCAGAGAGTTAAGTGATTTGCCCAACATCACACACAGAAGAGGTGGGATTTGAACTCAGGTCCCCTTGTCTTCAGAGCCAGTGTTCTTTCCACTGCACATTACTAATACAAAGTTATTTCCTAGTTCACCCTTCTGCCAAGGTGTGAGTAGAAGTGCTTTTTTGCATAGACAGCTCTTCTCAAAAGTGACATGTTTTCATTTTGAATTTAAATGATTATTTCCAGAGGTTTCAGAGACCCCAAAGATTAATTTCTGCTCCTTTGGTTCCCTTTCAGTATGTGCTTTATAGCATTTGGGTCTTCTGCACACTGCAATGTTGTGTGTCGTAGCCAGCCTGTGATGTACAGTTTGGCCAAAGATATTGGCCAAGTTGTTTCTTCCAATGGGAACTGATTGCTCCCTGTTGGACAACAAAGATCCTTTGACAGATGCTAGATGACATGAAATATTCTCTCTAGTGATATATTCTGCAGGAATCAGCCATGTCATCCTCACTACATTAAATCTTATCTACAGTAATAAGAGAAAATGAAAAATGTTTAAAAAGTCTTTAATGATTATAAAATTCAGCAGTTACCATGGTAGCTTTGGAAGTTTTACTTAGAACCTCATGGATACTGTAAAAAAAAAAAAAAGGAAAACAATGCTATATGATCTCTAAGACCTCTTCTGACTCTACAAATGTATGAATTTATACATATGTGTGCTAGAGAAGGAAGGAAGGAGGGAAGGAGGAAAGAAAGAAAGGAAGGAAGGAAGAGAGAAGAAAAAAAAGAAAGAAGGAAATAAAGAAGGAAAGACCCATATCAACCCCAAAGCAAAACTAGTTAGAATTCTTTTGAATTCTGTATAACTATAAAAACAATTACACAAATTTTCCTAGTGGTTCTTGTAAACAATCTTATTTTGCAGTAAACAATCGTATTTGTAGTCATGGCTAGTAGTCAGAATGTATGATTTAGCAACACTATTTTAATCCAATTAGCAAACTCATTTTGTCTGATGCTAGCAAAAATAAATAGAGAGCTGACTTTGGGGTCAGAAGGACCTGGGTTGACTGACTCTCACATACTGGTGATGTGACATTGGATAAGTCACTTAACCTCAATGTAGGAGGCAAGTTTCTTAGACTATAGATCGCAGAGAAGATGCTAATTGGCACTGGGAGAAGTTCCTCACTAGCAGTTCCCCACAATGACTTTTTTTTAAAAAAAGTAGTTTTGTTCAACCTATTTTTCACAATGTGACATGACATGGTAAGCAATCAGAATAACTACTAATTAACTTGCTATTTTAATGGATGGTCTTGAATTTTCAACCCTGTCTGAAATTACATTTTAGAATGGAAATTTGAGAGCTCTAATTCATATGGAAGAAAAGTGTTGATTTGGTGCTGGTGGCTGAAAAAGTCACAGCTAGTGACTACAGTCAGATTATCAGGAATATCTACTGATGCTAGGAGATGTAAATGGCCATCTTTTGGGTTTCTTTGTCAGTTTTGCTTAATGGTATTGCTTTGATTGTAATTGTTGCTGGGGGGGGTATTCTGGTATTTTGGTCAATAACTGGTATAAAACAGAAACACTCATTAATGAATTTTTAAAAACCCAGCAGGTCATAATAGACTGATTTAGTGGAAAGTCTAGATTTGTGGTAACAAATCTCTCTTCTACTTATTACCTATAAGACATGGTTACATCATTTTACCTCTCTGGGTCTCTGTTTCTTCTTAGTAAATTGAAGAGGTTAGATTAGATGACCTGACCTCTAAGATCCTTCTTTCATCTTTCATTTTTATGATCCTAGATCAGACAATTTAATGAGAAAATCACAGGTTTTTGTTTATTTACTTTTGGTGATAAAATAGCTAATATTCCCAGTACTAGACTAACAAAAAGGTAAAAGGCAATCACTTTTCACAGGTTCTCTTGTGGAATAAGGAGTATCTCTTTAAATGTCCTATTTAAAGTCAGAGACTACATTCTATATCAAATTATGGCTTCCTCATTTCCAAGGGCAGTCCTTGATTTGAACCACCACTGTCTAGTTTGAAGGGCTCTCTTAAAAATTATCCTGCTTGCTCTTTTTGTGGTGGGTAAGAATTGGAAATTGAAGGGATGCCCATCAATTGTGTATGATTGTAATGGAATATTATTGTGCTATAAGAAATGACAAGCAAGATGACTTCAGAAAACCCTGGAAAGACTTATATGGACTGATGCAAAGTGAAGTTAACAGAACCAGAATAACGTTGTATATGGTAACAGCAATATTGTTTGATGAAGAATTGTAAATAATTTAGCTATTCTCAGCAATACAATGATCCAAGACAATCCCAAAGACTAATGATGAAGCATACTCCATACATTCAACTCCAGAGAAAGAACTGATATTATTTGAATATGAGATTGTTTGAAGTATGCTATTTTTCATTTTCATTCTTTTTCTCTTATTCAAGTCTTTTTGTACAAAATGACTAATGGGGAAGTGTTTTACATGATTGCTCATGTATAACCTATATCTGATTGCTTACTATCTCAGGGAGGGGAATGAGAAGGAGGGAGGGATAAAATTTGGAACTAAAAATTTTTTTAAAATGTTAAAAAAATTGTTTTAACGTGCAACTGGTGGAAAAATAAAATATATTTTTTAAAATTATACTGTTCAAATAAGCTGAAATAGTGATTCAAGACAGGCAAAGAAAACAGAAGAGAAATTAAGCCCTGCCAAATTATCTGAATATTTGTCTCTGGATAGAAAAATATGATGTGGCTCTAAATTATGGTGTTTAAAATATGTTTGTATGTACATATATACATTCATGTATATTTGGAGTCAGGGGCTTTTACACAAGACATAATTTAGTATAACATTTATATTAGCTATAAATATGCTGAGCAAAGAAAAATTATTAGGCTTTCTCCCCACCCCCACTTGACACATTTTGTTTTTATCTGACATTTCCTAGTATATACTGTCTCCCCCACTCCCCTACAAACATCACACTCTAAAAATATATTCTTGGAAAACTGTTAAGTACTTCTGTCCTTAACAAAATAATAGAAACACTAATTTTTCTTAAGGAAAGGTTACAGTGAAACTTTAAAGTAAAGTGGTGACACTTTCAAAATATTTTCACCCTATTTCATGGGAGTGACTCTCAAGACTACTTCATGGATGGGGGAAGGTGGGAGGGAAATAAAAGAGATTTTTGTTAATTGAGAAGAAAAAATACTACATTCAGGAAAACTCCACAGAGAGGAAGGACAGTTTCACTGCAAAGCCAAAGCATCTTGGGAGTCTTGCCCTCATTCTTAACGGACAGCCATTTGGTTGCATCATAGAAGTATCACATTAACAACACCTGGCCCTGTGTTTGTGCCTTTATGGAAAAACATAAAGGCAAAGGGACATTTGGCATCTCCTCCCTCCTCCCTCCCCTCTGTCCTTCTTAAGAAAGGCTGACACTGCCGGGTGGGCTTGAGAAAGAGAAACAAATGTCTTCAAGGAGACCCTTGGGTTTCATTTCTTTTAACATGACCGAAATGAATCTCTTTTCTTTTCTCCTAAAAAGAAATAAAACTTCCAAATACTTGCATTTCGTGGGGAGGACTGTGAGGACCGCCTGTCTTACCTGAGGCAGCGTGCCTTTGACTAGCGCGGGGATATCGGCTTTGGAATAACCAAGGGCGGCTAAGCCATCATCAACATTCAGATCAAATAAAAATTTCCGGAGCGTGTCAGCCAAAATAAGCCCAGCATCTTTGATTTTGGCAGTGCGGATGTCGGCTCCTGAAATAAGACATAAAGCCCGGACTGTAAGATGGAAAGAGGGGAGGAAGCCTGTTCTGAGTTGAATTTAATCATAATATCAGCTGAAGACTTAATTTGCACATAACTGTCATCTCCCTAACCTCAAAGAGAAGGGCCAGCAGTGTTGTCTTCGCCTTAAAGTTAGAATAACTTGTAAAATATGGCACGAAACCAACCAGGCGTGGCGACGCCGCCGAGGAAACATGTAATACCTCTAGCTAAGGGCAGACAAGCTGGCAGATGGAGCCAACTCCTTTTCCCGCCTCTCCGGAACTATCCTTTTTGAAAAATGACCTTGACCAAAAACAAACAAAACAGCCACTCAAATCCTTCCCTCGAAATCCCCTCAAACTTGTCCTTGGTTTGGTAGGAGGGAACGGAAAAGAGAAAGGGATGAAAGGAGACCAAGGAAGTAAGCCTAGGGGGCAAAAAGGCTTGCATCTGGAAGTGGAGGCTGCCACTTGTGTAGGAGAAAACTTGACAATCGTAAATTTCAAGGACTGGCATTTGCTGACATCTAGAGGTGTATTCTTTCAATTTCTCATAGCTCCTCCCCAGCAACATTTTGATTCCAGAAAGTAGGCGCTTTGAAAACACCTTTGTCTTCAGCAGAGATACAGAAAAAATACAAGAAAGGCAGTCAATTACAACAAAAATCACAACAAAACGGGAAAATAAAACATACATATGTATGTATATTACATATATATAAACATACACATATATACACTAGTACACAAATATATGCATATGTATGTATGTATATATATGCACACACATATATACACACACACACATATATATACACACAGAGCTATATGCTCCAGAAATACCTGCTGGTTCTTATATTCAATTGATCAATCAGTTGATTTCATTATATTTCAAGTTCCCAAAGGGTAGGAATAACCATTAAATAATAAGGAGCTGTGGGCCATGCACAAAAGAATTCTCTGAAATGACAATTTCTAATGTGGACATTTATAATGATGAAGAGAGGAGAGAATCAGATTGCAAACAAATCTAAGGTTTGGAAGGAAAGATTCTTATATCTTTATGAACTCATTCTGTTATTAATTCCTAGGAAAAAAGGTCTGCATTAAAGTACATTATACACTCAGACAGGGACGCTTCTAAAGGACAGAAGAACAAAGGCTATTTTATTCTTTTTACAAGACCTTCAGGTAGTAAGATTCCATAATCACCTCCTTAAATTCATCCCATGGACTAACTACCATTACTGTCAAGAAATTAAGACTTTTATAAACATAAAATAATATTATCATTAAACCTAACTGTACTCTGTCATGCTTCAGTTTAAGCTAATTTTTTCTCTTCTTTTGTCAGTAAAAGAAAAGAACAAAAATTAATCAAACTCTCTATATAATAGTTCTTCCATTTTTATGACTGTTTTTGTAATGCAGCTGTGCCTTTCGCTATATTTTAAGAGGGGACACACTTGGGGGACGAAGTATAAAGGATAACACAGTGTATTATTTGAAGGAATAAAAAGGAAAGTTTTACAAGGTACAGAAAAATCTGTGGATTACTCATTTTAGAGACTAGTCCCTTTTTGGCAATGGAGGTAACTGCATCAAAAGACAGCAATGTATATTTCCTTTTGTTGGAAGTCAGGTCATAGCTCAAAAACGGTAATTCAGATTTATAGACAATATGAAAATAAGCCCAATAAAATGACACAAATACTAATTAAATATAGAGCAGAAGGATGGAAGGGCAGCTTAGCTACTGAGTTATTCAGTCAACCTAGGTTTGGAGGAACTGAAATGTGGCTTAGGCAGGAGTCTGAAATATGAGAGGAGAATTTTTATAGCTTCCCTGATTCTGGGAGGGCAGACATAAAATACACCATCAAAAACTCCTTGTATTACATCTTGTGAGGTGTATTACAATGTAAAAATATTGGTGCTGGATGGAAACAAAATCTCAGATCACTTAAAGAATATTTTTTAAAGCAGAAGAAAAAAGGGAAAATTATAAAACTAGAGCAGCTAAGTGGCGCAGAAGATAGAGCACTGGGCCTGGAGTCAGGAAGACCTGAGTTCAAATTTGGTCTCAGACACTTACTAGCTGTGTGACCCTGGGCAGGTCACGTAACCCTGTTTGCCTCAGTTCCCTCATCTGTAAAATGATCTGGAGAAAGAAACTGCAAACCACTCTAGTATATTTGTCAAGAAAATCTTATATGAGGTTGTAAAGAGCCAGATATGGCTGAAAAACAACCAAAGAAAAGTTTAAGGTTTCAAAAAAGTCATTTTTAATGACTCAGTAGAGCATGACATAAAACAAATGAATAAAAAAGGTTATTTTTTTGTAACTCAAGTTTTACATTGCTGAACGGCCAAATGATTAGTTCTTAATATACAGTTTTACCCTAAAGAGGAGATAAATTCTCAATACTTTCATTAGATTTCTTGGATGTTAACTAATTTTAGCCTCTAAATTATCTTAGCTAACAATAGCTCACCAAAGTTAACAATTGGGGTGCTTCCTCTCTGTGAAGTCTGGATATATTACAAAGCTACTCCAGTACAAGTTTGGGTATGGTACATCTCAGAGAAAGGGAAAGGTGAAACAGAATACCTTTACCCCTCTAAAGATTAACAAAAATGATTACAGGGAAGTCAATCTTCTTGCAGTAAGCATGGCAATATCAAACTGCTTTGGGACAATGCTCATTTATCCTAGGTTTCTTTGAGTAACATAATATGAATACTATAATGAAAATAGGGAGGCTGAGCTCTCAGAATACTCAATGCACCCCCAGTGTATTACCTGGAACCCAGGAAGGATCATACACCAAGAAATGTACAAGAGCACAGACAAGAAGTGGAGGGAGATAAATAGCATGGAGTTTAAGGAAGTTTTGGCACTTAATGATAACTTTTAAAAAGAACTAGAAAATGAAGCCAGAACAACATGATGACATAGTCTGGCTAAATAAATATCCTGGCTAAAAGACAGTGAGCATCTATAGTATAAGTATTTCAACAATTTTCAATTCTTTAAAAATTGTTAACATACTTGTATTGTATATAAAGTTCTCCACTTAGATAATAAAGCATTGCGAGAGGGGGAGGAAGAATTGAGAAGGAAGGAGCAAGGCCCCAAATGAACATGTCACCGATGTCCAAAATAATTCTGAGGATCTATCAGGATCTGGAAGTACATCAGAATCATCATTGAGGATACCAATCATACAATATACCAATACTATATTAATACAATGTCACTCCCCAAAATCTTATTTGGATTTAATGGGTTTTGTAGGGTTTTATGGCATAGTTTGGATTTAATTTATTAAAATTATTTTTATTATTTTTTTCAAAAATGGACATAGCAGTCACTTGATCCACCAATGGAAGATTAGGAGTTAGACTTTTGGGAGGCAGAGAAATTGGTGAATACTATTAATTTCTGTGAAATTAGGGGAAATGGTATTTCCATTTAATTGCTCATGTTTATAGGATCTAGAACTGGGAGAGAACTTAATCATATAACCTAACTCCTTTGTTTTACAGATGAGGAAACTAAGGTCCAGAAATACTGACTTGTTAATCACATTAAAGAATCACAGAGTTGGAAGGAACCTTAGTAGTCATAGCATCACAGTATTCCCAGGTCTAGAGCTGTAATGGACCTTAACTATCAGAGTCCCTGGTTTTACAGATAAGGATCTAAAACCCAAAGAGTCTTAGTGACTTGTCTGTGGTCACACCTGCTCTAAGTGGCAAAGTCAGACTTTGAATCCAGATTCTTGGACACCAAAGCCAAAGCATTTTTTGTTGTTTTTCAGAACTTTCAGTCACATCTGACATTGCGATCCCATTTGGGTTTTTCTTGGCAGAGATACTGGAGTGGTCTGCCATTTTCTTCTCTTGCTCTTTTTACAGAAGGGGCAACTGAAGCAAACAGGGTTAAGTGACTTGTCCAGGGTCATACAAGTAGTAAGGTTGGATTTGAACTCAGGAAAATGAATCTTCCTGACTCCATGCCCAACCTTGCCCTATCCACCTTGCCCTCTTGCTGCCCTGAAGCTATAGTTCATCAGTCTATCTAGAACAAAACATCCCTCTCTAGAATCTCTAACTGATGGCCATGTGGCCTCTTTGGGTACTTCATAAAAAAGCGTTCCATACTTAGAAACTTCTTTCTTCTGTTTCGCTGAAACATGCCTGTTGAATAACTAGTGTGCCACACTGTTTATGGTTAGATAGTTTAGAAGCATTTAATCACTACTAAACAATCAGTATTGTTCAGCTGTACTCTTTATTACCCCATTTGGGGTTTTCTTGGTAGTTTGCCATTTCCTTCCCCAGCTCATTTCACAGATGAAGAAACTGAGGCAAACAGGGTTAAGTGACTTTCCAGGAGTCACAGAGCTAATAAGTGTCTAAGGCTGGATTTGAACTCAGGTATTCCTGACTCCAGGCCCCGTGCTCCATCCACATCACCACCTAGCTCCACAGAACAATCACTACAAAATACTAATAAACTCTTGTAAGGAATGGGATGAGTAGGAAGAAGGCCAGTCTTCACTGTACCACTTTCTAGACATTTATACTTGGGTAAGTCACTTGATCTCTGTAAGCCTCAACTGCTGCATTTATCAAATAGGGATAATGCCTTTCTTACCTGAAGGCAAAGGGAAGAACCAGATGATCATTTATAGTCCTTCCCAGCTCTGAAATTTAGATCATGAAATACTGTCATGATCTAAGGTGAATTTCTGATTTATTTTGTGGTATCAAACTCTTCCCTCCCAGCAATAGCTTTAGATGATTATATATAGTTTTGCCAATGGTAAGTAACATTGAGAAGTTTATGTCATTTATACGTATAAAGTAACAGACTCATGAATAGCACGACCATACCCAGAATCTCTGCAGTCTCTAAGTGCCGTTCAGGAAACATTTGTGCCGTGAAAGTAAATACTGCTGGTGAAGTGAGTACCACAGAAAGGCCATGTGGCTGCAGGGAAAAAGCGAAATAGAACACCAAAAAATCATGAGCATTCAAGGAGATGAGAGTCTGTTCTTCAATCAGCAGGTTCTAAATACTGACCTGTTTATCATGTGATTCAAATAACTGAACATTAGCCCAAAGCTACCAAAAACAGACAATAGATTTTTAAAAAAATTACCACCAGAGGATGGTCCACTTTATAATCCTTTGCCTTATATGTCTTCACCAAACCAGAAATTGGGTAAGACATCCCATGGCTGGAAACAAAAGAAATTTGTCATTCAGATATATGGATGTGACCATTTCAAGTCTCTAGATCAACAATAAAAAAATTCTAACATGAAAAATTCTCCTCTAGGCAGGATATTTTATAAAAGACACTAATGAGATAGATTGTAGGGATACCATACACAGCTCTGTTTCATGTAAATCTGCCCATTTCTCCTCACCCCTGCCTAGTTGACCTGGGAAACTTAGAGATACTAGAGCTAGAGATATGCCTTGTTGATGAACAAAATCTGTGAAGTATTTCAATCCCAGTGCGTATAGTATGAATGAGAAATGAAATGTGACACATGAGAAATGAATGTTGACACAAGAGAAAAAAAAGGTACCCATCTGTCCCCCCCGCTTAATTGGCCTTCTTGTCTCCAAAGATGAGACAGTATCATTCAGAAAGCTTCTTTAACCAAATATGATGGAGTTTTTAATGAACACCTGATGATGCTTCCTCAGCACACACCCCCTAAAGGATGTTGTCTTCATTATAAATGCTACAGACTGAAGGGAACATTGGGGATGCAATGTGTTCCTTAAAGATACATTATAGTCATCACTGATATTTTACCAAATGTTTCATTTAGTGAGGTTGGATAAGTAGTTGTGCATGATAATGAAAGACTCCAGAATATTTCTAGTACTAGTGAATATACTAATTAATCTACAAGACTATATATTTCATGTTTTCACTTGTATGTGTGTGTGTGTGTATATATATATATATATATATATATACATACATATATATATATATATGTGGAATTCCTGGTTTCCTTCAAAACTAAGCTGAAGCATACCTTCTACATGAAGCCTTTCCTGATCTCTTCTATAGTTTCCAGTGTCTTTCCTCCCTCAAATACCTTGTATTCATTTTGTATAATATTCTATGTGCATAGATATACATATATATATACATGTGTGTGCACATATAAATACATATATATGTGTATCTATCTATATGTGTAAATAATGTGTCTCCATTAGAACATAATCTCCATGAGGGAAGGAACTGTTTAATTTTTGTCTTTACAGCCCTTGTACCTAGCATATAAGTAGGCACCTAATAAATGCCTGTTGATTGGTTGCTTATAAGATCTTTGAGCAAACAGGTGATGAAGTGGATAGAACTGGTTGCAAAGTAGACCTGGGTTCATATCAGGCCTCAAATACTTCCTAGCTGTGTGATGCTAGGTAAGTCACTTAACCCTGGTTTGCCTGAGTTTCCCTCTATGGAAAATGAGCTAGAGAAGGAAATGGCAAACCACTCTAGTACCTTTGCTAAGGAAACACTAAAAAGGGATCATGAAAAGTTAGGCTCAACTGAAAACAACTTAAAAATATTCTTTGAGTAGAGGGATAAAGTTTTATTCATTTTTTAATATTTCTCTTAATACTTAGAGTAGTATAGGCACTGACATGTAGAAATTGAATTAAATAGAGTACTATTGAAGAAGGTTAGTTCTACTAAAGTTTTTTTCCTTTTTCCCTTTTGAGGTGATGGTGGAGAGTATAAAAGAGCAAATGTCTTGCTTGAAGTCAACAATTAGTGACATTAATTTATTCAACAAATATTTAATGAATATTTATGCTGTGTGAAGTGATACATTAGATGTAGATAATAAGATTCATTTCCTGAACTCATGGGCTTCACAATCTAATAGATGAATTCAAACTATCCATTAACTGAGAAAACATTTGTGGTAGGTTAAGTTGAAGCCCTTACAATGGCATCTCTGAATTTACCCACTTCTCTTAAATCTGGACGTTAAGATGAAATCAGATCTGGGCTTAACTTACCACAGATGAACTCCAGCATTTCCAAAGCCAATACCAGCAAAAGCGCTTGCCAAGTGCATGCTGGACCTTGCCTCAAGGTCATCAGGATTTCTGACAGCTCTGTAAATGACAGAAATAAATATCCAACATTAAAATATTAGCACTGGTATTACCACTTGGAAAAAGATGCTTGAGAGAGAGAGATAAGAAGAGAAAGATCTATAGGAAAAAAGGTTTTGAATAATTCAAACTAGTTTCCTAAATCAAAGCAAAGGGAGAAATAGTGTCCAATAAATAGTTTCAGTAGAGGAATAATAAATATGCTGTCATAGTGGCCATATGAGACAAAAGCCCTGTGGGAAGAAAAGCACTGACCCTTAAATTTTAAGACATTGCTTTAGAAAGAGTCTCATTTTTCTTCTTCAACTGTAAATGATCATGACTAAACCATAGATTTTTGTATATATATATGTATATGTATATATGTATGTATGTGTGTATATATCAACACAAATATGTATGTGAGATTATATATGTGTGCATGTGTACACACATACATACATATATACACAAACATATTCATATATGGGATTATAATGAAACTCTCTCTGTAGTCGTTACCTATGCATACCAGGGAGCTAGTACAGACTAGAATATCATTTTTTTAATTTATGGTTGCTTCAAGATGGATCCATTAGGAGCTTCTTTTGGTATCTTTAGAAACAACACACACCCTTTAAAATTTATGAGGATAGAACTGAGATATTATTATAGTAAAAGTTTTTCTTTACTCTTTGTATTTTCACTGTCACTAGAATAAACAATGAATTTTTGAGTCTCATTTTCAAAGCAGCAGAATCCTCATACAGTACTTGAAAATATTATTTAGAGCACTAAGGTGGAACCCTATCAACTGAGTTTCTTTCTCCCTTTGTTAGTCATGATTTTATCTCATTGAAGGTTTTATGCTGTAAAATAATGACACAGCTTCCCACTCCACCCTGCCTCCAATCCCACCCTGCTCCCCTTCCCTGCTTCTTTTGGAGTGGTTAGTTGTATTTCATGTTGTTCTTCCACCAAAATCCTATAAAAGCTCCCCCATTTTCTTTTATAGAAGGCTAAAAATAGCTGACTTGGGAGGTTTCTATGTCTCCCAACTCATCTGTCACCCTCATCTCCGGCTAGTGCTCTGACCATCCTCCTGGCTCAATCTCACCACCCCATGCTGGCAAATGCAAGAAAGACTTGCAGTCAAAAGAGCTGAGTTTTAGTTCTAGCTCTGTGACTTTGGCAAGTTATTTTTAGCTTTGAAGAGCTTCGGCTATAAACTGGGGATAATAACACCTGATGTGCCTACTGCACAGAAATTGCGAAAATGAGATGATGAACATGAAAGCAATTTTCAAACTCTAATGTGCTACACACGTGTATGCTGTTGTAGTTTTTTTTCCCCTAGGTCACCTGAAAGTTTGTTTTCTTTCCTTCCTTTTGATATTGGAGATGGTGTCCTTTCTTTTCTCCAAAACACATAGCTCAAAGCCTACTTCCTTCCACGAAGACTTCTCTGTTAAGACAAACATGAGGAAAAGTACTCATATCTACACATAGCCCTCCAGTGTACCTTTCCCCATGTGACAGAAATAGTGACTTCCATATTTCCAGGATCTGCGATTTTTATTGGTAGAGGTGAATGAAGCCACTGATGCAGATGACAATCTTTCTACAACTTAGATGATGGTTTCTGAGTTGTCATGGTAAAAAAACTCATCATGGCCAAACTGGTAATGAATTTGCAAATAGAAACACACACACACACACACACAAAGTTGTCTTGATTGCACTGTATTTGCATTTTTTGATGGATAGGAAATAAGCTTTTAAGAGCAGGGACCATAGTTTCTCAACATCTTGGTACTTGTATACTGAAACTATATTTCATGAATATTAAAAAAAGTTAACTGATAATGATCTATATCTTTCTTTGATCACTCTGGTGAACAATTACTTTACCCCCAACCTCACACAACCCTGACCTCACATAATGCTATATTACGTTGTTTTCTAATGTATTTATTATATACTAGTGTGTCTTGAAGTTCTCTGTGTTAGTATCTTAAACATGAATGTAGATGAAGTGAATGTTTAGGGTGAAAAAACTGCTACAAGAAACCTTGTATAAATTCATATGCTAAGCCATGTAATACATTAGTTCATGCTTATATATGTAAGGGGTATTAATAATTTCTCTAGGAAAGGAAGTGCTTTGATAATCATAACTATACTTAGCTCAGACAACTTTTCATTCTCTTCAAGTTAGTTAAGACCAGGGGTGGGGAACCTGGGGCCTCAAGGTCACATGTGGCCTTCTAGGTCCTTGAGTGCGGCCTTTTGACCAAATCCAAACTTCACATTACAAATACCATTAATAAAGGATTTGTTCTGTAAAACTTGAACTCAGTCAAAGTCAAATTTGATCTCAGGTACTTATTGGCCATTTGACCATGTCACTTAATCTTCCTCTGCTTCAGTTTCCTCAACTGCAAAATGGCAGTAATTACAGCACCTACCTTGCAGGGCTGTTGTGTGGATCAAATGAGATAGTATTTGTAAAGTGTTTGGCGAAGTACCTGGAACATAGTAGGAGCTACACAAATGATTACTATTCCCCATTCCCTAAACTCTGCATCCTTCTCCACCCATTCCTTCCCCATACCTAACATTGTTCTATGCAAAGAGTAGACAATAATGTTTGTTGCTATATAAAATCAATAATGGCCACACTGGATCAGAACCATGGTCTATCTGGCTCAATAATCTCTGGTAAAATGTAAACTTATTGAGGGCAAGGATTGTTTTTATTTTTATAAAATCTCAGTAACTCTCTCAATATTTTGAACATAGTTAAATATTATTTATAATATAATATATATCATATATAACATTTATTAATAAATAGTTAAATATAACATACTTATTTAGTGAATGAATATTTTCTTGCTAGTTGAGGGCCCCAACGAATGTTCATGAATTCCTTACATATTTAACTATAACTATAATATAGATATTAGACTCTATTAGCAATTACTTATGGATATATACTTCATAAATTTGTCTAAACCTTTTCAAAATTCATTTAGATATTTTTCCCTTTATGAATTTCCTCTTGATTGCAGCACCATAATTTATGACTCAGTGCATTAAATGTGACAGATAAATAGAACATTAGAGTCAGAACAGATGTAAGAAAACCATTAATCCAACCCTTTCCTTTTGTAGAATTAGGAACCTAAGTAGTAACTTCCTTTTATTTGTCCTTTCCTTGCTCAGTTTCCAAAGAGTATCCACTTTCATCTTGACTAATTACTGACATAGAGCACTTTAAGATATGTAAAGCAGTTTATATACATTATTTAATTTGAGCCTTACGACAAATCTGTAAGACAGATACTACAAGTATTACTATCTCTGGTTTATAAGTGAGGAAACAATTTCAAAGAGGTTTGATTTGTTCCTGGTTAGTTACACAGCTAGTGTTAGTAGTGAGATACGATCTTGGCCTTCCCCAGTCTAGACTCAGCACTCTGTGACATGCTATGGTTCCTTACAATCCTAGCATTCTGGGGTATGGTGAAAGACTTGTGATGACCTCATCCATACCATTCAGGATTTTATGGATTTTGTTCATATTCTTCTCTTGGCCTTTTAACCTTTGCCTTTCTGGTTTGAAGGATCCTAATCTTTTAAGTCTATCCTTATATATCAATCCTACCATACTTTATACCACTTTAGTGGACATTCTCTAATTCCATCATGCCCTTCTTGAGGTCAAATGATCAGAACGATGTTTAGCAGATACCTCATGCTTTCACATAAGGGTAGGATAATGTTTTAGAGTCTACGTAACAGGCAGAGCATACCTCTTAAGATACTTGGCGACAATTTGAAGTGCATGTATGGCCCAGACATCACTTATAGGGTTGCTGCCCTGGTAAGCTGGTCGATTGATTGGATTTAAAGGGCAAGGGCTTCGCATGTGGTAAGGAAGAGCTGTGTATGATTCCAATGCGTGGCTGGAAAGGAAGGGTAAAACAACTGAATGAAATGAAAGAGCTGTTTTCTCTCCATACAAAATATAAATTATTGTTTTGAAAGTTTTTAGTGCTTGCTTTACTGTGGATATGCTGTTGGACCTTCCATTTTTGAGCTTTTATCTACTGATGGTTTTATCTGTCATGGAGGTTGGCTCTTAAGCTCTGTAAATCTTTCAGTACATATATTAGGCTTCTTTTGGCAAAACAAACAAGTGAAGTAATACTTAGGTATTGACTCATTTCACCAATGAGCAGATATTATGAACTATGAACAGAACTGTTAGCTTTGGTGGTAAATAGGACTCAGACCTAAAGTTCTCACCACCAGTCTCCAACCTCATGCTTTTCCGAAGGATGAAGCCTTCTTTGGGGGTGCCCAATTCCTCTTGTTCCCCTTTGATGCCAAACATTTTTTCTTTCTACCTTTACTTTCTCTCCTGTGCCTTACCCTACCTATTTAAATCCCACTCCTTCTTACTTCCAAGTTGACATTTAGCTAATCTAACAAACCTATTTTTATTGTTCTTCAGTCATTTTCAGTTATTTATGACACCTTTTTGGGGTTTTCTTGACAAAGGTGCAGAAGTGGTTTGTATTTCCTACTCCAGATCTTTTTATAGATGAAGAAATTAAGGCCAAGCGAGTTAAATGACTTGTCCAGGATCATACAGCTAATAAACATTTGAGGTCAAATTTGAACTCAGGAAGACTTTTTCTTGACTCCAGGCCTATCCACTACCTATCCTCCATGCTACCTAGCTGCCCCAATCTTATTTTACTTATGTACTAATGGGAAAAGACTTCTGGTCCTTGGATAGCAGGCTCGATCTGTCATCTTGATTATACTGTAAATAGCAGAACATATATAGTTAAAAAGAAAAGAAACAAAGAACAACTTCACAGTTCATATATGATCCTTACCAAAGTACATCAAAACCACTGTTAGCTACCACCCGTGGGGGCATGTGAAGAGTGTGCAAAGGATCAATTATTCCTAGAGTGGGCTTGATAGCTCTAGAGGCAATACCTAAAACATAGGAATTATAAGAACGAATTATATGCATGAATATAATTTAAAAAATATTTTACAATAATTCCGAAAAAATAATTCTCATCTCTTCTGATGAGATTCCTTATCTTTATGACACAGGGCAATGTCACATAGTGAAATTATGCTGGCAAATAAAAGAGAGGCCACTTGGACATTTAGTTTTAGCTTTAATCACTTAAGGCTAAAATGTTTCACTGGGATCCAAGTATTACACAATAGACACTACGCCTCATTTTAACTATGTCACAGGTCATGGTAGCTGCTGCAAAAAACTGGCTAAGTCCGCATTTTGCTATGCTAGAAAAGCTCAAATGTGACAATGAGCCAGAATCTAGGAAAGGAACATTTGGACAAGATTAAACTGGGAGTGAAATGTGATTGTAGGATTGGTTTTTTATTTTGTTTTTTTAGGGAGGGGGAAAATGTAGAAAGGAGGAAAGCAAGCTTCACAATTACATAATGGAATTTCTTAGCTAGGAAGATGTCTCATTGGTAGGGGAGGGGATTGGCATCTCTCTAGAGCTATTATGAGACAAATCTCTACTAAAGTTATACAGTTAGAACTAAACCAAAGGGGCCTTGAATAGCTACTCATTTGTAGGTTTACAATGAGAAGGGAGGAAAACATATAGATGTATAGAAATAAGATATTAAATCTTATTCTCTTAATTTTTCTTATGTCAGAGATTAAAAAAAATAAACTCTGGAAAGCAAGAGAGATGATGAAGCCAAGATTTATTAATAACTTACTGACATTAATGTTCTTACCAGTTTTTACTTTTAAGCGCTCATAGTCAAAAATGGCAACCCCTGTGGTTTCACTCCCTGTTCCAGCTGTAGTTGGGACTAGAAAAAGAGAATATCGATATCAGAATGCATCTCACCAAGGGCTTATGGAAATATTTAATCCGGCCTCAGAAAACAAGGGACAAAATGACATAGCAGTAGGTCAGCTCTTCTGACCTCCTTCATTCATTCATGTTAACAAAGTCTGTATTAGCTAGTGCAGGTGCATTATGGGAAGTTGTGGAGTCTTTCACACCAGTGCACCAACAGCCACAGCTGTGTGTTCACTCGCAAGCTGCTCAGCATCCCTTGTAAGAAAACTCAAATTTAGGTTCTCTGAAAGGCTTCTCCTCTGGCAACAAGCATGGCAATGTTCTGCCATTGCTCTGCTTCATGGTTCTGGACATCCTGTCAAGGTTTTAAACTTTGCTAATCACCCCTCTGCGTGATGCTGACACAGTTTTCACCAGGGGGTGCCATTTGCCAGACATCAATTATCCTCCTTCCTGCTGATACCTAATTCACATCAAAACACTTCATTTGTCATCAACTGAATCCCACCACACATCACATCACAATGATCCTTCACAATGGGCAATGGGCTGGGGGTGGAGGTAGGAAGGACTGTTTTTAAGTGTAGATGTAAACAATTCAGCTAAAAAAATACCACAATATTGATAAGCTTCCCATAAAAATAGGAAGGGGAGAATGGCATAAAGATGATAAAGTATGATGTGACTGGGGAGAAACCACTGTCATTCGCATTTGCATGTCTGTGAAGAAATGGCAGGGAATGGAGCAGATGTAATTCACAGCCGCTCCCATAATGTGGTTGATGCTACCCACATGTCACTGGGGAGGGACAAAGCACAGGCACAGCTGAATGGTAGATCATATGGGAGAAAGAGTCAGGCCAGCACTCGAAGAAACAATGAATGGTACCCTTCAACACATCAACAGCCAGTAAGATGGAAAAAGACAAAGAAAGATTTACAGCCAATAGGAATACAATATTCTGTGTCCAAAAGCATAAAGTTATTTGGTAGTGGGGCATGGTATTGGGTAAAGAATTATTCTTCCCACCTGGTTACTACTTCATGATTTAAATTTAGGGAATTTTCCATTCACAAGTTTTCCGCATTTGTGGAATAATATAGATCATAGAATAGATTCTAATATTTAATAATACGCACTTGTTTTCATCTCTAAGCTGTCAAAGTCCTGAAGTGAAGTCAAAACAAGGTATCATCCTCATGAGCTGTCTTTTATGAAATTGGCATTCTTAAATTATTGGATTAAAAATGATCTTCTCCCTCCCCAATGCATCAAAGGTGTGGAGGTTAAGCAAAAGTGCACTTTACCTGCAATCAGGGGCTTAAGAGTTACAGTGACAGGTTTTCCTTTTCCAATGGGAGCATTGACATAATCTAAGAAATCACCATCAGGGCTGGAGGCATACAGGTTGGCAGCTTTACAAGTGTCTATGGTAGAGCCACCACCCACAGCAACATAGGCATCAAATGCATCT
This sequence comes from Bettongia penicillata ogilbyi, assembly GCA_023548195.1. Lineage (NCBI taxonomy): Eukaryota > Metazoa > Chordata > Mammalia > Diprotodontia > Potoroidae > Bettongia > Bettongia penicillata. The sequence continues at coordinate 2,006,940 of JAJHZJ010000624.1, read as the reverse complement.
CTTTTGGCAAATGCAATAGCTTCCATGAAGCTTGGAAGAGAAAAAAGAATCGTCATCTTTCATCAGAAATTGGCATTCATATTATTAAATACTTCTGTTCAACGACAAGTGTTTGTTAAATGCCTGCTATGTTTTGAGCACTGTGCTAGGTGCAGAGGATATAATGACCAAAATGAAAGAACACTGGACTTGGAATCAGGAAGACCTGAGTTCAAATCCCACCCTGGACACCTACTAGCCCTGGGCAAATCACTTAAGCTTTCTGTGCCTTTGATTCTCATCTATAAAATAAAAAAGGATTGAGCTAAGTGGTCTCAGAAGTCCCTTTCAGCTCTAAACCTGCAATCCTATGGACATGCACACAGAAAATATATGAGTTTACAGAAAATAAAAACAGCGATAAAAAGATGGGTACCACTAACATAAGGAAAATGCAGATATTAAGTAATAAGAGTATGTATTTGCCATCATTTGAAGGAGCCAAAATCCTCCCCAGATTTTACCTCCCCTCCCAGAATACCTTTTATCGGTTGGTTCCACCCTGACTTTATTGTAAACTTTAAAGTTGATGCCATTCTTTGTTAAGGAATTCATGACTACTTCTACTGGTGGCATCTGGGAAAGGTTCTCATCTGTCATCAGACAAACATTTTTAGCACCCATATTTTGAAGGTCCTATAACACACAAAAAAAATAATAATTCTGAAGCGATAGCTGGATTTGTTAGAACCACGGCTCTCTTGACAGATAAATTTGAACAATTCAATTCCTAGGATACCATTTTTCCTAGTATTCAATTATCACTTATTATTTTCAATGGATGCCTACAAAATAAAATGTAGACTCTTAAATGCTTACCATGCCCACCTCTTTTGTCACTCCTGCCCCATATCTAATATTTGAAACTGCCATCTGTAAGAAAAAAGTTAAGTTGTAAAAATGTGACATATGTATAAATGTTAATGATGATGATGATGAAGACTTAATGTAAAAACTTTAATATAAAGTTCTCATCTGCATCCTCTCTTCCCTCGCAATATTACTACTATAATAGGCTATTAAAAGGATGGTCTCAGTATGGAAATGTTTTATAGGATTGCACATGTAATAACCTATATGTGATTGCTTACTGTCTTGGGAGTGGGGAGAAGAGGGATAAATAGAATTTAGAACTCAAAACTTAAAAAAAAAACCCAATGTTAAAAAATTATTTTAACATGTACTTGGGAGAAAAATATATATACAATAATAATTAAAAAAGAATAGTATCACACTGCCTTGAGCTTTTTCCAGTCCACCCTTCACATAATTCTAAAATAAAGTTCCTAAAGCACAGCTCTGATTATATTACACACTGTTCTGCTCAAAAATCTTTATGGACTCCCTATTGCCTGTAGCATAAAATGCAAACTTCTTGGTATAGAATTTAAGATCATTCACAATCTAGTTCCAACTGACTTTTTCCACCTTATTTCCTATGTCTCCCTTCCATGTACCCTATGTTTTAGCTGATGAACTAGATATTTTGTCTCATTTCTGTCCCCTATTGCCTAGAATGCATTTCATCTCTGCCTTTTTTATGTATCTATGTATCTATCCATCTACCCACCTATTTATTTGTTTGCTTATTGATTTACTTATTTATTCATTCATCTATTTATCTATCCATCCATCCATCCATCCATTTATTTATTTATCTGAACTCTTTATTCCTTTAATGTTTTTGAGTTCAAGTGTATCTTTCAGGGAGCCCCTGATCTCCTTCCCTCCTCCAAGTAAATATGTCCTCCCCCCTCAAATTTTCCTAGTGACCTTTTTCTGGGTCATTCTTCACTTCTATCACACTCTTTTGTTATTTCCTCTAGTAGGACATGAGCTCGTATGAGGGTAGAAACAGCATATCTTTTTGGTGAGACAACCAGGGTTAAGTGACTAGCCCAGGGTCACACAACTACTAAGTATCAAGCATCTGAAGCTAGATTTGATCTTCTGGGCCACCCAGCCCACTACTTAGCAGTGGGACTTTGAACATAGTATGCCCTTGCTGAACTGAACTGAATCTAAGACATATTTAGTCTCCACTGTCCACTGTTGCCAACTGTATGTTGGCTCAACTTTCCCTCCAAGTCAGCAGCAAACTGTTCACATTCAGAGAAGAGCTCTGATTTGTTGACAGTAATTCTTCTGGTAATCACTTTGCCTTGGGGGTGGCGCTTTTGATGAATGCGAATATTTATCTTGGAAAGGATAACTCTATGATCACTCCAGCACTCTGTACCACACATTGCCTTTGTGAGTCTCACCTCTGGTCTGTCTCTTCTTACAATCACATAGTCTATTAGATGCCAATGTTTGCTGCTAGGGTGCATCCATGAAGTTTTATTGCGTTTATGTAAACGGAAAACAGTGTTGGTAATGAGAAGGTCATGCGATGCACAAATCTTCACTAGTAAGTGACCATTGCTGTTGCTGTTTCCAGCTCCATTCCTCCCTAGGACTCCCTGCCAAGTCTGGTAGTCTGAGCCTACTCTAGCATTAAAGTCACCCAGAATGATAAGCTTGTCCTCTTTTGGGACATTGATAAGGGTCTCTAGGTCTTCATAAAATTTTTCTTTGACTTCATCAGGGTTAGAGTTAGGGTTAGGGTGCATTTAGTCTACATACAGCATTAGCTGACTATCTAGGGAACTGGAATTTTTATCACATCTGTATGATAGAACAGAAGACTTCTAGGCATTTGTTATCTATTACACAGAGCTTCAAGATTTTCAAAGTGCTTTATATGTTATTTCACTTGGTTTTCATAATAATGCTGTGAGCTAGGTCCTATTATTATCCCAGTTTTTTCAGAAGAAGAAACTGAGGCAGAGAGAATTTTAGGTGACTTTCCCAAGGTCATTCAGCTAGTATCTGAGGCAAAATTTGAACACAGGTCTTCCTGACTATAGGTCTTGACACCTTGCTGCCTCACAAGAGATATATCCTGAATGTAATTTGTGCTAGAAAGGGTTCTTACAATTATAATGAGTTTATATCAGTTTAATTATTAGCTTTAAAATATAAATATTTGATGACTGTGGTAACTACAGCCTTAAAAATCACTACCTAGCTAGGTTACACAGTGGAAAGACTGCCTGGAGTTGGGAAGATTTGAGTTCACATTTGACCTCAGACATTTACTAGCTATGTGATTTTGGCACTTCTGCGTGCCTCAGTTTTCTGAACTATAAAATGGGGATAACCATAGCATCTGCCTCCCAGGGTTGTTGCAACTATTAAAGTGTTCATTTAGCACAGTGTAAGTGCTATAAGGATTTTATCGTTATTAATATTTTTACAGAAGTGACCTTTGTCTCAGTAGTGGCCTTGTATATCAAACGTGTGAAGACAAACTTAGCTATGGAGACATTCCTTTACCAGGCTGGCAGTAGGGTGATCATGCTTTCTTTGTTTTGCTACAGCCATCATCAATATGATCTACTAAATTATGGAGAGCTTGCTAGATCTGTCACAATGATGATTTTACAAACACCTAAACTACTGAAGCAAACTTTAAAAAGGCACCAGATAAATTAAGTATTGTTTTCTCTGATAATTTATAAGAAATATTAAGTTGTTTTCTACCTCAAATGCATACTCTGTTGTTTTCTCAGAGGCAGGAAGCCCAGGAGCTGGAAGAGAAGTTGAATGATGAAATCAGTGTCAAAATGAGCCTCAAAAACCAAAGATATCATTACTCAAAATTGACTGAAGTTTCCAAAGAGTGAACATTTAAGTGTGCCCTTTCATAAAGAAGGGAAATGTGTCAGATTTCACTGTTGCAATTCTAATTCAATTTAAAATATTTTTGGTTAAGTTAACCTGTAGTCCTAGACTGATGTTGTTGGAGGTATGGCTCTAATGTCAACATTCTCTTAGTTCAAGTTCCTTCTGGGGATGAAAGGAAGCACTCATAAGTCACTGATTATTTGAAAAAAGGAGATTTACCTTGCCCTAACACAGCAAAGACACAAGGACACAGTGACACTTTGCTTCCTTCTTTGGATAAGGTCCAATCCCCTCTCCATATGGAAATACACTAGTAGGTAGGTCAGTGTGCTCTTTAGGCACCAGTCCCACATGCCTTAGGTGATCAGGAAGCTGGAGTAGTCATATCCCAAAGAAACTTGTGTCTTCTTTTAGATAAAACCTCCCCATGGTGTGGGTAGGAGGAAATAAGCTGTGTCTAAGGAGATGCCTATCACAGATGCTTATTTTGAAAATGAATAGAATGATTTTAAATATTCTTCACTGAATACATTATTAACTATGTAAGTTAAAAATATGTCAAATATTTTTTGCCTAGATAAAATGATTTGATATGTCCAGCCCAAGCAGTGATTACGCAAATAACTTGTACAAATGTTATAGCTCAAGCCCCATCTCAGATTAATATAGGGCTAACATTTTTAGTTGCTGGGAGGATTAAACTATGAAACTTCTTGGAAAACTGGAGAAATGGTAGAAGTTAGGTAGAAATTACACCTCAAACTGTATGCCAAAATAAACTCCAAATGATTACATTACCTAGACGTAAAATGTAACATCATAAACAAATTAGAGGAGCAAGGGAAAAAATATCTTTCAGCTCTATTGATAGGGTAAGAGTCTGTGACCAAATGGAGACAAAAGATCTCCCAAAATAAAATGTACAATACTGATTATATAAAATTTAAAAGTTTTTGCACAAACAAAACCAATGCAGCTAATATTAGAAGGGAAGCAGGTAAATAGGGAAAAACATTTTTGTAGCAAGTTTCTCTAAGATCTAATTTATTATTTTTAATGACTTTAATAATAGTTATCATTTATATAGTACCTTAAAGCTTGCAAAGCACTTTGCAAATTCCATCTCACTTTATTCTCTGACAACTCTGGAATATAGGTACTATTGTGATTACCATTCTACAAATGAAGAAATCATGGCATAGTTTAAATTAAGTCATACAGCTTTTAAGTGTCAGATGTAGGATTGAACTCAGGTCTCCTTGACCCTGATCTAAAACTCTATCCACTGTATTACCTTTCCACGTGAGAGACAGTAGAGTTAAGTTTCCACAGAGTTGCTAAGTTGAAGAAGTCACTGAAAAAAAAAATGTTAGATAAAGGGGTCTAGCAGATTGCATATGGGCTCATCCAATCAGAAGACAGTCAGTGGTCTTCAGAAAACTGTAGAATCAGAATAGGGGTTGATCCAGACTTAACTGGTTGGGGAATATGACCAGGAATAACGAGGAGAAATCTTCTTTGATTTGAGCTTACTTAATAAGCTCCTTGCATATTAACTTCTCCACCCAGGGGGGAGAAATAGCACAAAATAAGGCACAATTCATATGTTAGAGAAAGGGGGGAAACATATTAAGGAGGTATGTAATGGACATGTAAAGAAGGTTGTGACCTAAAGGGGAACAGATCAATCTGTCCTCTGATGGGAGGATTTGTTCTGAATTAACAGTATAAAACCAATTTCACTTCTGTATTAGACATTTCCTCCTCCCAAAAAGGAGTGGAGTTTACTTTGGCCAAAGTATTCAATTCCTCTGAACTCTGCTGTAATACATTTTCCTTGATACCTTTTAGCGTCAACCGTGTTTCTAACACACTTCAACGTAATAAGTTTAAGTCACTCCCCGCAGTTCACAAATGGTGAAAGGATATGAACAGGTGGTTTTCGAAGGAAAAAAATTCAAGCTATAGCTGTGACTCTGTAAGCTACAAATTACCCAGCAGGTGCCAATCTGCATTGATTGAGGATGTTTCCTCATTAGAAATTTACCGACTCAATGAAATCACAGGTCTTGTTTTTGGTCCTTGGTTTTTAAAGAGGACCATGACATCTAGAAGATGATGTCATGAATTAAGTGAGGAGGGCTGTGCAAGGTCACCAGCCTCATTTTCTCTTCCAGAGCCAGCTGGGTCCAAAGGCAAGATATTTGTCAGGACAACTGGAGACAGCCCCAGCTTCATAGCTTTTTAAACTGTTTCCCTCCTTTTATTGTGGAGGAAATTCCAGATCTGTAATTTCTTCAGGAGGAAGACTCAATTGATGCACAATTTTTTCTATAACTTACCACCTTAAAAAACCATCTGAGTTACTGAAAGGTTGTGACTTACTTATGGTTATATACTGTAGTACTTGTATATGTCAGAGGCTGAATTTGAACCCAGGTCCCAGATTTTCCTGATGCTAATACTGGTCTTCTAGCCACAACACCATGCTCCCTCTATTATTTTTTTCCCTTAAGAAAAATTAGGATACCACAGAAACTGAATCCTTGATGTCTCTCTAAGAGTTGATTCAATATTTTGAAGTGGGAATCAAGTGGTTCTTTGTTAATTCTAACATAGAAGAAAATTATTATGAAAAAGAAAAGACCTCTATGCTTTTCAGGAGGACCCAACGATTGAGTCACTCCTCAGCCTGACAGATGAGTTAAAATCTGGATTCTGAATCAATGAATCAAGCTACGATAATAAGCCCCAAATTCTTTGGGGTTAAGCTTGAAAAGCTAAGCCAATAGACCAATATGGAAATACACTATTATGTCTTCCTCTTTGTTCCCCTCCTTTACAAACTTCTCTGTTGTTTTCAGCTGTGGGTTTCATGCTGTTAGGCGCCTTCCTTACCACCCCTTGTCAGGTTGCTTGGGTTTGACCTTTCTTTCTAGGGTCTAAATCAGTTTTTGTACTACTAATTAATATGACATTCGATGGACATGCTGATGTTACAACGGGTATCCTGCTAGTCTGTTGGACAATGGTCATTGTGAGGACAATGGACTTTGTAAAGGTTTAAGACTTTGTGGGAACAGGAGATTGTCAGTTTATTCTAGAAATTTGGAGAAATGGGGTGTTATTTTAAACACTCATACACATATATACACCCCCCAAAATATCATTTATTTAAAAAAAGACCACACTAGTGTCTTTTCCTTAGAGAAGCCACTCTTATCTTTAGCTTCCTTTTCTGACTTCTATTGGAAGAAAATTTCATCTTGAAATAAAACACCCTTTTGATGAATTCAGATTGAAGTTCAAATTCTATCTGAGCCACCATTTTCAGACCTGTCACATCACGTACAGTCCTGTGTATGTCACTTCTATCAAGGGTAAAACACTGTAAAAGTATATACTTCATATCTATCCTTAACCAACGTTATATATCAAACTACAACTACATGCTAATGTAATTCAGTTGTGTACAACTGTGACCATTAGGTCATTAAATAGGTCATTTAACCTTTTATATTCACAGAACCTCTGTCTCCCTCTTAAAGTTATGTTCATTTTCTTGCTTTGCTCTTTGTCCTAATTTATAGCAAACTTGGTTTGCAGAGATTAAAATTGTAGCTGTTTAAAAAATAAAATACATTACCTTGGGAATAAGTGTGAGAATGAGTTGGACACTGGCACCTAAGGAAAAAGAAAAGAGGAAAGAATTATTCAAGGAAAACTTACAAAGTCAGAAGTTAAGATACTTGGTGGTAACTGTTCTATTATATTCCATTGCCCGAATTCTATAAAATGCAAAATGGGTAATGAGTCACTATTAGCCATTATAGCATAAATATATCTAGGGATCACTGTGCATAGCAAATGGATAATCTCCATAGCTACAGATGGACAGGGGCTAGACCACTTATTCATTCATTCATCATTCATATTCATTTAATATATATTTACTGTGTACCTACTATTCTGGAGATAACAGTACCTAATATAATAGGTATTCAGTAAATATTTTTATAATCTATAGTGAGGATCCAACTGATAAATTCCTATCCCTTCTACAGTGAAAGGCTGGAGCTTTGAGTTCAAATCCCATCTCCAATGATGACCATTTACTGTCCGATGGCTTTAGTTTCCCCATCTGTAAAATGGCAGGCTTGGACTAGAGGACCTCTGAGGTCCCTTCCAGTTCTAAGTCAATGATATATATTATTGTCCATTTCAAGGTTAACCCCTCCATCTATGAGCTCTGTCTTATTCCCTCCCACATCCTCTAGGAATTCATTTCCTAAATCTTTCCCACTCACTTGAATCTTCAATCTTTGTTTCTTATGAACTCTTTTCCCTTATGCCTTTAAATCAGAACAGAACTTCCTTACTAAAAACAAAAATATCCCTCCCTCAAGTGACTGTCCCAGCTGTTTCCTTCCTTTGATCTCCAAATTTTTGTAAAAAGTGATCTGCCTCTTCTTCATCTATTTATTTTTCCCACTTCATAGTATTTTATTTTTTCCAGTTACATGTAAGAATAGTTTTCAACATTCACTTTTGTAAGATTTTGACTTCCAAATTTTTTCTCTCTCCCTCTCCTCTACCCTCTCCAAGACTGCAAGCAATTTAATATAGGCTATATGTGTATGATCATATTAAAAATATTTCCACAAGTGGTCACCATTTCCTCACCACCCCTTTATCTCCTGAAAGTCACCCAGCCTCCATCACCCTGGTGGTATCTCATCACCCTTCTGAAACTACCCTCTTGATAGTGAGGTATCAAGTGACTTTTTATTCATTCACCATTCTCCATTCTTCTACAGTTAACACATTTGCATCCTCCCTCCCTTTGGTAACAGTTCTCTCTTAGCCTCCAGAACTCTGCATTAATCTGGTTCTGTTTCTTTACTTTTTGAATCCTCTTCCTGCTTTTTCAATAGCAAGGGTTCATCTTATATAGCATTTTAAGGTTGATAGAGTGCTTTTGATGATCTCAGAGGCCAATTCTTATTCTTCTGGGCAATCACTAGAGTATCTGCCACAGGGACTTGTGCTTGCTATATTGTTGAGTGGTTCAGATAATCATGATTTGGAGAGAAGGCATGAATCATGAATGTTCACTGAATGGCAACATATTTTTATAATAAATCATGACTGCCACCTAGTGTTTTGAATGGTGAAACATCAATTGATTTTATTCAGTGAAGTAAACATACTGGAACTCTGAGATCCCTCAGGATTCTTGGTTTTCATTACATCGCCCATTTGAGTGCTCATTTGAATTTCCACCAGAAGAAAAACAAAGACCAAATACAAACTCATCACTTCCAAGCCTGGATGTGTTTCCCCATTATTTACATCATTAGGATCCATCCTAGTCCTAGGGAGATGAGGTACCTCCAAGGGCCACCTGGTCTTGTCTTGTCATTTTATAGATGAAGAACTCAAGTCCCAGGGACAGTAAGTGATCTGCCTGAGGCCACAGGAGCTCTTCCACTGAGCCAGGCTGCTATGTTTAGATTTTCTTTCCATCTCATTTCCACTTATGTCTTTCTGTCATAGGGCTTGCCTCAACTAAATACTTTTTTGTTTACCTTCCTATTTCCACTTGTATTCCTTCACTGCTTTCCCCCCTTCCCCCATCTTTTCCATGTTTCAATTAGTTGTTAACCCTTCATTTTCTAAAAGGAACAATGTTTCAACTAAAGAAAGGATGAACAGGTGGTGAGAATGTCCTTTACAGGATAGACTGAAATGGTTTCCCTAATTTTTTAGTAGGTCACTGTTGTTCAAAAGTGTCTGACTCTTTGCCACCTCATGGACCACAGAACACCAAGCCCCTTCTACTATTTCTTAAAGTCTCTCCAAGCTCATGTTGATTGCTTCCATCTATCCATCTTGTCCTCTGCCATTCCCTTTTCCTTCTGCTTTCGATCTTTCCCAACATCAGGGGATTTTCCAGTGAGTCCTGTCTTCTCGTTATGTGACCAAAGTATTTAAACTTCAGCTTTAGCATTTGACCTTCCAGTGAATAGTCTGAGTTAATTTTTTTAAACATTGACTGATTTGATCTTCTTGCTGTTCAAGGTACTCTCAAAAGTCTTCTCCAGTAACACAATTCAAAAACGTTGATTCTGCGGCACTTAGCTTTCCTTAAAGTCCAGCTCGCACAGCTGTATGTACATTGATAGTGGAAAAATCATAGCTTTGACTATACCTTACATTCCAGGTTCCTAGTAGATTGGATCTATAGTTAAAACACTTAGTTTATTTCTCAAATTCCAAGCATTAGTAACAAGTATAGGGACTGGATCTGAGATTTCATTGGCCCAGGGAACTTCCAGGTGAGGAAACTCTCTCTAACAATGAAGACTGGCATCTTCTCTGTGACTATAGTCTTGGAAAATGGCCTAAAACACTGAGAAATTTAGTGACTTGCCCAGCCTATATATAGCAGGGCAACACTTGAACCCAGGTCTTTGTGACTCTGAGGTCAGCTCTCTACTATGTGATGCTGCCTGTCAATAAGTAAATAGGAGCTGAAATAGCCAAATGACATATTATTAACAACAAATATGAAGGAGAAATGTGGGCATAAACATGGATATCACATATGTAATGGGAAACACATACCTATCAGGAGTAAAAAATGGAATTTTGCATTTTAAAATGATAGGATGATACTTCCCTCCCTTCTCCCTGCTACCTGACAACCTCAGAACTATTAGCCAGGAAAGGATGTTAGAGGTCATCTCATTTAAGGCATTCATTCAGGAGATGATAAAACTGAAGCCCACAAAGATAAGTGATTTTTTGGCTAGTATTCACACTAGCCAAATTACTTGAGTCAGGCTGTTGACATTTGCCTTTGTATTTGTCATTATTATTTAGGGGTTGAGAGATATAGTCCTTGAGGTTGTATGGGTTGTATAACATTCAGGGAATTCCTTCTTTCATTTATTACGCACTTAGTGTGTGCCTGTCAAAAAAAAACAAACAAAACAACAAATGGGACAGTAGGATTAAACAAAGAGCAAATAAACACCCCCACCCCCTACATCCTGGCCCTCAGGGATCTTACATTCTATTGAAAGAAGGTACACAGATACATTTAAAAAAAACAACAAAGTAATTTCAGGTAGAAAAAAGGTATTAGCAATGGGAAGGGAAATCACTGGGCAAGTCCTTTAACCTCTCACCTCAGTTTCTTCAGCTGCAAAACAGAGATAAGTCCTTGCACTATGTACCTCACAGAAATCCACCTTTTTTCTATTCATTTTTTGGAGAAGGTTTAGATAATGCTGAACCAAGTATTATTAATAAAATAATCTGTCTCAGGAACCCTCCCCCCCCCCAAATCTTGAAGTGTTATAAAAATTTGAGTTATTACTATTATATTCAAACACATAAATGGATCTCTGTTATCTATATGGTTATTGATCCCTCCAAAGATGCAGATTGAAACTTATCCACGTCTATTTATGCTGTTCCATTTTTCTCCCTGTCCTCTAGTAAGTTCAACATTCCACCTGCTGGTGGAATGCTCCTAAATTTGGCTGTCTCTGTTCTCAATCCATTATTGTTACAAAAGAGGAAACTGAGGCCTAGAGTGGGTAAGTGGGTAAGAACTGTGGAATATTAAAGCTGGAAGGGAACAGGCCTTAGAGCTCATCTGGTCCAACCTCAGTTTCCCGAAGCCCAGAAAGGTGAAATTCTTTAAAGTCATGGAATATTAGAGCTGTAACGGTCCAGACTAGAGGCCAGCCCCCACGAGGACACGGAGGGGAGGGAATCTAGCTTTATTCCTCCTTTCGTCCAGCTACCTCCTGCCCAATCCCAACAAACACACGACAGTCCTGCCTTTTGACAGTGGACTCTAGATCAGCGTTCAGCCTCATGCTCGGGGGAAGGCTGCTGACCAGCGGGAAGGGGCAGGCTCCGCTGGGGCACGCAAGGAGGGCTGGGCTCCGGGGCCGGCCCAGCTCGGCTTCCGAGGGCTCCCCGGGGCTCTCGGCCGGCCAGCCGGGGCCCGTCCCCACCGGAGCTCGCCCTGGGCTCGCTCTGGATCCCCGGGGCCCGCCCCAAATCCGGGCCCGAGAGGGGGCCATGCACTCACGCCGCGCGCTGCAGCTGCCTCAGCAGGTGAGCCACCCTGTCCCTGCCCGCTGCGGCCATGGCTGCCCGCCGGAGCTCGGGCCGGGGACGGACGCGGACGGACGGCCAGGCGCTGCCTCAGCGGGTCGGAGGGACGCCGCCAGCTCGGGGCGGGGCCGCCCGGGCCGCGCCCACTGACCGGCCGTCCGTCCTCCCCCGCTGGGCCGGGCCGGGGTCCGGGCCGGGGTCCAAGCCGGGCCGGGGTCCAGGCCGGTTCCCCAGCCCTTTGCCTCCGATCCCGGGACAAGTGAGCCGGCTCTGCACCTGCCCCTTGTGGGACGAGAAGCTTCCTTCCCATTCCCTCCCCCTCCCAGCGGCTAGTCCCCAGTGGAGACACTTTTTGTGGTCCAGGTTCAAGTTCAAGGGGAAAGTCCTTGCCTCCGGCTGTTTATTTGTTGTCACAACTGACCAGCCGGGTCCCCCCGCCCACTGCTCATTCCGCCTCGGGGCAGACCCGGAGCAAGTCCAGAGAGCCGGGACCTTGGCGGGCCGCTGCCGTGTCTTGGGATTAAGTAAAAGAAGCCACTGCAGACTGCATTAAGCACCTAACATTGGTGCGGACTAAACCCCCTTTACTCCAAACACTTTGAGTTAAAACAGAGCGAGAGGGGGAAAATCTTAGTTCAATAGTGGGCGTTGCTAGGAGAAGGGAGGGAAGAGGGCTATGCTCCCAGCCTTCCCTCTAGTCTCTGGACTTGTTTTTTCCTCTGCAAAGTGAGAGGGTTGGTTCAGATGATCTGTTTCTGAGACCCCTTCCCTCACAGATATACTGGTCTATGATTATAGGTCACTGAACCCTTGCTGGGACTCAGTTTCCTCTGCTGTAAAAAAGCGGGGGAGGGAAGAAAGGAGGAGTGAAGAAAAAGCTCTTTCCTTTCAATCTATAGTCCAGTACCAGGACCTGTGTTAGACCCTGAGGATAGAATAAGCAAAAGCCTTACAGCTTACATTCTACCATAGGGAAGCAATACATACAAAGATACGTGTGTAACTAATACCAAAAAATACAAAGTAACTAGAAACTTTAATTTAGTGTCTTCCCTCAGATTATTTCTATTTTTTCCTGATATACTTCTAGTTTGTACATTGCTGCTTGCACACTGTCACTCCTGATTGTGCGCTCCTTGAGAGCAGAGGGAAGGGCTTGTTTTTTGTATCCCCAGCTCTTAGTACCGGGGCACATACACTAGAATCTTCGTCCTTCATTCTCAAAGAGGACCCAAATAACATCACTATGCTGGGGTCAAGGTACAGTGTGTCCGATTGTGGCTGATCAGACCAATAAGAGCTTGAAAGGCTCTGGCACAGAGCACAGACCACAGGTCTGGCACAAATAGCTTGCCACATAGCAATCTTTGTTGACTGGCAGGGAAGGGGGAGATGTACCAATAACTAGGAGAATAACGAAAGGTCTCTTGAAGGCCCCTGAGCATGATTTGAAGGGATCTAGGGACTCCATGAGGCAGAAGTGATAGAGGAAAATAAACAGAGGCTGTGTTCCTCCTTCGTTGCAGAAGACCATGCCATCAAAGACATGACATGCACTTGACTTTGAGTGAGGAGGTCTGTGCAGGTCACCAGTCTCACTTCTCCTCCAGAGCCATCAGAATCCGGTGACCAGATATTCATCAGGATGACTGGAGATGACCCAGGAGGAGGCAGTGGGGGTTAAGTGACTTGCCCAAGGTCATACAGCTAGTGTCAAGTGTCTGAGGGGAGTGTCGGAACTCAGGTCCTCCTGACTCCTGCACTGGTGCTCTATCCACTGCACCACCTACCTGCCCCAAACGGGAGGGGGCTTGGGGTAACAACCACCTGTACAAAGATAAGAGGTGGGAGACAAGATGTTACATGTACAGGAAACACCAAGTAGACTAATCCGGGTGGAAAGTAGGATGAAGTAGGATGTGTGAGGAAGAATATTTGATGAGAAGTCTAGAAAGACAAGATGGAGTCCTATCATGTTGCTATTCAGTTATTCCAGTTGTGTCCAATTTTTCATGACACTATTTGGCATTTTCTTGGAAAAGATACTGGAGTGATTTGCATTTTCTTCTCCAGCTCATTTTACAGAGTTCGAAACCAAGGCAAACAGGGTTAAGTGACTTGCCCAGGGTCACACAGCTGGCAAGTGTCTGAGGTCAGATTTGAACTCAGATTCTCTTGACTTCAATCCTGGCACTCTATCCACAGCACCATCTACTTGCCTCAAAGCAATATTATGGATTTTAAATGCCAGGTTGAGGAATATGTATTTTGTGTTAAAGGCTATCTGAAGCCATCAAAACTTCTTCTGCAAAAGAGTGTCACTTTCAGACTGTTGCTAGCAGTATATTCTACAAAGTAGGCTCTAATATTTTAAAATTAATTCTTACTTTCCTTTCTTCTACTTTTAATTTTTCCATTTTAACAAAAATTTCTTCTGAAATCTTATTGATTTATGTTGGCATGGAGGTTGAGAGTGCAAAACAGTTTAGAATAACGGAGGAAATAGTCTGGGGAAAGTGCTTTGCAAAGCTCAAAATGCTACAAAAATTTGAGTCATTACTGTCCTATTAAAAACAAATTAACCTGTGAGATTAATGTTGGATGCAAGTTGGATGTGGACAGAAACCCATCCACATCTATTCATTCTATGCCTCTCTGGCTTCTTTAGGCTATGTCCCATGAAGGTGAACTCGAGCAGGTACTACAGGACCAGAAAAGCTTTGTACAGCCCAACTGAAGGTGCTTTTCTGTTTACTAGAAGACCTAAGGGTGGAGAAACTTATCAATAGAATTAGTCGACAAATAGCAAATTTTTGGGGTCATAGCAACTCATGAAGAACACCTATCAACAAACAGAGCACTTATTTGTGTTGGTGGAGGAAGTAAAAATGAAATCCAATTTCTTCCCCCAATGTAACAAAAACCCAGTTTTTAGTTTAGTTTTTAGCTAATAGCTGACATTTCTATAATGCTTAATTTTGGATCCTCACAGCAACCTTATAGTGATGTAGGGATTATTCCTACTTTGCAGAAGGGAAAAAAAATTGAGAAATTCAGTGACTTTTCCATGGTCATATACAGCTTGTATCGGACAGTAACTACAACCAGTTATTTGTTAGTTCCAGATCCTATGCTCTTACAGCATGGTACCACATTGCTTGTAGGGAAATATATGAACTGAAAGCTGCCTGTTAGGTTTTTTTGATTATTTTAATTACCCTTTCTCAATTGCTTGGTTATAGTGGGTTGTCTAAAACATGCTATTTCCCGGGTTAGGAGAAAGAAAATGTCTTAAAAGCCCTGGAAAGCTAATTACAAAGAGCCAGATATCAAATAGTTGGCAAGCAGGCTGACTTGTCATTCGAGGGAACTTTACTTCCTAATTAGTTTCTGTAAGGGTTGAAGGCTTCCCAAGTTAAAACAAACCCTTGAAAGGCCTAGCACGTTGCCTTTCACATAGCAGGTACTCATGTTCATTGATGACTTAAAATAGTGTAGTCTACTGGAGAGTACTAGACTTGGAGCCACTTTTTAAGTTTAAATGCGATTGCTATCATTTATTACTTATTTCAATAGGTAATTTGGTTAGTCACCGCCCTTTCTCCAGCCCCATTTCTTCATTTATAAGATGGTGGCGATGGTTTACACTTTACATCTCTAGGGTCCCTTCCAATTAGGCAAATTTTACTTGATCAGAATGTAAATTGTTTAGCATTTGAATCTGTAGTCCTGGATTCAGTTAGACGTGGGCACTGACACTTGTGACTTTGGATAAACCTTTTAACCCGAGTCCATTCCTTCACTCATAAACTGAGAGTAGGCCCTAATGATATCGAAGTTATATTTTAAGTACTATTGAATTTGGAATCTCAAACACTTTACTGTGCAATCATGTAATTATTTGCTATTTTTGGGGGTGGGGTGTGTGTGTGTGGTATCTACAATTTTACCAGATTGCAGAACTTCTGTTGAGGAAATAACCTTTTTCTGCTTGTGAGTCTCCCTGCCTCAAGTGTTTACCCACTAAAGTGATTTTTCTAAAACAAAGGTCCAGTCATGTCAACTCCTCCCTCCTCCCAACTTAATAAACTCCAATGGCTTCCTATTGCCTCCAGAAGCAACACACAATACTGTTTAGCATTTAAAGTCTCTTAGAACCTACTCTCCCCCTCCTTCCCCTTTGCAGTCTTCTTCTACCCTACTCCCCAACACTGGTCTCCTGGCTGTTTCGTGAACAAGATACTCCCTCTCTCTGGGCATTTTCTCTGTCCCCCCCATTCCTGGAATGAGTTCCCTCTTCTGATCTACTTAACTCCCTGGCTTCCTTCAAAGTCCCAACTAAAAATCCATCTTCTACAGGAAATTTTCTCCAACCCCTCATAGTTTTAGTGCTTCCCCTCTCTTATTTCCTGTATATAACTTGCTTCGTAAATCTGTTTATATTCTCTCCCATTTGATTATAAGCTCCCTAAAGGCAGGGGACCGTCTTTTACCTTTTTCTATTTCCAGTGCTTACTTAGCAGTGTCGGTCACCTAGCAGGCACTTTACGTTTGTTCCAGCTGAGGAAACTAAACCCCAGAGAGCAGAAGTTGCTTGCCTAAAGGATCTGCTCAGACTTTTCTGATTCCAAATCCACCTCTTTCCATTGTACTATGCTGTGTTCAATTCATTAATTGCCAGATAACGCAAATTTATTTTCAGCAATCTGGGACATTAAAAATATTCATATACTTTTACTATGGATTAATTCGAATTTTCATTTTAAAAAGTTAATAGGGGTTGACTTTGACTAGAAAACATGAGTCTGTCAGTTTTTGAAAGAATAACAGACAGCTCCAATGGAATATCAGTGCTTCTGAAATAGTAAAAATAAGGCAGCCTTTATAAGTTATGCATTTCTTTAGTGGAGGCCTTAAGGGAAAATAGGGAGAATTACTGCTGAAAAAGCATGAGAGTTATGATCTATATTGGTAAGAGCACTCATACACTAATGAGAAGACAAATTCAAAATAAATTTTTATGGGACCAACACAGAATCACCACCTAATTCCTTCTGAAATTTTCGTCTTTTTAATGCAGTTACCATATTCTGCTTTATATTTCCATGAAGGCCTGATGTACGCTCCTGACAAATTCTCTTCATTTTGGCATTGTCCTGCAACCAATACAAAGTATGCTTAATATACATTCAACTGAAAATTTGCCAACGAAAGGATATGGGTTGCCTAAATATCCACTACTTAGGGATGCTGTGCTAAATTATTACACAGTAAATTCTACTGTTTGGCTAACACAAGCCAAAATGTTCGAGGCAATATTAACAGGACAGTATGGGTGATGAAAAGAACCCCATGTCAGCTATCTTCACTCATACTTACTTGTATTCAGATCCCATCAATTAGGATGAGTATTCAAATTAACGACAAGTTCCCTCTCCTAGGAGTTTTCAAGTTTAACACTTATGTGGTATGAATGTACAATTAAACACTGTAAAACCAAAATGTACCTCATGTTTTTTCAGTTTTTAGGTATTTTCCCCAGACAACCAAAAGTTCTACAGTATTTACTTTCCCTATCAACCTGGCAGTCTGGTGACTGCAGGCTGCCGTTTTGGGGAGGCAAACCCAGAAAGCTACAGTCATATCTCTAAAGAGAGAAGCTCCCAAATAAGAAACATTTTGGATAGGAATTTAACATTTATTAATCTTGACAACTGGTGCTTTAAAGCTTAATTCTGAATTCACAATATGAAACTTTTACTAAAAATATGAACTCTATCCATATATTCCTGAACAATCCCCGCCCCCTCCAAAAGTTTTCAAAGTCTAGAAAACCATTTCAAGTCAAGCTTGAGTCCCAATTCCTCCACATAATATTCCATGATTACTCTGTCCCCATTCATCTTTTTGAATGTCCAAAGCAATTGAATTTTGGGCAACAAAGCTAGGTGCTTAACTATATAACACCAGACTTCTCAGGACAGGGGGCCACGTCGTCATTTCTGTATCCCACTGAAGCCTCGAACAAAAGAAGGCACTACCAATACTGTTCAGTGACTGAACCCAAGCCAGAGAGGAAAATGCATCACTTCCTTCTCTTTCCTCCTGGACGGAATCCTTTTTTGCCCCCCAGGCCAGGTGGGCCCCCTTTCCGCTTGCTTCCTGGGCCAGGCGGTCCGCCTCTGCCCCTTCCCCCTGGACCCGGGGGTCGCCCTTTCCGCTTGCCCCCACGGCCCTTTCTGCTGCTCCCCTTGGCCATCTTCCTCTTCTTGGCAGCCTCCTCCTGGTCCTCCTCCCTCATCTGCTTGTTGGTCGCCCGGGTCACGTCCATCTTGGGCTTTTTGCTGTTCATGACCCTGATCAGCTCCAGCTGACTCTTCTTTTCGGCGGCGAAGTCTCCGATGTTGGGCTGGAACTGGCGCTTCTTGCCGGGGCCCCTGGGCGGCTTCTCCTTGGGCAGCCGCTCCTGGAAGCGGCCCACGGAGGCGGTGGAGACCTTGGCCACCTGCATGGCCTTGCCCAGCTCGTCCCGGCTCTGGTAGCCGGTGGGGCGCATCCCTCCCTGGCTGGGCAGCTGGACCTTGTGCGCCCGGGCGATGTTGCGCAGCCGGTTCAGCTCGTTCTTGGCCACGCGCTCCTTCTTGGCCTGCAGCCTCTTGGCGAACTGGTCCTCGTCGGGGTCGGCGCCGCCGGGCACCTCGATCAGCCACGACTTGGTGTCGTCGCGGGCTCGCTGGTAGCCCCAGCGCCGCCGCCACTGCTTGCTCTCCTCGTCCCACACCAGGCTGCTCTTCTTCCGCGGCCGGATGCCCTTCAGCTGCGCGAACTGCTGCCAGCGGGTGAGCGGCCGCGGCTTGGGCAGCGGCTTCTCGCGGGGCAGCCGCAAGCTGGGCTCGGGCAGCCTGGCCACCACCGCCTCCTCCACGCGCTCCGCCGGCAGCTGCCACAGCCGGTTGATGAGCAGCTGCACGTTGTCCCGCGCCAGCCCCCGCAGCTGCGCCTCCAGTCCCGGCCCGCTGCGCTGCCGCAGGCCCGTCGGGGGGTTCCGGTCAGTGGCCAGCAGGTTGCCCAGGTCGAATTCGAGCTCCAGGTCCTTGTGCACAGCGATGAGCCGCAGCTTCTCCGCCTCGGCCCGCTCGGCCTCGGCCAGCACCTCTTCCACGCTGCGGGTCTCCATGGCTAACCGGGACCCGGGGCTGACCAAAGCCGCTACCGCGCCGCGGCTCGGACCATGTGCGGCTCCCTGTACGCCCTTCCGGAAGTCAAAAGCTTCCTCTTCCGGTGTCACAGGAGAAATTCCGGGCCGACGCGCCGTGACACGAACGGCAGGGGGCAGCGTTGCTGCACTGATTGGACAGGACGCTCGGAGACTTGAGTTGGGAGGGGTTGTGGAGGGGGCGGAGGCGTGTCGTTGTGGGACTACAAGTCCCAGCGGCCCAGCTAGAACTACGGATCCCAGAATGCAGCGCAGCTCCCCACGTGTTAAGAGCTGGTAAGTAGAATTACGAAGTGAGGTCCTGGAAACTCAGAGCCAGGATTTTTGTCTCCTCACCTCGCCGCTGATAAATTAGAGATATGAAAAAGCTGCAACAGTTTTTAAAAATGTAAATTAAAAAATTTTAACCTGATTTTTTACATGGAAAGGACCCTGCAAAAATGGCTTGGGGGATGGAAGTAAGAATTGTTAAGGTCCTACTGTGTGCCCGTCATCCGTGCAGAGCGCTTTACGACGCTGGGCGTTCGATCCTTTTACCGCAGCCCTGGGAGGAAGGTGCTGTGGTGTCGACATGTGACACCCAAGGGTGTTGAGGCTGAGAGACGTTAAGCGACTTGCCCAGAGTCGCACAGCTGGTGAGGGTCCGAGGTTGAATTTGAGCTCGTCTTCCAGATTCCAGGCTGAGCGCTCTCCCACCTTGCCTCCTAGGCCTGTGACGTCACAGAACTGCGGCTGCCACTTTAAGGGAGCGGGTGAAGTGGGTAAGACAGGAAATTGCAGCGTAGCTGACATGGCAAGGTCAGGTGGCAGAAGAGAGTCAGATGGGATCCCCAAGACTGCCACACAGTCCTAGTCTCCGATTCTTCTGTGAGGCCTTCGTTCTGGAAGAGGACTGTAACGTCAGGAAGGTGATGTCATGACTTTCAAGTGAATTGGGTTTAAGTGAGGGAGGGCTGTGCGAAGTCACCAGCCTCACTGTCTTCCGGAGCCTCTGGGCTCAGCGGCAAGATTCAAATCAGGACAATTGAAACGTGGCGTAGGATATGATGGGAGACCTGGGCCTTTTTAAGCTAAGGTTTTCCCAGGTCTCAGTTTGACTGAGGCAATCCCCATTCAGTGATTAAGGCTAGGTAAGAAATGGGGCAAAGAATGGCCTTTTTTACCTAGATAAAAAAAAAATCAATCTGCAAAGGTAAGACCCTCTATCTTTGGTGCCTAACACTCTCTAGCTACCTGACCTTACCAAGTCAAGCTGAGTTTCAGTTTCTTATCTGTAAAAAGTTCAAATCTGACCCCAGACACTTACTAGCAATGTGACACTGGGCAAGTCACCCAACCCTCTTTGCATTAGTTTCCTCACCTGGAAAATGAGCTGGAGAAGGAAATGGCAAAACCAGTCCAGTATCTTTGCCAAGAAAGCCCCAAATGGGGTGATGAACAGTGGGACATGACTGAAAATGGCTGAACAGCAATAGTCCAGATGTAAAGTGATGGCATAGAGCTTGCACCAGGGTGGTAGCAGCGGCAGAAGAGGGAAGAAGACATACATGAGAAATGTATGAAGGTAAAAATTGACAAGATTTAGTCACAGATTGGAATTGTGTGGAAAATTAGGAAAAAAGGATGTAGCCAGAGAAATACATGACCTGAAAAACATAATCCATTTGCACAGCAGTAAGGAAGAATGACAAATAAACATGCTGCATGTTTGTTAGCTCTCCTTTCCATTGGCATCTATCTAATCAATGTGAAGAACATGCAAAGAGGATTCCTGATAAATTGGGTGGACCATCGTCCCTATGGACACGAATGAGAGTTGTCCAAATGGGTAGACATGGATGGGTTACCATTTGCATTTTTGGATGGAGTGCCCACATGGAGGAGATCACACATTCACTGGAGTATTGATAAACTTGAGAGCATTTATGGAATACTAGCATGGAGAAGGACATTGAGACCATGCCATATGAGGATCAAACTGAAGGACTGTCTTCAAATATTTGAAGGACTGTCATATGGAAGAACAAGTAGACTCATTCTGCTTGGTCCTAAGAGGGCAGAACTAGGGGTAATGGGTGGAAATTGCAAAGAGGTTGATTTAGGTTTGATATTAAGGAAAACCATCCTATCAGTTATTAAGGTTCAAAAGTGGAACGTGAAAACCTTGGAAGGTCGTGAGTCATTGGCTGTGTAGCTTCTTGTCAGTTTTGATGTGGAGGAAATTCTTGTTTAGGTACAGAGAGTATCTGAAATTCCTGGTAGCTCTAATAGTCTGTTTGTTCTGCGATTGTTTAATATGTGGTAGTCGTCTTCCCAACCAGACTAAGTTTCTCAGGGACAAGAGCAGGGTCTTACAGATCTTTCATTTTCTCTGTAGCTCTAAGCATAGATGCTTAGGAGAAACTCAACAAATACTTATTGGTGGATTTATGTGGTTGGATGGTTAGTGATTACAGATATTTGTAAAAAAAAATGCAAAGTGTACAGTTATCCCTTCCACATCACAGCTTTATATCATAGTTTAGATATATTATGGAGATCAGCATAAGAAATTAAATGGGAATTTGGGGGAAGTTTTGCAAAAGTCTCAGACAGCACACAAATGCCAGAAGACAACACAGAAAAAGTTTAGAAACTTGGAAATGCATAATATATAGATATATATAGTTTTGTATAATATCAATATATTTTATCTTTTAATACCATAATAATTCAAATTATGGAGAATATTACTTGGAAATAATTCAGTGCCCACATTGGTAGAGAGACAGGACTTCCTGAGTCTTTCCTTCAGAAAATGCCAATTACCCAGCAATATTGCTTCTGGGACTGTATCCCAAAGAGATCATAGACATGGGAAAGGGTCCCATATGTACAAAAATATTTATAGCAGCTCTCTTTGTGGTGACCAAAAACTGTAAGTCAAGGGGATGCCCATCAATTGGGCAATGGCTGAACAAGTTGTGGTATATGAATGTAATGGAATACTATTGTGCTATGAGAAATGATGAAGTGGACAACTTCAGAGAGGCCTGGAAGGACTTACATGAACTGATGCTGAGTGAAAGGAGCAGAACCAGGAGAACTTTGTGCACAGCAGCAACCACAGTGTGTGAGGAATTTTTCAGGTAGACATAGTACTTCATTGCAATGCAAGGACTTAAAAAGTTCCCAATGGACTCTTGAGGCAAAACGTCTTCAGCATCCAGAGAAAGAACTATGGAATTGGATTGCAAAATGAAGCAGATTGTTTTCTTTTGTATTATGTTTTTTTTTATAGTTTCATTCATTTTAATTTTTCTATGCAACATGACCAAGGTAAAAATGTATTTAATAGGAATGTATGTGTAGAAACTATATAAGATTGTACACTGTCTCAGGGAGGGAGTAGGGAGGGAGGAGAAAAGGAGGGGGAGGGAGGGGAAAAAAAATCTAAGATATATGGATTGGAAGTGATTGTAGAACACTGAAAACAAATAAAATAATTTAATAAAAAAAGAAATTGAAGAATAAAAAAATGCCAAATGGTATTCCAATACCTTCAAAAAAATTGAAATTCTTCCCTGAAGGCTAAATTACCTTCAAGGGTATATCTCCCAATCCTGAGGATGGTCTAGGAAATGTGCTCAGGTTTTAAATATTGTCAGTTATTTCCAAATCTCACAGAATGTGGCCTTCTAACACAAACTAGGACACGAAGCAAATACAAAACAAAATGCACAAAATTATTCACTCTGGAATTCTGTAATTCACATTATAACCTGGAGAAGATCTAATTGTTGTCAGTAGGGAAAGAACCAATCCACAATCTTAGAGTTCCTAAAAAAACTCTCCCTTTCTGGAAAATTTGTTCCTCTTGGGCCCAGTAGAATAAGGGGGAGGTTCTGATAAGGATCAGGGGAGCAGCTCTTATTTCCCCATCCCCTTGCTGCTGCCATCTGATGTATTTGAGGTTTTAACAAAAGGGAAAACTGAGGCAGATCTCTGCACAAGATAACATTTATTAGCAGAGGCATGCCACCTGTTAATAAGTGGGTCAGTGGATTGCCTCCATTTATGTTAAAGACCCTGAGCAAAAGGACTGTTCCCCTTTTATAGGTTTTGGGGAGTATAGAACAAAAAAGAGAACAGTAAGTGATACCATGACTGGTTGCAGAGGTGAGGTGCAAGGAGAAATGTGACTGGTCGGAAGTTTGGTAATGGGGGCTAGCAATGATCCCCCTGCTTCTCTCAGGAAACTAAGAAGTACTCATTCTTTGAGTTCAGGTGTGAGACAATAATCTAGACTTTTGAACGACAAACCAGACATCCCTGAAGTACAGCTTGGTGGAGTAAAGATATCAGGTCCAACTCTCTTCCTTGAGTTAAATGCCTTGAGGCAGGAGAGTTGGATTTTAAAACTTAACTCATTACAGGTCAGCTGAACTCTGAGTGAAATTCAGAGATAAAGAACCATCCCATATGCTTATAAAATGTATGGCACCCCCAATTTGGGGTCTTTTGGCTATCTGAGGGGTCAAGAGAACTGCTTTATTGATGGGTAGTACCTCTACTAATAAAATATAGCTTTGCTGGGAGAAATGTTCCCTAATTTACCCTTTTATTAAATATCCAGTGCAGCCACAAAGAACAAAGAACAGAATTCTGAAGATGAGGAAATAACACCATTGATCATAGGAATGGCTGCATCGTAGGGGTGAGGACAACAAGACTGACGATGATAAGAAAAATGAACTAACACTCATGTGGGGCTGGCACCACCCCTCTGTGTGTTAGAGAAATGCTTGATTAATTTACGGGCCCCATCAGCATCCCGAGGATAGTGGACCAAGGATAGTAGACTCTCTGGCTCCTACAAGGGAGATGAAACCCTCCTTAATTGTACAAGAGACAGGCAAGGATGGACATTACATTTTGTGGAAATGTACCAGGTCAGCTTGCAGGACTTCAGCAGTAGCAAACAAGTGTCATGGAACTTTTCAGGAGATTACGGTCCACCTGCAAGGTTAAAGGTAGTGGACTGAACTCCCTGGTATCTCTGCATTCCTCAACAATAGCAGATTGCCTACTCTAGGCAAGAGTAGAACAGAACTGAGCTTCGAAACTTAGCTCATGGGCAAAGAGATGAAAAAAATATGGCTTGAGTAATACAAAATGGTGCAGTAATACAGAATAGGATAAATTACAGAAAAGTGATACAGGATCAATTTAATTCCTTCACCTTTAAGTCTGGTAAGTCTCAATGCAGGGCTGTGTGTGTGTGTAAAGAGTGAGACAGAGGGAGACAGAGAGAGAGCACTTTTTGTTGACCAGAACGCTAACAAAGATCGGAAGTTTTGGTGCTGACCGGTATATATACAATAAGGGCAGAAATATAGGAAAAGGTAGAGGTTGATAGCCTCTGTGGCTTTACCAGTGTTTCTGGTGGTTGTACTTGCCCTTAGGGAGACCAAGGAAGTCTCATCCTGCCTGCGGTCTAATGCCACCCCCATCTTCCACTTGTACTGAGTCTCATACAGCAACTATGAAATTGTAGGAAGCTGACTGACCATCAGGAATCGGACGGGATTTAAAAGGAGTTTCCTAACTCCAAGTCAGATAGTTCACTAAAATGGAAAGCCGCAGAAGCCAGTCTAAAGTGTAGAGTTCATCTTCACCCGGGGTTTCTGTTAGTTCTTTTTTATTGAGTTCCTGGCTGAGTGTCCCCATCATGGCTTTTATCTCTTTGGATGATTAGAAGTGCTTTAGTTCTGCCTTGCAAAGGAACAGGCTTTTAGCAGTTGCACCCTAGAAAATGTCATTGGAAATGGATTGTATAACTGAAGACCAGTAGATGGTAGCAGAGAGCAGTGAATGTCGCAGCTGAAGCCTATGGAAACCTGGGGAGCCTCTTCAGAATGTGGGCACATGGAACAAAGCAGAGCCCACACAGCATCCGGCATGAAGCATCTGATGCCTAGCACTGGGGATGGAACTTCCGCTGGCAGGCAGCACAATGGTAGAACCAGAGAACCTGGCATTTCTGCAGCCTCAGAGATGGAAGTGTGGTCACTACAAATGTGTGTTTATTTCTACATCGTGTTGTTTTGATAGATCATCGCATATAACAATAATATAAAATAAGATAATAACTAGCATGTAATGTCTGCTTCCTTAAGACTTGTAAAGTACTTTACATGTATTTTCTCATTTGATCCTCATAATCCTATGAAGTAATTACTATTATTATTTGATAAGAGAAGAGACCTTAGAAGTCATTGCATCTGTCTCTTTTGCTTTATAGGTACAAAGGCTCAGAAAAATTAAACTTCTTGTCCAGGGTCACATAGCTATTAAGTATCTGAGACAAGATTTGAACTTAGGTCTTCTTGACTCCAAGGCCAACATTATCTATCACACCAAGCTGAAGGGTATATTTTTCATCCGTTTGAATTCTCAGATCACTGGTTCAATTCTAGCCCAAAATATGGACTTGATCTCTAAGCTCCTTTTTCACTTTAAACTCTTAGGAGCCTAAAGCTTTCTGTATTTGGGCAATGTCTATAGGAATCATCTAGAATGTGCTGTGTCTACTGTGGGTAAGTGAATTTCAAATTCAAGATGGTAGAGTTGCCATGTTTCATGTGGAAAATAAGCAAAGTAGAAGAGTTCCAGACATGTGGGAGGCAGAAGGACCAGTGCTCCTGTGACCAAAGCATGTACAGGCTGAAGGAATTGATTCCACAGATGTTAGGGATTACTATTTTACTTAGCTGAGAAGGATGCTAGTTTTCCTCTGGTGTAGCTGCTCTCTGTTTTCTGGTGTTTTCACTCAGGAAAAGGAGGTATGTGGTACAGTGGGAAAAATACTGAATTTGTAGTCAAAGGGTCTGGGTTCAAATGCCAACTCTGCAAATTCCAACAAAGAGTTTACAGTGTGACCTTAGGCAAGTTAACTTCACTAGGTCTGTTTCCTCATCCGGAAAATGAGGGGATCAGAAGGACTTTTGAAGTTCCTTTCAAGCTGTAAGTCTATGACATTATGATATTCACAAAAGCAGAGTTGTATAGAAAGGGTAGAAAAAATGACATCAGAATTGCCTCTAGAGACTTTAGATGTATAAATCAGTATGGTATCCATTCAGTCTCTTGAGATCTACGCAGGCAGATTTGTTTCAGTTGTCCTCCTTGTAAAAAGAAGAAATATGGATTTTTTTCAAGCCTTAATTTATCCAAGCATCATCTGAAGTGGTGGGGATACAAAGAAAAAAATGAAAATCTGCCCCCAAGATGCTTATATTCATCCATCCAAATATCATTCATGCAACACCATAACTATAACTAGCTCAGGGATTCCAGTTTAAGGAATCATGCCTTAAATCATACCATAGTCAACTCTTTGATAAAGCTGGTATTGGGCATGAAACTCATTCAATATGGGAAAAGTAGTAGAAATGAGCTCTCTATTTATGTTGGAAGACCTTTGTAAGTTAAGAATTTTCTCCCTGATGTGTGTTTGGTGGTGGGTACCTTTTAGAGGGAAGTGTTAGCACGTCAGTGAAGGCGAGGGCAGTCAAGGCTCCGTAAATGGTGTCAGTGAGAATAACCCAATGGGAAAGAGGCTCAGCAGAGAAGAGGAGAGTGATGATGTCACCAGACGACAGCAGCCCCCTCATAGCTGCCTCATGTGTCCTGCCCACATGTGCTCTTTATATGTGACCCCTATCTTGATTCGCTCTTCACAATGATGGTGTGTGTTTTTGTGGGAGAGTACACTATAGTTCTGTGAGTGGGCAATGTTTCATTGCTGCTTTTCTGATAGTTATTTCATACTTTTTTTTAACTAATTCAGGGGTGGGGACCCTGCGGCTTCATGGCCCCATGTGGTCTCTAGGCCTCACTGCCTTACCTAGACCACATGTGTCTTGAGGCCACAGGTTCCCCACCTCTGATAATTGTACTTTCTAACAGATTAATAAAGGGGGACTTACCACTAGGGGCCCTTTGAGCTATAGTTTTGAGCAAAAAGAGACCTACAGAGTGTCTTGAGCCTGAGCTAGCATTTTTTGTTGAGTGTGTGTGTGTGTGTGTGTGTGTGTGTGTGTGTGTGTGTGTGTACCTCAAGTGTTCCATATGTGAAAGTACTTTGAAAAGTATAAACAAGTAAACAAGTGTAAAATTATTATTATCATGGTTAGATATCCCCCTTGTAAGGTAGGATCACAGTTGTGATTTTTAAATAAAGGCAAAGAGCTAGCTAGGTGGCATGGTGGACAGTGCTGAGTCTGGAGTGAGGCAGACTCATTCATCTTCATTGAGTTCAAATCTGGCCTCAGATACCAGCTGTGTGATCCTGGGCAAGTCATTTAACCCTCTTTGCCCCAGTTTCCTCATCTGTAAAATGAACTGGAGAAGGAAATGTCAAATTACTCCAGTGTCTTTGCAAGAAAATTCCAAATGGGGTTATAAAGAATTGGACATGACTGAAAAATGACTCAACAGCAAACATAGGCAGTAGAAGGCATTTATAGTGTTTTACAAAGTGCTTTCCTTGCAACAGCCCTGTGAAAGAGGTAGCATAGTATTATCTCCACTTTCTAAGGAGGGAACTGAATTCCAGAGAGATGAAATGATTTTAAATTAGAATTTCAGCTGGATTGGACTTCAGAGACAATTTCAACTGAATGTTATCTCAGAAGGAATTCTCTGGGTAACATTTTTGTCACATGTTTGCCAGTGTGCCCTTATAGACCTACAGGGATGGGGAATTCCTGCTTTTTAATATATATTTTTGCATTACTCTTTCCTGTTGCTGCTATGGTGGCTGTTCAATTTTAGTCATGTCCAATTCTTTGTGATCCCATTGGAGATTTTCTTGGCAAAGACACTGGAGTACTTTACCATTCCCTTCTCCAGCTCATTTTATAGAGGAAACTGAGAGGGTTAAGTGATGTGTCCAGTATCACACAGCTAGGCCAGCATCACAAATCTGAGGTCAGATTTGAACTCAGGTTTTCCTGACTCCAGGCTTGTCACACTACTGCACCACCTGGCTACCTCTCTAATGGTTAGGAAGTTTTTCCTTATATCAAGGCTGATTCTATAACACCTACCCACTGGACTAGAAAGTTTGTGTGGTCCCAAAGGAACTTATGAAATACTAACATATATCTTTTATAGTTAGTTTTAAAAAAGTATTTTGGTATTAAATTTTAATTTCAGGGGAATTTTCATCTGAGCTTATGACTTTATTTTTGTATGTTTCACCATGGTCTTCATATATCTCCAGAAGGCAAAGGTGAGGCATTGGACAGAAAGAATGACAATGTTTTTCATCTTTTTTTCAGTAGGAAATGAGAAAGTAATAAAAATGTTATTGGTTTGTTTTTGTCTTTTCTTTTAGACTAAGTCTCCTTGTCTCACCCAGGCTGAAAGTTAAGGGGCTACTCATGGTCTGAAATGCACTACCCAATGACGGGAGTTTTGACCTAATCCATTTCCGACCTTATACAGCCTGGTGGCTCCTAACTCCCTGGAGTCTGCCACATTGATGCCCTCCTTAGTGCAATCACCTGGTTGGCATAGATCACTGTGACTCAGAAGGCCTATACTCTTGAGATCTGCCAGCCTCAGCCTCCCTTGTGGTTGACATTAAAGGCTTGAACCACCACACCCACCAAAATGTTAATGTTCTCACAAACTAGAGACAAAAACCTCTTAAGTGTATGTCTGTCGTGCCTTTGTTTTCCCAGAAAATTGACCTTCTCTCGTCAACATATTCTTACATATTTTTTTCCCCATTACTTTTTGGATTTTACATCACCTTAGATTTTCTCCCCAAACTTTTCTCAATTACCTCTAGTTGTCAACAGAAATTATTATGGGAATGATTCAACCATTTTCTTATCCCTGATGTGAGCATAGTTACTTTGAGTATTTCTGTCTAGAAAACTTAATGTACCTATAATTTAATAAAATAGCAGAAAAGGGCCGTTAAAATACTTATTCCATTTCCAAATGATTCCTGTTTGCTGATTTATAATTTTAATTTAGGAGTACTTGAAGCGAAAGTTTCATTCTGATGGCATTAATCACAGCCATTGTAAAGATTGCTTAGTCATGTGTTCCTGCGTCAGTCTAGAAAACTACATAGAACTTGTACCAATGTAAAACATTTTCATTTTTGAGAAGAAAAATGAAGACAGCCCACGCTCAGGCTTTTCGCAATGCTTAAGCAAATCCAGGGTATAAGCTGAGCCCTTTTCAACTGAGGGCAAAGTGCTTCAGCTCCTAGGATATTACAAATCAGACAGGTGAGGTCACTCTTTGGAAACATAGTGCCCTGCTTCCACATGTGGTTTTCTCAAACTCATTGTGTCCAAATGGTGCTCCCCATCACTTCCAGAATCAAATATGAAGGGTCCTGTTGGGCATTTAAAGCCTTTTATGACCTGGTCTCTTCTATTTTTTCAGTCGTCTTAACATTTTGCCTCTCTCCGTGTAGTCTAGGCTCTAACAACACAGGCCTATTTGAAGTTCTTCATGCATAACACCCCCGTCTCCTGATTTTGTGTCTTTATACTGGATGTCCTCCATGACTGGAATGGTCTTGGCTTTTCCATTTCTGTAGGAGGGCTTTCCTAGTCTTTTCACTGCTTGTTCCTTCTTCCCTGAGATTACCTTTCAATGTACTCTGCATATTTCTTACTGTTTACCTGGTTGTTTAGGCAACAAGGTAGTGCAGTGATTAGAGCGCCAGGCCTAGGGTCAGCAAGACCTGAATTTAAATATGGCCACAGATACTTACTGGCTGCTGTGTGACCTTAGGCAAGTCACTTAACCCTGTTTGCCCCAGTTTCCCCATCTCTAAAATGAACTGGAGAAGTAAATGGCAAACCACTCCATGTCTCTGCCAAGAAAACCACAAATGGAGTCTTGAAGAGTTAGACATGCATGAACAACAGCCTAATTATTTGAGTGTGTCCCTTGTTAGAATTTGAGCTTTTTGAGAGCAAGGACCCTTTTTGCCTTTCTTTGTATCACTATCCCCAGTACTTAGTAAGCATTTAATAAATGCTTATTAACTGACTTTTCCATAGGGATAAAAGTTCAACCAATTATTTATCTTTCAGTTTTCCATAGGGATAAAAGTTCAACCAATTATTTATCCTTCAGTTTGACTTGGTAATGTAAGGTCAGAGGGGTAACTTCATGGAGTAGGTAGAGCTCTGGATTTGGAGTTAGGGACACTTTATAGTTGTGGGACCGTGGACAAATCACAGCCTTAATTTCCTTATCTATAAAATGGGGATAATAATATCTATGGTACCCAGCTCAAGGTTGGTATAAAACCCAAATGAGATAACTTCTGTGAAGTGCTTTACAAAGTTTAAAGCACTACGTAGATGTTAGCTATCATCACAATAACAGTTTACACTTGAAGTGGCCAGAAATGTTCTGTTAAGGGCTAAAGATAACATTTTTCATTAATCCTGTGCTTTTGCTCCATGTTTTTCTTTCAGAGTATTCAAGCAGATTATTGATGTTGCCAGTGAATGATGCTTTAAACTTATCCACAACTCAGTACACCAGTTTATCTGTGATTTCATCCATCTGGATTCCTCTTCACATATCAGGAAACGAACCATCTATTTGGCTAAATTCAGCATTTTACTGGTTGCCTACTTTCAGTGCGTATGTAGCCTGATGGTGAGGGAGAAAACAAGGATAAATAAAACTTAGACCCTCCTCCGTAAGAGCTTACCATCTTGTCATATGGAATAAGATATTTCTACAGATAAACATAATGCAAAATAGAATATAAAAGGGGTCAGGTAGGTGACACATCAGTAGAGTGCCAGGTCTGGAGTCAGGAGGATTCATCTCTCTGAGTTCAAATTTGGCCTCAGACATCTATTAGCTGTGTGATTCTGGGCAAATCACTTAACCCTATTTGCCTCAGTTTCCTCCTTTATTAAAATACACTGGAGAAGTGATGGAGTATAGGTTCTAGGAACCCCCATGAACTCTCCTTCCCACTTGATCTGGCATTCACCTGAGGCCATGAGTCTTTCATTATCATTTTCTCCAATTGCCTGTTACCCTTAAACTAGCCTAGCCCCCATTGTCTGTTCTCATCAAGACCCTCCCCAAACCATTCCTCCAGTCACCAGGGTTTCCTTGGCCACCCCTAAATCTTTCCCATGGTCTTTCTGTATATAAGATCCTCCTTGAAGGTGCTCAGATTCAATCTAGTTCAGATTCAATCAGATTCACTTGTCACATACAAGCATCACAAATGCCTAAGAGTCTACCCAATATGGCGAATCTTTAATAAACTTTGTTTTTATTTGACTGAAAGAAGGTCTGGGTAGAATTCATTTGGGCAGGACCTGGTTGTGTCAGTATTTTGGGGTCCCAAGCACCCCTAACCTCAACAGAAGGAAATGGCAAACCACTCTACTATCTTTGCCAAGAAAACCCCAAATGGGGTCACAAAAAATTGTGTATGACTTGAAATGACCCAACAAGAACCACAAAAATGGAAGCACATTCACAAAGCAGAACTTCAGTTATGAATCATTCCATGGTTTTGAGGATGAATTAATGAAGGAAGGAAGTCAGGTGCCTCAAGGACAGATTAATGATTTTAGGTAAACTGGATTTGTAACGATCTGATGTGGTTTACTGACACAGGACATGAAACTCATTGAAGTGGATGTTGAAAAGTCCTTATCCAAGTACCCCAGCCAGAGAGTGAAACAATTCCTTATCTCTAAAACACTGGAGAGGGTGAGTGTGGGGAAAGGAGCTGAACCAGATAATCCTTTTCTAGCTGGAGAATGTTATGCAGAAGACATTGGACCTCATTCGAAGTTCATCTTCTCACATCTGGTGGTATCACACACTTCTTAATCTGCAAAAAAGCCAGGAGAGAAAAAGAATAAATGAAGAAGTACTTTAGAAAAGTGCTGAAAGGATCCGTGGGGAATAAGGAAGTGATTAGTATCTCTAAGAAATGAATACTTTGAGAATAGTTGCATTTTCCTTCTTTCCAATTTACTCTGAGCTTTGTGAGACAGTTTTATCTTTAATGAGAAGAGGCTTGTTAGAATTTTCTCTAATCACGAATGCTGGGTGCCACCCTTGGAGCAGATTGAAGGAGATTCACCGTGATTAGGAAGTAGTTAATAGCTGATATGTCTAGAACTGTAACATTTACAGAGGGATGTACATGCATTATCTCATTTGCACTGTCTCATTAGCTTTATCCATAACACAGGATTTTATGCTAGGAACATTTTCTTGAATATCTACTTTCAGTTTAATTCCCAATTTTAAGCAGTGCCTCAAGAGAGATATGAATTACAAATTCTTTCTTAGGCAATTGTAGTATTTTGTTAGGCTAATAAGGGTGGGTTTAATACTACAGATTGGAGTGCCCATGATTTCTTAAAAAAAAATCACTTGATAAATTTTGTTTGATGCATCGTACAAATCCCCAAGGTACTTTCAGTCAAATCTCCCACATTATACAATCCTTCACCAGTTCTGACAATGTATACAACATTATGTTGGAGTTGTTCAGGAGGGAAGTAGGTGTGTTTTGTTATCTGTTGTTTGGGT
The DNA here is from genome assembly GCA_023548195.1 of Bettongia penicillata ogilbyi. Classification (NCBI taxonomy): domain Eukaryota; kingdom Metazoa; phylum Chordata; class Mammalia; order Diprotodontia; family Potoroidae; genus Bettongia; species Bettongia penicillata. Next base: position 1,974,215 of record JAJHZJ010000624.1, on the reverse strand, counting down.
CTTGCATTGGTTTTCCAGTTTCTCAGAGTTTAGATTTCTTTAGTTTACCTTTCATTTACCTTTTTGTGGCCATTTTGCAAATGGTTCCTTTGGTTGTGTTTATTTAATTTTGCAACAATTCTTAGAATTCTTTCTGCGTTTCTCTAAATTTCTCATATTCATTGTTTCTTAACTCATATTGTGTTACACTCATATCAATTATGTCAGCCATTCTCTTTCTAAAAATTAATTTACTTTTAACATTCTTTTTTTTAAATGAGGTCCAAATTCTCTCCTTCCCTCTAACTTCTCCCTCATGCATTGAGAAGGCAAGCAATATGATATCAATTATCTATGTAAAGTCAGGCAAAACATTTCCATATTAGTTGTTTTGAAAAAAAAAAACCCAAACAAAACCAAAACCCAAGAAAAATAAAGAAAATGAAAAAGTGTGCTTCAAGGTATACTCAGTTTATCAGTTCTACGTCTGGAGGTGGATAGCATTTTTCATCATAAGTCTTTGGGAATTGTCTTGGATCATGTACTGATGAGAGTAGTTAAGTCTTTCACAGTAAATCATCGTTACAATATTGTTGTTACGGTATACACAGTTCTGGTTCTTCTCACTTCACTTTGCATCAGTTCATATAAATCTTCCCAGATTTTTCTGAAACTATCCTTCTTGTCATCTCTTTTGCAATAGCATTCTATTGCAGTCATATACAACAACTTGTTCAACCATTCTTCCAATTGATGGTCATTCCTTCCATTTCCAATTCTTTGTCATCCCAAAAAGAGCTGCTATAAATATTTTTGTACATATAGGTCTTTTCCTTTGTCTTTGATCTCTTTGGGATTTCATCCATTCTCAAAGCAATGATCTTTGTGCACAAGTTTTTTTGCAGTGAGGAATTCTGCCTCTTTTCACCTGAAGTATCTCAGTTGAGATCTAGGTGGTGGTGGTGGTGGTGGTGGTGGTGGTGGTGGTGGTGTGTGTGTGTGTGTGTGTATGTGTGTGTGTTAAAATGATAGAATTATAGGATTGAAAGGGAGCTCCTTTTATAGATGAGGACATTAACACCCAGAGAAGTTAAATATTTTGCCTGAGATCATAGCTATTGTAATGGAAGAACCAGGAAATGGGGGACTGAAAGAAGAGAGGCAGGTAATGTCCAAAGATGTTGGCAGGAAACTCCCATTAGCAATTCATAAGGAAGATGAAAAAAGATATGTTGGCAGCTAGCTGACTTTGGTGTGCTCCCCAGTATAAATATCTACATGATTGCATGATACTATCTCCTGATAGGCTTCCTTCCTCTGGGTCATGGACATCTAAAATGATGTAAAACCATCCCTAAAAGTTTGTGAGTGGCAGAGAGGAAAGTGAGACCTTGTTAATTCCTCTATGTTCCTCCCCTCAATCAAACTGGTATTTCAAATCCCTTGCAACCAAGGTCAGGGTCCGGGGGCCCACTAATCTCTTGGGAACATTTGGGAGCATGGTGAAAATTGGAAAGACCACTAGGTTTATGGTCAGATGGTCTAGGTTTGAAACCTGGACCTACTACAGTTTAGAGTTGGAAAGAGATTAATGATCATCTAGTTATGTACTACCTGTAAGGTATAGGGAGAGAATGCTATGTTTCAAGCCAGAGGACTTGAGGCTCCATCCTGGTTCAGCTATTTACCATTGGGTGACCTTGGGCAAGTCCCTTAACTTTTCTGCTTCCCAATTTCCTCATCTGTAAAAGAAGGGGTTGGGCTGGATTCCACTGGATCCCTTTCTAGCTTTAATCTCAAACAAATTGCTTACCCTCTCCAAAAAGGATTGAACTAGGTTCTTAGCCTGGGTGTCCATGAAATTGTTTTTAAAAATATCTCTTTGATTGTATTTCAATGTAATTTATTTCCCTTTCTAATCCTATACATTTTGTTTTTACTCATTTCAAAGCATTATTCTGAGAATGAGTCTATAGACTTCAACACACTGCCCAAGGGGTCTATGCATGACACAAGAAGCATTAAGACTCTCTGGAGTAGATGAAGTCTGGAGTCTCTTCTGATGCCAAAGCCTATGAAATTAGGTGGACCAGGATGCTACAGCACCAGTTCTTCAGTGTTTAAAGCAGCTCTCTTGGTGGTGGCAAAAAACTGGAAATTGCAAGAATGCCCATCCATCGGAAAGTAGCTGAAAAGGTTGTGGTATATGATTGTGATGGAATACTACAGTGCTATAAGAAATGATGAACTCACTGCTTTTAGAAAAACATAGAAGGACTTGCACTAAACAAACCAAGAGAACACTGTATATAGTAACAGCAGTATTGTTTTAAGAATGACTGAGTGAAAAATCATTTTGACTTATAAATACTCAACTTAACTAGAAGGGATATATGAAGAAAGACATTTTCTGCATCCAGAGAAAGAACTGATAAATAGAAATATGTATAGAATAATTTTACATATATAAAACATATATATATATATATATATATATATATATATACACATATATGTATGTATACACACATTTGTGTCCAATGGTAGCCATCTCTGGGGTAAGGAAGAAAAAAATTTGCATGATAATTTTGTTGTATATTTGAAAGAAATAGCAAGTTGTGTAAAATAGATTTTTACTTTCATGTGCAATTTTTTGTTGTACGATGTTATGGAAAAACTTATTGAATTAAAATGAAAAAAAAATTGTCATCTAGAAGTTGCAAAATACCCACTCCCCCCATGGTACATTGTACCCTTCAAACACACCTTTTCAAGTTTATTTGAAATGCTGGTAGGCTCTTGATATTTTGAGGCTTTTGAATGTGAAAATTCATCTGTTTCAGAGTAGAGGAAGAAAGGTAACATTAGCATTTACAGTGCGTAGGTCTACATAAACACCCCGCCTCCACTTACTTTCTGGGTATTGTTTAAAGCTGTTTTCTCACAACACAATAAAGAAAGAACCTATTCCCTTGATGATGTATTTAGTAGCAGACAATTTAACAAAAGCCTCCCAACAGTAATTTCTCAATTTCTTCTGAACCAATAAGCATTTAGAACATTTTAGTACATTACGTATATTTTTTATTCTGTTGACAGTTTCTAGGTTTACTGAGTATTTAAATAGCACTCAGATATCTTACTATGGCTCAGTAGCAGCACCTCCTATTATTTATGTTCTTGTAAAATGGGCACATGACAGTGACTTACCCTTTTGAGCTGATAGTAAACAGCAAGTCAGAAAATGTTTACTCACTGCCTTGAGGTACAGAGCATTGTGTTGAAGGATGTGGAAGAAAGAAAGGCTAGGATCTTTCGCTAACTATTTATAATCTTAAGCTGTTCCTGACCAAGCAAGGAATCACTGTACATTGTTGACAGCAAGTTCCCAGTTGTCACTTCTGCACTACAGATCATTTTCTCTCTAAAACTGATCTTCAGTAATAGGGGCAATATTTTACATTATTTGATGATCGGCATAAACTTTCTTACCCAAAAACTTTTTGACCTCAAAGAGACCATACCTTATAATAGACTAAATTTGCCTCATGTGCAAATAAGACCCAGAAAAGAAAGTTTTTACTAACTAAAGTGCCATGGAACCATCAAATGGTTCAATGTCAGAAATGAGTATGATTTTTTTGGGTGAAAATGGTCCTATACAAGATTCATTACCATCGGCTTTGATGCTGCATCCTGAGGGCTTCTGGACTTTTCAATCTGACTTACAGTGGGAACCTCTTATATGTTCTACATGATCCTTTGAAAGATGAAATTATCATTAAGGCAAGGGAAAGGCTGAGGCCCAGGGAGTTTAAATGATTTGCCCACAGTCCCATATACTATTTAGTAAAAGGGTCATGATTTGAACCCTGGCCCTTTAAATCCAATGTCGTGTTCTTAAACCTTTTTGTAAACCTTAAGGGGCCAAATAAGTGCAAGTTGTTACTAATATTATTAATATGACATTAATATTAAAGGTAATACAATCTAGTCTAAAGAACTGGGAATACCAGAGTTCAAGTAAGGACTCTTGACCTTGCAAGTTCTTTGACCTAGGGTATAATGCATTTGACTTTTGTGTGTCCCAGGCAACTTCCTAGGATTTATTTATTAAATCAAAGATGAATTGGTGGGGGATGGAAGAGAATTCTCCATGTTAGAGAATGGCCCATACAGATAAAAAGATCATTCTCATTTTATTATTTCCTCTGCTATTATCATTTGGCTGTACTTTCTACATTAAGGATTTCCTAACAGAGTAAGAGCCTTTCCCAAGGATTTCTAGTAATGTGGACAAATTCCTCTTTAAGAAGCATTTGTGAAAGGGTATGCTCTGTGTATCATTTTGCAGATGAGTAAACTGAGGCCCAGAGAGGTTAAATAACTTGTCCAAAGTCACACAGGATGGAAGTGGCAGAGCTGGGATTTGAATCATGGTGTCTCATTCCAAATTTACCTCTTTCTGTTGTGCCTTACTGTCTCCCATCTCCCATGCTAGAGTCAGATGTTCCTCTGTGTTGAGTGGATGAACTTTTCCATTCTAATAATTTGTAATGATTACCTACACTATGGAAGGGCTGATCTCTTGTTGGCTGGTGACCAGCCTGTTCAGAGTGCTAGCTGTCTGGTTTTGATTCTACTTGGGAAGCTGATGCTGGTTTTCCTGGAGTTCTCAAATGTTGTTCAATCATGGTTAACTCCTCATGATCTCTTCATGATTAGTACGCCCATGGACACATGGGGTTTTCTTGGCAAAGATACTGGAATGGTTTGCTATTTCCTTCTGCTGTGGATTAAGGCAAACAGGTTAACTGACTTGCCCAGGGTCACACAACTAGTAAATATCTGAGGTCTTCCTGACTCCAGTTCCAGCACTTTATCCATTGAACCACCTACCTGTCCAGGGGGTGAATCATTAGCTGGTGGAGTCATTAAGAAAAGTCTCATGTAGGAAGTGGTATTTGAACTAAATTTTGAAGGAAGGGGTAGGGATTCTACCAGGCAGAAGTGAGGAAGGAGAACATTCCAGGCATGAGGGGACAGCCTGTGCAAAAAGAAATTTGCAGTCCTCATTATCAGCAGATGGCACTAATGCCCAGGTGTGCTGTAGCCAACTCCAGAGAAGCAAGTGCTGAATTTTCAGCATGAGCATTTATACCTTGTAAATGGAAATGATACAGATCAGGGTATGATTTATTATTTTGTTGATTATCTAGAGATTTAGAAAAGCAATGGAAAAAATGTCAACCAATGTAGTACTGAACTTGAAAATGTATTGAATATACATATACATATATATACATATGTGTATATATGCATGTAATTGTGTGTGTATATATGTATACATAAATACACATCTACACACATATATTTAAATATTTGTTGTTAAATATTTACCAGCATACCCGTGTACAAATGCTTTTTAAGAAGGAATTACTAGAAATTACTGTGAAAAATTCTCATTTGATTAGGAAATCCTGACTATGGAAGGCACAGCCTAATGAAAATAGTAGAAATAATAATGAAATGAGAAGGAGTTTCTTTCAGGAAGATTCTGTTTGTTTGTTTCCGTTTTCACTTTGCCCTCTGGTCCTAATAGATTTAGTTTTAAAAAAAATGATTATTGAAATTGAGTGTACAGGTTATTTTTTGGCTATGGTTTTTAGGGAGTTGACTCTTTCTTAGATTTTCTCTGCTTTTAGCTTGTTTTTCAGGTCAGTGGTTTTTCACAGTAGATACCATACATTTTCTTCTCTTTTCAATCTTTTGACCTTGTTCTAATATTTCTTATTGTCTCATGTCATCATTGAGATCTGCTTCTATTTTCATGGGCCTCCATTGGGTGAATAAGGCTTTCTACTTTTTGTTCAAAGCTATTTATTCTCCTTTCATGCCCCCCTCAAAACCTTCATTTCATTTCTAATTTCACTTTTTCAAAATGTCTTGCCTCATTTCTTTCAGCCATAGACATTATTATTCTCTGAGCATCTCTTAGAGTTCTGGGATTACTCTTTTTCTGGGTTTACCTCTTAAACTTAATCCATAGTATTTCCTAATTTTGTTCAGTGTTTATTTTACTTATTCATATTTTCAGTTTCAGTTCTTATTTGGGGATTTTGTGCTAAAGCCAGCCCGATCTGGCCCTTTTGGATACATTAGATACAAGACCTTGTTTGGTCCTGTCCCCTCTGTAGACTGGATACTGTGGATCCTGCTCATGTAGTAGGGGTGGCTGGCATTAGGCCCTAACTTCTACATCAATCCCTAATTTTTCTCTTAGTGCTCTGGTGGGGAGGCATTTTAGATTCTGACCTTGATTCCTCTCCCCACTCTACCGCTGTGATTCTCCAAGTTCTTTTTTGCTGGGCAGGAATTTGTGGCAGCTGCTTCCATCCTGCTTGTCTCCTGATAGACCCAGGTTAGGATCTGGCTTCAGGTCCCAGAATACTGGGGTTCCAATTGGCTGGTGACCAGCCTGTTGAGAATGCTAACTGTCTTGTTTTGATTCTACTTGGGAAGCTGATGCTGGTTTTCCTGGCATTCTTTGTCTTCGTGCTTCTGCTGGCTTTGACACAGGTGTAGCTTCCCTGGTATGGAAGACTTCTGTATGGGTTATCTTAGTTGATACTGCTTTCCTGAGAGACACCTTTCCTTGCCTCCACAGATTCTCTGGTGAGACCCCTCAGCCTGCTTCCACAGGCTTCCACTTGGCATTTTGTACACTTCTAGGTTGGGTGGAGAAGGTTATTTCTAATTCATTCTAGTTTTTTTTTATCATTAGTTTTTCAGATAATTGCTATGGTTTATAGCCAGTGGAAGAACTGGGCTTCCCTGGGACCTTTCACATTGCCATATTAACAAGAAGTTATCAATGATTTTGCCAATAGAGTAGGTTTAGTATACCTGTGTCAGACATCACAGAGAAGTGGAGGTCTGTAGCTTGCAGAAGCTTGGCTACTTGGATACCTTAGGAAATCTTCATTTGCAGCTGAACAGGACTGGCAAATGATTTAACTAGATGCCTCATTATGTGTATATATTGTCACTCTGTGATGTGAGCATTTTGAAATTAGTGTTTGCATGGACCTCCAGTTGGGAACAAAAATAGACTGTTCTGGTAGTAGAGCAGATATACCAATGAATTACTTTCTTATCATGGATAATGCATGGGATCATCTAAGACTTCCTGCTTCTCTCCCACTACTTTTTTCATTCTTCTACAGGTATACTTCCCTAGTATTCTGCTTTGTTAATAACTCAGAAGGCACCATATTTTGACACTTGGAGTAACGCTGTGAGGTTTTCATCTGAATAATAGGTTTTATAAGGTGTGTATTTTACTAGTGGGGCCTATCCATACTATTTTAGAAAGTTTATAGCAGTCACCTGAATATTTTAGTCATCATCATTATAAAAAATAATTAATTTATGAGGCATCTTATGACAATGGGCAAGTCTTATTGCCCCTACTTTATAGATAGAAAATTAAGCATTGAACCTCTATAGAAGTTGGCCCATTGTAGTATCAGAGCCAGGAAGAGAACTCATGTCTTCTGACATATAGTCTGGTGTTTTATTTTCTTCATCACACTGATACATAAAATTAGATGTGCTATTTCACCTTTATGTGAAAAGTGTGAAATCACACCTAAGGCTGAGGAAAATGCATTACCTTAGTGCTTGACCCCAAGGTTCGTGTCTTAAAATTACCTAAAGATGATAATGAATCTGATTCTAAAATAAGCTTGTTAAATGTTATTCTTAAATAAAGATAGTAGCATATGATTATAAATTGCTATTTCTGTTATTTACATAGGAAGGTGAGACAGGAGGCATCGCCTTAGTGGGAAGTCCCAACCGTGCTAGAGATCACATTTAGCTTAGCTCGACTCTCAGACTTTGAAACACATAGTTGGATTCTGACTGGTGACTGGAGAAAGATCACCTAGTTTCTGGATTTTTAAGGCCTCTTCTTCATAGTGTAACGGCTTATAGGTTTATAGAGTGGGAAAGGACCCTACAAATCTCCTTAGTACCATGGTCTCATTTTAAAGATGAAGGAATTGTGACCCAGAGGGTTAGTGACTTTCCTAAGGCCCCACAGGTTATAAGTCGAAGAAGAAGGATCTCTTTATTCTATTCAGTTTGTGAGTATTTAGATATTTCTTATCGCCTCCTATAATTGGCAGGCAGGGATGAGAAGTAGAGAAAAAGATCAGTTGGTTTGTAATTCAAACCAGACATTTTGTCGTAGAGAGAGTAAAATGTAATGTGGCTTTTTGAAATCTGTATTTCAGTTATTCACACTATCAACTTAGTGCAGCTAATTGGGGTGTATGGGGTGTTTAGAAACACTTGCACCTCTGGTGTGTGGGCTTGCCAAACCCTTTTCAGGGCTTCTCATTCCCCTTTGATATCCATGTTTGCCCAACTGTCACCTATTACTGGCTCCAAGAAGTGGCCATATTCCTGTAAAAACCATCTTAGCAGATGGGCTAAACCAGGCTGAGGATAACCAATAGGGCTCATACTCACTGCGGAGTTAGGGGAATGTCTACCCCAAGCATAGGAAGACTTTTCTTGTTGAAAATGGGTGGATGAGAGCAATCTGTTCCAATAGCCATGAAAATGCTTAGAACTTGATCAGACATTGAATACAAGGTCAGCCACTGCACCCTGTGCCATTGCCAACTGTCTCGACTTCTGTCTTACCTCTGGACTCCAGTGACTCTGGAAGAGACAGTGAGGTTATTTTGCTTAACTCTACCTCACAAATCCAATTCATGCTTAAGTCAAGACATCAGCCCATGTTGCCTTTGGTTCTCTTTGAGGAACAAACAACAGTGGGCTAATTAAGAGTTGATTACAGATTCAGACAAGTGCAGAGAACATTTGTGTATTTTATTTACTCAGTGATATGTGCTAGAATCTTATATGGAATTCATGGTCAAGAGCTGGAGGTCAGAATGAGTGATGTGCACTCTAAAGATGTTTCACCTTGCTTTAAAAAACAAAACAATATACCCAAGTCAATATTTCTGGAAAAAACCCTTAGAAATATCATCCAGCCTCCCATTCTTTGGATTAAATGTAAAAGGGAAATAAAATTTAAAAAGACAATATTCCAGTTCAGGAAAGTAAATTATGCTTTCTTCAAGAACTATGCATCTCATATGTACGTTAATTTCAGAAGTTAATCAGTAAAAGATATCATTGTTTCAACTGTACGAAACTACCAAGATATGTAATGCAAGAGTTTCATTTTGAAGTAAAACTCAAGGAGAACATCAATTTCATGAATCTTAATTCAGTTATCTATCTCTAGTTTACCTTAATGAAGTTCTGTGTGATATACTTGTAGCAGAGGAATAGACTGGTCTCAGTTTATATTGATGTTGTGTGTGCAGGAGATAAAGGAGTAGATCTTTTTCTTTCCAGAAGGGAAGTCAGTTAGTGCTGAAGTTCTCTTTATAATTCCAGCTAATCTATCCAGAAGCATTTATTAAGGCAGTGAGGTGGCACACTGGAGAGAGCATTGGGCCTGGACTCAGGAAGATCTGAGTTATAATCCGACCTTAGACACTTACTAGCTGTGTGAACCTGGGCAAGTCACTTAACCCTACTTGCTTCAGTTCCCCATCTGTAAAATAGGGACACACTGGAGAAGGTAATGGCAAACCACTGCATTATCTTTCCCAAGAAAACCCATGGAAGAGTATTAAAAGAGTGTGACACAACTGAACAATATGTTCCAAGCACTGTGCTTGGGATTTGGACAAAGGTGAAACAGTAGCAGACCTCTCCCTAATCCAAGCAACATTAGCTTCAGAAAATGGTAGAGGCATGGAGGATAGGGGACAAGAAAGGTGGCTTACTGGTCAGCCTGTACTAACATCTCATAAAGGGTTATTTCTTAGGTATTAAGAACTCATTTCTTTTTCTTGATATTCACTTATTTTACAAGGAAGTCTGTAGATTTTCTGGAATTTTTTGTTCATATTTCTAGAAATTCCAATGATACATTTATGCCCTAAGATTTCAGATAACAACCTTTTGGGTATTTCATACTATTTCAGAAGCAAGATTTGGGAGGGGAAATGTAATGGCCAATAATCTTTGCTTTGATATTAGCACCAGTGTTGCTTGCAGTGATGTCACATCCCAGATCACCTGTGGCAGCTCCCCGTTCTTTGGCAGATGCCCAGTCTGCTAGCTAGAGGTTGCGGGTAGACCCCTTTATGGAAGTTTCACGAAATAAAATAAGAAAATCACTCGTTGACCTAACCACTCTAAGAATGCTCCCAGGAATGCTCACTCCACTTCTCTTCTACTGCCACTCCAGACTCTCCAGACTTTTCCACCTTGCTTCCATGGGGTTCCCTTCTCCAAACTCCCTGCTTTTCAGCCCTTTTTTCTGTATTGTCGTCCCCCATAGGAATGTCAGCATCTTGAGGGCAGGGGCTACCTTTCGAGTTTTTTTTTCTTTCTTGTTTGTATTTGCATTTCTCGGCTCAGCCTAGATACCTCATACAATGCCTGATACATTTTTGTTGTTGTTTTCAGTCATGTCTGATTCTTTTTGACCCCTTTTGGGGTTTTCTTGGCTAAGATACTGGAGTGTTTTGTCATTTTCTTCTCCAACTCATTTTACAGATGAGGAAACTGAGACGAATGGGGTTAAGTGACTTGCTCTGGGTTACATAGCTACTAAGAGTCTGCGGTCAGATTTGAACTTAGGTCTTTCTGACTGAAGGCCCCCATTCTATTCACTGTACCACCTAGCTAACCCTGTGCCTGACACATAGGAAGTGTATGTGTGTATGTGTACATATGTACACATATATGTATATGTATGTAATTGTTTATCTGTTCATCTGTCCAAAAGAACACTCTTATTGGTTCCTGAAGAGAGAAAGGTACCAGTACTTAACCAATTTTGCCATCTAATTGCTTGTTAAATTTGGGAATGTTATCTTTCTTGTAGTGTTGTTAAATTCGTGTTCAGTAAAATTCACAGGCTAGCAGAAGTCATAAATAAGCAGTCAGGGTGGGAAGAGAAAAGGGTGGAAGACGTGGGTGAAAGGTGTGGAAGTGCAGGGTTTACAATCTTCTAATCCTGACAGGGTGAAAACCAGCAAACAATGCAAATGCCTTTAGCAGCAACATAGAATAAACATTTCCGATGCACCCGTTTGGAGAGGATTGCTGAACGCTGCCTCCAGTTTACAACCTCTCCAGATTCAGCAAAGTGCCTAGTTAAGCCATGTACAAATGACCTTTGCCTCTTGGGTCCCTGTGGGAAAATGATGGAATGCTAAAAGACAAAAATAATGAGTTGATCATTGGGGCTAAAGATTTGTGATTTTTTCCCATTGTTTCTTGGTAATTCCGGATTGTAATTGAGTTCTGCTGCACAGCCCTGTTTGGATCATTACCGAGGAGGGGTTTGTCAGAGCTCTATTTTTATAGCCCTAAATATTCTTATAGAGCTGTCATCAGGTTGTTACTTTAAAATCACATTCAGTTGTACATAATGTTACAGCAAAACACACCTGACATGCTCATTAAAACAAATATCACATTTGCATAATCACTGTCAGTGGACAGATCCACACATAGAGAGGCAGCAGGAAAACTAATGAAGCTCATTCCATCAGCCACTCTAGGCATGGAACACACAGTCCAAGAACTTTCACATGGCTCTAGCAGCTCCCTCCTTTCAGTTCTTTTTCCTGTGTCCCTCTTCCTTTTCTAAGAAAAGGGTCTCACTGGTAGCCTTAGATGGAATATTGCTAAGAAAGAAGCTAGTAGATTGGGAGGCTTAATTTTTTTTCTTTTTAAAAAATGTATTATATTTTTTCCCCAGTTACATGTTAAGAAAATTTTTGGCATTCAATTTTTTACAAGATTTTGAGTTCCAAATTTTTCTCCTTCCCTTCCTTCCCTCCTCTCTTCTGAAAATGGTAGTCAGTTTGATATAGTTTATATATGTACTATCGTGTAAAAATATTTCCATATTAGTCACAATTGTGAAAGAAGAAACAGATTAAAAAACATGAGAAAGAATAAGTGAAAAAAAATGCTTTGATCTGCATTTAGAGTCCATCAGTTCTTTTTCTGGATATGGATAGCATTTTCCTTCGTGACTCCTTTGTACTTGTCTTGGAACACTGTGCTGCTGAGAAGACCTGAGTCATTCATAGTTGATCATCAGATAATGTTGCTGACACTGTGTACAATATTTTCCTGGTTCTGCTCCTTTCACTTCATATCAATTCATGTAAGTCTTTCCAGGATTTTCTGAAATCTGCCTGTTCATTATTTCTTATTGCACAATAGTATTCCATTACATTCATATATAACAACTTGTTAAGCCATTCCCTAGTTGATGGGCAACCCCTCAATTTCCAGTTCTTGGCCACCAGGAAAAGAGCTGCTATAAATACTTTTGTACATGTGGGTCCTTTTCCCATTTTTATGATCTCTTTGGGATATAGCTCTAGAAGTGGTATTGTACATTTTTATAGCCCTTTGGGCAAAGTTCCAAATTGCTCTCTAGAATGGTTGGATCACTTCACAATTCTACCAACAATGCATTAGTGTTCCAATTTTCCTCCACCTTCTCCAGCATTTATAATTTTTTTGTCTTTTCATGTTAGCAAATCTGATAGATGTGATGTGGTACCTAAGAGATGTTTTGATTTACATTTCTCTAATCAATAGTGACTTAGAGCATTTTTTCCTATCATTATATAGATAGCTTTAATTTCTTCCACTAAAAACTGCCTGTTCACATCCTTTGACCATTTATCAATTGGGGAATGAGAAAGTCATACTTTTAGAAGAATATAGCATTTCAAGAACACAGCATTTCATCGACAAACTGGAGGGTAATCCAAGGAGGGCAACCAGGATGGTGAAAACACTTTATAAACTATCATGGGAGGAGGGACCTGGGGATATTTAACCTGGAGAGGAGAGGACTTTAAAATGTCATGGTACTGGTCTTTAATTAGGGCTGTCATATGGAAGAGATTAAGTTTATGTTCTTGTTCTCTGAGAGCATTTCAGCATAAAGCAAAGTGTTTGCCTTCTAATCCCAGCCCTCGCTCCCCTTGCTTGCTATGTGATTTTAAGGCAAGTCAATCTCTTTGTGACTCAGTTTACTCCTCTGTAAAGTGAGAATAAACTAGATAGTTTTTAAGAATCCACCTTCTATCTCTAAATCCTATGGTCCTATGACTAATGGGTGAAAATTACAAAGAGGTAGGTTTGGGCCTACCAATCATAGACATCTGGTACATAGGCATATCCTATAGGCTTTGTCAGTTGATGCAGTCATTCTTCTTGGAGGATACTAGGGAGTTTGCTTTTAGAAAAACTGTGTTGATGTGGCCTTCCTAGGAGAGACTGTGGAGCATAGGTAGACATTCCATCACTGTGTTCCAGTAAGTTAACTACTTGGTGAAGGGTAGTCTCTCAGATTGGCTTCAGATAAGCCTCCATACTCTCTCCAAGTACTTCTCCTACATGTCATCACAATTTTCCTGAAAGTAAGCTCCTTACCAACCTCCAGTCTTCCATAGGGAATGCCTGAATAAGTCACTGGGGTCTGCCCATGTTCCATACTCCCATTGTAGTAGAAAGAAGTCCTTAACTTCTGATTGAGGGTCCTACTCTGAAACAGGCTACTTCATGAAGGTGAAAGCCCTCCATTACTGAAACTGGTGATACAAATACTGGATGATACTCTCTACCAGGGATATTGTAGAAGGGAGTTTTGCATGGAATAGGTGGATGGATTTGTTAACCTAGAAGGTTTCTTCTATATTAAAATAGTCTGTGATTCTATCTTGAGGAAAAAAAAAACCAAACCAAACAGTCCCCATACCTCAAATACCTTTTTTAAAAAAAGCAAACAAATACCTTCCCTCTTCCTCTATAGGAATGATCTTGTTTGTTTCTCAGTGGATTCTTTATATATCTATAGGGTTAGTAATGTTACACTTTAATCCAGTTTAGGGAATTGTGGTAAGACCAGTAAACTAAGATGCTACCCTTTCCCCTACTCACTTCCTCTTCCCAAGTTAGGTTAGTTTTTTTTCCTGTAAAGGTATGAAAACCGTACTCTTTAACTGGCTTTGGGGCTAATGCTGGGGCCACTTTGACATTTTACAAAAAAGAATAGGATAAAGGGACTGGAGCTTTTCAGACTGAGCACAACCATCCTGAAACACACTGGGAAATTGTATTTAACTGAATCTGTGCTTTGTCCAGGATGAATATTTCTTCCCTCCTCTGAATGTCCATTCCTTACTATGATACCTTAAGCAAACTATCTTTTGTTAGCTGTTAGAAGAACTGTGAGTGTCTCATTTTGTTCTTATTTCTGCCCTAAATTACCAAGGGACTAGGCCAAGTTAAGCTGAGTTTATGACAGGAATGATTTTACTTCTCTCTGACCACTACTTCTACTAAGCAGGGAAAGTATTTATTCTTCTAGTCTACGTCCAACTGGATGACATTTAAAGCCCCTTGCAATGCTAACCTCGGGATTCAGTGATCTTGATAGACCCTGGACAACCTTTGAGAATATTAGGTACCAAGTGCTAGGGATACAAATATAAGCAAAGTGAGACCGTCCCTGCTTTCAAGGAGCTTACAGGCCCAATGGGGAAGTCCATACATAAAAGGGATTCAAAAGGCTAGGAGGCGTGTGTGTGTGTGTGTGTGTGTGTGTGTGTGTGTGTGAGTGTGTGTGTGTGTGTGTGTGTGTGTGTGTGTGTATTGGGAGCTTTCCTCCCTCCCTCCTTTCCTTCTTTTCTTCTTCCCTTTCCCCCTCCCTCTCTTCCTTTCCTTCCTTCCTCCCTTCCTTTTTTCCTTTATTTTTCTTTTTGTTTTCCCCTCTTCCTTATTTTTCTAATGATTCTAATGTGTTTCACTTGGTACAGAAGAAAAGCCAAGTAATTTGCACAAGGTCACAGATGGTGGATGGCAAATCAGGGCTCAAAGCAGGTGACTTTGTAGGTGACTTGAATTTTTCTTACCCATGAACATAGACTTGCCTGATAGAATGCCAAATGTAATGTGCAGATAAACTCTGCAAAGAAATCTGTATTTCTATAACATCCTCATATGGACCTTGGTCAAGGGCACTTCATCTTACAGGACCCCTTGCTCTGGCTCTTTGGTTAGGTTGGACTCTTATCAAGGAACCGGAAGACCCTCAAGAATCAGTCCTAGTTGGCTAGTTTAAGGGGATCCAAACCTTCCAAATCCATCCCAGATCCATCTCAAGTCCATATCACTGAGATCAAGTATGCAGAGATGTAGAGGATTCCTAAATCACTGAAGATGCACTTTGCTTTTCAGGGGATCCCATCTGCCCTAATCTTTAAAGGCAGTAAGGCTTTGAAAACATTTAGAGAATGTATTATGTCCCTATTTTATGCCTCCCTTGAGATCAATAAACAGAGGATCATGGAACAAAGTTATTTCAGTTGTTACCTCTTTTAAGGAATCTTATATTATTTTGACATATGCATGGGAGACACCTTGTTGGAGGAGAGCTTTAAAGGTGGCATTTTTTTGAGGTGGCATAATTTGACCTAGCACTTTCTACTTCAAGACATGTATGGGGAAATACATTTAGCTCAGAGTGTGTGTGCATGTGAATAGTTAGGGAACAAAAATTCATCACATATGACACTATAAATATTGTACAAATGATCATAAAGACAGTGGAGCTATATCAAGACGAATCCAGCGTTGGCAATTCAGATGTTACTGACAAAGGGCCATGGGATAGGAATGAGAATTCTAGCTATGAGTTCAAGAAAGTATGTATGTACATACTCACACACATTGGATTTCACTGAAATGGGGAACTCCAAGGTGAGGAAACACTCCATAGAAGTGCAGGTCAGCACTTTCTCTGCAACTTACAGGCTTGACTAGTTGCCTAGAGTTCTGAGAGTAGCTTGTTTAGGGTCCCACAGCCAGTATGTGATAGAAGCAAAATTTGAACCCAGGTCTAACTGGTTTTGAGACCAGATCTTCACTCAGTATGTTATAGCTGCCTGTTTACTTTATAAATGGTGTGTGTGTGTGTGTGTGTGTGTGTGTGTGTGTGTGTGTGTGTGTTGGGAGCTAGGGAGCCTAATGGCTAGAGCACTAGACTTAGAGCAGGAAGATCTGAATTCATCCCCTGCCTTATATACTGGCAATGTGACCCTGGGCAAATCACTTTATTTCTATGTTTCAGTATTATTATCTATAAAATTAGGGGACTGAATTTTATGTCTTCTAAGATCCCTTCCATCTCTAAAACTATGCTCTGATGATTACATCTACATATTTATATAAAGATCTGATTCATATGTATAAATATGATAGTATATATATATATATGTATATAGATAGATATAGATCACATCTATATCTATACATATAGTTCAGGTAAGCACAAAAGCTAGAGTGCTTAGCCTGGTGTCAGGAAGACTCATCTTCCTGAGTTCAAATATGGCCTAAGACATTTACTAGCTGTGTATCACTTAACTCTGCCTCAGTTTCCTCATCTGTCAAATGAGCTGGAGATGGAATTGGCAAACTAGCCTTGTATCTTTTCCAAGAAAACCCCAGAAGGAGTTATGGAGAATCAGACTCTGTGTCAACCACATGTATATAACTCAGATCAGGGTTGAAATGAGGCCATTTCATTGATCTAGCACATCATATTCCAGAGGAAAATCTTTCTTTGGGCCTGTTAAATCAGGTCCACTTCCCAAACATCAGTGATCTTGCCTTCATTCACTCAGTATTCTTTGGTGTCCATGTCTGTCACTAAAGGCATGTTATTTGGGTGGACTTTGACTTCTCTTGAAAGGTTCAGACCTAATGGGAACTCATGAACATTTTTCAGTCATTCCCTTTACACCTCCATAGGCCTAGGATCAGGGCCCTGATGGGTGGGTGGAGAAATATCCTTGATTGCCCCTGCATTCACCGACCGCTACTTCAGCTTTTGGCTGAATGATAGAATTGGGATCCAGAAATATTTTGACAGGCTGGAGCAATGAGCTGAACTGAATACATGGAAATGCCATAAGACATTGTTCAGTTGTGTTCAATTCTCTGTCACCTTATTTGGGGTTTTCTTAGCAAAGATACTAGAGTGGTTTGCCACTTCCTTCTCCAGCTCATTTTACAGATGAGAAAACTGAGGCAAACAAGGTTAAGGAACTTGCTCTGGGTCACACAGCTAATAGGTATCTGAGGTCACATTTTAACTCGGGACAACGAATTTTCTGACTTCAGGCCCAGTAATCTATTCACTGCACCATCTAGCTGCCTAATAAGATATATAGGTTCAAAAAATCCAACACAGAAATACGAAGTGGGTGAGAGGTGGATACACAGTTGTCCTTGGTAAAAGGACCAGGCATTTAAACAGATTGCATGGTCCAATAGTAGGACATGGAAGACAAACTAAGGCAATCTTAGTCTACCCTAATAGAAGAATAGTTAAGTAGAGGCAGCAAGGTGATGCAGCGATAGAGTGCTGGATTTGGAAATGGTAAGATCTGGTTTCAAATGAGGCTTCAGACACTAGTTGTATGACTCTGGGCAAATCACAACCCCAGTCTGCCTCAGTTATAAAGTGAGATTATGATAGCAACTATTTCCCAAGATTGTTATGAAGACCAAATGAGATAATATTGGTAAGGCACAATGCCTGGCACTTAGGGGTGCTTAATAAATGCTTCTTGTGTTCCCTTCTTCCTCTCCCTCCCTCGCTTCTTCCTTCCTTCCTTCCTTCCTTCCTTCCTTCCTTCCTTCCTTCCTTCCTTCCTTCCTTCCTTCCTTCCTTCCTTCCTTCCTTCCTGTCCCACTGTTTTCTGCTAAAGCTACATCTGGAGTATTATATTTGGTTCTAGGAACCAGACTTGAGGAGGGACACTGACTAAGACATGTCTGGAGAAGAACCGGAATGATTACTGAACTTGAGACTATATCATTGCAGAATCAGTTGAAGGAAATGGGACTCCTTTCAGGGTTGAGCCTCAGTCTGGGCTAATTGCATTATATGAGGTTTTTGCTATATGAAGTTGGCACATTGTAGAATTCATGATTTGATCTTTGGTATCTCTTATAACTGTAGATCAGCTTGGTATAGGGGCATCAGTGTAGTTTAGAGAGACATGACCTTGGCATGGGGAACTCTTCATGTTCAAATCTGACCTTTGACTCTTAGCTGTGTGACCCTTGCTAGGTTACTTAGAGCCTCAGTTCCCCAGGCAGCTTTCCAAGATGGTAGGCCTTAGAACAGTTGCAGATCTGTAATGACAGAGTTTTCTTTTTTTCTGTTCCTTACTACAGGAAATAACAAGTCCAGGCAATTTCTTCAATATCTTCCTCCCAACTCTACCCCACATCCTTAAAATCTATCTTAAGCAGGGTTTGGGCAGTGGTAGAATCAAGCAGAACAAGTATGGTCATTCCCCAGATACTGGACAGACTGAACCAGTTCAGGGCAGGTGATAGAAGAAGGCCCAGCAGCAGGAGGAAATTCAGGTAGGTGGGCAATTTGACAACAGCGAAGTTAACTAAGAAGATGGATGGGATACTGGGGAATCCTACTAGCAGGTAGCAGCCAGAGGCCCATATAAAGAGGCAGCAGCTCAGTGAAATGGAGACACAGGTCTAGGCCCAGGCCCAGAGACTAGAGCTGAGGTGTGAGTGGTGTGAGGGACAAGTGGGACAAGGCAGGATCCCTTCCTGAAAGAGGAAAAGAAAACCAAAGCCAGGACTTAGGCTGGACTTAGAATGGAAAGTGCAAAGAATGGGACTTGTCCATGGTTACATGACTAGTAAGCATCTGGAGGGTTTGGAATTCAAGTCTCCTGAAACCAAGTTCAGTGCTCTTTCTGCTATCCCATGCTGCCTTTGTTGGGTGTCTTTGGAAAAATAAAATACAACAGTTGGACTAGATAACCTCTAAAATTTCTTCTAGCTCTCATTTGGTCATTTTTCAGTTGCGTCTGATTCTCTGTGACCCCTTTTGAGGTTTTCTTGGCAAAGATACTGAAGTCTCCAGCTCATTTTACAGATGAAGAAACTCAGGCAAACAAGGTTAAGTGACTTGCCCAGGGTCACACAGCTAATAATACCCAAGGCTGGATTTGAACTCAGGAAGATGAGTCTTCCTGACTCTAGGCCCTGCACCTATCCACCACGCCATCTACCTGTCTTCTTCTAACTCGAATGTCCTGTAATTTTAAATTGCTGTGTATACAACTATTGGCTTCTATCTATCTCTTCCCCTTTTGCCTTTTTCTAGATTGGGTCAGTCAGTCATTAAACATTTATTAAGTACCCACTATGTGTCAGGCACTGTGCTAAGCTCTGGGGATACAAAGGAAGTTTAATAAAAGATAGTCACTGCTTCCAAGGAGCTTATATTCTAATCAGAGAGGCAATATGCAAACAACTATGCATGAACAAGTTATATACAGGGCGAATTGTAAAGAATCAGCAAAGGAAATGCTCTAGGATTAGGGGGAGATTGGGAAAGGCTTCCTACAAAATCTAGAAGTTTAGCTGGGACTTGAAGTCAGGGCAACTCGGTGGAAGAAACAAGAAGGGAGAAGGTTCCAAGCATGAGAGGCGGCAAATGAAAATACCTGGTGTCAGAAGATGAAGTGTCTTGAGGCCAGTATAATTGGATTGCTGAATATGGGGGTGGGAGGGATAGTTTTAAGGTATAGGAAAACTGGAAAGGTTGGAGAAAGAGAAGGAAAGGGCAGTGACTCTCTGCCCTTTTAACTTCTGATTGGGTATTTTGATGAGGTGGGCTGATTTTTAACAAGTTCCAATGCAGATTCAGGGACTGAAGTTTACCTGGGTGGAGAGTGGTCAGTTCCTGGATATGACAAATCTATGTTCAATCCCTGTCATTACCATGGAACCATTCAAGTTCATAGAGGAGTGAATGCTACATGGGAGGAAGGCCCTGAAGAAAATAAAGACCCCAAATAGAATGTGACAGTGTGTGTTATTGACCTGAGTGGAAAGCATTCACTTTAAATCATTAAGCTCTAAATAATGGCAAGGCAATGCCAGACTCTGTTAAAGCTGATAACTGCTTTCTCCTGTCTTATGAGGAGTCTTCAGAAGAGCTTCAGCCCATGAAATGATTTTTGAAAAGTGCCATGTATTATCCTTGCTTAATAATAGTTTGGTAATGTGAAGGAAAGATTAAAGGTCAGTTGTCAGATGTAGCTATTAGGCAGAAAAGTCTCCCCAATGGTGTTTTTTGAAACCTTTTGACTCATGACACATTTGATGAACAGAGTACGTTTGAGCAATGAATCATTAGAGCCTGCTGCTGACAATGGAAGCAGCTCACAGGCTATTGAGTCCTTGCTGAGGGGCCTGACGTCTCTTTGTTAGCCTATCTCAAAGTATTCTGCAGCTCCATTAGGATAGGAGATCAATATGATGGTGCCTGAGTGTAGAAAACTTCCAAGCTTATTATTAGGAAGCACTCATGTCATAAATTAATTCACTGTCTTGCCACCTAGAGCAGAGTTAAATGCTTTTACACAGTTGGGAAGATCTGAATAGTCTAAGAAATGATCTTGGCGTATGAAATGATGAAGCGGTTATTGTCAGAAGTGGAATGGATACCAAGGACTGTGCTCACTTGGTTAAGTCCAAAGTTAGGCCCCAAAGAGAAATGACATTCTCAGTTTGACACTTTGAGGAGCTTTCTCCTTTAGAACTTCAGAAAGTTGTAAAATTTGAGAAGCAGAATGTAGAAAGCATGAGAGGTGACCTTTCCAAAGTGCTTTTAAAAGTTACCAAGGATTTCCATGGCAACTAAATTACTGTTTGAGTAAAAAAAGTATATTTGATGATTTTTTTCCAGTCCTCAAACAAACTCCTCACTTATTAAGGTGGTAATGGTAGGGTTGACATTACTTTGGTCTTTTAAAAAGACTAGAAAGGACACATTTGGAATTCTTCTTTGATTTGAGAGGTTTACCATCTTAGAGGGACCAAAAATAAGATGAAAATGAAACCCTCCATGTTGGTCTTCACATAATTGCTTAGTAACACTGAAAAGAGTATTTTTGTTCAATAAGGTACTAAGATCCTTAGACTTTAAAAGCAACAATCCATAATGGTATAATGGAGAGAATGTAGGAAGAGGTGCGGCTGACTAACAATCTGAGAAAGTTCTAGGATTTTTAATGATGCACAGAGCTCATGTGGGTTGACGGAGTAACTAAGGGCCCAAGAAGCTACTAAGGTCCAGAATGAGGGAGGTAATGATCCTAATCTATTCTGCCTTGGTCAGATAACAGTTGGTATACTGCCTTCAATTCTGAAGGAAGAACTTTGAGAGCTAATGGGTAACCAGAAGCTGGTAGAAGACCTAAGCAGTTGCCATACAAGACTCATTTGAAGAAACTAGGGATGTTTAGCTTGGAGAAAAGAAATCTTAGGGGAGAAATGATATATGTCTTCATGTATGTGCAGGGGATGTCTTTTTGGATAAGGGATTTGATTTGAAGACCTGAGCTGATGGGGAACTTACTACCTTATGATGTAATTCGTTCCATGGTGGGACAATTCTAATTGTTTGATTTTTCTTTACTTTAGGCAGAAATTTGTCTCACTTTCATCTCTACTCACTGCCTTTAGTTCTGCCCTTTGAAACTAAGAAAAACAAATCTCATCCTTCATATACATGAAAGTCTTTCAAATACTTGAACAGAACTGCATCTCCTCGAGGCTAAACATTCTTAGTTCCTTCAGTTAATCCTTTGGCCCCAAGAAACTGTAGCATGCATAGCCACCCACACCCTGGTAAATCCATCTCAGTAGATAGGCTAAACCAGGTTGAGGGTAACTGACAAGCCTCAAACCCAGTAGTGAGTTAGGGGGATCTACGTCAAATGTGAAGACTTGCCCTGATGGAATGGGTGGATGAGAACAATTTGTTCCGCCATGAAGGCATCTGAAACAGGTGCTATGGAGCACATAGAGCTTGGTTAGACATTGAAAGTATCAGGGACGTCCATGGCATCTCAGGCCATTGCCAGATGTCTTGCCACTTACCGTGATGACTCTGAAAGAGAGAATGAGGCTGACGACTTTGTGCAACTCTGCTTCGCTTAAATCCAGTTCATGCCCCAATCAAGACATTACCCTGTGATATTGTTCCTTTTCAGAAAGGAAGGACAAATAGCAACAGCCACTGAGGTGTGTTTTTGACCTTTGATTCCCCTTACTATCCTGGACAGCTCCTCTGCACATGTTTGAGCCTTAGAAATATCTGCCAGAATTAAAAATAAAATTCAGTTCTGCGTAATTAGGAAAGAGTATAGTTGAGTTATAACCTTCCTCATTCTTGACAAATTTTTATTGATAATGTAGGCAAAAAAAAAAAATTCCATTAGCCTTTATGGCAATCATATCATACAGTTGATGGAACTTGAAATTGTAGTTTACTAAAACCCGAGGGCTTTCAAAACGACTATTGTCTACACTGTCCCCTTCTTGTCTTGTGAAACTAACTTAAAAGGAAAAAAAACAGCATCATCCAAAACAGACCTCAGTGCAGGGACTTTATTCTTATCTCTGTTAGGTTTCATTTTATTTAGATTTGGCTTAATATTCTGGCCAGTCACTTTTTTTCGATACTAGTTGTATATTAGTTAGCTCGCCTACTGTTATGTTTCTCAGATTTCCTAAACTTGGCATCTTTGTCTTTGTCTGTGCCATTGATGGAAATATTGGAGCTAGGGATAGTTCCCTGAGGCATTTAAAGGTATGCTCATTTGTTTCCTTTACTTCTAATTTGATTGATCAGCTTGTTCAGTGGCACTGTATACTGTCTATGGTACTTTCAAAGGCCATTTCCTCCCCAGTCTTCTTGACACCACTTCATTCTATTCTCATATTTCCCCCATCACTACCCTTACCTGCTTTTGTCAATTTATTCCCCTACAGCTTTACTCAACATTCCTGTAGCCTTCTAAACTCAATAACTCACCCTAACCACCATTCCTTTTTGTGCATTGACTCCCTGTGTTAAAATATGTTTCTTGAAGGCAAGGACTGTCTTTGCTTCTTATATGTACCTTCAACACAGTACAGTTCTTGGTACATAGTAAGAGTTGAAAAAATGCTTTCTCATTCATTCATTCCTTTCTTCTAACTTGAGATTTCTGTCCATGTTGACATTGATTCCTTAAAAACCATTCTTTGGGCGTAATTGTTGGACCAGTCCCAAATATACTCCTTGCCCACATTTCTCCCTATTGTCCATAAAGGTATCATGAGGCATTTTGTCAAGTGCCCTGTTGAAATCTATGTTCAGTGATTATGGCATTCTCATGATCCATCAGTATAATAACCCTGACCAAAAGGTAAATAAAGTTAGTTGGGCATGATCTGTTCTTGACAAACTTATGTATTTAGCTCCTTTGTCTTTTTTATATTTGTTGTATATTTCCTCATATATATTTTTGTTATCTGTACCATTCTAATGTAAGCTACTTATGAGGTAAAGAAAAATGAGCAAAGTATACTCATCCAAAAAAAATCCCCCAAATCACCATATGCTTATTATAATGGTCACTGCTTATCTTTCTAGGTTTCATAAGTCATCTCTTTATTTTTTTTCTTTCTTTCTTTTAAGTTTTCAACATTCATATCCACAAAATTTTGAGTTCCAAATTTTCTCCTCATTTCTATCCTCCCCCCATCCAAAATGCCTCGCATTCTGATTACTCTTTCCACCAATATGCTCCCCCTTCTACCACTCCTCCCTTCCTTTATCCCCATCTTCTCTCTTGTCCTGTAAGGTAAGATAAATTTCTATAGCCCATTACCTGTATTTCTTATTTTCCAATTGTATGCAAAAACAATTCTCAACATTTGTTCCTAAAATTTTGAGTTCCAACTTCTCTCCCTTCCTCCCTCCCCACCCATCCCCACTGAGAGGGTAAGCAATTCAATATAGGCCTTATCTGTGTAGTTTTGCAAATGACTTCCTTAATAGTTATGTGTAAGACTAACTATATTTCCCTCCATCCTATCTTGACCCCCATTTCTTCTATTCTTTCTTTTGACCTTGTCCCTCTCCAAGAGTGTTTACTTCTAATTACTCCCTCCTCCCATTTGCCCTCTCTTCCGTCATCCCGCCCTCTACCTTGCTTATTCCCTCTTCCCCTACTTTCATGCAGTGTAAGATAGATTTTCATACCAAATTGAATGTGCATGTTATTCCTTCCTTGAACCAAATATGATTAGAGTAAGCTTCACCTTTTCCCTCTTACCTCCCCCCTTTTCCCCTCCATTGAAAAAGCTTTTCCTTGCTTCCTTTATGAGAGATAATTTGCCCCATTCCATTTCTCCTCCCAATATATTCCTCTCTCACCCCTTAATTTTTTTTTAGATATGATCCCTCCCTATTCAACTCACTCTGTGCTCTCTCTCTCTCTCTCTGTATGTGTGTATGTGTGTGTGTGTGTGTGTGTGTGTATAATCCCTCCAACTACCCAGATACTGAGAAAAGTTTCAAGAGTTACAAATATTATTTTTCCATATAGGAATGTAAACAGTTCAACTTTAGTAAATCCCTTGTTATTTCTATTTCCTGTTTACCTTTTCACGCTTCTCTTGATTCTTGTGTTTGAAAGTCAAATTTTCTTTTCAGCTCTGGTCTTTTCATCAAGAATGCTTGAAAGTCCTTTATATTCAGTTTTGCTGGGTTGGTGATTCTTGGTTTTAGTCCTAGTTCCTTTGACTTCTGGAATATCCTATTCCACACCTTTTGATCCTTTAATGTAGAAGCTGCTAGATCTTGTGTTATTTGATTGTATTTCCACAATACTCAAATTGTTTCTTTCTAGTTGCTTCCAATATTTTCTCCTTGACCTGGTAACTCTGGATTTGGCTACAATGTTCCTAGGAGTTTCTTTTTTTGAATCTCTTTCAAGAGGTGATCGGTGGATTCTTTTGATATTTATTTTGCTTTCTGGTTCTAGAATATCAGGGCAGTTTTCCTTGATAATTTCATGGAAGATGATGCCTAGGCTCTTTTTTTTGATCATGACTTTCAGGTAATCCCACAATTTTTAAATTGTCTCTCCTGGATCTATTTTTCAGGTCAGTTGTTTTTCCAATGAGATATTTCACATTGTCTGCTATTTTTTAATCCTTTTGGTTTTGTTTTGTAATTTCTTGGTTTCTCATAAAGTCATTAGCTTCCATCTGTTCCATTCTGATTTTTAAAGAACTATTTTCTTCAGTGAGCTTTTGAACCTCCTTTTCCATTTGGCTAATTCTGCTTTCTAAAGCATTCTTCTCCTCATTGGCTTTTTGGATCTCTTTTTCCAATTTGGCTACCCTATTTTTAAAGGTGTTATTTTCTTCAGCAGTTTTTAGATCTCTTTTAACAAGCTGTTGACTCACTTTTCATGCTTTTCTTGCATCTCTCTCATTTCTCTTCCCAATTTTCCTCCACCTCTCTCACTTGATTTTCAAAATCCTTTTTGAGCTCTTCCATGACCTGAGCCCATTGCATATTTATTTTGGATGTTTGGGAAGCAGAAGCCTTGACTTTTATGTCTTCCCCTGATGGTAAGCATTGTTCTTCCTCATCAGAAAGGATGGGAAAAATACCTGTTCACTAAGAAAGTAACATTCTATTGTCTTATTTTTCCCCCTTTTTTGGACATTTTCCCAACCAATTACTTGACTTTTGAGTCCTTTGTCAAGAGTAGGGTATACTCTGGGGATCTGTAAATTCTCAGTTCCTCCAAGGTGGCACAATCAAGGGAGAGGAGTTCCCTCACTGGTCAGGCTTGGGGCTGAGGTTCAGATCAGCAGCTCAATTCCCCCAGGGGCTTTAAGCTGAGGCTCCAACAATGGAAGCTGATTGCTGCCTGTACTGTCCACTGCCACTACAGCCACCTTGCTGCTGACACAGCTACTGCCTGGGGCTAGGGCTAGGGGAAGACCCTGCTCCCTTGCCATCGAGGTGAAAAAGCCTTCTCACTGACCTTTGAAGCTGCCTTTGGTGCCTGTGGGTTGAGGGATCTCTGAACGTCTGCTGCTGCTGGGGATTCCACCCCTGAGGCCTACTCCAGCCCTGTTCCTCCCAGTGTTGTGCAGCCAGTTCAGCTTGGGGTGAGGTAGGATTCTCCTGACTCAATTTCCTCATTGACTACTGGCAGACTTTAAGCCTGACTGAATGCAAGTGGACAGTCTAATCCTGCCTGGAATTGACATGAAGTTGGAGAGATATTGTATCCCTGCAATGTCCCTACTCTTGGTGGCAATTTCCTATAGTCAAAAGGTTTGTAAGCTTAATACCCAATCTATTCAATTATAGATTATTGGTAGGGGAACATCCGAGGTTAAGTCTACAATTAAGCTATTAGGCATAGGGCTTTAGACCAAAAACAATAACCTAGGGTCCTTTAATTCTTAGTAATACTGTGGAGACAATTAGGTCAAGAACTTGTGAAGTTAGCAACATAAATATTATTTGTGTCTCAGTTGGTTAATGTTTAAAAAAAATTCTTTTGTGGTCCATATTGTAAATGCTTTAAAAAGAAGTATCACCTGAAAAAAAATAAATTAGGCAAGAAATAAGATGCCTGTTATACATTTGAAGTGATATATAATATTTCTGAGTTAGTCATGTTCCAAAAAAAAAAAAAATAGGCTTCAATCTATACTTTGAGTTCTCTAGCTAGAGGTGGATAACATTTTATATCATGAGTCTGTTGGAGTTGCGGTGGATTGTTGTATTGATCAGAGTTACTAAGTCTTTCATAGTGCATTATCTTTACAATATTGCTGTTGTTTCTAATATTGCTATTGTATATATTATTGTTGTGCAGATTGTTCTCTTGGTTCTTTGTGCTTCACTTTTCATCAGTTCATATGAATCTTCCCAAGTTTTTCTAAAACCATTCCCTTCATTACTTTTTATAGTACAAAAGAATTCCATCATGCTAATATTCCATAACTTGTTTAGCCATTCTCAATTGATGGGTATCCTTTCATTTTCCAACTCTTTTACACATATACACAGCTGCTATAACTATTTCTGTACATATGGGCTCCTTTCTTTTTTCTTTGACCTCATTGGATTTTATTACTGGATCAGAGGGTCCCATAACTTTCTAAACCAAAGTATTCCTCTTTGGTCACTGCTTTCCTGTACATAGAGTCCCTCCCATTACGATATAAGCTCCCTGAGGCAAGAATTACCCTAGCTTTTTTTATTTGCATCTCCAGCACTTAGTACGATTCATGGCACATAGTACTCAATAAATACTTTTCTACTAAGTAATTTAGAACTGGTTTCCTTTCTACTGCACTACAGTCTTCTACTCTGAAGCCCAATGAGTCTTCAAATTGGATGTAAGAGGAACAAACTTGATCTAAGTTTGGAGCAACAAGAACAAGAAAGGGATAAAACTATTTTTGATGTGGATACTGAAAAAAGGCAGAGAGAGTAGAGATCTCTTTAATTTCTGTTTTGTTTCTGTCTCATCCATAAAAGAGAATAACCTAAAGACTAGAAAGGTATGGGGGACAGTTAAAGGATAAAGAGGAAGTATAAAGATTGTAAGAGAACTATTGGTCATCTTTAATTACTTCATATCCTATGACTTAGATGGATTTCACCTGTAGACTGCTGAACCACTGTTTTTGGTCTTTGTGGAACTGTGGGAAAAGGAAGAATACTGAAGGAATGGAGTTGGGCAAGTGCTATCCCAATGTTTCAAAAGAGGGAAAAGAGTATATGCAGCAAACTATGTGCTGATGAACTTTACTTTGATTTGTGGCAAAATATGAATTCATTACTTCTCTAGTGACTCTAGTGACTAGTGATGACTTTTGGAAAGGGAACTAGTTATAACCCTGAGCCAACATAGATTCATTAAGAATATGTCATAGCACACTGTCTTTCCTTTTTTTTTTTTTTAACAGCGTTGTAAGACTTATAGATAAGTGGTATGCTACAGACATAACATCTCTGGATTTCAGCAAGGCACTTGTCATAGTCTCTAATATCCTTGTGGACAAGATGGAAAGATGAAGATTAGATGATTATATGTTTGCATAGATTTGGAACTGGTAGAACAACCAGATTCAAAGAGTTGTTATTGTGACATCAATGTCAATATGGTGGGAAAGTCTCAAGTGAAATTTCCTAGGGACCTGTCCTTGGTCCTCTTTCTATTTAACAGTTTAATTAATGGTATGTGATATCATAGATGGCATGGCAAATTTGTGGGACAGTGGTGGGAGGATGACAAAATTAGAATTCAAAAGATCTTGACAGACTAGAATGTTGAGCTGAATCTAATAAGATGAAATTCAATAGAAGAAAGTGAACTTTAAAAAATGGCACATACTAGTACAAAATGATGGGGGTAGGTTTAGGTATGAGTTTGTCTGAAAAAGATTTGGGTTTTTCAGTGGACTGCAAGTTCATCATGAGTCAACAATTGTATGTGGCAGCCTCCCAAAAGTGAATACATGTATTCGTATTCATTGAGCCCAAAAGGACCCAAAGGTAAGTTTTTGACAGCTAGTAGAGGGGTTCAGTGGGAAATTAATATTCAGCATCAAGGGACAAAGTGATAATTAGTGAAACTGGAACAAGCTAAATCAAAAGAAAGGTCTGAACAGTACAAATAACCTATCACAGTTTCAACTGTGAGCTGGAAGTATCTGTGTGCTTTTAAGTCATAGCTAGTCCAAATTAGATGATTCCTTGATGGGTCATTGCTGTGTAAGGCTCAGTTTCATTTTTGTATTCTAAAGAGAGGTTAGAACCTACTTCCCTTTGGTACAAATGTCCAATTTTCTAAGCAAAAGGCTGAAAAAAGCAAAAAAAATCTTTTTTTGAAAGACCTGAGGGTGGCATCCTTGTATAACTCAGAATGCTGACTCAGATGGGAGGTTTGACTTTTTGCCGTGGGAACTTTTCAGACTAGAAATTGTTCCAAGGGATCTAGATTTCATAAGATCCTTTCTTACTCAACAAACTCAGCTTTAGACAAATTCAGTATCAGACAATTCCTTCCCATTCTCGGAATTGTGAATCTGATCTCCCACAATGCCAATCCACTGAGGGAAGTGGAGGTTGGTGTATTCAACTGTTGTGGGAGGAGGAAGAAAAAGGGGAGAAAAGGATAAAATAGGGAGAGCCTAGAGATAATATATAAAATGCATAAAAATTATAATATATGTATATATATACATATACAGACACGTATATATATACATACATGAATGAGTACCTTCTTGAGAAATTCAGATTTTATGGAATACTATTGAATTTTATTTTGTATATGACATTGTGGTTGCCATTCCCAATATTGATCAATCTCCATGCCTTTACACAGGCTGTCTCCTGTACGAGTAAGACTCTTTCTTCTCACTTCCACCTCTTAGAATTCCTAATTTTGTTCAAGGTGCAGTTCAAGTATGATATTTTTAATGAGGACCTTCCTGAACTACCTAGTTGTTAGTATATTTCTCTCTGCCTTTCCCCTAATCCTCTACTTTTTATTTATTTTGCGTGCATTCTATATTTTTATCTGTGCATATATTATTTCCCCCAAATAGAATGTAAGTTTCTTGAGGTCAGGGATTATTTTCATTTTATTTGTTCTTAGCATTAGTAGGTAATAGACATTTACTATTTGTTGAACTGAATGAATATTTATTAATGACCTACTATATGCCAGTTACTGTGCTATGTCTGGAATACCAAGAGTTATATCACAGGTCCTGTTATCAAGGGACTTGGACTCTAACTAGGTATATCACAAAGTCATACACCCAGATAAGCAAGATACAAGGTAGGACATGTTAAATGCAGAAAGTAGGTAGGTACAGTACAAGCAAGCTGCTGTGGGAAATTTGAAGAGGGAAATATAATTTTCTGTTGGGAGAAGGAGTCTATATGATGGATATACTCCTTAACTGGTCTTTAAAAGATGTGAGAGATATTATTAGATGGAGATGGGGAGAGGAGAGGAGTTCTTTCCAGATATAGGGGCAACAGCATAAATAAAGGCATAGATAGAGATGGCAAAGAGTGGAATAAGAAGAGGAGAGGGAATATAATCTAGTTTTGCTATAACAAAGTATGACAAGTGGAATAGTTTGAGAGAAGCCTGGAAAAGTAGGTTGTGGCTAGATCTTGGAGAGCCTTGATTGGCAGGACCAGTACTTAACATTGAATTTTATGAACAATTGGGGCTTACATGCCAGAGGTTCTTGAGTATAGATTAGAACAGTTCATTAGAAAGACTGTTTAGCTAAGGATGTGAAGCATGGATTGGATTAAATGTAGAAAGATGAGTTTGGAGGCTATTACAAGTCTATGACTTTTTATTTTTGTCCTATTTGCCAATCTGATGGGTCTAAAGTGGAACCTCAGAGTTACTTTAATTTCCTGTATTCTATTTATTATTGATTTGGAGCATTTTTCACATGCCTATTGATAATCTGGATTTTTTATTTTGAAAAATGCCCATTTATATCCTTTGATCATTTATCATTTGGGGAAGAGCTCTTATTCTTATAAATTTGAATCACTTCCTTATATAGTTTTAAAATAAACTTTTTATCAGAGAAACTGCAAATTTTTTCCTAATTAACTGTTTCTCCTATAATTTAACTGCATGGTTTTTGTTTGTGTAAAAACTTTTACGTTTTATATAATCAACTTAGTTTGTGTGAGAGGAAAGAGGAAGGGGTCTGAATCAGGGTGGTTGCAGTGGGAGTATAACAGGAAGGGGTGAATTTGAGAGATATTGCCAAAGCAAAATTGATAGGGTTTACAACAGATTGTATGTGAGTCTGGAGAAAGGAGGAAAAGCCAAAAAGCCAAAGAAGAAAAAAATCAAGGAGGAAGAGCCATAATTTTAAGATTATGAGCTTGTATGACTGAGAGGAAGATTGTGCCATCAACAGAAAGAGAAAATTTAAGGGGAGCAGAGATACATTTTAGAATAGACTTTCAAAGATTCTGAACTATTTGTAGTACAAAGACCTTCTTGGTGCTAGAGGGCAGTACTCTAGGCAAATTGTGACTGAATATAAATAAGACCTTTCTAATAATGAGATAGGAATAGTGATAAGTAATTTCTGGATAAGGAAACTCCTTCTACCAATGCAACTTGAGGTTGAATTGACTTGCCCCTGGTCACATACTTAGTATATGTCAGAATCTTTCTGCTTTAAATCAAGATCTCCCTGGCTCTGAGTTCAGCTCTCTGTCTACTATGCTATAATGAGAACTATTCCTAAATGGAAAGGATTGCTTAGGGAAATTGTAACTTCCCTGGAGGTAGCATTGTCTGGTGGAAAACTTTCTGTATTTGTCGTCAGCAGACCTAGTTTCAAATCCTTATTATTAGTGGTCCTTGGGTAAAACACTTCAATTCTCTGTATCTTAGATCCTCATATATAAAATGAGGGAATTGGAATGGATAGCGGCTAAGGTCCTTTCCAGACCTAAATTCACTCTGTTCCATGTTTCTGTCACTGAGGGCAGTCATAAATAGCGAGCTGAAAAGAACCTAAGAAGTCAGGTAGTTCAAACTCCTTGTTTTCAAATAGGGACTAGATAACCACTTGGGCCTCTGAGGTCCCTCCTATTCCTAAAGCTATTTGACTCTAGTCTGCTACATTTAGCATGAATGCATGCTAAGCATGGTTAAGGGCAAGGATTTATAAGGGATTTGAGCTCCCCAGAGTGAGAAATGTCGAAGAACTACACAAGGAGCAGCAGAAGGTTTTCCAAAACATTGACACCAGTTAGTAGTCCTGGAAGACAGCTCTTTGTCATCTTCTGCTCAGTGTGATAGGAGTTATTTTCACTATTCATGTCATGAATCTCTTGGCTTGATTATCATTTTCACCAAGTGGGGATGATTTAGTAGTTTCTCTTTTCCCTCCTTCTTTCTTTTCATCCCTTGCCAGGAGAAGAAGTCAGTGGCAAGATTCTAATAAATTGGCATGTGTGGACCTTGGAAGAATTTGGGGGCTTCACTTTTGTTCTCTATTTCTAGAAGTCATTTGATACTTCACTTTCTTTCAGTAACTGTGGACATGAGCTAATTCTTCCTTGGTGTTGAGCAGAGGAAGCCTCATATTGCTAATTGGTGAGGGGCCAGAAAATAGAAGTGACTTGGTTAGACTTCAACAGCAAACCAGAAGGGATTAGAACCCAGATTTGGCTGCACACTGCTGCATGGTGACAGTTATTTGAGCCTTCCGATCTCATAGGTAAGCTGACTTTGAAAGAAATGTATTTTAAGTGTTAGGCAAATTTTGGGGGGTGTTTCTGTTTTGCACATCCCAGTCCCTAGGGAAACCAATATCCCATTGACATACTGGTTTAGTTTGGAGTGATCCTGGTGAGGTCCATGAGAATGTTGGACAATTGATAGTTTCTTCATCTTTCAGTTATATAATTGGCACAATGGGTATAATGAGAAGGAGGAGAATGAATCTGAATTTCTTTTGCACATCAGAATTTCCCACAGTTTACAGAATTTTTAAGGGATTTGAGAGTCCATTTGGCAAACCAAATGCAGAGTGAGAGAAAATTTTAGAAACAGTTGCTGCTGACCTGGACTTGGTTGAGCATTGTACAGCACTTGACTGCCTCAGTTGCCTCAGATGAGGCAACTGAGGCACAGATTTACCAAAGTCACACAGATACTTAGTGGTTTGTTATTCTTAATACTTAGTTCTGTGGTATATTCAGCTTGAACCTTTCAAAATGCAGACTCTGGTACTCTGGGTCTGGTTTAACTTTTCTCTTACTGCACATTTTCTAACTATAGCTTTCTGTCAGAAGGTTCACTAAAAAAAAGTGGCGGGGAGGAGAGAAATTCAGATTTGTTCATAAAGGTATTTAATTTTAGAGGCTTTAATTTCTAAAGGCTTGGTATAAATAGAAGCAGAAATTATCAGATAAAATGGGAATTAAGGTTATCTACAGATTTCATTTTACCTTTATAATATTTCTTCCCCTCTACCACCAATCTACTGCACTTTTGATTAATTAATTAATTATCAAATTTTTATTTTTAAACTTTATTATAATTATATGATAGTTTATATAATATATTATAATTTATTACTATAATTTGTTATTTTTTATTATTATTTTACTTTATAGGAAATTTTTGAGGAAGCTCCTTCTACCAATGCAGGTCAACACCTTCTCTCCAGCTGTAATCCACTTAGTGGAATCTTACCCTGAGCACTGCGACATTAAAAGCCTTCTCCCAAGGTCACACAGATAGTATGTGTCAGAGGCAGGACTCAAACCCAGGTCTTTCTGGCTTCAAGGCTGGCTCTATTATGTAATGCTGCCTCTCACAATGGGAAAAATTAGAACTTTTTCACATTTTAAGAAATGAAGTTTATACTTTCAAACTCATCATAATTAGGGGGCTATTAGGCTCTCTATCTGTCACTTTGTGTTGAATTTTTCCTAGGCTTGCATAAATAATGGGTCATGTGATCTCTGAATTCTTATAGTATTAGACTCTAATAGCTGAACAGCATAGTCAGAAAGAGATTTGAAAGTGATTTATATATTATAAGATTTTTTTTTTCTTTAATGATTACACTTGGAAATAATCTCCCTTTATAAAATAATCTTTGAGGACTGCCATTTAGGAGAGTTTGTCTTCAGAGCTTGAGAGCTTTATGAAAGTATCTTTTGCTTTGGGTTTTTTAATATCTTTATGAAAATTTAGGGCCCACGAAGGGTCCTTGGTTTCTCTGGATGCCAGTGATGTGGTGGGAGAAGAAATGCTGGGATCTAGGGCTGGAGAAGCAGTTGGGGGTAGTGGAAAGAACCCAAGGAGGCTGTGTCGGCAGGTGGGGCTCTGAGCCCTATCTTTGCCACTTGCTGGATGTATGACTATGGCCAAATCATTTCATTTTTCTTCACCTTCATTGGCTAGAAGCACCGTGGGAAGAGATCTTAAAGGCCCTATAGTTCAGCCCATCCATTTTACAGTTAAGAAATTGAGGTCCTAAGAGATTAACCAACTTGCCTTCCATCACACTGATGAATGGCAGAAAAGATTCAGGCCAACCAATTCCAAATTCAGGACCTTGTCATTCTTCTACCTTGCGTTTCCCATGAAAAAGTTGAATTTTCCTTTCATTGCTTAGGTGCCTTCTTACTCTAATATTCCATGATTTGGGGTGTTGATGTTAGGGTGAGAGAAAAGGAAATGGAGGGGCCTGATTTCTCAGGTTTTGAACCTTAATGGATTAGAGACTAGTGATTACAAGAACAGAAAAGCAAAATCAGAAAGCTTATCTCAGAGAAAAGGTGATAAATTTCAGTTTTTAGACTTATGGAATTTAAGGTACCATTGGGATATTTGGGTGGATATTCTAATTATGCAGTCAAATGCTTAGAAGGAACTTGGAAAAGAGAGTGCACACCTTAGGAAAGATAATCTAAGGTGGTATTTACACACACACGCACACACACACATATACACACACAAATACACACTCTATTTCTGTTTATATTTCTGGGCAGTTACATGGCACAGTAGATAGAGTGCCAGGCCTGGAGTCAGGAAGACTCATCTTCCTGAATTTGAATCCGGTCTCGGACCTGTACTGGCTGTGTGACGCTGGGTAAGTCACTTCACCCTGTTTGCCCCATTTCTGTACCTGTAAAATAAACTGGAGAAGGAAATGGCAAACCACTCCAGCATCTTTGCCAAGAAAACCCCAAATGGGGTCATGAAGAGTTGGACATGACTAAAACAACTGAATAGCAGGAACAATCTTAGTATCTATATTTGTCCATATCTAGCTAGCTAAATCCATCCATTTATCTGACCTATATTTCGGTAGATATCTATGAATCTATGTACCCATGTGTCTATCTGTCAATCTATCGAGTTCAGTCAGTCACCAAATACTTATGTCTGCTGTATGACAGGCACTGGGGATATTTGATAAAATTTCATATTTAACAAAAATTAAATTGTACCTGCCCTAAAAAAGCTTAATTCTACAGGAGAACTTAGTAATGTATGTACACAAAAAAGTAGATACTAAATTAATGCGTACTTAAAAGTACAAAATAACCTTTGGGCGGGGAGCAGTTTCAGCTGGGGGTATTAGGAAAAGCCTAGAGGTAATAAAATATTAAAATAGAAATATTACATATATAATAAAAATGAAAGCAGGACTTTTATTTTTTTATATTTTATAATTTATTTTTATTATTATATTTTATATAAAAGTAGACACTGCAGTCTCTACTGCAGATGTACCAAGTTTGTCTAATTACCTGTATGGCTGCTAAAGAAGTCTTTTGTTCTGTGGCATCGCTTTTGTTTGGTTGCTTGACTTTTAAAGTTTTCTCTGCTAGCAGCTTTACATGGCGTTAATCCTTTATAATAAGTTAAGGAAGGTGACTATATTTCAGAGGTGTGAGGATGACAGGTTTATTTCCTTTTAAATGGATTTGCACAAGTAGGTCTGTGACTCCCCTCCTGCATCACACTGGTCACTCTGAGCTGTCTTTGAACAGTCTTTTGCAAAAAAGCAACTTTTGAGGAGGGTTGAAAAGGGAGGAGAAGCAGCCCAGGCTGCAGGTCTACTTGTAGTCACAGAGCTGCCTTCAGAATTGTCTAGGACTGCCACAACTTAGTGACAGGATATTTGGGAAAGGGGAGTAGGGGTGAGGGGCAAGGGCAAAGCATTGGCAGTTCGAATTGTGAATATTTAAACATCATCTAAATAGACTCCCTTTTATCACCCAATTTCCTTCCAATGACACGCACTAAACCCACTTGTCTCATTTTTCAAATCAAAGCTTCCTAAGCAGAAAGGTTTGGAGAATGAATAGCCCTTGAAGCCGCATTATTCATCGGGGGAGAAATGCAGCAGCAATTTTCTGGAGTTGGAAAGTACTTAAACCTTGTAGCTAATTCTTCTCTCAGCTAACATCTCCAGGGCTGTTGTTTAAGCCAGGCTTTTTTCAAGAATGTTCCCATGGTTGCTTCTACAGAGATAACTGCCTGATTTCAGACTTTTCTGATAAGCACCTACATTTCCCTCTAAAAGGCAGGTTGCTGGCTGTCCGTCAGCACAGCCTGGGCTCCAGCTGGTGGGTCTGAACCCAGCATTCATGAAGGTTGCAGCGGAGAGAAGAGCGTAGCAGTCCAGACCATCAGTCCACACTGGGTGGCTGCCCAGACATTTTCAGTCAGTATATTTCATCAGGAAAAGGCTTGCAGCTGACATGTTCTTTCTAGCCGTCTGTTCACTCTTAGCCATAATTTTTTATTTTTTTGGGGGGGGGGGGATAGGGGTGGGTGGGTTGTTTAGACATGTTGATATTTCACAGAGAGATCATTATTGCTGGAAGTTGTTACTGTGCCTAGTACAGCTGTCAACAGAGAGCTGAGATCTGCCCTTGCTATGGCATTTTCCCTTTTAAAAATTTTAGCAAGTGAATTTACTTCATTTATTTGTTCTTTTCTTTGACAGATTTTTAGTGAAGACTCTTTTTGTGCCCAGCACAGTGACAGGCAGTGAAGGAGATACAAAGGAAATGAAACACTGTCTCTTAGTAATCAACAGATCAACAATCTTTTGACAAGTGCCCACTGTGTGCCAAGCACTGGGGATACAGAAAGAGGCAAAAGAGTCCCTGCCCTCAAGGAGTTTATAATCAAATGGGGGAGATAACATATAAACAAATATACAAACAAATTATATACAGGATAAATAGGAGATAATTAACAAAGGGAAGGCACTGTAATTGAGAGATTGGGAAGGCTTCCTGTAGAAGGTAGGATTTTAGATGGGACTTAAAGGAAGTCAGGGAGGTAAGTGATCAGAGTAAGTGAGGGAGAGCATTTCAGGCGTAGAGGACATCCTGAGAAAATGTCCAGAACCAGGAGATGGAGTATCTTGTTCTTGGAACATCCAGGAGGCCAGTATCATTGGATCAAAGAGTATGTATTGAGGAATAAGGCATAAGAAGACTGGAAAGGTAGGGGGCGGGGCTAGGTTATGAAAGGCTTTGAATGGTAAAGGGCATTTTGTTTTTGTTTCTGTAGGCAATAGGAAATTAATTGAATTTGTTCAGCAGGAGGATAAGATGGTCAGATCTATTCTTTAGAAAAATCACTTTAGTGACCGAATGGAGAATGTATTGGAGTGGGGAGAGACTTGAGGCAGACAGACTTACCAGCAGGCTATTATAATAGTCCAAGTGTGAGGTGTTGAGAGTCTGCACCAGAGTGGTGACAGTGTCAGTGGAGAAAAAGGGAATATTTGAGAGATGTTACAAAGGTAAAATTGACAGGCCTTAGCAATGTCATCACTGTCATGGAGGCCACACCCAAAGAGGCATCCCCTCTTTTCTTTTTCGTCCATGTAGCTCCCACACCATCTAGTACAGTTCCTGGCTCCTATGAGGCATGTGAAAAAATGTTTGTTGAATGAATGAATAACAGGCTTGTATGAGGGCAGGGGCTGAGATAGTGAGGAATTCAGGATGACTTCTAGATTGTGAGCCTGAAGGATTGAGAGTATGGTCTTGCCCTCTACAGTTATAGGGAAGGTAGGAGGTGGGGAGAATTTAGGAGAAAACATAATGAGTTCCATTTGGGAAATTCTGAATTTAAGATCTCTACTAGATATCTAGTCCAAGATTTCTGAAAGGCAGTTGGAGATGGGAGATTGGAGGTCAGCAGAGAGTTTAGGGCAGGATGGGTATATTTGAGGAACATCAGCATAAAGATGGTAATTAAATTCATGGGAGTTGATGAGATCACAGAGGGAGAAGAAAAGGGCCCAAGACAGAACCCTGAGGGACACATTGGCTGTTTAGCTACCAAGGGCAGAAGAGACATAGAATGATAGCAATGATGGAAGGATCAAGGGAAGGTGTTTTTCAGGATGAGGGACACATGCACATATTTGTAGATGGTAGGATATGAATTAATAAATAAGGAGAGATTGAAAAGAAGTGAAAGAGTGGGGATGGCAGAGGGAGTAATCTGTTGGAGGAGATAGGACGGAATTGCTTGGACAGGTAGAGGAGTTAGACTTGCTAAGGAGTAAGGCCACTTTATCACATGAGACACAAGTGAAGGAGGAGAGTAGTAGAAGGTGTCTGAGTGATGGGAGATGAGAAAGAGAGGAGAGGAGGGAGTTCGTCATTCATTATGAATTTTTCTCAATTTTTCTATAAAATATGAGACAAAGTTCTCAGTTGAGAGAGCTGAGGGAGAGGGAACCATGGGAATTTTGAAGAGGGATGAAAAGGTTTAGAAGAGTTGATATGGAGAGTGGGATAGTGAGCTGATAAGGGAGATAGTTGGATTGATTAGCAGCAGTTGGATTGAGAGCCCAGTTGAGGTTGTATAACATAAGTTTGTAGTGGGCTCAGCATAATTTTTTCTACCTTCATTCAGTAGGACATGTGTAGGAGCAAAGAGCAAATGGGAGTAACTCAAGGCTGAAGTTTGGTTGAGCCATCAGAGATATGATAAAAGGACTAGGGATTTAAGAGAGGATGATATACGGAGTTGAATTGGTTCACCAAGGGGTCAAGATGGATAGAAGAGAAGAGAGTATCTAGTGAATAGGAGAGAATTGAGAGGTCACAGTGTATATGAAGAGTATGAAGGGTTTTATAAAGGAAGGCAAAGGGAGAAGTGAAAAGGGAAAGGTGAAAGGGAGAGGTGAAAAGCCAATGAATTATGGTTGAATAACGGGATTTTGGAATTCTTGAGCAAAGGGGGTGGTACATTTGTGGGTGATGGGAAGATCAAGGGTATTACTATATTTGTGTGCATGTGAGGTGGGGCATAAGAGTGGGTAGGGAGATGAGTAGATCAAGAAACTAAGTGGTTACAGAGACAATCTGAATGTTAAAGTTTCCTTGTATGAAGGCAGGATTTGAGGAAGAGAGAAAAATTGTGAGCCAGGAATCAAATTCCTTGAGAAAAGAAGGGAAGTAACCTAGGGATCTGTAGACAGCAGCTACATGGATTTTGACTGAGTAGAAGTGAGGTTATTGGGTGATGGAGGAAGGAGGAAGACTTTCCGAAGTGGCATATGCCACCACTAGGTGATGGACTAGCGGGGAAGCAAGGAACACACATTTTCAGTTATGGTGGATGTGTTGAGTTGTTTTGCTTTACTTTTCTATTTTTTTTTTTTTTACAAGGGAAGGCTTCTATATGGGGGGAGGACCAAATCAGAGAATAGTGATAGAAATACAAGAAGGGAGAGAAAAGGTCATCAATAAAACAAAGAAGTTCAGAAGGGGACACATACAAACTTCTATTTTATTGCTGCTGTGTTAAGCTTAGACTATACTTAAAAAACCTATGTGATCAAAGTTCACGATTTCATGATGCAATCTTTTGTTTTGTTGTTTCTTCAAAAAAAGGCAGGATACCAAGAAACTGGCTCCTTTGTGACAAAATTGAGAGAGGTGGCAGTGTGTGTCCTTACAATTCAGCACAGAATTGCAAGGTGTTTATGTGCCAGTATGATCTTATTGGCTCTTATAAACAGGAAGTCAGATAAGTTAGAGCAGACTGAGAAAATTGTGTTGGGTTAGATATTACCTACTGGTTGCACCATTCCCTTCATTCTCCAAAATGTGAGCAGTGATTTTTACTTAATATTTTTTTTTCCGGTAGGGCCTCTTCTCCAAGTGTAGACTAAGAAGCAAGGTTTAAAGATTGGAGCAAGGTTTTCTACTGTCTTTTTTCACTTTACTATTGCTCTCATTCAGATTTTGCCTCCTATAGAACTTGAGTTATATTCCTATCCCTGAGGCGCACTGGTCTTTAGAAATAGACATGGTCTTCTTCACTTAACAGTTACATAAAGTTGGACTGAGATTTGATTGATTGAGAATTGTGTGGATTGAGAATTGGACTGAGAACTGAACATTATTCATTCATTCAACAAACATTTGTTGCATGACTCAGAGGTGCCAGGAACTGTACTAGGTGCTGTGGGAGCTACATGGATGAAAAAGAAAAAGAAGGGGTATCTGTTTGGGTGTGGCCTCTATGATACAATTCGTTCCCTCAAGGAATTTACAGCCTTATAGAGGAGGTGAGAATACAAGGTAGATAGCCCAAGTCCCCTAAGAAAGATTGTGTTTTCAGAGAAGAGAGATATTTTTTCCCCTATTTGAGGTCAGAGAAGAGTCCAAGGAGGTGACAATTTTGTTTTACCTGCGTGAATGCATGGGATTTTAGAGGATGGAGATGGCCAGGGATTTCACTCCTGGTGGAGGGCATGAGACAAGATAAGGCAGAGTTAGGGTAATTTGTCAAAGGAGGACAGTTTGCCTGTGGTGTAGTGGATCTCTTTAGCTTAAAGCTCAAATTGCTTTATGAGGTGGGATTTATTATCTAGTTTGTGTACTGACATTTTATTCACAGGTCTAGGCTGGACTGCATTCCTTTGACAAGTGTCAAAAAATTTGGCTTTGGAGACAAGTGTTGTTACTGGTGTGACCACCCAAAGAAATCCTTGGGTTCCATGCCACTGTAACCATCACCTGAGTATTGTTTTCACTTAACTGTTTAAACCAACACTATTTAAACCACATTAGTAAAACTGGTGAGAGTGTCAGAATGCCCAGGAACTGACTATTTATGTGATTCAATCTGATTCCCAAAATTTTTATTGAATTCCAAATAAATGTAGGTATTCCTACTGAAGATGATTTTCTTCAGATGCTCCTGTTCATGAATGGGATTGCTGATTGCAGTGAGTCCTGGAATGTGACATATCTTCCCAGAGATTTTCATGATTAATCAAAAGAAGCTGGCTTACACATTCATGCTGGAAAAGCAAAGTGAATGAAAAACACATATTGCCCAAATTTTGATATGTAGTTGAATGGAGAAACCCATAAATAAATATTTCTGCCTGTATGTCTTGAACAGTGCTGCAAATGTACAATGAACTGAAATAGAATTGAATGGGAAGAAGAGATTGAGTTGGATTTAAGCTGGGGAAATTCTTTGTACTTCCAATAATTCTAAATTGTTCAATACAGAGAAAGCTCATCAGAAAAGTTTTTAACATGACTGTTTTTCTAATGAGGGGCCGCTAGGTGGTACAGCAGATAGAGGGCTGGGCCTGGAGTTAGGAAGACTCATCTTCCAGAGTTCAAATCTGGCCTCAGATACTTACTAGCTGTGTGGCCCTGGGCAAGTCACTCAACCCTATTTGCTTTAGTTTCTACATCTGTATAATGAGCTAGAGAAGGAGACAGCAAACCACTTCAGCATCTCTGCCATGAAAATTCCAAGGGGGGACATGAAGAGTCAGACATGACTGAAAAACAACTGAGCAAGAAATTTTTTTGATGATGGCATTTCACTAGAAATCATGATACATCACAATCTCAGATGAATCAAAATTGTACAAAAATCAAAAGAAAGACATATGGTAGATCTAAGCATGCTGTAGCATATCACCAACAATGCCTATTAAGTGTAAATTATATTATCAGGGATATATATATATATAATTATTATATATTATATTAATATGTAATATATTATGTTAATATATTAATATACAATATATTATAATATAATATAACTATTATAATTAGGAAAGGAGGCATGCTGGTTATATATCAAAAGTGAAGGTTAAAAGATTTATAGTCAGAGTGGTGTACTGGTATCCATAAAATACTCAGAGAACCATATGGAAGCCTTCAGGACAAGGGGTTGATACCTTAAGGGAAATTAATAGAA
The DNA here is from genome assembly GCA_023548195.1 of Bettongia penicillata ogilbyi. Taxonomy (NCBI): domain Eukaryota; kingdom Metazoa; phylum Chordata; class Mammalia; order Diprotodontia; family Potoroidae; genus Bettongia; species Bettongia penicillata. The sequence continues at coordinate 1,932,366 of JAJHZJ010000624.1, read as the reverse complement.
AATTGTGGGTAAGCATTGCCCAGGATGAGAATGTCATGGATAGATTGTTAGCAATACCATCAGAAGTACCCAAGCAGTGATATCATGGTTCCACCAAAGTAATTTGGAAAACTAATAATTAGCACTCATTGAAGGGCAGAAGTATTGTAGTATAATGCAGTGGTTCTCAAACTTTTTGGCCTCAGGAAACCTTCATACTTTTAAAAATTATTGAGAAACCTATGTAGCTTTGGTGAGTTATATCTATCAATATTTATCATATTAGAAATTAAAACTGATAATTTAAAATATATTAATATAATAATAAACTTATTGTATGTTAACATAAAATAATATTTCCATGAAAATGGCAATATTTTCCAAAACAAAAAATTTAGTGAGAAAAGTGATATTGTTTAATGTATTTTTGCAAATTTCTTTAATGTCTGGCTTAAAAGAAGACAGTTGGAGTCTCATATTTGCTTATTTTGGTTGAATTTCATGAAGAAAATCTAACCTTTCACAAATATATAGTTGAAAAAGGGAGCAATATATTAATAGGCAAATGGTATCTTAGCTTTTGTATAGTTATTATTATGAAAAGAGTTTTGACCTTGACGACCCCTTAAAAGGGGTGTATGGGTTCACAGACAAACTTTTTTCTTTTCTAATGTGCTAATTCATTCATTATTTATTTATAACATTCATTAAAATTTTTTATGAGTTCCAAATTCTCTCCCTCCTTCTTCCCCTTCTCCCTTCCCAATCCATTGAGAAGACAAGCAATTTTTCTGTTATACCTGTGAAGTCATGCAAAACGTATTTCCATATTAGCCATGTTGCAAAAAAAAAAAGACAAGGAACACAAAGAAAGTGGAAAAGGTATGCTTCAGTCTGTACTCAGAGTTGATCAGTTCTCTCTCAGGTGGTGGTGGATAGCATTTTTTTCATCATGAGTCTTTTGGAATTATATTAGATTTTTTTGTCTTGATCAGAGTAGCTAAGTCTTTCACATTTGATCGTCCTTACGAGGTTGCTGTTACTGTGTAGGGTGTTTTCCTAGTTCTTCACTTCACTTTGCATCAGTTGATATCAGTCTTCTCTGGTTTTTCTCATAGACCAGCCTTTGAGAACCACTGGTGGATAGAGTTGGTTAAAAAGACTTTAGTTCAAACCTCTCCTCTAACACTAATTGTGTGATTCTGGGTACATCCCTTAACCTATCAATGCTCTAGGTAACTCTTTAAGATTAAAAGTTATAGATATTGCATTAGTAGAGGCAGTTTTCTTACTTGAGAGTTCTTTGTGCCAACAAAATCACAGGTCTATTCCCTAATTTTCATTGAAGAACATTTTAAGTTAAGCATAATATATTCAGAATTTCCACTTCCCTTGTAACTTTTCAAGTCTTCATGGAGATCTTTCTTTTTGTGATTCCAGCTATGTTGCCATATGCTAAACTTGGGTTCAAAAAATCAGCTTCATAAGTAGAAGATAAGAGGCGGTGTGGTTGGACAGCAATTCCTGTGGGAGGAAAAAGATCTGTGATTCTTAATAATCAGACCCAGAATGGTACTGGTGCCTCAAGAGAGAGTGGTTCTCTTTCTTTAGTAGTCTTCCAGCAAAGGCTTTTGGAGAATATTTTAGAAGGGATTCGTAGGAACAGGTTGGACTAGATTGGGGGGTTCTTAAATATTTTTATGTCATGGATCACTTTAGCAGTCTGGTGAAGCCTATGAACCCCTTCTCAGAATGATGTTTTTAAATGCATAGAATATATAAACTTACAAAGGAAACCAATTACATTGAAATATAATTATCAATTTAAAAAAACCTAACTCATGGACACCAAGTTAAGAATTCCTGAAATAAATGAAATTAGAAGTTTCTGTGAGTTTTGAGACTGAGATTTTGATGGTGTCCTATGGAACTTATGGAAAGAAATCTTACATCACTTGGATCTATCAGATATCCAAATGCATAATGGGAAATGGAAAATCAAGACGTGATGGATGTGATTTGGCTATCGCATAAATGTCATTGGCATTTGCCTCATTTAAGCTAAAAGTTGTTATGTTTCTGTACTTAAAACAATGTAAGAATTTTAAGCCTTCAATTTCTACTATTATTTTCTTCTTATAAAAGATAAGATTTATCACCCATTTAAAAAAGCCCATTCATGTTGTTGGATTTTCCAGAAGGACATTTTTCAGAAAGTCAAGTAGTTATTGGCTTCTAAGGCTAGGTTAGTAGCACATGACAGTGAACATTAACCAAGGCCCCTTCTCATCAATACTGTACTTAGAGCACTGGAGCTATACTCAGTCACAAAACACCAGATGGCACTGAGGCACCAATTACTTACTATTCAAGAACAATGTCACAGATAAATTGCCTGAAGACTTCAAGCTGTTATTAACATGAGTTATCAACATGAGTTGATGGGCTCATAAAGAATGACAGGATCTCAGAGCTACAAGGAAGCGCAGAAGCTACCTACTTCAACTTACTGTACGTGAAGAAGAGTCTCTTCTAGAACATCCCCACTAAGTGATTAACAAGCCTCTGCTTGAAGGCCCCTAGTGAGAAGGAGCAATGGGTGGTGCAAATGAATAGAGTGCTTGGGCCTTGAGTCAGGAAGACCTGAATTCAAATATTGCGTTAAATACTTACTAGCTTTGTGACCATGGGTAAATCACTGAAGTTCTGTCTGCCTTGGGTTGTTGCAAGAATCAAATGAGATAATATGTGCCTGACCATTAATGAATACCTGTTTCTTTCTTTCCTTCTTGAAAAAGTTCCTTTCATTTTGGTGTAATTCTAATCATTTAGAAATTTTTCTTCCCACAAAGCCTAAATTTGCTTACTTCTATTATCTACCTATTGCTTTTTGGTCTGCCCAAAGGATGTTTTTTATGTAGAAACTGCATTTTTGTTCCATAAGGTGTTTGTCACCTAATCTTCACCGTGTTCATCGAAAACATTACCCAAAAGTTATGTCTAGAGTTTTAGACCTGATTCTGATATTGACTGTAAAAGGATATAATAAATAGCAGGCTTATATTATCATTATCCTTATGCCCTGAGTTTTCTTGTACCTGCTCTTTGCAAGAATTCCTCAGTTTTTCTTTATATCCAAAGCTTCTAGGCCTTCTTGACTCTGCCAGAATTTTCCAAAGGTACTTGATTTTCCATGGGAGGTGATAACTGTATGACAGCATTTGTGTCCCTGCTTGAAGTGCATTGAACTGAGAATGAGAAGGCCTGAGGTAGCAGTGTGACTTGGGACAAGTCTCAGCCTCTCTGGATTTCATCTCCTCTTCTGTAAAGTTGAGATAATTATACCTAAGACGCCATTCACACCAGGGTGTTGTAAAGATCCCATAACGTATGTTAAGCTTTTTGGAACTATATGCTTATGAGAAGTAATTGCTGTTACTGATTATAATCCACATAAAGATGAGGCACCATTATATACTGCAGTGAGTAAAAGATGGAATGACTGAGGAAATAGAGGTTGAGGTTTCTGAGCACAGTAATTTATTAAGCAATGCATGTCAATTACCTAACACATTGGGACCAGCATTTTCCTCAGCTTTGGACCTTGAATACAAGGAAGACAGATTTTAATACATTAAAAACAATTAATTAATAGGACTGATTAATTCAAAGATCAATTAACTAGGTTACAAAATCAGATAAACTGATTTCGAATTGGAGGAAAGATTAAGAAATTTCCTTGTTGAGAGAGGGGGAGCAAGCAGGTGCAATTTCCTGAAATTAGAAAAGGAAGCGTCCCACTCCCTCAAGTATCTGTATTTAATCAAAGGACATGGAATCAATAACTGATTGACCAGGATGGGGCATTTTCAGATAAGACATATGGGTTGCTTGAGATGTATAATTGTGGGAAAACTCCTTTCATAAATCTTTGGATCTGACCTGGTTTCTGGTCAGCATAACCTAGATCTCTAAGCAGCAGGTAGAGGTGGTCTAGCTTTCCAGCCACACAGGGCTAGATTCAAACAATGCAGTAAGGCTTTCTCACAATTCTCACAGATGAATAAAGTTTTCTCACAAGACCAAAATTGAACCACACCCATACTTGAATAGAAAGAGAATTGAGCTAGCTCCAGAATTGAGTCACAAGATGGAATCAATATGGTCCACTCAATTGCCCACACCATGAGTGCAATCTCCTCAATTTTCTCAGTTACCTTAATGCTATCTTTTAAAAATTTTATTACCAGTGCCCAGAAGAGTGTCTTTCTCATTGTAGATATTTAACTAAATTTTTTGTTGGATGCATGCATGATTTGGTCAATTAATCAAAAGGCATTATTTAAGTGGCTGTTGTGTTTCACAGACTGTGGTGATACAAAAAAAAAGGAAACAGTTCCTGTCCTCAAGCAGCTTTCATTTCATCAGGTGAAAATCCATATTGATTGTTCAGGACCAGTGTAGGGAAATACATTTTCGATGGTGTTAGCCTTCTTCTCAAATTATCTTGGATTATTTGTAGTTCCATCTCAAAAGCTTTGCAATAAAATCTGAAACACAGAAGTTGCAGGGCCATTTCACTTAGATTAAATGTACATTTATTTCAGTTGAGTTTAAGAAATTTGTGAATAGGGGCCTTATTATCTGAGCTTTCACCATTGTCTCATCATCTTCAAACAAATGTTCAGTCTGAGAGGAAGTGCAGATGCCAAAGGATGCTCTAAAATATATTATTGGAGGAAATTGGCCAATCAGGCTCATTGGGTTTCTCATCATGCATCATGAAATTTCCTGGTGAATGAAATAAATGTCTGCCAAATGTCTAGTACACGCCAGGCACTGTGCCAGCTGCTGTAACTACAAAGATGAAAGAATAACATAGATCTTGCCCTTTAAGAGATGACAATCAAATACAGTAGAGGGATATAAAGTTAGACTACAGTATGGACAGAGGAAAGATCCAGACAAACTGACGTAGGAAAATTTAAGTTGAAGCTCAGTCCACCAAAGTTTCTTCCCATCAGTGCTTGGTGTCTTGCAAAGACCTTACAAACTCCTTCTTTATCCTCCCTTCCTGATAGTTTTAATGGATTCGGAGAGAAAACTTATCCTTATCAGGTTTCCAGGATATGTACTAGCCAATTTCTATAGCTCATTTTATAATATCTCATTTGATTTTCCTAATAACCCTGTGAGGTGAGTAGTAGAAGTAATATTATCTTTATTTTATGGATGAGGGAACTGAGACAGAGAGGTTATCAGAGTTGCTTAGCCCAGGGAGCTCAGTGGTACGATGGATAGCATGCTGGGCCTGAATTCAGGAATACCTGAGTTCAAATCTGGCCTCAGACATGCCTAGTTGTGTGACTCTAGGCAAGTGACCTAAACTTTCTCTGACTCAGTTTCCTTATCTATAAAGGAAGGGTAATATTAACAATATCTACCACCCAGGATCAAACGAGACAATATTTGTAAAGTGCTTATTACAATGCCTGACACTTAGTAGGTTCTTAATAAGTGCTTATTCCTCTCCCTTTCTCTTAAGGTCTACCAGGTAGCAGGTGGCAGAGATGGAATTCAAACCTAGATCTTCTGACATTTTCCACAATGAATCTTTCATTTCCTTCCTGACCCAGCTACCAACTCCACCAACTTCCCTTCATTCCCAGGCACAATTGCCCTTTACTCAGGTGCATTTTTGTTTAGAAAATTGTCATAGGAATTCCTTCCAATGAATAATGCTCTTTGGAGTCAAGAGTCATTGTAAACCAAGTGCTGGGGACTTCTTCCCTTGGTCATGCCTATTACACACATGTAGTGATTACATGGACAACTAAGTGGTGCAATGGATAGTGTGCTGAGTTCAGATCCAGCCTCAACACTTTTGCTAGCTGTGTGATCCTGGGTAAATTACTTAACCCTGTTTGCCTCAATTTCTTCATCTGTAAAATGAGCTGGAGAAGAAAATGGCAAAGCACTATCTTTGCCAAGAAAATTCCAAATGGGCTCATGAAGAGTCAGACAGAACTGAAATAACTAGTGTTCCAATAAAAACAATTCCTCTTCCCTTCTCACTACTCCATTATACAATCACAAAGGGTACAGCTGAGTAAAAAGAGAGATTAATAGATCTTTTTTGACTTAGATTGGAGAATAAAAGGACAGGAAGGTTGATTTGAGCAAATGGTTCATCTTGAAAGGAAGGCATAGGCTATATGCTTTGGGAAACTAAGTGAAGGATCTAGTTAAATTTTCCTTGTTTGTTGGCTTTTAATTGCAGTAATTAGCACTCTGGTCGTATTAGTTTTGATATTTAGATTCAAAGTGAATAAAAACTTATCAAATTATGTCTCTTCTGTGACAGGTCAAAATAAATCAAGATTAAATTGAGTCAGTGCCCTTTCCAACAATTTCTCCTTTGGGCATACACTATAGTAGACCAATGTCCTAAATCATCCCTTCTGACTTCACCCAATTCAGTCTACTAACAGGCTGCATAGTATCCTGACAGCACTGACATTAATTCATTTAGGATTGACCATTCATTTCCCACCGTCTTAAAGTATTTAGGGCATGGCAATGAAAGAGAATATTAAATTTCAGTGTCACAAGATAACCAGAGCCACTACCACACAAAATAGTCGTTTTGTACCAAAGTAGTAGAGGAGCCAAAGACAGTTCACTTTGTTCTCTGAACTCAAGGGACTTAGGATTTAAAGACTGGAAACTTGGTGGCAGTTATCGGGGAGGAACAGTGGATGTTCTAGAAGGACCTGAGTTCAGATCCCTCCTTAGACACTTACTAGCTGTGTGACCCTGGGCAAATCACTTAACTTTTATTTGCCTCAGTTTCCTTATCTGTAAAATGGGGATCATAATAACACTTAGAGTTGTAAGGATAAAATGAACTAATATTTGTAAAACTCTTTGTAAATCTTAAAACACTATTTAAATGCTAGCTACTATTGTTATTATTATTAAATATATTTTTATCCTTGTTCTAATCATGAAAATGAAAACATAGAGATCTATTAGGATTGGGAGTTGGTACTCCCAAGAAGTACAGTGCCTCTCTCTCTTTGATGAGTTCAGATCCCTAGGTCCAGATGATTATATCCTTAGGTACTGAAAAAATGGCAAATAGGATTACTTTGCCATTTTCTGAAACCTTTGAAAGAGTGTGGAAAATAAGAGAGGTACCATAGGATTGGAGAAGGACAGATGTCCTGATGTAAAAAAAAAAAAAGAAAAAAGAATGGAATCTGCAAACCATAGGAATTGAATTACTGCTAAAATTCTGGAACATATACTGAAGGGTTGGTTACTAAACATTTAGAAAAGGAAGTCATGATCACCCCAAAAGAATGATCACAAAAACCATGCTGGCATAGTTTTATCAAGAACTGGTCATATAAGACTAACTTGACTTCATTTTTTGACACTTATTAAGCAGGTATATCGAGGGAATACTGAAGACATATATGATTTACCTAGATTTCAGACAAGTTATTTGCTAAAGTCTCTCATGATGTTACTGTAGAAATAGCGGAGAATTGTGTGTTGAATGACGTAAGAATAATTCAAGACTAGATAAATGGCAAACCAAAAGAGTAGTCATCAATCTTTCAATATAAAATTGGAAGGCATTCTCTGCTCCAGGGATATGGGCATGGTTCTGTGCTGCTTAATATTTTTTTTTTTTTTTTTTTTTTTTTTTACCAATGATTTGATTAAAGTTAGAGATGCATGCTCACCAAATTTTCAGATGACACAAAGCTGGGAGAGACAACTAACCCCTTGGTGATAGAATAAGAATAAGATTTTTTTGAGAAGTTAGAATATTGGATCTAATTGAATAAGATGAGGTTTAATAGGGATAAATATCAAATCTTACAGTTACATTTTAAAAAAATCAACTTTCTAAGGACAAGATGAAGGAGATATAGCTAGATCACAGTTCATTTGAAAAAAAGATCTCAGGGTTTTAGTGGACTGCAAGTTCAGTATGAATCAATGGTATGATACAACAGGCAAGGAAATAAATGATATTAAGTCACATTAAGGAGTCATAGCATCTAGTGATAAGAAAGCGATGGTCCCACTGTGATCTGTCTTGCTTAGACAATATCAGGATTTTCTTTAGTTCTGGGCATCACAGTTTAGGAAGGATTTTGATAAGCTGAAGAGTGTCCAGAAGAGGTGAGCCAGGGTTGTAAAGAGACTTAGTCTCTTGCTGTATGAGATGTTATTAAAGGAACTGGGGATATTTATTATTTATTTATTAAAATTACGTTTAATTTTTCAATCAACAAAAATCTGTCTTCTCTTCTATCCCCTCATTGAGAAAGAGAAGAAAACAACACCTTTCTTAAAGCATACATAGTCAAGCAAAACAAATGTCCGCATTGATTGAGTCCTCCCCCCACCCCCCCCCCGCCCCAAATCCCTTTAATCTTCACTCTGTGTCCATCACTTCTCTGTCTCTGTCAGACTGTTGGTAGCATGTTTCATAATGAGTCTTCTGAAATGGTGGTTGCTCACTGCGTTGATCAACATTCCAAAATCTCTAAAATTGTTTCTCTTTATGATAGACTTATTGTATAAATTATTGTAGATCTGCTCACTTCAGTCAGTCAGTCATTCAGCTAGCATTAGGAACTAATATGAGATTTTGAAGGAAGGGCAGCTAGGTGGTGCAGTGGATCCAGTGCAAAACCTGGAGTCATCTTCCTTAGTTCAAATATGACCTCAGACACTTACTAGCTGTGTGACCTTGGGCAAGTCATTTGACTTCAGTTTCCTTATCTGTAAAATGAACTGGAGAAGGAAATGGCAAATCACTCCATTATCTTTGCCAAGAAAACCCCAAAAGGGGTTACAAAGAGTCAGATGTGACTGAAAAACAACATAGAAACCAGGAGCCAAAGGTGAGGAGGAAGAGGGTACCAGGGCAGGGGACAGCCAGTGAAAAGGCTCTGATTTGAGAGATGGGGTGTCATTTTCTCCTGGGGCTTCATGACCAACTCCCCTCCTTTTTCTAGTTAAACATTCAGTTCATGATGTCTCCAGAATTGTCATGATTATTCTACTTATGCCTTTAGGCATCTTTGTCTTGTACTTTGGGCAACCTGCAATTCTGATTCTTCTAAAACTTTGGAATTCCAGATCTTAGCAGAGGCTCTAACAGTATGATGAAAGATAAATCGAGTTTCTATTAGCATAGAGATAAGAGATAAACCTGAAAAGGGAGGGCCAGATTGTGAAGGGCCTCAATTCTGAAGCAAAAGAGTTTGAACTTGATTTCATGGAAAATTAGAAGGTTTTTGAGGAAATGAATGCCTATATGAAGGGCAGATTATTTTTGGCAGGGGTGTGAACAAATGTATTATATTCAGTCAACAAGCACTTATAAGTATTTCTGAGGAAGAGCAAGAAGTCCAGTGTCACTGCATCTTAGAGTATGTGGTGGAGAAAGTAGTCTGGACAGGTAGGAAGGGTCCAGGTTGTGAAGGGCCTTAAAAGCCAAACAGGAGATTTTTGTTTAATCCCGGAGGCAATAGGCAGCCTTATTGAATAGTGATGACATAAACAAACCCCATACTTTAGGAAAATCATGGTGTGTAATTGATGGATTGCAGTGGGGAGAGACTTAAGTCAGGGAGACCAACCAATAGTTAGTTCAATATTCTAGGTGAAAGGTGATGAGGGACTTGAAATTTTACGGAAGAGATGTTACCAAGGTAAAATCAACTGAGCTTGGCAACAGATTGGATATGGAGAGTGAGAGAGAGAGAGGAGTCAAGGATGACACCTAGGTTCTAAGGCTGGGTTGCAAATTCAGGAGATGGCTAGGAGAAAGTTGTCCACTACCTATGTGAGAATGATCTACAAAGAGAAGATAATGGAATTCTTGGGAACTGATGAGATTAACAAGTGAAATAGTATTGAAGGAAAAGATAAGAGGACAGCCTTAGGGAACTCTCAAGATTAGTGGACATGACCTGGATAAAGATCCTGCAAGTGAGATTGAGAAGGAAGAAGCAATGGGGCAGATAGGAGGAGAATCTGGAGAAAACACTGTCTGGAAAACCTAGAGAGATAAGCGTTATCTAGAAGAAGGGGGAACTTGTCAGTGACTGGAGAGGGTTTTGTTAGGAGGCGATTGAAATAATATAGGAGTGGTGATAAGAATCTGCATTACTGTTATGACTAGAGGAATGGAAGGTGATGGATTCAGTAGTTGTTATGGCGGTAACAAACAGGACTTGGTTTATCGATTTCATTTAAGAGGTCTTATGAGAGAGGGGAAAGTGAAAGATAATAACAAGGTCTTGGACATGGGGGATAAAGTGAAAGATACCCTACATATAAATATTGAAGTCAAAAGAAGAGGGGATTCAAGGACAGCAAATAAACTTGATTTGGATATATTGACTTTTATGTGCCATTGGAATATCCAAGTTGAGATGCCCTATATCCAGTTGAAGATGTAGAACTGGGACTCAAAAGAGAAGACAGGAAGGAAGAGATCTTGGAGTGACAGCAGAGAGGTGATGGCTGAAGCTATGAGGGTGAATGAAATTGCCAAGGGAGGAAGTAAAGAGAGAAAAATAGAGGGAGCCAAGGATAAGAGAAGAAGCTTAGATATTTTTTGACAGAATAAAGATCTAAAAACATCTCAGCAGGCTGGAATGATGGATAGAATCTAATGAGATGAAATTTCAAAGGGATAAAGGAAAATTCCTATACTTGGGTTAAAAATATCAGCCATACTAATACAGGATGGGAGAGAAATAGGTAAGCAGCAGTTCATGTGAAAAAGAAATCTTGGGAGGGAAATGATGACTGAATCTTTAGTGTGATGTGACAGCCAAAAAAATCTAATGTGATTGTAGGCTTTGTTAGTAGGAGAACAGATTCTAGAAAGAGGGAGCTTATAGAGTCAATGTATTCTGCCATTATTAAATTACATCTGTAGTGTTTTGTTCAGTTCTGGGAGATATATTTTAAGATCCACATTGACAAACTGGAGAGTAACCATGGTGGTGCGGTGACTCAAAACTAAGTTATACAAAGGTTAGTTGAAGAAAAGACTTGGGGGTAGGAATTGGCAGGGGTTAGGGGAGGGGAGTGAGATATGACAACCCTCTTCAAGTAATTCAAAGGATTAAACTTGGTTTCCTTAGAGAGTCGAATTAGGGAACATTTGGGCAGAAGTTGCAGAGAGATTTCAGTTTTGTATGAAGAAAAAGTGCCTAACAATTAGAACTGTTCGAAATTGAGATGGCCTTCCTTAGAAGGTAATGAATTCACCTCCCCTGGACATCTTTCTTTAAAAAGTGAATGACTGCTTTTCACTGGGATACAAAGAATGGTTGTGATGAGAGCCTTCTCTACAGAGAAGGAATTGTTCAGGAAAGATGCTACCAAGGTTAAATCGGCAGGACTTAGCAATGGACTGTATATGGGAGATGAAAGAGAAGGTGTAGGTATTCAAGGATGATATCTAGGTTATGAAATTGGGGGACTGGGAAGGTGGCAGTGTACTTGACAGTAATAAGGGTATTTGGAAGAGGGGATGGTTTTGGGCAAAAGATAATGAGTTCAGTTTTGGACTTGGTGAGTTTAAGATGTCTATGGAATGTCTAGTTTAAGATTTCCAAGAGGCAATTGGAAATGGGAAACGAGGTCAGGAGACAGATTGGGGCTGGATAAAAAGTTTTAAGGAGAACTAGGAGAGAACAGTGCCACACTTAAGAGAGAAGAAATTGACAAAGAGAAGCGAGTAGTTGACAGTGTTAAAGGCTGCAAAGAAGTCAAGAAAGCTACAGATTGAGAAATGGCCATTGGGTTTGTCAACTGAGACAACATTGCTAACTTTGGAGAAAGCTGTTTTAGTTGAATGATGAGATCAGAGAATTAAAAAACAAGTGAAAGGAAAGAAAGTAGATGCACTTATTATAGACAGCCTTAACAAAGGAGGTCATCAAAGGAAGTCAAGCTATAGGTCAGATCAAGTGAAGGTTTTATTAAAAGTTGGGAGATAGGGATTTGGCAGCAACAAGCCAGTCAGTAGACAGGGATTGGTGCTAAAATGTGGAAGATAGAGGAGACAATCTGTTGAATAAAATGGCATGGAATGGGATCACTTGTGCATGTGGGGGGATTGGCAAAGATAAAGGTAACCTCTTTCTGTAAGACAAAAGTGAAAGAAGACTTAAAGGAGGTTTAGAATCATTGATATGGGGAAAGTATGATGGTGTGGGATTATGCTCATCATGGAGAAATAAGTTCGGGAAGATGGTCATTATCCTTAGAAAAACGGGTAGCTTTATGGATGTGGGGAGGCTAGTTGTAGAGACCTTCTTACCTTATGGAAGGTTCAGGCAATGACTCACCAGTCACTGAGCTGCCCTCAGCGTGGAATCTTTCTAGGACCAATCCAGCACCATTGTGGTATTGGAATTCTGGTGAGAGTGAAGGACTGGATGATATAGAATTGAAAGTCATTTGTGTAGAGATAATCATTTAGCCTAATGGTTCACATTAGCTCCGTGACTCTGTGATTAATTACTAGAAAGCAGTTGCTTATATTACATGGAAATCCATCTCTCTAGAACTTCTGTCTTCCCTTTAATGCTAGTTTTTGCTTTATGAAAAAGGTAATCACTTACTTTATGCTTCAATGAGAAGTCATAAAAACAACCACTATGTCATTAATATGGAATTTTTAAAAGGAGCTTCAAACCATCCCTTACTGGAGGATCTAAGACAGGCATAAGATAGACTCTGACTGAGCAGGTGAACAGATAAGGGCAGGAGAAATGAGACCTGGGTCTTAATGAGACACTCGATTGCTAGAGTGGTGAAGTAGGATTTTATGGAAGAAGGTGGGCACCATCTGTAAAATGACCTTTGAATGGGAATTAGATCTATATATGTTTATATAGGGTGTCCCAAAAGTCCTAGTGCTGTTTTAAGCTGTTAAGGCTTTGTAAGTTTTAATATTTTATATATATATAAATATATAATATTGATTTATATATATAAATATATATATCTTGATTTATATATATAAATTTATATATATATATGTGGAGAGAGACAGAGACAGAGAGATAGAGACATATAGAGAGTCAGAGACAGAAAGAGAGAGCAAGCATGTTAAACTGCAATAAGACTTTTCCGACATTATAAGGATTTTTGCACAGTGGAGAAAATTTGCTTTATAAGGAGTTTTTAACCAGCTGTTTGCCCTCTTGTGAGTTCAGGAAATGGGAGAGATTTAAGTTAGATTCCTGATAGTAACAGATGAGTTACTGAATTCTGGCACAGATAACTAACCAAGGCAGTTTTCAAAGCTTGCGCTTTAATCTTCTGTCCTTATGGTACAGTGATTTTCCTTCTATTATGGAGAAGTTGAGGAGCTGTATTTTCTAGGAGTTTTAAATAGAGATGTGAAATAGAGAAACTTAAGCAAAGAGAAAAATAAAAGAATGGGGGAGAGGAGAGGAATGACTAATGGAAATTCCTATCTGTTCACATTTCCTAGAAGAATGCTTTTGGAGCTATATTTACAATTATGAGGCCTTTAGGAAAGGATGAATTTGATAATGCCATGGAACTCAAGGGTCTGTTCTCCAACAGAAAAGCTGGGCAGCAAATGTACTTTCTTATACAAAATAGTAGATATATTTGTTTGCAGAGAGTTATCCATATCTTCTGAAAGTTAAAAAATTTGGTAATATAAAATTCTATATTCATATTTTTTTATACTTAAATTTGGAACTTGTAAGCTTAATACCTAAGCTTTTCTGAATTATGAAGAACCCATTCTATTCCCTAAGGATGATTCCTAGGGATGAGTACATTTTAAAAAAATGTAGACCAATGATGGGACTGAAAAATGTTTCTTCCTACTGGAAATTTTGGGGAATTTCCACCTCACTTACATTGATAAGTACAATGTAATATTACCTTTACCTTAAGTCAAACATAAGCAATTTTAGCTGATGGGAAGAATTCTTTTTTTTTTAAATAAAAGAATAATTTTTTTTGTGGGGATCATTGTGGAATGAAAACACTGTGGAAAGAGGCTCCAAGAGGAAGTCTCCTTTGGCTTGATTTGTCTCATTGGCTACTCTGAAGGCAATGGATGTGTGAATGAAATTTTAAAAAGCTGAACTTCAGATTTCATAAAAGGAGCAGAAAAGGCCTAGATTTATTTGTTTGATTACGAATGCAAGACGTTGTCAAAATTGAGATGTGTTTGAAATACACTCCTGAGATATAGAGATTTCTTATGGTGTTTTGCCACATCATTTCTGAATTTTGGCTGCAATTACCTGAATGAAGGATGCTCTTAAAATAACCCAACAGGACATTGTGGCTTTCCCAAGGCAGTACAGCAGCTATATCCGGAAATGTGTAGGAGGGTGTTTTTTTTTTCTTTTTCTTCTTTAAATCAAGACTGCTGGGTGAATTTTAATTGGAAATTTGTTTAAAATGTAGCACATTAATCTTTTGTAAACAACCACCCCAGCAATTTAAATAAAGCTATTCCCAGGTTTCCTTTGATTCTGTCTGGCAAAACCAATATATATGTATAGATAGATAGATAGATAGATAGATAGATAGATAGATAGATAGATAAGAACCTTGAACTAAACAGAGATAAAAATTTCAGGTTCAGCTTATTTCAAAAGTTGTCACCTGGCTGAGGCCAGATGGCAAATGTACTGCAGGAGTTCTAGCTTCAGTGTCTCCCCAGGGACTTACAGCGAGTCAGTGGGGCTAGGGATTCAGGCGCCTTTGTTTCGTTTGGTAAGATCCTTTTTAATGACATATGGGTATGGGGTTAGGGGTAGCTTTGGTTCCCAAATGAGAGGGAGAGAGAAAGAGACAGAGAGGAAGAGAGCAAGGGAGAGGGAAAGGGAGAGGGAGAGGGAGAGGGAGAGGGAGAAGAGAGCAGAGAATCATCTTTAGTTGAGGTCGCTCTGACACCTCTAGTTGGGAAGGGGCAGACGTGAGAGGATACTCCTTTCAGCCCACATCTCCAAGTGAAGCCTCCTCCCGTTTTCCTCTTTTCTTAGTTCCTCCATCGCATACTTCCCTAACAGGGTCAGCTTACTCTGAAGAACAGACTGGCTTTTGTTGGGGCAGGAAAGGTCCTGAGATTGTTTTTTTTTTTTTTGTCCTTTCCCAGGCTAAAGAGAACGCAAGGAGAGACCAGATGTGGCCCTTGAAAGTAACTGCTGGAGCTTCATCTGTGGTGGAAATATTGGAAGGGGAGGGGGCCTTCCTTGTGGCTGGTACAGCCCAGCTGGTCGGGCTGATGCTTGTCAGCTCTGTGGCAGCTGGGATAAGCAGACAGCTCCCGGCACTCCTTGAGTAAACAGCACATCACTCAGCCACTTGGGAACCCCATGGCATCTGTGCAACCTGTTGAACTAGTTGACGTTCTTGGCCTGACCCTTTCTTCTCAGTTCCTTGCTTTCTCACTATGCAGACTGATTCTCAAGGAAAGATTTCCATCTAGGAGTCTGCCTCTTCCTCAGACTTATCAGTTGTGTTTCCAGTCTCTGGGGTTTTCAGATTGTGGCTTTTTTTCTTAAATGCTCTGCCTCATTCTGTTGTCAGGGGTAAGACCCAAGAGCCTCATTGTACAGAGGAGGAAACTGAGTCCCCGAACTGGCTTTTCCATAGTCATTCAGCAAGGACAAACCAGCACAAGGTCTCCTGAATGCCTGTCTTTCAAGACCAGTCTTCTCCAAAGGTTTGCCCTTTAAAGCAATGGTTCCAGCTGGTTTTCACGCTGTAGGGCTCACTGTGATGTTGGAAGGAAGAATGGGGGTGGGGGGAGAAACCAAATTAACCCTTGGTATGTCAGAGTCATACATCTCTGATGGGTCTGCCAGGTCACTTTCCTGTGTGTGTTCTCCCATGTCATGTGTGATCCTGAGAAGAGCAAGCTGCTGGAAGTCTTAAAGCATGGCATATACTTTGTGTGTCATAGGCCCTTTTGGTAGTCTGGTAAATAATAATAATAGCTAACATTTATATAGTTTGCAAAGCACTTTACAGATATCTCATTGGATCCTCAGAACATCCCTGAAAAGTTAGTATTTCGAGTCAGGAAAACCTGAGTTTAGATCTAGCCTCAGACTCTTACTAGCTGTGAGACCCAGGGCAGGTCACTTAACTTTTATTATCTCCATTTTTATAGAGGATATTTGATTGTATTTTGGTCCTCTTTGAATATGAAGGACAACAATGAATGAGGTAAACAGAGATTAAGTGACTCGCCCAGGATCACAAGAGGCTAAGTTTCAGCTCAGGGCTTCTTGACTTCATTGCACCACCTAGAGGTCATTCAATGGACTCAGGTCTCTCAGATCTTAAATTCCTCACTTCAAAGAGAAGTCGTTGTTGCCTTCTGCAGCCTTCCCCAGTGTTTTCCTTGATTCTGACCACAAACTTCTTTTGAGCTAAGTTCCACAGTCCTTTTCAGTCCTGTCTGCCCCACGCCTTGATGAACAGCAGCTGCTGATGTGGACAGCTAAGGAAGCATCACCCAAACGAGTTTTACTTCTGGGGTGGGAGAAGCAGGATAAGTTTGAACTGCTAAGTGGCTATTTATTTACTTTATGGGAAGCCCTACACACTGCTGGAAGGGGAACTCTGTGTATTGGAAAGCACACCCACCCCTGCCACTTCCACTCCTCACAAACCTCTCTGAATCTGGAAACACGGGACCTCAGCCCAAATCATGACTCTCCTATTTACTACCTGACTATGGGACCCTGGATCAACTTCAGTGGTTTAGCCTCTCTAGACCTGTTTTCTCATGTGCATGACCACTAAGGTCCCTTGCAGCGTTAACAATCTTTGAATTAGAAGACGTGGGTTTGAATCTCCGCTCCAGTGAAGTGAGAAAGAACCCTGGGTTTAGAGTCAGCAGTCCTGGGTTGAAATATGTGTGACCTTGGACAGAGCCTTTTTTAAGAAAAAAGTATATGTGTATACACACATGTATATATGTGTGTGTGTGTGTATACACACACATAAATAAATAAACACACACACACACATTTCCTTAAATATGGCCAAAGCTTCTTAACCCCTCCAGGCTTCAGTATCCTCATGTGCACAATCAGTAGACTGAACAACGCAACCCCTTAAGGTCACTCGTGGCTCTAAGAGCCTACCTCCATGACCTTGGGCAAGTCACTTAATTTTGGGGGTGCCTCCATTTCCTCATCTGTAAAATGAGAGGGTTGGATTAAACAATAGCTAAGGTCTCTTCCTACTCTAAATCTATGATCCTATGATCTCTTCTGCTGGAGATACTTAACTGCCTTTTCTCCTTTCCAATACCATATTTAAACCCTGGGATTGATCAAGTTGCTTCTTCATACCTTGGTTCTAGCAAGTAGATTCTTGCCTTGACCACAGAGACAAAGCTCCTCTCCCTTGTACCCCAGTCTCCGTTACTTACTTCTCCATGCCTAAGCCCCTGTCCCAGTAACTTGTGCTCCATTTCCTCCAGGACTGCGTCATGCCTGGCTTTTGCTAGTCTTTCCAGGGATTGGTGACTTTCCTCGAATTGCTGGGTGCTAGCTGTCTATCAGACTTCCTGGATGCCAGTCACTTAGCATGCTTAAATCTCCGTCAATTGCTTATTGCTATACACTTTTCAAGTTCCTCAGATTTGCCCAGTCTTTTTTTTTTTTGGACTTACTGCTAGGGCAATTATCAAATGATTGCTTTAGATCTATTTGGGTTGTGGCTCTCCTTAATTGTCCTGTCTGCCCCACCCAGCCACCCAAGCCTTGACCCTGACAGTCCCTGTCCTGGATTATTAGCAGAGAGGGACTTAGGTAGGAAGGAATAAAGAACTCATTAAACATTTGTCACATCCCCTTGAAACAAAAAAGGGGCAACTAGTTTCAAAAGTACTGACTTGGGGGAGTTTTGTAGCCAAGAGTTGAGGCAGAAATTAGAACACAGACCTCTCCATCGGGTCTCTCTCTGCAGTAGGAATGATTAACAAAGGAAGGGCACTAGTCCATTCATGCTGGGCAGCAATATGAAAGGGAGGAAAGAGTCAGCTCTTGACTTTCTTGTTTCCTTTCCACCTTAAAACTCATTTTCTTTGGTTCCTTGAGCTCTGCATCACTCCCCCTGCCAGCTGTGAGGGCAGAAGGAAAAGCAATTAAGGGTATTATTAATCACCGAGCTCCCACTGAGGAGGGTCAAACTGCTGCAGGATTTGATACAAGAAAAAAATCCTATCACTAAACTAGATATAAAAGTGAGTGTCAACCACTTTTTCAGAAAATGTAGGCCACATAAGGGTTTACTCTTTCTAACTTTCAATAACACTATTGTAGCATTGTGAGGAACATCTCAGAGGTTCTTCAAAACAAGAATTTCCTTGAATTTGTGAATTGTACTGGTTCTAACAGGAATTAAATGGAGGCGATAGCATTTTATCCCATCTTAGATCAGGCAGTTCTTTGGAAACAGAGCTGTAACCAGGGCAGAGGCTCTAGGGTTTGGTGGTATTGCACTGAAATGAAGAGGGCATCCATGATACTTGTGTTCCTTTAACAGAATGAAACAACTGAACTTAATACAGAATCCTCAAGAATAATTAGTTAAAATAGAAAGCTACCATCCTGTTCTGCCTTTCCCCCAGCAACCATACAACTAAAACATAGTACAGTAACAAATGAGCTTCATACAGAATCCTCAAGAATAATTAGCTAAAATAGAAAACTACCAGCCTGTTCTTCTGCTTTTCTTCCAACAGCCAAACCTCAAGTGAGCTCTTCTCTAGCCACATCCTACTGTCCATGCCCACTTCCCAAAGCACTCTTCTTGGTAGTCTCCACCACACAGTATTCCAGGGTCTCTGTTTTTCCCACAGAGAGTGATGCCCTAGGTTCTTGCTACATGATCCTACAGCAGAGTCCAAAGGTCTGAGATATCTCTTGGATATCTCCTTACTCTCCAACTAAATAGATTTAAAATTTAACTTGAAAGAGATAGAATTGTTAGTTAGGGCCACAACAGGGAGAGTAGGTTGGAAAGCATCTTTGTCCTGCTGTGGGAAGCACCTTTTAGTTTGCCACAAAAACTGTGGGATCTCTTTATGAGGTACTTAAGCATATGGAAATGGCAAGCAAGAGCATACTGGAAATGATGGCCACATTTGAAAAATTTAGTTATGAAAAGCATAATATTGTTAGTATGTTATAAAGGACCCAGTTAGGCAAAATTGTGATGGAGAGGAAGTGTTTTTGGCAATCAAGATTTCTACAGATATATAATGTACATATACATATATACACATGCGTATACAAATTTATATATATAAATACACACACACACATACATATACTTACAAAATATGCAATGAGATCAAGGTAATTTGTAGGAGAAGTCACTGGAAGCTGGGGCAATAAGACAAGTATATATGTATACATATGTGTGTATATATATGTATATGTGTGTGTATATATATTTATATCTATATATAAGTATATATTTATTTATGTTTATATCTATATCTATCTATCTATCTATCTATCTATCTATCTCTATCTATCTATCTATCTATCTATGTATGGTGGGTGTGAGTATAGTTTACCATTTTCTTCTCCAGTTCATTTTACAGATGAAGAAATGGAGGCAAAACAAGGTTAAGTGACTTGCCCAGGATCACACAGTTAGTAAGTGTCTGACACTGGATTTGAACTCAGGAAGAGGAGTCTTCTAGACTCTAGGCCCAGAACCTATCAATTGCATCACCTAGCTGCTCCATATGTATATACACATTTACCTATATGTATACATATATATGCATGCACATGTATACATGTGTATGTGTACATATGTGTGCTATATATTATGTATATTCCTATATATGCATATGTATATATTTATATACATGCACACATGTGTATATGTACACACACACAGAAAAACACACATATAGTTTCTGCCCATAGAATGTAAGCTCTCCAAGAACAAGGACTGTTTCATTTTCGACTTTGTATCCCTAGTACCTAGTGGGACTCCTGGCAAATAGTAAGTGCTTATCACATACTGGATTATTGATTGACCAATCTCTCGGTTCCTCTCTCTGTCTCTTTCCCCTTCCTCCTTTCAGGAAACCAGTGCCCTCCTATTGCTCTCCATTTTCCCTGGACTCTAGTTTGCATCATTCACCTTTACTCAAATTTTCTGTCAGGTAGCTGTAACACAGGAAGTCAAGTTTATTTCAGCCAATATATTTCTAATTTCTGACCCGACTGCAGTAAAATTGAGTCTTTCCTGACTTCTCCATCATGTAGGAAGCTCATTGTTGGGAAAACTTGATCATGCTGCAAGATCTCATGAACCTTGGTGCCCTACCTCACCCCCATTCTCTGACCCTTGGTTGGAGGATGGAGCTCAGCTTGGAGCATCTCCTCCTTTCTCACCTGACTGTGCTGCTCTGGGAATTCTCTTGACTTCTCCACCAAGTCTGTCTCCCCACCCTCTTTCAGCTTCATTTTGTGTGTTGGCTTCCCTTAGTAGATTGTAAACTCCTTGGGAGAAGGGACGGTCTTAATTTTTTTTGTATTTGTTTCCTACAGTGCTTCACACATAGTAGGCACTTACTAAAATGTTTACTGGCTGACATATTAAAACACTACTGTGTACAGAACACTTTTCTAGGCTTTGTAGTAAGCTATAGAGTTTAGGTAAGACAAACTCCTTACAGAGTTTATAGTCTAGTAGAGGGATGTGAGACATAGATTAATAAATAAAATAATACATGACATATTTAAGACAGATAAAAGAAAATTGCTGTGAGAGGTCCAAGGAGGACAAGCATACTGCCAATTAGGGATATTTTAAAAAGGGCTTTAAAGGATGAGTAAGAAATTAATAGATGAAGGGGGGCAATGGAGAAGGGGAGGGCTTTTTAGACACAAGGAACAGGGTGAGGAAAGGCATGGAGAAAGGAGGGCACAGAGGATTGATTAAAGATAATCAATAGTCCAGGTCATCACTGGTTTAGAGAAGTATAGTATAGAAGAGTAACTATATAATTCTATCTATCTATCTATCTATCTATCTATCTATCTATCTATCTATCTATCTATCTATCTATCTATCTATCTATCTATCTATCTATCTTTCTCTCTATCTGTCTGTCTGTCTGTCTATCCACCGATAATATGTTATATAATATAGCATAGCAGAAGAGTAACATGGCCAGATCCATATATAAAGAAAATTAGGTTGACAGCTTCATGAAATATGGATTGGAGCAGGGGAACTGAGTGGAGGCTGAAAGTTCTATTATAGGAGGCTATTTTAATTATCCAGGCAGGTGGTAATGAGGAGCTCTATAGGGAAGAGAGGACTAATCCAAAAGACTGATCTTTAAGAGAAAAAAAATCAAGAGCACTTAGAAACTGATGAGATATGAGAAGAAAGTGAGGGAGAAATGTCCTGATTGTTTTATTTACACCAAAGTGTTAAAGACCAATAGGATTTACATTTTTCATCTTTCCTAGAGATGTTTGTATTTCAGAAGGATAATAGCTTTAAATATTTGAATGTCTTTTCTGAAGAAGATAGGTTAGACCTATTCCGTATTGTTTCAGAGGGAAAAATTAGGAAAATACATAGGAAATAATAAGGAAAAAGATTCTGTCTCAATATAGGAATGAATGAATTCCTTTTAAATTATTCAATCAATTAATCAGCAGGCATTTAGTAAGTACCTACTGTGTGCCAGGCACCATATTAGTTGATGGGATTTCAAAAGCAAAAATGAAGCAATCTGTCAAAGAACTTATACTCTAGAAGGGGAGATGGCATCTACCAAACTTAGTAAAATACATGCAAAATAAATATGAGATAATTATTGGGAATACACTAGCAGCAACTAAGGGGAGGGAATCAAGAAAGACCTCATGTAGGAGATGGACCTTGAGCTGAGCTTTGAAGAAAAATAAGGATTCTAAGAGGGGGAGGTAACAGGATAGATGCCAGAAAGGGGTGGGGTGTCACTAGTATAAATACAATCAGGATGGGAGATTGAACGTCATTTATGAAGAACAGAAAGGTCAGTTTTGGCTGAACTGAAGAGTATGTGAAAGGGAGTCAGGAAATTTAGGTTTATTTAGATTCTGAAGGGCATTGAATGCCTACTAGAGAAGTTTCGATTTATTCCTAGGTGTAATAGGGAGCTGCTGGAGTTTATTGAGCAGGGGAATGCTGTGCATATTTGTGCTCTAGGAAGATTATTTGACAGTTGTTTGGAGGATGGATTAGAGAGTGGGAGAAACCTGAGACAGAAAGAACAGAGAGGAAGCTCTTTTAAGAAATTATTAGATATTTTCTGAATTAATAAGCATTTATTTTTCTGCAACTCCCATTCTCCCTCTAGCTCTTCCCCCCAAAGAAAAACAAAACATATAAACATAGTCAATCAAAACAAATCCCTACATTGGTCATGTCCAAAAGTGTATGTCTCATTCTCCATCTTAAATCCATCACCTCTCTTTTAGGAGATGGGTAGTATCAGTCCTTTGGTATCATGACCTGTCATTGCACTAATCAGAGCTTAGCTCATTAGTCTCTTTGAAGGCAAAGACTGTCTTCTGTATCTTTTTGTATACCTAGTGCTTAGCATAATACCTAGCATATAGTAGGCTTAATAAATAAATAATACTTTATTTTCTATTACATATTATATATTACATATTGTAAATTATATATATTATAAAAATAATAATAAATAATATAAACTTAATAAATGTTTATTGATTTAAACATTCACTTTACAGTGTTGTTATAGCTGCCCTGGTTCTGTTCACTCCACTCTGTATCAGTTCATGCAAGTCTTCTCAAGTTTCTCTGAAATTGTCTATTTCATAATTTGTTGTGGCACAATAGTATTCCATTACATTTACACACCATACTTTGTTCAACCATTCCTCCATTGCTGGGCACCTCCTTAGTTCTTTGCCAACACTGAAAAGAACTGATAAAAATAATTTTCCTCTTTCTTTGATCTCTCTGCCACTAAAGACATTTAAGCAGAGCCTGGATGACCATTTGCTAGAGATTACTCTACCAGATAGAAAATTAGGCTGCCTCTACAAATCTTCCAACTCTAAGCTTCTAGTTTTCTGTGAATGAATTTCCAATGATGGAAATTCTTCAGGGAACAAGAATTTAGAGTATGACAGCTTTTGAGGATTCTATTCAAATTGAATTTTTCATTCAATTACATAAGTTCGGGCCATTAATTGGAGGAAAGGAAGAAAAAGACTGCTTAAAAATACAGCATTCAAACCTGTACTGCTGTTACTCAGTGATGATAATAAACTACTTGTTCATGTTGTAGGCTTGGCAGGTTGCCATTGAATGCTGGATACATCTGCTGGTCTTCTAGGGTGTGCCAGCTGTTAAGGCACTGCCCTACATGAGTGCCATCCATTTTTCTAAGCCTGAGATGAAGAAACCCCTGCTAGTGTGGGGTGGCACTGAGTTTCTTGGCTTTAGGCCACAAATTGAAGATCTTCAGGAAGCTCCTGAAAAGTCGGATTGCTTACAGTCATTGCTTGATGTATAAAAAGCAGGGAGGATGTGATACACTAGCTAATGTTTGGCTTAGGTAAAATGATGCCACTTGGACATCTCAGCATGAGAGAAGGTGTGGGGCGTTTTGGGAGTGGGACAAGGCCAAGGTGGAGGCTTGTGATGCACATCACTAATTAGGAAAAAGTTAATGATCCCTACAACAATATTTCTCCACATTCTTCCTTTCCCTATACCTTTTATCTCTTTTTTCTACCTGTTGGGCTGTGATTCTTATCTGTCTTTCATTCCGAAGAGGAGTGATGATATCAAGAGGGTGATGTCTTAACTTGTGCATGCATTGGATTTAAGTGAGGCAGAGCTGCGAAAAGCCATCAGCTTCACTCTCTCCTGTAGTCACTGAAGTCCAGGGGTAAGACAAAAGGCATTATCATGTGGCAAAGATATAAGGTGGCTATCTATTCACAAAGGAAAAAAAAATCATAAATTGTAAACAGTGGTCTACTGTGCTTGAAAGAGTGGAAAATTTTGGTTAAGGAGATCTCAGTGCCTTTTCTGAGAAATTCTCTAATAGGAGAAAGAGATACCATAGAATTATAGTATCCAGGAGCTGAAACATACTTCAAAGTTCATCTGTTCTAATCCTAACCTGAATAAAGGACAGAGGAGAACGAATGAGTGAAAAAGCATTAATTAAATGCTCTGGGGACATAAAAACAAAAGTGACTGCAGTCCTGCCTTCAAGCAGCTTATATGTTCATAGGATTATTATTTAATAGGATTATAATTTAATAGGATTAATATTTAACACATAGAGAGATGATCAAAAAGGGCTAGTTAGCTTTGGAAAATTAGTTACTCCTCATAAAGGAGCAGATGGATGCACCTTTTTCAAGATCAATGGCAATATTGAGTTGGTGATGGTTCCAGAATTGGAGAAAAGGGAAGGGGTAAGAATGTATGTGTGTGGCAGCAGCAAGATAATTGGTAAGAAATGTAAAACTGAAGTGACAAGAAACAGCTTCTCCTTTGTCAGACTGGTGAAGTTCATAGCCCCTTCTCAGAATAATGTTTTTTAATGCATAACAAAGGTGCATAGGATGACAAAGGAAAAAAATATATTGAAACACAGTTATATATGTATATCTATCTGTCTGTCTTTCTATCTATCAAAGTTCATATATCTCAGGTTAAGAACTCCTGCCCTACAGTAAGACTAAATTACAGATGAGTTACTGGAGAGAATTTTTTTTAGCTAGGGAGCTCCCTAAAGTCATGAAATCCCAAGTCTGGTCCACTGAGGAAACTCCTACCAATTCAGATCACCAACTATTGGTTTCTCATATAAATAAATGTGCCTGGGTGAACTATCTTTTATATTTTTTATGAAATAAAATCTTTCCCATTCAATGGTTTATCTTTTTTTGCAAATAGTATTTTATTTTCTTATTTATATTATTATATTTATTTTTTCCAATTACATGTAGAGATAGTTTTTAACATTCATTTTTAATGATTTTGAGTACCAATCTTTTCTCCTTCTTCCCTCTCCAAGGCAGCAAGCAATCTGATATAGGTCATATTCATACAATCATGTTAAACATATTTCCACATTAGTCATGTTTTGAAAGAAGAAACCGAACAAAAGTGGAAAAAAATCATGAAAAAAGCAAAAAAAAAAAGTGAAAATAGTTATGCTTTGATCTGCATTCAGACTCTGTAGTTCTTTCTTTGGATGTGGATAGCGTTTCCTGTCATGAGTCCTTCGGAATGGTCTTAGATCATTGTATTGCTGAGAAAAGCTAAGTCTGTCTTAGTAACTTTCCATCTTCACACAACCAATAAATGTCTGAAGATAGGTCATCCTGGCTCGGAGGCTGTTTACCCATTTCTCTGTCCTGCTTATCTCCATGACTTTCTGTATGTATATATTTATATGTGTCAATGCGTCATCAGTAATCATTTCTCAATAATGCTCAAGTAATCTTTGTTGTATTAGGAAAAGAGTGATGAACTCATAGGAGAGGAGTCCACTTCTAACACTTCTAGCATTATGACCATGGACATATCACTTGACCTCTCGCAGGCTCAGTTTCCTTATCTGTTAAATGTTGTTGATAATACTTGAACTTCACAGGATTGTCATAAAGATAAAATGAGATGATGTATGGAAAGCACTTTAGCAAATGCTTATGTTCTGTGTAAACATCAGTGATTATTCTTTTATCTAGGTTTTCTTCTAAGTATCTACTAATTATAGCTTTCAGAAACACTCCTGGGCAGCTAGGTGGCATAGTGGACAGAACCCCAGATAGGAGTCAGGAAGTTTCATCTTCCTAAATTAAACTCTGGCCCAAGATGCTTAATAGCTGTGTGACCTTAGGCAAGTCACTTAATTTTTTGCCTCAGTTTCCTCATCTGTAAAATGAGCTGGAGAAGGAATGGCAAACCAATCCAGTATTTTTTTCCAAGAAAACCCCAAATGAGATCACAAAGAGTCAAACATGACTGAAAACAACTGAACACAACAAAATACTTTGCATTATCTAATGTCTAAAAGATTTTATTCCATATGGTAATCTATAAGAATAAGTGGTTAGATGTCACATGAGGGGCTTTATTAGATGGCTACTAAGGCCCTGTCCAAATTAAAATCTGTGATCCTATGAGGGCAATTGAAACTTTAGAGCCCTAAGATTGGGAATGTTCTACCTCCCTGAAATCTTTCAGTTTTATTTTACATATATACAAGACATGGTGTCTAGTTCAGCAGATTCAAAGAGAAAAATATAGAGCTTTGGTTCTCATGGTCTCAAAGAAATATTCTGATAGAAGAACAGCACACAGAAGCAGAATGAAAAAGAGGGAAATTATAGCCAGCATTTTTTAAAAGAAATCACTTATTGGAACAGCAATTAGAGAGACAGCACCAGGCACAAGGGAAGGCAGAAGCTTCCTCTTCCCATGGCATTTTCTTTCATTCACACCTAGAATGCCCCTTAAATAATCTGGCAGGTGACCTCCTTCCCAGGAGACTGTAAGAAGTAATTATTGTTTGAAAAGCCCCTTGAGATCCACTCTGGAAAAGTGCACAGCAGAATGTAATGCGCCCGGGGTGAAACGAACCAGCAGCATAGATGGAAAGGCTGTCGCCACCATCGTCTCAAGGCAAGAGGATCAGTTATTCCCACGAGGCAAAACACTAAGGCAAAGATTCAGTAGCTATTTGGAGTTTCTATTAATCTTTCCCTTTCGTCTGTTTCAAACTATCCTCTTTGCTTTGTGCATCTTAGACCTGAGCAAAGCAACTAACTCCTCTTTGTTATTTTCCTGGATTTTTAGCAAGTTATTAAAACAGAAGTTAGGTGAGTTCAAATCTGGCCTCAGATACTTACCAGCTGTTTGACCCTGGGCAAGTCGCTTCACCCTCATCTGAAAAATGAGCTGGAGAGGAAAATGGCAAACTACTCCAGTATCTTTGCTAAGAAAACCCGAAATGCAATTATAAAGAGTTGAACCCAACTGAAAAGCATTAAAACATAATGTAGTCTTTTTGTTCAGATTCTTCCACTAATACCAAAACAGAAGTGACCAGGGAAGCCTGGCTCAGCCTGATCCACCCGGATTAAGAGAAAACTGTCAGGAAAATCTATGACCTTTCCAGGGAGCCTGACTCTTTCAAACTATTGGTCATCAATCTCCCAAATGGTAACATTTGGTTGCTTCTCCAGAGGCACTTCTGGAATGGCAATGAGAATGGTAATTATTTAAGTCTGTAACTTGACTGAAGGAGCCATGGCAGTAACTTCTTTAGAATGATTAATTTTCTTCTTGTTCAGTCATGCCCGACTCTCTGCAACCCCATTTTGTTTCGTTTTTTTGGCAAAGGTACTGGAGTGTTTTGCCATTTCCTTCTCCATGATTAATTTTCTCCATGAGAACAAATAGGATCCATCTCATCTTTTATTTGGCATTCGCGTGTTGTGTTCAGAGGGAGCTGCAGTTGACATTTTCTTGTTTTAAAACCAGCATGGATACTGAGGGGATTGCTGTTTTGAGTACCTGATCAGCAAGGAGCAGACTATGTCCCTTTTTGTCAGAGATAATGGTAGTACCCAGGATGATGCAAGTTATGTTTTAGGTGGGTCACTTTTATTGTCTGGAGTACCCATCCAGGAACCTGTGAAAATCTTTCTACTCTATACTCCAGTAAGCTGACACTCCTCCACTTGAAAACATGCCAGCCACAGTGTGTCAAGAGGGAATGAAAGCAAAAGAAATTTAACCACCAGGTAGCATTAGGTAGCAAGCCTCTAACTGGATCCTGTTCACCATATGGTCCAAGCTCTGGGACATTCCACATTTGCCCTTGTGATTATATCATCCAGCTTTGTCCCAGAGCAAGGATTCTCAAGTTTTGCTTGTTTGTTTTTTAAATTGTGGAATTCTTTTGGCAGTCTGGGGAAGCCTGTGGATCTCTTCTTAGAATAAAGTTTTCAATGCATAAAATCCAGTTCGTAGGATTGCAAAGGATACCAATTATATTGAAACACTTACCAAAACACATTTTAAAAGTTCATGGACCCCAGATTAAGAACTGCTGCCTAAGAGGGTGTTCTGGGGATGTGCTAAGGTCTTAATAATTCTCAGAGAGTGGGCAATCTTCTTTCTCAACTCCACCTCTCTCTGGGTAATTGTACTTGTCTTGTTAATAGAAGACAGGGGTTCCTGACTTGGGGTCCATGAATAGGCTTCCCAATGGGATGAATTGAAAACTTGGATAGGAAAAAATTTTTGCTAACGTCTGAAATGTATTAATTATGAATGTAGGCAATAAAAATTATTTTGAGAAGTGGCTCATAGGCTTCACCACCTTGGCAAAGGGATCCATGGTCCGCACACACACACACACACACACACACACACACACACATACCCCCATCTCCTTCCTGAATATGCTATGCTTTAGTGACTCAGGGTAATTTAAGCATAAGTCAGCGCAAAAGCAAACATTTAGACATGCATGTTTGCTGTATGTGATGGCTTGCTTTTTAGCATAGAATCAATGAAAGGAATTAAACAATGTTCAATAGAGTACCACCCTATTCCTGAAGCTTCCATATGTGTGTATACATACACACACACACACACACACACACACACATACCCACAGCCACTCTATAGCTTTAGTTTCCCTATACCTGCTGCTTCATCCATATTTAGACAGACTTTGACCTGCTTCTCTCGATAGCCCATATCAGGAGTACCAAGGCAGGCCTAGCTACTTTACTCCTTTTCTATCAGAAATATAGAGTTTAATTTGCTTCCTGCCTCCTTCATCCCCAGCAATTCCTCTTGTGAATGAGTAAAGGCATGTATAGGAAAGAAAGCACAGGTCTCAAATGATGTTCAAGACATCCATTAGATTAAGGACTCAGAGACTCTACTATTTGACTTTCTTTGCAGTGAGAGTACATGGACTCAGGAGAAACACTGGTGTTGACAGAAGCTCCTCTGACCATTTTCTGTTGGCTGTTCCATTCAGGGCATGTCTCTAGCCATTTCTGCCTCTTTTCACTAGCTCCTGCCCAAGTGAATCCCTATTGAACTCCCATCAGTGCCGGAGAAGACCTTCTCTAGTCCAGTTGCCATCTTGTCTCATGTGTTGCGCTATGTCTGTCTATCTTACTCACCTGCCACAGCTTGGGTTCAATTTCCAATATTCAACAACTGTACAATTTACCTCAGTCTCTTCTAGTTGTGGCTTGACCCTGGCCATTGACCTTTGAAAGGGAAGGACTGCAAAATGTGTGTGTGTGGGAACCCTATAAAAAGAAGACTAAAGACCATTGATAATATGCAGAAGACTATTAGATAGTATGTAGTAGGCAAATCACTCTTTTTCATATTCTCATAGTGAGTACCCTCCAGTGTCATGTAGAATCCCAAGAGCAGGCCTCATGCAAACAAGAGCCCCTCCATGTCCATTCTAATACTGGAGAAGCCGCTCAGCTCTGGACTTTTGGGAGCCAAGATAGTAGAGTAATCAGGAAATCACCTGAACTCTCCTGTGTTCCCCTCCAAACAACTATAAAAATAGAACCCCCCAAATGAATTCTGAAATGATAGAACCAGCAAAAAGATGGAAGAAACAATCTTCTAGCCCAAGAAACTTGAAAGTTTGGCAGGAAAAGTCTGTCTCACTTGGGTAAAGAGAAGCACATTCCAGGACAGGAAGTGTCCCAGCAAGCCAGCAGTAGACCCTGTCTGAGAAAGACAGCAGGAGCCCTGAGCCCTAGTGTGGAGTCAGATGAGCAGTCAAATGCCAGTTCTGGGACCCCCACATGCTTCAGCACAGTGCTGATGAATGGGTGGGCACAGTGCTAGGACCTCTCACATGCCTCATCACAGCAACAGGTAAGCTGCCAGACCCCTGTGGCATTGAATAGCACCCTCCACCACCTATCCCACCTCACCCCCTCAGTGCAGCACCAGGCACAAGGGTCCCCTGTGAATCTCAAGGCAGCACAAGTACAGAACCAGACAAGCAGCCAGGGCCTACAACCCTTGACACAAGAAGTTTGGGACAATGCTTCTTCCACCTCAGGAGAAGAGCTCAATTTTCAAAGTAAGGAAAAAAGACAGCAAAAG
This sequence comes from Bettongia penicillata ogilbyi, assembly GCA_023548195.1. NCBI lineage: Eukaryota > Metazoa > Chordata > Mammalia > Diprotodontia > Potoroidae > Bettongia > Bettongia penicillata. The sequence continues at coordinate 1,902,126 of JAJHZJ010000624.1, read as the reverse complement.
ATGAGCAAAAACTAAACAAAACAAAACAAAAGAATCTGATTATAGAAAGTTGTGACAGGGAAGATCAATACACAAGCTCAGAAGAGGTCCACAATGTCAAAACACCTATGGGCAAAGCCCAAAAGAAAAACATGAACTGAACTCAAGCCCCCAAAGAACTCCTGGAAGAGTTAAAAAAGGAGTTTAAAAATCAATTAAGAGAGGTAGAAAAATTGGACAAAGAAATGAGAGTAATGCAAGAGGATCATGAAAAAAAGTCAACAGCTTGATAAAGGAAGCTCCAAAAATGGCTGTGATCACCCCTTATTGCCACATGGCCCATTTTGCTGAGCTTTACCCCTGGGGTAAGAGAGAAGCATGCAGTGAAAAGAGGGTTGAGTTTGAAACCAAGAAGATTTTGGTTCAGTTTCCAGCTCTGCCACTTAATACCTGCATTACCTTGGACACATCATTTAAATTCTCTTTGCCTCAGTTTCCCCATATGACAAATGAAGAAACTGGGAAGGGGATGAGATATGACTTCTGAAAGCCTTTCTAGCCATTCCAGATCACAGATGATCCTCATTGGTTGCCAAAGTTTGTTGGATGAATGATTTATTTTAGCTGCTTCCAGGTCCACTTCCTAGCTGTATGCTTAAAGAATTTCTCCTGCTCCAGGTAGAGGTCAGCTAATCTCTTGGTTGATTAATTATTTACCTGGCCATGCCATTCAATGAGGGATCCCAGGGAAAATGGGCAGCATGAGGGTACTGAATTCCAAATATTGGGAGTTTGGGAGAGATCTACTAAAAAAAAAAAAGTGGAGGTTGGTAGAGGGGCTAAGATAAATCTTTTTTTTTCAGTTTTGCCTAGCTCTGACCTTGACCACAGCACGTGAACTTGATAAATTGCTGACACTGAAAGAGTCAATAGAGATGGGAAATTAGTTCAACTTTAGTCACCACAATGTTAAAAAAAAAATGACTGAATCAAGGAAGCTGGTCTTTTACATCTTATGACATCCAAGGGCCATGAATTATTTATTTGTCCTATTAATCAAGCAAGCCACAGAATGGCAAGAACCAAGGAATGATTGCTTATTGATTTTGCTTCGCTTTTCCCAAGGCATTTCCCCCTTGTCTTCCTCTTCTTCAACCAGCCCCTGAATAGGGCTTTTTGGTGATCTTAAAGTGAGACAGAAATATACTAACAGGGTTTATTATATTTGAATATGGAGTGGGGGTAACTTGGGGGATCAATTCAATTCAACAAATATGTATTGTGGCTTAGATGCAGGGCACTGTTTTAAGTACTGGGTGTAAAATGGTATCTTCAAAGGAGCTTAGAATCAAATAGGGAGATAAGGCATCTACATAAATAAGAGAGCGTATTAAGTACAGAGAAGGGATGAAACAGAGAAATGAGCTGTTGAGAAAGAGGAATCACTTCTGGTTGGAAGGATCAGAGAAAAGTTTCATGAAGTATATGGTAGGTAAATGTGGGGTCTTGAAGGAATAAAAGGGTCTCAAACAGATAGAGAGGAGATTAAGGAGAATTCACTTCAGGTTTGAGGTTGGCTTACAAAAATGGCAGAAGATGGCTGAATAACCTGGTAGAACAACTTGATTTGCCTGGAACTCAGGGTAAATGAACAAGAATAGAGTGAAAATAAGGATGGAACAATTCAACTGGTGCTAGATTCCGGGAGGTCTTGAATGCCAGGCTAAAGGGTTTGTATCTTATCCTTTGCAATGGGGAGCCACTGAAGGTTTTTTGATTAGGGGAGAAGCATTAACTGACCTAAAAATTGGGAAGGTTAGTTATCCAGTTATGTGAAGGATGTGTAATGGGGTCTGGCAGACCCCGCTGGCTTCCTCAGATGATGTTTCCACATGGAGAATGCTTGGGAGTTGCTTTAGGGAGAAGCATGATGATGCAGAAAGGGAAATGCCTTGGGGAGAGAGGAGCATGTGTGGACCCTCTGAAATTGATTCTGGTTGGCTAACCTTGTGAAGGGGAGGTTCCGTGACTGACCTTGGAGGCATTCAACAAAGGTCTGTCAGTGCAGTCTGCTTTCTGTTTGTCTTTCTTCGTCTCATTGTCTTCAGGTGTACTCCAATAGCGTGATAGCTTGTGGTAAGAGAAAATGCTCTACGGGGAAGGTCTTCTTCCTGAAAGGTTCTCATACTCAGAAGTTCTTTCTTGTCTGAGGCTATATGGCCCCCAAGAAGTGAGGCTGCCTTGAACTATTCTCTCTTTTCCATTCCAGTTGTAGGCAAGGGAGTCTCTGATCTGGGTTAGGAAACACAGGAATCTGGAAGTTGGAATACAGACTAGCTGTTGTAGCCAGCCCAGCATTGATGCTTTAAGGAAACAGTGTTTGGGAAGGACCCTCCATACTCCACCCTAACTGAAGGATTCAGTCCATATTTGTGTCACATGTGGACATGAACTTATTGAGACTAGTGCTATGTAGGAACTGAGCTAGGTGGGCTAGGGGAGAGTATGTCCTTGAGGTATTTGGAGAAATGTTTATATATTTGCTCTCACTATAGCTCTGAGATAAATATCCCTTTGTAAAAACTACCTGATGTTAAATGGAACTGGGGTGCTACTCACTGGCCTCATAACAAATTAGCGGAAACAAAGATGGTAGGGCTTAGGCGAGTAGTAGAGAAAAAGTACTCACAAACTTTTCAGGGTACCCTAGAATGCAGGAGGCAGGAGGCCTGGTTCTGAGGGAGGAGGTTAGAGCATATACATTGCAGATGGATTGGAGAGAAGGAAGGGTCTAGGTGAAAGGTAATGGGAGTCGAGTTTACTATATAATATGTAGCAAATACGATATGTATATATAATATATATGTAATATTGTATATAGCAACATAATAAACAATTATATATGTGTGTAGGATAGATATCTAGAGATAGAGAGGTAATTTAGTATAGTTTCAGTGAGGATAGGTTAAGACTTAGGAATGAAAATGCTCCGTCAAAGGGCTGGCTTAGCTGCTGCCCTGCTTTCTTAAAGGTTCAAGGGAAAGGAATGCTCAGCAGTTTAAAACCAGCCCATGATGAACAGGCAGTTTCAGGAATAATGCATGATAACAATTATCTCCTAGTGAATGACTCTCAGCTGACTCAAGGACTGGTAATTTAAAGTGATTACCAGCTTCTTATACCTGGCATTAAATCCCACTCAAGTATCCCAATCTAATCAATGTCCTTGTCTTGAGTTCTGCCAACTGGCCGGATGGGCCTCTCACCTGTGAGTAGCTAGAGGCCAGGGACTAAAGAATCAGGAATCAAATAGAAGTTTAATTTCAAAGGGAGGGAAGTGGTTTGCATGCAAGGAAGGAATCTAGACACATGTGCCAGGGCCAGGGCCCCTAGTGGGGGGCCCGAGGCAGTGTGGGGAGGTCTCAATACTTATACTACACAGTGATCTGTAGCCCTGACAGTGACAGGGAATGGCAAACAGTGAGACAAGTTGAATTCATAGCAGGGCTTCATGACCAGAACTTGGAGCTCAGAGAATACCTGGTGCTGGTCAAAGCAATACAATAATTATGTGATTTTGCCAGGGGGTGAGATGTTCCAGCAGGTGAGCACAAAGGATTGTTGTTATGCCAAACTTGCTGGCTGGGCCTTAGCTCTGGAAAACAGGGTCTTCTAATATCTTGACAATTTTGTTGGAGGCAATTCAATTAAAAAAAAAAACATTTATTAGGCACCTATTCTGTGCTAGGCATTGTGCTAAGTGAAGGAGATATAAATAAGGAAAAGAATGATAGTCTCTACCCTCAAGGAACTTACAGTCTCACTCAAGAAGAATCTGGAAAAGGAAGGGGAGCACCAGGAGACACCCATCTCAGGTGCATCTCATTTCGTGGAGTTTAAATCAAGGAGAGCTGAAGATGGAAAGTGGAGGGTGAGCCCAGGCAGCATAGAAGAGTGGGGGGGATCACTAGCTCTGGATCTAGGTTCAAATCCTTCTGCTACCCTCTTCATGCATACTTACTACATGTGTAACCTTGACAAAGTCACCTCACTTGGGCCTCAGATTTCTTATCAGTCAAATGAGGATGTTTCATGGGGTTCCAAGATCTCTTCCAGATTTAGGGTCCTTCTCATGATATTGTACTTTGTTGGAATATGGCTAATGATAACTTGAGGGTTTGTTGGGACATCTACATAATTGCTGCAAATTTAAAGTGTCATTTGAAAATCAGCAATCACATAAATGGCAGCAGGTGCAGTGCAGGAGCTTTGGTGCACTTGTCTGTTGGTGTCAGAAGTGGGCCCTCCCTGGGCGTAAACTTCATCTGAGACAGGCTGAGACACTCGGGGATTGCTTCTGACAGTGGGAAGAACAATTCACCTTAGGAGCAGACTCGTTATAGGAACCTCGGAATCCAGATTCTTAAATATTTGTGATAAGTGAGTCATGTTTATCTTTGGAAGTCCTGATTAATCTCTGTTTACTCTCCTCTCCACCACTGTACTTGGCTCCATTCTACCATTCTAATTTTACATATCCTTCCCATTCCCTGCCCATCCCATTCTGCAATCCAGTGTCACTGGCCACCTTGATGCTCCATCTCCTCCTTTGGGGGAATTTTCACTGGCTGTCCCAATGCTAGAACTCTGCTTCCTCATCTCCATCCCTGGCTTCCTTGTCTCCATCCCCTGGCTTCCTTCAGGGCCCAGATAAAACCTTCCTTCTACAGGAAGCCTGTCTTGATTCCCATTAGTGCTAGTGCCTTCCCTCTGATGACCACTTCCAATTTATCCCATACATGCTTGTTTGCTTGGTACATGCTTGTTTGCTTTTCTTTGTATCCCTAGGATTTAGCACAGTGCCTGGCACATAGTAAATGCTTGTTGACTTTACCCCTAGTTAACCCATGCTCTGGAGGATATTGCAGCAGTAGAGGGAGGGAGTCAAATCCAAATAAATTAATTTTGCTGCCTGTTAGTAATACAGTGATCTTAGAAAATTCCAAAAGACTCATGATGGAAAATGCTATCCACATCCAGAGAAAGAACTATGGAGCTTCAGTGCAGATTGAAGCATATCATTTTATCATTTTTGTTGTTTTTCTTTTTTCTCGTGGTTTTTTCCCCTTTTGTTCTGATTTTTCTTTCCCAACACGACTAATGTGGAGATATGTTTAATATACTTGTACCTTTATAGCCTATACCAAATTGCTTGCCATCTTGGGGAGGAAGGGAGAAAAAAACTTGGAATTCAAAATCTTGTAAAAGTGAATGTTGAAGACTATCTTTACATGTAATTAGAAAAAATAAAGTTGGGGGTGGGGAGAAAGCAGTTTTGAAAGATTTTGTAAGGTGGGGAGGTCAGCATTGGTGAACTAAGGAAGTTTCTGGATATTCCATGCATTTAAATGGCATTGATTCACCTTGGCCCTTATTATGATCCCAGAGAGTTGACTCAGTTGTATTTCAGATGATGCCATGAAATTTATTAATCATATTATATTGAGTTAGCTTACTAGTATGGCTATTCCAAGGATAGGCCAACTGGCAGTCTCTTTCTCATTTCATTAACTTAAAGAGAACCAGCAGCACAGTTTGCTAGTTTCTCATAGGAGAAAGTTTCCTCATGATTTTGCTTGAGAGTTTTCTCACTAAGGGATGTCTCTAATGATCGCATTCATTCAATGTCTTTTTATGGAGTTGGAGTAAATTATATCTGGCTCTTAAAATGTAGGTTGAACAGAGCTATGTCCATTAAGGAGATGACTTGGCTGGGATGACAGATGAAAATAGCTATATTCTGCTCATCTCTTTGTTTCACCTGGCCACATCTGTGTGCCACATCTTTGACTAAGTTCATTCTCCTCTCCTTGTCAATTGAGAGCCTCAAAGTGAACCCCAGAGGTCTAGAAACCTAGGTGGTATAGTTTATTGAGCCCTAGACCTGGAGTCAGGAAGATCTGAGTTCAAATCCAGCACCAGACCCGTATATATCTTCTGTGTGTGTGTGTGTGTGTGTATACATATAAAGCACTTTGCAAACCTTAAAGCACTATATAAATGCTAGCTATTATTATTATAATTATCATAATGCCCTTTCCCTAGTCTATGTATGGATGGATACATCACAGGAGTGATCTGAGCTAGGTCTTGAAAGAAAATATGGCAGGCACAGCCCAGCCTGTAAAGCTGGAATGGCAAACAATGCTCTGTGACTTCTGCTTAGAGGTGTAGCAGCCTTTCCTGAACACTCTCCCATGTCCCATCTTACTAGCTGGAAGGAAAGAGCTAGGCAATGTGGTGTGGTGGAGTCAGAGGACTTTGTGGTTCTAAACCCAGTCCTTTAGGTGGGTTTCTGTCCTTAGACTTGCTTTTCTTACCCTGATCCGAACAGCTGAGTAACCTAGATCAACAGTTATTAAACAATTTGGTTTAAGAACCCCTTTATATTCTTAAAAATTATTGAGAACTTCAAAGAGCTTTTGTTTTATGGCTTATATCTATCAATATTTTCTGTGTTAGAAATAAAATCTAATCATTTTTAAATGATTTATTTATTAATTCATTTAAAATCACAATCAATCCATTACATGTGAGTGTAACATAATTTTATGAAAAATGTATTTTCCAAAACAAAAGCAGTGAGAAGTGGCATTGTTTTACATATTTTTACAAATATTCTTATTGTCAGGCTTAATAGAAGACCGCTGAATTCTCATATCTGCTTTCTATTCAATCTCTCTCTCTGAAATTTTTTTTCTGTAAAAGCTTTGGTTGAAATATGTGAAGAAAATCTGTCCTCCATGCATGTGTATTTGGAAAAAGAAGTATTTTAATAGGCAAATAGTTTCTTAATATTATTATGAAAATAATTCTGACCTCATGAACCTCCTCAAAGGGGCTCAGGAAACCCATAGGGTCTATGGACTATGCTTTGAGAGCCACTGGACTACATAATCATTAAGGCCCCTATGAACTCTAGATTCTGGGAATTTTAGGTGGGACAGGCTGGGAGGAGGGAGATTTGGACCTAAGTTTAATTGGTGTGTGTGTGTGTACCTATATATGTGTATATATATATATATATATATATATATATATATATATATATATATATATATATATATATATGTATTTCCCCAATTACATTAAATTTTTTTAGCATTCTTTTTAAAACACTCAAGTTCCAAATTCTCTCCCTTCCTCTCATACCTCCTATATACCTTTAGAAGACAGACAATATGATATTGATCATATACATAAAGTCATGCAAAACATTTTAATATTAGCCATATTGCAAAAGAAAACAAAGAAAAACCCCCAAGAAAAATAAAGTAGAAAAAGTATGCTTCATCAGCTCTCTCTCTCTCTCTCTTTCTGTCTCTTTCTCTCTCTCCTCAATAGTATTTATCAGATAGTCTTGATCAGAGTACCTAAGCTTTCTCAGTTGATCATTGTTACTGTATACAATGTTCTCCTGGTTCTGCTCAATTCACTTTGTATCAGTTCATTTAAGACTTTCCAGATTTTTCTGAAATCATCCCTCTCATCATTTCTTATAGCACAATAGTATTCTATTACAATTATATATCATAACTTGTTCAGCCATGCCCCAATTGATTGACATCCTCTCAATTTCCAACTCTTTGTCACCATAAAAAGAACATATATATATATATATATATATATATATATGTATATATATGTATGTATGTGTATGGATACATATTTTTACAATAGGTGCTTTTCCCTTTTCTTTCACCTCTTGGGGATATAAACCTAGTAGTGATAGTGCTGGATCAAAGGGAATACACAGTTTGAAAACCCTTTGGATATAGTTCCAAATTATTCTCCAGAATTGCTGGATCAGTTAACTCCACCAGCAGTTCAATGGTGTTCCTATTTTTTCCAAATCCCCTCCAGCATTTGTCATTTTCCTTTTCTGTCACGTTAGCCCATCTGATAAGTATGAGGTGGTACCTTAGAGTTATTTAAATTTGCATTTCTCTAAATAGAAGTGATTTAGAGCATTTTTTCACATGACTATTGATAGCTTTGATTACTTTGTCAGAAAACTACCTGTTCGTTTCCTTTGATCATTTATTAAACGTGAATGCAATAGCCTTCTAATTGACCTCCCTCTCAAGTCTCTCTCCCCTCCACCACATCTTCCTCTCAGTTGCCAGTGATTTTCCTGTAGTTTAGATCTGCTCATGTCATACCCCACCCCCTCCTCAATTTTATAAATTCCAATGGTTTCCTATTATCTCAAGCATCAAATATAAAGTCCTCTGTTTGGCATGACCCAACATCCTAACATTCTGGTCTTCTAACACTTTATATTCCTCCCCATGCTCTATGATGCAGTCATACTGACTTATTTACTCTTTGTCACTCATGACACTCCATTTCCTGTCTCTGTGCCTTTGTACTAGCTGTCCCCCAATACTTGGAATGCCCTTTGGGATGCCTTCTTTCCTCACCTCCACCTCCTAGTTTCCTCAGATTCCTTAAAGTCTACTCATTGAATGGTTGTGTCTCACTCAGTGAGAATGTGATAAGACCTTAGCCTGAAAGGGCCAGGGTCTCCCATTGCATCCTGGGCTATCTCCAGTCATCCTGATGAACATCAGGCCACTGGACCCGGATGGCTCAGGAGAAGAAAGTGAGGCTGGTGACCTTGAACAGCCCTCCCTTACTCAAGTCAAAGTCAGCTGCAAATCATGCCATCATCTTGTTGTCATGGTCCTCTTCAAGAATGATGGACAAACACAGCCTTAAAGTCTATGCTCACCTCATACTTTTGGTAGTAGCCCTTCCTCAATCATCTGTGATTTGGCTGATAGCACTTTCCTCTCTGAGACTATTTTCCATCTACTATATATTTATCTTGCATTATTGATTTATATATGATGTCTCCCCCACTAGAATGTGATCTCTTTGGTTGTCCAGGGACAGATTTTGTTTGTTTTTTAACCTTTCTCTGTCTCTCCATAGCTTAGCACCATGCCTGGCACATAGTCTACACTTGATAAAATACTTTTTGATTGATGTATAGAAGTGTGTCTACATCTGAGGCATTTAGTGTATGGTATATAACCGGTTATGACTGAACCAAAAGCAAGGCCTATAATTGAATTTGTTACAAGTCTGTCACAGGTCAAAGTACAATTTTTTTTCCTGTTTTTTTTCTCCCAAGGTGACCAATGTCATTCCTTAACTCAGGTCAAGGTTTATCCCCAAACAAATATGCATGATTCCACTTTTTGACTAGGTAGGTGAAAATCTGTAAATTCAGAGCCATGGAAAGTTTTGGCATCAGAAGGGTTGGAGTGGGTTTGAATAGCATTTCTGCAATGACATACCTTTGTGGCCTCAGGCAAATCTCTTCACCTCTCTAGGCTTCCATTTCCTCATCTGTAAAATGAGAGGGTTCATCTATTAGATCTCAAGCTTCTTTTAGCTCTGAATCCTATGGTTCATCCTTCACTTTTGAAGAGGACATGAATTAGATTTAACTGAAGCAGAGTTGCACAGAGTTGTCAGCCTCACCCTCTCTTCTAGAGTCATCCAAGTCCAGTGGCAAGAGAAAGCCAGAATGACTGGCAATGACCCAAGATGCAGTGGATGACCTTGGCGTTTTTGATGTCTGACCAAACTCTAAGTGCTCCACAGTGCTTGCTTCAGCCACTTTCATGGCTATTGGAATAAATTGTTCTCATGTGCCCATTCTGCTGGGGAAGTCTTCACATGCTTGAGGTGAGTTTGAGGTCCTCAGTTATCCTCAACCTGGCTTAACCCATCTGCTGAGATGGTTTACTGGGATGTGGCTGCTGCTCATGCTCTAGCTTTTTGGAGCCACAGGTGAGAGCTGGGTGAAAGTGGACACCAAAGGTGAATGACAAGCCCTGAAAGGATCTTGGTAAGTTTCGCGATATAAGCATGGAGGAGTCACTTTACCTCAAGTCTTGCTTTCCTGATCTGTAAATGAGAATAGTAATGTTGCTCTCGCTGAGCTGTTGGGAGACTCAAATGTAGATCAGGCATTTTTCAGACATTAAAGATAAAGATCAGTTGTTACGGTTCTAGAGACTGAGGACCTGGGCTCACATCACACCTCTGGCACTTAGTACCTGTGTGACTTTAGGCAAGTGACTATCCTCTCTGTGCCTCAGTTTCCTCATCAATATAATGAAAGGGTGGAACTCAACGGCCTCTGTGGGCCCTTCCAGTTTTAGATGCATGATCCTATTTACTTCATTCCAATGCAGTCTCCAAATGTTCTTTAAGGATATGGAAGATTGTCTCTATTCTTATTACTGGGTTGTATCTAACTCTTCATGACCTCATTGGGGGTTTTCTTGGCAAAGGCAATTCAGTGGTTTGCCATTTCCTTTTCTAGCTCATTTTACAGGTGAGCAGACAGGGTGAAGTGCCTTGCCTAGGGTCACACACCTAGTAAGTATCTGAGATCCCATCTGAACTCAAGCCCTCTTGACTCTAGGCCTGGTGCTGTATCCATTGAGCTACCTAGCTGCCTAGAGATATTTCCTGAAGTAGGTAAAATAGTAAGAAACATTCAGCAATAAACTAAAGGGAGGAAAGGCAGCTAGCTAGTGGTAACAGAGATTTACATCTAAATGTTATTTTACAAACAATTTTTAGTTAAGTGTTAGCAGTCATTTCCAAGGTGCTGTTTAATGGGTATGATCTTGTTACTCTGGGGATAGGACTACTCTTGTAAACCAACCAAATCCTCGTGTACAATTCTTTGCAATTTATTGTCATCTTGCCTCATTTTTTATGTCACAAAATACTCTACAAAAATAAGGGAAGAATTACAGAATCCCACAACCAAAGAGCAGGAAGAAACCTTTAAAAGCTTCCTAGTGCAACCAGTACCTGAAGGGTAACAGGCTTGTAACCAGCCACAGGTTGTATGTGGAGTAAGAACAGAATTGTGGTGAGAAAGGAAGAAAACAATGATTTTTCCCCAGAAGCTTTACATTTACTCCTTTGCCCTCCAGTTTATTTGTATAGAAGACCAAAGGAATCTTTTCAGTGAAAAATGAAGGACCTTGACCCCTAAAAATCTGCAGCAGTTTGTTGGGAGGGCAGTTTTTAAAACAGATGTTTATTGGATGATATTTAGCAACTGAAAGTTAAATAGGGAGCCACAAAGAATTTACAGCCAAAGTTGAGAAATCTTCTGAGAGAGATTCTCCCCAGGTAAGGAAGAAATGGAGGAGAAAAGGTGGATTTAATCCTGAGGGCAGTCGTTAACTAGACTGGTTCTAGCTCTGTGTTCCAAATTGTTTGTCGGAGGTTGAGGAATCTCCTTCTGGAGAGGAAATACCCCTTCTAGTCAAGGGTGAGAGAAATAGACAGCTCTTTTTATGAGGCAAAGTCACTGAGGGCTCTTTCCCTTAGCTGGATGACTGGGTGGGTATATTAGGGATCTTATCTTTAAAAAAAAAAAGCATTGTAACAGAAGAGTCTTTGGGTTTTAAACTAAAAGAGCAATGGCAGAACCCATCCAAAGGAGGAAGTAGCCTCTCAGAGGAGCTCAGAGCTGAGGCCAGAAGTTGAAAAGGGAAAGTAGCTCTATAACCTCTAGCCCTTGAGACCAAGAGATCAGAGGACCACCAAATAGCAGTGGCCATGTAATTGCTGGAACAATGCCCAACAGCAGCCACATGAGACAAGTTAGGAGCAAAGGCTATATAGCAGCATCAACTCTGCACCTGGCAAAGACTGCATGCCCCAAACCACCACAGAGCAGATTCAGTGGGAACTATGTGATAGCATCACCAAAAGACATCAGTGGCCCTTCAATGTCATTGATGTGAGTTGTCCATTTACATGTGTGCCTTGGTCTTGTATATTTACTACATGTGTGTCTCTCCACATATGCCCTGGCCACACTCATTCCCTACCTATGTACCCCTCTGCACGTATGTCTTGGCCACATTCCACACACACTTCAATATGTGTACCCCTTCACAGATGTGTCTTCCTTTCCTGTTAATGATGTATGTATTATGGGAAAGTAGCCCTATTTTTAAAAAGGGAAATGTATTATTGGTCTTTTCTTACTATGCTAATTAAATTCCTTTGCTTGGAGCCAATTGTGTCCTTGGACTGACTAGAAAAAAATGCATATTGATGGGGTCTCATGAGCTATGTTTTTGAGAAGATATGGACAGAGAATACATTGAACTGGGAATAACCTTGTTTAAGGGCCCCACTGTGAGAGTTGGAGGGGGGTGTACTTTGAAATACTCTACAAGAATTTCTTCTTTAACATACTTGATAATTGGTTATCCAAATATCATGATTTTCAATTCTCTCATCATTGGAGATACCCTCCTCTGGAAGTGTCTAGCTTGTCATCCTTCCCAAAATGTGATTCCCAGAATGAAACATAATACTGCAGATGTGGGATGACTAGGGAAAAGTTCAGTGGAACTATTAATCCTCCTCATTTTGGATGCTGCTTTTTGTTGTTATAATCCAAGATAACTACTGTTTTTACTTTATTTTTTGCTGTCATATTATATGACTATTTTTATGAAACTTTTGGTCCACTAAAACTCAACTATAAGAATGTCTAATTGTTGCATCTAAGTCAATAATTGTTCTGATCTGTTGAGATTTAACTTAGTTCAATGAGAAATTTTAAGGTAATAGGCACTATGCTGGGTGCTGGTGACATGAAAGCAAAAATGAAACAGTCTATGACCACAAGGAGTTTGTATTTTATTTGTAGGAAACAACACACAGACAGACAAATCAATACAAATTGCATATAAAATATAGAATTATTTCAAGGGAAGGAACTCTAGCATCTAAGGGATAATGACAGATCAGGAAAGGTCTCCTGTAGGAAATAAGGTTTATTCTAGGATTACAATAATCTATTTGATTCCAACTCACTATTCATTATATTTGATCTCTCCCATTTTCATGGCATCCAGAAATTTTATAAGCATAACTTCTTTGATCTCATCTTAATCATTGACCAAAATATTGAATAGAATACATGGTTAGGAGTTGAATCTTGAAGCATTTTTTTAGAGATGCTCTTTTAGGTTAGTATCAGTTCATTAATCATTAATACCTCCTCAATAGTGCTTGTTCAACCAATTTTTAGCCTATATGACTATTCTATCCATAACTGTCTACTTTTCTTTGTCTTGTCCAGAAGGATATTTTGTGGGACTTTTCTCAACTATTTTGCTATTATCCAGACATGCCACATGTATAACATTGCTCCTGATGTACTAGTCCAGTAACCCTGTGAAAGAAGGTGAGGACATTTGACTGCCATGATCTGTTCTTGTTGCTTATGGTAATCACTATTTCTTTTTCCCAATTGCTCTCAAACCATTCCTTTAATAAAACATTCTAGGATGTTTCTAGGAATTAAAGCAAAACTTACCAGGTTACGGTTTCTGTAAACTAGTATAATATTTTCACATGTCCAGTAGTCCCGTGGCACATCTTCCATTTGGCATAATTTCTAAAAGATCACTGTTAACAACCTAGTTCTATCTACATATGGCAATGTAATTCCACCAGGACCAGTGACTTGAACTTGTAGAAGACAGTCAGATATTCATTTATCATATCATTTATCTTGAGTTTTGCTTCCCTGTTCATTATTTTTATTTTATACTTCCTGCTCCCACAGGTCATCCCCTCTGGTAAAGAAACCAGAGGCAAAAGAAAGATTTGAGGGAGAAAAGGAAGAGACTATCATCTCCCATCAGCTGACTGATAGGCCAATGGGTTAAGTCAGTTAGAGGAGAAGATGAAGATAACTAAGGATTTGTGGAGAGATTTCTGAGGGTAGAAAACCATTCCATGATGGGGTTTGAGCTTGGAGCTGACTCAATGGACTCTATTTAAACAGAGATGGACTGGGGACCAAAAACTAGCACATCACTTTTCAGTGTTCAGATGAATTAGAACCACAAGATTTAAGAGTTGGAGGGGATCTCAGAGGCTCTTGAGCCCGATCCACCCTCAAAAGGACTCCCTACTCTAACATGCCTAATAAATAATCATCCAGACTATACTTGAGGAGAAACTGCCATCTTTTCCCAAGGCAGTTCATGCCACCTCTTGAAATTCTAATTATTAGGAAGTTTTCCTGGCATCTACCCTAAACCTGCCTTTTTGTAACTTCCAAACATTTCTGCTGATTCTGCTCTCTGAGACCAACTAGTGAATCTAGCCCCTATTCCTAGGGACAATCTCTCTGATACCTTGAAGACCGCTCTCATGCTATCCTGTAGCCTCTTTTCTAGTCTAAATATCTCTACTTCCTTCAACCATTCCTTGTATGACCAGGACTCAAGGTCTATAATTCTCCTAGTTAGCTGAACACTCTTTGCTTTTAAAATTGTGGCTTCCAGAACTGAATACAGTATTCCTAATGTCACTTGACAGATTCTGTCACCTTCATATTCCTGAAAGTGATGGTGGCAGCCCAACACTGACCTCACAATGCTCACACATATTGAGCTTATGCTAAAATATACCCCCCACCCCAATATTTTTGAGGCAAGCTGCTCTCTAGACATGCCTCTCCAGTTCTTTACTTGTGAAGCTGGTTTTTTGAACCCAAGTTTAAGGCTAACATTGAACCTTTTTGAATATCATCTTAAAGGAAGTCCAATACTTAATATTTAAATACTTAAAAGGAAGTCCATCTTACTGTGTTCAATGCTCTACCTTTTCAAGAGCTTGTTGGAGTTTGCATTCTACAGTACAGTGTGTTAGCTTTCTCTCTTAGCTGTGTGTCATCTGTGAATATTATGAGCATGCTAACATTATTTCAAATGGCCTAGTGTCAGCCAGCCTCTGATCTGTAGGCATTCTGATTTCTTCTCCCCCTGAGTGCATATTGTAGATTTACTACATGTAAATGAAACTGTACTTAAAACCTCCTCTGTTGACATGGACATTCAGAAAGAGGAAACAAGAGTGATTATACAACTGTGGAATGAAAACCACAGTAATAGTGGAGCTCTGGGTAGTAGGGATAGGTAGGGGAGGGGTTGAAGGTATAAGAGGTAAACTTTGAAAGTTTCATAAAACAGGTCAGATCATTAGAACTGAAATGAGGAAGGAATGGGTCCCCGTACCCACATTAAGTACTATATATCATCTGCTGGCTTCCATGGAAATATGGCAGGATTCAATGTATTCTCAATCAGGAACTTGGAGAAGCTGGAAGCCATTGCTATGGAGAGTTGACTCAAGGGATTAATCAAAGAATTTTTGACATCCATTAATAACTGGGCTGAAATTTTATAGGCAATCTTTATAGTAGGTTGGGACATTATCCTCATTTTCCCAATATGTAAATTTTTGTTTAGTTAAATTAGAATAATTCTATTTTTCTTATTACCTAGACTTTTTGCCAAAATACATTTTTTCAAATATTTATGAAGTCCTCTTTCTTTGCCCAGCCCTGGGCTAAGTCTTGTCCTTGATTTTCTTGCTTACTTTTAAATAAAAAAAAAGTGCTTTTGTACTTAGCTATATTGATATTTTTGACTTTATGAGCTTGGTCCTTAGAGTACACCTGATAGCTGTGGAAAAAAAATGGGGAAAGGAAGAGCTAAAGAATTGACTCAGTCCTTTGTATGTTATTATTTAGCTGAGACATTCTTTTATTTCTTATAGTTTCAAGGGAAGAACTGGACCATAGACACCCTCTTGGTTCAATAATTTTTTAGTCGTATCCAACTCTTTGTGATTCCATGATATGTGAGAGATTTGTGTGGGCTAAAGCAGTCATGGGGGGAGGACTTCTTTGCAATATATGTGTGGAGACGAGTGGAGAAGTTTTGAGCTAGACGTTAAAGGCTGAGAAGGTTTTGAATTTTTAAGGTGGATTTGGATTTTAAATTCCAAGGTGAGGAGAGGGGCATTCTAGGCAGAAAGAATATCATGATAAAATGGAGATAAATATGTTTTTTTCTGGGGATGGTGGTAAGGAAACCAACCTGGGTTTGTTTTTCCTAATAGTTAAAGTTTTAGAAAAATAGAATGAACTATGTTGATAGGTTATGGGATTCCCCTCCCTACTAGTTCTTTAAGCCAAGGCTGCATAATTACATGATTAGAATGGTATAGAGTGTATTCTTGTTCAGTTATTGATTGAATAAGATAGTTACTAAATGATCTCTTAATTGCCAAATCCAGTGACTTTTGTTCTCATCTATCTTGACTTCTCTTCAGAATTTGATGCTTATCCTCCTCTCCTTGATACTTTCTTCTCCAAGTTTTCATGGCATTGCTCTTTCCTGGTTCTCCTTCTATCAATTTGAAGACTTTCTCTGTGCCCTTTCATCTAGGTCATTAATTGTCAGTGTCCATCAAGGGTCTGGGCACTGGCCTTTTTTTCCCTTTCTCTTTCTATGTTATTTTTCTTGGTGATTTCATCAGCTCTCAAGGATTATTGTCTCTATGCAAATAATTCTTAGATCTCTTTATCCCTAACCTCTCTCTTGACCTCCAGGCATACATCTCTGACTACTTATCCCAAATTGGATGTCCCATAGACAACTTAAATGTATCCAAAATAGAACACACCATCTTCCGCCCATTCCCCCAAACCCTGCTTTTTCCTAACTTTCCTGTTACTGTTAATGGTACCACCATCCTCTTCAATTACTTAGGTTTACGTCATCCTTGATTCCTTACTCATAGTGGTGAGCAGGGTGCTCTCAGAGAAACCTGGGAAAACTTATCTGAACTGATGCAAAGTGAGCACAGTCAGGAGAATATTGTACCCAGTAATATATATTGTATGATGATCAATTGTAAATGACTTACCCATTCTCAGCAATATAATGATCCAAAACAATTCTAAAGGACTCCTGATAAAAAATGCTATCCACCTCTAGACAAAGAACTGATGAAGTTGGAATGCATATCAAAACATACTGTTTTTAAACTTTATTTCTCTCGAAAAATGGGATCACAAAAAGTCCTGAAACGACTGAACAATAACGATAAAACTTCCTGACTCCAAAGTGCTCTATCCCCTGTGCCATCTAGCTATCTAAGGTAACCTGACACCTAAATGATGTGAGAACTAGGCTTCATCAACCAGATACTTTAGATTAAGTGTGATCTGTCACTGGATGAATTTTCATAGGAAGTGTTCAGATAGATTGAAGATGCCCAGGTCTTCCTGGTGAAATAGTAAGCAAGAGTGAATGGAGACCTGATATTTGAATTAGGAAGGGCTAGGTGTAAGCTCTTCCTCTCTGATAGTTGATAGCTGTATGACCCTGTGTGAATCACTTAATCTTTCAGAGTCTGGGCAAATTTCTAAGTCTATAAGTTGTAGAGCAAATGTAGACCTTCATTGGCAGAGGAATTTTCTTCACTGGAGTTCCCTATAGCAATAAAATAATAGATCCGGTTAAAAAAAACCCCAAGTCACAGAAACTGGGATACCTGAACTCATAGCATCCTAGCCTAGTGCAAGGAACAAGTGTTACAACCAGCAGTTTGTCATGACAGTCAATAGTAAGCATAGAATTGTGGGAAACCACAATTTAAATTTTAGTTCGTTTAAATTTTAGAAGGATGAGGGAATTGTCTTAGTGGCCTGTGAAATTATGCCATGTTTGTGTTTCTTCCACTGGCAATCAACCATTATATATGTGTGTCGGTTGTAAATGGACCTTCCAGATAGTAGGCTCAGGTATCATCCATCTATTTTCTAACTCATTAAGTTTTCAAAAGAATTAAAAACCTAAGAACACACCAGCAATCATTCTTTGAGGGGATAGAAGACATGTCACTTAAAATATTTAACCTAAGGGTATGTGGGTCAAAACATGGGAAAGCAGGGTAGGAAGGATAGAAAAAGGATCTCTAAGTAGTTAAGGTACAGAGTTTTCCCTACAGAGCATGGGACTGGAACTTCTAAGGAGGAAGCAGGGTCTATGAAGATCACCAAGAATGACGTTATGAGTTAATGGCCCCAGGAAAAAGAGTCAAAAGGTAGATATGAATTGAGAACTATTTTAGTGATTTTTGAAAAATAATGAAAACAGTAATAATTATAGTGATTTGGTACTACTTAAAAGATCAATCAGTGGAATATATCAGGGACAGAGTCTACAGAAACAAATGAATACAGTAATCTAGGGTTTGATTAACTCAAAGATCAGTGAAGGTTTGGCTAGAAAGTAATCCATGTGGTTTATGAGCTTAAGTAAGATGAGTCAGGTGATGTGGCATCTAGAGTGTTAATGTGAGCTTGGTATCAAAAGAAGTACTGCATCCAGACTTTGTGGAGGTGGGATGTCCAAAGGTGTTACACTTCACTTTGAATATTTTCAATATGATTTCTCCCCTCTTTTTTCTTTAAAAAATGGACATTCATTATTGGGATGGTTTTCTGGGAGGGAGAGAAGGAAGTGGATACTGGGGAAAACTGATCAAAAACATGAATAAAAACAGATTTTTTTAAAAGTATAATGTCCCCAACAAGGGAAGAAGTAACTGTTATGTAATGCTCTGTCCTAGTTTTACATCTACTTGACCAGAGATGAAGTATAGTTAACAAGAACCTATCCAACTATGGTGTTCAGTTCTGGGCATCATATATTAGGAGGAACACTGATGAGCACCCCCAGAGGAGGGCTAAAAGGATGTATCGCAAAAGTACAAGTCATGCTGTATAAGGATTAGTCGAATTAACTGGAGATGTTTAGCTTGGAGAACTCAACAAATATTTATTAAGCCCCTAAAGAAGATTTTGTGAGGACATGATAGCTGAGATATTCAAATATCTCAAAGGTTGTTATATGGAAGGGGAATTATTCTTGTTCTGCTTGGCCCTAGAAGGAAGAACCATGTGGAGATTACAGGGAAGTACATGCCAAGTCAATATATATTTGAAAAAAGAACTTCCTAATAGTTAGATCATTTCCAAAATGGAATGGACTGTCTTGGGGGGAGATAGTGAGTTCCCTGTCACTGGAGGTCTTCAGGTGCAGGATTGAATAATCACTTGGTAACCATTTTGTAGATAAGCTTCATACATTGGGAAGAGATGAGACTAAATGAGATCCGTGGTCCCTTCTAACTGAAAGTCTACAATTCATGACATTTTATTTTTTAAAAAGTTTTTATTGGCCTTCCTAAACTTTCCAGGACTGTAAATGCTCTAATGTTACCACAGAGCACATTTTGAATTTTAATTCAAATTTCCACTTGCTATACTCAGAATAGTTCAAGTCCGAGGTCCATCAGCCTGTGCAGGGTTTAAGGCCTCAGACCCATCCTTAGAACAAATATCATTTTGAAGGGACAAAGTGAAAACCTTGTAACCTCTAGTTGTTGTCAGGTCTGTTGGGAGATGTTTATGGATCTATTTAAACTAAAGGTCATTGATTTTATTTCATCTAGTTTAGAAACAAATTACTTTGCAACCTGCAACATACATTACAAATGTCAACCTGGACGTGTGGTGGCTAAATGCATCACTCTGTGATGGAGCAGAGAAGAGCATCTCTTCTCTCCATTTCCTCCTAGGAAAGGATGGGTCTGATTGAAACCATTCAGAAACTTTATAAAGTATGATTATAGAATGTCAAACGTGATTGTCTTCCAGTTAAACTACCTTCTCCTTTCGGTTCCCTTAGGTGCTAGATCTGCTTGACAAGAACAGGAGTAAGTTAATAAATGACTCCCCTTATTTCATATAAGTAGGAAAATGCATGTATAATCTTTCAACAATAAAAACATCCTTGTCTGTGTGGCCCTCACTGTGGTTACCAAGACATTTGTTATTTGGGTGTAAATGAGTCACTTTTTAAAGAATGAAGTTTTCATCAAGTCAAGCACAGAGGAATTAATATGCCAATTATTGCTTGATAGTAAATACTTATATCCTTCCAGTGATTCTGATGACAAGAACAAAAGGAGGATGAGAGTCCTTGGACTGAGTCTATGTTTTTGGTTTATAAATTATCTCATTTTTTGATAATCTCATTTTTTAAGATATAGAGAGGGCTACTTTGAAGAAAGTACAGTATTAGTTGTAACTACTCTACTTCAAAGATTTAAGCAATTTTATTCTAGCAATGAAGTGAAGTAGCAGAATGGGAGTCAGAAGGCCAGAGCTGGAGAGGAAGAGTGGTGGGGAGGATGATAGTTTTGCACTTACAAGTCAGGAAGATTTGGGTTCAAATTCCACCTTGGCCATTTGCTATCTGTGATCCTGAGCATGTTACTGAAGATCTCTGAGCCTCAGAGAGAAATGCAGTCAGTCTAGCAGCTTCGGGAGCCTTCTCCATTGGAGGCTGTCAGCCAGCTTCCCTATGTTCATTGATCGGTCTGCCTTGCTCTTTCTCTTTTCATTCACTCTTAGCTTTTCCTTGATTTCAGAATCTCCTTTTATTTTTTATTAGTTTATTTTTAGTTTTCAACATTCACTTCCATAAGTTTTAAATTTCCTTCCTCTCCCTCCTCCTCCCCAAGACAGCATGCAATCAGATATTAAACATATTTTCACATTAGTCATGTTGCATAGAAGACTTAGAATGAATGGGAGTTACCACAAGAAAGAATAGCATAAAACCATGCAAAAAAAGAGAATAGTCTGCTTCTATTGGCATTCAGATGCCATATTACTTTTTCTGGATGTGGATGGTATTTCCCATCATGAGTCTTTTGGAATTGTCTTAGATCCTTGAATTGCTGAGAAGAGCCAAGTCAGTCCTCCAACACTGTGGCTGTTATCGTGTAACATGTTCTCCTGGTTCTGCTCACTTCACTCAGCATCACTTCATATAAGTCTTTTCAGGATTTTCTGCAGTCCACCTGTTCATCATTTCTTCTAGCACAATAGTATTCCACTACATTCATATACCTCAACTTGTTCAGTTATTCACCAATTCATTGGAATCCCTTCAATTCCCAGTTCTTGGCCACCACAAAAAGAGCTACTATAAATATTTTTGTACATATGTGTCCTTTGCTCATTTTTATGATTTCTTTGGGATATAGCCCAAGAAGTAGTATATGCACATTTTTGTAGCTCTTTGGACATAATCAGAATCTCCTCCTCTTGGTAGGCCTCAAATCCTTTGGTGAGTTAAATCTCCTTAGTCTGTAAGAATTCTTGGCAAAATGGGCAGATGAGAAAGATTTGTTCCAGTGGCCATTAAGGTGGCTGAGACATTAAGGCAGAGCTTGATCGAGAATTGTAGATGCCAAGGTCATCCACTGAATCCTAGGTCAGTGCCAGTCATCTTGGTTTTTGTCTTACCACTGGACTTCAGTGACTCTAGAGGGTACAGTGAAACTGATGACTTTGTGCAACTCTGCCTCACTTAAATCCAATTCAGCCACAAGTCAAGACATCACCCTGTGATGTCATTGGTCTTCGTCAGAAATGAAGTTGAACAACAGCAATAGCTAACATTTATATAACACTTACTAAGTGCCAGGCCCGTGTTAAGTGCTTTACATTTATTATCCAATTTGATCCTCACAACAACCCTGGGAAGTAGGTGCTATTAGTATCCCCATTTTACAGCTAAGGAAACTGAGGTGAACAGGGTTAAGTGACTAGCCCAGGGTCACCCAGCTAGCGAGTATCTGAGACCAGAGTGGAATTCAGGTCTTCCTGACTCCGGGTCCAGTGTCCCAGGTTGCACAGGCACCAAGCTGAGATTTTCCAGTGTTGATGAGGAAGTTTATAGAACTCAGAGCATTTAGGGTTGCAGTGGTAGGGAGGCAGATTTTAGATGCATACAAGAAAAAGCTTCCTAAGAGTCAGAGCTGCCCTAAAGTGAAATGGGTTGTCAGCCCCTGGGTTCAAATCCTTTCTCATCTGTCCATGTAACTTTGGGCAAGTCACAATCTCCCTGGGGCTCGATTTCCTCATCTGTAACATAAGGGTCTTGGGCTAGATATCTTCTGAGTCCCTTCTAGCTTTAGAGCTAGGATCCTATGATATTTCCTGGTATATGACATACTTTTGGTTTGATACTGTCATAGGAAAAAGCTGTACCTCACAATTTTAGGGCATAAATCAGATAAAAAAAGATTTTTTTTTTTATTATTACAAGCCATTGTAAGGAGAGGCTGGTTGGTTGACAGAGAAGTCTTTGTGAGGCAAATGGGTTCTCATTATGAGCTATTTCCTATTATAGATAGATATAGACACACATAAATACATTCATATATATGTATCTATAGGATAAAAAGAATAAGACAATCAAAAGCAGTATGGATAACAAGCTGACTTTGGAAACTTGACAGGGCAGTTCATTTTTTTCAAAAGAAGAAAATAGCTTTACTTTCTATCATTGGTCTCCAAATTGCTGAATATGGTTTCTTTTTGTGGTCTATCTTGTCAGGAGACTGGATAGAAGAAACTATAAACACAGGGATTTGCTCCTTTTATACTAAAATGAAAATCACTTTAAAGAAGAGGTACACATGCCAGCAGAATATGGAATCCCTCTATTTGAACCTCCAGAAGATAGCTCCCCTGGAAGCTATGCCAATTCAGCATTAGTTTCTGAGACCAAGAAAATAGTTAAGATTATTTAGACCTTGAGAGGACTTATATCAATGAGTGACATGGGTCACGATGTAGTTTATTAATTTAGCAACAGGTATCAATCAATATTGATGAACATGATATCAAAATGACTTACTTGTATCATTATCTGATGTGGTTGTTGTGTGTGGGTTGACACATGGTGAGGTAGCCAATGGGGATCTTGAAGGAAAGGTTATTGAATGAATGAATAGATGGCTGGATACCTTTATTTTTTTTTTAAATTTTTTTAATATTTATTTTTTTAAAAATTTATTTATTTATTTTAAGTTTTCAACATTCATTTCCACAAAGTTTTGAGTTCCAAATTTTCTCCCCATTTTCCCCCTCCCCGACCCCAAAATGCCAAGCATTCTAATTACTCTTATCACCAATGTGCCCTCCCTTCTAACATCCCTCTCTTCCCTTATCCCCATCTTCTCTTTTGTTCTGTAGGGCAAGATAAATTTCTATACCCCATTACCTGTATTTCTTATTTCCTAGTTGTATGCAAGAAAAATACTCAACAGTTGTTCCTAAAACTTTGAGTTCCAACTTCTCTTCCTCCCTCCCTCCCCATCCCCATTGGGAAGGCAAGCAATTCAATATAGGTTATATCTATGTAGTTTTGCAAATGACTTCCATAATAGTCATGTTGTATAAGACTAACTATATTTCCCTTCATCCTATCCTGCCCCCCATTTCTTCTATTCTCTCTTTTGACCTTGTCCCTCCCCAAGAGTATGGTCTTCTAACTGCTCCCTCCTCCCATTGCCCTCCCTTCCATCACCCCACCCCCACCCTGCTTATCCCCTTCTCCCCTACTTTCCGTTGTGTAACATAGTTTTTCATACCAAATTGAGTGTGCATGTTATTCCTTCCTTGAACCAAATGTGATGAGACTAAGCTTCACTTTTTCCCTCTCCCTTTTCCTCCCTTTCCCCCCTCCATTGAAAAAGCTTTTTCTTGACTTCTTTATTTTTTTTGTTTTTGTTTTTGTTATTCCTTTTATTGATTTTTTAAAAATTAATTTATTTATTTAACTTTTTACATTCATTTTCACAAAATTTTGGGTTCCAAATTTTCTCCCCAATTCTCCCCCCCCACCCCAATACACCAAGCATTCTAATTTTGCCTATCACCAATCTACCCTCTCTTCTATCATCCCTCCCTTCTCTTGTCCCCATCTTCTCTTTTGTCCTGTAGGGCCAGATGACTTTCTATTCTCCATTAACTGTATGTCTTATTTCCTAGTAGCAAGAACAATACTCAACAGTTGTTCCTAAAACTTTGAGTTCCAAATTCTCCCCATCCCTCCCTCCCCACCCATTCCCTTTCAGAAGGTAGACAATTCAATACAGGCCATATCTGTGTAGTTTTGCAAATGACTTCCATAATAGTCGTGTTGTGTAAGACTAACTGTATTTCCCTCCATCCTATTCTGTCCCCCATTCT
Source organism: Bettongia penicillata ogilbyi (assembly GCA_023548195.1). Classification (NCBI taxonomy): domain Eukaryota; kingdom Metazoa; phylum Chordata; class Mammalia; order Diprotodontia; family Potoroidae; genus Bettongia; species Bettongia penicillata. The sequence continues at coordinate 1,878,101 of JAJHZJ010000624.1, read as the reverse complement.
TTCTATTCTGTCTTTTGATCCTGTCCCTCCCCAAGAGTGTTGACCTCAAATTGCTACCTTCTTCCATTACCCTCCCTTCCATAATCCCTCCCTCCCGGCTTATCTCCTTCTTCCCCATTTTTCTGTACTGTAAGATAGGTTTTCATACCAAAATGAGTATGCATTTTATTCCTTCTTTTAGTCGAATGTGATAAGGGTAAACGTCTTGTTTTTTTCTCAGCTCTCCTCTTTTTCCCTCCTCTAAAAAGTCTCCTGCTTGCCTCTTGAATGAGATATAATTAACCCCATTCCATTTCACCCTCTCTCCTCCCACTACATTTCTCTCTCACCATTTACCTTAATTTCTTTTAAGATATGGTCCCATCCTATTCAATTCACTCTGTGCTCTCTGTTTCTGTATGTGCATGCATGTGTGTATGTGTGTGTGCATGCATGCATGTATGTGTGTGTGTGTGTGTACATCTGTGTGTGGTCCCACCAACTACCCAGATACTGAGAAGTTTTAAGAGTTACAAATATTGTCTTTCCATGTAGGAATGTAAACAGTTCACTTTTGGTAAGTCCCTTATGACTTCTCTTTGCTGTTTACTTTTTCATGCTTCTTCTCATTCTTGTGTTTGAAAGTCAAATTTTCTTTTCAGCTCTGGTCTTTTCATCAAGAATGCTTGAAAGTCCTCTGTTTCATTGAAAGACCATATTTTCCCCTGAAGTGTTATACTCAGTTTTGCTGGGTAGGTGATTCTTGGTTTGAGTCCTAGTTCCTTTGACTTCTGGAATATCCTATTCCATGCCCTTCGATCCCTTAATGTAGAAGCTGCTAGATCTTGAGTTATCCTGATTGTATTTCCACAATACTGGAATTGTTTCTTTCTAGCTGCTTGCAATATTTTCTCCTTGACCTGGGAACTCTGGAATTTGGCCACAATGTTCCTAGGAGTTTCTCTTTTTGGATCTCTTTCAGGTGGTGATCGATAGATTCCTTCAGTACTTATTTTGCCCTCTGGTTCTAGAATCTCAGGGCAGTTTTCCTCGATAATTTCATGGAAGATGATGTGTAGGCTCTTTTTTTGATCATGGCTTTCAGGTAGTCCCATGATTTTTAAATTGTCTTTCCTGGATCTATTTTCCAGGTCAGTTGTTTTTCCCATGAGATATTTCACATTCTCTTCCATTTTTTCATTCTTTTGGTTTTGTTTTGTGATTTTTTGGTTTCTCAGAAAGTCATTAGACTCCATCTGTTCCATTCTAATTTTGAGAGAACTATTTTCTTCAGTGAGCTTTTGAACCTCTCTTTCCATTTGGCTAATTCTTCTTTTGCAAGCATTCTTCTCCTCATTGGCTTTTTGAACCTCTTTTGCCAATTGAGTGAGCCTATTTTTCAAGGTGTTATTTTCTTCAGCATTTTTTTGGGTCTCTTTTGCCAAGGTATTGATCCATTTTTCATGCTTTTCTTGCATCTCTGACATTTCTCTTCCCAGTTTTTCCTCCACCTGTCTAACTTGATTTTCAAAATCCTTTTTGAGCTCTTCCATGGCCTGAGCCCACCGGGCATCCACCTGGGATGTCTGGGATACAGAGGCCCCGACCTCCACATCTTTCCCTGATGGCAAGAATAGTTCCTTGTCATCACAATTGAAAGGTGGGAACATCTGCACCCCATCAAAGTAGTTCTCTATGGTCTTATTTTGCTTCCTTTTTCTGGGCATTTTCCCAGCCAGTTACTTGACTTCTGAGATTCCTCTGCACCCCTGCCTAGATCCGCCCAGCTAGTGCTTGGTGTCTGAGATTCAAATGGGCTTTCCGTGGCAGGCGTGGCTCAATGTGAGCTTAAGTTCTGGTGCTTGGGTTGGGGCAGGGCCACCTCCCTCCCTCAGTTCCCTCAGGGGCTTTATGCAGAGACCTGAACTTCTGCCTGCCTGCTCGGGGAGTCCCGGGCCGCCACTGCTGCCTCTGCTGCTGCTCCTGGCGCTACCTCTGCTGCTACCTCTGCCGCTCCCTCTGCCGCTGCCTCTGCTGCCTCCCTGCCTCCCAAGGGGGCCCGAATCACGGAGACACCCCGCTCCCCTCTCAGCCAGCCCAGATGTCTCTCTCACTGACCTGTAGCATGTGTGGGCGGAGGGAACTTCACGGCTGCCGGAGATTCAGTCCCTGAAGCCTGCTCGGATCAGCTCCTCTGGGGCCGCGACCAGGGCAGCACAGGGGTGGACTCCACTTTCCAGGGCTCGACGGACCCTGGGGACCGCTCTCCAGGACTCTCTGGAACGGAAATCTTTTCCACTGTGTTTCTGCGCACCTTGCAGTGCTTCAGAATTTGTGGGGAGTTCTTCTTGCAGGAAATATATGGGCTGTGGATTTGGAGCTAGCATATGTGAGTCTTTCTACTCTGCCATCTTGGCTCTACCCCCTTCTTGACTTCTTTATGAGAGATAATTTGCCTCATTCCATTTCTCCCCCCAATATATTCCTCTCTCACCCCTTAATTTTATTTTTTTTTAGATATGATCCCTTCTTATTCAACTCACTCTGTACGTTCTCTCTCTCTCTCTCTCTCTCTCTCTCTCTCTCTCTCTCTCTCTCTCTCTCTCTCTCTGTCTCTGTAATCCCACCAACTACACAGATAGTGAAAAAAGTTTCAAGAGTTACAAATACTGTCTTTCCATGTAGGAATGTAAACAGTTGAAATTTAGTAAGTCCCTTATGATTTTTCTTTCCTATTTACTTTTCCTGCTTCTCTTGATTCTTGTGTTTGAAAGTCAAATTTCTTTTCAGCTCTGGTCTTTTCATCAAGAATGCTTGAAAATCCTCTATTTCATTGAAAGACAGTTTTTTTCCCCTGAAGTATTATACTCAGTTTTACTGAGTAGGTGATTCTTGGTTTTAATCCTAGTTCCTTTGACTTCTGGAATATTGTATTCCATGCCCTTTGATCCCTTAATGTAGAAGCTGCTAGATCTTGTGTTATTCTGATTGTATTTCCACAATACTGGAATTGTTTCTTTCTAGCTGCTTGCAATATTTTCTTCTTGACCTGGTAACTCTGGAAATCTCCTTCACTCTGTTGTTCTGTAGCTTTTGCTGCTCTAGAATTTTCTGAGAGTCTCTCTTTACAGGTATTATATGGGCTGTGGGGAAAGAGCTAGTGTATGTATGTCTTTCTACTCTGCCATCTTGCCTCCACCCCTTCAGATATATACCTTTATGACAAGATTCTAATGAACAGAAATTTTAATGGGAAAAACATTCTGCCAAATTTAAGCATGGCTCACAAATATATTCCTAAGTTCTCAAAACCCTTTTCAAATTCAGAATTTATTTAGTCCTAACATACACAATTGACAACATTACTACAATGAAATCTGTTTATTTTCTATTTATTTTGCAGTTAAAACTTTTTTTGTTGTGTTTCCAAATCGCTTAACCCTCACTAATTCTCATTTTTTTCGTATGCAAGGGGGGCAGGGAAGTACATGGTAAAATGGGTCTTGAAGTGTTGAAGGTGTTGAAGTGGATAGGGTGCCAGTCCTAGAGTCAAGAAGATTCATCTTCCTGAGTTCAAATCTGGCCTCAGACATATACCACCTGTGTGACCCTGTGCAAATCACTTAACTTTGTCTCAGTTTCCTCATCTGTAAAATGAGCTAGAGAAGAAAATGGCAAATCACTACAACATCTTTGCCAAGAAAACCCCGGAGTCACAAAGAGTCAGCTATGACTGAAATGACTCGACAACAACAAAAAAGTGGAAAAGGCCCTAGAATGGAAATGAAAAAGACCTAGAATTGTGTTCCACCTCTGTCACTTATAAGCTGTATTGCTTTGGACAAATAATTTCATTCACTTGAGCCTCAGTTTCCTTATCTGTAAAATGGGGACAATAGTCTATGTGCTACGAGAGTAGTTGTGAGCAACGTGCTTTGTGAACTGTGAAACATGACGCAAGCATATTATTATTGTCATTGTTTTTGAATTGTGTTATGGAATCACTCTTGAGAAAGCATGAAAACTTAAATATTTTGGTGGAATTTCCCTCTGTATAAACTATTCCAAGCCTTCTTTCTTCCCTTCATGCAGGACACCATAGATTAGATGGTTTAGATAGAAGATACTGTTGTGATGAGACCAGGGTCATAGGACTGAGAATGCTGGAGGAGAACTCAGTAGGGATATACTGATGGAGAATAACCTGTCTGGGATAAAGCTTGATTGCAAGATTACTTAATCAGCAACTGAACGTGGACAGGCAAGATGAAGGAGGGGAGGATCTTTGTTTTCTTCGTCTGTAAAATGGGAGGATTGGACTTCTTCGATAATATTTAAGACCCTTTCTAGCTCTAAGGCTAGGAAGACCTGAGTTTGAATACTTGCTATGTGACTGTGGGCAAGTCATTTAACTCTTGTGGGTCTCAGTTTCCTCACCTGTAAAATGGGGATAATAAAATCACCTACCTCCTAGGGTTGTTGTTGGGAGGATGAAATGAGTTAATACAGGGAATCCCCAAGGTCCTTGTGCAGGCAATCACTAAGACTTGGGACACTTTGGATGAGTGAACCTTAAAGTGCTGTGTAAGAGTTGTTTATTATTATGTTCCTATGATGCTTGGCAGGGATGAGAAGAAGAAATCAAAGAATCTTAGATTTTTCAGCTCAACCAATAAACTATAATGGAACCAGGCCATTATCACCAACCAAAACGTTACCCACAATCACATAGACATAACGTTGGTCCATGAAAACCCAAGACAGTTTTACATAAACGTTGACATGGCAAATACTCATGGGTTCTAAACTAGGCTAAACAAAAGGCTTTCTAAATATAGAGACCTAGAGAGGAGATCAAAATCACAAAAGTATAGGATGAAGTACATACATATCATCCTCCCCTCTTGTCCTTGGTGCTCCTGAGGCTGTACCAAGGATGCTCTCAGTGAATCTACAGAAAACAAGCTGGCATCCTAATACTTCTATTCAACCACAAGAAACAGTGATTTTGCCCACCTCTGAAGAAGTCAGTACAACACTAAATATGATAAAAATAATATCAGTTTAGTGACTTGTCCTGTCCCCATTTCTAACTGAGCCCTATGGAAAAGGATGAAAACAAAATGACAATAATAATACAATATAGAATAATGCAACACTACAAGAGCAGTAGTAGACATTTATGGAGTGCTTCAAAGTTTGCAAAGCACTTTATGTATTCTATAAATAAATTAAATATATATTATAAATCTTTATAAATTCTACCTCAGTTTGCAAAACAACCAGGAAGTAAAGGATTGGATAAAATGGTATCTAAGGCTTCTTTCTGGTCTAGATCTTATGAAAAAAATTAATTACAGTCATCATAATCAAAATTGTCATTATGTTCAGGGCACTGCTTTAGGCACTGAATCTAGAAAGGATCTCACCTTCCCCCAGTTTTTCTGAGTGGGAGTGGCCTCTCCTCTTATTATCTCTAACCAGTAGGCTCAATTTTCCAAAATGGAAAAGGAAGAAAAAAAACACTTATCATGCCAAGTGCCTTACAAATAATATCTCCTTTGATCCTCACAATAGCTGCTTTTTTAGTTTTGCATTCATCACCACGTTTGTATGCCTTCATTTCTTTAAAAAAAACCTCTTCTACTATCAATTGAACAGTTCAACAAACATTCGATGCCAAATATATGCTAGGCACTAGGGATAGGGAATGGGAGGGAGTATTTGCTATTATTATCTCCATTTTACAGTTGAGGAAATTGAGGTTAAGTGACTTGGCCAGAGTGACACAGCTAGTGTATGAGGTCAGATTTTTGAATTCAAGTCTTCCTGACTTCAGGCCCAGGGTTCAATTCTAGTTATCTATGAAAAGAAAAGGCAAACAATAGAAAGATGAGAAGAACAACAGGTAGCTTGCATTACTGAATGTGGTGTCATTAATAGGCTGGATAAATACCAAGAAAACAATTTTGTATCTCAGAATAATTATTATTGGTTTGCTATTGCACAAGATGTCCCCGAATCTTATTCATGTAGTAATATTTCCATCCTGCAATATTCACTAATATTCTCCGAGGAAGTTATAAATAAACATTAATATTTTTTCCTTAAAAAAGAATTTTTCGTTTAATGATAGCAATTATACTGTTCTGTGGGGGTACTGTGACTAGAAGATAATGGCCCTATAAATCAAAGAATGTGCATGATTCACTTCCTATAGCTTTTCTGCAGTGATTTTTAAAAGAAGATATTCACCAGATCCCAAATGTGTCTTAGCAACAATACATTCAAACATATAAAGGGGTATACTGAGCTACAGCACATGGAACAATTTCTTGGCCTGATAGGCCTTTATTTGAACCAATTACAATTCCAAAACAATGTCCTATAAAATTGAAAGCTGCTGCTTTAGTTTCACATTCATTACCACGTTTGGATGCATTCTTTTCTTTACAGAGATGATGCTATTCTTCTGTCAACTGGACAAGTCAGCAGTCATTTTGGTGCCTACTATATGATAAGCACTGGGAATAGAAGATGAAACACAATGCTCAGGGCTGTATTATCTGTGGGCTGGAAGAGGGAGAATATAAAATATGCATAAATAAATGAGATGTAAAACAAAGGTTATAAGGACAAAAAAGGGTGCAGGAGGGAATTATTTTTCTAATCAGCCAACAAAGCATTCATTGAGAAAGTTACTCAATTATGCTGACTGGATGTGCTACACCTTCATTCTTACCTGGGCCCTCATGGGTGCATGGCAACCTTTTATTACAGTCTGACTGACTCTATCCTAGCTCTCACACTAATTGTTTTAAATCTTTCTTTCTTTAACCTCCCAATGTCTCCTTCTTCTACTTTAGCTCATGTTCTTGTCATCTATTTTACTGAGACATTCAAGGCTATTCACTGTGAATTCCCCCATCTGTCTTATTGCACATCTCTAATCCTTTCTATATTTTCACCCACTGTTTCCCTTTTAGTTCAAATCTCAGGAGATAACCCTTGTTTTTACCAAGGCTAACTCTTCTACATCTATGTTTAATCCTATCCCCTTCCACTTCATTAGAGAATTTGTCCCATCCGTTATTCCCTTACCCTCTCTCTCATCTTAAATCTTTTCCTATTTTTTAACTCTTTCCTATTTGCCTAAAAACGTGCTTAGACCTCTTCTATCTTTCAAAAAACTTCCCTTGCCATGGTCTTAGCCTCAATCTATTACTCACTGTCACTGATTGTATGTCTTTGGAAAGGTTGCTTCAAATTTCCTGGCATCAGTTTCCTCACTTGTAAAATTTGGGGATCGGAGTAGGCAGTCTCTTAACTTCTTTCTAACACAATAATTTATACAGAAGCAGCAAAATGCCAGAGCAGAAAACAGAAAAAGAGAAAGATTCTAAATAGAAAAGGGCATCTGGGTCACTTTTAAACATAGCACTTATTTCTCCAGGTTTGTTTCAACCTCCCTCTTGCATTGACCCTATCTATCTCAGCTTATTTTTAGCTGATAATCAGTCTCGGAATCAATGTGTAAATATCCCATTAACATTACTTTGCTGTTTTCTGGAAGCCAATTTGTTTTTATCACCTTTTTTTGAATCCACTTGGTCTGAATATTTTTTTGTTTCCAAGAGCAGAAAGTCTCTCTGCTAAACTTTGCCCTGCTCTCTGGAACAAGCTCTCCCTTTCTAATTCTCTTTTAATAACATACAATATCTGGAGAATCATTTGGAACTATGCCCAAAGGGCTTTATAGGTGTGCATACCCCATAATGCCACTACTAGGTCTGTGTCACAAAGAGATAACAGCAATATTGTAAGAATAATCAATTGTGAAAGACTTAGCTACTCTGATCAATATAATACAATTCATTTGAGACAATTCTGAAGTACACATGATGAAAATGCTGTCCACCCTCAGAGAGAACTGATAAACTCTGAGTGCATACTGAAGTATAATTTTTTCACTTTATTTTTTCTTGCCTTTTTTGGCAACATGGCTAATATGGAATGTATTTTGCATGATTTCACATTTGATCTTCCTTGCCTTCTTAATGGGTAGGAGATAAGGAGGAAATGAATTTTGAACTCAAAACTTAAAAAAAGGAATTTTAAAAACAAATAAATAATAAAAATTTAAAAATTATTTGCAGTAGGCACTATATGTGCCCCAGGTGTTCTTAATTATTACACTTGGGCTATTAGAGGGTATTTTTTTCCTTCCTTCATAACAATGCTATTTTACAAGTCAACAAATACAGAGGTTAAACAAAGTTAATCCAGCTTGTATCACAAACATAAAACAGACATCTTTTCACATATATGACTCAGACATTAAAAAATCATTTACTAAACGTCTAATATATTCCCAGCACTGTGCTAAGTACTGGGAATACACATAAAAGCAAAGGCAACTAAATAGCACCATGGACAGTATCCTGGACCTGGAGTTAGGAGAAATCATCTTCCCAAGTTCAAATATGACCTCAGACACTGACTAGTTCTGTGACTCTGGTCAAGTCACTTTATCTTTGCCAGCCTCAGTTTCCTTATCTGTGAAATTGAGATAATAACAATAACACCTATCCCTCAAGGTTGTTAGGATGATCAAATGAAATAATACTTGTAAAGTTCTTAGCATAGTAGTTGGCATGCAGTATGTGCTATATAAATGCTAACTATTATTAGTATTATTTTTAATAACCCTTGCTGTCAAGGAGCTCACAGTCTAATGGGAATATATCATCTACTCCCCTAAAGCTTACATTATAGTAACATATTCAAGTTATTTATAACCTCATGAGGCTGGTACTTTAGGGCTCCTTTGGTGGCTTGATTTCTTACTTAACCTGAAAAATTCTGTTTTATAACTTGACTCCATTCTACCATTCTAACTAGAGCCACAACTAAGGCAGGGTGCTTGGTGCTTTGTTCCAGAGCACCAATATTTAAAAGGCACAAAAATGTCAAATAATGTTTTTAAAAGTTGGCAATTCTTTAATTTAATTGTATTTAAATGTCTAATTCATTTGCATTCCTTTAGCAGCTTAGAAATACTTGATCTTAGCATCTGGTTAGTAAGAATAATTAGTTAAAATAAAAGGCTACCAGATGGTGAGGTTGCTCTTCTCATCCTTGCAATGATTTTGTAGTGTCTACTTTTTTCTCCTTTGGGGAGGTTAGTATCTTGGAATCCCTCCTCTTTCTCAATAGAATTTGTCTTAATTGCTTATACTACTTTTACATTATCAAATGTAAGATGAATTTGCAGATGAATCTCATCCTGCTTGTCCCAGGGGCAAAATTTTCTAATTACAGCTTCCCCTTTAACCATTTTCCTCCATACACAATGCTATATACGTGAGCCAAACTCTACTACTTAATGTTCTTTTCCACCTTCATGACTTTACTTTCATTCTTTCCTATAACTCAGGTGCTGACTCCATGTCTCCCATGACTGCCTCTACTTCTACTATCTAGAATATTCCTTGATAGCAAATGGGCTACCTGTTTTTTAATTTATACCCCAGAACAGAGGCAGTGTCTTGCCCATAGGAGGCACTTTACATATACTTGTTGGGGAAAAATTGAGCAGAAAATTGACTGCCCCTCCCTTCATGATTTTCACAAATAGAATCAGAGTAGATACAATCCTGAGGACAGCTTCTATAGACAACACTGGTTGGGCTGTTACTCCTTTTCTCAAGGGGTAGGTAATGCTTAAGAAGTAAAATTGACTTGAGTTACTATGAGATTTGCTCTGCAATGATATGCTTTACTACCTAGATATTGCCTGCATTTGTCCACATTAAAAAAAACCAGATATTGTCATTGAGGGAACTAAGTGACACTGTGGATAGAATGGGGAACATGGAGTCAGGAAGATTTGCAATCAGGACCTGACCTAGACACTTATTAACTGTGTGCTCCTGAGCAAACTACCGTGGCATCACCTATGATTTCTCCCTCTCCCTTGTATTGTTTCCAGTCAAATAATAAGTCCTTCTACCTCAATCTCTCTGCTACCATTCTGATTCAAGTTCTCATTGTTATTCATCTGGGCTATTATAATAACTTCTGCCTGGTCTCTGTTTTTCTAGTCTCCCTTTGCTCCTATCCATTATATGCATCATTGCCTTTTAATTGGTTTGTGCTAAGGCATTTATTAAATATCTTCTATGTGCAATATATTCATCTAGACTATTACAGTATTCTCTTAATTGGTCTCCTTGCCTCAAGACTGTCTTCTGTAATTCACCTTTCATACACCTACCAAACTTCTTTTGCTAAAGTGCAAATGTAACCATGCCATTCCCCTACTCATATAAGCTCCAATGACACTCTGTTACCTCTAGGGTAAAGTATAAAGTCCTCTGTTTGGCATTTACAATCCTTTATAACTTTGCTACATGCTACTTTTACTACTTGTTACACCCTATCTCCTCTCCATGAACACTATAATTCAGCCAAACTGGCTTTCTTGTTATCCCTTGTATGGTACTACATGTTACTCCTTCATGCCTTTGCACTGGTTATCTTCCATGCCTAGAATGCACTCCCTCCCTACCTCTGCCTCTCAGAATCTTTTGTTCCTTTTAAGGCTCATCTCAAATACTGCCTTCTACATGAGATCTTTCCTTATTCTCCCTGACTGCTAGTGCTTTTCCCTCAAAATCTCTGTGTAACTATTAATATATACTTATGTGTATATATATACATATGTATACGTGTGTACATGTATACACATATATATATGTGTGGGTGTATATGTACATGCATACATATACATATGTATATGTATGCATATGTGTGTGTGTGTATATATATATATATATATATATAAAATCTTCCATAGTTAGACTATAAGATCTTTGAGGACAGAGACTTAGCTTTTATCTTTGTGTCTCTAGGGTCTAGTACAATATACGTCTTATTGTTGAGTCATTTCAGTCTGACTCTTCATGCCCCCATTTGGAATTTTCTTTGTAAAGACACTGGAATGGTTTGCCATTTCCTTCTCTAGCTCATTTTACAGATGAGAAAACTGAGGTAAACAGGATTCAATGACTTGCCCGAGGTCACACAGCTAGTAAATGTCTGAGGCTGAATTTGAACTCAGGTCTCCCTGATTCCAGGCCCTGCACTCTATCCACTGTATAACCTACTTGCTCAATATGTTTTATAGAAGGCACTTAATAAAGGTTTGTGATCAATTGATTGCTGGGTGCTGGGACAGATACAAAAATAAATAATTCATGGTCCCTGCCCACAAGGAGCTTATTCTCTAATAAGAAACACAAGATATGTAAACAATAAAATATAATACATGTTAGAATGTGATAGGTGCTATGGAAGAAAATCTCTTTAGAATTTTAGTCAATGCCTGGCAGATATAATTTACTAATATGTAACACAGTACTTGGAGAGAGATCCAAACTGGCCAGGTTTCCCCAAGTAATTGGCTAAAACCAAGCAATGTTTTTCATCTTACGATAGTAATCATGAAGTGAAAGACAACATTCCACAGCCAGACACAGCCAGATTAACTAAAACTGAGTTTTTTATTTGCCATACAGAACTCAAGTAATGTTAATATCTATGCACTCTGGAAGAAATATCTTCCCTAAATCAGCTATTCTTTCTTTAACCACTTCTTCTAAGGATTTCCCCTTTCAACTTGGTTGAAAATAAACTCAAAAGATACTAACTGCTCTTAACCTGAATTAACCAGTTTTTGTGGTTGTCAATTTGTAGTCACCACAAATTAAGATAGAACGTCTGAGTTTTAAGGAGCCAAAGTCCTTGGTTAAAGGAATTTCCTATGCACCTGAACCCAAAGTTAGCTATTTTTCTTGCTCAAGGATTTATTTCAAATAAAATTTGTTGATTTGTTTTGTAAAAAAGTGTTTGAGTTGACCCTTAAAACCTGAATGGGATACTTAAAGATGGAGATCAGGAAAAGATATTCCAGGTATAGGGAATGACAGAATGTGGAAGACAGAAATCATAAGATGTGACTGGATTATAGTGAATAGCTCAGAGTCCAAAGAATCATATATTTGAGGTTGGAAGCAATCTTAGAAGTTATCCATTTTGGATTCCTTTATTTTACAGATAGATGAATGCCCAGAGAGGTTGACTGGCCAAGATCATACCAGTATTAGATAGCAGAGCTAGAATTCAAACTCAGGTCCCTTACTCCAAATCCAGTGCTCCTTATGAGATAAGGCTGCAAAGGCAGGTTGGATTCAGACTGTGGAGGACTTTGAATGTTATGATATGTCTCTCTCCTTAACAACAAAACAAAACAAAGCAAAAATCTTCAATGATCCCTCATTTCATTGCCTGTCACATAAAATTCAGAGTCTAGCCTGCCACTCAAGTCCTTCCTTGATCTGGGCCCCAACCATCTTTCCAGTCTTATTTCTGACTACTCCTCTGTGGTTTAGTCAGAGTGATTTGGGTTTGAGGCATGGTCCTTGAAATAGAAATCTAGCCTGTAAACTCCAAGATATTTCATGAGGTTTCAGTGATCAAAATTTATATTCCTTTGGGCAAAACATCTGCAGGTAGGGGTATTATTTCCTATGTGGAGAGAGGAAGAGGAGGGAGGAGGGGGGGAATGAAGGAAGAAAGGAAGGAAGAAAAGGAGGGAAGAAAGGAAAGAGCTGCATTACCCAACTGGATAGTTGGGTCCCCAGTGGGGCAGCTACTACTACTCATAGATCATTCTTTTTTAAGGACTATGCCTTAAGCACAAATCACTCTGGCTCCTCTGACTCTTATTGATTGGCCAACAATAGGTCCCAGCCTAGAACTCTACTGGTTACAGTCACATGGAGGGAAAGAACAAGGGAAAGTGGTATTATAATGAAGGTTTGAGTTATGATGGTTCAGAGTGAGTGTAAATAGCAATTGCTTTGTTTTGACCAGAAACCCTGAGGGTCTTCCTCTCCCAGATTGATTTTGTTTCTTGTTTTTTTTTTTTTTTTGTTTTTGACTAGGTAAAAGAGGCTATTCTTTACCTCATTTCTTACCTAGCCTTAGTCACTAAATGGGCATTGCCTCAGTCAGAGGCCTGGGAAAGGTCTAAGCTTAAAAGGCCAGTCTCCCACTGTATCCAGGGCCATCTTCAGTCATCTTGATCTAGTCTTGCCACTGGACCCAGACTCCAGAGGAAAAAGTGAGGCTAGTGTCTTTGCTCAGCCCTCCCTCACTTAAATACAGTTCATTTGCAAGTCGTGGCATCATCCTCCTGATGTCATGGTCCTCTTTGAGAACAAAGGACAAGCAATGAACAGTAGTCTGGTCAAATTACATCCCTGTTGTTCCTTGGATGTGCCATGTACTTTCTCACTTTGACATTTTGGTTGTGGTGATCCCTTCACCTAGATTGTCCTCAGTCTCTCAGCTTTGCCTTTCAAAATCGTGCCCATCCATCTACCTTCAAGGGGGGCAAAGACAGAAGGGTCCCTTGTGTACCATAATGTTCATAGCAGTTTTTTGTAGTAACTTAAAAGTAGAAATCAAGTGGGATTTCCTTGATTAACTAATTGAACAAATAAAAGTTTATGAACGTAACAAAATACTATTATTGTCCTGTAAGAACGGAAGAATATGGAGAATTCAGAGAAACATGGAAAGATTTATATGAAATGATGCACAGTGAAACAAGCAGTCCCAGTAAAATATGCACAATTACTCAGAAGGAAAGCAAAATCCTAGATTATTTGTAGTGACCAAGTTTGGTCCCAGAGAACAAATGACCAGACATATGTCTTTCTTTTTGGTACAGAGGCGTATATTGGCAGAGGGAGAACTACATATGTGTAATGTTGCACGTGTGGTCGCAACGACTATTTTGCATATCCTTTTTGCTTTACTTTGTTGTTCTTGTTACAAAAGAGAGTTCATGGAAGATATTTCAGGAATTACAGGTGTAAAAAACAGTAAATAAAAGAAGAGGAAAAAATCCTTCCCATTCCTTTAGGTCCTGTGCAAATGTCACCTGCTTTTCCAAGCCTTTCCTAACTTCTGAATTGTAGGTAGGGATCTTTCTCTCCTCTGAAATTTTATAGAGCTTAGAACTTCTCATGACCCTTGGCACTTTCTGCCTTGTCTCAGTGCTATTTATATATATCTTACCTCTCCTACTAGACTGTCACTTCCTTGAAGACAGGGACTGTGTCTTTGTGTCTCTTTCATTTCTACATCTCCCATAGTGCCTAGCTCAGAGCCTTGCATAGACTGGGTGCTTAAGAAGTATTTGGTGATAAATGAAAAAACCAAGAGGAAAACTGAGCAAACTTCTCTTAGGAAAGCAAATGGCACTTTCCGTGTTTTCTTTCCTCTATTCTTAGTAAGGGCATTTGCATGAAAACAGGATGTCTATTGCAGAAGCCTCCATTTCCTCCTGCTGATCATTCTCACCTGAAGACTTGCTCCTCTGTTGGTGACATCAGCAGTGACCATCTTTGGAAAAGATGAAAAGTATCACAAGTAGGATGATTCTGAGCTCATAGCGGGAAGGAACAGCAGGAGGCAGATGAATTCCTAAGTTACCCAAATTCTTTTTTCATGCAAATATCTTCAGTAATAAATGATGAGCAAAGCAGAGCACAGGATATATTTATTTTTGTGTTACGGGCCTCCTTGGAGATGTTTTTTTTTCCCCAGGAACAAATTAAAAACAAAGCAAAAGGAAGTCTACAAAGTGTGGGGAATCTAAACCTGTATCTCAAGCTCTCATAGAATGTGGTTGTTTTAGGAATATGTTGATGGTTTCTTTGGGGTCAATATCGGCTCAGGAGATTATGGTTACATAGTCCTTTGTGGTGCATTAGAGTGACTTGTCACAGGAGAGTTTGAATGATTGGGGCTCAGGGTATCTTGTGCTTGCTAAAACTGAACTGGAGATTCATGATGGACATTTCCAAAATAGTTTATTTTCTTGTTCAAAAAGCTACCTTTGAGAGGGAACCTAAATGGGGTCATGAAGAGTCGGATACAACTGAAAAACAAATTGGAATCTGGTAATGCTTAATCTTTGTACCAGTACATTTAAACTTGGGTATAATATTATATTATATAATATTATATTATTATTATATTATATACTTCATTATAATATCACATTCCCTTGTTATTTCCCTCCATGAGACTGTGAGTCCCCTGACAACAAAAACTGTCTTTGCTTCTTTTGTGTCACTTATGCTTAGCACAGTACCTGGCACATAGTAAGTACTAAACACATGTTTAGTGACTAACTGACCATATGGTATCTATCAGCAACCTCTGAGAGCAATTGTGGTTGTGACCACATGAGCACTGCTCATGTACTGCTTGTTGCTTAGACGGTGAAGGGTTCATCAGCAGATCGCCTCTAAAATTTTGTCTCCCCGATGAGGCATAGGAGAGTGATGAACTTAGAGTTAGGAAAGCCTGGGGTCACATCCTTCACCTGACATAGCTGTGTAACCATGAGTAAGTCACTTTACTTTTTTGACAACTCTTTAAAACTATACTTTTAGACTGGCTGTGATCTGCCTCTGTGGCCACACACTGGTCCTTGACCATTGGTTTGCCAGTACAAGGTTCAGGGCCTTGTTTTCCTACGAGGTGCTTAATAAATACTTGTTCAATAGAATAGGATTGATTGAATTGAGCAACTAGGGTTCTGGTTGCTAAGGAAATACATATTTAATTGGAAAAAAGACAATAATAGTCAACTTGCCCAGCATGTACTATTCTCCATTTCTTTCTTTCTTATTCTGAAGAGAAAGATAAAATAATAATGGGTCACATTTACTGAGTCAATTAATAATGAATAATAAGTTATTAATAGCAGGTCAGGGAGTGGCAGTCTAAGGTCTCCCTTAAGATGAACAAGTTAATTTTGTCCTAAGAGATTCCTGCCTAGGCACCAGCTAGCAATGGAAGGAGGAAAGACCAGCAATGACATCTGGTGAAAGCCATCACCTAGGAGCAGCTGAATTCCTGGGGACTGAGGATACATTCCAGGGGTCAGGAGAAGTCTAGGTAAGAGGAGGAGGTATTAGACCTTGAAGTCCTTCTAGAGGCAGCAAGGTAATGTAGACAGATGCTGGTTTGGAATCAGGAGACCTGTGTTCAGTACCTTCCCTGGTACTTCGTCATTGTGTGACAATGGGAAGGTCACCTCTGAGACACATTTTCCTGTTCTTAAAGAGAGTATAATGATATTTGTACTATTTACCTCGAGGGGTTGCTATGAAGTTTCAACCTCAAAGTAATAGATAAAAGTTAGTTCCCTCAACTGGAAAATGGAAATAATGATATGTGTGTATCCTATCTCACTGGAAAACCTTAGAGTCCTACAATTTTTATCATTTTTCCTGCTGCTTTTGTAATCTTAGGCATCATCAATAATAACTTTTATTTTATGCCTTAGGAGCAAAATTTGTAACACTTTCTCTAGGAGGTGTTTCCCTCGGGATGGAATCTGGAAAAGTTTCATAGCACAGTGCAAGGTGTATGGTAAAGACTCAGCAGTCACTTGTTGGGGGCAGTTAGGTAATAACTGGATAGAGTACTGGATCTGGAATCAGGAAGACTCTTCATCATGAGTTCAAATCCAGCTTCAGACACTTACAACTGTGTTACCCTGCATAAGTCACTAACCCTGTTTGCCTCAGTTTCTCATCTGTAAAATGAGCTGAAGAAAGAAATGGCAAATCACTCCAGTATCTTTGCTGAGGAAACCCCAAATGGGGTCATAAAAAGTCAACAGCAATAACCATTCATTGATTTATTGTACCTGGTTTACTTCAATAGCCCTTGACCCCCAACCCAAGACCTCCTTTATTCTCTGCTCATTTTCATATCTCACTGGTGTTTCTTTATATCCGAAACCCTGTCACTGATATTCGTTTCACTGAGAAAGCTGAGAAGGCTCCCCTTTGCAGAAGTATTGGCATAGGATATTGTACATCGTGTCAGACATGATTTGGCTTCACTGCTTTTCCCCCTCTTTTTTGATCGTTGTTACAAGGAATGTCTCAATGTGTAGGGTAGGGTATAAAGCATGGAACATGTGCAAAACTGATTAACAGTTAACTTTTGCTAACTAGTGTAATAGAAATATCCAGACTTACATTTCTTAATGGTTGCAATCAAACTTTATTAATTAAAGCTTCCACTATTGTTTAGTGATTTCAGTCATGCCTGACTCTCCATGACTCCATTTCGTGTTTTCTTGGTAAAGATACTGGAGTGGTTTTCCATTTCCTTCTCCAGCTTATTTTATAGCTGAGGAAACTGAGGCAAATGGTTAAAAGTGCCTTGCCCAGGTCATACAGCTGGTAAGTTTCTGAGGTCAGATTTGAACTCAGGAAGATGAGTCTTTCTGATGTCAGTCCTGCTGCACTATCCACTGAGCCACCTAACTATCTGCATTAGTTTATAATTATCTATTAGACAATACAAACATCAACACCACCAGGAACAAACCACCAGCCTGATTTCCTAAGGTTTCCCAGTAGGTGAGTCCTGGACTGGTAAGGTTCCCTCTTTGCCCAGCCTGAGACTACATGTCTCCCTCTGAGGTGGCTCCCTGGCAGGTTGAGTCTCCATCAGGGTCCCTATTAGCTATTCAGTCCTATTCTTAAGTGGAAACTTCATTATTTGACCCACAAGTGTGGGGAACACAGGAACCAGTTGTAATAGTGAATTAGGAGAAGGTTGAAGGTTAGGGGTGTCCAGTGGGTCTTTTATAATTCTAGATATGAGTGTTAGCTAGTTACACCCAAGTTCTGATTGGTAGCTAGTGGCTTAATTTGTCTACAAATTAATTTGATTGATACCTCATGATATGAGCTAATGGTGAAATAGGTTATTTACCAAAACTTCTGATTGGTGGTCTGTCCTATAATAATAGCTAACATTCATCTAGCACTTACTATGTGCCAGGCACTGTGCTAATAGCTTCACAACTATTATCTCATTTGATCCCCACAGTATTCATGGGAAGTAGGTACTATTATTTTCTCTATTTTACAGATGAGCCAAACAGAGGTTTAAGGTCACACAGCTGGATAATAAGTATCAGGTTAAATTTGAACTCAGGTCTTCATGACTTTAGGACTGGCACTCTATCCATTGTACCACTTAGCTTCCCTTATATGAGAGATCACATATATTTATCAGTTGTTTATGAACACACATGTTGTTTACTGACCTATACCACATATATGCTTATGTTAACGTTGAAAAACAAGTTATGAAAAACAAACATCAAAATACTTCATCACAAAATGTTAGCCTAATACAAGATTGAGTCAGTTATGCCTAGACAAAAGGCTTATTTTCACTAGAGAGGGTGAGGGATATGTTCAAAAATAAAAGTGATGCAAAAACAAGATATAAATAAAACTAGGATTTTAAAATGTAAACAGAAAAAAAGAAAAAGCTGGGGAGGATTGTTGGGGAAAGAGTGAAATTCTGTATAGCAAACCCCTAGAGGTGTCTGTCTCCAGTTCCATCGGTGAGTCATCCTATTTACAGTCCAGAGCTTATATTTGTAAAGTTTGCAAATAATAATAAAAGCTGATATTTATGTAAAACTTCAAAGTTTACAAAGTAATAGAGGTACATAATCCTCACAATATTATTGTGAAGCCAAGTACTTTCAGTATTATCATTCGCATTTTATAGATGAGGAAACGGAGGCACAGAGAGTTTATTCAGCTTGCTGACAGACATATAACAGCTAGAACTCAAACCCCCAGCACCCAACCCCTAGTTCATTACACCAGGTAAGTTGCAAATCCTGTTGCAATAACATGTTTCCAAGCAACATTTTGACTGTCAAATGAATTTACGTTGATTAGGTGACTGTCTGCTACAGGTGTCTATAATCACACATGACAATCTTCCCCATAATTAGGGACCAAGTACTATATGATGATTTTTTTAGCCCCCAGTGATTCCTCTGTGACAGGGGGAAAGTTTTAGTTATTGGAATTTAAAATACATCTCCTAGAAGCTTGATAGTTGTGAGTATATAATGGTAGAAGCTAGCCCCTAGGAAAAGTTCCCATTTCTTCATTCCTTCTTACACATTAGCATGCCATGATTTGTGGTTAGTTAGAATCCCAGAATATGAAAGCTAGAAAGAAACAGAGCAAGAGCCTGTTCCAACAATCTCATTTCAAATATGAAGTGATGGAGATGTGATTTGCCAAAAATAACACAGGTATCTTGAATAATACTGCCTCATGATATGTTTTTTATTAATATGTTTATACTTGAAACAACATTGAAACGGTTCACCTTGGGTGTATTGCTATAAAAGGCATACCACCCATTCCATATAACAAATAGGCAGTTAGGTGGCATACTGGATAGAGTACGGGACTTGGAGTGAGGAAGACCTGGGTTCCGATCCAGCAACACACATTACTAGCTGTGAGATCCTGGGAAGTTACTTTAAAAGATCTGCCTCAGTTTCCTCATCTGTAAAATTAAATAATATTTGTATTTTGCAAACTGTAAAGTGCTATATAAATGCTAATTATCATTAAAATATTAAATATCATTGAAACATTTTAAGAATAATTTAGGATCACAGAACTCTAGAATTTGAAATTAACCTAGATGTCATCTAATATATCTCTTACCCCAAATAATAACTCCTTCTGTGGTGGTTCTTAACCTGGGGGGGCAGTCTACGAACTTATTTTAAAAAATGTGTTAACAACTGTATTTTGTTGTAATTGGTTTCCTTCATGTATTTTATGTTACATGTTTAAGAACATTCTGGGAAGGGAGAAAAGGGAAGGAATAAGCATTTATAGAGCACCTACTACATGCCAGAGACTGTGCTAAACCTTTTTTTTTTTTTAAAACAAATATCTCATTGATCCTCACATCAACCCTGTGAGGTATGTGCTGTTATTATCCTCATTTTACATTTAAGAAAATTGTGACAGACAGAGGGTTAAATGATTTGCCCATAGTTGCACAGATAGATATCTGAGGTTGTATTTAAACTCAGGTCTTCCTGACTCTGGGTTCAGAAGGGGTCCATAGTTTTCATCAGCCTGTGGAGAATGCAGAGGAAGGTTTGATGATACAGTCATACCAGGAGA
Organism: Bettongia penicillata ogilbyi; assembly: GCA_023548195.1. Classification (NCBI taxonomy): domain Eukaryota; kingdom Metazoa; phylum Chordata; class Mammalia; order Diprotodontia; family Potoroidae; genus Bettongia; species Bettongia penicillata. The sequence goes on along the minus strand of JAJHZJ010000624.1, from coordinate 1,857,993 downwards.
AAGGGCATGCCATCCCCCTTCAGGGTCCAAACCTTAACTTCCACTGGAGTTGGGAGAAAGGTATATCTTAAGAGAGAGGACTAGGGTAAAAGAACCTTAAGGGTGATGACTTTGGACCAGCAGAGGACCAAAATATGAGATACAAGAATGGTAGTGACTATTAGGCAAGTCCCTTAGCCTTGTTTGCCTCATTTTCCTCATCTGTAGAAAGAGCTGGAGAAAGAAATGGCAAGCTCCTGCAGTATCCTTGCCAAGAAAACCCCAAATAGGGGCACATAGAGAGTAAGACATGATTGAAAAACAATGAAACAACAACAAAAACATCCCCCTGGGAGGAGGTACCCCACCCCAGGAGTTGGCAACTGGAGGCAAAGCCTAAGTCACCTGTGGCAGGCGATTCTGACCATCTCTCTGGCATGTGATGATACAGACTTAACTTAAAAGGATCAGGTGAGGGAAGCTCACTCTCTCTCAAGAGTAGCCAGTTTCACATCAGGATACCTCTAATTGTTATGAAAGTGCAGCTAGGTGGTACAGTGGATAGAGTGCCTGGTCAAGAGTCAAGAAGACTCATCATCCTGAATTCATATCTGTCCTCAAACATTTATTACCTGTATGACCCTGTGCAAGTCACTTAACCCCATTTTCCTCAGTTTCTTCATCTGTAAAATGAGCTGGAAAAGGAAATGGCAAACCACTCCAGTACCTTTTCTAAGAAAACCTGAAATGAGTTCTCACAGGGGCAGAGCCAAGATGGCAAGGTAATGGCACAGACTTGCTAGCGCTCTCCCCACAAACCCAGTCAAATACCTATAAAAATGACTCTAAACAAATTCTGGAGCTGCAGCACCCATAGAATGATGAAGTGAAGCAAATCTCCAGCCCAAGACAGCCTGAAAGGTCGCTGGGAAGGGTCTATTGCACTGAGAGCAGAGCACAGTCCAGTGTGGGCTGTGCCAGCACAGATGGGACCTGAGCAGGTCTTGAGGGGACTGAATCTCAGACACTGGTGGCAGTTTCCAGACTTCATGACCCAAAACACTAAGGACAAATTGGAAGGGGGAAAAAACCTGTGGGACCTATGTGAGAAAGTAGGGTGGTCGGGCCCCAGCCCTAGGGTGGCAGAGGGAATGGAGGACCCATGACAGCCACAGCATAGTGGCAGCAGTAGGAGCAGGGACAGTGGCAGCAACTGTTTCTGGAGCTCTAGATCCACAGATTGTAGGGAGATAGAGTGGCTGACAGTATAACCCCTCCAACCCCACTGGAAGCAGAGAACTACCTTGATAAAGAGCTCAAAAGTCAAGTAAATGACTGAGGAAATGAGCAAAAGCCAGAAAAAGAATCAGACTGTAGAATCTTACTTTTCTGACAAGGAAGACCAAAGTATACAAATGGAAGACAACAAAGTCAAAGCTCCTATATCCAAAGCCTCCAAGAAAAATATGAATTAGTCTCAGGCCATGGAAGAACTCAAAAAGGATTTTGAAAATCAAGTAAGAGAAGTACAGCAAAAAATTGGGAAGAGAAATGAGAGTGATGCAAGAAAATCATGAAAAATGAGTCAACTGCTAACAAGCAGTTAGGAGACCCAAAAGGAGACCCAAAAAATGCTAAAGAAAATAACACTTTAAAAAATAGACTAACCCAAAAGACAAAAGAGATCCAAAAAGCCAATGAGGAGAATTCCCTAAAAAGTAGAATTGGCCAGATGGAAAAGGAGATCCAAAAGCTCACTGAAGAAAATAATTCCTTAAATATTAAATGGAGCAGATGGAAGCTAATGACTGTGAAAAATGAAGAAATTATGCAACAAAGCCAAAGGAATGAAAAAATAGCAGACAATGTGAAATATCTCATTAGAAAAACAACAATTTAAAAATTGTTGGACTACCTGGAAGCCATGATCACAAAATGAGCCTAGACATCATATTTCATGAAATTATCAAGGAAAACTTCCCTAATATTCTAGAACTAGATGGTAAAATAGATATTGAAAGAATTCACCAATTGCCTCCTGAAAGAGATCCCAAAAGGAAAATTCCTAGGAATATTGTAGCCAAATTCCAGAGCTCCTAGGTCAAGGAGATAATACTACAAGCAGCCAGAAAGAAACAATTTAAGTATTGTGAGAATACAATCAGGATAACACAAGATCTAGCAGCTTCTACCTTAAGGGATCATAGGGCTTGGAATATGATATTCCAGAGGCCAAAGGAGCTAGGATTAAAGTCAAGAATCACCTACCCAACAAAACTGAGTATAATACTTTAGGGGAAAAAAATGGTTATTCAATGAAATAGAGGGCTTTCAAGCATACCTATTGAAAAGACCAGAGCTGAATACAATGGAAAATTTTACTTTGAAACATAAGAATGAAGAGAAGCATGAAAAGGTAAACAGGAAAGAGAAATCATAAGGGACTTGCTAAAGTTGAACTATTTACATTCCTACATACAAAGATAATATTTGTAACTCTTGAGACTTTTATCAGTATTAGGGTAGTTGGAGGGTTTATATACATAAAGACAGAGGACACAGTGTGAGTTGGATAGGTATGGATGATATCTAAAAAAATAAAATTAAGGGGTAAGAGAGGAATATATTGGGAGAAGAAAGGGAAAAATAGAATGGGGCAAATTATCTCACATAAAAGAGTCAAGAAAAAGCTTTTTCAATGGAGGGGAAGAAGGAGGAGATGAGAGGGAAAGAGTAAACCTTACTCTCATCACATTTGGCTTAAGGAGGGAATAACATGCACACTCAATTTGGTATGAAAATCTATCTTACACTACAGGAAAGTAGGGGGGAAGGAAATAAGCAGGGGGTATGGGGGATGATAGAAAGGAGGGCAAATGGGAGGAGGGGGTAATTAGAAGTAAAACTTTTGAGGAGGGATAGGGTCAAAAGAGAGAATGGAATAAATGAGGGGCAGGATAGGGTGGAGGGAAATATAGTCTTTCACAATATGACTGTTATGGAAGCTTTTTGCATAATTACATATGTATAACCTATATTGAATTGCTTGCCTTCTCAGTGGGGATGGGTGGGGAGGGAGGAAGGGAGAGTAGTTGGAACTCAAAGTTTAAAAAACAAATGTTAAAAATAGTTTTTATATGCAACTGGGAAATAAGATATACAGGCAATGGGGTATAGAAATCTATCTTGCCCTCCAAGAAAATAGAGGGAATGGGGAAAAGAGAAGGGAGGGGTGTGATAGAAGGGAAGGCAGACTGGGGAAAGGGGTAATTAGAAGAGAGTCTATCTTGGGGTAGGTGGAGGGGAGAGATGAGTAGAAAATGCTGGAACTCAAAATCATGTGGAAGTGTGTGTTGAAAACTAAAACTAAATTAATTTAAAAAAAGAAAACCCCAAATGGGATCATGAAGAGTTAGACATGACTGAGCAACAGTGGCAACAACAAATTGTTATGAAGTTCTTCCTTATATTGAACTGAATTCCATCTCCTTATGGTATCTAACCATTGGTCCTGGTTTTGTCCTCTGGATCTGTCCAAAATACCCTCTTCAGTATAATTGCTTTTCAAATATTTCTAAGACAGGCATAATATCCCAATTTCCTTAGTTGTCACTCATATGTAAATTCTGCTTTTGTTTTTTATTGAACAATATTGTGGGAGAAGGCAGAAGAGAGAAGGATCTCAGCCAAATTAGGAGGCAGGGAAATTGTATGGATAATTTGGAGGTACTTGGACTAGTGAAAATGGCCAGAAAGCTAATTTGGGAGGAGAAATTTGGAAGAAATTGAGAAACATTTGAAGGAAAATAATCTTTAAGTACGACTTCTGGGTTCCATGAAAGAAGGTTGAGGAAGAGGGAGCAAGGTTATGGAATATGTAGAAGATTGAGAAAGGACCTGGGAAGAGGATTCCAGAAGGAAAAGAAGACAATAAACAAGGTAAATAAGAAAAGAAACGTGGGACAACTGGAGAAATAAGCAGACTGTAGCATGTGTTAAAATATTAAAATGGTTCGATTTGTTTTATTACTGCAAAAGATATAATCCACATTTGTACAGTGAGTAAACCGAAAAATTTCAAGAATCATTGAGTGTAAAACAAGTGGTGCAAATTGAAAGAAATGGACAGTTGGTGCAAGATGGAAAGGGAGATGGGCTTTGGCTATGAACTTTTTGAGACTAAGGAAGTTGAATGGGGTTGTTAGGTTATTTTAAAAAGTGGTAACTGGCTATAAACATTTGAACGGAGTACTTCAGGGTTGATGTGTAAATATCCATTACTAGTTTAAAAAGATCCAGGGCTGAAAACCTGAACAAGTATGGAGAATTGGGGAAATTACACAGTGATTTATACTGAAGGTATGACATTTATATTTCTACCTGAGCTGACTGATGGTTATCTGAGTTCCAAATAGGCTGAGCTTCCTTCTGGAAGAGGGGAAGAGACTCTGAAATGTCTCTCCACACTCCAGCTTGTTAGGGAAAATGAAATGTTGCTAAAGGAAATAGAACTGAGACTTCAGGAGAAAACAGAGGTCTCAAGTGGAGGAAGGGATACTTGATCTTTGTCAAGATATCAGAAAATGGATTCTATTACACAGATGAAAAGGAAGGAAAGGACAACTGTCCTTCTGGAGCTCAAATATGGATTTGAAGTTCTTGTTAAAAAGAGCTGAACTGAATGCTATAAGGAGGAAGCAGACACTTGCCATCCAAGCAATCTTACTAGAGTAAGACACTATCAGGTGAGTAATCATCCAGAGTACGGGTAAGAAAAAGAAGAGTTAGTACTCTTAACAATTCCCCAGTTAGAAGTACTGAGGCTGTTGAATTGCGTTGACTTGCTAAGAATAGAGCAAGCAAGCATTGTTTTCCTGGGTTATGCCCTTCATCATTTTTCATTTTCCCTTTTTGTCATGTTAGCCAATCTGTTTGGTGTGAGGTGGTACCTCAGAGTTATTTTAATTTGAATTTCTTTAATTATTAGTGATTTGTAGCATTTTTACATGACTATTGATAGCTTTGACTTCTTCTGAAAAGTGCTCATATGCATCCTTTGAGCATTTATTAATTGCTTATGGAATTTTAGATTTAGAGCTGGAAGTTACATTAGAGGTCACCAGGTCTAACCGCTGATATTACATATGAGGAAACTAAGGTCCAGTGAAGTTAAATGCCTTTCTCAGGGGTCACACAACCAGTAAGTGTATGAGATAGGATTTGAATCCAAATCTTCTGGAGTCCAATCCCAATGCCCTATGCCTACCCACTGTAACATGCTGTCTCTCAATGAGTTAGACTGATTTAGTTGCATTACTAACAAATGTTTTCATAAAAACATATTTTGCCTGTCATCACAGGCATAGCAAACACCCTCTTTGGGACTCAGTTTCCTCATCTGTAAAACACTTCCTGATTTAGAGAATCTCTAAGTCTAGCATCTTCTGAGTTTCTGAACCTCTCTCAGTGAAACAGGTTCATGTTCTGCATCTCAATGCTGCCCAGTTCCCAGGTCTGATCGATGATTACAGCCCAGCAATGCTGATCAATTAAATCATCAGGGTTAACGTCAGAAAGAACGCCTTTAATTAATGGCATCCTTTGATGAATGGAGGCCTCTTTAAATGTCAGATTGCCATAGTAAGATGTTCCAATGAGTAAGTGGTAAGACAGTTCTGTCTCCTGGAAAGAACTTCTTTTATAAATATAGTTTTTAAAAATAGCCATTTTATAAAGATAGAGACTTGAAAGGAAAAACCCCACCACCATTTCCTTGTTTTAGATTACAACTTGTATCTTGACTACAAGTTAGAACTGCATTAGGCAATTGTGTTCTGGTCAGAGGCATGGTGGAAAGAGTGCCAGTTCTAGAACCAAGAGAACTGGGATTAAATCTTGACTACTGCTTTCCAATTTGGGCAAGTCACTCTCTAAACCTTTGTTTGAGGACAACATAATTAGGATCTTGGATTTAGAGCTGGACAGGACCTCAAATATGAATTATAGATGAGGAAGAGGTTCTAAAGAGGTTGAGTAACTTAGCAGGATCATGCTTTAGAGGCAGAAGGGAAGGGAAGGAAAGAAGCATTTATTTAGTGCCTATTATGTGCTAGGAACATTAGGGAATAAGCATTTATATAGTGTCTGTTATGTGCTAGGCAAGTGCTTTTTATAAATATCATATCATTTGATTCTCACAGCGATCCTGGGAGATAGGTGCTGTTATAATCCCCATTTTATACATGAGAAAGTTGAGGCAAACAGAGATTAGATAATTTGGCCAGAATCACACAACTGGTAAGTGTATGAGGCTGGATTTGAATTTAGGTCTTCCTAACTTCCAGAGGCAACTGGATGGTTCTGTGGATAGAGTGCTGGGCCTGGAGTCAAGAATATCTGGTTCAAATCTGGCCTTAGACATTTATTAGCTGTATGACCTTGGGCAAGTCACTTAGCTTCTGCCTTAATCTGCTGGAGGAGGAAATGGCAAAACATTCCATTTGTGCCAAGAAAACCCCATGACCAGTATTGACATACTGTGGTGCATGGGATCGTGAAGAGTTGGACACAATTGAACAATTTCCTGATTCCAGGCTCAGGACTCTATCCACTGGGCTGCCAGTTGTCAGTATGGTAAATTGAGGCTGTCTGACTTTTCATGATTTTCCTGGATACTTGCCCTGAGTGTGAATTTGTTCATTTCTTCCCGCCCAGAGTCCCAGGTGGCCCAATTTTTTTTCTCTAAAGCTATCTAGTTTCTGATTATTTCCAGCTATTCTATTGGAAACAGAATTGAATCTTCTCTTTTCATCTCAATTATTTCTAATTCCCTTTCCCCATCTAATTGCTGAGTTGTTCTGAACATCTCACATTCTAGCAGTTCATAATCCTTTGTGAATTTCTGAAATGATCTTTTTCCATAGTGAGACTAGAATTATTAAATTAACCTACTAAATGATACTGGCCCTCCTCACTCTGACATAATCTTTCTGTCTGTGAACAAATGATGCTTTCTGAGCCAAGGCTTTAAAAAAGGAGACTATAAAAATGACTAAAGGGATACGCCAAGGGTACATGGTTCTTCCTTTTGGGCCCTCCTGAATTTTTAGGTTTATAAGTCTATGAGACTTTTTTTTTTTTTTTTTTTACAAAATTACAGATACCCCTTTTGGGCTCATAAAGTGATACCTTTACCTCCTTACTTTTTCTTAGGAGTAGATACTAAAAGTTTAACCAAAATTTTGGCTAAGGATTGGGGGCCAAAACAAATATTCATGTCCTATCTTATCCATAGATTTAATAAATCCAACTCATTTTTCCCCAAAACATTTTTAACAATTATTTTATATTCTTAATTAATCCTCAGTAGAAACAAAAAAAATTGCTTAATGTATTTAAAGTTATAGGAATGTTTCTCTCATTCTCTCTCTTGTTTTGATCTGGCATTGCCATCATTCAGAGTACATGGGATTGTGAAGCCTGTGGCCCAACGTCCTCTACAGTGCTGAGTTCACATAAACTGGATTGAATTTAGGGGCTTTCCTAAAAGAGCCCTATTCTCATTGTGACTCATAATCCCCACCCAGAGTTCACTTTAGGAAAATCTGCAAATACAGTTAATGTCCCAGGGCACACAGATGTTGGGACAAGAGATCCTCGGCTCTCATATAAGTGCTCAAGTCAACAAATGCATATTGATAGAACTCATAAGACTGCATAGACACAGAAAATATTCAAAGCACCCAGAATGGTTCTCCTCGACTCCCCTTGGAAAGGAGTTGAGCGCAAAGTTGCCATCATAACAACCTTTGGACTCCCTGGTGAAATCCTTCTCTCCCATAGAACCTCTGATGTGATGCCACTCCTCACAGAAAGCAAATAGATTTTGAGTGAGTTCTGTCTGTGAGTTCTACTTTTATTTTTTTTAACTTCCCAGAGATCCATAGCTTATGGCACAACTCTGAGGGCATAGACTCCCTCAAAATGGAAATATACTTTAGAATTTCTGGAAATAACTCCCCTTTTCCCACTGAGCTTGAACTATATTTTTAAAAAACTCACTATAATATCAAGGAGTAGTGGCAAGGTTCAATTTCTTGTTTTCTCCTCCCCCTGCCATGATTTGCCTTACTACTCTTTTGAACATTCCTTTTCTTTCTCCAAGAATAACATACTCAGAAACTCCCCTTATCTCTAAAAGACTCCAAACTCTTAAAGTTGAGGTTATTCTAGGACCAACCCTGGTACTAGTCACAAAATTGCCTTCCTCCATCTAGAAGGCTACATCCTGGAATCACATCACAGGGTCCTTCTCTATACAGGAAGTTGGGGAGGAAGAATATTGTCCATGAACCCCCTTCCTTCCAAACTCAGTGGGGAGCTTCTGCCCAATACTTGTGTAGAAACTCTCTCATTGTCCCACTGGTGCCATCTCTTGGGTTGGCAAAGTCCATCCTTAGGGACTGTCTTCTTGGGCTAACTACACTGTGGGTGTCATTAACTCCTATGTCCTTCTGCCCCTGTGGCCACCATTCCTCTGAGGAAGAGGCTATAAAAATGCACAGCTCCACTTGACAGTGATCTGTCTTCTGAAAAGGATTAAGAACATCTGCCACTTTACTTTTAAAGTCTAGTCAGAGAGGAATGGCTCTTTTGACAAGAATTCATCTTTCCCTGAGTTTTAGCCAAATATCTTGGTTCTGTCATAACTACTGGAAATCAATTAAGAGTTATCTTTGTCCTTTTTATAAGGTCAAGTGGGCATGTCCATCCTCTATATGAAGAAGAATATGGTCACCAGATTAATTAGGGGATTCTACTGATCAATTTTCATTATATTCAAATGGTCAGATATGAAAAATTGTATTCACTGGATTTCTTTTCAGAGCTGCTTAAAATGGGAAAGCTCCTTAAGACTTGTTCTGTTTTCTTCTTAGTACTTTGGACAGTGCCTTGCTTATAGACCCTCAATAAATGTTTGTATACTGAATGAATGGATGGGTCGATAAATGAATAGATAATTTCCCCCCACTATCTGGGGAGGTAAAGACCATTCAGTGAGTTAGAGTGCCAGAATAACTTTATTTTAACTCTTCAGCTTAGTGCAAATGAGGGACTTAAAAATTTCCTGTGTCTAATATTTGAGAATGTTTCCATTTTAGAGAATTTACTTACATTCAGAGCTCCATGTAGGACATTTTGGTTAGTAGTGCCCCCGAAATAGTTGTGTAGCATATATAAATTTAAGGAACTAGTATGACAGAAGGACTCTTTCACAGTGCTCCCCACCACAGACTCAGCTTCAGCCAAACTGACCTGTTGGGAATCCTCATCTGTACATCTTGTTGTTACCATCCTCTATCTATGCCCATACTGTTCCCTATACCTGAAATTCCATCCCTACTATTTTTTAAAAATTCAACTTATTCTGCAAGATACAGTTCAAGATACAGCTTCCTCCTTTATGAAGCTTTCCCTATCCTCCTCATTTCAAATGGGAACGATTTCTCATTCATTCAATGAATAGGAATTGAGTGACTGCTATGTATAAGCCCCTGTAGTAGTCACTGGGATATTGAGGTGAAAAATAATACAATGTCCTCTACTCTCAAGAAGTTTTTGTCTCTTTTACTATGAAGGATATACACAAATAAATATGATATAAAATAAAATGGGAAAGAAGAAAAAGGGAGAAGCAAAGTGCTCTAGGAGCTTGAGGAGGGAGGGAGTGCTTAGTAGGGGCTAGACACATGAATCAAAGAAGATGGCATGGAGAAGTTGGTACTTGAGCTAGGCAAGTATAGGGCAGAAGAATAGGACAGATTTCAAGTGTTTGTTGACTAGGTAGAGCTGATGTAGGCAGAGGACATGGTGTGAGCAAAGAACTGGAGGTGAGGAAAACCAGAGGTGTGTATAGAGATTGTGCCAAAGTCTAGTTTGACTTAGCCTTCCTATTGCATTTTTTAACCTCTCCTATGCTCCATATTATATTAGAGTGCTTTGAGTGTCATATCTTGTGCCTGGTACAGCACTTACTCTACACACAAAAGTGCTTAATAGAGGTTTGTTGAACTAAATCATATCAATTTGAATTATGTTTTAGGAAGGACATGGATAAGCTGTGTTGTTCTTGTTCGGTTGTGTTCGATTCTTCATGATCCCATTTGGGTCTTGACAAAGATACTGAAGTGGTTTGTGATTTCCTTCTCCAACTCATTTTACAGATGAGGAAACTGGGGCAAACAGGGTTAATTGACTTGCCCAGGATCACACAGCTAGGAAATATCTGAGGACAGATCGGAACTCAGGAAGCTAAGTCTTCCTGACTCCAGGTCGGGCTCTCCATGCCTTATGGCACCACCTAGCTGTAGTAGATATTTATTAAGCATCCACATTCCAGGCACTTCTACTAAGCATGAGGGTCACAAAGACAAAACTAAAGCAGCCTCTACTCTCAAGGGGTTTACCTTATAATACAGTCCTCTTTGACTTTCTCTCTGCTACCACCAGAATAGTGAAGAGCCTGGAGTCCATGGGATTATGAAAGTTGATGAAGAAACTATAGGTGTTTACCCTGGAGAAGAGAAGACAGTGGGGGATGTGAATGTTGTTTCCAAGTATTTGAAAGGCTACGATGTAAGAGAGGGATTGGACTTGTTCTGTTTGGCCCCAGAGGACAGAACTAAGGGCAATAGGTAGACTTTTCAGAGGCAAGTTAGGTTTTATGCCAGAAAACAACAATCTTACTAAAAATTAGAGTTACCCCAAGGGTGGCCTTCAGGGATAATGGGCTCCCCTCTTTAGAGGCATTTGAGCAGAGGGTGAATGACCCCTTGGAAGATATGTTGGAGTGAGAATTCATCTCTGAGTATGGGCTGTACCAGCTTCCTGCTGACATCCATTCCAACTCTAAAATTCTACAATTATGTGACTTCCAGGTGGAACATAGTCACCTCTAGATGGGCCATGCACCCGAATGCCTCAGTGTGGTTATGTCCTTGTTTACATTATATGTTGAGATGCTATAAAATGTGTTGAAAATTTGAGATTAGAGAGAGGGAATAAGCATTTATATAGCACCTACTATATTCCAGGCACTGTGCTAAGTACTTTACAGATATTACCTAGTGCCAGAGAACTTATGTCTAAGTCCTGATCACTAGCTGCGTGGCTTTGGGCAAGTCACTGTACTTCCCTGGGCCTCAGTTTCCTCATCTGTAAAATAAGACTAGATGATGCTTTCTTCCAATAGGCATATTTGATGATTTTTATCATTTGTAACAGTCTCTGATTTTTTCTCCTTTCTTCATATGTATATTCTAATTTCTGTTCATCATCTCACAAACAAATTGATAAGGCTACATAGAATATTGTTTTGGATGACAGTTCAAATAATGGGAATTGGAATCATGATTTCCCAGCTTATTGCATTATCTACTTCCCTTATTTGGACCAAAATTGCCATCCTTTGCTATTAGACTCAGATGGCATTTGAGAAAGTTGGTATAATGTCAGATGATTTGTTTTCAAGTTATGAAAGATGAAAAAAATGTCTTCCATTTTTATAAAGGGATATATTCATCACTAAACGATCTAAGAAGGAATTATTACCTTCAAACTTCAAATTTGCCAGATAACTGACTGTAATTGAGGATGAATCATTTACTTAAATCTGAAGAAAAATACTTAAAAGGAGAAAATGGACATTTCTATATCTTAAGAATGGTTAATCTGGTTTTTCCCTTCCCACCATTACCCAGAGAGGGTATAAATGCACAAGGTCACAAAGGGCAAGATCACAGTGTTACTAAGTAGGATTTAGAACTGGAAGATAACTTACGTGGCCTAGCTAAAGTGCTCTCTTCAGTCAGGAAGTTGAGTTTGAATCCTGCTTCAGGCGCTTACTAGGTATATGACCTGGGTCAAGACATTTACTGTCTCAACCTCAGTTTCTCTCTCTATAAAATGGGGATAATAGTACTTAAGGGGCATTTATACACACAGCTTTGACAATGCACCCTGGAGACTGAGCAAGGCAGATAAGCAAATGAGTAAGTTAAAAAGTCAAAGAACTCACGAAATTCAGTCAGCCCCAGACCACACTTCACATATTGTCCAACAGTCCACCGAGAAACCAGGATCCTCCCAGGTGGTCCCCTTGCTATCTGTCCTGTCACCCTGTGCATAGTTTCTTCCCATTCCCATCCCCAGTTTTCTCATCTCACAGGGTTGATGTGAAAGTCAGTTGAGATTACTGGGGAGAACTCCTGTTAAAGATTTTTCTTCTTCATAAAGCTCAACAAATACTTCTTAAAGACTACTTATCTGCAAGGCACAACATTTTTTGAAGGCAATGAGTAACAATATAGTCAGGATCTTTGCCGTGAAGTTAACCTATGGGGAAAGATGGATATATAGAAATAGCTACAATGTGAGTTAAAAAGTAAGAGCATAGGAGAGATCTCAGCAAATAGCTTACAATATTCAAAGAAGCAGAGGCACTTCTTATGAGGATGCCTAAGGAAGACTGGAGCAGGTGGTATTTGAATTGGGCCTTGAAGGAAGAAGACATTGTCAATAAGATGGGCAAGGCTTTTGTATTCCAGGAGTGGGAGACAGTGTGAGGAAAAACAAAACAAGGCGAATTTGGCTGAAACATTCAGAGGAGTAGTCTGCAATCCAAAGCAGAAAAGGTTATAAACTATAGAGGGTCTTGAATGTCAAACATTGGGTTTTGTAATATGTTGGCTAGATGATGGGGAGCCACTGAAATTTTTTTGAACATTGGAGGAAAATGACCAGATTAGGATCATTATTGTGGCAGTTGTGTAAAGGATGGAGTAGAAGGGTAAAAAGTGCATTCAGAAAGTCTGTGTAATAGTTTTGGTAGTAGGTAGGGAATGACGGAGTAGAAAGAAGGTGGTAGATATGGAAAATATTACAGCAGAGGTATAGGGGTGGTAGCAGAGGGAAAGTCAAAGATGGTTGTAGTAGAATGTAAACTCCTTTAGGGTAGAGAGTGCTTTAGTTTTGTCTTTGTATCCCTAGTACTTAGTGCCTGGAATACAGTAGATGTTTAAATAACTGTTGATTCATTGTTCATTTGAAGTTTTGAGCCCACGTGAGCTGGAGAAGAGTGAGAACACAGATACTCTTTGAGGAATATGATGAGTTCAGTACCTGAAATGTTGAATTTGAGGTGCCAGTGGGAAATCCAGGGGAAGATGCCTAGTGAGTAGTTGAGAATATCTCTATATGTGAATGAGATGAAGTGGCATACAGATTTGTGGGACACCTGCATGGGGTGACAGTTGAAACTAGAAGAGTGAAGGAACTTTCCAAAGGAGATAGTACACAGAGTGTGTGGGGATGGGGAATTGTTATCAACAACCACAATAATATGAAGCCCATTTTCTGCTAGGGTCAAACAAACTGGAAAGAATTCAAGTATGGTCATGACCACTTATCATAAGGTCAACCACTAATATGGAAATATGTTTTGCACGATTTCATATGTATAACTGAGATCACATTTCTTGAGTTCTTGATGGATGGGGGAGGGTCAGGAGGGAAGAAGAGAATTCAGAGCTGAATTTTTTTTAAGTTTAGAAAATAATAAATTCATTTTAAAAAGTCAGGCAGGAGGGCAAGATGGCAGAGTAGAAAGATGCATATACTCTAGCGCTTCCCCCATAGACCACAAAATGCTGTAAAAAATGACTTTCAACAAATTTGAGAGCAACAGAAGCCACAGAACAACAGAGTGAAAGAGATTTCCGGCCAAAGGTAACCTAGAAGACTGACAGAAAAAGTCTATCCCACAGGATGCTGAGCAAACTGAGCCCAGCCCTGGCCATGCAGCATGGGCAGAAATAGGACCAGAACAGGCTTTTGGGGCAGAATCTCCAGAAGGGAGGGTCCCAGATCCCTCAACTCACAAACTACAAAGAAAGCTTCAAAAGTCAGTGTGGGAGGGCTTTCCCAGCTGGATGAGAGGGGAGCAAGGTCCCCCTAGCACTGGCCCCAGGCAGCGGCAGAGGCAGTGGCAGAGGCAGCAGTGGGTGGCTGTAGAAGCAGCCTGGGTTCATTGTCCCAGCGGCTCAGCTTAAGGCCCCTGAGGGAATTGAGTAGCTGATCTGAATCTCAGCCCTGAGCATCATCCTGGGGGGAGGAGGAGCACCAGGACCCTCCTCTTGACAAAGGATTCAGAAGTCAAGTAACTGACTGGGAAAATGCCCCAAAAAGGGAAAAAAAATAAGACCATAGAAGGTTACTTCCTTGGTGAACAGATATCTTCTTCCATCCTTTCAGATGAGGAAGAACAATGCATACTGTCAGAAGAAGTCAAGGCTTCTGCCTCCAGTACCTCCAAAATGAATATGAAATGGGCTCAGATCATAGAAGAGCTTGAAAAGCGAGTCAGCAGCTTACTAAAGGAGAACCAAAAAAAAAAAATACTGAGGAAAATAACACCTTTAAAAGTAGGCTAACTCAATTGGAAAAAGAGGTCCAAAAAGCCAATAAGGAGAAAAAGTTTTTAAAAAGTAGAATTAGCCAAATGGAAAAAGAGGTTCAAAAGCTCACTGAACAAAATAGTTCTTTAAAAATGAGAGTGGAGTTCAGGGAAGCTAATGACCATACGATAAACCAAGAAGTTACAAAACAAAACCAAAAGGTTGAAAAAATAGAAGATAATGGAAGCATCTCATTGGAAAACCAACTGACCTAGAAAATAGATCCAGGAGAGACAATTTAAAAATTATAGGACTACCTGAAAGCCATGATCAAAAAAAGAGCCTAAACATTTCTTTCATGAAATTATCAAGGAAAACTGCCCTGATATTCTAGAACCAGAGGGCAAAATAAATGTTGAAAGAATCCACCAATCACCTCCTGAAAGGCATCCAAAAAGAGAAACTCGTAGGAACATTGTTGTCAAATTTCAGAGTTCCCAGGTCAAGGAGAAAATATTGCAAGCACCTAGAAAGAAACAATTTGAGTATTGTGGAAATACAATCAGGATAACAGAAGATCTAGCAGCTTATACATTAAGGGATCAAAGGGCTTGGAATAGGATATTCCAGAAATCAAAGGAACTTGGATTAATACCAAGAATCACCTACCCAGCAAAACTGAGTATAATACTTCAAGGGAAAAAAATGATCATTCAGTGATATAGAGAACTTTCAAGCATTCATGATGAAAAGACCAGAACTGAATAGAAAATTTGACTTTCAAACACAAGAATCAAGAGAAGCATGAAAAGGCAAACAGGAAAGAGAAATCATAAAGGATTTTCTAAAGCTGAACTGTTTACATTCCTACATGGAAAGATAATATTTGTAACTCTTGAGACTTTTCGCAGTATTTGAGTAGGTGGAGGGATTATACACACACACACACACACACACACACACACACATATATAGACAGAGAGTACAGGTTGAGTGGAATCAGAAGAGATGATATTCATAAAAATAAAATAAAATTAAGGGGTAAGAGAGGAAAATATTGGGAGTAGAAAGGGAGAAATGGAACGGGGCAGACCATCACTCATAAAAGAGATAAGAAAAATCTTTTTCAATGGAGGAGAGAAGGGGGGAAGTGAGAGGGGAAAAGTGAAGCTTACTCTCTTCACACATGGCTTAAGGAGGGAATAACATGCTCACTAAATTTGGTATGAAAATCTGTCTTACACTACAGAAAAGTAGGGGAGAAGGGGACAAGTGAGGTGAGGGGGATGATAGAAGGGAGCGCAAATGGGAGAAGGGAGGAACTAGAAGTAAATGCTTTTGAGAAAGGACAAGGTCAAATGTGAAAACAGAAAAAAAAGATGGGACAGGGTAGGATGGAGGGCAATATAGTTAGTCTTACACAATATAACTATTATGGAAGTCTTTTGCAAAATGACACATATATAGCCTGTATTGAATTGCTTGTCTTCTTAGTGGGGATGGGTGGGGAGGGAGGGAGGGAGGGAGAGAAGTTGGAATTCAAAGTATTAGAAATGAATGTTGAGAATTATTTTTGCATATAACTAGGAAATAAGAAATACAGATAGTGGGGTATAAAAATTTATCTTGCCCTACAAGAAAAGAGAGAAGATGGGGATAAAGGGAGGGTGGGGTGTGACAGAAGGGAGTGCACATTGAGGGAAGGGGTAATCAAAATGCAAGATGTTATGGGGTGGGGGGAGGGGAGAGATGGGGAGTAAAATTGGAACTCAAAATTTTGTGGAAATGAATGTCAAAATCTACAAATAAATAAATAAAACTATTTTTTTTTGAAAGTCAGCTACTAAGTGCAGAATTATTGCCAACTGAAGTTTACATCCCTGATTTGAGGGATGAAGGCCCAACCTTATTGAATTATAGATCCCTGGAGAACTGAACTTAACTTGTTCTTTTTAAATATAATATTGTATTATTTCCCAATTACGTGCAAGACAATTTTTAATTGATTCATTTTTAAAATTTTGAGTTCCAAATTCTCTCCCTCTATCCCCTCCATATTCTCCCTCCCTTACTTACATGTAAGTTGTTCTTCTTAGGGAAAATATCTCCATCCTAGTCACCTTCAATAGATAAAAGCTTCAATCCAAAAAAATGAATGGGATGGTGGGAATTTCAGATACTAGACAGACCAGCCAGGAAGAATGGAGTGGAGCAGATATTTTTGGACAGATGAGCTAGCTTTTAAAACTAGGTGGCCAAATATAACACCTTTTATCTTAGTTTTTAGGGCTAGGGTATGGAAATTCTGGGAAACTAGGTGGCTCAGTGGATAAGAGTACCAGCCCTAGAATCAGGAATACTCTTCTTCCTAAGTTCAAATTCAGCTTCAGATACTTGCTAACTGTGTGACCCTGGACAAGTCACTTAATCCTGTTTGCCTCAGTTTCCTCATCTGTAAAATGAGGTGGAGAAAAATACCACACCACTCCAGTATCTTTGCCAAGAAAATCCCAAATGAGATCATGAAGAGTTGGATACAACTGAACTATAACAAAAATAGCGGTTCTGCTTTCTAGCAACTATTGAGAGTCTCAGAATTAAGTACAGCCTTGCTTTTTCCCTTTCCCAGAAACCTTCTATGTAGCTGCTAGCTTATTCTCCCTTCCAGGCAGACTTTGTTAAGTTCTCCTTCCCAGTCCTGTTCTTGTTCTTCTGGACTTCAGAGCTATGCCTGAATTGCTGTCCTAATGACCCTATGTTTTGCTCATTGTAGACCATCCTTTTGCAAAGCCTGCCCCTCTTTTCCCAATCATAAACTCTTCCTCTATGTTATGAAGGGCCCAGGTCAGCCAGCCTTCATTCTCCTTCTTGCCCTGTTCTTGACTTCTAAATCAAAATCATGCCTCTATACTGGTAACTTCATTCTTCTCTCTCTTTGCACTTTGTACTATTTGTACCCTAGCACTTAACATAATGCTGAAATATAGTAAGTATTTAATAAATTCCTTCATCTTTCTTTCCTTTCTTCCTTCCTTCCTTCCTTCCTCCCTCCCTTTCTCCCTCCCTCCCTCCCTTCCTTCCTTCCTTCCTTCCTTCCTTCCTTCCTTCCTTCCTTCCTTCCTTCCTTCCTTCCTTCCTTCCTTCCTTCCTTCCTTCCTTCCTTCCTTCCTCGTTTTTAGCTTCTCTTTTCTTCTCTTTTACAATAAATCTCAAAAGGTAAATACAAAGAAACAATAGGAAACATTCAAACTAATTCCCTACTCCCACCATAATAGCTAAATAAAGGGTCTAAAGTGATATCTAGCCCAAACACAATACACATGCTCTCTTAGATTCATGTCCAAATGTATCATTGACTGATCTGTTCTTAGATGGTATCTGAAAATGACCTGTAAGAGAAAGGTTCTCCTAAAAAACTGGCACACTGTTATAGTATATGACTTATAGGTTCCTTCCAAAACACTAATACTGGGAAATGAGAAGATATTTACAGCAGCCATAAAACACATTTGCTTTTCACAGACATCTCCCGTGCTTAATGCAGGAAGAGGAGCCCAAATGAGGAAACAAACTATATTAAACAATTATTACTGTTCCTTAATTATTATTTATCTTGGTACCCAGAGTATATGGATGCTTAAAATTGCTTTCAGATATGGGAGATGACTTTCCTGTTTCATTTGGAAATTACATGGGAGCCTCTTATTTTAAAGAGATATAGTATATTACTACCAATTATGAATAATTATAATAGCTCACATTAATAAAGCACTTTAGAATCTACAGATCACTTTTCTGGCAAGGAACGTATGAGATAGGTTATTGACGCCCTAATATTTTGCTACTTTACTGATGAATAAACTGAGGTTTTTAGTGGCTAAGTAACTTGCTGACAGTTCCATAAATAGTAAGTAGAAGGGGTCGGGACTGATACCTAGGCTTTCTGGCTTCATGCCCACTGATGTTCTCATTATACCATTAAGACAAGGGGCAAAAAAATATGAAATAAGGGCTCGTGATAGTACCAATAATGAATGAAAGGGGAAAATTACAGTTATAAGAGAAATAATATATACATTTTGCTTGCTTTAGATATGATAGAATACTCCTAGTGCTTTTGCTTGTTCATGGGGCACTTACCCCTCTCCATCTCCCCATCTCAGTGACCGTGAAAACAATTTCCTTCAAAATGCCAGCATCCTCTTGGTTGCATTCACCTTAATCCTACCCCTCCAAAGTCCCAGTCTACATTTATATATCCCTTCCTCTCCTACTCCCTTATTAACAAATTTCCTTTCACCTAATACTACTTTTGTTATTGTTCCTTCCATTTTTTGGTACTCAGGAGACCTGTTTGTCCTTCTGACCTCTTGACTTGTGCATGAATGGGATTTAAGTGAAGCAGAGTTGCACAAAGTCATTGGTGACCAGTGACAAGACAAAAGTCAAGACAACTGGCGATGGCCAGGGATGCTCTGGATGACCTTGGTGTCTTCAATGCCTGACCAAGCTCTAATTGCTCCACAGCATCTGCTTCAGCCACCTCCATGGCAGTTAGACCAAATTGTTCTCATCTGCCCGTTCTATTCAGAGAAGTCTTCACATGCTTGAGGTAGACATTCCCCTAACTCACCAACAGTTTTGAGACCTGTTGGTTACTCTCAACCTGGTTCCCTCACTTTCACTTATGCTCTTTGTCTTACTGGTCATGGTGGGGAGCAAAAACGCTCTTTGATCTACATCATCACTTCAAGATTCTCTTTTAACAAACTAGGCTAAAAGGTAAAGCAGAAATAGATGTGTACTACTGGCTTGGTGGGAGGGGGTTGGTGTTGGATGAGGAGCAGGGCCCTTCTATTCCCTAAGTCTATTTAAAGGCAACAGAAAGGAGTCTTAAGATTGTTGTTTGCTTGTAGAATGAAAAGTCTAGCCGGGAGATAAGGTCAAAGCAATGTGAACTAGAGTTAGCATTTGATTTAAGAGAAGATCCTTGGAAAGAGTATATTTAAAGGATTAGGACTCAGGGAGTATGTACAGGAAATCAAGGAGAGCAATCAGTGGTCTCTTGACTTAGTTATTTCACTCATTCAAGAGCAGATAGATGATACAGTTGATAAGAGCCCTAGGCCTGGAGTCAGGAAGACTAGAGTTCAAATGTGGCTTCCACTTGTGTGACTAGCCAAGTCACTTAACCTCTCTTTGATTTATTTTGCTCAGTTAAATGGGGATAATAATAGCACCTGCCTCTCAGGATTGTTTGTGAGTATTAAATTGGATAATAACTGTAAAGTGGTTAAGATAGTACTTGGCACATAGTAGGTGCTATATTATTATTCTGTACATGCAACCAAGTATGTGCTGAATTGTGAGTGTTTATCTATGCTATTTGTTCGTGACAACATTATCTGCTTTAGAGGATTATACCTATTGTGCAGAGATAGCATTTATTTACCTGGGCTTGTGCAACATTCAAAATGCACACCATGCATATTGAAACATAAAGACCTTTTGAGGGTAATGATTTAAAGCATACAGGTTAACATGGGTGATGCAAAGGAAAGGGTTTTGTTTAATGGAGAATAAACTACACCTAGGAAGAGCCACTTATGAAGGCAAGTAAAAGTTCAAATACATCCATGAGCTATAATCCATATTCATAAATTGCAATCCCTTGTGGGGTCCTAGGCTGAATTAATGCTGACAATAAGCAGGAAGGGAAAATGGAAAGAAAAAAACAGAATTAAGAAATCTGCCCTTTCTGAGAGTCAACTTTTCCCATTTTTAAATCCCCAGGCCGGAAGCCACCTTGTCTTTAATCCTGAGTTTTCAGAAAAGCCTCACTTTATATTTCCTAGGCAATACATCACACTGTGTGACTCACCAAACTGGGGTGAGCAGGGCACATCAGGTTGCTTTGACTGAGAACAAGACGACATGATGTCACAAAGGCACCCGGTCTAATGCGTCATCAATGAAATGTTACCCCGCGGCTCTTGGTTTGATTAAAAAAAAAAATTTCTGAACATGCTGCAAAAAGCCCAGAAAATCTGTCTTCTGGGATTACCTACCAAAGGCAAATATGAGAATCAATTTTATCCTTTGGAGGTGGCTTTTCTCCCTGAGGATCCCAATGTACTCAACTACCTGCCCCCATATAAGATTACTCATGCATCATTGAAATAATTCTGCATTAGAAAATGGCAGCCATCCTGTAGCAGCCACTCTACAACAGGCTTTATTTTTGGAGGAGAGATAAAGAATATCTCTTGTTAAAATGATAAAGGGAATTATAGGGAAGAAGGATGCCATTTTCCACATTTGACTTAATCAAGACATACTCTCACAGACAATCCTGAATGTCTTAAATGAATGACTTCCAAGGATCATTGAAACAGATCTTATTTATCTTATCCATCCTTAGCCCTGACAAACAACCATGGAGAAACATAGGTTCCAAGTTGGGTGTGGTGTTTAGGAACTGAATTTAGAATTATTCAGAAAGCACAAAGTGGTCAGAATAGGTGGAATGAGGCTCAGCTGAAGCTAGGCAGGCCAATATATAATACTAGAATAGAGTAAGTGGGAAAAGTCAAACTGTAATTTTTATTGGCTTATAGAGATTACAGAGATAGAGACTGTTGTATCATTACAATTATGCCTGTCTCTCAGTAACTCAATTTGGGATTTTCTTTGTAAAGATATTGGAGTGTTTTGCCATTTTATTTTTCTCCAGTTCATTTTATAAAAGAGAAATTGAGGCATTAAGGGTGAACTTGCCCAGGATGACATAGTTAATTAAGTGTCTGAAGCAGTATTTGAACTCAGTTCTGCTTAACTTTAGAGCTAATGCTCTATCCACTGCACCACAGCATTTAATAAGCTTTTACCATCAGAATATGAGCTCCTTAAAAGCAGAGACTGTTTTTACCTTTTTTTGCATCACCAGTGCTGTCCAAAAATGGAATTCACTGCCTCTATGGGTAAAGACTTCCACATTACTGGACATCATTAAGTAAGGGATAGATGGTCAGCTAGGTGGTACAGTGGATAGAGTGCCAGGCCAAGAGTCAGGAAGATTCTTTTTCCTGAATCCAAATCTGGCCTCAGATACTTGCTAGCTGTGACCCTGGGCAGGAAAACTCCAAATGGGATCACTCTGAAGAGTTGGATGCTACCGAAAAACAACTCAACAAGAACGAAAAGATAAATGAGCACTTGTCAGAGATATTGTAGGTGTGGGGGGAGCCAGCTAGACTGTCTGGGGTTCCCTGCAACTTTTGTCTTCTATGATTATTTTTAGGGCTATTTTATTTAATTTTTGCTCTCCTCACTGGTGAGTATGGGTGAAAGTGATCTTTAGTTGTTTGCTTAGTTTTTCAGGGAAAATGATACATTTTCTAATTCCCCTGCTTCCTTTTCTTCCCCTCAAAGAGCAGGAAAGAGAAGGAAATAGATTGTTGCTGTCACATGTATAGATCTCTACATCAGTTGAATAAATTCCTGTGATTGTCTATTTCCCATTCATTGCTTCCCAAGCTTCTTTTTTTGCTGTCGTTGCTTTGTTGCCGTTCAGTGATGTTCAACTCTTCATGAGCCCATTTGGGGTTTTCTTGGCAAATATGCTGAAGTAGTTTGCCATTTCCTTCTGCAGCTCATTTTACAGAAGAGGAATCTGAGGCAAATAGGAATAAGTGACTTGCTCAGTGTCACAACAGCTAGCAAGTGAGGCCAGATTTGAACTCAAGTCTTCCACACTCCAGGCCCCATGCTCAATCCACATTGAACCCTAACATAGATTCACTCTTTCAGCATATTAACAACGACTCCTAGACAATTGGTTCTCCTACTAATAGCTGTTGGTCCCTTGCAGTTCTTGTAGACTGGTCTTTGACATAGTACTTGAAGCTAATTAAATTCTAATCTATAGAAGAGCTTTAAAAATAAGTTTTAAGATTATTCAATAGGTACACAAGGACTATTTTTACATATTTTTTAGAGTCTTTTACATAAAGGTTATTCAATAGGTTTACAGTACCTAATATTTTTCTATAGGTACATAGTGATTTCTTTTAACAGGATTTTATCAAGTCAGCCTCCAACCTGAGAGTGATGAAACAGGAGGCCAG
Source organism: Bettongia penicillata ogilbyi (assembly GCA_023548195.1). Taxonomy (NCBI): domain Eukaryota; kingdom Metazoa; phylum Chordata; class Mammalia; order Diprotodontia; family Potoroidae; genus Bettongia; species Bettongia penicillata. The sequence continues at coordinate 1,835,435 of JAJHZJ010000624.1, read as the reverse complement.
AGACAAAGTGCCAGTAATCAGGTAGCTGTTTAATTCATTTATTTCATTATAAGGAGCAAATTTGTGAACTGGGAATTCTTCTGATCAGAATTTCACCTTGTGAAGACAGAGATTACATACATAAATCAGAAATGGGAAGGGAAGGGAGAAGGTGAATTACAAATACTGTTCTTAGGGCCAGAATGGTTTCCCATGACAGACCGACAAATGGAAGACAATACAATTCTGGAGTCCTGCGGGAGCAATATAGCTCAAGTCCTTGGGGGTTGTTACTTGGCAGGTTATAGGCACAAGAATGCCAGTGACTGAGGGAATATTGTCAAAGGTTTGACTAATCATTTCAAGTTGCGTGAGCTTCTGACTCACAAAAGAGGCAATTCTGAAAAATCTAATCTATTAGTATATTCATTTACACATATCATATTGATAATTTTAAAAGTCATAATTCCCTTCACATCTTGTACCCCATGAGAAATCTATTTCTATGGGGAGGGTCTTATGCGGAGTTTGCAATTGCTATTCTGTTTTTCTTTTTAAAATACGATTAATGTTTTATCATGTTTTTGATATATTTATGCCATTTCCTCTTCCCAATAACCCTCTCTTATCTCCATGGAACCAGAACTTATAACAAAGAAAACCAGTTAAGCAAAAGAAAATGGCACAGCAATCACATGTAACTGTATATGCAACATTCCATCCCCGTGGTCTCTCAAGAGAAGAGAAATGTGTTTCATCATTAGTCCCCTGGAGTCAAGAGTGGCCATTGAATTTAATCTGAATTCTGGTGTCTTTTAAAGCTGTCTCCATTTATATTACTGTAGACATTATGTTTCTGGTTCTTTTTTCTTTGCTGTACATCAGTTCATACAAGTCTTTCCTGGAATTCCTGGAATTTTCTTGAAATTCCTCATACTCTTTTCTTATAGTAAAATATTATATTTGCATATCACGGTTAGTTCAACCATCCCCCAAGTGATTGATACTCACTTATTTTCCAGTATTTTGCTACTAAAAATAGGTCTGCCGACTACAATAATTTCTTTGACAAAGATTTGAACTTGGCACAGTCTAGCTATGCCTTCCTGGCACCAAATGAGACACAGATCTGGTAACCAGCAGGTCCATTTCATATTTATAATTCCAGGTGGAGTTTCTTAAAGTTTGAATTATTATGTTTGGCTGGATAATAAAAGAGAGGAGTAGACAATTATTGGGTTCATTTGATCTAGTAGAAGCTCAGAGGGGGATCTGGAAGCACTGTGATCTTACATTTTGCGTGTGTGTGTGTGTGTGTGTGTGTGTGTGTGTGTGTGTGTGTTTTGATGGTCATGGTGACGATTTCCTTTATCCTTCTATGAATTGTCAGTTTTCCTTCACTGCTTAGGCAAAAAGCCGTACCCACTATCAGGCTAAATCATGCAGTTCTAATCATTCTCAGCAGGCACAGCTTTCTAGTTCTGTGGCTACCCAGATGGAGGATGAGGCCAGCTATACACATCCATAATTACTATTTTCAATTCAGTGCATCTGCCCTTAAGGACTTAATTGCACATAGGTAATTAAACCACATGGTGCTTAATCAGAGCATAAAAAGGGAAATTGGATCATTTTACTCATACTCCCTATTGTCATTCCTGGGGCACCCTCTTTAACCTGGCTCTGTAAACCAGAAAGAATTGGAGAAGTAGCCTCAGTATTTCATTAGTGCTAATGGAAAATAAAGATCTAAGGTAAAACGTCTGCAGATAAATAAGAAATTATTTAACAAAATAGCTGTATCAGATTTAGTGCCTACTAGTTCAACTGAAGTGAATCAGTAAACCAAACTAAAAGATTTGTTACTGTGGGAAAAGGTATTTTGGGTGGGCCCCTTTTTTATAATGTTTTCATTTTCCATTTTGTGGCAAATTCACCAGAAAACTGATGAGCTTTTCATTGGGTCTGTGAAGTCATACAAGGAATCACCCCAAATTTAGAAAACATTAATTTATGTTTACATAAAGAACTGAAGAGATCATTGAGTAATTGAGAGTATATGACTCTGATGCTTAGCTAAAGAAAATACTTGTTTTGGCTTTAAAAACAAAACAAAGCAAAAAAAATCTCATTATCTTTTGAGGCATATTGTCTTTACCTACAGTGATGTATGCAAATTAACTGGGACAAAATAAAAAATTTATCTTGACATACATTAAATTTAAAGTTTTTATATCTTTTAAAAATTTCTTTCAATATCCATTCCTTTTACTGCATTTTTTTTTTTGCAAAATTTAGCATGAGTCTACAAGATTTTGACACATTCTTTAATTCTTCATCATGACATCAAAACTATTATCACATTGGATATTAAACTTACTTTTGGAGAATAGTCTTTTTTTTTTCCGTAAATCTAGCTTTGATTATAGTCCATAGGTTGTTAATGAGATTTGTTAGGCAAATTCCCAGGTTATTGACTCATTCTTATCTACATCTCTTGGATATATTTCTCTCTCTCTCTTTTTCCTTCATCCTTCCTTCCTTCCACAGTCAGGCTTAAGTGACTTGCTCAAGATCACATAGCTAGTAAGTGTCAAATGTCTGAGGCAGGATGTGAACTCAGATCCTCCTGACCCTAGGGCCAGTGCTCTGTCCATTGCACCACCTAACTGTCCCTTGGATTCATTTCTTAAATCTTTTGTGATATGTATAATAATTCCAGGCCTTGTTGTCTTCCATCTCTATTTGGGAATTTCTGGGAACAATTCTGTTCTTCAGTATATCAGCATATTTATCAGAGTTCATTATTTTCTCAACAAGAGCTACACTTCCAGACTTGCTAGAAGTAAAACCTCTCCTAAATATGTTTGTGGATGTTTTGCAATCTGACAAAGATGCCCTGAATTTACAGGCTTACCTTTATTTCTTCTGACAATGGTTTTCATGAAGCCTTGACAAAAAAATGAGTTTCATCATTAAAAAAATATTACCTTTCTACAATCTTCAGTACTCAGGTCCACGACAAGCATTTTTCTTCTTAGCAAGCTAGCCAAAAAGAACCCCAAATAGCTTCATGACGTGTCGGACATGACAATAACAACTCCCAAAACAGTAAAGATTATCTTAATTTTGTCTAGAGAAAGTTAGTTTTGGTACTAATTAAATAGAAAGTATAAACTTACCTTTAAAGAAATGAGAACTAGCCACTTTTCTGTCTGTCTGATACATATTCTTCCATATAAAATGTTAGCACTCTCAATGTCTCAGGAATCACTTCTGGCTATCGCATTAAAAGCTGCAACACCCAGGGCCTAGGTAGTGACCCCCAAAGGCAGCTTAGCTTCTCAGGTCTCTAGTCAACCTGTTCCATCTGCCATACCATCTCCTTCCTGACTTGAAAAAATGAACTTTGCCTCTGCTGTTACTGCTCTTCCTTTTCTTTTTTTTCATACACCTCCCAGGAGGATTGCTTCATCTTTTCCAGGTTGGGAAGGAGGTTATGCCGTGTCCTGGAAAACTACATCTTCCAGAAACCAATGCAGAGAGGCTCTGATCATTTTTCCTTACTCACAGGGATCCATCCCAAAAGCCAGTTAGAAAATCAACAGAGAAAAAAAATCACAGAGCACGGCCTTTTCTTGATAACCCTGCTGAATTATGGCTCTGGCCTTTGGTCTGACTGACTACCTTAGGGTAATGGAAAGGGTGGAAGTACAGTCAAAGGCACAGGCATTCCTGTGTGAAGGTTTACTGTTGGAGCATCTGATAAACTGTTAAATGGAGGCAGCTTTTTGCTATCCTTTGGCTAATGGTTAAATGGTATACTAGTCCTTAGTACATGTCCTTAGGCTGGTCCTTAGGATGCTAGTTTATAGGCTTTCTAGTGCATTCTGAGCAAGACTGTACATGCTGCTACTACTCTAAGGGCCAGACCCTGGACCTTTTTTTGCTAGAGGCCTTTCAAATACTCAGATACTCAAATGAATGAGTACCCTTGTTATTCTTACCAAGAATGCAAATTACAGCTCATCCAGGCTTACCCATCTTGTGTAGTTCCTAACCTTGTCCTCTTATTCATTCATCATAGAAGATCCATCCAACAGGATAGTTTCTGCCACAGGTAGATTGTATTCTTTCGTACTTAGTGATTCTCCTATTACCTTAATTCAACTCAACTCAATATAATTCAGTTAACAGGTATTTATTAAAAGTTTACTCTGTGCCAGACATTGTGTTATGCACAGGGGATAGAAAGAAAAAACAAAAACAGGAGAGTACATTCTAATGGGGAGATATCATAAATAAATTGCTAAATAGAAAAATACAGAGTAAATGAAGGGTAGTAGCCTTAAATGCGAAAGTATTAGCAGTTATGGGGCCCAGGAATTCATTTCAACAAGTACCTACTGCCTGCAAGGCAACTTGCTAGGTGCTGGGAATTCAAAAACAGAAATGAAATTCCGACTACATGGAGTTTACATTCTGTTGGCCTTCTCTCATAATTATCATTTAATGGTTTTTGGACCAGATTTGTGATTTCATTCACGTTTTTCTTTCCTTCTCTAGGGTCAAATCTGCAATTCATAGTCTTAGGGAGTTGCATGGGGCACTGAGAGATTAACGGACTTGCCCAGGGTCACAAGGTTAGTCTATGTCAGAGATGAGACTCCTGATTTGGAGTGCAGCTGTCTCCCCACTATTCCGCTGTCATCTCTCATTTAATAAAATATTTAGATAAAATGACTTGTCATGATTTTAAGTGATTAAGCACTTTTTAATGGTATACATGAAAGGAATAGGGAATGAGCTTTCTTCAAATGAGCTTTCAGAGGATAAACTTATTCCATGTTTCTTAATTTTGCCTCCTTTCCATTCTGAATTTCTTTCAGGCAATTAGCAACCCACTAATTATCAGTCTTTGGTTCCCTGGGGGGAATTTGAGGGAATGAATGCTTCTCCACCTTAAGACACTTTGTAGATCTGAATGCCTATAATTATAATCCATAAGTTCCCACTGGTCATTAGCTAGAGGGCACGATTAGCTCAGAGACATGGACTGGAATGGCATCATAAGATAGTTAACTACAAAACATTACTGTCCTAATTCTGGTGAGCACTCACCTAATCACACACATTGTCAGTGAGCGTATAGAGGATACTAGTAGAAAAGCACATACTTAGGCAGTAACTAATATTTCCCAAAGATTTATACCTCCAATGTTTCAGAACCACAATGTCTTGTGCTATTTTACCTGAATGAAGTATCTCTGTTGAGCACGTCACTCTCAGTGATTCCCTAGGCCTGTTTCTTGCTTGGTGTGATGGCTCTCAGTGGAAAAAGAGTTCCTCTGCAAGAGACAATGGTGAGGATCGACTTGTTCTCAAGAGCTGAGTTCTTCTTTCATAGTTAGCCCTCTTCTTGACAGTCAGAGCTCACACTCATCAAAGCTGTCTCCTGCCTGAGCTGACTCCCTACAAAATGTGATTTGGTTTTTAAAGACCCCTAAGCATGTGGCTGATCCTTTGGCCATCCTGTAGCTAGCTTTCCTAGACCTTCATTCTTCTTAATGGAATAACATTGTTACTTCATTGAAGACATTAACCCATCCTTATCTCTGTCACCTTCCCATTATATTCTATAATTTCAATAACTCCTCACTGTATCTGTTCCTTGACTTCTGAATTTAGTAATTTCATCTAGTGAATTGAGGGGAAATAAACTGCTAAGGGGAACGCTGATCAGCACTCCACCTCCCCCCCACACCCTCATTATAATTGTTTGTTGTGTATTTGTCCTTTGTTTTCAAAGAGGACCATGACATCTGAGAAATGAAGACGTGACTTGCACTTGACTTTGTTTTGAGTGAGGGAGGGATGTACAAGGTCACCAGTCTCACTTTCTCCGCCTGAACCATCTAGATCCAGTGACCAGATATTCATCAGGATGACAGGAGATGGCCCAGGATGCAATGGGAAACCTTGGCCTCTTTGGTCTTGGACCTATTAAGGTCCTCATTTAGGGTGAGGTAAGGCCTATTTAAGAAGTAGTCAGGGAGTGGCCCCTTTAGTGATCAAAAGAAAAATAACTCAATCAAGCTGGAAGGGAAACAGGTACAATTGACAATCATTCCTTAGCCAGGAGGGGTCCAGGAAATAGCCCTTAAGTGAAGTTTGGACAGGGATTCAATCTATGGGTTTCAGAGTGCAATAAGTTTAAGGTTTAAGGTCAGGAGAGGAAAGGACAGGAGAGGGCAGGTCAGGAGGGGACAGAAGAGCAAAGCAAAGCTGGCCAGTAAGCCCCAAGTTAACTGGGCATGTCTGGCCATCCAAATTTACCTTTCTTTGGAGAGGAGAAGGAAAGGGAGGGGTAGACAGATGGAAGAGGATGAGTTGAGTTCCCCAGCTAGCTAGTTCCCCATTCAGGCAGCTCAGTCTACTCACAGGTTGTGTTTGTCCTTCATTTTCAAAGAGAACCATGACATCAGAGAAATGATGACATGACTTTCACTGGACTTTGTTTTGAGGGAGGGAGGGCTGTGTAAAAGGGCACCAGCCTCACAGATAATAGTAATATTGGGATACAGAAGCCTTGACTTTTATGTCTTTCCCTGATAGTAAGCATTGTTCTTCCTCATCCGAAAGGATGGGAGAAGATATCTGTTCACCAAGAAAGTAACCTTCTATAGTCTTATTTTTTCCCCCTTTTTGGGGCATTTTCACAACCAGTTACTTGACTTTTGGGTCCTTTGTCAAGAGTAGGGTATACTCTGGAAAACTGTAAGATCTCAGTTCCTCCAAGGTGGCACATGTGTACACTGGTCTAGGAGCAGAGAGAGATTTTTGTGCTCAGAATCTTAGCAGTTGCCTCTCTTCAGCCATCTGGTCTCCAGTTCCCCCAAGTCAGCACTGGGGGCTGATTTTCAGTTAAGCTGTGGGGGCAGGGCCACCATTCAGTGTGAGGCAAAGACCAGCTCCCTCAGGGCCTCTACCCAGGGCTGAGGTAATATTCAGCTCCTCAGTGCCCCCAGGGGTTTTTATGCTCCAACAATGGATGCAGGTGGCTGTACAGGCTGCTGTGTGGCAGCTGCCTGCTGCCAGAGCTATGGGAAGGCCCTTATCCCTTCTCGGCCAGCTGAAAAGTCCTGGTCACTGACCAGTGTGTTGAGGGATCTGCAGACCTGCTGCTGCTGGGACTGGGGATTCGCTGCTATTGCCAGATAATGGTAATCTTAAAGTAAAGAATACTTTTGTCAATGAAACAACAGCTCTCTAATATATATTTTTTCAAATCTTCACAAATACAAGATTTGCATAAAGCAGGGCATAATATTAACTTGCCACGAACTGGTCAATGGAAGATAAATCTTGGAAAATTGATACTTTTGCAAAAGGAAGGGACAATGGAAAGAATACTGACTGTGGAGTCAGAAGAGCTGGATTTTTTATGGATAAGGGAAGGGTTTATGACCAAATAAGAGAGAGGATTGTGGGAAGTGAAAAGGATAATTTTGATTACATAAAATCAAAGGTTTTTTTGCACAAAAAACCCCAATACAGCCAGAATTAGAAGAGGGAAATTTTATGGCAAGTTTCTCTGATAAAGGCCTCATTTCTCAAATACATAGGAAACTCAGCCAAATTTATAAAAATAAAATTCCCCAATTGATAAATAGTCTGAAGATATGAACAGGCAGTTTTTGGAAGAAGCTATCACATAAAAATGCTCTAAATCATTAATAATTAGAAAAATGCAAATTAAAACAACTCTGAGGTACCACCTCACAAGACAATTTCAAAGAACCCTTGATGAAATGCTATCTTCCTCCAGGGAAAGAATTGATGAACTCTGAGTGCAGATTGAAGCATACTTTTAAACTTTAGTTTTCTTTGCTTATCTTTATGTCTTTCTTTGTTTCATATGTCTGTATTTTCTCTTGGAACATGGCTAATATGAAATATGTTTTGCATGACTTCATATGTATAATTGATATCATTGCTTGCTTTCTCAAGGGATGGAGGGACAAAAGGGAAGGAGGGAGAAAATTTGGAACTTTAAATTTTTAAAAAATGAATGCTGTGAATGAATGAATGAATAGAAGACTTGGGTTCAAATATAGCCTCTGATTTTTACTGCTTGTGTTGACCCTGACTTGAATTTTTCTTGTCTTTAAAATGAAGAGTTAGAATAGTTGACTTCTGAGGTCCCTTCCAACTTAAGATCCATTATATTATGATCTTGTAATTACAATGCATATAACAGTACTGGAATTGGGTTTTGAATGTATATCCTTTTATTAATATCCATTCACTCTTTCTTCTTTCCTTTTGAGGACAACATAGAATTTTATTTCTCAGAGAAAGCGATAAACAAAACAAAACAAAAAAAGGAACTTCCTCAAGATCTCATGAAAAGTGTATCCAATCCACATTGAAGTCCCTTTTGTTTGTTGACATCTCACTCTAATTTACTTCATTTCTCAAAAAAAATCTATATTGGACAAAATTGAAGGCACTACTTCATAAGAGAAAGCAGCTGTCAACTTTTACTACCCTTCAGTAGCCACTGGAAAGCCATTCTACTGTTGACTCTTACTAACACTGATTCTAAGGAATAAAAAGCCTATCCTTCCTCCTCCTGTCCCCCATTCAGGAATTCAGAGGTAAGACAATTAAAACTCATTAGCATTTTATCGTCATTTAAAATATTTTTTTAGATATTGTGGAGGGGCAGGGTATCTTAGAATATAATCAACTGTCTCCTTATTTTTCATACCTGAGGTTCAAAAGAGGTATAAGTCTAAATATTAAATATGATCAGTTAAAACCAACTATTTCTACTAGTATGATTTTGAAACAATGTGTAGCAGCTCAGGGAATAAGACAGAAATAAGATGCATCATTTCCTTGCTGCAATATTCTAACTGCCATCCACTGTTAATTAAGAGATGGGTAAATTAAGTAAGTGCCTGTGATGATGATGGTGATGCTATTTCTCTGTTTAGTAATTTATTTAGCCGTCTTCATTTAGTGTAATTTTTTAGTATAGCCCTCCAAAGGATGTTTTACTTTTAAAATAATCATCACTACCACTACCAATACAATAAAAATTAACTTTAGTACATGACAGTAAACCATAGTACAAATTTTTCACGTTGCCAAGCTAGGTAATTACCTCTTTAAAGTGATAAAATCCCCTAGTAAAGACAGCAGTTCCTCAGATTAAAAAATAAATTCGCTGATGAGGTGGCCAATGCAAATTAGTTTGAGTACAAGTAGAAATCCAAAAGTAGAACTGTTTCCACAAATTACTACATAAAATAAAAATAAACTTCATAAATTGAAATTAATGATCAGGGCTGAGTATTTCTGCCTTGAAGCTCCAGCAACTCCCTAGGATAATATGATGTTGATGGAGTGAGTTAGTCCTCCTTTGTATGAGACTTAGAAGACTTAGTGACATCTTGTATAAAGTCCTCAGTGGCAGCTGGTGGGATTGGATAGAGCTGCTATTATTTTCTAATGCCTAAAGAAAAGTATTGACTAAACCTGAAAATGCCGAACTAATGCCCAAATGTCTATTGAGATAATCTATTAGTTCTATTAATAGTAAATAACAAACTTTTTTCACAAGAGTGAAAAAAGTAAAGATGTCATTCTTTCTCACAAAAGAGTAAAGCATATTAGATTCTTATTCATCAGCAAAATATGATTTACCTTAATTCGTATTAAAAAACGATTGGAATGACAAGTACATTAGCATTTCATTCTGTTATCTTAACCAGCCAGTCTCTTACTATTTAATATTCTTCATGCACTTTGGATTTCATGCTAGACATAGAAATCTTAAGAGTTACAGTCATTAAACAAACACCCAAAAGCAATGTGTTAAATTTAATGAAGTTGTGGGCATAAAGGATATGTTTGTACTGTGTATGTCTCTGCATTTACTATTACTGATAGAACAAGCAGTGCTGTGACTGATGGTGATAGGTTGGCTCATCTTGGCTGATTGATGGAGCCTCCAGTATCAGATTATGGATTATATTTTCAATAGGAAGAGGTCAAAACTCAAAGTTGCCCAGATGGGTTACCTGTGCTTGTCGTTAGAGTTTGTCAACAAAATACATATTCCACTCCTCAGGGAATAACCATGAGCAACCATGAGTAGAAAGAACCAGGAGGAAGCCTTGATCTTCAAGGAGGTTTCCTCTCCTCTCTCCCTATCATAGTGCAACTCAGAGAGCTCCTGAGGGCTATTAGTACTTCAGGAGAAACTTCCAGGGATTGTAGCTAAATGTGCTTTTTTTTATTCTAATGTCTTCATTTTTTTTTTCATTAGCAAATCTCTTAAATTTCTTAATTTAAATTTTTTTCAATTAACTAGCATTTATTTTCACTCCTTCCCTACTCCTCTTTCTCCAACTGGAAAAAAAAAAGAAAAACCCAACCATGTTAACAAATCTATAAAGTTAAGCAAAACAAATTCTCATATTAACCATGACCCAAAGTATGTCTCATTCTGCATTTTGAGTCCATCACCTCTTTCTGTTAGGAGATGTGTAATGCATGTAACTTTCTTTTTGTAATTAATACTTTATTTTTTCCCCAATTACATGTAAAAACAATTTTTAACTTTAATTTTTAAAATTTTGAGTTCCAAATTCTCTCTGTTTTTCCTTCTCGAGCCTCCTCCCTGAAATGGTAAGCAAAATTTTAATCTGGCTTATACATGTATAATCATACAGAATACAACATAATTCCATATTAGTCAAGTTGTGAGAAAAGACACAAATGAGGGAGGGAGAGGGAGAGAGAGGGAGAGGGAGAGGGAGAGGAAGAGAGAGAGAGAGAGAGAGAGAGAGAGAGAGAGAGAGAGAGAGAGAGAGAAATAGTATGCTTCAATCAATATTCTGATTCCATCAGTTTTTTCTTTGGAGATGGATAATATTTTTTATCATTCATGTAATTTTCTAAATAATGTTGTGCCCACTTACTCAAAAAAAGTAATGATTTATATCCAGGTTTGTATTTCTTTAAGGATCATTTTTTTTTTTTTACAGAAGGAAAGACAGATAAACAAGACAGCTTTGAAAGTAACATGTTAAATTAATTATATCTGTTTTTTTAAAAGCAAGCTGTATATAACATAGATTTTGCAGTTTGACATGTAATCCTTTGTTCTATTTTGTGTATAGAAATGTTCTTTTGGTGGGAGGGGGTGAGAACTGAAATTCAGAATAAAAGTAAGTTTTAATTTAGGATTTTCAAGCAAGGGAAACTCATTTGTTTTTCTTAAGTTCAAGTCCCATCCAGGAAGTGAAATTTCATCCTGAATGCTGTGGTCAAATCATAAAACCTCAGTGGATAGTCATAGGAAAATTATCATAAATCTGATATAAAGAATAAAATAAAGACATATTATACACAATATAAATATCAAAGCGCAAAACAAGCACTAGGGAAATAAGATCCTTTCTGAATGATGCCCAGAATGCCTTCAAGCCTCAGGGAACTTTCCCTTTCCAAAAGGGGATCTACTAGTAAATTATTTGTCATATTAGTAAATGGACAAATTCAACTTTAACAGGAACTTGTATTCTATGGGAGAGACTCTCATATACTTTTAAGAATTCAAGATTTTAATTCTCTTACCTTTATTCTTAGGCTGTCTGGCCTTAGAGCCTGGAAGCTTTGGAATAAAGGTCCCCTTCTGTTTGTGATCAGGAAGGAAAAAAAGACCTAATCATATTAACTCATATTTATTAAAGTATTTTCTTCACAACTTCTCTGTAAAGTAGATAGTTTGTATGTATATGTGTGTAAATATATATGTACATGTACATACATTCTCATTTTACAGATGAGGAAACTGATATGTGGAAAAATTAAATGGACCTAAAATAAGAGAGAACATTAGGAAATGCAAAATGAATTATTTTGGGGGGAGGAGCCAAGATGGCAGAGTAGAAAGATACACATATGCTAGCTCCTAACCCACAGCCCATAAAATACCTGTGAGGAAGAACTCCCAACAAATTCTGGAGCAGCAGAAGCCACACAGCTGCAGAGTGGAGGAGATTTCTGTTCCAGAGAGCCCTGAAAAACCAACACCGGGGGTCTGTCGAGCACCAGACCCAGAGCAGAGCCCAGCCCTGCCTTGGCCAAGAGGCACCAAGAGGAACACATCCGAGCAGGCTTCAGGGATGGAATCTCAAGCAGCCATGCAGGTCCCTCCACCCACAGCCACAAAATGTCAGTGAGAGAGTCTTCTTGGCTGGCCAAGAGGGGAGTGGGGTGTCCCCATGACTCAGGCCCCCTCAGGAGGCAGCAGTTGAGGCAGTAGCAGACAGGAGCTCCCAAAGCAGGCAGGAACTCAAATCCATTGTTGAAGATCTCTGCATAAACCCCCTGAGGGAAATGAGCCCTGTGCACAGGCCCTGCCCCCACCTGAGCACCTGAACTTAATCTTACACTGAATAGCAGCTTACCATCAGGAAAAGACATAGAAGTCAAGGCTTCTGTATCCCAAACATCCAAAATAAATATTCAATGGGCTCAGGCCATAAAAGAGCTCAAAAAGGATTTTGAAAATCAAGTTAGAGAGGTGGAAGAAAAGCTGGGAAGAGAAATGAGAGAGATGCAAGAAAAGTATGAAAAGCAGATCAATACCTTGCTAAAGGAGACCCAAAAAACTGTTGAAGAAAATAACACCTTGAAAAATAGGCTAACTCAACTGGCAAAAGAGGTTCAAAAAGCCAATGAGGAGAAGAATGCTTTAAAATGAATTATTTTGATTACATTAAATTGAAGAGTTTTTGCATGAGCAAAGCCAACGCAACCAAGATTAGATGGGAAACAGAAAGCTGGGCAGCAATTTTAATAGCCAGTGTTTCTGGTAAAGGTCTCATTTCTAAACTATATAGAGAAAAATATTTGCAAAATATTTATTTGCAAAACATATATTTGAAAAAATATAGAGAGAGAACTGAGTCAAATTAACAAGAGTACAAGTCATTCCCCAAATGATAAATGATCAAAGGATACGAACAGGCAATTTTCAGAGGAAGAAATAAAAGCTATCTATAGTCACATGAAATAATGCACTATTGATTGGAGAAATGCAAATCAGGACAACTCTGAGGTATCTCATCACACCTGTCAGATTAACTAACATGACAAAACAGGAAAATGATAAATGTTGGAGAAGATGTAGGAAAATTGGAACACTGATGCATTGTTGGTAGAGCTGTGAAATGATCCAACCATTGTGGAAAGCAATTTGGAACTATACCTAAAGAGCTATAAAACAGTGCATACCCAGTAAGCCACTTCTAGGTCTATATCCCAAAGAGATCATGCAAATAGGAAAAGGACCTATATGTGCAAAACTATTTATAGCAGTTCTTTTTGTGGTGGCCAAGAACTGGAAATTGAGGGGATGTCTGGATTGGGGAATGGCTGAACAAGTTGTGAAATTGTGAATGTAATGGAATATTGTACTATAAGAAATGATAAGCAGGTAGACTTCAGAAAAACCCAGAAAGACTTATATGAACTGATACTGAGTTAAATGAGTAGAACCAGGAGAACATTATACACAGTAGCAGCCACAGTGTGTAATGACTGACTTTGATAGGCTTAGCTCTTCTCAGCAATGCAAACATCGAAGAACTCCAAAAGATCCATGATGGAAAATGTTTTTCACATCCAGAGAAAGCACTGTGGAGTCTGAATGACAATGGAAGCATACTACTTGTTCTCTTTTTCTTTTGTAGTTTTGTTTCTTTTTTCTTTGTGTTCCTCCCATGAGTCCTAATTCTTTTTTACATCATGACTAATGTTAAAATATGTTTAACATGAATGTATAAGTAGAACCTGTATCAGATTGCATGCCATTGTGGGAAGAGGTGAGGAGAGGGAGAGAAAATTTAAAACTCAAAATCTTATGGAACGGAATATTGAAAGTGAAAAATAAGTTAATTAATTATATATTTTTTAAAAAAAGAAAAGTTAAATGGCTTGACCAGGGTCTCACAGCTAGCAAGTATGTGACAGAGAACCTTACTCAAAGTTTAGTGATCTTTCCACTATGCTATGAATCCAAGTTCTTATTCTGTCTTCCTTAATTTGAATTGTGGATTCCTGTCTCAAAATAATCCTTTCTCCTGGCATATGAAATTACTTCTTTGGAATTCTGTAAAATATTTTTGTTTTTATTCTCACAGTAGGGGCCCTGTTACTTTCTTTGTATGGAGCATAAGAATACATGGCATTTTAAAAGTCTATAGATAGCAAGAAAATGAGGAACCCAAAATGCAGATGGTACAGTGAGGGTGTGTGGGAATCCCTGCAGAGTCCAATCTGTTGGGGGTTTATGTGGATACTTAAAAGGTTATTTTCCTCTTTTTGGTGCTTCTTTTGTTATATTTTCATTCAGGCTCCCCTCTCTCCTCTACCATTTGGATCCCTGTGTAGGGGACAAGTGTTCATGTGTGCCAAGAAGGCCCGTTTATATCCATAATCATATAAGAACAGGAACATAGTAAGTGCCTGAATTTTATTTCTGACTTTGGTTTCATAAGACTTCTGTGTTTTAAAGGTAATGTTTTAGCCTTCTTCTCCAAAAGAAGAACCTTCAGTTATGCATAAAATAAGATGCCCATTTTCAGTGCATTATTCTGAAATGTGGATTTCTATATCACATAAATTGAAATGAATGATAAAGGGTGCTTTCTCTCTGGAAGATCAGGTCACTTCCCAGGATACCATGATATTTATGGGAAGAGTTAAGACTGGAGGTTAGCTCTTTCTGTTGGACTTTTAAGACCTGATAGACTCTTGGGCAAGGATAGTGCCCCTAACAAGATCTGGTAAAAATATATTTGCTTGGAGACTTGAAAATCTTATTGAAAGTGTTTTGGACTAAAACAAGGAGGTGGCTGGGGTGGGGGGGGCAGAGAAAACTGCCTCCATGTATCCACCAAACTAGATACCACAGAGTAAGTACAATACATGAAGAATAGTGATAGAAATGCCCAGAAATTTACAAGAAAGACTTCAGCAATAAAGTAACTGGCCTTTGATGTCTATGGACAAGTCCACAAAATATTGGTAATGAAAGATGTGAATGAGATAATCTAAAACAAGGAAGTGAGACTTGATAATCTACTGTGGCTCTGGAATTAGGGTTCCAAAAAGAACTGGATATGTAAAAGTCAATGGCTGTGAGTGTGGGGTAGGGGTGGCAAAATTGCATTAAAAAAAGATCTATTCACATGAGGAAATATAAAAACTAGAATGGGGAAGGAACATGAAATCAGGGTTGAAGATAATGGAAACAAAAAAAAAGCAAGATTGTCTTCAGGTTTTATTATAGACACAAAGTATATACTTCTACGTATACTGGCCATAAAGAGAACATAGATGAAGAGTTGGTTAATTCAATTACAAGCCAGTCACAGCAGTAATAGAGGACCCCAATTACCTGGACGTGGCTGAAGCTCCCTCTGTGCATAAAGCTGAGCAGCTAATGATTCCTTAATCTTAATGATAATGTTCTCTCTGAAAAGGCAGAGAGAACACAGAAGGGAACTTCTTTCTAGATCCTTTCTAATGAACAAGGTAATAATAGTTCTTGGGGGTGGAAACAATGGCAACCCTGAGTAGTAGAGAGGAATAACTATACTTTGTTAGAATTCCTGATAGGAGAAGAAAGTCAAACAAAATCTGATATTCACTTTAAACTTTTGGAAAGCAAATTTAAAAGGGGCTAGAGAAAAGGTATGTAGGATTCCATGAACTAAAATTCTACAGTGGAAGTTAGGCCACATGAGAGATAAAATTCTCAAGAATGAAATACTGATGATAAAACAAGGAATAATTCTGATGAGGAGAAGTGGGGAGGGTTATTTAGAGAGACATATGAATGCACGGGGAATTCATTAGTCAATTGAGTTTTAAAAAGTTATACAAAAAATGAAAGCAAAGGTTAAGTGATGGAGAATGAAAATAAAAACATGAATATCAGCAGCATAAAGCCCAGATGTTATGTAGGAAACTTAAGGACTACAAAAAGGACTTTGAAAAAGTTATATTTGGGTGTCAAAGGAGAATCAGAAAGGGACAGGACAATTTCCTGATGTGGATATGTTGTGATTTGGAGTGCTGGGAATCCCCATATACAAGATTATAGAGGATCTGCCTGGAAAGAATTTGACCACTCAAACCTTCTTTCAGTCAAGGTAGTGAGGTTTTATTACACCACCAGTTAGGAGGGCAAGATTCCTAGTAAATCTGCAGTACTGTTTTGCCAGTAGGAGCAGTCAGCATTCCTAGGGAGTCTGTGAATTTGATGAGGGTGGGAATAATACTTATTTACAAGAAAAACCAGAAGATCTGGATGGGATTAAGGAGTGGTAAATAGTCTGGGGTGGGTCAGGTGCAGACAATGAAAGGAATTTAGTGGTCAGAGAGCCGCAGTGAGAGGGCAATTAAATAAATAGACTGGGATGGACCAGATACCTTAGGCAAATCACCAGTGACCTGAGCTCCTGAAATGTGTGGAAAAGTTCAGGGGCAAAGACATGGTCTTTTCCTTTTAGAGTTCCAGGTCCCACAACCCTATCAGATAGGACAATGATTTAAAAAAAAACAAAAGCAGAGAAGACAGAACTAAATACTCAAATATTACAGCTTTTGTTTTCTCTGCCTTGAACACTGGGTTTTAGATTGGAAAGACAGGACAATACAGTATTATAGATAGATAGATAGATAGATAGATAGATAGATAGATAGATAGATATGTATGTGTGTATGTACATATATATGTGTGTATGTATACATACATACACATACATATGCTTTATTTCTGTTCAATTGTGTCTGACGTCATGACATCATGGACCACACCATGCCACTACTGTCCATAGAGTTTTTCTTGGCAAAGGTACTAGAATGGTTTACCATTTCCTTCTGTAGTAGATTACGGCAAACAGAGGTTAAGTTACTTGCCCAATGTTACATAGTAAGTGGCTGAGGCCAAATTTAAATTCAGGTCTTGCTGATGCTAAGCCAGCTCTCTATCCACTGAGCCATATATATGTATGTATGTATGTATGTATGTATGTGTGTATGTATGTGTGTATATATATATATAGTGTGTGTGTGTGTATGCATATGTGTATATTTGCCTTTGGTGAACTGCCCAGATAAACTAAATTCCAGAGTATTGGCTGATGTGATTGCTGATCTTTCAGTGATCTTTGAAAGATCTTAGAGAGAGGGAGAAGTACCATTGGGCAGGAAGAGGTCAGATAGCATCCTAAGTTTTAAAAACTGGAAAGTGTAGTCTACAAATTATGGGCCTCCAAATTCTGCCCTTGTCTTCCTCCCAAAGACAGAAGTTTTCACTAGAGTCAGGTAAATGGGAGATCAGAATGGAAAAGCTGGCAGTAAAACCCTGATCTTGGCAAGAGCTGTTGTCCAAGGACTGAAAAATGACCTTCAGGGAGAGGGCCTGGAGCCACTGAAGCTTTTGCCCTGAGTTCCTGGTCTTTGCTGAGCTTCCAGCTGTCAAGGCCTGACGGGTTTGAAATGAAGGGACTAAATTTGGCAGTAAGTCTAGATGTCCTTGGGGCTGAGTCAGGACAGAGGTCACTCATGCCTCCAGACCATGTGTTCCCCTATGGGCCTGTGGTGAAGAAATACCACAGTGCCAGCTCTGAAGCTCATGGGATCCATCACTGTCTCCTAGAGGTGTGTATTACTAGAAGCTGAGATAAGAGACATTGGGGCAGGAATACAAAGGAAGCCAATGCCTTCCCTACCCAACGTTGTGAGAGGAGGATGGAGAGAGGGCTCTGGTTCAACTAAAAATGATAGCTGACCTTTATATAGCATTTTAATGTTTGTAAATTGCTTCATACATAATCTTCTACTGTCTTGTTCACAACTTCTCTGTAAGGCAAGCCAGCCTCAGCCTTAACGCCTTGTCTCACCATTCCTAGCCTTCTAGATACTGTCAAGGCGAGACTAAGGACAGAATTCAGCCTCTGTTGAGGGCTGGAGTGTGCATGCGTGTGTGTGTGTGTGTGTGTGTGTGAGAGAGAGAGAGAGAGAGAGAAATATTTGGGAATGCAATTTCACATTATTCTACCATCTCAGAGTTGGTTTAATGAACTCATCAGCAGGACACATCTTCTATTTGTGCATAAAGGAACTATGAACTTCATTGTTCTTATTATAATTAGATCTTTTTGTTATATCTGAGTTGGAAGAGGCCGGGGATAGGAGTGAGGAAATTGGAGTCCCACTTCTGACCGTCAAGACTGTCTGCAAGCTGCATCAATTCAGTTAGCCTCCTTTGCCCTCACTTTCCTCATCTGTGAGAAAGGCACTGAAAATTCCTCACCCTTTGGATTTTACAGGCTTGTTATAAGGAAAAACTAAGATGATAACAGAGAAAATGCTTTGAAAGAAGCGTTGCCTTTGGGAGATTATGATTGCATATTGTATGATACTATTAGTTTTATTAATAACATGTATCCTGCAGAGAGGATAGTCAAATTGTTCTTGACTCTGTTGGAAAGTCTTATTTGATAAACTGATCTCTCTCCATTCAGACCTCATTTGTCCTAAGACTGGCTCTATTTCAAGACCTACTTTCTCTCCCAGGTTATGTTTTTCAGTGTTTGATCTTCTTTCTATTAGTGTATCTCTCTGTCTCTTCTTCCAAATGACTTCCTGGCACTTGATCTCTGTCCATTAAAAGTACTTTCTTTATCTTCCTTGTCTGGGCTAAGGATCTATGCATCCATTGACAATTGGCTGCATGCATGGAACATGGTGAATTTTCCCTCACCTTCAGCCAGTTGGATCAGATCATGGTTGATACATGAGACTAATATGACAGCCAGCCAGAGAGAGAAAACAAAATGTCTTCATTAGGAGAAACCCTTTAGAATAAATAAAATCCTTTAGAAAGGATTTAGTATTGTTAGTACTATCAACATTAAAGGTATGCTAATGAGGGCAGTACATAAACGCAGAACCTTCATCATTATATGCCTGTGAAATCTGGACAGTCTACCAGCACCATGCCAGGAAACTGAATCACTTCCATTTGAATTATCTTAGGAGATTCTGAAGATCACCTGACAAGATAAAATTATGGATACTGAGATCTTTCTCTACCTAAACTGCTAAGTATTTAAATTCTATTGCAGAGAATGCAACTTCTGATGTGCTGGCCATGTGGTTCAAATGCCAAATGTGCATTTGCCTAGAAGATTATTTATGGAGAACTCACAGTAGGCAAGTGCTCACCTGGAGGTCAGAAGAAGTGATACAAGAATACACTCAAGGTCTCTCTGAAGAATGCTGGAATCATGTGAGTGACATGGGAGATACTGGCATAGGATTGCCAGGCATGGTATGCCAACATCAAAGAAGATGCTGTGCTCTATGAAAAAAGCAAAATTGCAGTAACTCAAAAGAAATGTGAGACATAGAAATTTAGAGATATTTCTACTCCTGTCATAAAGCCTTCCAAGCTCATATTGATCTGATCAGCTAGAGTTGGACACACTGGACATTGACTCCAATGTAGTGATGTCAATTTGGTCCCCTTCAAGAATGAAGGACTGTAACAATCCATGAGGATATACCGTATCTACTATATAACATACTAATGTGTGCTAGAGTATACCTTATTAACTGTATGCCATATACTATATGTATATTGTATACCTTGTGCTATACAATATGCTCTAATAGATGGTCTGCATATATAATATAGTAGCTAGTATCATCTATACTGTAATATAGTTAATGCGATAGTATATGGTATAGTATGATATATAGTAGGGCAGGCATCACTTTATGAGAAGCCACTCTGGATCCTTCTTTCCAGCCTGATTCATGGATTATGCTATTTTATAAGCCTGGCTTTCTGGGCTCCTGGCTTCTTTCCTCCGCACAAACTGACTCTCAAGCCTACCAGTTCAAATCTGTTAACAACTCATTCACAACTTTTCAAGATTTTGTGAGATAGTCTGGTGAAGAATGGTGTGAAGAAGGAGAAGGAGGAGGAG
The DNA here is from genome assembly GCA_023548195.1 of Bettongia penicillata ogilbyi. NCBI lineage: Eukaryota > Metazoa > Chordata > Mammalia > Diprotodontia > Potoroidae > Bettongia > Bettongia penicillata. Next base: position 1,815,366 of record JAJHZJ010000624.1, on the reverse strand, counting down.
GAAGGGGAGGAGGAGAAGGAGGGGAAGGAGGAGAAGGAATGTTGTCATGCTTAATTCCCATTTTGCTCTTTTGGTTATATAAAGAAAAGTCCATCAAATGACCAGAGCAGCCATCTGTCGAGTTAATTTTAAGCCAGATGAAGAGACCCTGACTCTTCATGTTGGCCATATTGGCCTTGTTGTTCCTGAGTACATACCCCAAAATATGAAATAGTTTTAGAAAGTTGTTTGGTAGAAGAGAGTGAACCAGAAAGGGAGTGACTCTCTGTTCCCAGATTCCGGAAGATTCACATTTTACAGGATTTTGACAAACGTTTCCCACACAGGAACCCCACATACCCCACATATGCTGAGCAACCTGATATGAGTAACTGTAAGCTAAACAGAAACTTGAGATGGACTCCTCAAGTTTGTGTGCGTGTGGTAACCCCAAACAAAAAATGTTTTGGGCACATGTAGGACCTGGGGGAATCAGAAATACCTCGTAGCCATCTCTGGCACTCCTAGGGAATTACTGGGGTCAAGGGACACTGGATATGGACAACTTTTGATCATATAAGGGTTGAATTTAGACAATATAACAATTTTTTCCTAGCAGTATAATAAATTAATTTCTCCGCTATTTCCTCCTTTTAGACTTTTCCAAATCCAACATTCTCATATTAGCAAAAGTATAATTACAGAAGAAAAAAACTGCATTAAGCTGCCAAAGGCAGTTCGTTGAAACAATCTGAATCAAAGGAAGCATATTCATTACCCATCTTGTCTAAACTTGATATAATTCCCTTAAGGAGGGGTAAGGGTCAGATTGGTAACAAACTATTTCCAGTGTCTCATAATCAGTGGGATCAGTGTGAGTGGCTATAAATTAGCAGCTTAAATTTACAATAGGAAGCAAGTGTCCTGTGGCCATGAGTATTACATAAATCATAATCCCATGTTTCCCTCAATGTCATAAAAGGTGAGTAAGCTTAGTTAAGCAGAGTTATAGTCTTACATGTTCTTTAAGTAGGCAAACCTCATTAAACTGACTATTTGTAAATTGTCAGGTTTTAGATTAAACTACATTTAGAGTGTTCACAATGGACTGATTGAGGGGTGATTTACATATTGCCAGGGTAATCAAGAAACTCAGTGTCAGGAAAATCTTTTCTTATTTAACTAGGTAATAACTATATCATTTGGGGGACATTCAAACTTCCCTTCTACTTGAGAAATGTCAAACAGTTAATATTATTATCTCATAAGCCAAGTATTTATTAGATGAGGTGAATAAAACAGAAAATAGGTGTTTGGTTGACAAAAAGTTGCAGGAGAAATGGCTCTGATCCCCAAACAATAAATAAAAGGAATTAGGGCAATTTATCTTCTAGGGAAACATAAATATCTTGAAACAAAAGCCAAAGTAACACAATAATCATCATCAATATTAAATAACATGAAGACTCCTTATAACTCACTCCCAATGTCCATTTAGTCAGCATATTTTGAGTCACAAGATCCATGCTATTATTTGGTGCCTGGAAACATCTTCCCTTGGACATTCTGGAATAGATCTTATTCTCAGGGCAACTCTACAGGGACTTCCTCCTACAAGATCTGCTTCTCAAGTTTCAAGTTACTTCCAGAGATTCCCTAGATAATTCTACTAAAATCTGCCAGTAAGAAGACTCAATACAATTTAGTACAACCTCTTAAATTTTGTTTTCTAGGAACTAGTTTATGTGGTGAAAACGAGCTCAAATCTTATGGAGCTAGTCCTATTAATGACAGAGCTATAAGAAGGTCATCAAATTAAGAGCCCATAGTTTACCTGAAACTATCAAGAAAACTTCAGTTTTTACATACCACTACTCTTTTTATCTTTAACCACTATATGGCCAATGCCATTAACAGGCTGAAGGAAAAATCTTTTTTAAAAAGGATCCATGAGGGTCTAACTTGTAAAATGAGACATCTGTCTCTATATGTTATCAGGGACTTCAAAATAGGAAAAAAGACATGACTTAAAAGTTTCCTTATATTTATTAGTCCAATTTTATATTTTAAATCCTTAATCCAATGAAAACTTATTATCAAAACATACTCAAAGCCTATATATTCCATTAGAAACATTTGGAAGTCAATCATATGCAAATATACTTATTTCTAATTTTGAAGGAATTATTTTCTTCAGTGAACTTTTGGACTTCTTTTTCTATTTGGCCAATCCTGCTTTTTAAGGCATTCTTCTCCTCATTAGCTTTTTGCACCTCTTTTGCCATTTGGGTTAGTCTGTTTTTTAAGGGGCTTTCTTCAGTACTTTTTGGGTGTCCTTTATCAAGCTGCTGACTCATTTTTCATGCTTTTTTGCATCACTTTCATTTCTCTTCCTAATTTTTCCTCTACTTCTTTTACTTGGTTTTCAAAATTCTTTTTGAGGTTTTTCCATGACCAATTCATATTTTTCTTGGAGGCTTTTGATGTAGGTGCTTTGATTTTGTTGTCTTCTCCTGGTTGTATGTTGTGATCTTCTTTGTCACCAAAGTAAGATTCTATAGTCTAGTTTTTTTGTTCTGTTTGCTCATGTTCCCAGCCAGATACAGACCTCTTTGTCAAGGTAGGACTCTGCTGCCAATGGGAGTGATGGTGGGTGTACTGTCCCAGGCTTTAGGGGTTTTGGATCAACTGCTTAATCCCCCACCATTCTGTGAGCCCAGAGCTCTAGAAGCAACCACCACCACCCCTGCTGCTACTGCTGCCACCACTGCTGCCACTGCTGCCACTGCTGCTGTCACTGCCACCACCCTCACCACCCTGGGACTGAGGCTGGACTGTGCACTCCTCTTTCACCTGGGTCCCACAGAGTTTTCCCAATGATCTTTTTGGCAGAAGTTGGGAAACTGCCACAGCTGCCAGCGATTCAGTCCCCTGAGGACTACTCCAACCCTGTCTGTGCTGGCATGGCCCACACCAGACCATTCTCCACTCCGCTCCCAGCCACATGCAATAAATGCTTCCTGGAGATTTGTCTCAATCTGTCATTTTGTGGGTTCTGCAACTCTAAGAATTTATTTAGCATCATTTTTTACAGGTATTAAGAGTTTGAGGGGAGAGCTCAAGGAAGTCCCTGCTTTTACTGTACCATCTTGGTTCTGCTCCCTTCTCTATATCTATTTCTAGTTCTTAGAGAAAACAGTCTGTTCTTGTTGCTTGCTCAAAGTTTACTACTCCATTAAAAATATATTTTTATATATATATATAATCCTCATATCATCCTGAAAGAATGAGATACTTTAAGGATTTAATCTCATACATGAATATATAACTATTAGCAAGGAGATGGCAAACCTAAGAATTTATTTACCTAATTGCTTAGGATATGAAGTTAATCTCAAATTTAGATTAAAAGTAGTAAAATATTTCGTGCTTAAGTCCTATTAGAGTAACTCAGAGATGTTTTAGTATTAATCTATTAATAAATAGAATAATTAATTAATACATTGATATTAATAGATTTAGTATTTCAGTGACAAAAACTTCTACAATTCACCTACCCTGATTATAGACATTTGCTATGAAAGGATAAAAGGAGAATATCAAGACATAGTTACAACAATATCACAGCAGATCAAGCAGATCATAGTTATAACAATATCAATATGTATAGTTATATAACATAGTTATAACAATATCAAGATATTATAACAATATCTGGACTATAGAATCTTACTTTGGTGACAAAGAAGATCACAACATACAACCAGGAGAAGACAATAAAATCAAAGCACCTACATCAAAAGCCTCCAAGAAAAATATGAATTGGTCATGGAAAAACCTCAAAAAGAATTTTGAAAACCAAGTAAAAGAAGTAGAGGAAAAATTAGGAAGAGAAATGAAAGTGATGCAAAAAAGCATGAAAAATGAGTCAGCAGCTTGCTAAAGGAGACCCAAAAAGTACTGAAGAAAGCACCTTAAAAAACAGACTAACCCAAATGGCAAAAGAGGAGCAAACAAGTTATAACAATATCAACAATATCAAGATTATCACAAAATATCATAACCAGGTTTAGAATAAGCCAAGTGGTAAATTTCCTGGTCAGAAAGGAAATAGCACAAGGGAAAACTGAGCCAAGAGGCTCCTATCTTTACCCATGCAAGGTCATCCCGTCAACTTTCCCAGGTGTAGATACCAGCCTGTAGCAGTTTTCAAACAGCACTCCCTTTGGGTAAAACTTGGCATTTCCCTTAAATAGTGGACTGTTGGCTTAATGACAATTTAGACAATCATACTTCAAATCAAAATTCAGAATATCAAATTATAGTTCCAGGATATTTTACCACAAATAGCAAAATTACACCAGCCATAGGTTAGGGTTTGAATATTATTGATTTCCTCATATTATAGTAACAGTTAACAATGAGCACATATAATCTTATTTATCCTTCACTTATAAATTAAGAATAATCAAATTCTGGAGTTTTATATAGTAAATATATAATAGTTGATTAAAAAAAAAACAGAAAAAATGCTGGCAATTGTAAGCCTCCAGATAACAGACATCTATATTGCCTATTTATTCCTAAGCCAAAAATGAAATCTTTGAATATCAGCTCTATTGTTACTAAGTTAGCTCAAAGATATAACTTCAAAATATACTATTCCATATATGTTTTTATGACATATGAAAACATAATATATTTTAATAAGCAGTGGCAAAACAATCTCTCAGATAAAACTCTCTACTACAAGCAAACAGAAGTTCCCCCATTTTGACTGGGAGTGGTTCAAGTTTCTCAAACTTCATTACTTTAGAACTTTACAATGTGCTATCAGCAAGGCTGATAAAATCATATGACCCTGCCCAAATAGACCCTGTCCTAAAACTTTATCTATTTTAAAGCAAAACATACCTAATGAAATACTTAAGTTTTCAAACATTGTGACCACATTCTTAACAACTTAATTCATTATTTACAGCATTCTGATTAAAAGAGAAACTTATTTTCTAGTGATACAATTGCAACACACTCTGGGTATAAGTTTTCAAGTTAATATCATTTCTTATACAATGGATTCCCCAAATAATATAAACAATATTATGGATTTTTTTAAACATCATGCAAAACTTTTTGCCAGTTAAATAATAACAAATCATTTGAATGCATTTCTGAATCCTCTTAAATAGAAAATTACCACCTATAAATTTGACGTTCTATACCAATTGTTTTTAAAATCCAGAATAGGATAATTATAATAAATTATAACAAAATAATAATTATAATAAAAATAATAATAGCTAACATTTATATAGTACTTACCATGTGCCAGGCACTGTACTAAGCATTTTGAAATTTATTTAATTGACTCCTCACAATATTCTCATCCCATTTTACAGATAAGGAAACCGAGGTAAATAAAGTAACTTGCTTAAGGTCACACATGTCTGAGATCAGATTTGAACTCGTTTTCTTGATCCATGCATTTTCCAAACATATTGCCTTAATGCCGGATATCAAACATATTTTTCATTAAGTTCTGATTTATCACAGTTGTCCTATTTGGGGAATACATATCACTGTAAATGGGACCACATTATGATTTAGTTTCAGGACAAACTTCAACCAGATGAAATCTGGACTTACAATCACTAATAGTAACATGCAAAATCTCAATTTTCCCAGTGACCAGAAGCTTAAATTATAGAGCCCATTGCTTTCAGTTAATTTTCTTTTCTTTTGGTTATTATTAATTCTTGAAAAGACAAATTCAATCCAAACCAATCCAATAAACATTTACATTCAGTAGACTTCAACAAGCTGAATTTCAAAGGAGTAAAGAATAATTTATTAGGGAGGAAATGAAGACAGTATATGCAGACTAACCTTCCTAGAAGTTTTGCAGTAAAGAGGAGATAGGAGCAATAGCTTAAGGAAGGACATTTGCAAACTGAAGAGCATCCAGAGGAAGGATTACGAAGATAGAGGGGTGCCTCAAACTCATGCCATATAAAGAATATTTGAAGGAACTAGATACATTTAGCCTAAGGATGATGAGACTTAGGGAGGAGGCCATGAGATCTATGCTCAAGCAAAGTGAAAGACTGTCATGAAAAAGAGAGATTAGATTTCTCTGTTGACCCTGGGGACTAAGAACTAAGAACAGTCAGAAGTGGCAGAGGAGCGTGTTTTTAATTTAATATAAGGAAAAAATCTACCTAAAAATTAGAGCTATTCTAAAATGGATGGGTTTCCTTTAGAAATAATAGATTCCCCCCTCACTAGGGACTATACATTGGAGATGTTGTCAGGGGGATTTTTGGTTGGATAGGTGTTTTTTGTTTTCAGTCATTCAATCATGTCTGACTCTTCATGACTATAACATGCTAACACTGTGTATGGAGTTCTCCTCCAAAGATACAGGAGTGTTTTGCCATTTCCTTCTTCAGCTCATTTTACAGATGAGGAAACTGAGACAAATAAGGTCAAGTGACTTACCCAGGTCACTCAGCGGATGAGTATCTAAGGTCATATTTGAACTCAGGTCTTCCTGACTTTAAACCCAATATTCTATCCAATGAGCCACCTAGCTGCCTCCTTGGTCAGGTTTTAGATGATGCTTTTTGAGATTCTGTGCACATAATAAGATCAAGTGAGGATTTCCTTAGGATAAGAAAGACTTAAATATATTTATAGGGTGAGGAAAAGGACCCAAGAAAAAGGGAGAGAATGAATATGAAAGAGGAAAGGAATCATGGAAAGAGCAAGGTCCTGTTAGAGATAAATGATGGTAGCAGGAATATGTATATATATATTTTACATTTTCACCTTAGTCATGTTGAATAGAAAAATTAAACTTATTGGGAGAAAACATAAAACAAAACAAAACATAATACAAAAGAAAATGGTCTGCTTCAATCTGTGATCCATTTCCATAGTTCTTTCCCTGGATGTGGAAGACATTTTGCCTCATAAGTCCATTAGGGAGTTTTTGGATCCTTGCATTGCTGTGAAATACTAAGTCTACCAGAAAAATTCCTTGCACACTGGTTCTTACTGTGTACAAAGTTCTCCTAGTTCTGCTACTTTCACTTAGCATCAGTTCACATAAGTCTTTCCAGGCCTCTCTGAAGTCTTCCTGTTCATCGTTTCTTATAGCACAATAGTATTCCATTACATTCATATGCCACAACTTGTTCAGCCATTCCCCAATTGATGGGCATTCCCTTGATTTCCACTTTTTGGCTAAAACAAAGAGGGCTGCTATAAATATTTTTGTACATATGGGACCCTTTCCCATTTTTATGATCTCTTGGGGATACAGTCCTAGAAGTGATATTCCTGAGTCAAAGGGTATGCACATTTTTGTTGCCCTTTGTGCAATAGTTCCAAATTGCTTTCCAGAACGGTTGGATCAACTCATAGCTCCACCAAAAATGAATTAGTGTTCCAACTCTCCCACATCTTCTCCAACATTTATCATCTTCCTGTTTTGTCGTATTAGCCAGTGTGATAGGTGTGATGTGGTACCTCAGAGTTGTTTTGATTTGCATCTCTAATCAATAGTGATTTAGAGCATTTTTTTATATGACTATAGATAGCTTTAATTTCTTCCTCTGAAAACTGCCTGTCCATATTCTTTGACAATTTATCTATTGGGGAATGACTTGTATTCTTGTACATTTGACTCACTTCTCTATATATTTTAGAAATGAGGTCTTTATCACAGACATTAGTTGCAAAAATTCTTTCCCAGTTTTCTGCTTCCCTCCTAATCTTGATTGCATTGGGTTTGTTTGTGCAAAAACTTTTCAATTGAATGTAATCAAAATTGTCCATTTTGCACTTCTTAATGTTCTCTATCTCTTGTTTAGTAAAAAATTTCCCCATTCTCTGTAAATCTGACAAATACAGTATTCCTTGCTAAATTAGTTTGTTTATGGTATCAATCTTTATACCTAGATCATGTATCCATTTGGACTTTATTCTTGTACATGATGTCAGGCATTGGTCTATGCCCAGTTTCTGCCACACTGTTATCTAGTTTTCCTAGCAGTTTTTGTCAAACAGTGAGTTCTTATCCCAGAAGTTGGGGTCCTTGAGTTTATCAAACAGTAGATTGCTGTATTCATTGACTACTGTGTCTTGAGTACCTAACCTATTCCACTGGTCTGAATCTCTGTTTCTCAGTACCAAGTGATTTTGATGATTGTTGCTTTATAATACAGTTTGAGATCTGGTAGCACTAGGTCACCTTCCCTAGCATATCTTTTCATTAGTTCCCTTGATATTCTGGACCTTTTTTTCTTTCAGATGAATTTTGATATTATTTTTCTCGCTTTAGAAAATAATTATCTGGTAGTTTGATTGGTATGGCACTGAATAAGTAAATTAATTTAGGTAGAATTATAATTTTTATTATATTGACTCGGCCTACCCATGAGCAACTGATGTTTTTCCACTTACTTAGATTTTACTTTATTTGTGTGAAAAATATTTTATTTTGTGTTAAAAGTATTTTATTTTAAAAGTATTTTATTTAATTGCATTCATATAGTCCCTGGGTTTGTTTTGGCAGGTAGACTCCCAGATATTTTATAGTATCTACCATACCTTTAAATGGGATTTCTCTTTCTACCTCTTGCTGTTGGACTTTCTTAGTAATATATAGAAATGGAGATGGTTTGTGGGTTTATTTTGTAACCTGCAACTTTGCCAAAGTTGTTTATTACTTCAAATAGTTTTTTTTACTTGATTCTCTGGGATTCCCTAAGTATATCATCATATCATCTGCAAAGAGTGATAACTTAGTTTCTTCTTTGTCTATTCTAATTCCTTCAATTTGTTTTTCTTATCTTATTGCTACAGCTAACATGTCTAGTACCATATTGAATAACAGTGCTGAAAATGGACATGCTTGCTTCACCTCGAATCTTATAGGAAATTCATCTAGCTTATCCCCATTGCATGTAATGTTTGCTGATGGTTTTAGGTAGACACTGCTCTTTATTTTATAGAAAGTTCCATTTATTCCTGTGCTCTCCAGTATTTTTAATAGGAATGGATGTTGTATTTTGTCAAAAGCTTTTTCTGCATCTATTGAGATAATCATGTGGTTTCTGTTAGTTTTGTTGTCAATATGATCAATAATGCTAATAGTTTTCCTAATATTGAACCAGCCCTGCAATTCTGGTATAAATCCTATCTGATCATCATGTATTATTCTTGTGATAAGTTGCTGTATTATTTTGCTACTATCTTATTTAAAATTTTTGCATCCATATTCATTAGAGAAATTGGTCTTTAATTTTCTTTCTCTGTTTTGGTTCTTCCTGGTTTAGTTGTCAGAATGATATTTGTATCATAAAAGGAATTTGGTAGGACTCCTTCCCCAATTTTCCCAAATAGTCTATATGGTATTGGAATTAACTGTTCTTTAAATGTTTGATAGAATTCACTTGTAAATCCATCTGACCCAGGAGATGTTTTCCTATGGAATTCATTGATGGCTTGTTCAATTTATTTTTCTGAGATGGGGTGATTTAAGTATTCAACTTCCTCTTCTGTTAATCTGGGCAATTTATATTTTTTAAAATAACCATCTATCTCATGTAAATTGTCGAATTCATGGGCATGCAGTTTGGCAAAATAATGTCTAATTTTTGTTTTAATTTTCTTCACATTGGAAGTTAGTTCACCCTTTTCATTTTTGATATTGGTAATTTGTTTTTCTTCTTTTTTTAAATCAAATTGACCAAAGGTTTATCAATTTTATTGGTTTTTTTCATAAAACCAACTCTTAATTTTATTTATTAGTTGAATAGTTTTCTTAATTTCAGTTTTATTGACCTCTCCTTTGATTTTCAGCATTTCTAATTCGGTATTTACTTGGGGATTTCCAATTTGTTCTTTTTCTAGCCTTTTCAGCTGCATGCCCAATTCACTGATCTCCTCTTTCTCTATTTTATTCATGTAGGCCTTCAAGGGCAGCTAGGTGGTGCATTGGATAGAGCACCAGTGCAGGAGTCAGGAGGACCCGAGTTCAAATTTCACCTCAGACACTTGACGCTCACTAACTGTGTGACCTTGGGCAAGTCGCTTAACCCCAATTGCCTCATCCTGGGTCATCTCCAGTCATCCTGATGAATATCTGGTCACTGGATTCAGATGGCTCTGGAGGAGAAGTGAGGCTGGTGACCCTCCCTCACTCAAAATAAAGTCAGATGCAAGTCATGTCATCATTTCTCTGATGGCATGGTCTTCTTCAGTTACAAAGGATGAACACATACATACATGTAGGCCTTCAAAGATATAAAGCTTCCCCTAAGAACTGTTTTTTCAGTATCCCATAAGATTTTATTATTGTCATTATTTTTCATTAAATAATATCATAAATAACTTTATGTAATTTATTTTAAATAATAAATAATTTTCATTATTTCATATTATATTTTCATTATTGTCATTATATTTTCATTATTGTCATTCTCTTGAATGAAGTTGTTGATTGTTTCTATGATTTGTTGTTTAACCCACTCATTCTTTAGGATTAGATTATTTAGTTTACAATTAATTTTTGGTTTATCTTTCTGTGGCCTTTTGTTACATATAATTTTTATTGTTTTATGATCTAAGAAGAATGCATTGACTATCTCTGCCTTTCTGCACTGGATTGTGAGGTTTTTATGCCTTGTACATGGTCAATTTTTGTATATGTGCCATGCACTGCTGAGAAAAAGATGTATTCCTTTCTATCCCCTTTCAGTTTTCTAAAGAGATCTATCATATCTACCTTATCCAGAGTTCTATTCACCTCCTTAACTTCTTTCTTGTTTATTTTGAGGTTAGATTTATCAAGTCCAGAGAGGAGCTGTGATGTAATTTACCTTTTTCTACCTCTTCCTTTTCACATCTCCCATTACAATCCCTTTGCACCCTTAAATCACATTTTTATCATGATATCGTTTACTTAATACCTACTCCCTCAATCTATGCATATCCCTTTTATATATCATAATAAATATACAATTCTCAAGATTAAGAAGTATCATCTTCCCTTACAGGGATGTAAACAGTTTGCCCAAAATGAATAACAAGTTTTTTTTCTCCCTGTTTACCTTTTTATGACTCTCTTGGGACTGGTGTTTAAAGATTGAATTTTCTATTGAGCTCTAGGCTTTTTAACAGGAAGGTCTGGAAATCCCTTATTTCACTGAATGTCCATCTCCTTTCCTACCTTTGATCGCTTAATGTAGAAGTTGCAAGGTCCTGTGTAATCCTGACTGTAGCTCCGCGATATTTGAATGGCTTCTTTCTGACTGCCTGCAGTATTTTCTCCTTCACTTGACAGTTCTGGAATTTGGAAATGATATTCGTTGGTATTTTTAGTTTGGGATCCCTTTCAGGAGGTGAATAATGGATTCTTTTAATGACTATCTTGCCCTCTGTATCTAGGACTTCTGGGCAGTTTTCCTTGATGTTTTCTTGGAAGATATTGTCCAGGTTGTTTTTTTTTTTTCCATTATGGCTTTCTGAGAGACTGATAATTCTTAGATTTTCTCTCCTGCATCTATTTTCCAGATAAGTTGTTTTTCCAATTAGATATTTTACATTTTCTTATATCTTTTCATTTTGTTTGACTAGTTCTTGATGCCTCATAGATTCGTTAGCTTCTACTTGCCTGATTCTAATTTCTATCAGTTTGTTTTCTTCAGTTAACTTTTGCATCTCCTTTTCCATCTGTCCAATTGTTCCTTTTAAGGAGTTATTTTTGCCAGTTAGTTTTTGTACTTCCTTTCCCATTTGTCCAATTTTTCTTTTTAAGGAGCTGTTCTCTTCAGTGAATTCTTTTTTCTTTTAATTCTTTTAAAATCATTGGTCAGTTTTTCTTCTATTTCTCTAATTTGATTTTTAAAATCCTTCTTGAGGTCATCCAAGAATGCCCTTTGGGTTTGAGAGCAGTTTTGAAGTTTCAGATGGGAGTACAGTCTCCATGCTGACCTCTTTGGTATTCATGTTTTGATCCTTGTCCCCGTAGAAAGTTTCTGTGGTCTTTTCTGGTTTTCTTCTTACTCATGATGATCACCCTTTTCCTGACTTTTAAAGTAGATATCTGCTTCTGGGGCACAAGGGGCTCTGTCCAACAGTTATTGTGCCTAGAACTTGAGGCTTTGCATATTATGGCATTTGGTTCTTCAGCTAGAAGCTAAAATGCTGCAGCTTACCTGGTGCTGAGCTGGCTGGTCTTCAAAAGCAGAGACCAGGTGAAGTCTTTCTGGGTTTCCCCAGAGTTACCCTGGAGTTAGCTGTATTAAGTGTGGGAGAAGAGTAGTCTGGTCACAGCAGGTCTCCTCTGCTGAGCTGGAACATAGGCAAGCTCAGCAGTTAGTGAACTTGTCTGGGCTAGTGTCTTCATGATTCCCTTGGGGTGCTGAGGCAAGCCTGGGGTCCTGGTGTTGGCAGTTGAGGGCTCCATCCCCTAGGGCTCAGAATCTTCTCTTGGTTTGATGAGATGGGGCTGTCTAGAATAGTTCTGGTACTGCACTGGTCCCCTTCAGCCACAGCAAGAGGGACACCTCTTTTCGATTTTCTAACCTCATGGGCTAAGAGACTGTTTGGCCCTTTGGCTCATCCCAGTGTTTCAGGATTTTTTGGGGGAAATATTTTATGTATTTTTCAAGGTCAACAAGGGGAGGGGTAGAACATTTACTGATCACTCCTCCATCTTTGCTCCCGCAGGTTCAAGTCCAGTTAACTTACTTTCAAAGACACATGGTGACAAGTCTCTCATTCCAGTCCCCTCTTTTTGGAGTCCATGAAGCTATAAGAATTGGGACACACCTTTCTAATGGTCCTTTAAGGACAGAATTTTAGTATGTTACACTCCAATAATTCCATGCTGCAAATGTATTTCTAAGATTTTCTATTTGGTAAATATTATAACTTAAAAGAATGCATCTAAAATTGATAATAGATACTTCTCTAAAAAGTTTCTCCAGTCCTTGTTATCATAACAGAATCAAAACTCTTTTCAAACATTTTTCCAAAACTCCAAACTCTTGAATTTCAAACTCTCCATTCACAGTGTCAGTGCAAACAGACCCCATTTTCTTTAACTTTCCACCCAAATCTCCACCTATCTTTGCTTATTTAAACCTTCTCTCTTGCAAAAATTTTTTTTTCTTCCCAGTGGATTTTGATTAAAGCCTATCACCTTTGAAACTAACCTTTCATTTTACACTCTTGATTTCTCACTTCTCATTACTTTTACTGCTTTCTTAAATCTATCCCATTTTATTTCTCAATTGTACTCTAGGCTCATATCCCACTGAATCTGTCCTGTACAGATTTCCTTACGTAATAGCACTTATTTTTATGTTTTTACTTCTGGAGTTGCATAGTCTATTTTAGCTTAGGTGACTTTGCTACTAATTTACCTAAATAATTAAATTCTATTGAATAATTTCAATCTAATTTCAGTTTTGCTTGTTCTCCAGTAGGCAAAATCACCTTCTATAACAGTACATATATCATCCTCCAAGAAGGGGAGAGGGAGGCATGTGCTGTTCACATTTAATCTTAATCCTAGTGGTAAACTTCCAATATCCACTAAGATGCTTTAGCAATTATAAAACAAATTTGGAAATGTATAGTAAATGTATTAAATTTCAGTTACAAATTGTAGTTTCTAATTACATATTTTATAATGACATAAATTTCTATAAACCAGGAAAAAAAAAATTCCTTTCTTTTCTTGTTTTTATCTCTGCAATCTCCAACTCTGCCAGGGCTGTGAAGGCAGAGAGAAAGAAAGAATTCTTGGAAGGAAAAATTCTTTATTTGGACTTTTACCTTGATGCAAAACTCAGGATGAAGAGAATTAAAAGGAGTCTACTGTAAGTACATGAAAACAGCAACATGTTGACAGGCTGAACACTGGAGATTGGTAATGGCTTCAAGGTGAAGACAGCTTTTAGACAATCCAGATAAGTCCACCTCAGCAAAAAAAATGTTGGGCCTTTGTATCTCAGTCCTTCCCCCCCCCCACTCCCTCCCCTTTCCCACAAGATAGCAAGAATGTGACAATTTTCAGGTAAGGGTACCTGACAATAAGCAGGTGACACAAAAATCTGTAGACATAATATTTCCTTCCTCACCAGAGCCTCCCCCATCACTCATAAACTTGTTTGTTATTGTTGTGTTTGTCCTTTGTTCTCAAAGAGGACCTTGACATCAAGATGATGACATGACTTGCAGTTGACTTTGATTTGAGGGAAGGACGGTCACCAACCTCACTTTCTTCTCCTGAGTCATCATAGTATCTCCTTCCTCACCACAGCTTCCCCCAACACTGATAAACAGGGCTAGGAAAAATGGGAAACTGAATCAATATACCTTGCAGCAGAATCTTGGAGTTTTCCTTCTTATCTTCCACCGAAAGTCTAATAAAAATGTCAGTAAGAGTAAGTCCTTGCTTCATATTACAGATAGCTAGGAGAGCTGTTTTAAGTACGAGATTTCATTGGTCTTCTCCCCTCTTTTTTTTTATGGGGCACTAGGTGCTCCCTTTCAAAGTTTTCCAAGGTAAACAAGAACTTGTATACTCTAGAGAACTTCTGAAGTGGAAACCCCATCAAGTTCACCCCTCTAACCTACAGTCATCCTAAGTGAACCAGTATAGAATTCATGTCCATGTTCACCAGTATATCTGAGCTGCTATTGACTAGTTACAGATCAGATATCTCAGGAGAGTGGAAGAGAAAGAAAAAGAGAAAAAGAAAAAGTTGTACCACTTCCAAACTAATTTTAACCAAATTTTTAGGTATTTAGTGGTTGCATACCAAGCCCTTGTTTAGAGGATTGTTTATTTGAGTAGGGATTAGGGCACCCTGAGGGAATTTTAATTCCACCCAAATTCTTTCCTGGGTTAAAGCCAAGTACAGCCTCTTATTTTCCTGGATACCTGGAGTTGAGGCCTAGACTATGTGTGACTTGAAGTTGAGGATGCTCAAGGTGTGCTTGCTGTGTTCTATGTGATCTTGTATTGTTAGTCCCAACCATGCTCAGTCCTAGAATTATAGAGAACTATTCAGCTTCCATGGTCTAGGATACCCTTTGGGTTTATTCAGGCAATCTTTAGGGAATTTTATCACTGCCACTATTTTGTTGTTTACAAGAACGGAGCCCAAAATATGAAATAGTTGTAGGAGTAAATGTATTAGGTCATTTGGTTGAGGAGAATGATCTGGAATGGGAATGACTTTCTCTCCCCAGATTCCAGAAGATTTACATTATATAGGATGTTGACAAAGGTTTTCTGTGCATATCCTACATAGACAATTAAACAATTTTGCTGAGAGGTCAAGCTAAAAGCAAGGTGGAATTGAGGTAGACATGAGCAATTATAAATCAAAAACAGAAGCTTGGGGTGAAACCCCTCATTGGAATTCTGGAAGACTAGAATTCCCTTCTGGTTCTGGGGCTAAATACAGTAGCTGCGTTATCTTGGGCAAATCACTTGTCCCCGCTGACTCTCAGTTTTCTTAGCTATAAAATTAAGAGGATGGATTAAATGATCTCTAAAGTCTCTTCTATCTCAGATATTTTATTCTATATTCTCAGATTCTATTGAATCTGAACTCCATAAAACCCACTCTCCTGAGTTCCTTATTCTGTTCTTAGATTGGATTAAGCATTTACTGTGTGCCAGGCATTATGCTAAGTAGCATAAGGGAATTCAAAGAGGGGAGGAAGGTGTTGGGGTGGAGGGAAGTAGAAAAGCAGTTTAGCTGAGTTGTGTTGGAAATTGGTGTGGCTGGTATAGATCCTTTGAAGGAGGGGAGGAAAAGGAAGAAAGTTACCAGTTGAAAGAGGAGGCTGAAGAGGCTGAGTCAAAGAGAAGACAGAATTAGTTTCCCTTTGCTAGTATTTTCTCATGTACGGTGGCCACCTGGAGTGGGGTTAAACCGGGTTGGGCAAATTCTCATGATGCTGGACCAGTAAGCAGAGTTTCCAGACTGTTACTGGGTCAATCTCTCTATCCCTGTGCCTACTCCAATACCTGGCACATAGTAATTGCTTGATAAATATTTCTTGGTTAATGATCAAAGATTTTTTTCCCACCAGAAAATGTTTGAAACTTAAAAAGTTCACATCTCACAGGGCACTAGGAAAACTATTTGTTTACCCTCTGTCCGTGGCCAGTTTTTTTAATATGTAATGCTACTTTTCTGTAGGGAATGAAGTCAATAAACATTTATTATGCACTTATTATGTGCCAGGGAATTAAGTTGCTTGTCTAGGTAAATAACTACATTGTAGGGGAAAAGAGGCTCCCAGGCAGCCTTTATTCTAGGGCTGATTCAGTTTATTGGAGATGTCTATCTTTTGTTTTTGTTTTTACTTTGGTAATTTTGGTGATTCTGTTGTTTGTTAGTCCTAATGCTGGAGCAAGGGCAGGAGAAAGTGAGAGATGAGACTTAATTCAGTTTTACTAGTTAGCATCTTCTGGGCAGGGGGGTGGTTGCTAAGGTATTAAGCTGTAGAATCTGGGACTGAGCACATGGTCTGACTAAAGTCTACACTGCTTGTTCCAAGTCTGAGGTCACACTCTCAGACTACAAGAAAGATCCCCTCTGAAGATGGATAGGAAGGACTAGAAAGGGAATTTTCTCCCTCCCCTTTCTCTGTGGAAAGAAGAAGCTTGCCATATAGTCTTGTATCTGCTCTGTAATCCATGATACTTGCAGGTCATGAAAGCAGCATCTCTGTCTATGAAACCATTCATCTGAGCTGCTCTGAGTAAGCCTTGGAGGATGTAAAGGATTCCAACCCTCAGAGATGTGGAGGGAGACTCTCTTGGATGGGGGATAACAAGTTCACATCAGTCCATTTCTTTATTTTTCTCTTAGCATCTTGGTGCCTTTCCTTGCTGTTACACTTAATCTTATGTTATTGAGACCTTGCAGTCAGTAAGGTGGAGGTGTCAAACTCCTCCTACAGGCTTTGAGTACCTAAACCTAGAGGTGCAGCTAAACAAGGTTAAAATGTAATTGGAAAATGTTTAATAAAATAAAAATACGATACAACATAGATAATGTTAATTTGTGATTTTCTAAACTAAAGCAAAATTTGGGATTAGTTTCTGTTTGGCACCCCTGCAAAGTCCCAGACCATTTGCTTCCACCACCCCAAGGTCTCTGGAAGCCTGAGTAGGAAGTGAAAGTGCCAGCAGCTAACAACTAAACAATGCTGGTAACCAGGTGGCACATCTTTGTATGGGTTATTGCTAGTAGAGAAAGTTAGTACTGCTGGGTCTGGCCCTGGAGCCAGATTCACTTCTATGCCATCTGTGACTGAAAGGTGCAGGACCACATCATCTGTTTTCCTAAAGATTCTTGAGACAGGCAAAAAAGTCCATATTATTTAGGATTATGCACTAAACCTTGAGGGTTCTAAATATATACTGATCAGTAATTGCAAGGTGGTACAGAGGATAGAGCACTGAGCCTGGAGTCAGGATGACCTGACCAGTATGACTCTGGGCAAGCCATTAACCCTTTTGCCTCAATTTCTGTAAAATGGGTTGTAGAAGAAAATGGCAAACCAGTATCTTTGCCAAGAAAACCTAAAATTGGATCATGGAGAGTTGGACTCAAATAGAAATGCCTGAACAACAAGAATGCAATTTACCCTACCAAGTGGTAGACCCACCAGATTCCTAGCTGGGTAGAGTAGGAGTTATATAAAGAAGAGAATTATTCCTTGGTCATGGGAAAGGTAGAGAAGGCAATATATCCTTCAGAATATAGACTTTGTCCTTCTAGTTTTGATGATTACTTCAGCACATGCATGGACAGGAAGATATTATGCATAAGCATTTCCCAGTGGCTAATGTTGGACTGAGGGGAGAGGTAGCATTTGCATTCCTTAAAGAACTGATTGAGATTCTAAAACCAGATTGGAAAGTGAATAGGAAGAAATGCACAGCTTGAAAGTCTTCACTTTTTGGCATGAAAGCTTGGACCAGATTGGCAATGAGCTATGACGTCGTTTTTAATGAAGTGTTTGTAATTAGACATTTAAAGCAACTCAAGGGGCCTCTCTGGTCCCGTTGGGAGGATACATGAGGGGAGGGATGTGTTTGAAATTCTAGCAAGAATGAATCTATCAACTTTGTTGTGAATTTATATCAGGAATCAAATGGAAGCTTGCATTTTGTGAAGTGAGGTTTGCCATAGAATGAAGAATTGAAAGGGATATAGGGGAATCTGGGAAAATACAGAGAGAGACAGGCAGACAAGTGTTGCTTGTCAGCACAAAACTATTTGCTTTTTTTTTTTTTTTTTTTTATGAAATTAGGTTGCACTTTAAAGTAAATTAATTCACACTTAATTTTGATTTAATAAACATCCTGTTAAATGTCAAATGTTTCTTTAAAGTACTCTAATTAAGGATTAGCTACAACAAAATATATAAATAAATATGTTTTTCAAAGTAATTAAACCGATCTCTTGGCTTGAGTGTATATTTTGCAGGTGAGAAAACCACTCATTTGGATGAGTTTCTTGACCTAAGTTGAGCTTAATTGGGTTTATGAATGAACAGGGTATAGTTATTAAAGTCCAATTCTCCTGCCCCATGTCTTTGCTCCAGACACTCTTACCTTCCATTCTGCATTTAAAAAGGTGTTATTTAAAATCACTCTACTCTTGTTCATGTAACCCCCTCCTAGCTTCTCTTAAGTCTCATGAATTTATTGATGCCATTTGACCCCAGGACATGCTTTGTGAAGAAATGCACTTCCAGGCTAGAGCTTTGCTGATGGTGTACCCTGTAAGCAGCTGACACTTCCTCAACCTCTTGAGGGAGAACATCTCAGCATATGCCAGGAGAAAGCTGAAATTTCAGACTCCACTTAGCTCTCAGTTTTGCCTCCCTGAGGATTTTGAGTTTGGTGTAATGACTCTTGGTTGTGAGGACATAGAGTAAACACAGTTTGCTATATTCAGCCAATGGCAAGTGAATCATAAATGTGTCTCTATGGTCTAACATCTTGAATTGCCTCATTTCCCTTTAATAATTTTGGGCCTGAAAGGTCAAGGTGGTGCTAATTACAATGGGACAATAAAAGGATTGTTGGAAAAGCGTAAGTATGTCTCTAGTATACACACATGCAAACAGACATGTACACATATACGATATAATATGGGATGGGAAGCATATATGAAAAATGGTTGTCTAGATAGGGGTTAGTATGCCTTCTACGTAGGTTCTAGAAGATTTATATGTCTACTATAGATGGAAAAAGGTAAAAAAAAATACTACCCTAGTGGGCACAGACAAACTTTCTTGCCTTTCTCTAAACTCTCCTCCCCTCCATAACCTAGATCCCCTCATTTTTACTGAGCACATAAGAGCAATAAGCCTAGTTACAAAATTGTGAGCAGATGACATAAATCTCATCCCTGCTTCTATTTAAGTCCTGTTGTAATGTTGACCAAGTAGTACTTTCTCTGGACTTCAGTTTCCTCTTTCGCCAAACTAGGGGAGGAAAACAAAGAGTAACAAGTGAACCATGTAACAGTACATCTTACAATAGTACAATAACAATAGTATGATAGATTAAATATCTAGGTATGCAGAAGTTATTGCAAAGCAATTTGTCTGACTTATAAAGGAAACACACTGGAAAACAGACTGTCCAATTACATCTGAAACAAAAGAGAAAAAAATGGCTAATTTTCCTCCAAGAAGCAGAGTTTTTTGGTAGAGAGTCTTTCCAGTGAGTCCTTAAAAATATGTAGGGTATCCAAATATAACCTAGATGAAGCCTTCACACTGTAGTGCCCCTTGCAAGTCGGGTCCCTAGAAGGTAGTTGTTATCTCAGCTAAGGTTAACTCTATGAGTCTGCACTCCTATCCCTATAATTCATTAACCCCCACTGGTGTGCTTACCATTAATAATCAGCCAGTAGATACCATCATCTTCTAGCATTTACATATATCATAGTAAATACATTTGCATATAGTAAATGTTACATAATAAATACATTTACATACAGCATAGTAAAAAATAGTAGCTGTTTTACCCACATTAACCTGGGTTTCACTTTCCCACAAATACATATAATGTCCATCAGAAAAGTAGGCACAATGTATACAAATTGTAGTGAGGTACAAGTAGGAAATGCAAAGCCAAGGGAACTCACAACTTTAGAACTGTAGGGCTTAAAGCCATGTTATTCTCCTGTGGCACCCTGGCAAAGCTCCTCATACTGAGTACAATGTTTCTTTTGAGCTTAGCTTAGGTTGCTTAGCTAGGTTTTCAGGGTCTGCTCCTTTTCATAGCCAGCTCTCTTCTGTGCTGCCAGAGTCCCATTCCTCAAAGTTGTTACTTCCTTGAGTATGACTTTGAGAATTACCTCTTTGTGACAATGCCTGTCTGAGGTGTTCCTCTGCTTCATGCTGGATAAAGTTTCTCCTGTTAGTAGCTCCCCTTTAAAGTTACATGGCCGGTGGTGGAGGAGGGAAGAAAAGTTTCATCCTCTTTACCCGCACATCAGCCCTAGTTCAGGGTTCTGTTCCATAGGCAACTCCCAGTTTACATTCTCTCCTGCTCTTGAACTACTAGAATTCCTCTAACAGTTATTTTTAAAGAAAAGCCGAGGTTTTAAAGGCTTGACTAATTTGTTTTCTCAGCCAATAGCATTGTTCTCTTCTTGATCCCTCATAAAGGGATCAAGGTATAAATACATCTTTATAGTTAAATACCCCATCAACAACTTGTGATTATATTCTGAATCTTCCTTCCATAATTTTATCATCTGAAGGGGAGGGAAAGCCCTCCCTTATATCAAGATAACTTTTTTTAATTTTGAACTTAATAAACACTAATTAAAATGTGTATTTTCATATGAACTCTAGGACACAGAGAAATGTACATGAAACTGATTCTCCATTATGTCAAGCTTGCTTTTCTTTTTAACTATATAATTAGGGAGGAACCAAGATGATGGAGAAAAGGCAGAGCTCTTTAAAATTCCCTTGCAAACAACTTTAAATAATGCCTCAAAACAAATTCTTCAGTAGTAGAAACCACAAAGGAATGGAGTGAAATAACTTTCCAGGCCAAGACAACTTAGAAGGTGAGCAGGAAAGGTCTATCACACTGGGGTGAGAGTGGAGCACACTGCAGGGCAGCCTGTGCCGGAGCAGTAATTCCAGGGCTTGGGAGGGCAACTAAATCAGTGGTAGCATCAGCTGCTTCTGGAGATCTCAGCCAACAGATGGCAAGGGGGTGGGGTGGACAACTGATCAGAAGGATATTACAGAGGTCCCTTTGCTAATACTGGATTTAGAACTCTGTTGCGTTACCACTACTCATGTCCAGGTTGCAGGTCTGGATCACAGCTCCAGGGTAAAGAGGAGTACTAGCACACTTGAGCTTATGGTCAGAAGGGAGAAGGGGCCCTGAATATAGTTCCATGGCTGAAAATAATACTTATTGTCACTCATAGATCAGAATACAGTCCAAGATAGTGGTAAACACTCCTCTCCTCAGATCATACCACCTTGGAAGAACTGAAAGCTTACAAATTCCTAGGATTAGCTCTGAAAATGGCTGCACAAAAATGTAAAGCTTGAGACAATTCCCCCTCAATCCTGGAAGGAGAGCCCAACTTTAATGTAAAGCTGAAAGTCAAGAAATAGACTGGGGAAATGAGTAAAGAACAAAATTATCCTGATCATAGAAAGTTTGTTTGGTGACAGGGAAGATCAAAACACAAACTCAGAAGAAGACAACAAATTCAAAATTACTACATGCATATCCTCAAAGAAAATTGTTAATTAGACTCAGGTCCAAAAAAGAATTCCTGGAAGAGCTCAAAAAAGATTTTAAAAATCAAATAAGAGAGGTAAAGGAAAAAATGGGGGAAAAATGACAGTAATGGAAGAAAATAATGAAAAAAGCTTGGTAAAGGAGGCACAAAAATACTGAAGAAAATAACACCTTAAAAACAGAACAGACCAAATCATAAAAGAGGCACAAAAATCCACTGAAGAGAAGAACTCCTTAAAAAGCAGAACTGGTCAATGGAAAAAGATGTACAAAAACTCAATGAAGAAAACAATTCCTAAAAATTAGAATTAGCCAAGTGGAAAAGGAGGTACAAATGCTCACTGAAATAAATAGTTCTTTAAAAATTAGAATTAGACAAGTAGAAGCTAATGATTACATAAGATATCAAGAAGCAATAAAACAAAATCAAAAGAATTAAAAAGTAGGGGAAAATATGAAATTGGAAAAACAATTGACCTGGAAAACAAATCAAGGATAGATAATGAATTATTGGACTACCTGAAAGCTATGATGAGAGCCAGGATATCATCTTTCAAGGAAGCATCAATATTGTAGAACCAAAGGGTAAAAGAGACATTGAAAGAATCCACCAATCACCTCCTGAAAGAGATTTCAAAATGAAAACTCCACGAATGTTGTAGATAAATTCTAGAGCTCTCAAGTCAAGGAGAAAATATTGCAAGCAACCAGAAAGAAAAAAATTGTAATATTGTAGAGCCACAATCAGGATAACAAAATATTTATTAGCTTCTATGTTAAAAGATTGAAGGGCTTTGAATATGGTATTTCAGAGGCAAAGGAGTTAGGATTACAACTAAGAATCACCTACTCAACAAAACTGAGCATAATCTTTTGGTGGGGAGGTGTGGAGATGGATATTCAATGAAATAGAGAACTTTCAAGCATTACTGATGAAAAGACTGGAAGTTAGTAGAGTATTTCACTTTCAAATAGAAGACTTTAGTGTGTCATCACTTCAACATGTAACTGCAAAGTTGTCCTATTTATGATTTCGTCTGTGCTCTACCCAGTTTTTGGAGGGGAGAACCTCATCTCTATTTCTTTTCTTCCTCTTATCTTTCTCCCCCAAATTAAAACAAAACTCATATACATAATCAAGCAAAACAAATCCCCATACTGACCATGTTAAAAAAAAACCAGATAATCTCTCATATCCCTTCTAGTTCTAAAGTGCTATAGTTCTATTACTAAAGCATACTAGTTTCCCTTAGTAACCATAAATTTATCTACATCATTCTATATCTAATTTTAAGTAATAACTTAAGTACTTCAACTCTTTGAGTACTTTAATTAACTCTTTCCTCTGTGTACCTTAATGATATAGTACCTTTCATTTCTTTTCATTTACCTGCTTCTGGGGGACAACTTTAGTGCTCCTCCTTCAACTCTAGTGTTTTTTTCTCTGTTTTTTTTTCACAATTTATATTTCTCTCTTAGTCTTCATCTTTCCATATTAAAAAAAAATAACAGATCTCTTTAGTATGCCATCATAGGGACACTTCCATTTAGATACACTTCAGTTTCATTTGAGGGCACCAGTCCTTTTCTTTATGCAAAGTTGAGTTATTTCCCAGAATTATTGGGCATCTTTTCATTGACCCAAAGAAGTAATGCACAGGAGGCTTTTTGGTTTTCATTTTCACTGTTCAAGTAAGAAGAAAGTCATTCCAGAAATGCAGCCAAAGGAATATGGGAATTGCCTCATTTGTCTTTAAAATTTTGTGACGTGAAAGAAAACAAATACAGAATATAAAAGATAGTTTGCCAATAGAATGAAACTCTAATTTTATCATTTCTTCTAGCTTCCCCTATGAGAACAGAATGACACTAGACAACAGGGATGCTGCTTTACTGTGTTTAGAGAAAAGTGTCAGTGCTCATTTAAGTCTTTGGGTTTTTGCTTCTGCTCACACAGGGCTGCTCTAATAAAATTTTACTGTTGAAATGCTTCCCATTTAACTTGGTCTCTTGAGGCCATGTATACATGGTTTCTTATTCACTCCCAACCAAATATCTTGCAGCTGTGATGATTAAAAAGTCCAAGAGACAGTTTCTGGGTAATTTAATCATTTTATTAGTAAGGCCAGCAGATTATTAATAAAAGAATGGTCATTTGTCCATTTCTCTTAGACCCCAAATGGCAGTGAGGTCACAGTTTATATGCCCTTCTAAGAGGAGGTATTCCTGAGGGATGCCTAATCATCCCTCATTGCTTAATCAAATGGGAGGTGGGCCGAGTTGGAGTATGTGACTTAAGGCACTCAAATCTTTATCAAAAAGACATCAATTTCCATGTCACCTGTCTTGATAATAGGGAGTATCAATATTTTGTCAGTAGCTGTCTGAGCAAACACAATGAGCTGAAATATACTCATTAACCTAAACACAGAATTTCTTGCTGTCTGATTATATCTTGGCCTGGGTAAATCTCTAAGAGAGATTTCCCACATCGGTTGATTTCTGAATGATGAAGTAGAAAACGGGAAAAACCTTGGTCCTAATATAATAATGAATTATTAAATATAAGAGAGAGATGTTCATTTCTCACACAGTGAATTGCTGAGTAGGCCTGTACCAAAGTAGGCCTACAGAAGGAAGGAAATAAGCATTTAAGTAGTACAATATGTCAGTCACTGTGCTTAGTGACTTACAAATACTATGTCGTTTGAAATTACCCTAGGTGCTATTATTATCTCCATTTTGCAATTGAGGAAACTGAGGCAGAGTTTGGGTTTTTTTTTTTTTGTCCAGGGCCACACAGCTAGTAAGTGTCTGAGGACAAATTTCAATTTATCCTGCCTCCAGGCCCAGCACTATCCACAGTGCAACCAGCTATTCCAAATGGTTGCATTTGCAAAATATGCACCCATGATAAAACAACCACACCTGAACACACTTGAGGCAGATAGATGGTATAATGGATAGAGGACTGGACTTGGAATCAAGGTAGATCTGTGTTCAAATCCTGCCTTGTATATTTACTAGCTGTGTGACATCTGTTTCCTCATCTGAAAAGCGGGAATAATAGCACCTACTTCACAGTCTTGTTGTAAAGATCAAATGAGTTAACATAGCTAAAGCAAGTTGCAGACTTTAAAGTGCTATTATGAACAAAAGGCATTATTATTCTTTCTGCTGTTTTGACTCCTCTCTGTACCAGATCTGTGATTCCAATAGTACCTTTCTATTCTTCTGCTAGACTGACCATGGAGTTTAGGGAATTCTTTGAGCACATATTTACACTATATACCACTTCCACAACCCAATGTGGCATAGTAGACATGGTGCAAGATTTTCAGTCAAAGCCCCCGGATTATAATTTTACCTCTGCTACTGCATAACTTTTGGGGCTTCAGTTTCTTCGTTTATAAAATGAGAAAGTCATCTTTAAAGTCCCTGCTAAGTACTATGTATGACCTCTGCTCATTCTCCATGCCTTTTCTAGGTTGTAACTTAAGACAACTGTCCTATCAATGCCCTTTTCTTTTTCTAAAATTCTTTTTATTTTATTAAATATTTCCCAAATACAAGTAAACATTTTGTTGCAATCATTTTTTTTTAGTTGAGTTCTAATTTCTCTCCCTGCCTCTCATCCCTCCCCACTCCTTGAGAAGGTAAGCAATTTAGTATATGAAGACATGCTGAACATATTTCTATATTAACCAATTTGTAAAACAAAACAAAATTAAATGATAAAAATAAATAAACTTTTAAAAAAGTATGCTTCATTGTGCATTCAGACTCTATTAGTTCTTTTTCTGGAGGTGGATAGTATTTTTCATCATAGTTTCTTCAGAATTGTCTTGAATCTTTGTATTGCTGAGAATAACCAAGTTATTCACAGTTGATCATTGTATAGTATTGCTGTTACTATGTACAATGTTCTTCTGGTTCTGCTCATTTCACTTTGTATCAGTTCATGTTATCACTTTCCAGGTTTTCCTAAAAGCATCCTTGTTATCATTTCCTATAGCACAGTAGTATTCCATCCCAATCATATGCTACAACTTGCTCAGCCATTTCCCAAACGATAGGTTGGATACCCTTTTCAGAGTCAAATAGTTGGGAGGGCCACAGAGCTGATAGCTGAAAAAACTCTGTCCAACATCTCCAACAAATGGTCATCCTACCTTGGCATGAAGAAAACTAGAAAGGGAACCTGCTACTTCCCAAGAGAGCCCACATCATTTTTAGATAACTCCAATTTTTCGGAAGTTTTTCCTTAAATCAATGCTAAAACTGCCTCTCTGTAACTTCTCCCTTTTGCTGCTGGTTCTTCCCCTGAGACCAAGAACAAGCTAAATCCCTCTTTAACATGACAACCTTTCAAATAGTTGCCCGTTGTTATCATTCCTTTCATCCCCTCCCCATCCCTGCAAGAGTTACCATTTTCAAGCTAAACGTTCCTAGTTTCTTCAACCCATCCTTCCATGTCATTGTATTGTCATCATCGTTGTCATCATCCTCATCAACATTGCTGGTCTTGATGAAGCGCTTTAAGGTTTGCAATGGATAGAGCACTGGACCTGGAATCATGAAGACATGAATTCAAATTTGACCTTAGACACGTACTAGCTGTGTGACCCCAAGCAAGTTTCTTAATCTCTGTTTGCCTTATCTGTTAAAGGGAGATCCTCTCAGAATTATGAGAATCAAATGACATAATATTTGTAAATCATTTTGCAAGTCTTAAAGCACTATATAAATAATAGCTATGATTTATTTTTATTATTAGTAGTAGTAGTATGGCATGTTCTTGAGCTATCTCACCATTATGGTCACCCTTCTCTGAATGCTATCTAGCTAATTGGTGTTCTTCAGACGTAGCAGTCTAGTCTCAGCTGGTTTCTCTTCAAACTTTAAATTGTATTAGATTAATTGGTCTAAAAAATCTATTCTTTTTTCATGTCATGTTCTAGATATTGGGTTTTAATACCACTGCATTAAAACTGTACTCAATCCAGGCATATAAAATAATATACAAATAGGAGGCTCAATATGCAAATATATGCAATATAAACCACAAATTAGCATTCTGAACCAAGAAACCTGGCACCTTTAAAAAATAGGACTATTCTTCTATAAGGGAACAAGGATGATCAGTGGGCTCAACTGGCTGGTTTGGTTGTATTTACATAATACAATGCAGTCATAATGAGTAGATATAGGAGACAAAGGAGTCAAATGAATAAGAAACAGTATTCAAGGGTGGTCAATTAAAAAGTGTTTTTTAAGCACCCAAAGGGTACAGAGCAAGGTTAGAGGCTATAAAACATAGTCCATTATTAGCTTGTAAATCTTATTTGTATGAGGCCAGTTATTCAGCTAAGGATTATTTGTGTGATGCTGAGTCTGTTTGAGAGATGCCTCTTACTTCAGGGAAGGACATATTCTGCATTTGTCAAGGGGCATTATTTGGACTGCACTGGGAAGACATTTGAAAGAGTCTTCCTGTTTACTTCAGTCTGGCCACTGACTATTGTGCAGAAACTGCCTCCTTTCCTTCTCCTTGGGCTGGATAGGTATGGACCTCAGAAGGCTGGCACAGTCCTTCTATGGCTATAACTAAGAACCATGACAATAATAATTCCTGTTTTTATAGCCCTAAAAGATTTACAAAGTACTTTCCTATGAGAAAAACAAAAATAACCCTAGAGACTAGGTAGTGAAAGTACTATTATCTCTGTTTTACAGATAAGGAAACTGAGGCTCAGTGAGGTTAAGCGACTTACCTATGATCATACAACCATGAATTATAAGAGTCAAGGCCTGTACTTAATTCCTCTGGTAGTTTAATTGAAGAGGAGAAACCAAATTGCTATATTGGTTCCCCTTCCAGTTTATTGTTAGGAACATTTGTTTTTTGACCTTTGACAAATATTTACTTTATCTCCCGTCACCTCATTCCCTAGAAATATGCCCTTGATAAGCCTTTTTTTTTATTTTCATGTTTTGCCCTCTTAGTCCTATTGTTAAGAGTCATAGGATCACAGATCTAGAAATAGAAAGCACCTCAAAGGCAATCTAGTCCAACCTCCTTATTTTGCAGAAGAGGTTAAGTAACTTGTCCATGGTCTTTCAGGTGAGACTTGAACCTGGGTAGTGCTTTTTCTGCCTCTAGGTCTTGGCTCTGTTGCTTATGTATAGGATCACAACTAAATTTCTCCTCTATTATGTCAGAATTGTTTGATCATTTCAGTTATGTCCGCCTTTTCATGACCCTATTTGGGGTTTTCTTGGCAAAGATACATGGAGTGGTTTGCAATTTCCTTCTCCAGTTCATTTTACAGATGGAGGAACTGAGGCAAATAGGGTTAAGTCATTTCAGCTAAGGGCCTGAGGCCACATTTGAACTTATGATATTCCTAATACCAGGCCCAGCACTCTATCCACTGCTTCCGCTTAACTGCCCCAATTATATCAGAAATCATCAAATGGGTGAATATACTTTCAACTTACCCTCATGGACAATTCTTTATCTCTATCAGAGACTTTGCCCCTCTTCTTCCTAACAATACCCATCAACCTACATGTCCATCATACCCAAAACTCAGTCCAATGCAATAAATACTTACCTGGGGTCTCTTATGAATAGAGTACTGGGCTAAATTCTGAGAAGATAAAGATTAAAATTACATGGTCCCTGTCCTCTCAGAGTTTATAATCTAGTAGAAGGGAAAAGGCAGCATGCTAATAAGTATTATAGAAATTAGAATGTGACAAGAGCACAAAAAAAATCAAAGAGGCATGAGAGATTTAGGAAAGTCTGAATTTAACTGATCAGGAAAGAGTTCATGGAAGAACTTCCATTTATGGAGGGTTTCCAGACTAGATAAGTCTCACTCCTTTTCAGATCAAACTCTAGTTTTTCTGTACCAACTTTTCACCTTGAAGCTCAATCCAGTCCTGAAATTCACACATTGGAACTACTCTCTACTCCTAAGGTCTCTCCCTCTGATTGAACACCTCCTCCCAGAACCTCCATTTAAGGAGAGTGCCCAAGTCATTATATGTCCCCTTGTTTACAGGCTACTCTCTGGACTTTCTCTTCCTGGCCCCAGCACCAAGTACCCTTGTCTCCACATCTCCTTCCCCTTCATCGATGTCTTCAGCCATTACAATCTAAGCTCTCTGGAGAGCAGGGGTTGTCTTTAATTCTACTTGTGTTTATGTTCCCAGTACTTACAATGTTGTTGCCCCCATTGACATCTGAGTCTGTGAAATTAGGCTGCCAAAAAGGTTGGAGTCAGATTATGGAGAACCATGAAAATCAAGTGATAGACTTTATATTTTATAAGAAGACTGAAAATTTTTGAGCCAGTAAAGTGATATGGTCAGGCCTGTGCACTGGAGAGATTACTTTGAGGGTAGATTGGAATAGAGATAGGAAAAGCAGGGAGACTCACTCTTGTATACTCTTGTAATAGCTGAGAACATAATAAAAAAGACTTGTGTAATAGCTGAAAATATAGTACAAGACTCTTGTAATATCTGAGAATATAATAAGAAATAACGAGTGTTTGAACTATTGTTAACACTGGAGGAAGATGGAAAGGAAGAAACAGAAATAATGGTAGAAAATATTAAAGAGAGAAATTTGATGAAACTTGGCACCATTTCCCCTTTGCTTTGGTAACCCTAGCTGCCAGTTCAGCTGTTTTTTGGGTCAGTTTGATTTGGTGTTTTTACTGTCCCAGAAGGACAGAGCTCTACCCTAGGGAGCTGACATAAAGTCCCAGTATCCATCTAAGTCCCTATGAGTTGTAACTATTTAATTTCTTATAATGCTCTTTAAAATGATTAAAGTAACTACTGAAAAGTAATGAGACAATCATCTACTGAAAAACTGAAAATGAATGTACTTATTATCATTCCCTGAAAGAACAAAGTATAATCAGTTCTTCCCTTAAAACATTTTTGTTCAAAGGATTTTTTTGAGGGCATATCTCACCCTGTTATTTCATTCATGTAGAAACTCTTTATTGAGGGAGATCAGCAACTCATCTTATAATTGTTCTATAGCTTAGGGGTACTGAGTGACTAAATGCCTTGCCCAAGGTACCTTAGCTAATATGTTGATTGTCCTTTGTTTTCGAAGAGGATGAAAGACATCATGAGTGACGTCTTGACCTGTGGATGAATTAGATTTGAACCCAGGTTTTTTTGATTCTATCCATTCTACCATGCTGCCTCTTCATACTAAAGAATCACAAAATACTAGAGTTGGAAAGCACCCCAGCATCCCCCTGTACTTAAAAGACATCCCTTACTTTGGCAGTATTGATGAGAGATAATCCAGGCTTTGTCTTTTTGACAACCTCCATTGAGAGGAACACTAAGATCTCCCAAGGTAGCCCATTCCACAGCTCTTAGTATTAATACATTTTTTCCTTGAGATCAATGCTGAATTTTCCTCTAGGCAAAATCCCCCTATGGCTCCTCGGTTCTGCCCTCTGGGATTGAACAGGACAAATCTGATCTGTCTTCCACATCCCAGCCCTTAAATACTTGAACACAGCTATCATATTTCCCCCTGAATCTTTTCTTCTTCAGGTTAAATATCCTCCGTTCTTTCAAATGATCCTGATATGGCATGGACCTTTTCACCATCCTGGCTGTCCTTCTCTAGCTTACTAATTTATGTAATTGTCACACCCAAAAGTGAACACACACACACTATATATGCATATATACATACATATACATACTATATATATATATGTTTGTTCGTTTATCTAAGCAGAATACTCAGAGACTATTATTTCTTTGTTCCTGGAAGCTGTGCCTCTCAAAGCAGCCTAAGATCACCTAAGATCACCTTAACTGCCCACATCACACTGCTCACTCATGTTGAGCTTGCAGTCCACTAACACCCTCACATCTTTTGGGGGCAAACCCCATCCTTACCCTATATTTGTGAAGGTGATTCTTTTTTTGAACATAAGTGCAAAAACTTTGCATTTACCCACATTGTGTTTTCTTACAGAATTTGGCTCAGTGTTCTAACACTGAATTAGGCAGCTAAGATCCTGTTGTCCTTAGGTGGCACAGTCGATAGAGTCGGAAGACCTGAGATGGTTGTGCTCTCAGTGCAGCCTTTGAGGGAACAGAGTATGGATTCATTCTTTGCTGCTTGTGCTACTTTCAGCATGACAATTGACACCAAGAAAACAGAGGCTCCTTACCAGCCAGCCGTGCACCATCCATATGAAGAACCATTCGTTACAGCAAATGGGGAAATTCTCAATGTTGTGAATAAGTTCACTTCCCTTGGTAGTATCCTTTCCAGGGATATACACATAGATAATGAGTTTGATTCACATCACCAGAGCTAGCTCAGTGTTTGGGAGGCTCTGAAAAAAAGTATGGGAGAGAAGAGATATTAGGCTGCATACAAAACTAAAGGTCTATAGAACCATTGAGCCGACCTCATTTTTGCATGCCTATGAAACCTGGCCAGTCCACCAGAGCCATTTCAGGAAACTGAATCGCTTCCATTTGAATTGTCTTGAGAAGATTCTGAAGGTCCCCTGGCAAGGACACTGGGGTCCTCTCTCAGGCTGAGCTGCCAAGCATTCAAACTCTGTTGCAGAGAGTGCAACTCTGATGAGCTGGCCACATAGCCCATATGCCAAATGTACATTTACCTAGAAGACTATTTTATGGAGAACTCACACTGGGCAAGTGCTCATATAGAGGTTAGGAAAAGTGATACAAGAACACTCTCAAGGTCTCTCTGAAGAACTTTGCTATTGATTGTGAGACATGGGAGATGCTGGCATAGGGCTGCCCAGCATGGTGTACCTATGTTAAAGAAGACTCTGTGCTCTATGAGCAAAGCAGGATCTCAGTAGCATGAAGGAAATGTGTGATACACAAATCTAGAGACATCCCTATCCCAAATGTTCAAATGGACTATTTGTGCCCAACTTATGGTTGAGTTTTCTGAGCTCATGGTGGACTGATCAGCTACACTCAAACACGTTGTACCTTGACCCCAGTATCATGATGTCAATGATACTTCCAGTATGATGGACAAATAACAGACAGCTAAGTTATAAAAAGGCAAGAGACAGTCCCTGCTTTGAAGGAGCTCACAAGTTAAAGGTGGAGATAAACAGCAAATAATATGTACAGACAAGCTCTCTCTCTCTCCCTCTCATAAGTAGGAAATAACTAAGTGAGGGGAAGGCAGTAGAATTAACAGCACTTCCTATAGGAGATGGGACTTTAGTTGGGATCTGAAGGAAGCCACCAGATGGAGATGGAGAAAGAAAGTATTACAGGTATAGGGGATAGCCAGAGAAAATGGCTGAAGTTGAGCAATGGAGTGTGTTGATCATGAATCAGCCGGGAGACCATTGTCATTGGGTTGAAGATTATGTGATGAGTAATACAGTATAAGAGTGCAAAGACAGGCATAGGGGCAGGTTTGTGAAGGGTTTTCAAGGCCTAACTGAAGATTTTCTATTTGATCTAAGAAGTGAGAGGGATCCACCGGAGTTTATTGAATGGGCGTGAATATGGGGGGGGCGGTGTGTGACTGTATAATGAGAATCACAGTCAGCACCTACCCCACAGGATTGTTGTGAGGATGAAATGAGACATTTGTAAAGTGCTTGGTATAGTGTTTGGCACGTAATAGGCATAATAGATGCGTGTTCTCTTCACTTTCCTGTCCAGAATTTTTTTAATCTTAACTATATATTCATTCCAGTGTGTGAGCTATCTCTCCCAGCTTTGAGTCATCTATAAATTTCAGGAGCATGACATCTGTGCCATTATCTAAGTCATTGATTAAATAATGTTCAACTGCACAAGGCCAGCACAGATCCCTGAAGCACTCAAGTGGAGAGTTCCTGCTAACAATGGCTCATTAATCATTAGTCTTTGAGTTTAGCTACTCAACCAATTCCAAATCTATCTAATTATATTATTGTCTAGCCCACATAGCTCCATCTTTTCCACCGTAATATTATGAGAAACTTTATCAAGTGCTTTGCTAAAAATTAGGTAAACTATACCTATAAAATTCCCATGACTTACTAGTTGAGTAGACCCATCAAAAAAGAGACACAGGACAAACTTGGTGCATCCTGTCCTCTAGGAAGCCACGCAGGCTCTTGGTGATCACTATTTCCTTTTCTAAATGTTAATTTACCATCTCATTAATGATTTGTTCTAGAATTTTTCCCAGAATCAAAGTCAAGTTCATTGGCCTATAGTTTTTAGACTCTGTTTTCTTCATTTCTTTTGAAAATCAGAACAATATTTCTCCTCCCCTTCTGCCCTATCTCTCCCACTTCCCATAATACATAAAATTGATTTCCACTGAGCAAAGATAGGGGTGCTTTTTTTAAAAAAGCAGTTTATATAATTAACTTCTCAAAACTGATTTTCAATTCTATTTAGGCAACATCTACTAAGTACCTACTATGTGCAGAAAACATACTAGCAATTAGGTAACACCGTGGATAGAGTGCTAGGTCTGGAATCAAGAAGATTCATCTTCCTGGGTTTGAGTATGGCCTCAGACACTTACTAGCTATGTGATCCTGGGCAACTCACTTAACTCTGTTTGCCTCAGTTTCCTCATACGTAAAATGAACTGGGGAAGGAAATGGCAAACCATTCCAATATCTTTGCCAAGAAAACCCCAAATGGGGTCACAAAGCTATGAACAACAACAGCAGCCACCCTCAAGCCAGCAGAGAAATTAACAGGGCTGGGGAAACTTGTCCCTCTTTTATGGGCCTCTAAGGCATAATATTGTATTTTATAGGGCAGAAGAAGCCTTTGTATCATACAGCTATTAGTCTTTGCTAACTAAACTAGTTGACTTAAAGCATCCTGTGAGAGTATTATCATTCAACACTGTAATTTAATAGTCAATTATTAAATTCAACAAACTTTTATTAAGACCCTCCTAAATCAGGTATTTCAAATGATAGTTGGGAAACAATTCATTCTTCAGGCTATTTTTACTTTAGACTTGTTATACTTTGAAGGACGCTTCCCCACACTGGCTCACTCTAGAAACCTCTTCATTCAGAAGCATCTTTTTTTAAACCCTTTTTCAATTCCCCTTGGATTTTCTATAGTTGGCCTTGACAAAGCACTCACTTTTGATCTTGTCTCTTTGCCTTGCTTCTGTAGTGGCTTGCAACAGAATTTAGAACATAGGCTTATATTTCTCATCTTTTCCGATTTTCTTTGTCAGAGACACAGAGGCACTGGCCACTGTGGGAATAGGCAGGCTGTGCAAACAACTAAGGATGAAAATAATTCTGTCCCTGTTAGCCAACAGTAAAGCAAGTGAGAAATAGAAATTACTAAACAAATGCAGTTCTTTTCTTCATCTGGTGAAAAAGAGTGTGATATACTTCCAAAACATTACCCTGCTTTCTTTCCCATTAATAATAACAATATGGTTATCTTTCTCTTTTGCTAGGAGCCAGATATACAATGAAAATATCTCTTGTATGCTACCTTTCCTATCCTTCTATAGCCAGATCTCCAAATTTTAGACAGAATAAGAGATAAAGGAAAAGTTAATAAAGTATTAGTCTATACTTGTTTGGTCCTTTGTAGGATCATGAGTAGTCTTATATATTGTATATATGTATAGACATATGTGTATATGTATATATATATATATGTGTGTGTGTGTGTGTGTGTGTGTGTACCAGGTACTATGCTATGCTATGGAGATATAAATACAAAAGTGAGACAGCTCCTGTTCTCAAACAGCTTACATTCTGTTTTGTGTTATGAGAAAAGATTAGGCAGCCGAAGGTGGGAGGAGAGGTGCTAGAAACTACACTGGAATAATAGCTATTTGGAAGTTACTTTTTTTTCACAAATCAGCGTTTTGTCCATAAAATCCTGAGGTTGGAAGGTTTTGAAAGCTCAGAGCAGATTTTATATAAAACCATTCTCTCTATCTTAGATATTCACTCTTATGCTTTTGGTGGTAGTCTCAGCATTTTCAGAATTACTCTCCTCTCCATTAACCCAGACTTAAGGAACATCATAGACTTCTTGAAGAGGAAATTTTGCATGAAAGTTGTTCTTTTTGTACTCAGGTATTTTCATTTCTTCCAGGTAAAGTTTGCTCTCTTTCAAAAAGTTTTTCACAAAACTTTTCTCATTGCACTAACCAAGTCTTAGAGACTAAGGATTGAGTTCTTAGCCTCTCATGTGAGGCTACCAACCCTTTCTCAATCTTCCCAGCCTGACAATTCTAGTCCATTCCTCTATTATTTCCTATTTATCCTTTATGCACTTGCTTTGTATATATTTGTTTGCATGTTGTCTCTCCCTTTAGATTGTAAGCTCCCTGAAGGGAAGAATTATTTGTTACCCCTTTTTGTATTTCCAGAGCTTAGCACAATGCCTGACACAGAGAAGGCACTTAATAAATGTTGATCAATTAACTTTCTTGCTTTCCATCACAAACGTCCTTTTCCTCTCCTTGTAGCCTGTTGTTTGTCCTTTACTCTCGAAGAGGACCATGACATCAGGAAGGTGATGCTATGACTTGTAAAAAAATTGAATTTAAGCGAGGGAGCGTTGTACAAGGTCACCAGCTTCACTTTCTCTTCTAGAGTCATCTGGGCCCTGTGTCAAGATCCAGATCAGGACAACTGGAGATGGCCCCGTTCTTGTAGCCTAGACTTATCTCAGAAAATATGAGGCCTATCTTGATATCCACCTCACCACAGTTGCTAGTACCCTCCTCACCGTCTATGTCCTCCAGACATCACTTTGTGTTTATTTTCTATGTTTTGTATTTATTTATTTATGTTCATATTATTTTCTACTAATAGAATGTAAGCTCCTTCACCACAGGGGCTATTTCCATCCCCCCCCCTTATATATTGAACATCCAGCACATGTATATAGTTGATGCTTTATAAATATTCATTGAATTTAATGAAACCTTGATTATCTTCCCCTGCCCCCTTATACACACACTTGCTCTTTCTTTATCTTTAACCCTGTTTGAGGTTTCTATAAATTTATTTTACCTAGTCTCAATTGAGTCTTCTCTGCTTTGCATCAATCCTTTTATTCTTTCCTAAGTACCCTCAATCACACTCCTCACAACATCTCTTCCAAGGATTCTTTTCTCTCCTCAAATCTAGTGCTTATCTACTATTCAGAGTTACCATCTCAAGCAGTCACCAACTTCTGTGGCTGAAAAGAATCTGTCAGCCCCTAGCCAGCCTTCTGCTGGTAAGCCTCTTACCCTCTGGACCACAGACACACCATTTACCTCTGGATCTGTACTTTCAACATATTAGATGTTATGCTTTGCTGGCAGAGTCTTTGCATGTCCAGAGTCATCTCTACTGTGAAATTAAGCATCAGAATAAGACTTTTGTGAAGAATTACTAATGTTGATCTGGAAATATAGTGAATTATCTAGCCATTTAAGCTGTAAATGCTTACACTGGATCTTAATTATTAAATTTGCAGATGACACAAAGCCAAGCCATGTATCCCCAGCACTTAGCACAAGCACAAGCACAGTGCTTGTCACATAGTAGACCAGGCCAGTACAACCTGCAGCCTGCCAAAGGATTTCCTTTAAATTTTTCTCTCTATTTCCTCTACGATTTTTGCAGGCCACCTGAAATCCTTTTATGTGCTACAGGGTTGTGCAGGCTTGTAGTAGACACTTAGTAAATGTTTATCAACTGTTACTAAGACTATTAACTATGTTTGAAGGTGGTGAGAAAGAAAGGGAAAAAGCATTTGCTAAGGGCCTACTGTATACCAGGCACTGTGCTAAACACTTAATATTATCTCATTTGAAGTCTGAAGGCATTATTATCATCATCAACTTCATTGTCATTTTTTGTTATCATCAGAAGTGTAAAAATGAGATGGAATTCTTTGAGTGATGTAAGTTTTTTACTTCAGCTGAAAAGAACACTGTAACATTCTAGCCATAGGTTAAGCGGGATGATACTGCACTCTCTTTCCTAGAGTATTACAGTGTTTTTTCTGCTTGAGAATTTTGGTGTTCTTCTGCCTAGGGCAACAGTCCTTCACCTAGTTTTGACAGAAGCTTCTCCTCCTTGACTCCCTTAGAGTTTTAGCTCTGAAGTTTATAACCTTTAGGCAAGAGCTCTGGGTCAATTCATTTAACCAAGGACAAATCTGTGAATTAGGTTATTCAGTCTCAATTCAGCCAGATATTTACAAGAATTTGGAGGTAGAAAATATTTTGGGGCTTTTCACTGATAGGGGAAGTTAGGTGAGCTATAGAGAGGGAAGGCTGCAATTTAGAAATAATATAACTTTTTCTTTTTTGCCTGAAACAATGTGATAATTGAAGAAAAACCAGTTACCTTTTTTCTGATTCTCAAAAAAAATCTTTCATTTAAAAGAAGTTGTATTAATTCAACATTTCTTAAATGATCTAATCAATTCATTTTTGACAGACTGATAGAGATATAATATATAACATACTATAAATAGAATATGTCTCAATTTTGGCAAAACAATCTAGAGTCCTTCATGCGCTTCTTGTGATAAAGAGGAAGAGATAGGGATTAATTGATAATACAATGAAGTAGATTAGGAACTAGATGGAAAAAAATTAGTGAGTAGATATAGGCCTGAAGACATGTCTTTAGCATATCCTTTAGTTCCATGAATCTATCTTGACCTTAGGCTTTTATTAATAAAGTCGTCAATAAAAGAATAATGGCAAACTCCAAATTTTCAAACTAGAAATCTGGGTGGAATAGTTAATACTCTGAATGACTCATTTGGGATTCAAAAAGACCTTGATAGATTAGAAGATTGGGTTGAAATTTAGTAGGGACAAATGTCAAGTTCTACATTTTGGTTAAAAAAATCAGCTTCACAAGTAAAACTAAATAACTCCCCTAAAAAAAGGACTGGGATTTTAGAGGAATATGATCTCTATATAGGAATTAACTAACTAAAAAACCACAGCAGCAAAACAACAACAGAAACCTACTGTATTTCTAGATTTTGTTAAAAAGAGGTTTAATATCCAAAAAGAGGAGAACAGTGGTCCCCCAGTTAGTCTTGGTCAGAACGTCTGGAGTATTTTACTTAGTTCTGGGTTCCATTTTTTTGGAAAGACATTGACATATTGAAGAAAGGATAGAGAGAGACCAGTATGGTGAAAGGTTTTGGGACCATGCCATGTAAAGGACAATTGAAAGAACTAGCAATATTTAACCAGAGGAAGAGTCAGGGAAAACATGATAGCTGTCTCTACACATATTAAAGCTGTCACAGAAGACATATGAGATTGATCTAGTTGAACCTGAAAGATAGCACCATAATCAGTACAAAAAAGTAGTAGAGACAGATTTCGACTCTTTATAAGAGAAAATTGCTTTTCTTCCTTCTTTTTCTTTGTTCAGCTTTGAAAATATTTTTAAACTTTTCATATTTTTTTCAATTACATGTAAAAACAATTTTAACATTTTTTTACAATTTTGAATTCCATTTTCTTTCCCATACTCCTTTTCTTCTTCTGCCATCAAGAAGGCAAACAATTCGATAAAGACCGTGCATGTATCGTCATGCAAAATATTTCCATATGAGTCATGTTGTGAAAGAAAACACAGACAAAAAAATAAAAATAAAACAATATACTTTAAACTGCATTCAGATTCTGGCAGTTCCTACTCTGGAGGTGGATAGCATTTTTTTCCTCCTATGTCTTTCAGAATTGTGTTGACTCTTTGCATTGCTGAGGGTAGCTAAGTCATTCACAGTCGATCATTGTATGATATTGCTGTTACTGAGTCCAATGTTCTCTTGGTTCTGCTTACTTCTCTTTATATCATTTCATGTAACTCTTCCAGGTTTTTCTGAAAGCATCCTCCTTATCATTTCTTACAGAAAGGTAGTATTCCATCACAATTGTGCCAGAACTTATTCAGCCATTCTCAACTGATGAGTATCCCCTCAATTTCCAATTCTCTGCCACCACAAAAAGAGCTGCTATAAATATTTTTGTACATATAAGCCTTTTTCTTTCTTTTAAACTTTTTGAGATATAGACATAGTAGTGGAATTGCTAGGTCAAAGGGCATGGAAAGTTTTTATAGCCTTTTGAACATAATTCTGAGTTGTTTCCCCGAATGGTTGGATCAGTACACAAATCCACCAACAGTACACTCATGTCCCAATTTTCTAAGGGAAAGTTTCTTTAAAATTAGGATTGTCCTATAGATGCCTTCATTCCTACAAACCTCAAAGTGCTATATAAATGCTAGTTGTTGTTGCTGTTATCTCCTAAGAGTAGGAGTGCTTGAGACAGACAATCAAGTATTATCAAAAGGTAGTCCCAGAAATTTAGGGGTAGAAGGTACCATTGAAATCCTGTGCTCAACCCCTCTCATTTTATAAATAAGGAAACTGGGAGACGGCAAAGGGAAGTGACTTGTCTATAGCCAGAACATAAACACAGGTGTTCTGACTCCATTCCTTCCATTCCTCAGTATATTGGCTCTGTAGAAGGATGGAGCATGCGTGGAACTGGTAACTGGAGGAAAAAGGGAATAAGGAAGTGATTGGATAGGGGGTACTAAGGAAGCCCTACAGAACACTTTTTTTACACAATAAGAGCTCATGTATTTGTGGGTATGTGGGTGATAGTTCACATTTACATAACAGTTTACATTTTATAAATAACTTCTCATAACAGAGCTGGGAGTAGTATACATAGTATAGTATATTAGTATATAGTAGCATACTTAGTATATTTATATGTAGTATATTTAGTATATATAGTATACATATACTATAAATGCATATATAGTATATTTATACATAGCATAAATTTCATGTTCACTGTTTTACAGATGAGGAAATTGAGACTTAGAGAGGTTAAGAGACATGTCCAAGGGCATGTATCCAGTAAATGGTACAGCTGGTACTCAAAGTCAGGCATTCTACTTCTAAGTGA
Organism: Bettongia penicillata ogilbyi; assembly: GCA_023548195.1. Lineage (NCBI taxonomy): Eukaryota > Metazoa > Chordata > Mammalia > Diprotodontia > Potoroidae > Bettongia > Bettongia penicillata. Next base: position 1,775,539 of record JAJHZJ010000624.1, on the reverse strand, counting down.
ACCTAGAATTTTACTTCTAGGATACAAACATCCACCTTTAACATCTGGGACAACTTCCCTCTTAAGAATTTCCTTTTAATATTTATTTTAGCTTGACTTTACCTTTATTAAATATGAGGGAGGCATGTGAGAAAAGGACAGTCATGTAGCATGTGTCACTTGTTTCTGTACCCTACACCTCTCTAGTCTTCTCAGTTTTCTTCAGGAAAGTTTTGAGGGATATCAGATGCTTCATTAAGATGCCCTTGACTTTCTTTCACATTTACATGTAATAGCAAAAAGTTTATTGAGGCAGTTTATGCTTGATAGTGGCTTAGCAAATAAAGAGCTGACAGGTTCAGTAAGTCCTGGACTGAGGTTCTGCCTAAGACATATGGTAACTGTGTGGACATGGACAAGTCACTTAATCTATTATTGCTCATTCAGTTGTGTCTAACTCTGTGACATCATGGACCACACTATCCATGGAGTTTTCTTGGCAAAGATGCTGATGTGGTTTGCCATTTCTTCCTCCAGTAGATTAAGGCAAAGAGAGGTTAAGTAACTTGCACTGGTTTACACAGCTACTGCACAGTGTCTGAAGCTGGATTTGAACTCGGATCTTCCTGATTCCAGGTTCACCACACTGTCCACTCAGCCACCTAGCTCCCTCTAACCTTCTATTACTCCCAGGCAATTACTCTGGGGAGTTACCACACCAACGGATTTACCATATTGATAAAATCACAGGTCCAGACATAGGACCATATGTTTAGAGTTGGAAGAAACTGCAAAAGATTATTGAGTTCAATCCTCCCCACCCCCACATTTTGAAGAGAAAGAAACAGAGGTTAAATGACATATGCATAGCAAGTGTATAAGGCAGAATTTGAATCCAGGTGTTCCTGATTTCAAGTCCAGTTCCTTAAAAGTTTATCACTATTTTTAAAAATATATTCAGAGGATAAATTCCTGATAAAAATTTGTTTTAATAAGACTTCTTATTTTTTATTTTATCCATTCTGTCAAGATATTAGGAAACACCCTGTTTTCCAGAGCTAAGTCCTAGCAAGCAAGCTGTGCCCTTGCACACAACTATTTTATTGCTTTGACCAGCACTAGGTGTTCTCTGAGCTTGGAAAAGCACCAGACAAGTACCCATGTTTTGGCCATGAAGCCCTGTTGTGAATCAGACTTGTCCCACCGTTGGTGCTACCTTTCATTATTAGGGCTACCATTCACTTTAAAGCCATTGGTATAAATATTGAGATCTCCCTACACCACCTTGGGTCCCCCTGCTAGGGGCAGGGGTCCAACATGTGTCTACTTTCTCTCCTTGCTTGCAAGCCATTTCCCTTACTTTGAAATTAAACTTCTGTTTGGTTTCAGACTCTCCTGTCTTTAGCCTACTCTGTTCAGCTCCAGCCATCCACAGGTTAGAGGCCAATTTGGTCTGGTTGACAATGCTTTTTTGGGTCATATTCATGGGTTGTTTGTTTGTTTTCATCTTTTCTATGTACTTTCATTTTCAATCTGTAATTATTTTATAAGTTATACAAAATTTTTCTCTAGGTCTAAGCTTTTAAGTTATTGAAATGATGGAGAGAGTCCTTTTTCCCCCAAATGTGGTTTACAGGACATTTTTACAGGGAAAATTCTTTTTCAAAGGATTACCTTTCATTTAGTAAAGAACAGAGACGAAAGCTATCCTAGAGTTATTTTCTGATATAAAAGATTCACATAATTGATTTAAAGAGGTATATTTTTCTAAAGATTACTTAAGTACAATCATTTTGAAATTTTAATGAGCGTTTTATTTGGTTTCCTGTTACTCTTCTCAGCACTTTCCCTTCCATTTCTGTGAGCGACCAAGAAGAGCACAAGGACCCCTGAGCTCTTACTGCCCCATGGTCTGTCTACAATGAAAATCCACCAGATGTTTAAAAGAAGTTTCAGTGAGACACATCATGAAACCCGCTTCCATTATTTTCCCTCTTGGGCACAGAAATTCCAGGACCTTCCCCATGATTTTCATTTTACTTAAAAAAAAAAAAACCTCACTCTTCTTTCATTTTTAGATAAATAATAACTCTTTGACTCAGTTCATTCATTGGTAAAATGGAGGTAATAATAGCATTTAGCTTATTACAAGTTGGATAATTGGATAGGCAGGAAGATCCAGTTTTGAAGATTCTCTCAGACATTTACTAGCTGTGTGTCCATGGCAAGTCACTTAAGTTGTGTTTCCCCCACTTTCTCCATCTGTAAAAACTGAGATAATAAAAACACATCTTCCCGGACTGTTATGAGGATCAGATGACACAATATTTGTAGCTTTCCTGACCTTTGAGTGCCATATAAATATTAATCATTATTATTATGAGACTCAAATGAGACAATGTTATATTAAAGCCCTTTGTGAGTTTTAAAACCAAGTCAAGCATTTATTAAACTCTTACTCTGTGCCAGGGACTGTGCTGAGCTGGGGGATTCAAAGAAAAGCAAAAGAAAAAACAAACCCAGAAACAAAGCGAAAACACTAGTCCCTGCTTTCAAGGTACTTGCAAAGAAAGACAACATGCAAGCAACTACTTATGAACAAGATATAGATGGGGAAAACTGGAAATAACCTTAGGGAGAAGGCATCAGGATTAAGGAGACTGGGAAAGATTTCTTTCAGAAGGTGGGATTTTAACTGGGATGGATATGAAAGGAGTCAGGGAAATAAAAAAGGGGATAATTTCAGGCATAAGGGACAGCAATTAAAAAATACAGAGTTGAAAGATAGAGTAGGGAATACCTAGCAAGCCAGTGTTATTGAATTATAGTATATGTGGAAGGGAGGAAGGGGTGAGAAGACTGGAAAGCTAGGCAAGGAAAAGGCTGTGATGGTGTAATGTTAATGGGATAAGATCTTCCCCACCCATTAATAGACCTCACGTGGAGCCAATTAGGGAGAGACTTGCTGGTAGGAAGTTTTCCTCACCTTTTGGTACTAAATTGATTAGGTGCTGAGTCACGAAGGTAGTGATGCCATCCATACTTCTGGAGTGTACATATACTCTGAGTTGGTATTTTGCTTGGGGGATTTACTTATTCTCAGGACCTTCCTTCTCTCTCCCCTCAGCCACTGCTTAGATGGTCTCTCAATTCAGTGGTGTATGTCAAGTGTATAGCAATATTGCTTTGATTCAGGCAGTCAGAGTCCTATCTGTTGGCTTATGCTAATTTATCTGCTTGTATTTTCTCTGAAGTTCAGGGTGTTGACTTTTCCCCTGAACTAGTGAATGTAACTAAAGAAGATTGTTGACCCCTTAAAAGTTGCTTTCCTTTCGGAAAAGCAGATCCAAGAACCTGTACTAGCAGGTCATCCTGGGTTTGCTAGGGTGCTTGCTGTTACAGACGGACTTGAAAAGCCAGAGGATCTTATATTTGATCTTGGAAGTGACAGGGAGCCATTGGAGTTTACTGAATGGAGGATGGATTGGAATGAGGAGAGACTTGAAGCAGAAAGACTCACCAAGAAGCTACTGGAATAATCCAGGGGTGAGATGATTGAAGGCCTTTACTAGAGTGGCTGGGAGTGTCAGAGGAGGAAAGGGGGCATATTCCAGGTATGTGGTTAAGATGAAATTGCCAAGCTTTGACAACAGCTTGGATACAGGGGGTGAAAGGGAGAGCATAATCCAGGATGACTTCAAGGTTGAGAGCCTGAGGGGCTGGAAGGATGATTTTGCCCTTCACGGTATTAGACATGTAGCAAACATTAAATAAATTCTTGCTTCCTCAACTTATATCTAGTAAATTCAAGCTCCTTGAGGTCAAGGAATGTTTAGGGACTTTTTCTCTCCATATTTTTTTTACGGCGTCCTATACATAACAGGAACTTTAAAAATATTTGTTGTGCTGAACTGACTCTTATTCATGTCTTCCTATAAATCTTCCATAGGAGATGCACTCAGTGTGCCCAGGGACTTTACTTTCTAATTTTTTAATACTTTTTATATTATATTGCATATAAAGTATTTTTATAATATATAGTTCACTCTAGATATTCCTTCTCTCTATGTAATTATAAAATATATGAACATATTTTATATATTGTATATATAACACTTCTTAATATTCTAGTTTCAATACTGAAGTAATTTCCTAAAGGGTATTGTAGAAAAAAGTGACTCCCAGCTAAAAGTTTGGAGTACAAAGCAGGTATCAGCTACGTTGCTCATGTGAGCCATAAGACAGAAAGATGTACCAGTTGTCTCTTTCTGCAAAACAAGTGGGTTCTGATTATATTTATTTTGTAATTAATTATTATGTACACATGCAGGAAAAAATAGTGAGCAGTAAGCTTGTATCACAAGCTGTCTATACCTAGCCTTGGAAGCAGTACAAAAGTTTGCTGATCAAGTTATTGGCCTTGGGAGAGTGGATCCAATTTGTTTTGCTGTGTAGTTAGTCTTTCAGAGAAAACTGGAGGAGAGAAAAACATACATGCAGGAGAGTAGATGTGATGTTGCATTTTATGGTGACCTAGAACCTAGCTTAAAGATGGAGTCACTCATGTTAGGAGAGAAAAGATGCAAGCCTGTTTCTTCTTGCCTCCACAAGTTATAATGTGTTACAGTTCATGTGTTTTAATTCACTTGTTTTTGTTGGTCTTGGATTTTCTGCATGATATATTTAGACCTGGAAAGCTAAAGTGCTCTTTCAACTCTCCCTATTTGATGGACACTGAGTCATCTTAAAATAATAGAATGGAATGTCTGAATAAAACAGATCAGTCTTTCTCTTCTCTTTTATTGCTCAAAATAATTATTGATATCTTTTGTTTTTATATTACCTTTATTTCCAAATATGTCCTTCATTCCCTCTATGGAGTGGGCTTTATCCCTTTTAACAGAGAATTAAAATAAAAGAAAAAAACTCAGTTCAGAAAATTTACGAACATATTAACTAAGTCTGACAGACTATACAGTGCTCCATACCCTTAATTATCCATGTTGGTGTAAGGCATAGAGTACCAAAACTCAAGTCAGGAAGACCTGAGTTCGAATCCTACCTTAAATACTTATTAACTGCCTGACTCTCAGCAAGTTACTTAACCTCTCTGTGCCTCAGAATCCTCATATTTAAATAAAGGGAATGAAATTGATGACCTCAAAAGTCACTTCAAGCTTTAAATCTATGTTCTTATCATCCTTTTACATTCTATTAAAAAAATGGACACAAATTATGCCCATTTTCCTGAGAAGGAATTCTAAATTATAGGATTTCAGGAATATAATTTAATATTGGTAGAAATTATGAAGAAAAATGAGGAAATATTCCTAACATTCTATAAACCAAATCTATTTTGATCACTTAAAATTTAGTAACAAGTAGTTTATAAGCTGGTAAATACATACAGTACAGTAGTAGGCTCTTAGACAATGCATTCTGTTGTTGAATTGTTTTTGTTGTATCTGTCTTTTCATAACCCCATTTGGAGTTTTCTTGGCAGAGATTGGAGGGGTTTACTATTTCCTTTTATAACTCATTTTACAGATGAGGAACTGGGACAAACAGGGTTAAGTGACTTGCCAAGATCACACAATTAGTAAGTGTCTGAGGCTGGATTTGAACTCATGAAGAGGAGTCTTTCTGACTCCCTCCCCAGAGGCATGTTATTCACTGGGCCACCTAGTTATGTGCCACATCACTATTGGCTCATATTGAACTTGCAGTCCACTAAAATCCCAGATCTTTTTCAGCTGAGTTACATTCTAGTTAGTATGAAACTGATTTTTTGAACCCAAGTGTAAGACTTTATACTTATGTATATTAACTTTTATTAGATTTGGTTCATAGTTCTAACTTTTGGGTATCTTTTTGGATCTTAATTCTCTCATTCATAGTATAAGCAATCCGGCATGGCTTCACTTTATCATTAGATTTGGTAATCATGTCATTTATTTCTTTTTTCAAGTTACTGATTAAAAAAAAAGTTAAAGAGGAAGGACAGGATCCTGAGGCACTATACTAGAAATCTTAATCTATGTTAACATCAATCCATTAATAATTATTATTTGGGTTCAGCCCATACTCAATAAACTCCAGTGGCTTGCTATTACCTGCAGAGCAAAATATCACCTCACTGTTTGGCATTTAAAGACAATCACATTCTGACCCCTTCCTTCTTTTTTGATTATCTTATACATTACTCTCCCCACCAAATCACATGCAGAATTATCCATCCGCATTAGCCTGTTTATTCCTCCTTGGTTATGCTCTGTTTTCTGTCTCCATGTCTTTAACTTGGCTGTTTCCCATGCCTGGAATGTATTCCCTCTTCACCTTTGCCTCTTGGAGTCCACCATCTACAAAAATTGTTTCCTAATTCTCCCCCCACCTGAATTGCTAAGTCCCTCCCTCCCGAAACTACCTTTCATTTATTTTGTGCATAATGTTTGTGTAACAGGATGTGCATGGAGTGTGAGCAGAACTTCTCGTTTACTTCTGGTCAGTGCTAAAAGGATGCCGGTACCTTGGAGATGACAGTCATTGCCTTGTTGGCTACTGACCAGGAAGAGCCAACAACTCAATGAATCTTTAGAAATAAGTGATTCATCCTCCACCTCCATCTCTCTATCTCTTTCTTCTTCTTTTGCCCCTTCCCCTCCCTCCTCCCTCCTCCCTCCTCCTTCCTCTTTCCTCCTTCTCCTCCTCCCCCCTCCCCCTCCTTCTTCCCATTCTCCTTCTCTTTCCTCTTCTTCCTCTCCCTATCTCCTCCCTTTTCCTTGCTCCTTCTCTTCCTCCTCCTCTTTTTCTTCCTCTCCTCCTCCTCCTTTTCTTCCTCCCCTCTTCCTCCTTTTCTTCCTCCTCCTCCTCTTTTTCTTTCTCCTCCTCCTCCTTTTCTTCCTCCTCTTTTTCTTCCTCCTCCTCCTTCTTTTCTTCCTCCTCCTCCTTTTCTTCCTCCTCCTCCTCCTTTTCTTCCTCCTCCTCCTCCTTTTCTTCCTCCTCCTCCTCCTTTTCTTCCTCCTCCTCCTTTTCTTCCTCCTCCTCCTCCTTTTCTTCTCCTTTTCTCCTCCTCCTCCTCTTCTCCTTCTCCTTTTTTCTCTCTCCTCCTTCTTCCTGTTACTCCTCCTCTTTCTTCTTCCTCTTTGTCCTCCTCTTCCTTCTTCCTGTTCTCCTTCCCCCTCCTCTTCCTCAGTATCTTCTCATCTGTTGATGATATTGGAATTATTTGATTTTATTTCTGAAGGAATCAGGAGAGAAGGCTGTTTATGTTCCCTGGCAACTGCTTACACATGGCAACTAGAGCCAAGAGGTTCAACTTAGAAGACTTGAACTTGGGCCTCTGATTGCCTATTCTATTTTATATTTATTTGGCTGATTAGAGGTGGCTGAATAGTTTGAGTCATGTCCCATCTTGGAGGCAAATTCATAATTCAAGAGGTTGGGACTCATAGGTCTCTAGATGTCAGAGCTCTTTAGTGGTAAGGAGATTTTTCAGCATTCGGGGCCCACTATCAGCCACAAAGGGAGAACGAGCCTCAGCTCTAGTGTAGCTTCCCAAAAGATGTAGTAGATCTGGGAGAAATTATTTGGGCAGTGCAGAACTGAGGTAAAATGTGAAAATACTTATTCAGAAGTCCCACAAATTGAATCGTGCTGACATTTTAAATATCAGTCTTGTGGGAGAGGATAGTAGCAGTTATCTTATTAAACTATGCTAGTTAAATTTTCTGCCAATCCAGATCTCTGGATCTTGTGTACTGAGAGGCAGTGGCTGGGCCCACAGGGCTTAGAGCTCTGAACCACTCCCTGTTCTGTACCCAGACATTCAGTCCCTCACCTGTGTTTAGCCTTGAGGAAGCCTGACCTCTAGTTACGGGAACTAGGCTCCCTCATATCACATTCATTGGTTTAAGTTTCTCACTCCATCACTCTAGGGATCGTTTTATTTATGGTTCATGTAGCTAGAGTTTCTCCCCACCCCCTCAAAAGTCTAGTAAGAAAAGAGATACTCAATGCATAATATGGTCCTTTGCAAGAAAACCCCAAATGGGTTCTCAACGAGTCAGACACAACTGAGACTGACCCACAACATCAAATAAGTAGTTTATTCCTACTAAGAAAGAAATGCTAAAAGAATGAATCACAGAACTCATTAACATAACAATTAGAACAAAGACAGTAGCAACTTAAAACTCTGGTAACAATCGGCTATGAGGCTAATATTTAAGCCTTATCAGGACAGGGCACAGTTTTCCAATACTGCTGATCAAGCTTCTCACATTTCACCTCAGCTGGGCATTGTCTTGACCGCTCCTGGCATTCATCCACTGGTAAAATATCCAAGTGCAGATGAGTTCTCTCGTCTGTTGCCAGACTCTGGTGGAGTAGCTTTCCTACTATTCCAGCGACACCACAACCTTCCTAGAACCTTTGGAATTCACAATGTTGTCACCAGTTCTGGACACTCATTAACTGCACACAGTTCCTGGAACACAGTAGGCACTTAATAAATGGTTGTCTAATTACACTATCACATACTGTGTGTTTCTTCTCCATATGAAGACAGATCTCTTGAGAGACTTTGTCAAATGATTTTTCTGACAACTAGGTTAACCAAATCCATACTGTAATCTTCTGATTGAACATTCTGGCAACTCTGTAAAAAAAGGAAATGAGGTTAATCTGATAATGCCTGTCGTTGCTAAAGCCAAACTGGCTCTTTGCAATCTGCACTCCTCTCTCTAACCATACCTTCAATAATATATTGACTGACAATAATATATTTCTTGACTTTATCAGGAGTCAGTTTGAAAATTTGACTCTCTCTTCCCCCCATTTTTTTTTTTTTGAAAAATGGGACATTTGTTCTTACTCATTCCTAGGGTGGTTCTTCCATGATCTAAGAGCTTTCAGAGATCGTTGTCAAAGGCTTGGTGAGCACAGCTGCCCCATTATGGAGGCACTCAGGACAAAGTTCTTCTGAGCCTGGGGACTTGAGTTTAAGGGCAGTGTTAATTACTAGCACCGGCTCTCTTGCTAACTTGCTAACTCTCCCTGGTTAACATGAGTCTTTCATTTCTTATTGACCATTTTTTTGCTCTTTCCTTTCCAAAGGATTATTTTTCTAAGCAGTAAATGTAGTCATCTTCTGTATCCATTATTCATTATCATTTTCCAATCCATTCCGAGCAGCCGTCTTATCCCTTTCTGGAAGCTCTTTTATTCTTCCTCCAAATATAGCCAGAAAAAAAACCCTTAAGATTCTGAGTTTTAGTACTAGTAACACTCTTTATATAGGCTCATATATAAGCTCATGCCTTTGGGGCCTGGAATCAGAAAGACTCCTCTTCATGAGTTTAATTCTAGTTTAAATCCTGACATTTACTAGCTGTGTGACCCTGGGCAAGTCATTAAATCCTGTTTGCCTCAGTTCCTCACCTTTAAATGAGCTGGAGAAGGAACTAGCAAACCACTCCAGTATCTTTGCCAAGAAAACCCCCAAAAAGGGTCATGATGAGTTGGACATGATTGAAATGACTCAACAACTGTGATTTTTGTATTCATCCTGTTATCTGCCCTTACTTCCATCTTCTGTATATGTCCTTAAAAAAATCTAGGTTGATTGGAGTACTTTGTGAATCCACAACAGTTTTTTAGACAATTGTAATGTTAATGGACTTTGCTTGACTAGGGGAGGCTTGTTTGTAGGAAGTTAAAGATCTTCTCTCCCCATTAATAAGCCTCAGGTGGAGCCCATTAAGGGCAGCTCGATTAGGGGAGGCTAGCCCAGCCTGGCTGAGCCTAACCTAATATATATGTATATGTTATACATGTATATAACATATGTTCGCTAAATAATGTAATTATGTAACATAATAATAGCTCATATAATTATATTAGCTAACATACAGTGTTGACCATATGCCAGATGCTGTGCTTGACCTATTATCTCATTTGATGGTCTAGTGTGCATGTCATATTTGTCCAGTTTCTTCTCCCTTACCGTCATGAATTTTACAGTGGAATGGTCACTTTCACCCCAACATTCTCTCATTTCTACTTTTGACAACCAGTTCCTACTTATTAAGGAGAAATAGACTCAGAATAATGGTTCTTCTTGTTTTCTTCACCTTTGGAAGGATAAAGCTATCATTAAGACAAGCATAAAGTCATTAAGATACCAATTATTTTTGGTATTATTTGAACATTCTCATGATTTTTATGTGAGAAAAATAAGAAGAAAGGCAAGAAGCAGTGGACTGATTATATGTTTTTGAATTATAAATGATCTCTTATGTGTAGGGATTTCTGAAAGAGCTACCCTAGCGAAATTGTAGTTTCAATTTTAATTACTACATCCCCATGCTTCAGCTGAATCCATTGTTTTGACCTGCGCTTTGAAGGGGCAGCAGGGCGCAGTGAAAAGAATTCTGATATTTGGAGTGAGGGGAATGGACTTTGCTAGGCATCATAGTGTAGTGAATGGAGTGTTAGACACGGAAGTCAGAAAGACCTGGTTTCAAATTCTATCTCAGATATTTACTAGGTTTTGGGCAAATCACCTAACTTTTCTGGACCTTAGTATCCTCATCTATAAATAAGAGTGTTGGAGTAGTTAACCTTTAAAAGTCCCTTCCATCTCTAAATTTAGAATGCTGTGAAGCCTCCCTCTCCCTTTCCCCTGCTAACACAGACCATTTATTTCTCCAGCTCATTTTACAGATAAGGAAACTGAGGCAAATAGTTGACTTACCCAGGGTCACACAACTGGTGAATGTCTGAGACTGGATTTGAACTCCCACAGATGAGTCTTCCTGACTCTAGGTCCCATGTTCTATCCACTGCAACACCCAGCTTGGGGATGTCCACCCCAAGCACATGAAAATTTCCCCCTGAGATGAGAACAATTTGTTCCAACAGCCATGAAAGCAGCTGAAGCAGGCTCCATGGAGGGTTCAGTGCTTGGTCAGACATCAAAGACATCAAGGTCCTCCACTACATCCTAGGCCACCAGTCATCTTGACTTTTGTCCTGCCACTGGATTTCAGTGACTCAGGAAAAGCTGGGACTGCACAGCTCTGCCTCACCTAAATCCAGTTCATAAGCAAGTCAAGACTTCACCCATGATATCACTGGTCCTGTTCAGAAATGAAGGAGCAACTACCACAACAGATCCAAACCTTGCTAGTTTGTTAAGCAACTTCCAAAGTTGTGATGGCTGGAAAAAATGTACAGCCAGTCTCATTAGGAGCTGCCTCAGTCCTTACTGAATCTGCATTCAAGACCTTTCCAGCCTGATGTGATAAATCAGTCTGTGCTCCTTTGGGGTAATCTTTGAGAATCAAGTTTCACCTCCATAGTCAGTCACTCTCCAAGCATTTATTAGAGATTTACTATGTGCTAAGCACTGGGAAAATAAACACAAGCAGAAAGAAAGATAATCCCTGTTCTCAAAGAGCTTATAGTCTGATGAGGAAGGTCAACACGTAAAAGGAAACCGAAAAGGCATAGGGAGAATGAAAGTGGGGAGTTACAAAGAGAGTAAGGGGGAGAGACATGGTAGAGACAGTCTAGAGGGGAATGAGTCATCCTCTTTAAATGGAGGTTGGGGGGGGCATCCAGTCACAAGCAGAGAGGCTACTGGGGTAGAGGGTACTTCACATGTGTAACATTCAGGGTTGAAATGAGCTTCCAGGTTAAAGAAGTTTCTGGGAGTGCAGTAAAGGAAGTCCAGAGTACAACCTGTTGAGGAAAGCTCCATAGTACAAATGATGCATCACAGGAAGACTGCTAAAGCTGTTCTGTACCTTTAAAAAGCATGCAACAGCAGATCCTTTAAAAAATTGTTCTTCCAGTCCTTACATTGGATGAGACTGCTCCTCTTCATGCATGACCTCATTGGGCCTTCTGGATAGTCAGTGGCCTTCAGTGTACTTAATTAGGTCTACCCTGGAGAGCTAAGTGATAGTTCCCTGGAATGATTTTCTTTTGATACATACAATCCATGGTGAACTGAGACACTCTCAGGGTGAGTTTCACTGAGAGACCACAGTGGGGAAAAAAAAGATTCCTTTGCATCTGACCACATTTCATCTGCCTTGCAGCTCAATCCAGCTCTCTTGGAAAACCCAGTGTAATTAAGTTGTAAAGAAAAATGAGTTTAAAAATAGAAAAAAATGTATTATTAGAAAATAAATCCTAACATGCCAGGAAGGCAGGTGTCTGTTCTCTCCTTGATTCCTGAAAGGACATTTGAAATTAATGGGGACAAGTTTCAAGTCTGGGAGAAGAAAAAAGTCCAGGAAAAACTGCTTGTTTTAAGCTTGTTAGGCCTTTATTGAGAAAACCAAACAATAGAAAAATACATAGATGAATGAATAATTAAATAAACAAATGAAGGAAGAAATACTAAAATAAACAAAATTAGGCAGAGGAATGGGGACGTATCTGTATCCACTGGGTGACCTGCTAGTCAGAGAACCTGAGCCTGAATCCTGGCCCTATATGATGTTGCCAAGTCCCTTAACCCCCTTGGGCCTCAGATCCTTCATATGAACACTGTTAGGGGTTGGGCTAGCTAATCTCTAAGGTCCCTTCCAATTTTGGCTTTGACCCTATGACCTCCCAGGAAGGCAGGAAGTTCTTGCTGTAGAAAAGAAAAAAAGTGCAATAAAAATTAGATTTGATATGGATTTAGCTAGGGTAGGTTTTCTTTTTTTTTTTAAGACTTCAAATGTTTATTGAAAAATTTAAATTTGTAAAAACAAATTTAGAGTCATTTGTAGATTTCAAAATAAGGTATTATGTTACTATCCTAAAAGATGTCAATAGGCCATACTATCAGCCTATTAACTAATAGTGGGAATTTGTTCTACCATTACAGATTGCAACCTGTGTAGAATGAACTGGATAAATCTAAGGGAGTTGTCTCAGGCTCAGAGAGGTGAACAGACTGAATTGTGGGTTACTAGAATGGTTTTTCAAATGGTGTCCGAGGAGATCATGAAGTGCACATCATGTTGAGAGATGCAAGGAAGTTGATGTTTGCTTTCTACTTCATTTGCAGAGGGGGGATAGTAGTGTGGCAACAACAGGATGATCAGAGGAGACTTGGGTTCAAATCCTGCCTCTGACATTTACCAGTTGAGAGACTATGGCCAAGTCACAGAACCTCTCTAACCCTCAATTTCCTCATCTGTAAACCACTGCTAGAGTAGGTGGAGAGCTAGCTTTGGGACTAAGAAAACCTGAATTTAAGTTCTGTTTTTAACATATACTGACTCTGTGACTGTGGGTAAGACACTTCATTTCTTAGTGCCTTAGGCACTGAGGATATAAATTTAAGACTCAATTTCAGAGCACGGTACTGATTTGCTTTGGTGGAGGGATTTCCTCACCAGACTTCCCTATACCATATCTGGTCCCAAATCCCTTATCTAGGCCAAAAATTAAAATGGAGATACTAATATCCTCAGTATTTACTTCACAGGATTCCTTAAAGGAGAAAAGAAATGAGATAATCCTTGTAAAACACTGAAAAATTCAAGGTGTTATATAGATGGAAGTTAGTATCATTTGGAGCTCTGCCCTATACTTCCCTTCCTTCCTCCCTCCTATTTTCCCTCATTTTAGTTTTAGCTTCTTGAGTAGAGGTACCCCATATATTTCTACTTGCTACTTGCCTTCCAGATGGGTGACCAGAAAATAGATAGAGAGTTGTATGGGTCCACAAGAGTAATTGACTCACTCAGTTGCACCCACAGGATGTATCATAGGCAGGAGGTAAACCTGTGCCTTCCTGACTGTATACCTGTGTGGTAGGAGCTTGGCCAGGCACCTAGGCTGTCAATGGCTATTCTGAGCTGCCCTCCTACCCCTGATGCCCTTAGCTCAGCCCTGCCTGGAACTTTTACAGGAGCTTGAACTAAATATTACAACAATAAAATTATAAATTACATTATATCATGATAAATAAAAGGATTTGACCAGGGACAGGGGAAGGTTGTCAGAAGTCTTTGCCTGAAGTCTAAATGACTACAACTTAGCTCCATGAGTTCCTGATGTGTTGGCTGCAGAAGGGGTTAATATCCTTTCTATTTTTGGATTGGGTACTTTTTCAGTTGTTTTTCAGTTGCGTCCAACTCTTTGCAACCTCTTGGGGTTTTTCTTAGCAAAGATACTGGAGTGGTTTGTCATTTCCTTTTCCAGCTCATTTTAGAGATGTGGAAACTGAGGCAAATGGGGTTAAGTGACTTGCCCAGGGTCACACAGCTAGTAAAGTATCTAAGACCAGATTTGAAATTGAGAAGATAGACCTTCCTGACTCTAGGCCTAGAACTCTATCCACTGTTCCACCTAGCTGTTTTTAATGCTTAATTATTAAAGTAGTTTTTAGTTGGATTTTTTTTTTTGGTTTATGAGTGCTTATTTCACTAAAAAAACCCAAAATCTTGAACCTTCTGAACTAAGCCAAATTTAGATTTAGACCATACTTTGGAATTTAATTTGTATATGTATTTGTGTCCATATGTATATGTGTGAATATATACATGAATATGTGATGCAGTGAACAGAACCAGCTAGTAAACACCTGTTTTTGGCATCAGGGATGTTTAGAAGCTTTTCTCTAGCATGACCTCCTATAACCTTGTAAGTAATTTCTAAAACTCCACAGAAATGGGCAAGAACTCTGCCCATAAAAGCGCTGACTTTGAGCCTAAGGTACTAAACATTTTTCTGTCATCCAGTTCACTTCTGAGCATAGTCTCAACAAGCGTACAATAATGAACTGAAATCATGCCTTTTATGTGAACATTTGCAATAATTGCAAAGCAACTAACACCTCTAAGGAAGCCTAAAGAAGCAAATTAAACTTGATCTAATTTTCTCATTAGACTCTTAGAAATACTGAGTATTTTAAGTGGTTTTGTAAGTCCAAGGTGGGGAACCTATGGCCTCGAGGTCACATGTGGCCCTCCAGGTCCTCAAGTGAAGCCCTGGGACTGAAATCAAACTTCACAGAACAAATCCCCTTAATAAAAGGATTTGTTCTGTAAAACTTGGAGTCATTCAAAAGATGGCATCCAAGGACCTAGAAAGCTCCATGTGGCCCCAAGCTTACAGGTTCCCCACCCGTAGTAGCCTAACATCCTTTGTGGAATCCCACTTTGCCTGTTGGCCAATCAGGAAACTTTTATCTGAAAAAACTCTGAGACATCAGGGATAAATATCTGAAAATGAAGCTAGAAACAAAAGGGAAAGAAAGAACTTGGAAGTTTCCACAGCATCACGTTGTATGTCAGAGACTTGAGTCCGGAAAGACCAGTGAGTGCATGTGGTAGGGAGGTGTATTTCACCCTCTGAACAGATGTGAAAAGTCTCTGAGTTCTTTCTTTGGCACAGAAGCTTAGCCTGGAGC
This sequence comes from Bettongia penicillata ogilbyi, assembly GCA_023548195.1. Taxonomy (NCBI): domain Eukaryota; kingdom Metazoa; phylum Chordata; class Mammalia; order Diprotodontia; family Potoroidae; genus Bettongia; species Bettongia penicillata. The sequence goes on along the minus strand of JAJHZJ010000624.1, from coordinate 1,760,142 downwards.
TACCCAACCCCATTTCTGCTACTCAGTTGATAATCTTGTATCCCATTAGACAGTGATGGAAAGACTGTACCGTAGAGGCAGAACCTTTGTCATTCCTGAGTTAAAGAGCCTCATTTATAGCCATTAATATTGAAAGGGATATAATATATCGTTATGTGCTTCATCAATTTTTTTCTCTCTTCCTGGTGAAATCTGGGTGAAGAACCCCATGGAGAGTTCAAGATAGTGAGAAAGGGTAGGAGGGACATTGGCCAGATAACACTGCATAATTCTGAGTGGGAAGGGAAGGAGATGCTTAAAATAGGTTCCTATACTTGGAAGCCATATGGCAGGCTGGACTCTGGTCTCCAGAGTGTTTATTAGTTCCTTAGTGCTTTTATAAGAGTACTAATTTAGTATAGTGTGACATCACCCTAGAGAGCTAAGATGGTTTTGGACCACCTCGGTCAAAAGTGAAGGAAATAAAAAATGGCACCATTTGATGGGCTGTTTCATTCCACACCATCCATCTTCAACTCTCCAAAAAAGTAAGATAAAAATGGATTGTATTTGTACTGTCCTCCTGTCAACTCCTAAGTTAAACCATCTTTAACAATAATATGTACAATAATAATGTCCAGTTTTCTTGACTGTAAAATGGAGATAATAATAGCACCTGTCTCTTAGGGGTGTTGTAAGGATCAAATGAAATAATATTTGTAAAGGGCTTAGCACAATATCTAGCCTAGAATAGGCACTACACAAATGCTAGCTATTATTACTGTTGGTATAATTTAATAAAGTGTCATGTAGTAGAAAGAGTACTGGATTACGACTCCGGGTATCTGGGTTTGAATCCTGACTTTACCACTTAGTGTGACCCAGGTCATGTTTTTTATATCTCTCTGGGTCTCAGTTTCCTCATTTTTAAAGTGAGGATGTTGATTAAGTGATCTCTAAGTTCATGAAAGAACCTTTAGATCATAGTCCAGAATTCTTAAATTTTTTTTTTTTTTTTTTTGCTTCATGGCACCATGGTGAAACCTATGGACCCCTCTTAAAATAAGATTTGTTGCCTACATTTCTAATAGAAGGAAATGCTTGGTTTTAGTTTAAAGTTAGTTAAAATACAGATTTCATTTTTTTCTCATCCCAGTTCATAGACCCTCTGACATCTAGTCATGGGCTCTAAGGTAACAACCCCTGATCTAGTCCAGTACCTTTCAAGAAGCTCCATTCACTCTGTTTGGCCTCTAAGATAAAAAAATAAATTCCTTTGCATGACATTTAAAGCCTACCTTTCTAGCCTGACTTCCCATTCATGCATGCCAAAGGCCAGCCCAACTCTCTCTATGTACTGTCCCTTCTAACATTCCATCTTCATCTTGAGCATTTGCAGTCTGTCCTTCAAGCCTGAAATTTGCTTCCTTCTCACTGCTGACTCCTAGACTCCCTAACCTTCTTCAACAAAGTTCAGTTCAAATGACTCCTATTACACAGAACCTTTCCCGATTCTCCCAATTTTTAGCGTCCCTTTCTAGCTACTGAAATCACTTGGTATTTACTTACACGTAATTAAACAACTTAGATATACACATGTTGTTTGCCCTAATCGAATATAAGCCCCTTGAGAGCAGGAGCTGTTTTGTTGACTCTTATATCTTGAGTGCCTAGCACTGTACTTGACACAATTTGTTGTTGTGAAGTCATTTTCAGTCATGTTCAGCTCTTCATGACCCCTTTTGGGATTTTCTTGGCAAAGATACTGGAGTGGTTTGTCATTTCCTTCTCCAACTCTTTTTAGAGCACATGAGGAAAGTGAGGCAAATGGAGTTAAGTGATTTGTCCAGGGTCACACAACTCGTAAGTCTCTAAGACCAGATTTGAACTCATGAAGATGTGTTCTTGACTGGAGGTCTGGCCTCCTGCCTTATTTGACACATAGTCGGTACCTAATAAATGCTTATGGATTGATTGATTTCTCATTCTGACTTTAAGCTGGTTAATGTTAACTATCATTCAGAATGTACCTTCAGAGGGTAAGAAGAGGTTGAAGAGGATGGGGCTGATTCTTTGCCTTTAGGGGAATACAATTAGCATACAAAAAGGGAAAAAACTCCCATGAACTTCAGCCTTTGACTACAAAAATAAAATAATATATTACAGTTGGTTGACTTGTAGTTACTAGACTAGTCAGTGATTAATATGATCCTGAGATGATGCTTTGTTTTCTCTCCCCCCTTTTTAAAGTTACTTCATGAGAGGCAGTATTGCGTAATGGATAAGGTAGCCAGCAGGAAGACCTGAGTTTATTTTTTCAGCTGTTTGACCCTGGGCAAGCAGATTAACCTCTTATTGCCCCTAGTTGACTCCCTAAAACTATAAATTGTTAAATGGTTGATAATCTACATCAGTAGAGGGAGTTTTCTTTAGTGGGAGTTCAGTATATCAATGAAATCACTGGTGTAGATCCAAAAAAAGTACATAAGAAAAATAAAATGCTATTCTGGGTCTGAGGAAGGAAAAATAATTTCTAACTAGTGGGATACAGGAAACTTCATGGCACAGAGAGTCATAGATATAGAATTGAAATAAACCTCGGAATCTTATAGTCCAATATCCTCCTTTTACAGTTGAGGAAACTGAGGCCCAGGGAAGTTAACTACTTAGTCTCACATCACAGAGGTAGTCAGTGTCAGAGTGGAATTTTAATCCATAACCTATAACTCCAGAGCCAGAAGAATGACCCTGGAGGGGGTTGAGTTCTGTTTTGAAATATGGATGAGAGCTCAAAAGGTAAGTATTAGGGTGGGAGGAGAGTACATCCTAGGTGTACTGCATTATTCCAGGCAGAAAATCATCAGTATATGTAATAAGGTAGCAACAATGAGAATGGGAAGGAAGAAGGATATTGGAGAAGTTAAATGAAGGAGGTGCTAGAGAAAGGCATCAAAGATATTGCTGCTGTTCAGCTTGGTTGTTGGGTAAAACACTGGTATCCCTGGTAGGAACAGGAGAGTCCGGAGGAGGAACAGGATTGGGGAAAAGATAAAACTTGTTTCTCTTGAATAATCTTTCCTGCCTTCCGCAGAACCCTAGAAGTGGTGTCCTCCTCACCCCTACAGGGATGCCAGGGGTTTGGAATATAGACTATGTATATGCACTGTATCCCAAGCCATTGCCAGTCATCCTGACCTTTGTCCTGCCACCGGACTTTGATGGCTCTGGAAGTGAGAGTGAGTGAGGCTGATGACTTTGTGCAACTCTTGCTCACTTAAATCCACTTCATGCAAAAATCAAGACATACCCCTGTGGTATCATTGTTCCTCTTTGAAAACAAAGGACAAATAACAATAGTATTCATGTAATATGGGAAAGTGGTTTGAGTTTTTGAAAGGAAAAATGTTTCATTGGGAACTAGTTTTACATATAGGTGGAAAAGCCAGTTATTTCTGTTCTAGAATGTCAGGGATTTGGGGAAAGGCTCTCTTAACCCCAATTACTCTCTAAATAATACTGCCAAGAGGCTTAAAATTTCTTCCATTAAAACTGGTCCGTTGGGACTGTTAGAATGTAAATGTTACTTAGCAGGTGTAACACATCAAACTATTTTGTCAGTTGCACTTTAACTGCTTTAGTTTTGTCAATTGCTTCCTGGAACCCAGGTGGACATCAAAGGAATGTGATACAGAATTCACAGAATTAATGTTTTGATGCTATATTTGGGGCAGAGGTGGTGGTGTGGAGTTTGAAATGTTGATATTTGAGCAGCCTAGTTTGGGTCCTGCACTGGGGAGTACCTGAAGACCACATGAAGGCATTAGACATTAATATTCTCTGAAGAAGGATTTACTGAAAAGAAAAACACAGAAACAGAAACAGAGGGGCATCAAAGATAAATAAGTTTTACTTCATTATTTGGTAGGACCTATCCTGGTGCTGCATGAATCTTACAGGGTAATAGAATGCTAGGTTGCAAACCTTCAACCACTATATAAATGCCAGTGATTATTATTGATGTTAGAACTGGAAAGATCACAGGACCACACTGTGAATGGAGAGCTGGGGGAAAGACTCCATAAGCAATGCAATTCAACCCCCTCCTTTTAGAGATGATGCAAATGAGACCCAGGGCCTCAGCTCCAAAAGGAGGGAGTTTATAGATGAAGAACCTAAGCTCTAGAGGGACCCAAATTCACACCACTAATAAGTGGCAGACCTGGGTTTTGCATCTGGGTCCTCTGCTTTCATATCTCATATATATATAATATAATATAATAATATAAAAATATAAAATATCTGTATGTCTATATAGATAGAATGAACATGCATACATGCTCACATGTTTATGTACATATATGTTAAACATATGTTTATAGTAACCTATATGTACATGTTCTATATACATATGTACACAATACAGAGATGTCTTATATGTCATACATATATGACATCTCCATATAAGCAGATAGGTGGTACAGGGGGTAAACCCTGCACTTTGAGTCAGGAAGACTTCAGTTCAAATCTGATCTCAGATACTTACTAGCTGGGTGACTCTAGGCAAGTGACTTGACCGCAATTTACCTCAATTTCCTCATCTGTAAAATGGGAAAAATAATAGCACTTACCTTGCAGGATCATTGTGAGGATAAAATGAGATGATGCTTGTAAAGCACTTTGCAAATCTTAAAATGCTATGTAAAGGTTAGGTATTATCAGAATTATGTATGGATTCATGTATGTATAAAGAAAGAATATAAAAGCATGACAGTTCATAGCTTGTTTGTAGGACTTGACATGATTCACAAGTCTCAATAACAGAACTCTTTGTCTGATGTCATTTAGTCCAACTCTGAAAAGGGAACGCTACACATTTTATTCACACTTTGTTGAGAGCAAGACTATGGATCCAAACAGCGTGATTGATGGACATAAAATTATTCTGAAGAGCTCCCGAACATTTAATTATCATGAATAATTTAATATACTTCAAATGAAATTTTCATAAACTCTCCATACATAAGAACTAACTCCAAAGTGTGAAATGATTATTTTTATTCCCATGTACAGATTAGCTGTCTCGGTAGCATTTAAACAGAATCATTCAATAAGCATCATTTTAAGGGGCATCCACAGAAGCACAGAAAGGGGCCTTCCAGGTCATCAAGTCAAACACTTTCAGCATACAGATAGAGAAAGACGAAAGGCCCAGAAAGGTTCCCTGATTTATCCAATGTTACACAAGCAGTAAATGGCAAAGCTAGGACTGAAACTCACATCCTTTTTCTCTTACATCATACTTCTTCATCTTTGTCAGTTGTGTTAAGTCTACTGAAAGAGATTATCTCACTGCAAACTTATTCATTGGGGGAGAAGGGAAAGGGAAAAGGAATTAAAATGGAGTAGAGAAAGAAATGCTTTCAGATAGTTGGGGTTTGGGAAAGGATTAGCCAAATTATAGGCTTTTCCATAGGCTGACTCAATAACTTTCTCTTTGCCAAAAAAAAAAAAAATATTTATTTATTTAATTTTTCAACATTCATTTCCACAAACTTTTGAGTTCCAAATTTTCTCCCCATTTCTCCCCTCCCTCACCCCCAAACGCCAAGCACTCTAATTGCCCCTATCACCAATCTGCCCTCTCTTCTAACATCCCTCCCTTCCCATATCCCCATCTTCTCTTTTGTCCTGTAGGGCAAGATAACTTTCTATACCCTATTATCTGTATTTCTATTTCCTAGTTGCAAGAACAATACTCAACAGTTGTTCCTAAAACTTTGAGTTCCAACTTCTCCCCATCCCTCCCTCCCCACTTCCCTTTGGGAAGGCAGGTAATTCAATATAGGCCATATCTCTGTAATTTTGAATGACTTCCATAATAGTCATGTTGTATATGACTAACTATAATTCCCCCCATCCTATCCTGCCCCCCATTGCTTCTATTCTCTCTTTTGATCCTGTCCCTCCCCAAGAGTGTTGACTTCAAATTGCTCCCTCCTCCCATTGACCTCCCTTCCATCAAGTCCCCCATCCTGCTTATCCCCTTCTCCCCTACTTTCCTGTATTGTAAGATAGGTTTTCATACCAAAATGAGTGTGCACTTTATTCCTTCCTTTAGTCGAATGTGATGAGTAAGCTTCATGTTTTCTCTTGCCTCCCCTCTTTTTCCCTCCACTAAAAAGTCTTTTATTTGCCTCTTTTATGAGAGACAACCTGTCCCATTCCATTTCTCCCTTTCTCCCCCTAATATATTTTTGTCTCACAGCTTAATTTCATTTTTTTAAGATATGATCCCATCCTATTCAATTCACCCTGTGCTGTGTGTGTGTGTGTGTGTGTGTGTAAGTGTAATCCCACCAACTACCCAGAAGATACTGAACTTTCAAGAGTTACAAATACTGTCTTTCATGTAGGAAAAACAGTTCAACTTTAGTAAGTCCCTTATGATTTCTCTTTGCTGTTTACCCTTTCATGTTTCTCTTGATTCTTGTGTTTGAAGATCAAATTTTATTTTCAGCTCTGGTCTTTTTCATCAAGAATACTTGGGGGGGGCGGAGAAGCCAAGATGGCAGAGTAGAAAGATTCACATATGCTAACTCTGAACCCACAGCCCATAAATTACCTATAAAGAGGAACTCCCAACAAATTCTGGAGCAGGGGAGGCGCACAACAGAGTGGAGGAGATTTCTGTTCCAGAGAGCCCTGAAAAACCAACACCAAAGGTCCATCATGCACCAGACCCAGAGCAGGGCCCAGCACTGCCTTGGCCGCAGCCTGAAAGGAGCAGATCCGAGCAGTCTTCAGGGACAGAATCTCCAGCAGCTGTGAAGGTCCCTCAACCCACAGGCACTACAGGTCAGTGAGAGAGACTTCTGGGTGGGCCAAGAGGGTAGCGGGGGGGTCTCCATAACTCAGGCCCCCTCGGAAGGGAGCAGCAGAGGCAGCAGCAGACCAGAGCTCCCAAAGCAGACTGGAGCTCGGGTCCATTGTTGAAGGTCTCTGCATAAACCGCCTGAGGGAACAGAGCCTGGATGGCAGCCCTGCCCCCACCCTGAGAACCTGAACTTAATCTCTCACACTGAATAGCAGCCCTGCCCCCTGCTGAAAGCCCTGAGGCTGGGAAGCAGCATTTGAATCTCAGACCCCAAGCACTAGCTGGGCATATCTGGAGGTAAGGTGGGGGTGGAGAGGAATCTCAGAAGTCAAGTAACTGGCTGGGAAAATGTCCAGAAAAGGGAAAAAAAAATAAGACCATGGAAGGTTACTTTCTTGGTGAACAGATATTTCCTCCTTTCCTTTCAGATGAGGAAGAACAATGCTTGCCATCAGGGAAAGACATAGAAGTCAAGGCCTCTGTATCTCAAACATCCGAAATAGATATTCAATGGGCTCAGGCCATGGAAGAGCTCAAAAAGGATTTTGAAAATCAAGTTAGACAGGTGGAGGAAAAACTGGGAAGAGAAATGAGAGAAATGCAAGAAAAGCATGAAAAATGGGTCAATACCCTGCTAAAGGAGACCCAAAAAAATGCTGAAGAAAATAACACCTTGAAAAATAGGCTAACTCAATTGACAACTAGGTTCAAAAAGCCAGTGAGGAGAAGAATGCTTTAAAATGCAGAATTAGCCAAATGAAAAAAGAGGTTCAAAAGCTCACTGAACATAATAGTTCTCTCAAAATTAGAATGGAACAGATGGAGGCTAATGACTTTATGAGAAACCAAGAAACCACAAAACAAAACCAAAAGAATGAAAAAATGGAAGATAATGTGAAATATCTCATTGGAAAACCAACTGACCTGGAAAATAGATTCAGGAGAGACAATTTAAAAATTATTGGACTACCTGAAAGCCATGATTTAAAAAAGAGCCTAGATATCATCTTTCATGAAATTATCATGGAAAACTGCCCTGATATTCTAGAACCAGAGGGAAAAATAAGCATTCAAGGAATCCATTGATAACCACTAGAAAGAGATCCAAAAAGAGAAACACCTAGGAACATTGTGGCCAAATTCCAGAATTCCCAGATCAAGGAGAAAATATTGCAAGCAGCTAGAAAGAAACAATTCGAGTATTGTGGAAATACAATCAGGATAACACAAGATCTAGCAGCTTCTACATTAAGGGATTGAAGGGCATGGAATAGGATATTCCAGAAGTCAAAGGAACTAGGACTCAAACCAAGAATCACCTACCCAGCAAAACTGAGTATAACACTTCAGGGGAAAAACTGGTCTTTCAATGAAATAGAGGACTTTCAAGCATTCTTGATGAAAAGACCAGAGCTGAAAAGAAAATTTGACTTTCAAACACAAGAATGAGAAGAAGCATGAAAAAGTAAACACCAAAGAGAACTGATAAGGGACTTACCAAAGTTGAACTGTTTACATTTCTACATGGAAAGACAATATTTGTAACTCTTAAAACTTTTCAGTATCTGGGTAGTTGGTGGGATTACACACACACACACAGACACATGCATACATGCACACACACATACACACATGCACGCACACACAGAGACAGCACAGTGAATTGAATAGGGTGGGATCATATCTTTAAAAAATTAAGGTAAATGGTGAGAGAGAAATGTATTGGGAGGGGAGAGGGAGAAATGGAATGGGGCAAATTATCTCTCATAGAAGAGGCAGGCAGGAGACTTTTTAGTGGAGGGAAAAAGAGGAGAGCTGAGAGAAAAACATGAAGTTTACTCATCACATTCAACTAAAGGAAGGAATAAAATGCACACTCATTTTGGTAGGAAAACCTATCTTACAATACAGGAAAGCAGGGGAGAAAGGGATAAGCAAGGTGGGGGAGATGATGGAAGGTAGGGCAATGGGAGGAGGGAGCAATTAGAAGTCAACACTCTTGGGGAGGGACAGGATCAAAAGAGAGAATAGAAACAATGGGGGGCAGGATAGGATGGAGGAAAATATAGTTAGTCTTACACAACACGACTATTATCGAAGTCATTTGCAAAACACACAGATGTAGCCTATATTGAATTGCCTGCCTTCCCAAAGGGAATGGGTGGGGAGGGAGAGATGGGGAGAAGTTGGAACTCAAAGTTTTAGGAACAACTGTTGAATATTGTTCTTGCTACTAGGAAATAAGAAATACAGTTAATGGGGAATAGAAAGTTATCTGGCCCTACAGGACAAAAGAGAAGATGGGGACAAGGGAAGGGAGGGATGATAGAAGAGAGGGCAGATTGGTGATAGGGAAATTAGAATGCCTCGGTGTATTGGGGTGGGGGGAGGGGACAAGTGGGGAGAAAATTTGGAACCCAAAATTTGTGAAAATGAATGTAAAAAGTTAAATAAATAAATTTATTAATAAAAAAGAATGCTTGAAAATCCTCTATTTCATTGGAAGACCATATCTTCCCCTAAAGTATTATACTCAGTTTTTCTGGGTAGGTAATTCTTAGTTTTAGTCCTAGTTCCTTTGACTTCTGGAATATCCTATTCCATGCCCTTCGATCCCTTAATGTAGAAGCTTCTAGATCTTGAGTTATCCTGATTGTATTTCCACAATACTTGAATTGTTTCTTTCCAGCTGCTTGCGATATTTTCTCCTTGACCTGGGAACTCTGAAATTTGGCAACAATGTTCCTAGGTGTTTCTCCTTTTGGATCTCTTTCAGGTGATTGGTGGATTCTTTCAATACTTATTTTGTCCTCTGGCTCCAGAATATCAGGGCAGTTTTGCTTGATAATTTCATGGAAGATGATGTCTAGGCTCTTTTTTTGATCATGGCTTTCAGGGTAGCCCCATAATTTTTAAGTTGTCTCTCCTGGAACTATTTTCCAGGTCATGTTGTTTTCCCAATGAGATATTTCACATTATCTTCCATTTTTTCATTCTTTTGGTTTTGTTTTGTGGTTTCTTGGTTTCTCATAAAGTCATTAGCCTCCATCTGTTCCATTCTAATTTTGAGAGAACTATTTTCTTCAGTGAGCTTTTAAATCTCTTTTTCCATTTGGCTAATTCTGCTTTTTAAAGCATTCTTCTCCTCATTGGCTTTTTGAACCTCTTTTGCCAATTGAGTTAGCCTATTTTTCAAGGTGTTATTTTCTTCACCATTTTTTTGCATCTTCTTTAGCAAAATGTTGACCTGCTTTTCATGCTTTTCTTGCATTTCTCTCATTTCTCTTCCCAGTTTTTCCTCCACCTATCTAACTTGATTTTCAAAATCCTTTTTGAGCTCTTCCATGGTCTGATCCTATTGCATATTTATTTTGGATGTTTGGGGCACTGAAGCCTTGACTTCTATATCTTTCCCTGATGGTAAGCATTGTTCTTCCTCATCTGAAAGGATGGGAGGAGATATCTGTTCACCAAGAAAGTAACCTTCTATGGTCTTATGTTTTTCCCCTTTTTTGGGCATTTTCCCAACCAGTTACTTGACTTTTGTGTCCTTTGTCAAGAGTAGGGTATACTCTAGGGACCTGTAAGATACCAGTTCCTCCAAGGTGGCACAATCAAGTGTGTACTGGTCTGGGCACAGGAAAGGATTTTTGTGTCCAGAATCTTAGCCACGTTTCCTCTCCACAGGTGCCTGACCTCCAGTTCTGCCAAGCTAGCACTGGGGGGGTGGGATTCAGTCAAGCTGTGCGGGCAGGGCCTCCATTCAGTGTGAGACAAAGACCAGCTGCCCCAGGGTGTCTACACAGGGCTGAGGTAAGACTCAGTTCTTCAGTGCCCCCAGGGGTTTTTATGATCCAGCTATGGTCTCAGGCTGCTGTAGGGGCTGCCCTGAGAACTCCTGCCACCTGCCAGATGTGAAGGCCCTTCTTCCTTCCTGGCCAGCTGAATAAACCCCATCCCTGACCGTTGGCACCTGTGGGTTGAGGAATCTTCGAACCCTCTGCTGCTTGGACTGGGGATTCTATGACTGGAGATTCCACCCTGGAGGGCTGCTCAACCAAGGCTGGGCTAGGCTCTGTGCTCTGAGGTCCACTCCGCGTCAGGTGCAACTGACATTTCCTGTAGGTCTTTCAGGTCATCCTGGGCTGGAAATCTCCTCCACTCTGTTGTTCTCCACTTCTGCTGCTCCAAATTTGTTGAGAGTCCCTCTCTACGGGTGTTTTATGGGCGGTGTGGGGGCAGCCTCTATATGTATGTCTTTCTACTCTGCCATCTTGGCTCTGCCCCCCCCCAATAACTTTCTCTTAAGGGAGGATTCTTTGACTATATAATTCTCTTTTATTAAAAAAAAAATTAATGTCATTTCTTTACTTGACCTTCATTTTCCAATTTATCTCCCTCCTTCTTCCTGAGGGCTATCCCTTATGATAAAAAATCTGAAACAGAAAACATTCAGCAGCACTAACACACGGACCAACATATGTTCTTGTAGTCTCTCACTTCCTCAAAGAACCAAGGGTGGGGAGAAGAATGTCTTCTCATTGTTCTTTGTTTGGGACCAAGCTATACATATATTTTGTTTATTTTTTAATTCTGAATTTCACAAATATATCAAAAATAGAATATTATCTCATTCCAGCCTCGTAACAATCCTGAGAGGTATAACCCTTTATTTCTGTTCTACTTTGTTTATGGAAATTTTCAAAGTAACTTGTCAATATTAAAGTGCTTTGTAAATTATTGTTATTTATGTATTTATAATTTACACTATAATGTATTTATTGTTATAATTATTAATATTGCATTATTGTTACATAGTATATATAATATGATTATATGAAGCCATGAGTAGATTATATGTAATGTAATTATAAAATATATATCTAGCTTTTTAAAAGGGCATCATATATTCAATATGTCTCTTTCAAAGTCGAACTACTTCTCTATTTGTCATCAGTCCTTTAGAATCCTGATAGTGGTCATATTTTTTTCAAGACTCTCTGTTTATGTAGTCTGAGGTCAGACAGCAAGATTTAATGAAAAGAACATTTAACCAGGAGCTTGGGGTTTAGGGTTCTAGTCTGAGCCCTGCTGTAAGCTAGTTTTATGAAGTCATTTCACCTTTGTGGTTCACAATTTCCTCTTTAAAATTAGTAAGGGTGGGAAAATTAAATATGATGATCTTCAAGGTTCTTTCTAATTCTAAAACCCTATGATTCCAAGTCCTTGTTTCTAGGACCAAGTAACAAGAATGGATGGGTGCTAGGTGGAAGCATCATGTGTACAACCCTGGGCCTGGAGTCAGGAAGATCTGAGTTCAAATCTGAGACACTTAGAAACTGTGTATCCCTAGGCAAGTCACTTAACCTATTTGCCTCAGTTTCTTTATCTGTCAAATTAATAGAATAATAGCATCTATCTCAGAGAATCATTGTGAGGATCAAATGAGATACAAATTGTAAAGTGTTTAGTACTGTATCTGGCACATAGCAAAAGCTTTATAAATGTTAGCTATTATGAAGATTATTATATTTCTCCTTCAGAACTAGCTATGAGGCATATTTCAAAGATATTTGGCTTCACCCCAATATTTAAAGGATCTTTGATATCAATTGAGTGGTGACTCCATTTACCAATGTGGGTTGCCATTTTCTATGCTGTAATAGACAGTTTCATGAGTTATTATTGCTATTTATCAAAATAAATGAACAGATAGACAATTGAATAAATGAATGAATGAATGAATGGAAGACCAGCTAGCTAGCTATACAAGTAAATCAATTACCTGATAGCCAACCTTCTGGTGATGAGGCTTTCCAACTATAGCCAGATTGAATGGCAGACATGCAGTCTCTGACCAGGCTCATGCTCATGAGGGCACTCAAGTAAAAATTTTGTTTCTGGGGGGCGGAGCCAAGATGGCGGAGTACAAGGACGCACGTTTACGAGCTCCGAAACCAAAGCCCATGGAATTGGTGTAGAAAGAGTCCCCCATAGATTCTGGGTGAGTGCAAGGTGTGCAGAGGCAGAGTGGAGGAGATTTCCGTCCCAGGGAGCCCTCAAGACCCGTCCCCAGGGTCCGGCGCGCCCCGGAGAGTAAACCCGACCCCCAGCGCTGCCCTGGCCGAGGCCTCAGAGAAGCGGATCGGAGCAGGCTTCAGAGACGGAAGCTGAAGCAGCCGGGAAAGTCCCTCCGCCCACAGAAGCAGGTCAGTGAGAGAGGCCGGGCTGAAGGAGAGGGGAAGCAGGGCGTCTGTGACTCGGGCCCCCTCGGGAGGAAGCGGCGGCGGCAGGGACGGGGGCAGGAAGCGGCGGAGGCAGAGGCGTGGGCGGCGGCTGAGGCGGCAGCGGACCGGGACCCAGGAATCCCCCAGCAGCAGGCAGGATCTTCATTACAGAAGATTCCCGCATAAAACCTGACGGAGCTGAGCCTGAGAGACGGCCCTGCCCCCAGCCCGCTCTGTTGCTGAAGGTTTCTGCTCGGGACCCCCAGGGGAGCTGAGATTGGGAGGCGGGGCCCCCCACCCCGCCCCCACCCGCTCCATTCTTGAGAGTCGCTGCATAAAGCCCCCCGAGGGATCAGAGTCTCGGAGACAGCCCTGGCCCCGCCCCAGCACCTGAACTAAAGCTCACTGATTGACAGCCAACAGGAGGAAAGCCCATTTGAATCTCAGAGGCCAGGCGCTGGCTGGGCGGATCCAGGCGGGGGTGGAAGGGAATCTCAGAGGTCAAGTAACTGGCTGGGAAAATGCCTAGAAAGGGGAAGAAAAATAAGACTTTAGAGAGTTTTTTCCAACAAATGCAAATGATCCCAACCTTCGGATCTGATGGGGAGGACGAGAACGTATTTTTCCCATCAGGGAAAGATGTGGAGGGCGGGGCCTCAGTACCCCAGACACTCCAGGGGGGTGTTGGGTGGGCTCAGGCCTTGGAAGAGCTTAAAAAGGATTTTGAAAAGCAAGTTAGACAGGTGGAGGAAAGACTGGGAAAAGAAATGACAAAGATGCAAGAAGAGTATGAAAAAAAGGTCAATATCTTGGTAAAGGAGACCCAAAAAAATGCTGAGGAAATTAACACCTTGAAAAATAGGCTCACTCAACTGGCAAAAGAGGTTCAAAAAGCCAATGAGGAGAAGAATGCATTCAAAAGCAAAATGAGCCAAATGGAAAAAGAGGCTCAAAAGCTCACTGAATTTAATAGTTCTCTCAAAATTAGAATGGAACAGATGGAGTCTAATGATTTTATGAGAAACCAAGAAATCACCAAACAAAACCAAAAGAACAATAAAATGGAAGAGAATGTGAAATATCTCATGGGAAAAACAACTGACCTGGAAAATAGATCAAGGAGAGACAACTTAAAAATTATGGGACTACCTGAAAGCCATGATCAAAAAAAGAGCCTAGACATCGTCTTGCATGAAATTATCAAGGAAAACTGCCCTGACATTCTAGAACCAGAGGGCAAAATAAGTATTGAAAGAATCCATCGATCACCACCTGAAAGAGATCCAAAAAGAGAAACTCCTAGGAACATTGTGGCCAAATTCCAGAACTCCCAGCTCAAGGAAAAAATCTTGCAAGCAGCCAGAAACAAACAATTCCAGTACTGTGGTAATACAATCAGGATAACCCAAGATCTAGCAGCTTCTACATTAAGGGATCGAAGGGCGTGGAATAGGATATTCCAGAAGGCAAAGGAACTAGGACTCAAACCAAGAATCACCTACCCGGCTAAACTGAGTATAATATTTCAAGGGAAAATATGGTCTTTCAATGAAACAGAGGACTTTCAATCATTCTTGATGAAAAAACCAGAGCTGAAAAGAAAATTTGACTTTCAAACACAAGAATGAGAGGAAGCATGCAAAAGTAAACAGCAAGGAGAAGTATTAAGGGACTTACCAGAAATGAACTGTTTGCATTCATACATGGAAGGACAATATTTCTAACTCTTAAAACTTTTCAGTATCTGGGTGGTTGGTGGGACCACACATACACATGTACACGCATGCACACACATACACACATGCATTCACATGCAGAGACAGAGAGCACAGATTGAACTGAATAGGATGGGACCATACCTTAAAAGGAATTAAGGTAAATGATGAGAGAGAAATGTAGTGAGAGGAAAGAGGGAGAAATGGAAGGGGGTAACTATATGTCATTTAAGAGGCAAGTAGGAGATGTTTTTAGTGGAGGGAAAAAGAGGAGAGCTGAGAAGAAAAAAAAAAAAAAACAAGAAGTTTACCCTCATCACATTTGACTAAACGAAGGAGTGAAATGCACACTCATTTTGGTATGAAAACCTATCTTACAGTATAAGAAAGCGGGGGAGAAGGAGATATTGGGGGGGGATGATGGAAGGGAGGGCAAAGGGAGGAGGGAGTAATTGAAAGTCAACACTTGGGGAGGGACAGGATCAAAGAGAAACAATGAGGGGCAGGTGAGGAGGGATGGCAATTCAGTTAGTCTTACACAACACGACTATCAGGAAGGTCATTTGCAAAGCTACACAGATATGGCCTATAATGAATTGCCTGCCGTCCCAAAGGGAATGGGTGGGGAGGGAGGGATGGGGAGAATTTGGAACTCAAAGTTTTAGGAACAATTGTTTAGTATTGCTGTTGCAACTAGGAAAGAAGACATACAGTTAATGAGGAATAGAAAGTCATCTGGCCCTACAGGAGAAAAGAGAAGATAGAGACAAGGGAAGGGAGGGATGACAGAAGAGAGGACAGATTGGAGATAGGGAAAATTAGATTGCTTGGGGTATTGGGGTGGGGGGAGGGGAGAAAAAGGGAGAAAATTTGGAACACAAAAATTTGTGAAAATGAATGTAAAATAAATAAATAAATAAATAAATAAATAAATAAATAAATAAATAAATAAATAAATAAATAAAAAATTTTGTTTCTGAGTCTATGCTTAACATTGTGGTTGGTTTTTTATTACGCCAAATACTGTATCCTTTTTAAAAATCTTCATACTTACAGTTCCTTCTGGAATTCTCTGTCTTCATACCTACCCAAATCTTACTCATTGCATAAGACATACCTGTTCCATAAAACATTTCCTATATGGTACAGTGGTCATTTTCCCCTATAAAGTCTTGTAATGTCACTGGCTCTACCTACTTCTTATCTGGCACAGATTCTATATTGCCTTATATAATCAGATTATTTCATGTGTGTTTATATTGTCTCTCTGTTACACTGGGAAAGTTATTCACTTTCCTATGCCTCAGCAAACTCCCTAGGGCTTAGAAAGTCATAGATTGATTATACTCTGTGGTGGTGGAGGTCATTCCCGCATTGAGAATTCCCAGTGCTGACAATATCATCGACCCTTGGTGTATTTGTATATGTCTTGTTTCTTTAATGAGATTGTAGTTATTTGTGAGCAGAATATATTTTGTGCTTCCCCACAGGATATATTTTATATTCCCCACAATGTCTCACACAGACCTTAGCAAAGAGGAATTTGAGTTGAAATAAATTGAAATAATTACCTCAGTCCCAAACTCAACCAGCATACATGAAAGAAAGGTCTTGGCCCTTGCCACAAATCTAATTCTATTATATTAAACTAAGTGATTTGTAGCTAAGTGGTTATGTGGCTGTGCTTATTTGTGCCAAATGGTAGACCCACATCATCGCCTATCCAGTCTCCTAAAAATGGATGTTTACTTGCTATAGGATCAGTTGGCTCAAGTGATTAATATGGATTAAGACGGTGATCAAAATGATTGGAAAAGCTATTCTGTCATCGAGATTGGGTGGCTAAGTTTAGGTCAGAGTCATTAGCAAGCTCAGTTTGATGATGTATCTTTACATGGGCTAGAGATTAATTTGCTTAGTTAAAGAAGCCCCAAATTTTAATTTATTTCAGAGCTGCCTGATATCCTCATTAGAATTCTAGTTATATCTAGCACCCTGAAGAGGAGATCACAAGATAGACCCATTATAGTCAAGAGGTCTAGGCAAATAATTATGAATTTAATAGGCTATAGAACTCAGAATGCGAAAACTTAATAGAATTTTATCTTTTAAAAGGCCAAGACTAAAAATGAGAAAGAACATCATTTAGATCCATGGCAATAGGTTTGTCCTCTTCCTTGTCCTTTTTCCTCCATTGGTCCCAAAGAGAGATAGGGGCTGATGATGAGCTTGAGAAAAAAAGGCTCAGTAGCAAAAAGTACCTCTAAGTTCTGAAGTATCCTTTGCTGTGTGAGACTCCATTAGGAATGGAGAGTTCCTAATGCAAATATTTGTAATTTCAATACTGGATTTAAATTTTAGGCCAATGGAAGAGTCTAATCACTGGATGTAATGGAGGTTTCTTTAATAGTAACCAACAGAACCTACATACCTTTAAATCAGACATATATCACTAGGGTTTGACTCAAGCAGAGGAGTTATCCTAGAAGATCAACCACCACTCCATCAATCCAAGACAATGCCCAGTCTAAGAGCCTGGCTTTTGGAATCATGATGTGGGAATCAAAGGACCATCATACATATGAAAGTATATCATTTTAGGAGTCGACCATTGATTATTTCCGAATTCTTTCTATTCAGCATTTTCTCAATAGCAAATTAGCAGAACTGAAAGTTTTCACTTCTTCAAGAACTATTTAAGTGGAGTGAGGAGAAAGTCTTCATGTTTTGACATGAGAGTTAGTGCAATATACACTACATCCACAATGCCAAAAGGTAATAGTTTCACTAGATCCACACTGATCAGACTACACCTGGACTTCTGAGCATGTTATCTTAGGAAGGACATTGAGAAAGTGGAGCACATTCAGAGAAGCACACACACACAAAAGGATTTTAAGAGAACTGAGATCTGCTCAGGAAAGTAGGGGTGTGGGGCCTAGGAAAGATTTAGTGAAGCAGAACAACTTACTGTAATATTTCATGGATAGTCATGTGGAAAAAGAACTTTTCTTGTTCTGGTTAGCCCCGAGAGTAAAACAAGGAGCAAATAGGTGGAAGTTATGGAGTTGAAATTCTGTTCAAAATGAGATTGAGGGTGGGGGTAGGTAAGGAAGTAGAGCCAAGATGGAAGAGTAAAGGTAGGAACTCACCTGAGTTCTTCCAAATTCCCCTTTAAACAAAAGAAAAATAACACCTCAAAACAAGCTCTGGGGTGGCAGAACCAACAAAAGGAGAGGGTAAAACAATTTTTCAGCCTAAGACAACTTAGAAGGTTGGCAAGAAAGTTCTGTCTTACTGGGTAAGAGTAGAGTGCAGTTCAACAACAGTGTTGGCCATGCCTGGCAATCCAGCACTAGGCCTTGGGAATGACTGAATTGACAGCATGGGCTTCCAGAACTCTCTGTCCATAAAAGGTAAGGGGGTTGAACAACTGGTTAAAAGGTGATTATAGGGCTTCCTTTGCTGGCCCTGTTGCATTGCTCATACATGCTTCAGGTTTCAGTTTCAAGGTAAGGAAGAGGACAAACAGGAGCAAGGACCATGGTCACAGTTCCAGAGTGGAAAAGAATGTTCATGGTTGCTCACAGACAAGCCTGTTGCTCCCAGGCCAAGAGAACAATGATCATATAATCTGATCTCTTTAGATCATACCATCTTGGAAGAACTGAGACTTGCAAACCCCCAAAGATAGCTCTGAAAACAGTAGCCCAAAAAACCTGAAGCTTAAAACAATATCCCCTCTACCCTGGAAGCAGAGCCAAATTCTAATATAAAGTTAAAAGTCTTAGAAGTAGACTAGAAAATTAAGCAAACAACAAAAACAAAAGAGATTCTGACCATAGGAAGTTACTATGGTAATAGGGAAAATCAAAACACAAAATTAAAAGAAGATAACCAAATCAAAGCAGCTACATGCAAAGCCCCAAAGAAAAATGTGAATAGTTCTCAAGACCTGAAAGAACTCAAAAAGGATTTTAAAAATCAAATAAGAGAAGTAGAGCAAAAATTTAAAAATAAATGAAAAAGATATAAGGAAATCATGAAAAAAGAATCAACAGTTTGATAAAAGAGACACACTAAAATACTGAAGAAAATAACTTTTAAAAACAGAATAGGCCAAATGGCAAAAAGGCATAAAAATTCACTGACAGAATAACTCCTTAAAAAAAAAGTAGGATTGGCCAAAAGGTACAAAAGCTCACTGAAGAAAATAATTTCTTAAAAATTAGAATTGAGCAAGTGGAATCTAATGACTTTATGAGACAGTAAGAAACAATAAAACAAAATCAAAAGAATGAAAAAAGGGGAGAAAAATGTGAAATATTTCATTGGAAAACAAGTTGCCTGGAAAATAGAAACAACTTAAGAAGTATTGGACTACCTGAAGCCATGATAAAAACAAAAGAAAGTGGACATCATCTTTCAAGAAAGTATCAAGGAAAACAGCCCTAATATCCTAGAATCAGAGAATATAATAGACATTGAAAGAATCCACTGGTAACCTTTTGAAAGAGACCCCCAAATAAAAACTCCTAAGAATATTCTAGAGAAATTCCAGAGCAACTAGATCAAGGAGACAATATTGCAAGCATCCAGAAAGAAATAATTCAAATATCATGGAACCATGGTCAGGATAACACAAGATTTAGCAGCCTTTTTGGAAGACTTGGAATACGATATTCCAGAGGGCAAAGGAGCTAGGATTACAACGAAAAATCACCGACCCAGCAAAACTGAGTAAAATCCTTCAGAGGGTTAAAAATAGATATTTAATGAAATTAAGCTGAATAGAAAATTTGAATTTCAAATACAAGACTCAAGAGAAGCATAAAAAGGTAAACATGAAAGAAATCATAAGAGACTTGATGTGGTTAAATTGTTTACATTCATATATGGGAAGATGACACTTGTAACTCAGAAGAACTTTATCATTAGGGCAGTTAGAAGGAGTACATGTAGGCAAAGGTCATGGGTGTGAGTTTACTATAATGGCATGATATTCAAAAAAATAAAACTAAGGGGAAAGAAAGATGCACAAGGAGAAGGAGGAAGGGAGAGGTAGAATAGGGTAAGTTATCTCACATAAAAGCAGAATGAAAAAGCTTTTACAGTGGGAAGTGGGGAGATGGAGGAATGGTGGACAATACTTGAACGTTACTCTCATCTGAATTGACTCAGAAGAAATAAGATCCATACTCAGTTGGATATAGAAATATGTCTTACACTACAGGTAAGTAGAAAGAAAGGGGGATAAGAAAGGGGGGCTGATAGAAGAGAGGGTAGATTGCAGAAAGCAATGGTCAGAAGCAAAACACTTTTGAGGAGGGACAGAGCAGAGAGAATGGGGGGGCATATAGAGGGGAAAAGCAAGATAGAAAGAAATACACAATAATCATAACTGTGAAAGTGAATGGGAAGAACTCACCCATAAAATGGAAGCAGATAGCAGAATGGATTAAAAAACAATCTTATAATAGGTTTTACAAGAAACACACTTGAAGCAGAGAGACGCAAGCAAAGTAAAACTGAGGGGCTAGAATAGAATCTATTGTGCTTCAACAGAAATAAATAAAAAGCAAAGGTAGCAATCATGATCTCAGACAAAGCAAAAGCTTTTAAAAATAGATCTAATAAAAGGAGATAACTAGGGAAACTACATTTTATTAAAAAGTACAATAGACAAAAGAAGTAATAATGCCCCAAATGATATAGCATCCACATTCTTAAAGGAAAAGCTAAATGAGTTACAGGAGGAAATAGATAGTAAAACTATACTAGTGGAGGATCCCAACTTTCTTTTCTCAAAACTAAATTAATCTAACCAAGAAATAAACAAGAAAGGAGTTAATGAGATGAATGGAATTTTAGAGAAGTTAGATATGATAGCCCTCTAGAGAAAACGGATAGATGGATAGAAAATTGATAGAAAACTGGGTAATCCCCAGTTTTCTATAAAGGAATATACCTTTTTCTCAGCAGTGCATGGCATCTTCACAAAAATTGACCATATAAAAACCTTACAACTGAATGCAGAAAAGCAAAAATATTAAATGCATCATTTTCAGATCATAATGCAGTAAAATTTACATTTCAATGAAAGACTATGGGAACATAGATTAAAATTAATTGGAAACTAAATAACCTAATCCTAAAGAATTAATGGGTTAAAAATAAATCATAGAAACAATCAATAATTTCATGAAAGAGAATGACAATAATGAGACAACATACCAAAATTTATGAAATGCAGCCAAAGCAGTATTGAGAAGAAAATTTATATCTCTAAATGCTTACATCAATAACATAGAGACAGATTAGATCAATAAATGAGACATACAACTAAAACTTGAAAAAAAAAACCCAAATTTTAAAACCCCTGTTAAACAACAAATTCAAAATCCTGAAAATCAAAGGAGAGATTAATAAAATTGAAAGTAAGAAAACCATTAAATTGGTAAATAAAACAAGGATCTGGTTTTATGAGAGAGAAAAACAATAACATAGACAAATCATTTGTTAATTTGATTAGATTTTTTAAAAAGAAGAAAACCATAGTACCAGTATCAAAATGAAAAGAGTAAATTCACTTCCAATGAAGTTAAAAATTAAAGCAATTATTTAGGAACTATTTTGTTCAATTGTATGTCAATTAATCTAACAATCTAAATGAAATGGATGAATATTTACAAAAATACAAATTGCCCAAATTAACAGAAGAGGAAATAGAATACTTAAATAACCCTATCTTAGAAGAAAGAAATCAAATAAGCTCTCAATGAACTCCCTAAGAAAAAAATCTCCAGGATTACATGGATTCACAAGGAAATTCTACCAAACATTTAAAGAACAATTAATTCCAATATTATATAAACTATTTGGGAAAATGGGCAAAGGAATCCTACCAAATTATTTTCATGACATAAATATGGTGCTGATATCTAAAATCAGGAAGAGGAAAAGCAGAAAAAGAAAATTATAGACTAATTTCACTAATGAATAGTGATGTAAAAAAATTTTAAATAAAATACTAACAAGGAGATTATAGCATTGTATCACAAAGTTCATACACTATGACCAGGTGGAATTTATACCAGGAATGCAGGGCTGGCTCAAGGAAAACTATCAGCATAGTTGACCATATCAATAATTAAAAACAATAAAAATCATATGATTACCTCAGTAGATGTAGAAAAAGCTTTTGATAAAAGTACAACATTCATTCCTATTAAAAATACTAGAAAGTATAGTAATACATGGAGCTTTCCTTAAAATGATTAATATCTATCTAAACCATCAGCAGGGATTATCTGTAATAGGGATAAACTAAATGCCTTTCCAGCAAGATCAAGGGTGAAGTAAGGATACCTATTATCACCACAATTATTCAATATTATACTAGAAATGCTAACCATATCAATAAAAGAAGAAAAAAATTGGAGGAATTAGAATAGACAATAAGGAAACAGAATTATAATTCTTTGAAGATGATATACTAAGAGAATCTTAGAAAATCAGCTAAAAAACTAGTTGAAATAATTAACAACTTTAGCAAAATTGTAGGACATAAATTAAACCCACATAAATCATCAGTATTTCTAAATATTACCTACAAAGTCCAGCAACAAGAGCCAGGAAGAGAAATTCTACTTAAAATAACTATAGACAATATAGAATACTTGGGAGTCTATCTGCCAAGACAAACCCAGGAACTATATGAAGACAATTACAAAATACTTTGCACACTGATAAAGTCTGATGTAAGCAACTGGAAAAATATTAATTGCATATGGGTAAACCAAGCTAATATAATCAAAATGACAATTCTACTTAAATTTATTTTAGTGCCATCTCAGACAATCAAAAAATTATTTGATAGTACTAGAAAAAATAATAAAATTCATTTGGAAGAACAAAACATCAATAATTAGTATCAAGGGAATCTATGAAAAAATATGAAGAAAGGTGACTTAACCATACAAGATGTCAAGCTACTTTACATAGTCATCATCTGGTGTTGACAGTCTGGTATTGACTAAGAAATAGACTGGTGAATCAATGGAATAGATTAGGTACACAATACACAGTAGCAAATGACCCTAGTCATCTAGTGTTTGATAAATGCAAAGATTCAAGCTTTGGGGATAAGAACTCAATATTTGACAAAATTTTCTGGAAAAATTGGAGAACAGTTTGGTAGAAATGAGGTATAGACCAACATTCACACTATAAACCATGGTAAATCAAAATGCGTACATGATTTAGACATAAAAGGTGATATCATAAGCAAATAACCAGAGGACAGAATAGTTTACCTCTCAGATCTATGAATAAGGGAAGAATTTACAAAGTAAACAGAGATAGAGCATTATGGGATGTAAAATGGATAATTTTGATTACATTAAATTAAAAAGGTTTTTTACAAACAATACCAATTCAGCCAGAATTAGAAGAAAAACAGAAAACTAAAAAAAAATATAATATTTCTCTCAGAAAGGTCTGATCTCTCAAACATATAGAGAACTAAGACAAATTTATCAGAGTACAAGGCATTCCCCAACTGATAAATAGTCAAAAGATATGAAAAGACAATTTTCAAAGGAAGAAATCAAAGCTATCTATAATCAAGTGAAAAAATGCTCTAAATCACTACTGATTTGAGAAACGCAAATTAAAACAACTCTGAGGCACCACCCCACACCTATCAGAATGGTTAATATGACAAAAAGGGAAAAAGATAAATATGGAAAATTGGGACACTAATGCAGTGTTGGAATTGTGAACTGATCCAACTATTCTACAAAGCAACTCAAAGGTATGCCCAAAGGGCTATAAAACTATGTATACCTTTTGACCCTTTAACTCAGACCCCAACTAGATCTGTATGACAAAGAGATTTTTTAAAAAAAAAAAAGGAAAAAGGATCTATATGTATAAAAATATTTATAGCAGCTCTTTTTGTAGTGGCAAACAATTGGAAATTGAGGCCATGTCCATTAATTGAAGAATGTCTAAATAAGTTGCGGCATACAATTTTGGTGGAATATTATTGTGCTGTAAGAAATGACAAGCAGGATGCTTCAGCAAAACCTGGAAAAATTCACATGAACTGTTGCAAAGTGAAGTGAGTAGAACCAGGACATTGTACACAGTAACAGCAACTGTACAACTGTACAATGATACAATTGTAGATGAATTAGATATTCTCAGCAATACATGATCTAAGACAATTCCAAAGAACTCATGATGAAAAATGTGATGGAGTTTGAATATAGCACATATCAAATGGTTTGCCTTCTTAATGAGAGGTGTGTATTCATCCTTCGTAGTTGAAGAAGATCATGCCATCAAAGAAATAATGACATGACTTGCACTTACCAGCCTCACTTCATCCTCCAGAGTCAGTGACCAAATATTTATCAGGATGACTGGAGATGACCCAGGATGAGGCAATTGGGGTTATGTGACTTGCCCAAGGTGATACAGGTAATGAGTATATCAAGTGTCTGGGGTGAGATTTGAACTCAGGTTCTCCTGACTCCAGCACTGGTGCTCTATCCACTGTACTACCTACCTGCCCCTAATGAGGGGTAGGGGAAGGAAGGAGAGTATTTGGAACTGAAAATTTTTAAAAGAATTTTTACATGTAAATGGAAAAAAAATAAGAAAAAATAAAATAAAATTCAAGTTGCCCCAAAGTGGAATAGATTGTGTTGGGGGAAATGGAATCTCTCATTTATGTCAGTGAACAAGCAAATAAGCCTTCAAGGAAAACTGGATGACCTTTTAGAGAGGATTTCTACTCTGGTATAGGATAGCAAAGATGACCTCAGTCCCTTCCAGCTCTGAGCTTCTAGGTATCAGTGATGGATGCCTAATAGGTGTATAAAAACTCAAATAACAGAAGATAGTTGATACGCTCAGATGGTAAGTCTAAGGGCTCAATGGTTTAAGATTTTCGCCTTTCTTTTGGAGACTGCAAGTTGAATGAATGAATGAATAAACAGAGTTAAATGCCTACTCTGTGCCAGTCATAATGCTAAAGGCTGGAAATACAAAAACAGAAGTTGCTCCTTGACCTCAAGCTTTTAACTGGGGGAGAAGTGGCAGCCTACAAAGGGTAAAGTCACAAGGGATAGTGAATGGAGGCTGAGAGCCACTGAAGGACAAGCCTTTTCCAGAAGCAGTGAAGGTATTAACTTGATTATTATCCTCAGCCCAAAAGGTAGAAAGCAGGTGGAGGCAATAGTGGCACTCTGTGTGGCTTGGCAGAAACATGGTGTGATTGGATTGTTGGGACCAGTTAAATATAATGAACTCTAATCAATCCATACTACCCTAAGGTAGGACATGGAGAGTCTGTAGAGAGGATACAAGTGCCAAGAGTGGTAGTACACCTCAGAATGACAAGAAGATGGCATGGTATGATAGCTGGAGCTAGCTAGACGAAGTGTTGTAATTTATATATTTACATCTAGATTGTGTTTTACAAGAAATACATCTAGAGGGTAGTGCCAACTCCTAAGAAGATGGAGATGGAAAGATACATTAGATCTGGAGGCAACAGACTTGGATTCTAGCTCTCTTTCTAGTATTGTGATCTTGGTCAAGTCACTTCAGTTCTCTGTCCCTCAGCTTCCTCCTCTATAAAACGACCCTTGGCAAGTCACTTCATCTCTGTTTGCATCAGTTACCACTGTGCCACCTAACTGCTATCCATTTTTGTTCCTTTGTAATAATGATATGGATGCATAGAGTTTTAAAATCAGTTATCTCAGTAGCCTAGGAAAAAGGTGATGAGGGTCTGAAAGAGGTGGGAGATTCTGACAGCAGAAAGAAGGGATGGATAGAAGAGATACTGTGGAGACAGAAACAACAAGACTTGAAAACCCATAGAATCATCAAGCGAAAGAACTATGGAGTCCGAATGTAGATCAAAGCATACTATTTTCACTTCTTTGTTGTCTTTTGTTTTTTTCATGGGTTTTCCCTTTTGTTCTGTTTCTTTTTCCACAACATGACTAATACGGAAATACATTTAACACAACTGCACATGTATAACCTATATCAGGTTGCTTGGGAAGGGAAGGAGGAAAATTTGGAACTCAAAATCTTATAAAAAATGCATGTTGAAAACTATCTTTACATGTAATTGGAAAAAATAAAATACTATTTTTTTAAAAAGCCCCCCTCCTAAAAACATAAAACTCATAGGATATAAAGGGTAAGGGAAAAAGAAGAGTAAAAGTAGGCTCTAAGGTTGTGAACCTAGGTGCCTGAACTCACTCTCATTTCTAATATACTAATTATAAGCAAAACAGAGGCCCCTGGGTAATCTTTCCTTTATAGTTCAGTTGCAATTTCTATAAAGTATCCTGCAATGCACTAAGCATGCTATAGAATTAATAACAATAGTTCACATTTATGTGACATTTTAAGATTTACAAATAACTTTCCTCGTCTAAAAATGGGTTATAACAAGAAATATTAAAGTCAAAATTGAAAAAGTATGTGAGTTATCTAGAATAAAAAATTGATCAGAAAAAACAGAGCTTAGAAATGAGCATCACTGGTGTACCAGAAAGAAAAAAACAACATGAAAAGACAAAAGATGGAGAATATGATGATAGTAACTGGTATGCTAAACCTGACTTTGACCACTAATGAGGGATTAGTTGCTAGAGCAGAACTGATGAAACATCTTGGGCAAATAATTATTCCATCACAGAACTAAGGAGAAAAGAGAAAATTTGGAATACTAACTTCATGGAGTGTAAAAGAGGGTCAATCACAGAAGCATAAATATATTTCATTGCAATAGTGAGGATCCAATTGACCTTAAATAACAAGAATTCAGAGTAAACGCAGGTGACAAAGTATCATGACTTTTTCCAATGATATTCAGTAGCATGCAAGTAAAAATGGAGAAGTCAGATGATGTAGGTGACCCAGGGTTGGCGTTTGGAGAGACATGAGTAGGACAAAAGGACAAGGGATCAAGGAGAAAACAGTGTGTTCCAGAAGCAAGGAAAGTGAGAAAAGTGACAGCATCAATGACAGACTGAGAGAAAAGAGGGCAGATAGATGATGATGAATCTTCCTGGCTTTCTGAGTTGGGGGACATGAGAGAAGGAACAGCCAATATTCCTGAAGGTGTCCAGGAAAGGACTAAAAAAAGTGGAATATATGTGTGTGTGTATATACATATGCATACATATGTACACACATACACATACATGTATGTATATGTGTGTATATACATATTTCTGTATATGGACATGAATGTGTATACATATATGACATGTGTATATCTATAAGTATTTAAGGATTACATGTTGGCTGAAAATAGTCTGGCTAATGTGATGTTGTAATAGTTCCAAATTCTTAATATAATATTGGAAATTTGGTAGACAGAGGAAGCGTCAAGTGTGCATGCTAAAATATCACAGAAAATTAATTATAAATAAAAATTAAACTTAATTATTTGCTGCTTAATATTAGGGAAAGAAACAATAGAATATTGTGGAGGGGTGACTGCAAAGATCAAATCACCCTGTAAGCTTTGATAAGTACATATTACACATTTAGCAAAAGTCCTCATTTACCAAATTTCCTAAACTGAAATCTTGGAAGGTAGATCAGCTGATGACACCCCCTCATGATCTCTATCATTATCCCTAGACATTATTGGAAATTCAAATGACCAATGATCATAAAATATTTTACGCCTAATTAATTTCATTAGGATATTGGAAATGAGAGTGAGTTCAAATCAAATGAGATGATATATGTGAAGCACTTTGTATAACTTAAAATACTATAATAAATGCTATTATTTATATATAATTCTACAATCGTATGGTCATTATTAATCCTGCTTCAGTTCTTGACTTCCCTGATGACACCCATCCCCTCAGGCATAAAACTCAGACTCATCTTTGACAGTTCTCTTTCCTCCTGTCCAATCATTATGTCCACTCTGGTCTTTCTCCTTGAGGTGTCCCCTCCTGAATCTGTCTCCTCCTTTTTATTCTCACTATCACTCCCTCAGTGGAAATCCTGTCTAGTTTCTAATTTGCTGCATTGAGCTCTGGGCCTGGCATCAGGAAGACCTGAGTCCAAATGTATCCTCAGATACTTACTTATTGTGTGATTCAGAACAACTCACTTCACCTCCATCTGCCTCAGTTTCTTCAACTGTAAAATGGGATAATAATAGCACTTACCTCATAGGGTTATGAAATAATATTTGTAAAAACACTTAGCACAGTGCCTGGCATATAGTAGATACTATATAAATCTTTATTTTCCTCCTTCCCCTTTCCTTTTTATTAACTGTCATCTACATCATAGTCAAAACCTTCTAAGAGGTTTCCCATTTCTAGTGTCTCCATCCCTTACAATCTTACAAAGGGAGGAGTCATCTAGTCTGATGTGACATGTTTAAATTTTCAGATTGCATGTCCATGAATTAAGAGAAAAGGGGATATGCAGAAAGAAAAAGAAAGACAGTGAGGAATAGAAAGATTGAAATAAAGACATAGGGAAAGTGATTTAATTGGTAGAATTGAGGTAGCAGAATATCAAGGCTAATAGCTTCGGAAAAATGCTATCTTCTAAACAGCCCCAGGCCAAGCCTATTACATCTTTTAGAATAAGTAATTTGGACCTGATCTCATAATCCCCACAAGCATTTAGTTGGAGGTATGGTGAATACTTAATAAATTCTATAGCTACATTTATATCTATTTTTAATCTTCTATAGAGGAATACTATATATTTCACAGGTACAGCAAGAGCAAACATCCACCCCAACACCTGAAAGGGTATAATACCCCCCCCCCCCCCCGCAAAATAAAAGAAACTACCGTAGTTTCTGAAGAGGGGAAGGTTCACAGCTTAATTCAATTCCAGTCCAGGGTAATCCCACCAACCTGGGAATCCTGGCTCCAAGATCACCATGATTTGAGCTCTCAGGTCCAGGGACTTCACCACCTAAAACTGAAAAGGACAGATGAAATAAGACCAAAATCCCAAGCCCATTTCTTGGTGCCACAGAGCCTAAGGAGAAAGACAAAAGGGTCCTTTCTCCTGCCTTCTCAGTATATGGTGCCCATCCTGTGGGGTGAAAAAGACCTTTACCCCTGCATGCCACCAGAAAGAGAGAGTATCTAATTTCAACACCAAATTTAAATATCTTATAAAAAGATCTTTTGATTTTATTAATACAGTTGGTTCACATTTGAGTTACTGGGACTCCTGAGAATCATAGAACTGGAAAGGACCTTAGAGATTCATTTGTTCAACTCCCTTCATTTTACAGATGAAGAAACAGGTGAGTAACTTGCCTAAGATTATACAGCTAGTTAGAAACAGAGCCAGAACTAGATTTCAAGTCTCTTCATACCTAGTATAGAATTCTTTCCCATTATTCTAAGGATCCTTTCACACTAGTAATCTGGATAGGGATTAAACTGAATAACCTCTGAGACCCCATAGGTTAGAACTAGGACCAATGGGTAGAGATTTTAGGGAAGGAGCTTTAGAGTCAACATTTCCTAATAATTAGCACGGTCCCAAATTAAAAAAAGGATACATTTGGGAGGATATTGAGTTCCTCTCCAAGCAGAAACTGGATGATTACTTGTTGAAGATATTGTAGACAGGATTTATGACTTAGCTAGGAGGACTACGAAGTCTTTCAAATTTTCCTACTTTCAAGTCTATAATTTTGATCCTATTATTTGCCGAAGACATGAATAACTTGGCTGCTCAGACAGGTACCAGAACCCTCTTTAGTTTCAAAAGACATTTCCCAGAAGGAAGTCTGTGGGGAAAGAAATAAAGTAAGGCAAATCACTATCTGCTCCTTCCCTCATCTCCTACAGAAGTCTAGAGTTTATTCCATTTCTAGTTCATGTTGGGGATGGTTTCATAGATCCCCATTAGATTTTAGGACAATTATTCTAATATGGAAATACTTTGAAGGGAATGATGATGATGGTGAAGAAAATTTGGATCTCAAAAATTTTTTTAAGTGAATATAAAAAATTGTTTTTTACATGTAATGAAAAAAATAAAATACCATTTATTTTACAAATAGAAAAAATCTCAAAAAGAGATCCCATTTATACTGTTTAACAATTTATAAACACATTCCTCCCAATTATCCTGAGAGACAGCTAATGTAACATTATTATTCTTCATTTTTGTGTGTGATTTTATTGGCCCAAGAAACTCCCAATGAGCAAAGTCTCTTCACCAATACAAAGCAGCCACTTATCCACTACTTTTAGTCATAGCTGACTGCATCATACAGACTGGTAACTTGCCTAAGGTCATACACCTAAATACTTCAGAGG
The DNA here is from genome assembly GCA_023548195.1 of Bettongia penicillata ogilbyi. Taxonomy (NCBI): domain Eukaryota; kingdom Metazoa; phylum Chordata; class Mammalia; order Diprotodontia; family Potoroidae; genus Bettongia; species Bettongia penicillata. The sequence continues at coordinate 1,729,985 of JAJHZJ010000624.1, read as the reverse complement.
TAGGACTTGAACTCAAGTCTTCCTCTTTCCATTAATTTTTATATTCATTTTGAACCAAACAGAATGGGCATTTGCATATACATAATAGAAGAGAGAGCCTTGCAGGTCTTTATTATGTACCATTTGCTTGTCTTAGGGTTCAAGGGCCGGTTTTGTATTCACTACTCCTGTAGTATCAAAGACACATAATGACTTAGAAAATCACAAATTAATATTGTTTATATTGTATTCTATTTTTATTTACTTTGTTAAACATTTCCTAATTACATTTTAATTCATTTGGGGCCCATCCCCTGCACCACTCCACATTGTTTTTCCACATTACTTTTTCAGATGAAAAAACTGAGGCTCCTGCAGGGTAATTACTGATTGGTCCTTGGTCACACAACTAGTAAGTGGCATTTCTGCCTAGAACCCAGGTCCCTTGATTTCCAATTTGTTCTTTCCGTCATACCACATCCTGGTCAATCAGTTACTGCTTTCTTGTTCTTTGATTGAATACAGACCCTTGGGGGGAATGGGATACCTCCTTTTCTGATTTTGGGGAATTGCCCCAGTTCAATCTCCCCTCCCAACTTGGAAAGTCCCAAATCTTTCCTCCAATTAAAAATTAGATTATCTAACTTTGTAGCCTGGTTTATATCCTGCTAATTGTTTTCTTTTAATGCATAAGAATCTGTCTCCCCCTGTATTTGGGGTCCAGAATGTGATGAGTAAAATGAAAATGAGTCAAACTAAGGTATGTTTTCTCCAAGCAAGATAACAGTTTATCAACAGTGACATTTATAACTGTTAATAAAGTGGATCATGAAAAGGGAAGAGCCCTCTTTATTGAGATGCAGGAAAGGAAGAGCTCTGTGTGGTTAGGGAATATCACAATTGGCTATAACTAAGAAAGGTGGATTGGCCTTCAGGTGGGGATAATCATGCCCCTCTGACAATTAAGGAATGTTAATTGATTTATGGGCCTCAACTATCTCTACTTGACTAGAAAATAAGAATCACCCCAGTCAGGATAACCTTGTAAGTCATCCCCTTGGGGGAGATCAAACCACCCCTAATTTCACAAGGAGAGACAAGGGCAGAGGAACTGTTTATTGGGGAGGGGCACAGCCTAAGCTGGTTTGTGTTTACAGACAAGAAAACTCCAAGATGAAAGAGAATGGTGATTTCAAACCTGCCTTTAAGCCAATACAGCCTGGGAGAGACTGTATTTGAGTTTAACTGAAAAATGGGACTTGACAAACTGGGTACAGAGTAGATTACAGAGTAGAATCAATTATTAAATGATACAGCATAACTCTAATTTCCTCAAGTGCCCAGCTGAGGCAGCATGGTCCCGATTTATTATGTAATTGGCATGCATTACTTAAGAAATCGATATACTTAGAACTCAAACCTTTATTTCCTCAGTTCAGACTTCACTAATCACAAACAGCTGTCTGATGGAAGTTCAGAGAGAAGAATAGAAATCTCTTTCTTTTGGGAGTCACTTGCTACAAACAAATAACATTAAAGGCAAGTGGAAAGGGTAGTCAGTTTCACTTTCTAGGATGAGTTAAACTGCTACTAAACTTTTCGTATTTGTTTACAAGACCTTGATAGCATGCTTAATTATGCATAGAGCCAAGTGCTAGTCCTCTCTCTGCTCAAGGATTTTCAGGAGAACCTTAGTGCCTACCAAGTCAATTTAAGCCCTTGCCAAACACTCAAAGTCTTCCACAGCAGGGCTTCTTAAATTTCTTTCCATTCTCAACCCCTTTACATGTTTTAGCAGTATTTGTGGCCATTGTGGGGTGTGATGGCCAGTGCAGTACAAAGTGCACATGCTTTGTGTTCAGAAACAAGGCTGAAGTGAAGTTTCGAGGTGCAACACAGGTGAGCGCTTCCAGAAACACCTTGGATCCGTTATGTGTTTGGTTTTTAATTAATTTTGGGTTACTCAACTTTCAGAAACCTTTTATTGTTGCCAAATTTTTCATGACTTCATATGGGATCACCATCCACAGTTCAAGAAGTACTGTTCTACAGTCTGGTACCATCCTACCTTTCCAACTTTATCTCAAATGACTTCACATCATGTGTGTTACACTCTGTCCATAAAGAAATATTCTTTGCTTCTTTCCTACTTTCCCTCTTCATGTCCCTTGTATTTTCCCATCCTGATGCCTTTTTTCATGGCTGCTTTATATGACTACAATTTCTTCCTTCACCATCTTTGTCTATTATATTCTTACCTATTCTTTACAACCCAGCTCAACTGCTACTTCTTGCAAGGAGCCTTATCATGGAAGATTATTAATAACAATCCTATTACTAAGAACTTTCTTCCTCAAAACTCACTCAGCACTTTGTCAAGAATACCTGCCCTATCATATTGTGTATTGTGGCTATTTGTGTTTACATCATTTTCTTCTATTAGATCATGAGCTCCACAAGGTTGAGGATCCTACATTTGCAAGCTTTATATTGCTCCTAGGACCTAGCATAGTGCTCTGCATGTGGTGGGCTTAATAAAAATCTTTGAGTGAATATTATTGTTGTCATTATATCAGAACAATGATTGAAAATTTAAAATATAGCCTAAAGGGTTTACCAAGGGAAAGTGGTCTATGAGTTTCAATAACAGACAGTTATAGACAACGCTCTAAATGTAGGCATTTAACAAATATAATAAATGAATGAAGTAATTAATCATCCTCTTTGAAAACATATGAATTAGATCCAAAAGATCACAACTATTTTATTACAAATTGTTAGAAAAATTTTAATAGCTCACTTATAAGTGTTTATTATTACTCACTTCATTTACTTGTGTATATCAAGCTTGACCAAATCAAATGAAGGGAAAGATTTGACTACATGATAACAAACATTCCTTCCTTTGACTGAATCTTTCAGTTTTCATTTTTCAGTTAATTGGTCACCAGTCATTTATTAAGTGCTTTCTGTGTGCCGGGGTTATGCTAAGCACTGAGTATACAAAGAAAATTGAGATCATGATCCCTGCCTTCAAGCTCACATTCTAGTGGAGGAAACAACATGCAAATAAATGTATACTAAGAGATAGATAGATAGATAGATAGATAGATAGATAGATAGATAGATAGATAATATAGAGATAGTGTAAATGTAAGGTATTCTAAGAGGGAAAGCACTAGCAGGAAGTACATAAGGCTTTTTGCAGAAGTTGGGATTTGAACTGAGCCTTGAAGGAAGACAGAAGACAGAGTTAAAAAAGGAGAGCATTCCAGGCATAGGGGACAGCAAGTGAAAAAAGCAAGGAATTCAGAAGAAGAAATCAAAGCTATGTATGGTCATATGAAAAAATGCTATAAATTATTATTGATTAGAGAAATGCAAATTCAAACAACTCTATAGTACCACCTCACATCTATAAGACTGGCTAATATATCAGAAAAGGAAAATTACAAATGAAGGAGAGGATGTGGAAAAATAGAGGCTCTAATGAACTGTTGGTGGAGTTGTGAACTAGCCCAACCACTCTGGAGAACAATTTGCAACAAGGCCCAAAGGGTTGTAAAACCTTTAACCCAGCAATATCAACATATCTCAAAGAGATCAAAAAAATGTGACAAAGACCTATATGTACAAAAATATTTATAGCAGCTCTTTTTTGTGTATTGGAAAGGAATTAGAAATTGAAGGGATAGTCATCAATTAGAGAATGCTTGCGGCATTTTACCGTGATTGAATATTATTGAGCTATAAGAAATAAGGAGGGTAGTTTCAGAAAAAAAAAACACCAAAAAAACCATGGTAAGACCAAAATGAACTGATGCAAAGTGAAGTGAGAAGAACCAGGAGATCGTTGTACACAGTACAGTGATGTAATAATGATCAACTGTGAAAGACTTGTCTACTTTGATCAATACAGTGATACAAGACAATTCCAAAGGATTCATGAAGAAAGAAATGTTATCTACCTCCAGAGAAAGAACCAATGAACTCTGAGTACAAATTGAAGTACAATTTTCTTACTTTTTTTGTAATATTGTTAATATGGGAATATGTTTTGCATGATTGCACATGTATAATTAATATCATTTTGTTTGTCTTCTCAGTGGGTGGGAGAAGGATAAAAGGGAAGGAGAGAATTTGGAATTCAATTTAAAATGAAAAAATATTTAAAAATATATAAATAAAAATATATATATATATATATATATATATATATATATATATATTTACAAAGAAAAGGCAAGGAATCAGGAGATACAGTAAAATCTGCAAGGAAGAGTAAGAATGCCAGTATTTGCAGGATTGTAGAGTCTGTTGAGGGTAGTAAAGTATAATAAACATTTCTTTTTTTTCCTATGTTTATACTTTATTTAAAAACAAGAGTACATTTAGAACCACCCAAAATGGATATCTTAATTAGCTTTTCCATACCCTGAATTTGCAAAGGAAACCATTTTACCATGAAAGTATTTGGATTAATTCGCATTAATAGATATCCTAATTAAATAAAAAAAACCTGCAAATCAACCAATCTAGTTCAGGACTAACTGATGGGGGAAAGGGGTGGAGGGCGCAGTTTCTGATGTGAGAATCTTGATGAAGAATTAAGGAACTTGGAAAATCTAAATAGTTTAGAAAACATCCGTGTATATCAAGTGATATACGCTGTGATGTATAGTGATGTAGAAGTGATACAAAGAAGCAGCCTCTTCTAGTAACATGACTCAGATATCATTGACAAACTAAACAAAAATTTAATATTTTTAATTGGAGGAAGAGCTAAAAAAGAGAAACTTCCCCTCTACTCCTGATTTAAGGCAGGTTCTAAACAGGCGATAAAGAAATAAAATAGAAGAATCTGGCAGGTGTGGGGAATATGTGGAGATGAAGGCATGAGGAGATGGTGGAGTGCATAATACAAACATTCATGGATTTTCAATTACTAATCATTGGAGAAACACTATCATTTTAGCAACTCCTTACAGACAAATCAAAGAACTACTCTATTTTTAGAGAGGAAAGGACAACTAACAGAGACTCATCCCAGCTATATCAACAAGGCACTAAGGGTAACTCACTGGTGGACAATAGAATGAATCCAAGTCAGTATGGATGTTCATCAAATGTGACACCCATGTGGTCCCAGTAAAATTCATATCAAAAGCTTGACTATCAAAAATCCAAGTAATCCTTCTTTAAAAAACCATTTCAAGATGCTTCTTAAAATTTGCTGTGGTATTTACAAGATTCATTCTGAGTCATTCAATAAGCATTTATTAAGTGCTTACTGTCTACTATATGTAAAGCACTGAATGCAAAGACAAAAGCCATACAGAACCCTGCCCACAAGTACCAAATATAACATGTTCATAGATAGGTGAAGAAATAACCTCAGTAGGAACAATTTAGGGGTAAGAGGGAACCAAGAAAGTCTTTGGGAAAGAAGGAATGGAGGGAGGAAAGAAGGGAGAGAGGGAGGGATGATATACATTCTAGGCACAAAGGCATGGATATCAGAAAGAGCATGTTTAATTCAAGAAAGGGCTTGTGGGCTGGTTTGCTGGACACAAAGTAGGTGGAGTAATATTAAATGAGTTTAGAAAAGTAGTTAGGAGTCAAACTATGGAAGACAAAAAGTACCAGGCTGAGAAGGTCATCTTAGAAGAAAAGGGACCACAGATGAGTCTGTAGGGGGTGTGACCTATAAGTCTGATGTATTACTAGTTTGACAGCTACTTGAGGGGTTGAATTAGAGATGGGGGACTCTGGAAATAAAGAGAACAATTTGGAAGGTATTGCAACAATCCAGGTGAGAGATGAGGGACTGAAGCAAAAGTGAGTGGAGTCAAATGCAAGAATTGTTGGTAGATCACTAAAACTTGGCAACTAGATACAAGGGAGTAAAAGAGAAAGAAAAATCGAGAACGGCACCAAGCCTATAAATCTGGGTGATCTCCTCTGAGGAAGATTAACATTTGGAGTGGGTTGTTTTTTTTTTGGTGGGGGGAATAGTTCATTTCAGGTATATTGTGCTTGAAATTCAAGTAGAGATTTCCTATTTATCATGTCTATAGCTTGATTTTACATATTTGCTTGTCTCCTCCATTAGATTTCAAGCTCAAGAGCAGGGATTTTCCCCTCTTTTTGTATCCCCAGCACTTAGCATAGTGCCTAGCACATAGTAGGCACTTAATAAATGCTTATCAACTGAAAATCAGCTAGCTGGTCATACAAAGTCGGAGTTTAGGAGTAAGATAAAGACTGCAAATATAGATCTGGGAATTATGTCATAATAAGCATTTCTTAAATGAATACCATGTGACTGGCCTCTACAGATACACTGTGCACTACAGATACAAAGACAAAAGTAACAGCTCCTGTCCTCAAGGAGTTTACTTTCTACTAACAATGTCTGTTGTGCCCCAAATACTATATTTTATGCTATGGAATGCTATGAAAGTATATAAAAGAGAAGACCTTCTATAACTTGGAGTCTAATTTTGACATTCAAAACAACTATTCATGACACACTTGATAATGGTTGCAAAACATACTGACAAAGAAGAATATATCGCAAATGCAACACCAGAGTATTAATGGAACACATAGTAAAGGAATGAGTGTGGGTGATATAATCTGGGCAGGCTTCCTGGCATAGTCAAATATAGATCCAGATTTTGAAAACAGTGATGTACATGAATTAGCAACAGTTGGGAAGATATTCCAGGAAGCTGAGACTGAAAGATGGGAATTGTCAGGACAGAAATATATATGGAAGGGGTAAGGAATGAGGCAGCAGGTCAATAAGCCTGGCTGAACAGAGGGGCTGTGGTCCTCACTAAAACCTCCTTCTAGGACTGAGATTGTTTTCTATGATCTTTTGCTATAATAATAATAGCTCATATTTTTATAACACCTTAAGGTGTGCAAAGTGTTTTACTCACAACATTCCTGAGAGTTAGGTAATGTAGGTGTTACTGCTCTATTTTGCAGATGAGGAAATAGATGCTCAGAGAATCAAATGACTTTGTCTACCCTCAGGCAGCTAATAAGCACCAGAGTCAGGGAATAAACTCAGGTCTCCTGACTATAGGTACTGTGCCCGGAAGAACTGGGACTCTGAAGTGAAGAGGCAAAGGAAAAAAATGTATTTACAGACAAAGTTAAAAATTCAAGAAAAAAACATACACCACAAAGCAAGCTTCCTCTCATACCCTCCCTTCCCTAAGATGGCTGGCTGTTCAGTTTCCCATCACCTATCAGGAATGAAATAACCAGGACTGGGATCAGAAAATACCCTCAGAAAACAAGTAAGTTCCCATCTCTAGTATCATAGCTGTAGGCAAGGAAGGGAATGACGAAGGATTTTAGCAGACAGATATTTTTAGAAGTTCTCTGGTGACAGGTCAGAATTTTGAGAATTGGAAAGTGATAAAAATAATCCTGTTATTCCACAAAGGGGGCACTAAATATATCAGGCCAATTCTGAACACTCGCTTTGACTGTGGAGAAAATATTAAAAACTTGATGGGGGGAGGGAGGAAGCGTTATGAGATGATAGGTTTTAGATGTTGTCCCAGAACAGTTTTATGAAGCAATTACCTGGGGGTTCCTGTAGACCTCAGGGACATGAAAATCAAAGAGATATTAGTGATGGATCTAAGCCCCAGTTTTCTGGCATTTCTTGGCACTGGGAGATATGAAATGAATAAATGTGCTGCTTAGAAATTGGAGTGTTACCTTTTTCTATGAGAGATCCCAGGACAAAGAAACCAGTTTCCTTTCTTCTCTTTCTTACCCCTCAATTCTGTTAGGGATGAGGAAGGCAATTGTTCCCAATCCAAGATCTCATTCTTCTTTCACTTTTACTAAGTCTGGTTCTGTGACCCTCTACTTAAAACTATCATCTCCACCTGTTGCTCATTGTCACTGTAATTATGTGTGAGGACAGCTTTGGGTCTCCAGAATTTTTGATGTTAGGAATAGCCCTCTGTGTATCTGAGGCATTTGTTTCCTTAAATATGTGGTCATCTGACTTTCTAATTGTTTAGGATTAGTCATAACTTAAGTAGGACAGAGGCAATGTTATAAATAGTTTACTGCATAGCCATTCAAGAAATTTAGGCTGTTTATATATCATATCCTCATTTTCCTCATTACAAAGAAGAAAGCCTGAATATTTATTTATTCATACAATTATTCCTTTCTTCTCTGGTATGTCCCATTTGGGAGGTGAACTGCTAATATGAAAATCTTCTCCTTTAACCCCTCAAGGAACTATGATTTCTTAAGTGTGGGTATTCCTTTCATGTAGATGATAACCTCTCTACACCTTGATAGAGGCTTCTTCTTGATTTGCTGTGGCCAAAAACACTTTATTGCCTGTGGCACAGTACTCTGATGATGACCTCTGACCTTAGGGAAGTTCATCCTCAGAAACCAGGTGTGAACCACCCCTAAGCCCTGTACTGTTAATGTATTTTTGCTTAATTTGAAGATCTTTCCCACCCATAAATAGGTCCATGTGACTGCTTAAATTACATAGAAGCCTAAGTCACCTGTGGTGGGAGGAGCATGCTGAACAGGTGGAACAGGAAGAGTGGAGCAGAGCTGGGAGGAAGTTGGTGAGAGCAGTTAGATAAGAGGAAGAGATGATGAAAGCAGGCAGAAGGCTAGGGTTGTGAGTGTTTGCTTGTGGGGGATGGGGGGTGGGGAAGGCTTGGGAATGGCATTGTCCCCTGAAGTGATGATGTGTGTTGACTTCTTGGTTACTGTGATGGATTTGGCTTTCTGGTTTTGGGAATCGGCTTTCTGATATTTGAATGAATGATTTTCTTCTGCCTTCTATATGGAGAGTCTATTATATTTTGCAATTCAGAACTACACTGGCATATTCATAGTTGCCTTTGGTGCTGTTAATATTGCCTTGGCAATACAAGCCCATACACAAAGCCTTTAGAAAGAGCACTAGACAAGTTGTAAGAAGACCTGGATTTAAATCCTCATTCTTCTACAACCTGTCATCTGGGACAAGTCACTTAACTTCTGGATTTTAGTTCCTTCATGTCTAAAATGAAGGAGTTGAGGTAAATTATTACAAAGATCTCTTTGTCCTCTAAATTTACAATCTTAAGATCCTTTCTAGTCTAGTTAACTTAAATTACATGCAAACGTTGCCTTGGGAAAAATACTATGGAAAACCCCAAAGTAATCTGAATTATTGTGGTGGTCAGGTTAATGGTGGAATAATAGAACCATAGGATCTCAGAATTGGAGAGGACTTTAATGACCATCTATTATAGTCCATTAACACCTAAACAATCTAAATGAAAGTTCCCTCTACAGCCAATCAGTCAGTCACCAAACATTAATTCAATGCCCCCTGTGTGTCAAACATTGTTCTCAGTGCTGGGAAGACAAAGGCAAAAGTGAAGTAGTCCTTATCCTCAGGAACTATACATTCTAGTGGAGGGAAGGGAGACAATGCACATATATAAGTAAATATAACATGTCTATAAACTTAATACATGGGAGTTAAGGAGGAGGGCACTAACGTCTGGGGGGGATCAGGAAAAGTCTCATGTAGAAAGGCAATACTTGACCCAAGTCAGTTATCCCAACACATGAGAATGAGAGTTCATACTAAGCCTGGAGGGCACAGACATGAGAGATGGAAAACTGTATGTGAAGGACCAGCAAACTGGAGGGAAGTATGCCTGAGGAGACTGGACAGGTAGGAAGGAATCGGGTCAAAGCTCCTTCCCAAATGCCTAACAGAAGAAGTTCATTTGACCCTTGAGGAAATAGACCACTGGAATTTCATGAGTATGAGGGTGAAATGATCACAATTCTGCTTTGGGAAAATCACTTTGGTGGCTACATGGAGGATTAGAGGCTTGAGGGAGAAAGCTCAAATAGGAATAATGCAATAGTGCAGGCAAGAGATAAGGAGGACCTATACTAGGGTAGTGATTACATGATTGGAGAGAAGGCGTAGAGATGATCTGAAGACAGAACCAAGATTTTGGCAAGTGATTGGCTACATAGGGTGAGAGATGAGAATGACATCAAGGTTGAGGGTTTAGGTAACTGAAAGGACTGTGGTATCCTCTACAATGCAAGGGAAGTTTGGGCAAAGAGTGGGTTTCAAAGGAAAGAGCATGAATTCTGTTTTAAACAAGTTGATTTTGAGATACTTATAGTATATTCAATTCAAAATGTTCCATTGGCAATTGGTAAGGCAGAGCTGGAGCTTAAGAGAAAGGCTAGGGCTAGATGCATAAATCTGGGAGTCAGCTGCATATATACATGAATATATATATTATATATATGTATGTATATATGTATGTATAATAACTGAACCCATGATAGCTGATAAGGTCTCCAAATGAGAACACGTAGAGAGAAAGGGGCTGAGACTACAGGAAAGAGTAGTGAATTATTCAGTCTCTGTAGGTCTAATGTGTTCGTATGTAGTATTTGACTAAAGCAAATACTTGGAGCTTACACAAACATCATCCACTGCATCCCAGGCCATCCCCAATCATCCTACCTTTTGTCTTACCACTAGACTTCAGTGATTCAGGAAGAGAGAATGAGTCTGATGACTTCGCACAACTTTGCCTCACTTAATTCCAATTCACACACAAGTCAAGACATGACCTGCCTTTAGTTCCTCTTCAGAAACAAAGGATAAACAAAAACAGGTTCAATGGATTATGGTTTGGCTTCCAGTTGATTTCAAATACTTTTCCCTCTGAGGAAAGTCCAAATCACAGCAGGGCATGATGAGTGTGGGAAATTGTAGAGATCCTTGGGGAAAAAGTGGGATTTACTGGAGAGTCATGAAGAATCATTTTATTATTAAATGGCTACAGTGAGCCCTTTAGAGTGAGCTGGCATAGCATATTGGAAAGAATATTGCTCTAGAGTTCCCTCAGTGGTCGCCAAGAATTGGAAATTGAGGGAATGCCCATCAGTTGGGGAATAGGTCAATAAATTGCAGTATATGAATGTAACTAAATACTCTTGTTCCAAAATGATGAGCAGGTGAATTTCAGAAAAAACTGAAAAGACTTGAATGAATTGATGCTGAGCGAAGTGAGCAGAACCAGGGGAACATTGTACAGAGTAATAGCAACATTGTGCGAGACTTAGCTCTTCTGAGCAATGCCAGGATTTAAGACAATTCCAAACAATTTAGGATAGAAAATGCTATCCACATCTGGAGAAAGAATTATGGAATCTGAATGCAGATTGAAGCTTCCTATTTGGTCTTTTTTTTTGTTTGTTCTTTCTCATGGGAAGGTGAAGCAGAATATTGCTCTAGGATGAGGAGAGCTGGGTTAAAATCCTCCTTCTGGCGTTAACCCTTCGAGTCCTTGAACAAGTCATAGAATCTCTCTGGGCTGCAATCTCATCATCTGTGCAATAAGGAGTTTGGAGTTCAAGACCTTTCAGGTTCCTTATAATCCTGTGTTATTTTCATTCTTTAGTGGAATGAAATAAAGGCTCATGATGTATCCAAAATACATATTATTAGCTAGCTACTTGCATCTGAACTGAAGACACTTTTATCCAAATCTGTAGAGACCTAGATACACAGTGTATTCTGATATTCCCGGGGGGGAAACTGACTATGGGCAAAAGAGCCAAAGATATTTTTGAGGATAACCTGGAGCTGGAGAGAAATGTGTCAGAGACCAACCAGAAGGCTATTGCAATAGTCCAGGCATGAAGTGATGAAGGCCTACCCCATTGTGACAGCAGTATTAAAGGAGAGATGGTCATATATGAGAGATATTATGAAGGTAAAATCAACAGGTCCTGGCAACAGATTAGATGAAGGGAGGGGAAGGTGTAAGAAAGAGTGAAGAATTGAGGAAGACACCTAGACTATAAGTCTGAGTGATTAGGAGGTTAGTCGTACTCTTAACAATAGGGAAGTTAGGAAGAGGAGGAAGTTGTTTTGCATATGTTGAGTTTAAAATGTCTACAGGAATCCAGTCTGAGATGTATAATAGGCAGCTGGAGATAAGAGAATGGAGGTCTTCAGCCAGTGTGGCATCCTAGCTAGGATCCTTATTCTGAATGAGTTGGGTCATTTGCCAAAAAGTCTTCCACTTTCATTGACCAGAGGCAAAGAGGAGCCCCAAGAGTCAAAAACACTACAGTGAAAAGGGAGAGTCAGTCCAGAGTGTGTGTGTTTGTCTTTCATTGCTGAAGAAGACCATTCCATCAGAGAAATGATGACATGACAACAGCACTTGACTTTGTTTTGAGTGAGGGAGGGCTGTGCAGGTCACCAGCCTCATTTCTCCTCTAGAGCCATCTGAATCCAGTGACCAGATATTCATCAGGATGACTAGAGATGACCCAGGATGAGGCAATTGGGGTTATGTGACTTGCCCAAGGTTACACAACTTGTGTCAAGTGTCTGAGGTGAGATCTAAACTCAGGTCCTCCTGACTCCTGCATTGGTGCTCTATCCACTGCACCACCTAGCAGCCATCTGAAATATATGAACTGGAAATTCAGTCTCTTGATGAAATTGTCTTGGAGATCCTCTACTGTTTTGAGATGGAGATCCACTTCCCTTACTTAGTCCCTTTCTCTACTGGTTTCCCAACAAAGAGTGGAATAAAAGAGAAATCTGTGGCTCAGAGCATGTTGCTCAGGAAGAAAGTCACACCTCCAAGAAGGGAAGAGTGAATGAGTTATTCCCTATAGGAAACTAAGGGATAATTGACTGCTCAGCCTAATCTGTTCACTAGAACCATTTGGTAGGTCACAATAGCATGGATTATGACTATTTCCATATTGTCTCTGGGCTTTGATGCTCTCTATCCCATAACCTAGCACTGTGAAATATCTACATAACCCTGATTCTTCCAACTTCTGGTACTTTCCTTCCATATGTATCTTTATTGTAACTTATTGTAACTATTGGTAAACACTGATTGCTTGGTGCTCTTGGCACATGGTTAGATTGCTTGCTGTCCTTTCTCAAAGAGGACCAAAATGACATCATCATGCTAGAGTCAAGTTTCAGTGTGTCTGACCGGGGCTGTGTAATGGTAATTATGAGAGTTAAAGATCTTCCCCCACAAGGTAAATTTGATTAGGGGAGATTTGTAGGAAAGCCCACATCTTTTGATAATTTCTAATGAGGCACTGGTTTTCAAGGGTTGTGATGCCCTCTGACTCTGAAAAGTGTATAAATACTCAAAGGTGAGGTTTTACTTGGGGGCTTAATTTTGGAAGAAGGTTTGTGTGCCAGATGAGACTCTAGGAAGCCACTAAGGAGCTCCCCAGCTTTGAAAACCTATGTTGGTGCTTCTCTCTCTGGTAACTATGTATAAATGGTCAATCAGTTTGATCTGTCTTGGTCTGTGAGGTATGTATTGCTTATAGTCAGACAATTGGAACCCCTGTCTGTTGTTCCTTATTTCTGTTTGTATTTTCTCTAGAGTTCAGGGTATTGACTTTTCCCCCTGAACTAAATGAATGATATATATGCTTGATTAAAGTAGATTGTTGACCCTTCAACAATTGCTTTCCTTTCAGAAAAGTAGATCTAAGAACCTGTACAGTAGGCCCTCCTGTGTATGTTGGGGTCCTTGCTGTTACAGGCTGATCAGACCAATAAGAGCTTGGAATGCTCTACCACAGGTTGGGAACAAATAGTCTATGTGAACATTTGGGGTGGATATTCTAAATTTTCACATCCTGTCCTTCCTTTGAACTGTTTCAGTTCTGCTTTACTCATAGAGCATAGTACCTTCTCTGATGTGGGCACGTCATGCTGAGTGGTCCTGTGCCAGTGTTTCCCATGTCACACAATCAATTCCAAAATTCTTAAGAGAGACCTTGAGAGTGTCCTTGTATCACTTCTTCTGACTATCATGTGAGCATTTGCCTAGTGTGAGTTTTCCATAAAGCAGTTTTTTTTGGCAAGTGTACATTTTGCATTAAATAACGTGGCCAGCCCATCAGAATGCACCCCATCTGCATTCTCTGAAGCAGAGTTTGAATGCTTGGCAGTTTAGTTCAAGTAAGGGCCTCAGTGTTGGGTATCTTGGCCTGCCAAGTGATCTTGAGAATCTTCCTAAGGCAATTCACTTGAAGTGATTCAATTTCCTGGCATGGTGCTGGTAGACTGTCCAAGTTTCACAGGCATACAAGAGTGAAGTCAGCGCAACAACTCTGTTCACAACAAACCTTCAGTCTGGTAGTCATTCTAATACCTCTTCTGTCCCATACTTTCCTTCAGAGCCTCCCAAACACTGAACTAGCTCTGGCAATGCGTGTGTCAGCCTCATTATCAATGTGCACATCCCTGGAAACTACACTGGCAAAGTAAGTGAATTATCCACAGCATTCAAAACTTATGGGCTGGTGAGGTACAGAATTGATGAAAGATGGAGAGAAAAAGATACTGGTCTTCTAGCTTCCAGTTTTCAGAGGAAGACAGAATTTTGAACTCTCTTCATGTCTCTGAAGGGAGAGGAAGACTCGAAAGAAGTTGACATGTAGAACAGGTAGCACTTTGCTCAGATTAGCTTCTTTATAGAGTCTTTCTCCCTTCAGAGACCTGAAGAGAATCTAGAATTTCTTGTCTTCTTTCTCTCAAAGCTGAAAGCCTGACGACTAGGATCTTGCTTTTCTCCAACCCTCATCACCTCTGCCCCTCAATGAGGGCACGGAGTATCAAGCAGTCAATCTTCACCAATAATATGAGTCCCATACAAATGGACTTTGAGGCTTGAGTTATATTGCATTTGTATATACTTTTTGTGACTATACTTAAATGTATATATGCTATCTTCCCCTATAGACAAGGTAGGACCTGCTTTATTTTTGCCTTTGCAGCTCCAGTGCTTAGTACCTGGCACATAGTCAGGGGCTTAATAAGTGCTGATTGAGGTGGTCCTTATAATGAATCAAATTCAATCAGCACCTACTAGATGCCTAGTTTTATACCAGGGGCCCACAAAATGCAAAAAGGGTTTTCAGGCATGGTTGTCCCTGTTTTCAAATATCTTATTTGAAAACAAAGGAGGATACAAAATTAACTCATCCAAAATTGGCTACAGTAGTCATAAAGGGATTTACAAAGCTGGTAGGACTTGAATTTTTTATAGTTCAGTGCATTTGAATCAAAATTCAGTAACTGGAATGGCTGAACATACAGTACAATAGTCATACTTAAAGATGTAACTATAGAAACCTAGATCTGGGCAATTTACTCCAATCCCTTTATTTTACATATTTAGAAATGGAGGTACTGAGATTAAAATGAGACCAATGATATGAAGCACTGTATTAGGAGGATATACGGTACTGTACTGTGTTGGGGATAAGATATTAAAAAAGAAATGGTTCCTGCCTTCATCCAGTGAGGTTCAGATGGAACAGGAAAGAGGACAAGAGAAAGCAGCTAGAGGACTGACCAGAGTCAGCCTTGGTGGTGTTTCATATGAGAAGGCATTGGAAGCCATGAGAGTATTGGGAGATATAGGGAAGGTGGCATAAGAGGAGGAGCAAAGAGGTCAATGAGTACCAGAAAGATCCCATATATGCCAAAATATTTATAGCAGCAATTTTTTGTGGCAGCAAAAAACTGGAAACAAGATATGGTACATAAATGTTTTGTAATATTACTGAACTGATGCAAAGTGAAGTAAACTGAACCAAGAAAATGATCAACAGTGACTACAGCAATGTAAATGGAAAAAAAACCCAATAACCACAAAACCATTGAAACTGAATACCATGAAATTATAATGACCAAACTTGACCCCAAAAAAGAGATATAAGAAAGTATCTGCTTCTTTGGACATGTTCTTTGGAAGGCAGAACACTTCATACAATGTTGAGGGTTTTTTTTTTGGTATGTTGGTTAGTTTTGTTGAACTTTCCCCAATCTCTTCTTTATTCTTTTATATAATGGATGGTTCACTGGGAGGAGAAGGAGAGAAATAAGAGGGAGGGATTTGTTGGGAAATATTGTGATAAATAAAAACAAGACATCAATTAAAATTGGTATTTTTTTAAAATAAAGGAGAACATACTGAAAAGAGAATGAAAATCAGCTTCACAATTTTGGCTAGGGCTGGCTAATGTCAAAAATTCTCCAGTTCCAGATAACTAGAGCCATTTGCATGCATGTTTGTGATTTTTCTCACTGCCCCTCTGAATACCTAGGGTATTTATACATGTAATAACCAGAAATATATTCACCCTTGCAAGAAACTCAGCAGCAATTAAAAGAAAACAAAGCAAACTCATGATAGGAGGGATGTGGTCTTACTCATGTAACATGAGTGATTCATCTCCCCAGGATCCCAAATAGTAGTCTTTGATAAAGACTTGCTAATGCATGAGTAGTATCCCAAATGGGATATTCTGAGAAATTCTATGCTATTAAGGGCTACCTGTGAAGTATAATCCTCCGCACTGGACATGAAGGGAATCCAGAGTGACTCTTGCTGTATGGCAGGGCTTTATTGGGTAGGGCCTGAGGAACGAGGAAATGTCAATCCTGTGTAACTGTTGCCAGGGATCCTAGGGAGATGTATGCCATCATTCTCAGCACCCTTTGAGCAATGAATTTTAAACACTCTCGTGGTACTTTGAGTATTTTTTGAACAATTTTTCCCCACTCAAGCCCAGTGATAATACTCCAAAGTCTCAAGAAATATGGTTGTCTGACTGGTTAGCAAAGGCTCATTCACTATCGAGAGAGAGAGGGCATGGCTCTCGCCTAAGTAGAATTCCCATTTGCAGGACCGATAGTCTCTTCTCTGACTGAAGTCAGAACCAGTTTCCTTCATTCTGGGCAAAGCTTTACTTACTCAAGGCTTGGGATTAAAATGCGATGAGATAGTTGTGGATCATAAAAAAGTTAACAAAGAAATTTACTCAACCAAAGCAAGGATCAAAAAGGATACACCATTGATTCAGGTAGCTTCAGTTTCTCTTTGCTTCTGCATCTGCATTTGCCTCAGCAAAGTATTCAGTAAGAGTGGCATCTATCTGTATGTCTGTTGTTTGTATCCTTCCCTCTGTTCTAGGCTAGTAACCAAGCCACATTACTCAGCCTCTCTTCCTCCCCTTTTCATTTTTCCCTTTGATTTTTTCTTGATATTTAGAACTGCCAGGACATAATTTCACATCAAGGAAGATCATAGGGATACTAAGAGAGTATTCATTTGTAATCTAATACTATCCTCCTTGCTAGAAAGTGTTTATGGCTGTAGCTTCAGGATTATTGGTTTTTAAAAAACTGTAGATATTCTCAATTTATCTGAAGTCATATTTGATAATTTCCCACAGCAATGGGAATTCACTTAAGCCTGCAGAGCCCCAAGTCCTCACAGGCTGGGCTTTTTATACCTTAATCAGTCAAGAAACTAACATCCTAGACAAATCAAACCCCAAAGAGGACTTCTTTGTCTTTTTTTATTTGTTTTTTTCTTTAGTTTATTTTGCATTTTTAAATTTTTATTTTTAATTTATGGAATAAAACAAGCATTTCCATACCATAGTACAGTTTTAAAAAAAGATGATTGTACATGGAACTGCAAATATGCTATGCACAACTTGGTATTCTTTTAAAATATGTAACAAAATTATCAAGTGAACTTTTCTTTCTTCTCTCCACACCCCACCCTCACCCTAGAGATAGCTGCCATTAGACACAAATAGGTACATAAATGTAAAATTATTCTGTATATATTTCTATTTATCAGTTCTTTCTCTGGACAGAGATACCATTTTTCTTCATATGTCCCTCAGAGTTAACTTGGGTGTTTTTAATAGTAAAAATAGCTTATTTGCGCAAAGTCTTTCTTAAAACAATACTGCTGTTTCTGTATATAATGTTCTCTTGGTTCTGCTCATTTTACTCTTAATTATTTCCCCTTTTCATGTTTTTTTTTAAATAATTGAGCTCATCATTTCTCATAGCACAGTAGTATTCCATGACAATCGTATACCACAACTTGTTCAGCCATTCCCCAACTGATGGGCATTTCCTCTGTAATTTCCAGTTCTTTGCCACCACAAAGGAGCTGCTATAAGTATTTTAGAACATATAGACTCTTTTCCTTTTTCTCTAATTATCTTTGGAAATAGACCAAGTAGTAATATTGCTGGGTCAAAGGGTATAGGTAATTTAATAACTCTTTGGGCATAATGCCAGATTGCTTTCCAAAATGGTTTGATCAGTTCACAGTTCCACAAACAATGAATTACTGCCCATAAATTGTTTTGATTTCTTCATCAGGAAACTACCTGGTTATATCCCTTGACCATTTATCAATTGGGAAATGATAAGTTTGACAAAGTTCTTTAAGTATTTTAGAAGTAAGACCTTTATCTGATAAACTGTCTATTAAAATTTCCTCCCAATTTTTGACTTTCCTTCTAATCTTGGCTACATTTGTTTTATTTGTACAAAACCTTTTTAACTTAATGTAACTGCAATTATCCATTTCACACCTAAATTTGCTCTCCATCTCTTGTTTATTCATAATTTGTTACCTATCCATAAGTCTAAGCAATATGTTCTGTGTTCTAATTTTCTTATAAAAGCTTTCTTTGTATCTAGGTCATGTGTCTATTTTGACCTTATCTTGGTAAATGGTGTAGCATACTGGTCTATGCCCATTTTCTGCCATTTATAGTTTTTATAGTTTTATCGCTTTATAGTTCTCTCAACAATTTATACCAAATAATAAATTCTTATCACAAAATCTTGTCTTTACACTTGTTAAATGCAAGGTTATTATGTTTATTTGCTGCTGTAAATTGTATGTCTACTCTATATTGATCTATTTTTTCTTTCTATTTCTTAACCAGTACTAGAAAGTTTTGATAATTACTGCCTTATAATACAGTTTAAAATCTGGTACTGCTAAACTTCTTTCCTTTACATTATTTTTCATTATTATCTTTGATGTTCTTGACTTTTTGTTTTTTCAAATGAATTTGGTTATTATTTTTGCTAATTTAGCAAAATTGGAAAAATCCCAATGACTCAACTAAAAAGTTAGTTGAAACAATAATTTCAGCAAAGTAGCAGGACGTAAAGTAAATCCACATATATCATCAGTATTTCTTTATGTCACTAATAACACTACAAGAAGAGATAGTAAAAAATACCACATTTAAAATAATTCTAGACAGAACCTGGAGGTAAACCTGCTAAAACAAACCCAGGAATTATAAAAAACAAAACTATAAAAAAAACTTTGTATACAAATAAAAACAGATTTAAATAATTAAATTAAATAATTGAAGAAATATTAATTGTTCATGGGCAGGTACAGCCAATACAATAAAAACGAAAATTTTACCCAAACTAATTTATCTATTCAATGCTATCCCATTTAAATTAACAATTTTTTTTTTACTGATTCTAATAATTTTTTTAAAAGAGAAACCAGCCCAGCCTAGATAAAATGAATGATGCTCCCATCATGCCTTCCTTTAGTTCTTTCTCTATCCATACTGGGCTTTTCTTTTTCTGTCTTAACCACTATCTCTCTCTGTCTTAACCAGAGACAGAACCATAGTCTTTGAGAGCTGGAAGACACATTAGAGTTGGATTACTTACTCATCTTATACATGAGGAAACAGAACTCATGAGGCAGGTTGATTTTTGCCTAAGGTTAAGACAGCTAGTTTGTTAGTGGTGGGACTCAGCCAGATCTGCACAGACAGCTCCCTAATGTACATCTATGGTCCAGACCTCTCTTAGGAGTTCCAGACCTGCATCTCCAACTGCCCACAAAGGATATATATTTGAATATGTCATGCTGACCCTTCAAACCCAACTTATCTCAAACCAAAGTTATCTTCCCAATTAAACCAGCTCCCCATTCTGATTTCACCCTTCTTCCTGTGAAACGAACATTTAACAAGATCCCCAGGAAGGTATTTTTTGAGTCTTTTCCTTTTCCTTTCATGTCAACCAAAAAATGAACAAACATGTGTGAAGTTGCTACAGTGTTGTCTCAGGCATGGTGCTAAGAGCTTGGTATACAAATACAAAAGTGCACCTGTAATTTCTTACACAGTTTTTATATTCTAGTGACAACAAAATATATTTTCAGATAAGTAAATACAGGATAGAGACTATACTTGTAATTTCACTGGGCTAGGAAATTCTCTACTGAAGAAATTCCCTGAACCAATGCAGCTCTGAAATTTATGGTCTTAGAGAATTGCCTAGAATATAGAGAGGTTAAGTTGATTGGTTTCAGGTCAAAGAGCTGAAGTGTATACAAAAGTACCCTAAGGATTAATATTAAGGATTACTTTTTCAGTACCTTGTGAGGCCCATCCTGAGCTTGAGGGCATCCTAAAGTCTCTCCCCCTTATCTTGGAATACCCCCTTATCCTGGACTACACAATTTCTTGTCTCCCCCCATCCTGGGTCATAAAATTTCCTGTGTCTCCCCTATCTTCCTCATCTTGTCCCTAAATCTCCAACCCCCATTAGAAACCCTAAAAATTACACCATCATCTTACAGGCTGTATAGCTTTCTGTCTATATAATTCTGGTCCTTTTCCTATATCACTGCCTTTGTTTAGCTCCTTGCTAAATCTCAGGCCCACTGCTTTTGTGTCAATAAAGCTCCAAATGGCTACAAAGAAGGTCTAAGTGAATTCTTTCACATCTGAACCAGCTCTAATAATTCTAAATCTCATCGCAGCCACTGTGTCAAAAGGAGGAGTTGAGCCCAAGACTTCATGTCTCCTAGGTCAACCCTCTTTATTCATTATGCCAAAGTCCTTCTCACCTATGTAGTCCCTTGTCCACATGGGGAGTCATACCTTTACATGTGGGTGGTCTGTCCAAAGGAATATAATTTTTGGTTGCTTATATTTTGTAAGATATCTTGGAATCTGGGGCTAGAATTTTTAAAAAATATCCTATGTATTTATTTCATCATTTAAAAAAAACTGACACAATTCTTTATCTTGTGTAGTTTTCATTTCATATTTCAAGATTTCTTGAAATATAGCTCTGAAAAAACAGGCTTTAAAAAGCTCATTGTGATTCAAATGGAGTTATTTGAGTAAGGCTTTAAACCCAAATCATTTTATTGAATGGCTAATAATAGTCACCCAGCCCAAGTCTGTGTTTTCATTGTTTAGATTTTGATGGCTTGGATTGAGTGTAAATAGAAATTGTTTTCTTTTCCAGCCAGAACCGAAGGGTCTGCTTCTCTCAGCTTGATACTTTTGTGATGGTAAATGAGGCCATTTTTGGTCTCAATTCTCACCCAACCCTTAATCACTGAATGGACATTGCTTCACACAAACTGAGACCTGAGAAAGACTTGACTTTAAAAGGCTAAGGTCACCCACTGCACCCTGGGCCATCACCAGTCATCTTGACTTATGTCTTGCCGCTGGACTTGGAAGGGAAGGGAAGGGAAGGGAAGGGAAAAGGGAAAGGAAGCAAAGGGAAAAGGAAAAAGGAAACTGGCCAGTAAAACCCAAGTCAACTGGGCATCTTTTGGCCATACAAATTTACCTTCCTTTGGAGAGGAGAAGGAAGAGAATGAGAAGGCAGACAGGAGAGAAGGAGCAGAATTACCCAGCTATCTGGGTCCCCATTCATTCAGTTGTGTCTACTCACAGGATTGTGTTCGTCCTTTGTTGCCAAAGAAGAGAAATGATGACATGACTTGCACTTCACTTTGTGTTGAATGAGGGAGGGCTGTGCAGGTCACCAGCCTCACTTCTCCTCCTGAGTCATCTGAATCTAGTGACCAGATATTCATCAGGATGACTGGAGATGACCCAGGATGTTCTGGGAGACCTTGGGCCCTTTAGGTTAAGGTCTTTGCAAGTACTCACTTAGGGTGAGGTAATGCCCTCATAACTTGGGGTATGAGATATAGATAAATTACAGAAAATATTCTTAATTATCAATGAGCTTCTAAGACAAGAATTCAGATCTCTGTGAGTGTCCAGAGCTTTTTTTTTGGGGGGGGGGGCAGTTGTATGTGTCTTTCTTTCATTACTAAACTGTAAGTTTCTTAAGAGTTGAAGTTATATCATTATTCATCTGCTAGTTTCTAGTCCATGTCTAATAGATGACAAATGTTTGTTGAACTGAGTCAGATTTGTTGACTTGACATTTCAAGAAAGAAAGACTAATGGTATGTAATTACTTTGATTCATTTTTGTTGCTATGGTTTAATACTAAATTGTTCTCTTATTGGTCCTCTTAATTAGTTTAATTGTTTACTAAATTGTTTTATTTCTTTTCTTCCATGATATTATAAAGCCCTATGAGTACCAGGACCATGACTGGTACTTCTGTAAGATTAGATTTATAGCCAGAAGGGAACTAGAGGTTATATAGTCCAACTCCTTTTACTTTACAAATGAGGAAAGTGAAGGCCAGGTATTTGGCAGTTTCAGAAAGAAGTTCCATGATTCCAGGTCTAGCACTCTGAGCTAGACCATGCTGCCTCCCTCACCTAGAAATGTAGGTATTCAATAGCTACTTGATTAACTTATCCTTGTATCATTCTCTATGTTATATGCCCAATGAATACAGTGCTAGGGGAGGAAAATACAGCTTCTTGCTGAGATCATAGATTTATATTCTATAGGATCTTATAAAGCATCTAACCCAATGCCCTTATTTTATGGGTAAGGAAACTGAAGATCCAGAAAAGTTAAGTGATTTCTGTATGTGTCAATATTGTCAGTCTTCTGTGGTAAGGTCCAAGCCTAGAAGGCAGTAAACATATGGTTAAATGACTTTCTATGGTTCCTGTCATATCATCATATATAAAGATGGAGCTTAATAGATACTTTTAGAATGACTATCCTAATAAGTATTGCTTCCTGTAAGAGCTGAAAGAGAACTTAACTGTTGTGTAACTCAAGAAATACCTAAAAAAGAATCCCCCCTACAAATATAAATGACAGATGTTCATTTAACCTTTGATCAAAGCCACTGCTGATGGAGAACACTACTGATGTGGTTGTCTATTCCACTTTTGGACAGATCTGGGTATTAGGAAGAAATGTCTTTACATTGTGCCTAAAATTTCCTCTCTTCATCATCCCCCTATCTCCTAGTGCTGCTCTCTATTTCTTTGCTTCTCCCAGGGTATCTTTCACTTCCATTGTACCCTACTGTACATGGATATGTAATGGAGTAAGACCATGCTGTGGATGTGACGAATCTCAGGGTCACACACCCAGAAGACATTCATAGGTTCTGGTGCCAGCAGAACCTTAGAATGAGAGGGCAGACAGAATAAACCTAATCCTGCTCTTACAAGACACACAGACCTTCAAATAATTGCCTAATGGTGGCTAAAGGTTAGAGGTATTTTGGTAAAGAAGAGAACTAGTTACTCCCTCTTTAGTTCCCCCACCCATGTGAGCAGTCAGGTTCCCTGTTCAGTCATGACTCAGTTACCACCATTGGCTTTACTTTACAAGAGAAAGAATTTCTTCAAACCTTTTGTAGGAATGAAAGGAAAGTGGTAGCTGCTTCTGAGGGGCTGTGGGAGAAAGCTTCTCATTTCCCAGCCCATTTTGCCCAATACCGATGACTTATTTTTCTTTTTCTCAGGGAATCCATGATGTTACAGATTCAAATGGCTTATTCCTTTCCTTGCTTTTGAAGAGTTACAGTAACATTAATCAATATAATATCTTTGAAATCTGAACAATCAATAGTCACATAAAAATGCTCTAAATCACTATTGATTAGACAAATGCGAAATAAAACAATTCTGAAGAACTCATACCTATCAGATTGGCTAATTATGATGGATAAGGAAAATGACCAATGCTGGGAGAAATGTGGAAAAGTAGGAACACCAATGCACTGTTGGAGGAGTTGTGAACTAATCTAACTATTCTGAAGAACAATTTGGAATAATGCCCCAAAGCCTATAAAACTATGCTTACCTTTTGCCCTGGCAATACCACCATTGGGTCTGTACCCCAAAGAGATTTTTTTACAAAGGACAAGAATCTACTTGTACAAAAGTATTCATAGCAGCTCTTTCTGTGGTGGCAAAGAAATGGACATTGAGGGCATGTCTATCAATTGGGGAATGGTTGAACAAGTTGTGGTGTATGATTGGGATGGAGTTTTATTGTCTTATAAAAAATTATGAGTAGGGTAGTTTCAGAAAAACCTGGAAAGTATTATATAAACTGATACAAAGTGAAGTGAGACGAACCAAGAGAACACTGTACACAGTAACTAATTTTGTAACAATGAACAGCTGTGAAAGACTTAGCTATTCTGATCAAGACAGTGATCCAAGACAATTCCAAAGGACCCAAGGTGCAAAATGCTATCCACCTCCAGGGAGAAAACTGATAAACTCTAAGTGCAGATTGAAGCATATTTTTTTCATTTTCTTCATTTTTCTTGGTGTGTGTGTATGTGTGTGTGTGTGTTTTGCAACACAGCTAATATGGAAATACATTTTTTATAACTTCACATGTATAATCAATATATTGCTTGCCTTCTAAAGGGAAGAGGGAGGGAGGTGGAAGGGAGAGAATCTGGAACTCATAATCTTTAAAAATGAATGTTAGAACTTTTAAAAATACAACTGGGAAATATTTAATGAAATAAAGAAAAAATTTTAAAATAAAATAAAATCTCTTTGCTTTGTTTTGTGCTGATAATTTAGATTCTCCTTTCTTCTTGAGTACTATCAACTAAAATTACCTCCTCACTGCCCTTGACCAAATGAAATTAATGCAGACTGATAATTTATTAACTGGAAGTCTTATTTTAACACTGATCTTTAGGAGTTAGGTGAATATCAATGTAAAATGTAAACTTTTAAATAAGACAGAAGCCTTGGAATGGACACACACTCTACTCTTAGGGAACAAGGGAACAAGGCAGATAAAAAGGAGCTTCACTTTTGGTAGTCCTTGACAAATAAAGACAACTATACTCTGTTTTTTTGTTGCTCCAGATGATTTGATAACTCACCTCTGATCATAGCAGAGGTGGTAGCAACAGCCATCAGTTCCAAGAGCTTCTGCTATCTCTCATTTGTTATGACAGCACCCCACTCCAGCATCTCCTCAGCATCACTCTTCAAAGCACTTGTTTCAGGGCTGGGAAATTTCCCTTTTTTTAATTGTAGAAAGTGTTATCTGTAGATCACAGTATTGCAATAAAGATCAACCTTTTGAGGTTCAAGGAGAGAGATGCTACGGAAATTTCCATCCTGGTTAGCAGGCATTTATCTAAAGCATATTATCTCCTTGGCACTTGAAAGATGCAAACTGTTATCATGTACTCCCTAGGTCTTCTGTTCTCCAAGCTAGCTGTCCCCAGTTCTTTCAGTCAATTCTCACATGTCATGAATCTGCTCTTGTATGACCTGATCTTTCCTTACAAGTAGCCCAACCAATCAACATCAAAGGGAAATAAAACAAAAAGACAAGCTCTCTGCCATCAAATTAATGAGCCCTTGTCTCATACTGACAGAAAAAAAGTTCTGCAAAAAAAAAATCACATAATTTTTTTCTGCCTTCATTAAGTGAATTTGTTCTTTACTTCATTATGCTCTGAATTAGCAAGTCACTTCTCAGCTTCTTCCCATTGCAGGCAAATCATTTTACCTTTCAGCAGAAGGACCTGTGGTTCTATTTTGCCAATATTAATTTAGAAACAAGTGTGACGCATAAACATTTACATACATATCAACTATCATATTAAGAGAAGCTAGGCAACAGTTTTCAAGACCTTAAGATGCTTTAGATCACTGAAAAGATCAAACACAAGAGGGAAAAATTCAGGGAAGCATCAAGTGAAGTTAGGTTTTGGCTAGAGTCCACGTTGCTTCAAGGAATGACAGTGGGGTATTGATGAGGCTGAGTTTTCTTAGTTGATCCAGCAGGGTGGAATAAGTAAAAATTGGCTCAAAATACCCCTCCCCCAAACCAACGTAGTATCACAAATAAAATTTAACCAAAGGGTAAACTGAGGCAATTATCCAAGCAAAACGACAATTATTAGCAGGGGTGTGCCACCTGTCAATAAATGGCTCAGTGGATTGCCTCCATTTGTGCCAAAAACCCTGAGAAAAAAGACAGTTCCAGTTTTATAAGTTTTAAAGAGTAACAAACAAAGATGACATCATGGGATTGAGGGCAACATGATTGGTTACAAAGTTGGAAGTTTGGCAACGGGCTGGCAGTAGCCTCTCTTTTTGTCTCATGAGACTAAGAAGTGCTGATTATTGCAGCCCAGGTGCAAGGCCAAAAGTTAACAGACCAGCCCTTTTTGGATAGCAAGCCAGACATCCTTGAAGGATGGCTTAGTGGTGTAAAGATACTAGACCCAAATTCCTTATATGCATCCCCCAGTTCAGCTAAATCCCTTGAGGTAAAAATAGATCAGTGATTAGCAAGAGAGCTGGATGTCTAAACTTAACCCATTACAGACCAGCTGAATTCAGAAGCAAGTTCAAAGGCAAAGAGCCATGACTTAAGCAGTTAATAGGATAAAAACAAGGATTGATAAGAAAGTGATACAGGATCAATCATATTCTCAACAGGACAAGGACATTTCAGTGGGTTTTACTGGAATGAGAAGTATAGTAAATAGAGACCTGGCTTTGGTGCCGGGAAGATAGTGGGTCAAGTCCCAAGCCTGTATGTATGTATCCCAAGATACATACTAACTTTGTGACTTTGGTCACGTAAGCTCTAAAGCACTAGGCAATTCTTTAAGACCATTAGTTGCAGAGAAAGTGATCACCTGCATTGGTAGAAGGAATTTTCCCATCTAGTAGTTTCTGTAGCTATTGTTATGGTTTGTCCCTTGTTCACGTGGAGGACAATGACATCAGGAAGGTGATGCCATAACTTGCAAGTGAGTTGTATTTAAGTGAGGGACAGCTGTGCAAAATCACCAGCCTCACTTTCTCTTCCAGTGTTCAGGAGCAAGATATAGATCAGGATGACTGGCAATGGCACCCAGTTCTTATAGTGTCTAATCCAAACCCTATGCTGCATTCACAGCAACTGAGTATAGCAAATAGAGTGCTAGACTCAGAGTCAGAAAACCTGGGTTCAAACCCTGCTTCTAATATTTATCAGTTGTACAATTATGGAAAAGTCACTCTGAGCTTTGTGTGATTCTGTAAGAGAATTAAGCTACAGAAATGTTGCCATCTGCACTAGTGGAAGGAGTTTCCATGACATGAGCTTCAAGGTTGCACCAACAAAATTTAACCAAGATGAGTCACACATTCTTGGAAGGTTCAGATGAAGTTTCAGGTAATAACCCTTCATTTGTATTCATTTAGTGGGTTATGGTTTGCAAATGGTTTAAGCACATTTCATCTGATCCTCACGATAGGTATCAGGCAGGTGTTTAGTCATCTTTCAGTCATGTCTGACACTTGGTGATGCCTTGGAGGGGTTTTCTTAGCAAAGATACTAGAATGGTTTGCCAATTCCTTCTCCAGATCATTGTGTGTATGTGTGTGTGTGTGTGTGTGTGTGTGTGTGTGTGTGTGTGTGTGTTCATCCTTTGTGGCCAAAGAGGACCATGCCATCAGAGAAATAATGACATGACATGCACTTGACTTTGTTTTGAGTGAGGGAGGGATGTGCAGGTCACCAGCCTTTCTTCTCCTCCAGAGTCATCTGAATCCAGTGACCAGATATTCATCAGGATGACTGGAGATGAATTGGGGTTAAGTGACTTGCCCAAGGTCACACAGCTAGTGAGTGTCTAGTGTCTGACACAAGATTTGAACTCAGGTCCTCCCGACTCCTGCACTGGTGCTCTATCCACTGAACCACCTAGCTACCTCTCCAGATCATTGTACAGATGAGGACACTGAGACAAACAGGGTTAAATGACTTGCCTAGGGTCGTACAGCAAGGAAGTTTCTCAGGCTGGATTTGAACTCAAGTCTTCCTGACTCAAGGCACTCCATCCACTGTGCCACCTAGCTGCCCCATCAGGTAGGTAGTAGCCCTATTATTGTCATCTCCATTTTACAGATAAAGAAACTGAGGCTTGTGGAGGTTAAATTTTCTATGGATATATGGTTGTTAAGTGGTAAGAGTCAGAACTCAGACTCAGGTCTTCTGTCTCCCATGTTCTTTCTACTAAGTCATGTTGCTTCTTTAAAGATACTATTGTTAGGACTAGTGGAAGAAACTTCTTAGTAACAAGACCCAGGAGGAGAAAATGTGAATCGCATGACATCTTAGTGCTGTGGAAAATATTAGCTAAGGAGAAAAGTGAGCCTCATCTGGTGACCTGAGGCGTCCTTTTCAAAGGTGAGAGGGAGAAGTAATGATGCTAAAAATCTTGAAACCTTCACCAGTGGTTTGATATCATAGGAACTTTTCCAGACTTCTTTGGAAAGGCAGTTTGGCACAGAGGGAGGAAACTGGCATCAGGAAAGATCTGGGTTCGAATCTCATCTCTGATGCTTATTAATTGTATGTCACTTAACTTCTTTTAGCCTCAGTTTGCTTATCTATAAAATGGGGGTAATGATGTATATTTGACTTCATAGGGTTGCTATGAGGATGATATTGGATAATGTTTGTAAAGTATTTTGCAAACCCTAAAGCACTACATACCTGTCCATTTTTATTTGTAGGAATCATCTAACCCTATCACATAGGAATACAAGAATGAATAGGCATTTTGCACTGTAGCAAAAGCCAAAACTCAAATTTTTGGCTGCTGAGTATAGATGAGGGTTTTTGCTTTCAAAGACTGGCCTGGTCTCAGGGCCTATCCCAAACTTGCACTGGGAGTGGGGAATCTAGCCTTGGATAGTGTCTATGACCCTTCTGTAGCCTGAAATCTCAGAAAACCTAGCCCAGGTCTGGCCTGGCTCTAAGTGCTTCATGAACCAGGTTGGTTGCAATTTCTCTCTTTTCTTTTTCCTTCCCCCTTACCTCAAGAAATCTCAGAATATTTTCGAAGAAGTGTGGGAGGATTCATCTTTGTCCTCTGCAGTTGCTTCAGTGGAACAGATCCAGAGACCTGGGTTCAAGGGAAAAAAGAGGTCTCTTCTAGAGTACTGCAGATGAATCCATTTTAGAAAATAGATTGAAAGACATTCCAAATAACTAAGGGTCTAGGGGAACTGGCATCTGAGAAAGTATTAAAAGCACTCAATAAATATATGCATGAGTTTTCTACATTAAGACCAATGGGGAGACATAACTGTTGGCAAGCCTCTGAAAGGTATAAACAACAAGGAGGGAAAAATTGTGAGAGGAATGGGAAGAAAGCTCCAAAAGCAGAGTTATCGAGGAAAATTAAATAGGAATGAGACCTCTCAGTCTGCAGATCAGCTGCCTTCGGAATAACAAGGATAACACACTCTATAATACTTTGAGGTTGGTGAGATGCTGGCCTCATAGCAGTCATCATGAACCATATTTTACAGATGAGGATATGGAGGTCAGGGATGTTCACTGACTTGCCCAAAGTCACACAACCAGAAAATATTAGACTGGGGTCAAGCCTAGTTTTTCTGATCCACTCTAAAATCTATTTTCTTCTTTTTTTCTTCCTTCCTTTCTTTTTTCTTTCATCCTGTCTTTTTTCTTTTTCTTACTTTCACTCTGTTTCTGTCTCTCTGTCTCTCTCTCTCTCTCTCTCTCTCACACACACACACACACACACACATACACATAGAGTACTGTTAGAAACCTCTTTAACTGAGACATCCCCATTCACGAGCTTAGAGTTAGGAGACCTAAATTCAATTCTTGCCTCAGTCACATTAATTATATGACCACTAACTGACCTCCAAGCATCAGTTTCCTTAGCTGTAAAATGGGAATTATGTACTATCTACCTGGCATAGTTGTTATGAGAAAATCACTATATAAATGTAAGCTATTATTTTGTACAACTGGAGTAACCAACATGAGTTAAGAAAAACATTAAGTGAGCAAGAAATGTTACTTTCCTTCTGTTTTAACATTCATGACAAATGAGTATTTATCCCTCCCTTGATTTTGTTACATAGAGTAAAGACAAAGAAAGCTTTTAAGTTTATCCAGCAGTAGTAAAGATGTAAAAGAGAACTGAGTCATAGCTGAGATCTTTCCAAATGCCATATTTTCTTGAGTTGTTACACCATGCCTAATATGGAAACCTCAACATTTCATAGAGTTTGGCTGGATACCATAGAGCAACGCTAAAAATTATTAGAAGTTGTTTATTCACCTTTCTATTGCTGTTTCCTGAGCAAGGACACCATTTAGTAGTATAATAAATAAGTGTTGAAAATAGAAGAGTCAACGTAGTCAACAATCCTCCAATTTTCAGATTGCCGATAGACCTGTTTTTACTGGGCAGATGGACTTCAGCAATTGCAGGTAATTCCTAAGTAAAAATGGACCTACCTTTAAAGTGCTCCTGACAAGGAGAACAATTCATGCCATAACAACACTGTAAACACAAACAACTTTGAAAGACTTAAGAACTCAGATCAATGCTATGACCTTTCAGAAGACAGATGATGAAGAATGCCATCTCCTGACAGGTGGTAGACTCAAGAGGCAGAATCAGAAATACATTTACACATGACCAATGTGGGAATTTGCTTTGCTTGACAATGCATATTTAATACAAGGGTTTTGTTTTTACTGGGTTTTTTTTTTTCAATGTAGGGTGAAGAGAGTTAGGGAGAGAAAATAAGTGCTTATTAATTGAAAAAAGAAATTTAAAAAGAAATAAATGTTCAAGTAGAAGGGTTAATGGTTTTCCCCAGTGTCAATGAGAAGACCAGCTTATGGACAACATTTATTTTTCTCTCCATCCATCTACATGGGGGAAGGTGGGCTAGTAAGTTCTTGACTCTTATCACAAGGCTGCCTTAAATGGTCTAAACCAGGGGTGGGGAAACTGCAGATTCTCCAAACTATCCGAGTGAAAACCTTCAGTGATACAAAGAGAATAAATCATGCTCTCCAAGATTATTTTGCAAGGAAGCTAAAGTCAGATATGTCATTTCTATCCCCCAAGAATAGAACACTGCACAGAAGCAACCAGTATATTTGTCAGGTAATAGAATTCAGTTCCTCTAGTCACATTCGGAGTAACCATTATTACTATTACTGTTATAGCAGGGAATAGGTTTTTCAATACATGCAAAATTTACCAGCCATTAGGAATTAAATCACAAATAAAACAATTTGGCCAATAAGCCTGAGCTCAAATTTACATCTATATTTATCTTTATATGAATAGGTCACGTTTCTCTGCTGTTTGAGATAGTTAAACCAGTTCTATTATCCTGAACAATGCTGCTGAGATCACAGACTGAAATACAGAAGAAGGAGAATAGTCTTTTGTGAATTCTATTATAGCAAATCAGAAAAACACCCTTTCTTCCAACCTTGAGATTCACATAATAAACCCTGCCAAGGCTCATCTAACTTCAGAGAACATTTTGGAATATTTTACACCGACCACCTCACATATACAATCCATCTCAATTCAATAAATATTTATCAAGTTCCTTCTGTATTCAAGGCCCTGAGCTAGGTCCTGGGAGCATAGGAAGAAAAATGCAACAGTCATGAACCTCAAAGAGTTTACATTGTGGGGGCAGAAAGTGGGAAAGAAATGCACATAACTCCAATCCACTAACCAATGGTGTTGCTCTACAGTGATGGGGGACCTGCTGCCTCGAGGCCACTTGTGGTAGGTCCTTGGGTACAGCCATTTGACTGACTCCAAATTTTACAGAACAAATCCTTTTATTAAGGGGATTTGTCTGTGAAGTTTGGATTCAGTAAAAGGCCCACACTAAAGGACCCAGAGGGTCACATGTGGCCTTGAGGCCACAGGTTCCTCACCCCTGATGCACTGAAAGAGACATTTTGCCTACATCCAGCAGGAGATAAAGAATGGTAAACCCTAAAGGAGCTTCAAATCTAGTAGGAGATGAGACACCATGGATTCATGGTATTTCATGAAACCAGAAGAATTCATAAGAAGAAGAAAAATAAATTTTAAAATATTCGTAAGAACTGGGTTCTAGTCATAACTCAACCACAAAGTGTGGGAACTTAAGTCACTTCCCCTTCTCTGGCCTTCAGTTTGGTCAGCTGTAAAATGAGATTAGACTAGGTTAAATGATATGGATCAGTGATCCTAGATAATCTCAGAGATCCCTTTCAGATTTAATGACCTGTGGATCTTTGCCATAGTACACCCTAAATTCCTGATCTCTAGAAGTTGAAAGTATTTACTGATTTTTTTTCTCCCCAGAAGCAGCAGAAAATTGCATTGCCACACTAACCAGAGACCTAGGGAAGGTACAGCAAGGTCAGGCTCCTTGTGAAATGTCTCCAGACATAAGAAATGACCATGAATACAAATGACTGCCCAGGATGCTCAGCTGATGGATTCTTTTGTTATTGCCAATAATTGTAAGATTATTAGTTCCAACGGAATTGCCGTTCAGGACTGTGAAAGCTTTCACACATCCTCCTATTGCTCCCCCATTCATTATCCAGAGCCCAGAATAGAAAATGCAATGCCTTATGAGTTAAAGGTCAGCTGTATCTATTCAGCAAGATTTATCCAAGAAGCAGACAAACCCCGTTCTAATGCCCTGAGTCATTTGCCCCAAGCCAGTTGCCTATTTCCTGGAAGACAGTGGCTACACAGTCCATGTTATTCCCTGGTGGGGGAAAGAGTCACAAACAATATCGCAGAATTGCATAATCTCAGGTGAAAATTCAATTCAATTCAACAAACACTTAATTGCCTGTTCTGCAAAGCGCTGGGCTTGGAAATTGAGCTCCCCCTATCCAAGAAATCCAAATCTTCTCTAGGATCAAATATAAACCCTTCTGTTTTACATTTCAATCTCTTCTCAACCTGGCCCCTTCCAAGCTTTCCAGTCTTCTTACACATGATTTCCTTATGCACAGTTTATGACCTAGTCACATTGACCCACTAGCTGTTCCCTACACATTACACTGCCTTTCCTGTTTCCATGTTTTTGCATGCGCTACACTCCATGCCTGGAACAAACTCCCTCCTCCCATTAGTCTCTTGGAATCACTTCTTTTCTTCAAGACTCAACACAAATGCAACCTTCTTCATGAAGTTTTTTCTGATACTCCTCTCCACCCCACCAGCCACAACCATCATGCCTCCCCAAACCACCTGGGATTCATTTGTGTGCATATTCTATATATACTTACGAGGGCAGCTGGGTGGCAGAGAGGATACACTGCCAGACCTGGAATTAGAAAGATTCCTAAATTCAAATCTGGTCTCACACTTACTAGTTGTGTGAGCCTGGACAAGTTACTTAACCCTGTTTGCCTCAGTTTTCTCATCTGTAAAATGAGCTGGAGAAGGAAATGGCAAACCACTCCACTATTTTTGCACCCTCAGAAAAAGATCCAAATGGTGTCACAAAGAGTTGGATATGACTCAACAACAACATGTATATTTATATATGTATACTTTAGAATGTAGCCCCCTTCTTGAGGATAGAGGCTCTTATTTTTGTATCCCCCTGTCACTTAGCACAGTACTTGTAGGCACAAATGGTTGTTGATGTTGAAATAATTCTTTCCCTCAAGGAGCTAATATTTTATTGTGTGGGGTAGAAAGAGGAAGAAATATTATAAACCCAGATAAGTATAATACAAGGTAAGGAGTGATTAAATCAGAGGTGGGGAACCTGCAGCCTTAAGGTCTCACGCCTTCTAGGTCCTTAAGCACAATCTAATGGATTCAGTCAAAAGGCTGCACTTAAGGACCTAGAAGGCCACATGTAGCCTTAAAGCCACAGGTTCCCTACCCCTGGATTAGGCTGAAAGAATAGATCCAATTGAAGTTTGTATTTTATTTGAAAAGTCACCAAATACTAACAGCTGGGGGAATCTGGGGAGCCTTTGGATAAGATACTGTTTCATCAGTGAGCTTTGAAGGAAGATAAGGATTCTAATAAGTCTGAGTTGAAGACAGGAGGGATGGAGTGTTTGCTCAAGAAGCTTGAGATGGTATACAAAGTTCAACCAACTAAAACTGTCCATTTTAGCTGGAATGGAGCACGAAGAGGAGCAATGTGAAATAAACCTGAGGAAGATGAGGTAGGACCTAGGTACTTAAGGCCTTTAAATACCAGGCTGATGAGTTTGAAATTTCTGTTATATGGGCAAGAGAGGGGCCACCAAAGATCTTGAGAAGAGCTGTCACATGATTGGTCAGACCTAGTAAGCAAAACAGTTGTTAGTTGACTAAAATGAAACAATTCTTGCTGTCTGGGGGCTTATATTTGGTGGGCTGGTAGGGTTGGGTTGGAGGAAGGAGACATAATGTATCCAGATAAGTATAATAAGGAGTGATAGTATAAGGGAGTGATAGCATAGGTACCTTAGGAAGACTCTCTTGGCAGCTGTGTGGATGATGAATTAGGCAAGGAAAAAATCTCAGTGCAATCAATTTTCTTAGAGGGAGGCAACTTATGGTATACTTTTTCATTAATGGTAATACTGCATGCCCTGTGCTATAAACATGTTTTATTATAAACAACTTATTGATATGCACTGGTTTGGCATTACTACCATATCCTCCCAAGTCTTTTATTACAATTGGAGTAAAGCCAGCCTTTTATAAGCAAAATTATCTGTATAACTATTGAATTCAAGGGTGGAAAGCTTCTATAGGATTGGATCCTCAGTAGCATCTGATTCTCCTAAAGGAATTGGAATCAGAGTGGAAACTTGTGAGAAAATAACACGATCAGATAATCCTGTATGTCAAAAGCAAAGAATAGCACATAGAACTCTTTACTTCTTTCTTTGTTTTCCTCTATCCTGATAGCACTTTTAATGCTCCTTATATTGGGGCCATGCAGTTTTGTGTCTCCTAGACTATTGGCTGTCCACCTGGAGATGGTCATACAACAAGAATACCAACCTGTCCCACACTCTTCTCATCCCCTGGACACTGCTTCAGCCTCATTTTAATCCTCTCTCCATCCCTACTCAGGCAGGAACAGCTCTACCCTCCCTCCCAGCAGGAAGTAGCTCCAGAAGAACAGACCTTGGTCCTTCTCCCAAGAACATTTGGGTAGATATTTCTTGAGGTGGGAAATGATGAGGCACATGGAACAAACAGGAAGCAGGATGTGAGATATGAAATAAAGGGCAGGATGTAACCAATCAGAAAGTGCTCAAGAAGACTATGCATCGAAGTCCCCCTCACCCTATGTATTTTCACAAAGTACCTCCCAACTACCTGACATTCCAGAACAGTTTTTCATCTCCCCTTTCCTGTTCCCCTTGCTTATCCATATGCATTTTCAAAGAATCTCTGCATTACCAGACATTTCAGAACTGTGCTTTTCCCCCCCTTCCCCTTCTCCTGCTCCTCTGTCCCCTATACGTTCAGATTGTATATAGAGTAGACATCTAACCTGGCTAAGTGCTCTGACTCTCCTGGGGAGCAACGCCTGTTGGGTGCTCTGGCCTCTCATAAGGAACAGAACCTGCTGGGCATGCCTTTATTCACTTGGAGATGGTTTGAGTAAATTCTTTCAGGACAGACACTGCAACAGACATCAAACTGAACTCTCATAGACTTGGAGAGAAAGTCTCTCTACTGCATGCTATTTGGTCATCCAACCTCAGTTTGACTTGCTAGGGAGAAAAGAGAGGGGAGGAGCTCTACCACCAGAAACAGCCTATAGTAATTAAGTAAGATTTTCTTTTAATCTTTTTAAAATTCTGAATTTAACAAAACCAAAAAAAGCATTTCCATATACATTGTGGAATAGGAAAGGATTGTACATGAAACATATACAAGTTCTGCTACACAGAGCTTGCTTTTTTTCTTTTTAAGTATATAATAAATTCAACATTGAACTTTCAAAGCTGTCCTGTTTGTCTCTGACCCTGGAAGGTTTTGGGTGGAGGAGAGGAGGGGGCACTTGGCCTGAAGTTGGGAATAAGGTCAATGCGGCCTCATATCCTTGCTAGCTGTGTGAGGCAAGTCACTTCACCTATGTTTGACTCAGTTTCCTCATTTGTAAAATGAGCTGGAGAAGGAAATGGCAAACAGCTCCAGTATCTCTGCCAAGAAAACCCAAAATGGGGTCACAAACAATCAGACCTGACTGAACAACACCACAGCTACGTAGAATACACTGTGCTAGTTGCCTGAGATGCAAAGACAAAACAAAAAATCATCACCATCCTCTGGGAGTATACACTGTATCAGGGAAGAGGACACGTACAATTACACACAACGTAGATACAAGATAATTGGGATCAGGGAACTCTATAAACCAAGGGGGAGATGTCGGGAAAGATTTCATTTAATAGAGGACGAGAACTAAGTTCTGAGGAAACCAAGAGATTGTAAGAGATAGGGATGAAGAGAGAGTGGATCTTGGGCATGGGTTACTCCACCCCAAGGCATGGAGATGGGGAGTTTTGTATAACACATAAGAAGCAGGAAGAAGACCTCTGCTTTCTCCTCTAAAGGCTGAACTCTCCATGGCCCTTGTATGGTATAGTCAATTCAAATTTTCCATTCAGCTAACATTTATTTGGTGTTTACTACACCCAAGTCTCTGTCTCCAGTCTCTTCCCTTCACTGTTCAAATGATACATGTAAAAAGAAAGGTCTCCACAAGTACAGTATTCAATATTACTACCAACAGCTACTTACTTAGAGTAACCCAGGGTCTATATATTTCCTTAATGAAATATGACCTGCTAGCTGTTTCACATACCTGACATTCCATCTGTCACCTGTGCATCTGGGGTCCCCCATGTGTAGAATGCACTCCATCCTCACCTTGGTGTCTCTGGCTTCCTTTGAGACAGAGATCAGGTGCAACTTTCTACATGAAACCTTTTCTGTATCCTCTGGATGCTGACATTTTCTCTTTGGAAACAACCTTGTATTATGGTGGTTGTTGCTCAGTCGCGTTTGAGTCTTTGTGACAACATTTGAGGTTTTCTTGGCAAAGATACTGGAGTGGTTTGCTATTTCCTTCTCCACCTCATTTGGTAGATGAGGAAACTGAGGCAAACAGGGTTAAATGACTTGCCCAGGGTCACACAGCTAGTAAGTGCCAGATTTGAACTCAGGGAGGTAAGTCTTCCTGACTCCAGGTCTGGCACCACCCACCGACTAGGTACATAATAGTTGCTTAAATATTTGTTGAATTGAATTGAAACCCACTGGAGACCCCAAGCCCTTGTTTCCCTGCCCTGTGTGGCTACCATTGCCACAAGGCATGGAGAAGATGATTCTGCAGTGCCTCTCCAAGTGTAGCCATAATAGTAGCATAGAGTATAGTTAGAGACTTATGATGAGTATGTGTGTATCATTGGCCTTTTCTTAGAGTTTCACACAGGATTTAAGAAACAGGAGAAAGGAGTCAGAAGGCTTTTCTCTTCTCTTCCTTTCTTCCCCTCTCCAGTCATTCTTATTCTCCCTCTCTCTCAAAGGGGGAACACAGCAGAAGAAACAAAACAGAAGGCATTCTGCAGCATTTTTCACCTACTCAAAAGTGGTGGGATGGAATTAAATTTAGCCCAGCAAAGAAGAATTCAAAGGACATCCCCTCCCTTTTCCAACTCATCCCATGTTCTAGTTGTATATTTTACCATTCAGACTATGGTTTCCCAGAGGCAGGGTCTTCATTTCTTATGGGAAATGCTGGTTATTTGGGGAGATATATAAATATCATATTATAGTAATGACTACCGTGCTTCTAATTAAAGTAACAAACTGCCCAGGGGTTTTCCTGAGTCTGGGGATATTTGGCCTGAGTTTTGCTTCTTCCCCAACAGTTGATTATATGATGCTGTCTTTCATTTGGAATTCACAGATCTGTTTGCTTTCAGATTTTCCCAAATATTCCCTCTTCCTCTTCCTGAAACATTAATCCAGGAATATTTCCTCTGGTCTTTTTCTTTTAAACCACATAGCTCATTATAGGCAGGCACCCTGGAGAGCCTGTTCTGATTTTCAGGAGAAGCTAAAGCTTATTCTATTAACATTCTGGATTCTAGTTGTTCTCTTGTAAAACAAGGATATCTTCTCTCTCTCACAGAGATAGTGAGCAGTGAGCAGTTCAGATGATACAAACTACTGTATAAATAGGAAGTAACATGGTTGGGGTGGATGAGATCATAAACTAAATAAAAGGTCCCAAATCACAGAAAAGAGAAATCTCCAGATGTGCTCATCCCACACTCTGGAAAATCTAGACCTTCATAAAATTCTTTCCAACGAAAATGCTGTGTTCTTCTGGTCCATTTGTGTCACTGAATCTTAGCCCATAAAAATGATGGAAGAGATATTTAAGGAGACAGGAGTTTTCAATAGAATTATAATTGGGAAATTGCATGGTGCAGTAAGGGGTGAGCCAGTCTGAGTTAGGATGACCTGATTCGGGTCCCACCTTGAACCCATACTGGCTGTCTTTAGGGAAATCACTTAAACCTGTGAGTACCTACCAACAAATCTCTGAAACTAGAAGGTGCAGATCTATTTTGACAGAAGGAAGGAAACAAGCATTTATTAAGGACCCATCATGTACCAGGCAATAAGTGCTTTACAAAGATCTCATTTGGTTCTCATAACAACCCCTCAAGGTGGGTGCTCTTATTATCCCCATTTTACAGTTGAGGAAACTGAGGCAAGGGTTGTAACTTGCCTAGGGTCACACAGCTAGTGTTTGAGGCCAGATCTGAACTCAGGTATTGACTTCAGAACCAGCACAATTTCCATTGTGCCTAGCTTCCTTTAAAATAAAAGGAGTATCTTTAGCAGGCTATCCCTACACCAGTGAAATCACATGTCTGGACTGGACCAAAAGATAACAAGGGGCCTTTTTACATCCATTTAAGGTTTACAAAGCACATCCAATATCTTATGTGATCCTCGCAACAACCTTGTGAAAGTAGATACTGTAGGTGTTATTCCTTTTTTACAATCAATTAAGCATTTATTAAACACTTGCTGTGGTTCAGATACTGTACTCTAATAAAAATGCACAAGTAGAATAGAACCTTTCCTCAAGTAGCTTATATCTGCAAATAGAAAAAAAGTAAATAAAAGGGAACAGGGAAGGGGGAATGAGGAAACTGAGGCTCTGAGGGATTAAGTCATTTGTCTAGGGTCATACAGGGAATGAGTATCAGAGTTGAGACTTGAGGTAGAGTTTCTTTTTGTTTCAGGTCCCATTGTCCATTATATTATGTTGTCTTGTTAACATATATCTGAGTATACTTGTAATAACTGAAAAAGACTGAGGTTTATCATTAATTGGGCAGCTAGGTGGCACAGTGGATAGAGTGCCAGACCTAGAGTCAGGAAGACTCATCTGCCTGAGTTCAAATCTGGCCTCAGAAACTAGCTGTGTGACCCTAGACAAGTCACTTAACCCCGCTTCCCTCAGTTTCGTCATCTGTCAAATGAGCTGGAGAAGAAAATAGCAAACTCCTTCAGTATCTTTGCCAAGAAAATTCCAAATATTATAATGAAGAGTTATATGGGACTGAAAAATAAAATATCACTAATAAATTTATAATCGTAATTATCACTTCTGAGAGAAATGATTCAAGTCAGATATACCTATTTTTTAATTATAGTATCCCTAATGAATTGGCATGAATATCTGTCTCTTTTTAGAACCTTTCAATCAAGCATCTGATAAAGGTATAAGGTAGTTACCATCAGATATGAATTACAGATGCCCAAAAGATCAGTGTAGAAGTCTAGGCTTTTCTCTTGTAAGAGAGACAATTTAAAACTCACTTGGAAGTGTGGAGAAAGACCCTTGTTTCATGTATCTGATGAATTCTCATAGCCTGCATGTAGTACCTCCAAACTGCCTTTCATTAAAGTCTGCAAGCAATGATATTTAAAAGGAAGCATAGCCATGATGCAAGGTCAAAGTAAACTGCTTAAGTTTCTGTCACTTAGAAACTAAGTGACTTTAAGTAAGTCATTTAAACTCTTTGAACCTCCTTTTCCTAATCTGTAAAATAGAGATGATAATACTTGCATTAACTGCTTATTTAGCTTTGGTGTGAGGAGCAAATGAAATAATGACTAGAGAATGATGGTGATCATTAGTCCTAATATTAGTAATTAATCAGGCTGAATTAATTTCTTCCTACCTATGCTACTATAGAAGAGAGAAGGGAGAGTGGTTTAGAAAACACTATGGCTATTTAAAGAACTCATTTGTGAAAGTATACCATATAAACAGAAACAAACTATGAAAAACTCTTTGAAAATATAAAGAAATTAGAATAATAAAAAAGGATCACATAAGATTGTAAGATTGAGAGCTGATCAGGACCTTAGATATCAGATGGATTCTGCCCATCATTATTAATTCCAATATTTCTTACTTAGTTTAATTATTCTGACATTTTGGTATATTTTCTGCATTGTTCTAAATAAGGTAAAAGTGAATCAATGCTGGAAAAAAATTAGGTTAATTACTGTTGTCCATGTCTGGGTTATGCTGCTGAGATCTAAAAGCATTTAAATTGCTTCTTTGGTGGCTATTTTCGGGAGTCATTTTCCTGTTTTTCTGGTCATTTCTGTCTTTGAAGGATTTGATTGGCTTGAGTGTTTGCCTAATTGAGCACTCCAAGCCCTCTACATTTACATATATATATATATATATATATATATATATATATATATATATATGTACATGTGTGTACTAGCAGTTTGAAGACCTCTCTCACCTTCCTCATCACAGGATCTCATTATCAAGATGAGCCAACATGGCAATGTGTCTGGATTTGATAGCACACTTAAAATAAATCTGAAGACAATGATGAGATTCATTGGAGTGTAAGTTCCTTGAAGACAGGGACTGTCTCACTTTTGCAGTTGTATTCCCAGGACCTGCCTTAGTGCCAAGCATTAAGTCTGATGAACTGATTGGTTCAGCTAAAATTCAGATAGATTCCTGTCTCTATTGATTCCCAGTCGAATCAGGAGCTAAATGTGACAGCCTTCACAGAGACTATTCAGCCTTCCAAGACCTTCTCACAGTTAAAGAAGGACTTCTGTGGAGTGGATATGGGTTGTGAGATCAGAAATTCAACTTTCTGCATTTTGTTGCTCATGGTGACAGGGTCTTTACCTGTGTGGTATCTCACTGCTCCACAAAGACTCAACAGGCTTTAGGGTCAAAAAGGACTGTATCTTGCCCTCCCTTCCCTATCCACTTTCTCCATCTTCATCCTCTGGCAAGTAAAAAGCTGTTCTTGCTGGTGTCTTCTTCTTCAAACTCTTCTCTGAGAACCGAGGGACAAGAGAATTATTCAGCCCTAGAGGAAACATACCCAGCTTGCAAAGAAAGCCTGTTCAGGACTGACAAAGGAAAGGAAACTGAGATGAAAGATTGAGGAAATGTCTGTGTATGTAGGGCAGCTCTCCATAGCTAGGCCCACTCTCCTGGGTTTCGTTTGGTTTGGTTTTTGTTTCTCTACTCCTCCTGTAGTATCTAACCGGGAATGGAAGAATATATGCCTATGCAGAAACTATATACACTGCTATCCTTCATTGGAAAAGTAGCATGTCAATCCAAAAGCTGCTAAAGCCTTCTGCTTAAGAGGTTCTTAGCCAAGCCTTCCTTATGTTCTTGACCTTGCCTCTTCACTTTTTCTGTGTCCACTCAATCTCTGTTTTGAATTGACTTTTGAGTCCACTTTTTACCCTTAAATTGGACACCAGACTGAGAGTTGCCAGTGGGTTTAGGGAAAAAATTAGACTCAGAGTACTGGGATGAAAGTTGCTAAGAGGCAGATTTGTCTTCTATGTAAGGAACAATTTCCCTAAGAATCAAGACTTTCCCAAAGTGGAATGGGTTGTCTGATTAGGTAATGATTTCCTTTTCACTGCAAGTCTTTAAGCAAAGACTACATGACCACTTGTCAGTGATATTATAAGGGATTCTCGACCAGGGATGGGTTGGACTAGATGGCTTTGAAGATACCTTCCAACTCTGAGACTGTGATTCTAGGATGGAAACGAACTGGCATGCTCTTCAATGTAAACAACGATAAGATCTTCTACTACTATTAAAAATAAAAGCACACACTGGAAAAGAGTCCATGTGATGGAGTCCAAAATCTTTCCTACCAATATGGGAAATACATCAGAATTTTCCCTTTGTGTAACAATCTCCCATTATAATCTATTAACAATTCAAGTCTTTCGTATTCTACACAATCCTCTCAACTTACTCCTCTAAGTGAAACCAGCTTCCAAATGGGGACACCAACTGCAGGCCAACTTCTCAAGAAAACAAGGGCCATCTTTCTTTTCCTTCCCTGCCCCTTCTCTTTTTCTCCTCTCCCCTTCCTTCTTTCTGTAGCCCAAGGCTCAAATCTCATTTGCATAACACCCTTCTCATTGATGGAGACTGATTACTCTTCAGGGCCTCTCACTAAAGAGAAACAAAAACCATGTGTCTTCTCTCTTGAACAGGGAAGCCAGAAAACAAATCTCTCTCTTCTCCTGAACTCTCACCAACTCACATATGTACAGAGTATTGAATAATCATTATCAATGAGGAAAGACTCCTGCAATGAGCTTGGAGTCTCAGGTTTTCCTTCATTCCTCCTTCTCTCCTTCCTTTTCTTCCTCCATCCTTTTTTCCCTTCAGCCCCTCCCCCTTCCTTCCTTTCTCCCTTTCCTGACTCTGTGCCTTTTTCATCAGCTGTCCCTCATGCCTGGATTGGGCTCCCTCCTCACTTCTTCCTCCACGCTTCTTTCAAGACTCGGATCAAATCCCAGCTTCTGCAAGAGGTCTTTCCTGTAACACACCTTCTCTCCATAGCTCATGACTTCCTTCTGAGACAACTTTCTCTGTATATATTTGCACTGTATATATTTTATGCACTTTTTTGCATGTTGTCTCTCCCATTAAAATATGAGCTCTTTGAAGGCATGGTCTAAGTTTTTGGTGTATTTGTATCTCCAGTGCTTAGCACAGTGCCTGGCATATAGTAACTTAAATGCTTGTTGACATCCTTCCCATTCCTCCTCCATTATCTGTCTCTTTTCCCTCCTTTCCTCCCTCTTTTTCTCTCTCTCTGAAAATTACAGCTTGAATTTACAAAATATGGGGGATGAATTGAACATAAAATGTTTGTCATTTCAACTGGGAAGAAAGATGCAGAGAGAAAACAGAAATGAAGATGGTAGAAATCTTGGATAAATATCTTCAGGGATTATCTATAAATTGAATTGACTCAGATATCACAGTCTGGAATTATAGGTTTAACATCCATTAATATGCTTAAAGGTAACTTCTGTGGTTGCATATTTTAATGAGATTAAATCAGCAGGTTGAGGAATAACATCTAACACCCCCAAATATGATAATATGAATTTAATTCAAAATTAATCATAATTTCACATATTTTTTCTTTGATAATGTGAAGGCACATGATCTTATTCCATCAGACACTTATAGTGCAACTAATAATAGAAATCCTAATGAAAAACTACCTTCCTCTAATATATTTTTCTTTTGGGAATTTTAAATTTACCATCATTTGGGGACTGATGAGAAGTGGGCTATTGTCCCTGTGTTTAAGACCATAACTGATTATATAGAAAGTGATCTACTGTTTACAAAGACAACTCCATATCTTGTCTTTAATCTTACTGAGGGATGAGGACGGATTGGGAGTTGATAGTGATATGGGTATGTTTGTCCATCTGTTTGGCATATATATATAACTGAAAATGACTAAACAACTCTCTTTCTCCAGATATATATATATATATATATATATATATATATATATACACACACACACACACACACACACATACACATATACACAAACACTCAGTAGAAAGATATATATATATATGTGTATATATAAACATATATTTTATGTTAGTCCTTATCTAACTGGATAGTATCAAGGAATCTAGTAATGAATGAACATTACAAATTCAGGTCTAGAGGAACAGTGGGAAACCAAGAGAAATGACAACTCTTGCTATGTACCAGGTTATCTGTCCATAGTTCATTCACTATGTGCTTACCTCTGGGCATTTTTTCAACAATTTTGACTTGTCTCCCGGGTTATGGTTGGAGTCTTGGCTTGAGAACATAATATTTTTCAACTACCTATCAAGAATGTCAGAAGCAGGTGCTATAGATATTCCAGCAAATCTATCTACCTACTATTCTCTTTAGTCTGGGAAAAGATGGAAAGTTTTTAAATTAGCAAAGGAATACTTTTAGATGGTGAAAAGGGAAGGGAGTAAAACCTGCACAGTTGTAGCTTGATTACTGACCTCCCTCAACCCTTTCTTGTCCCCCAACACTCCAAATGCTCTCCTACCCTCAGTTTAGCCATTCATAGTAAGAGGTCAGTACCTTTTCACACTTGGGAAATCTCATTCAAGTTTTTTTGTCAATGGGCAAGTCATGAGCAGCTCTTCCAATTTAGGGATGGTTGACGTCACTAAGGAGGCGATAAATATCTGTTGATATAATTGGATGTGAGATTCTGTATTGTGATAGCAAAACTTTGCCCATTGCTGTTCGGAAGGACCCTATGATTTATTCAGGAGCAGATCGAGCACGCAATCTAGCTGTCAAGGAAGCGTCAGCTTATTAGGCAAGTACTGCGTGATTCCATAAGAGGGTCTAAGCTATAAAAATCCCGCAACGAAGCTCTGATTAGAAGAAAATCTGATCCCAAGTTCGGGGAAGAGACGACTCAGAGACACAGAAGGAGCACCTGATAAAGCTTCAGTCTCCTCCC
Organism: Bettongia penicillata ogilbyi; assembly: GCA_023548195.1. Lineage (NCBI taxonomy): Eukaryota > Metazoa > Chordata > Mammalia > Diprotodontia > Potoroidae > Bettongia > Bettongia penicillata. The sequence goes on along the minus strand of JAJHZJ010000624.1, from coordinate 1,685,171 downwards.
TCTCGGAGCTGAAAGGCATCAGCTACCCCGCTCACTTGCAGGAGCAACTCTGAAGGTAGGGAGAAACGCGATACACGGTTTCAGACTCACTGAAAACTTTCCCCTGCTTTAGGTGTGTCGGAGTGCTCGGTGAGCCTTACTTTGACCGAAATGGGTCTTTGTGTGTGCTCGTGTTTATGCAGGTTATGTCTCTAGGTATATCTATGTATTTCTGATAGTGTCTGCTATCTGACAAAGAATACCACTGCCAAAACAAGAACTCACAAACCAAACGGGTTCTTTTCATCACCAGAAAGTCCCAAATGCTTTTCACTCACTTTTTTAGTAAAGGAGCCCCTGGTGGAGGGCGGGAGGATGGGGCAGAAACCAAGTTGGAAAGAAGGAAGAGTGAGAGCCGTTTTAGCAAAAAGTTTCCTCCTGAAAAAGCAGAGCACGTAACGGGTTTCTTTGGTCGCGCTCAGACCAGCAGTTGCACTCTGAGGATACAGTCTTGGGGGTTATATACAGTGGGCAAAACACTCCGAGGCCGCACCTCCGGGCATCTGACGGAGAAAAGAAGTCAGCCGGCTTGGAGTTCGCTGCAGTCCAGGTGCCTTTCGTTGCTATCAAAGCTTCAGTACCGAGGACAGCGCCCACATCAAGGCAAGAGATGCCCGTCCCCAGCTTCTGTCTAAGGCTGTTGCAGGAATCAGATGTGTTGCATTGCGCAGCGTTGAGTTGTGCTGTGTTATGTTATATTGTGTAAATGTGTAGAAAAAGTCATGGAGATGAAATTTTTTCTCCCAGCTCAGTTAAACTTCATAGTTTGCCTCTTTCTTTTCTTTCATTTCCTTCTCTTCTTTTTCCGCCTCTCTCTCCTCTCTCTTTCCCCTTTTTTCGTTCCCCTCTTCCTTCCTATCCCTTGTCCTTTGTGTTGTAGATCAGCGCCCCGACCATGAAGCTCCAGCTTCTTGTGTCTACCGGGATCCTGCTCGTTACGCTCTTGCCCTGCCAAGAATGCAGAGCTCTCATCAGCAAGGGTTCCGCGTCGTCCATGGGGTCCGCAGCTCAGCCCCTGGACTTTTTCCAACCGCCTCCGCCGCCGCCGAATCAGCAGCAGCCCCTGCCTCTGCTGCTCCGCATGGGAGAAGAATATTTCCTGCGCCTGGGCAACCTCAACAAGAGTCCCGCTGCTTCCTTCTCCTCCCTGTCCTCACCCTCCTCCTCCTCCCCTGGCGGCAACCCTGGTAGCCACTTCTCCCCTGAGGTCTCCGTCTCCAACTTTTTCCGGGGAGCCGTCCAACGGCTCCAGCACCTGCAACTCCCTCAGCGTTCCCTGGACAGCCAGGCAGGTCTAGATGAGGGAGGAGCTGATGGTACCTACATCGAGCAGCGGGAGTCGATGGAGAGAGAGAAGCGGTCCGAAGAACCTCCCATCTCCCTGGATCTCACTTTCCACCTCCTCCGAGAAGTCTTAGAAATGGCCCGTGCCGAACAGTTAGCTCAACAAGCTCACAGCAACAGGAAATTGATGGAGATTATTGGAAAGTGAGACATCCCGTTTTGCCAAAGAGATTTTGCATTTAGCACAAAAAGAAAAAAAAATACAGTATTCTGTACCATAGTGCTGCTCTGATATCATTTGTTTATTTTTATATAGCTTGACACATAGAGGATGTACACTGAGAGAGCCTATATCCCTTAATTAGCATGCACGCAGTGTATTTAAGTGCAGTAACAAGAAAATTGTCATTTGTAATTTTATTTTCCAACTCTAAGTTATTCTAGTGGTGTGGTTAGCATAGGTGTGTAGACCTTTGAAGAAACTTGTTGAAGGAGCAGAGGAAAGTCACTTACTTAAGCTTGTTGTGTTCTAAAGTCAAGGAGAAAGCTTTTCTCCCTGGACTCAGGGTGGTTGGGTGGGGAAACCATGTAAGTTCTTCTGAATCAATTTTTTTCTTGTAAACATTGTCATAATAAAACATCTTTCCAGCCCTGTGTAAAAGAATGTTGAATATTTATATTTTTAATAAAAGCTGCAAAGGTCACGATGGGTTCATCTATATTTTCTCTTGTATTTTTACACATGAAGAAAAGAGTTTCTCTCTTCCATCCCCACCCTATTCTATTTATTATTACAAAAAAAAACAGAGAGAAAAATGTTCCTGAGTTTTCATTTCTACACAAAATACAAATGCTAGGAGGGGTTTAATACAGCTTCTCCAATAATGCAGAAGCCATTGGCCTTAGGATAAGTGTAAGATCCTCAATTTTCTTAGATTTGCAGGTGCTTTCCAACTCTGACAGACCATAGTTCTATGAAATGCAGCTGAGATGAAAAACTGATTCATAATGACAATGCTTTTAAAACCTACCACCTATTATATTTAAGATAGTTGTGTGTGGGGGTGAGAGAGAAAAAGGAGAATGTGTGGGGGGAGTGAGATGAAGAGAGAAGGAAATAAAAAGATGTACATCTCCAAGAATCACTGTAAAATAACACAGTTTAATTTAGCAAAACAAAAAAGTGTATTCATCTCTGCTTCCTCAAGATTTCTTAGCCAAAAGGGGTCTCTTTTTTTAGTGTTAACTAAAACCATACCTATTCCTAGTACTAAAAAACTGGCAACATGTTGCCATTAAAAGTGTTAAAGAAAGTAATATGTAAGTTGGCAATTGTCAAAATTATTTCTGGATGAAATAATTTATGTAAGAACTTTAGCATTTCTACAAATGTCCTCCTTTCTCATAAATACCCCAATCTAATCATCCTAGTTCACAGGAAACTATTTCTTTTCACCCCTAAAATGAAATACTTCCAAAGAATTCAGTATCACAATTAATTCATCTGCCGAGGTACATTTCATAACTGAATTACAGTAACAATAATACAAAAATTGACTTGTTAATGGTTCAAAGCTAATTTTTGTTTATATGAAGAAGCATCTTCTCCTTTTCCTTGTAAATACATTTGCTTAATGACTTCATAAAACAAATTGAGAGGATACAGCACTGAATAAGTTATTAAAAGACTATAAGTTTAAAAAATTCACATTTATTTAATAGTTCCTACATAGTAGAATTACAGCTCCAAAGGAGTCATTATAGTGTGTCAAACAAAATGTGACTTGAAAAGTATGTTTAAATCCATGCAGCATTTATGCAATATACTACCTTGACTCCTAAGTAGTTATGTAAGAAAAGTAGACAAGTTTTTTTCTGAAAGGCCTCCTTTACCTAAGGAATAGATAATCTGAATACCTAAATCTGAGACTGGAATAATACTGAAAAAGGTATACTAGCACCTGATATATATCTCAACCTTATAGTCTTTTGAGCTAAAAAATGTCCTTAATTCAATGGACACTCTGCAAATACAAGGAAGCAGAAGCACCTGATATATATCTCAACCCTATAGTCTTTTGAACTAAAAAAATGTCCCTAATTCAATGGACATTCTGCAAGTATAAGGAAGCAGAAGTATCTAGGGTTAAAAAAGAAAAGAAGGGGTTTTTTTTGATGAAACATTTTATAGGTCTGGCCAATGATGTTTACCTCTTGGAAATAATTTGCTAAATCAATTCCTTGTAAGTTTAAAAACAAAATATATTTTCATTGACCAATGACATTAGAAAGAAAAAGGTATATATACCATCAATTATGATCATAACAAAACAACAGGTTTTGCTTTTTTCAGCAATTTCCAACTAAAGGTTTTTGTCACACACACACACACACACACACACAAACACATACACACCTTTATAAAGTGTCCCTATACAGTATTATAACAAGATCATCTCATTTTTCTCCTTGTTGTGGGTAAGTTCCCCAAAGTACTTTTCCTCCCTCTAAGTGTTAGGTAACTAATATGGAATCAAAGCTTTTTGCAGAAAACTCATTCAGAGGTCCCATTCATTCACTACTTCATATTCATTTCATCTAGGTCACCTGCTGCCTCTGTTTGTGCCTTAGCCAAAGCAGACAGAGGTAGCAGCTGGAATGAACATCATTCACTCAAGGAGTTTAACCAGGAAAAAGAGAAGACATGGCGGGCTGGCTCATTCTCAGTTCCATCACTGCTCCCTGAAGCACCTTCCACTTGTACCTGGGGAGCAGAGGAGTCAGTCCTGATCTGTAAAAGAAGAAAATCTGTATCAAAGGAAGAAAGAGAGACAGGGCCTATTCAAGTTGGTCTAGTCTTGTTTCTTTAAACAAAGAAGATTATTTAGAGTAAGGGAAAAGGATGAAATCAATACATAATGTAGAATGTGATAATACCGATGATGACAATAACTGTTATTATTAAAAGAACAAAAAGCTGAGACCCTTAGAAAACAGGCCCAACTCTTTGTAAGCCAAAAAGGGCCAGCAGTAGCATAGCACAAATTACTGCAAGCAATGATGGGAATATCTTGAGCCTTATGAAAGAAGCCCAAGGTGCTTTGTTCTCTTGTTTGTATGTTTGCTTTTCTGTTTTACAGAAGAGTCTATTTTACAGGTCTTATTGATCCCATCGGGTTCTTATAGATCACACTGAAATCAGTAGGAGTTCAAACTGAGAAAAGATAACAGAATTAAGCAGCCTTAGCAAAGATGACCACTCAAAATTTCCAGTATCTCTCAGGTAGGTAGTTACATACCATTCCCCATGGTGTTAAGAGCAAGCTGTTTTCACGAGGGACTAGAATGTCTTTGGTATCAGTTCTTTCAAAACCCAAGGTTTGCATGAATTTTCCTTCTCCCTTGCCCTCAAACAATAAAACTCATTGCAATGGAGGAACTGAAGAGTTCAATATAATTTAAAGATAACCTGACATTCACAGGGTTTTATTTTCATGAACTTTCATGATCAATTAAAGCTAATTTCTAGTAATCCAGTATAGTCAAACTTGATGTTTTCTAGGGAACTATTTTCTTTTTACTGAAATTATAAAAAAGAAGTTTTGCTATTTTTTACAGGATATTTTAAAAATATCATTGAATTTTATGGGAGGCTTATATAAGAAACTTTCACTATATTATAACTGGTGATCTTCCTAAATTCAAAGACATATTAATGAGCACAATTCTTCCTATGGGAATCAAAAAAAAGGGAGTGAGGAAAAACAGTACTTTTAAATATTACATTCTAGATTGCTGAAAACTATCCTACTAGTTCAGAATGACACTGTCGCCAAACAATGAGGAAAATAAATATATGCATTCAACAACTGCAAAGCCCAGCCAGGAAATTTACAACACTCATACATGCAAAACTTCTCGTTGTCTTAAAACGAGCTGGAACAAGACAGGAGAACTTGGCATGCTCTTCATTAGAGTTTTGGATGGTGCCCAGAGAAAGTTCCACATGTTCAAGGATTTAATAAGAGGCTTTCTAATAATAAAGCTGCTCCTTGATCATAAGTAAGGAAGGCCCCAGACCTCTTTCAGGCCCTACTAGTCAGCATAGCACAGGGGAGCACTGGGCTTAAAAAGCAGGTTACCAAGTTATTGTGGATATTCTTTATACATTTGTATGCTGGAATCTACTTCTCAGAACTCATTGTTCAATTAATCTTCTGTTTCTGACAGGCCCATGAATTCAGCGCCTGGTTATAAAGTACAAACCACTTCTTTCCCCTCGACCTTTTTAGGATATAAGATCATACACAAGATCAAAGTTGTAAAAGACCAATCTCCCTCTTCTGACAAATGAAGAAACAGAGGACTAGGGAAATTAAGCAATATGTTCAAGGTCACACAGTAAATAGCAGGACTGAAATTCAGTGCTCTTTCTAAACAATCTGTAACTTTAAAGCAATATATCTATATGTGTGTATGTATATACATATATACACATATGTACAGGCACATGTGAATATGTATGTATATACATATGCCTTAGGGTAGCTAAGTGGTATAATGGATAGAGAACCAGGACTGAAGTCAAAAAGACTCATTTTCCTGAGTTCAAATCTGACCTCAAAACACTTATGAGCCATGTGAGCCTGATAAAGTCACTTGGCCCTGTTTGCCTCAGTTTCCTCACCAGTAAAATAAGCTGGAGAAGTAAATGGCAAACCATTGTGGTATCTTTCCCAAGAAAACCTCAAATGGAGTCACAGAGAGTTGATGACTCTGCAAAATGACTAAACAAAAAACAAAATACATACACATGTGTATGTATTTTTAGAACATCTGAAGAGTGCTCCACAGCTTATAAGTGTATATATAGTATATACATACATATATGTATATACATGTGTATATAAAATATATTCCATATATACATATGCATCTATACATAATCATATATAGATGTACACATGTGCACATATATACATATAGATATGTGCGTGAAAGGTAACATGATATAGTGGAAAGAAAATTCATCTCCAAGTTGCTAAGATTTAGACTGAAGTTCCACCTATGACTCAAATGGGCTGTGTGACTCTCAGTAATTTATTTAACCTCTCAGTGCTCCAGGTCAGCGATATCAAACTCATATATCTGCAGAAAGGTCCTTGTAAGCCACATATGAACTTAATTTCAAAATGTAATGTTATCTATGTTTTATTGTGTTTTTATTTATTTTGTTAAATATTTCCCAAATATAAGGATGGGGATGGGAGTGTTTGACTCCTCTTCTCTAGGCAATTCTCTAAGACTATAAATTGTAGGAAAGATGTCAACTTACATCAGGTTGATTCACCCAATAGCTAAGAATAAGCTAGATGTTAAAGTGGATAGCATGCTGGACTTGGACTACAGAAGTCCTAAGTTCAAATTCTGTCTCAGAGAGTTAAATGGGTGGTCCTGGGAAAGTCACTAAACTTTCTTAACCTCAATTTCTTCATCTGTAAAATGGATTTAATAAGAGCACCTCTCTCACTGGGCTGTTGTGAGGATCAAATGATATGAGACCTATAAAGTACTTTGTAAGCCTTAAGTACCGTATAAATGCTAGCTATTACAGTGTTATCTACAATTGTTATTATTACCTATATAGTAACCTCTCCACTCCAGTCTAACATCTTTGCCAAAACCGCCAAGCTGTCAATCCTCTTATTTGCCGTTGTTTGGTTGTGCCTGCTTTTCATGACCCCATTTGGGGTTTTCTTGGAGCAGTTTGCCATTTTCTTCTCTATAGCATTTTACAGATTGAAGAACCTGTGGCAATCAGGGTTCAGTGACTTGCCCAGGCTCACATAGCTAGTAAGTATCTCAGTCCAGATTTGAACTCAAGAAGATGAGCCTTCCTAACTCCAGGCTTGATGCTCTGTCCACGGTGGTACCTTAAGCTTATAGGCAGGACCAAACGATCTGAGTAGATGACTGAAGTGCGACAGTAATTCAACTGGTATTTTCTGATGCATACTGAATTCTGTCTACCATTGTGACAATATCAAATTTGTGGCCTTTTTTCTTTATAGGAAGCTCCTAACTAGAAAGAATTTCCACGGAAGTTGTTCTGGAAAAACCTATGTGAGACTATTGGGGGAAAGAACCTCTTGGAGAACCTAAGATGGAAGAATCTTGGGGGTGGGAGGAGAGGAGTTTATTGCTCTTCAGCTGCCGTGACTACCCTCTGAACCAGGACATGTTTGAGGTGGAAAGAACACCCAATGTGCACTCAGGAGACCTGGCTTCTAGTCTCTGTTCTTACCCTAACTATGTGACCCTAGATCTGTTATTTTCCTTCTCTGAAGCTCAATTTTCCCATCTGCTGCAAAATAAGAATAATGTTATTTGGTCACCTTTCAAGAATTTTTGTGCAGAAAGCACTGTTAAAAAATTATTTCCATACTAGATGCCAAAACCCTTCTTAAATTTTAACATTTTTATGTCCTTAGTCCTTAATTGTTGGCTCTAAAATGTTCATATTTATAATTTCACACACCTAAATTTCTTTATAATTATTTTTATTTACTTCTTTCAGTAACCTAGGAAGACAGAAATCTTCTGAAATCTATCCCATGGAGAAGTAAGTTGAAGTACATGATAGAGCTACAGTGAAAAAGCTGGAAATTTGCTCTGAGTCCACAAGGCTACCTCAGAGCCTCCTTGACCCTATTCAGGAGCAAAAGTATAAATGTTAGTTCCACAAACCTCCCTTCCCCTTTAATACTTTTAAACTGCAAAATAAACAGATCCTTAGGATTCCCTTTTCACCGTTCAGGCCTCAGCTGGGTGTTATTTCTGCTTAAGCACACTTTATTGCAAGAAATCAACTTAAGAAAATCGTATTTGTTTAACTTATCTTTCACAGAAAGGACTCTATAGCTCAGGGATTCAATCCCCTCAGCCTATTCCCATTATAATTTGCCCAACTGTACTGTTTCTCAAGGTTTATTCCAAGATGCTGGAGTATACTGATTTACAGAGGGTCATATAATATTATTTCTTCTTTCCTTTTTACAATGCAAATCAAGTCAGACACAAGAGTCTTTGTGAAACATCACCAAAAGTTACTCTACCTTTGTTTTATTTTTTAAAATTCAATTTAGTGTTTATGGTGCATCTCTCACATACCAAGAAATGCCTTTTCCCACCTGTCCTTGTTGTTGGCTATTTGCAAAATGTCTTTGGATTTTCCTAATCCTGTTGAGGAGCTGAGCCTGTTACAGACTCCAGGAAGATGAATATGGAGCACTGATTATTATTTATGCTACTGAGGGTGCATATTGTTGTACAGTTTTTTTCTGGGAACCAAGGAAAAAGTGAACAGTGGGTATCAGACTTGGTTATTTCTGAATTTTATACTTTGGTGTAAGTTGGAGTTGAGGAGGAGTGGAAGGGAAGGAGGAGGACTGAGAGAAAGGGAGAAAGGATGAAAGAAAAGGAGGAAAGGAAGAAGAGGTAAAAGGAAAGAGAAAACTGGTAGAAGGAAAGGAAGAAGGAGGATGGAAGGCAAAGGGAAGAGGGTCGTAAAGCCCTCCTCAGTAAAGATTCTATATAACAGGTAGCAACAGTAACCATATAATTCTATGATGTATCACCATTAAGCCTTAAGTAAATTGATAAATGTGATCTATTTTAATACAGTACATACAGTACTTTAATTTAATACAGTGAAGAGAGAGGGAATGTATTCTCTTTGCTCATGTGATTTTCTCAAGGTCCAAAGCATTCCAACAGAGAAATAGGTCATTTATCTTTTCTTCCACATAACCACGCGTCGTATACAGTTTAGACGCTGACATTACCTTCCAAGGAGTGTGTTTAGGACATTAAGGTGCACCACAAAGCTCTCTTGTTTATCTTGTAACAACTTAAGTTTGAACGCAGCATTCAGTCACTCACTACAATGTCACATGCCTTTTCCAAGTGTTTCAACCAATCAAAACAAGCATTTATTAAATACCTACTATGTACCAGGTATGATGCAAGGTGTCATGGATGCAAATGTAAAAATGGGACAGTCTCTGCCCTGAAGAAGTTTATACTCCTATTCTGTAACCCCAAACCCAAAGCCAAAACATCTGAAGTCTCTTAGAAAGACTAAATAGAAATCGTTCGATCAAGAAGAAGAGAAAATATGAACACATATTTTGACATAAGTTTCCTAATCTAAAAACATTTTCAAATGGACTCCCAGCAACATGCAAAATAAGACTGGAAACTTAGAGTTTTGAAGATAAATCATTTGTTATTTCTAGAAACAGTAGTGAAGTTTTGTTGATAAATATTTGTTAGGCAGCTACTATGTGCTGGAAATTGTTCTAGGCACAAGGGATACAAATATAAAAATGAGACAATAAAAGGTTCCTTTCAAGCAATTCTTTTCCCTTTTCAGGTATCAATTATCCATGCCCCTTTTCAACCCAATTTCACTCTTTTCCCCACCGCCTTGCACTCCCTCCTGTCTCTGCTGCTCTCTGGAAGTTTCCTTCTTCATAGAGGTAATCTGTACATTGCAAATGAACCTTGCTATTTCAGTAAAATACAAATAATATTACATGGACTTAATTGAGATTGGTTATAAGGAGGAAGATAATGGGAAAAGTGACGAATGAAACAGTTTTTTATTCCCTGAAAGCTAGTGCAGCAAGTCTGGAACATTCATCACCCTGTACTGGGTTCTTGAGTAGCCCCCATGTTTTTCATATTACTGGACACAAATATTGTCAAATTTTCTTTAGGCTGTTGCTCATGACTTGAGACCTAATGGTGATTTTACTCTCTATAAATTCATTGGCTCTTTAAAAACTAAACTGAAAATAAAAACTTGACCTGAGAATCAGATACTCAATTTCAAGCTCAGAACTTAAATCCAAAGGTTTCTTCTGGGAATATATTTAACCCCATTTTTGGAAATAAGGTACAAGCTTTGGGAAAGAGGCAAAACTCAAATGTCATAAATGAGTGTGGTGGTAGTGGGCCCAATGTATGTAGATAAGCCCACATATTGCAAGGACTGTCAGGCATGGCTGGGAGGGAAGCAGAAGAGACATCTCTAGCTTCTTCTCCAAGGGAGACTTTCATTCTTGCTTGGAGGGGAAACAGGAAATTGAGGTCAGAGTTCACTCTCTGCTCTCCTCAGAGACAGAGGGGTAACTGGGCTAGAAGTATATATTTTTATGTTCCCCTAAATATGATTTATCTAAGGGATATAATTGGGTTCCATCTAACTTTTGAATTACCTGCAATTTCTGGAAGGAAGGGGGACTCCAAGTTTTATTTCAAGGTTTGACCTCTTTCTCACCTAACACCAGTTCCATAAAGAACACACATAGCAAATAGCAAAGGAAGTCATTTATCCAAATCACAGCAAAACAGAAATCAGAGAAGGTATACATAGAATATATACAGAGTGAAGAAGCTCTTCCATTGGTAGTGAGCCAACTCAACTCAATCAAGAAAGTGTCCAAGATCTCACCCAAAGGAAAACTCCCCAAAGTCTCTAGAGTAACAAATTGGATAGGGACATGATGGATATTGCCAGCTCCTCTCATGTCTTCCCAGAGTCTTTTCCTTCAGCATCCTGAAGTGGAGTTGGCCTCTTCCATTTTCTCTCTTGAAGTCAGAAGTAAGGAGCATCCAAAACAACTCCACACTTTAACAAGACTCGAAACTTAATAAGTCCCCAAAAATGATGGTCTCTGAAGAGTCCTGAAGGAGCAGGGAAGAGACTGGGGAGGTACTCAAAGGGAACTCTGGCTTGGAGAGTCCCAAAAGGGGATTGGCTGAGAAGTGGAGCTCTTGCCTCTTGCCAACTCTGCCCCATCCTCACATCCTTATATAAGGCAGGACCTTCATTTTCATCAATGAGACAGTCCCATACCAATGGTCTTTGAGACGGGGGTCATACATATGTGGATCAAAAGAGGATCTAGGAAAGTGGCAGTGGTTTAAGAAAAAAAAAGTGATCAACAATAAATACTACTTGGCTTTTAGGACCCAGCTCCAATACTATTCTTTCCATGAAGCCTTTCCTAATCCTTCAGTCAGAAATGATCTTTCCTTCCTAGGAATTCTCCAAACATTTTCCTCTTTCCTCAGTTCTTACCATGATTTAGTTTCTTGATAGTTATCTGTGTTCTCTTATTACCTCCTTTGGGCTGCTAGATGGGGCAGAAGATAGAGTTCCAGTCTTGGAGTCAGGAAGGCTCATCTTCCTGAGTTCAAATCTAGCCTCTGACATTTGCTAGCTGTGTGACTCTGGGTAAGTCACTTAACCCTGTTTGTCTCAGTTTCCTCATCTGTAAAATGAGCTGGAGAAGCAAATGGCAAAACATCCCAGTGTCTTTGCCAAGAAAACCTCAAATGGGGTCACATACATGTATGCAACAACTTACATCCTTTACTAAATTATAACTATAATCTCCTTGGTGGCAGGGAACATGCCTTATTTTTCTGTGGATCTTCTCTAGTGCCTAGCAGAGCACTTGACCCACAGTAGAGAAATAAGCTTGCTGGTTTGGGTCTTGCCCAGACCTTTGTAACAACCTCCTTGATGGTCTTCCAGTTTCCAAGCTGTCTCCTCTCTAATCCATCTTTTACACCGCTGCCCACATAATCTTCGGTGCATATTATTCTGATTTTGTTACTCTAGTTAACAGTCTGCAGTGGCTCCCTACAACTTCCCAAATAATGGATAAAACCTCTCTACACTTGCCTTTGTAGCCTTTCTTAGTATTCCTTTTCACATACTCTACACTCCACTTAAACTGGTTTATTCACCTACCTCCATTTTCATCTTAAACTCTCTTATTTTCCTGCTTGTGTTTACATCATCCCCACAACTATTCTCTTCTTAATGAAATTCTTTCCTCCCAGGCATCTGGGAGGCATAGTGGATAGGGTGCTGCACCTGGAGTCAAGAACACCTGAGTTCAAATCAGGCCTCAGAAACTTATTACCTGTGTGATTCTCAGGAAATTGCTCAACTTTTTCCTCAACTGTAAATTTCCTCAACTGTAAAATTGGGATAATAACAACACCTTCCTTACAGGGCTGTTGTAAGGATCAAAATGAGAAAATTTTTGTAAGGAACAAAAGCACTTAGTACAGTGCTTGGCACATAGTTGATACTATAGAAACCCTTATTCCCTTCCTTAAAGATCTAGCTTATTCCCTACCCCTTAACACCAACTAGCAGTGTTTTCTTCCTCCTCAGATTTCCTATGGAATTTTATTTAAATCTCCTATTTTTGATTCTTACAATCTGCCATGTATTATAAATTTCTGGATGTGCTTAATGCCCTTGATTGGATCATAAGATCCTTGAGGGTAGGTACTGTGTCTTGTTCCCTCTCTATTATCTATACTCAGCACATAGCATAGTATCTTGCCTATAACAGATTATAATATATGACTTCAATGGAGTACAGAAAAATGGCAGAGTAGGTTGCCTTCAATTGTCCAGAAGCTTTCAAGGAAAAGTTTCTCAGTTTAATATTACAAGAACTGCCCACATTGAGAAGATATTTCCCTCTTTTGACAGGGAGAACCCTAGAAAAGGATTTTGCCTTCAAACATATTTTCCTTTCAAAAATGTAAAGTAGGAAGGAAATTAGACCCAAAGAGATTTTAGATTTAGAGTTTTAGATTTTTAGTATCTTTTTGGGGGAAGGGAGGAATGAAGGTTTTTTTAATCCTTCATCATAGCACTAGAGCTGGCTATTTTCCTTACAAGGCAGTCAGCCCTAAATGACTCACTGAATACACACGACTGAATGTCTTAGTCAAGCCACATTCTTGAAGACAGAGGCATCTAGGGAAGGCTGCCACTCTGGGCCACTTTTCATGTATATTTGTGGTTGTTCAGTAATTTTTCTGTCATGTCCACCTCTCTGACTCCATTTGGGGTTTTCTTGGCAAAGATACTGGCATGGTTTGCCATTTCCTTCTCCAGCTCGTTTTATAAATAAGGAAAGTAAGGCAAACAAGGTTATGTGACTTGCCCAGAATCACAGAGTTGGTAAGTTTCCGTGGCCAGATTTGAAGTCAGTCTTCCTGATTAGGCCTGGCACTCTCTCCATTGTGCCACCTAGCTTCTCTTATTTCACATGATGATCTATTAAATACTTGAAGACATCCACAGTATCTTTTCCTTCCTGAGTCATCTTTCCTCCAGGTTAAGCATCCCAAGCTCCTTCAACTGACCCTCATAAAACTGACTCATGGCCCTTTATCATCCTGGTACTGGTACCTGATACTTTGGTACCCTTCAGAGAAGGGTACTCCTCTGAACATTCTCCAGTTTATCAATGTTCTTCCTAAAATGTGTTTTCTGACACTGAACACAATACTTCAGATGTAGGCTAGTTAGAGCAAGGATAATTTATACGAAGCGCTTCCCAAACCTTAAAGCACAATTAATCTATTAAATAATAATAAGCATTAATAATAATCCATTAAATAGTAATTAGCTGTTGTTACTGCCATTTAGTTGGACCAGAAAGACCAACCCTCCACTAACACCCTTCAATGACTCTTCATCATGGTATGGAGATGGCTCCAGGATGTCAAAGAGTAGGTCGGCAGAAGAAAGATGTGCTGAAGGAGACTATTAAACTGGAAAGGTTTCAAGTCCAGGCCTAGTGTCATTTGAGGACCTGCTTTGCTAAGGCTAGAGGTTCATCATCCCATGACCCAGGGATGAACTTTTAAACTACAGTCATTCAGGAAGCATCCTATTAGGCCATGGCAGAATATACCCACACTGTTAAAATCATGGATCCTTGAAGTAAGACAGACTGGCATTCAATAGGAAGGCATCATATTAAATGGACATCAACATGTAAAAATAGAATTAGAAATAATAGTGAATTTGAAGCCAGAAGTCCTCTGTTCACATTCCTGTTCTGTTACTTACTACTTACATGACCTTAGGCAAGTCAATTAACCTCTTTGGGATTCAGTTTCTCATTTCTATGGTGAAAGGGTTAGACAAGATGATGTTTAAAGCCCCTCCTGAGTCTAATTCTATAATCCTATGAATTAGTGGTGGTTTATTAAAAAAAGGAGGGGGAAGCCAACCTAAGATTAAGTGATATATTGAAACATTAGCCCCTTGGAATGACAACAGCTTGACCCACTTGTGACTGCGAAATCCTGGTATGGCAATGGTCAAATCGCACTTGAGGTTCATTTCCAGTATCTGACTTTTGCATCTTTTTTATCAATTAAAATATTCCTAATATTTTCCTAAATATCTTCATGTCAATTAAAATATTCCCATCACAGAAGATTGTGCTAGAGAATGATGATTCATGTTCCAATGAATACTGGTTAATTGTTTGGTGGTCCCATAGAAGACTTGAATAAATTCCCTTTATTTTACCTATAATTTCCCTTTATCTTACTGGGTAAAGCTCGGAGGGAGCTTACCTGACCTGATGGCTTAATTAGCATCAACACTGACATCCTGTTTCTAAGATGAGCCTGAAAATGAGCCATGCTGTACTCATACAGAGACTGCAAGAAGTCAGGTTAGATTTGTGCTGACATTGTACCTGAAATTCTGCCATTAATCACCTCTTGAGATTAAGGTTAGAGACAGCATAGGACAGTGTATAGAAAACTGATGCTGAAATCAGAAAAACCTAGGTTGAAACCCCTTCTCTGACCCATAACAGCTATGTGACCCTGAGTAAGGATCACCCTTCCCTGATATCATGGTCCTCTTTGGGAATGAAAGACAAACAGCATCAACGAGAGAAAATCTCCTCGCCCAGGAATTCCCTTTACCAATGAAATCCCAGGCTTTAGGCCTCGGATAAAGGCACTGAAGGCCTCTAAGAAAATACGATGTCATCTGGGAGGATTGGTGTATTAAGCTATTATTTTCCAAACTTTCCAAAACATTCCATCTGTATAGATGATTCACAGATCCAGAACCCAAGCTCTGCATGCTTGAATAGCTGATACTGATGGGTTGCTCTGGCCAAGAAACATTGTTCTCCCACTGGCCAAGTTTGCTCAGTGAACTCCACTGTTACCTCCAGGATCAAATACAAACTCCACTTGACATGCAAAGCCCTTCACAACCTAGCTTGCCCTACTTTTGCTTTCTCATTATATTTTTCTCAGTTACTATGTTCTTCCAGCCTACCAGACTGGCTTTCTTGCTGTTGCACAGACATGACAATCCATCTCCCCATGTTGGTGCCACTGAACAGGGTACCTCCCATGTCCAGAATGTACCCTTCCAACTCTTTGAACTCCTCGTTCCCCTCAAATCCTCTCTGACATGAGGCCCTTCCTAATTCCTCCTTTTTGCTAGCGCCTCATTTAAAATTAACCCCACATTTATTTTATTATTGTTGCTAGTAATAATAGCTAGCATCTATATATCACTCTGTTACTGTGGAGTCATTTTTCAGTCACGTCCAACTCTTTTTTGTGACCCCATTTGGGATTTCTTGGCAAAGACACTGAAATGATTTTCCATCTCCTCCTCTGGTTCATTTTACACATGAGGAAACTGAAGCAAACAGGGCTATGTCACACTTCTGCTCAGAAAGCTTCTGTGGCTCCCTATATTCTCTGGGATCCAATAAAGACTACTCGCTTTAGAAGCCTCCAACACTTGGCACTAGACCACACTTGATGTTACTCCCCTTCAAGTACTGTACGGTCCAACCAAACTGGCCTACTTGTTGTCCCTCACACGACAGTCTGTCTACCTCCTGTTCCAATGCCTTTGCACAGGTCCATGCCAGCTCCCCCATCCCAAACACCCATACCTGGAGTACAGTCTCTCCTCCTCTCTGCTTCTTAGACTCCCTAACCTTCTTCATTTCAAGCATCGCCTCCTAAACTAAACCTCTCCGGATCCCTCCAGCCATTAGCACCAACCTACTGCTGAACGGCCTTCAGTCAACCAATCAACAATTACTGAATGCACAGTACTCAGCAGGTGCTATGTTAGGTACTAGAGGTACAAAGACAAAAAGAGTTCCTGCTTCCAAAGAAATTCTAGTCTTTCCAGGGGAGATAACATGCACATATCAAGGTACATATGAGATACATGCTAAGTAGGTACAAGGTGATTTTAAGGAGAAGGGCCTGGCAGCTAGGGGCATTAGGAAGATTTCCCTGTAGCAGAAGGTGCTTGAACTGAACCTCAAAGGAAACTAGGGATTCTGATAGAAAGAGGAAACAAAGAATTGCCTTCCATGCTGGAAGGGCAGCCAGTGCAAAGACACATGGAATGCCATCTAAAAAGAACAGCATGAAGGCAGGTGAGGCTGGACCACCGGGAGTGAGAATGACAGCAATGCAGTAAGGATGAAAAATAGGATTCAGCCTGGTTTGATGGGCTTTAAATGCCAAAACAGAGATGTTATCATTTGCTTGATCTTACAGGTACTAGGTCACCAACCACTAGCAGAAGAGTGACATGGTCAGATTTGCATCTGAGGGGAGCCAGTTTGTTATCTCTCCAAGGATAGATTATAGAGAGAAGAGACATGAGGCAGGGGTACCAGCTAGGAGCCTACTGCAATAATCTAGGCCAAGGTTAGAGAACCTGTGACCTGAAGGCCACATGTGACCCTCTAGGTCCTCAAGTATGGACCTTTGAATTTAAACTTCACAGAGCAAATCTCTTTAATAAAAAAAGATATGTTCTGTAAAACTTGGACTTAGTCAAAAGGCCAAATGCAATGAACCAGAGGATCACATGTGGCCTTAAAGCCCCAGGTTCCCACCCCTGATCTAGGCTATGGGTGATGAAAGCCTGAACTATGCACAGTAGCAGATATGAAAGTTGAGGGAAAGGGACTGAGATCTTATAAAGGTAGAAATAACAAGATTTGTCTCATATTTCCTATTTTCATCTACATTAAAATATTAAGTAATAAATATAACAATAATGAATAGCATATATAATATATTTACTATTTGCCAGGTGCTATGCTAAGCACTTTGCAATTATCTCTTTCAGTCCCCACAACAACCCTGGGAGGTAGGTACTCTTACTATCCCTGTTTTATACTTGAGAAAACGGAGGCAAACAGAGGTGAAGTGACTTTTCCAGGGTCACACACAGGCAGTAAGGGTGTGAAGTCAGATTTGTACTTAGGTTTTCCTGACCCAGGCTGGCACTGCTGCCCCTAGCTGCCGCGTGTGTGTATATGTGTACATGTCATTTCCTTGGCTAGAATTCGAGTTTCTGGAGAGCAGTGACTGTTCAGTTTTGTCTTTGTGCCCAGCACCTAGTCCTCAGTGACCGGAAATCTTTCAGTCAGTCAATCAATCGACCAGCCAACAAATATTCATGAGCAACTTTCATGTGCCAATTATTTCCACAGGTACTAGAGTACAAAAATTAGAAAAATGAAACCATCTTTACTTACAGGGATAAGGTACATAGAAAAATAAAATATGGAATAAGCATAAAATTAATAAATATTTATGTATCCATAGTAGGAGTTACTACAAAGTAGTTGGGAAGGGGGAATCAGAAAAGCCTTCATGCAAAAGATAGTATATGAAGAGGGAAAGAAAGAATTAATTGCATTCCAGGCCTGGGGAGCAACCAGTTCAAAGACATGGAAATGGGAGAGACTTGAGGCATTCAGACTGATTAGGAGGCTGCTGTAGTAATCTATACAAAAGGTGATGAAAACCTGAACTAAGGTGATATGATGGGAATTTTAAAAGAATTTCCTTTTATTTAATTTTATTATGCCATTCCTTCATTTTGGCTTACTGAAGCCTGTTTCCTGTTAATACTAACATGTGGCCTCGTCTGATCAAAACCTGACTCAGGGAATGATAACATTAAGTGAAGACTTTTTTACCTTCCTCAGACTGTTGCTGGTGTTTGCCTTTCGTTCTCAAAGAGGACCATGACAGAGAGGTGATGCCACACATGCAAGTGAATTGATTTAAGTGAGGGAGGGCTGTGCAGAGTCACCAGCCTCACTTACCATCAGGACCCATTCCTCGGATAAGAAGGCAAAGGAGAGTTTGGAGCTTCCCAAGGTGATTTAGCTCACTATTTGTGAAAAGGTTCTCCTGGCTCCAAGACTTCTGTGGCATGTAAATCTCTTCTCAATCTGCCTACTGTGAACACTCTAAGTATAGTTTAACCTGTAACCTGGCTTAATTTACCTAGAGAGCATGTTTAACTAGGTCTGTGTCCTTAGGGAATACATGAAATCATGCTTCTGTTTAACTTTATTCAGTTTTAGTTGAAGAGAGCCTGAGATAATCAAACTGTTTGACTAGCTTTCTTTGACCTTTATGGCCTATTGTTATATATTAAAAAATATTTCACTGTTTCTTGGATATAATTTCTTCTGTGACTTATCAGAAATTTCAGTTTCTGTTGAGGATTATTTTTCTACCTCCTGAACTTGTGCTTGAGAATAAAAAACCTAGGCTTTTAGCTCTGGAATTTCTGTATTGTGGTAGATTTATTCAGCTGCAATAACCTATCATATGAGCTCAAAGAGGAGATATTTCTCCCAAAACAGTGATTACTGTGTCAGAAACATATAGTGGGAACTTAAATATGTTTGTTTGACTGATCCGATTGCTATGACTTCTAGAGCTGGCACTCTTTTCCAGATAGCATTTGGGAATTCAGGGAGGATGATGAGTCTATGTAACTCAGCTAAATAAAACATTTTCCTTATGGATAATGAAACTGGAGGGCAGTTAAGTGGCACAGTGGACAGAGCAGTGGGCTTGGAAACAGGAAGACTCATCTTCATAAGTTCAAATATGACTTTAGACTTACCAGCTGTGTGACCCTGAATTGCCTCAGTTCCTCACCTGTAAAATGAGTTGAAAAAGGAAATGGCAAGAAAACCTCAAATGGGGTCACAAGGATTCAGATATGACTGAAATGAACAAACAACAATGAAACCTGGTCAGGCTGAAATGGATAAATCCACTGTTAATGAAAGTATTGCCCACTGTCTTTATAAGCTGAATCTTGGAAATGGAAGTTTTCATAGTCAACATAGACCTTGGGGATGACATAGTTTATCCACCTTACTTTATAAATAAACTGAGACCTAGAGTGATAAAATCACTCATGGAAAACTAAGCAAAATTAGTGGCATGGTAGAGCCAAGCCCAGGACCCAGACCTCTTGAGACTCCTTCTTTTGTATTATACTATCATACATAAAAACAAATGCTGAAAACAGGTGCAAATAGGAATGCTCTGGACATTTTTAGAGTCCTTGTAAAAAAGACAGAAAGCCTGGTCAGCGGCATGGTCCCCTACTTAACATTCTTGAGCACTGGATCACGAATTCCAGACCAGAGAGAAAAATGCAACCGGAGAGCACAGTGGGAAACTCAGTGAATGAGAGGCAGCCTGTGACTCATCTCCAAGTGGAGGAGCTGGGCCCTGGCAAGAGTACCAGAGAGTTCTGATGGCCATGTTTGTCATCCAGGAAGCCAGCTCCGGCATGACGGCTGAGTAACTGAAGTATGTTAGGAATGGGACATCCAACTGTGAAAATGCTAGGCCCTATCAATGGAGAAAAACAAATCAACACAGCCATTTACCTAACAAGCCCCAGAAGGGAAATAGTTTACTGATAAGCCAATTATATCAAGAGGATACTATTTCTTGTAAAATCATTTAATGTCCAGGAAGGAAGTGACCTCACATGTCATCAAGGCCTCTGTTAATTAATTTTGCTGCACTGTCTTTTTCCTCAATCCCTATCCTCAAGTTTCTTTCTTTCTTTCCTTTTCTTTCTTCCTTTTCTTCCTTCCTTCCTTCCTTCCTTCCTTCCTTCCTTTCTTCCTTCCTTCCTTCCTTCCTTCCTTCCTTTCTTTCTTTCTTTCTTTCTTTCTTTCTTTCTTTCTTTCTTTCTTTCTTTCTTTCCCTTCCTTCCTTCCTTCCTTCCTTCCTTCCTTCCTTCCTTCCTTCCTTCCTTCCTTCCTTCCTTCCTTCCTTCCTTCCTTCCTTCCTTTCTTTTTCTTTCTTTTCTTTTCTTTCTTTCCTTTTCTTCCTTCCTTCCTTCTTTTCTTTCTCTCTTTTTTCCTCCCTTTCTATCTTTCTTATTCTTTGTTACAAAGGACGGCCCTCTACCTAAGGAAAGAAGAAGGATGTATTTGGAAAACGCGAAAAAAAAAAAAAAGGAAATCTTTCTTTTTAATGCAAAGAAGTTGTAAAATCTAATCCTTTCTTTTTTTCAGATAAGAATCTGAGGCCCATAAATGGGAAGCAACTTCCCCAAAGTCACACAGCGAGGAAATGACAGTCTGGACTTGAAGTCAAATTTTCCGATCCCAAATCTAGGGCTTGAGGTTTCAGGGAGTAGTGGATAGAGCTCTGAATTGAAACTTTAAAAAAGCTGGGCTTCAAATCCCTCTTTGTCACTTACCAGCTGTGTTACCCTGGCCATGTAGCTCTATGCCACATATAAATGAGGAAAGTAAAGCCCAGAGAGATGAATTGATTTCCTAAATGTTATTTGGGGTGTCATCACCAATAGCAGGATCTGGATTTCAGTTCAGGTGTGATATCCCCAAATCTAATTCTTTTTTTTTTTGCCACATGTGTCAGGTTCACTGTCTGGTATATCCCAAACCAAATTAAAATGTAATTGGGGAATGTCTAACAAAAAATAAGTAATACAATACAACACAGATAATGTTAATTTGTGGTTTTTCTAAGTCAATGTGTGGCCCTCAGGAATTCCTTGTTTGACACTACTGCTCTCCCACCATTCCTTTCAATAAGCCATGATAAGACTTGAGTAGGTGATATTAGGAAAGCATTTTGCACTACTCCTCCCAAATGGTATATAATGGCCACCCCTTTGAGATGAAGTCATCAGAGCTGGTATTAGAAAGCATGGGGGCCAATGGAAACGGGTGGACGGAGGAATGGTAGCACTGCTTCACTACCTGTAACTACTGCCATGGATTCAACATTGTTTTGCCCTGGGGGGGATAAAATGTGACCATTGCCCATGGTATGCCCCTTTATATATGATCCCCCCAAAAGCTCTTCTTTGTTGCTGTCTGTTTAGTCATATCTAACTTTTCATGACCCCTTTTGGGGTTTTCTTGGCAAAAATACTGGAGTGCTTTGCCATTCCCTTCTCCATCTCATTTTACAGATGAGAAACTGAGGCAAACAGAATTAAGTGACTTGGCCAGGGTCACACAGCTAATAAGGCCAGAATTAAACTCATGAAAATTAAGTCTTCTGGACTCCAGGCTCAGCACTCTACCTGCTGTCCCACTAACTGATTTTTCTACTGGAATGGTAGTCATTCTATGGAACATGAGTGAGTATAGGCTAACAGTCTAAACCCTAATGGTAGGCCTGGACACAGACCTATCCCTTGCCCAAATTTCTGACTGACCCCCACTATTCTAAAGAATAACATGTGACCACTATGAATCTGAAGAGAAAATATAAACTATAACTCTGGGAAACCAAGGCAACCCCTTCTCTTTAAGATGGAAGCACTGAAGCAAGAAGTGATATTCCTCTTCCTCCCCAAAAGCAGATTGAGAACACAAAAGAAAAATGTCACAAGGGCTGACAAGCTAAAAGTCCTCGGTCTCAGATGCAGAATCACATACAGGCCAATCCATCACAGACAGACACATTCCTACAATCCTGCAGTCCACAGATTGCTAGAGGCTGAGATCTGGGGTTTCAAGCTTCTGAGATTGGACCAGGTGTTTAGATCAACTGGATTCTTGGAGGCATTGTGACTTTACTACAATCCAGTCAGGACAGGTGAAGTCAGTGCATACATCCCCTTTTTAGACTCCATCTTAGGTATTTTTAAGCTGTATGAACATAACAGATAATACTATGTGCTTTATAAATGTATCATTGGATCTTTACAAACATCCCTGGTAGGTAGGTGCTATTATTATGATCCCCATTTTACAGTTAAGGAAACTGAGGCAGGCAGAAATTCAATGATTTTTCCCTGAGTCATACACAGCTAGTAAGTACCTGGGGCAAGATTTGAACTCAGGTCCTCCTGACTCCACGCTTAGCTCTCTATCTACTGAGCCACTTTGTTGCCTCAACCAAATAATTCCTCAATTACTGGAATTCATGAAATCCAACAGTAATGTCTATGGCATACCAACCTCTAATAAATCACACAGGTTAAAAGCAGACTAATAAAAAATTTGAAAACATGGGAAGCAAGAATAACATTAGTTATTTAATTACAATACTGCAAATATCTCTGTTTTATGGTTCTGGTATGGGAGACAGAATTTGTCAGGGGAAATTAATTCAGAACCTGTATGACATTCCTATAGGACTAAATCATTTCCTCCCTCTTTAAGTGGCTATCTACATCTTCCTTTCCTATTATTATGGTATTTGTTTAGGCTCCTGGCTGACCTTGCTACCCCCAGTCTCCTGTGACACTTATCGTTGGGCTTTTTGGCTTCCTAGTAAAACTCAAGAATCAACATCTATTAGAATATGACTTCCCCAGAGGGAGAAAGCAGCAAAAAACATGTAGCTTAAGATACAAATGCATCCCATTAGCTGTGGTGACCTCATGACTGTTTTCCTATTTAGAGTTAACCTGGTCTTGCACATTGTTTGGGAAAACTGTGAGATAAAATACAAAGATTCTTGCACGTCCTGTTCTGTTACATATGAAACAGAGAATGTGGCAGGCCAGTCGAGCACTCATCTGCTCTGCCTCTATTTTTGTCATTACAGAATTCCACCACAGTCCCACCTCCCAGCAAAAAAGAGGTAATGATTTAGAAGCTTGGTAGACTTAATTTGTGAAACACAATGTGCGCTCTCTCTCTCTCTCTCTCTCTCTCTCTCTCTCTCTCTCTCTCTCTCTCTCTCTCTCACTCTTTCTCTCAGGTTGAGATTTATGTTTGAAAATAATTTGACATCCTGAATCCCTCAATTAAATTGAGAGAACACAGTTTAATTCTCATTCATTTCTATTTGTTTTGGAAAATTAAATATAGCGTTTCAAAGAACATAGGAAGCATTCATACTCATGGGAAATCATGCACAACAAATAACACCACTCTCTTTGTTCCCTTTCTTATTTTTTTTTAAGCTCCATAATAACTTCTGAAATTAAACTGGCTCAGGAAAACTAAGTGGCCGCATCTCCAGCCTTTGACATCTCTCACCTCCAGGTCTCTAGTGGCACCTGGAGTTCGTGTTTGATCATGAAACAGGGAAGGATGTTTCAGTCCCAAAACCTATTTGCATGAAAATGGTTTCAGTCTCTACATGTAACACCTGGGGGAAAGATCATTTGACTGCCTTCTATGACGGGTTGAAGTTCTTTTGGACTGCTCTGTTTATCAGCTCTATAAATGAAAAACAGTCCTTTGACAAAGATTAAATAAGTAGGGGAATGAAGGCAAGTAGTAAGGGAGATTTCTTAAGATCTTAAGGTCAAAAACTTATCTGTTACCAACGAGAAAAGGAGCCTAGTTCCAAAAGCCTGGTTCCTATTAGGGCTTTGATATCTTTTTATTTTTATCTGATAAAGTCCTCTTTTTAAAGTCATCCATTCTATCTTTCATGTATTTTAACTGATAGCTTTTGTTTTAATACTTTTGTCCCTGAATAATCCTTCCCTGTTCCCCTACTAAGTAGGCCAAATCTTAAAAGAAAGAATAAAAAAGTAAAAGGGAAAGAAGCAATTCAGCAAAACTAACCAACACACAAACCAAATCTGACAGCATCTATAGTGCCCTACATGCCAAGGAAGGGAGGGCAGTGTAATTCTCATTTCTTCTCTATGACCAAGCTTCATCATTATAAGTACATAGTATTCAAGTGGGTTTTTTTGTTCTTTCCATTTCCATTGTTATAGTTACTATGTGTATTGTTTTCCTGGTTCTGCTGACTTCACTGTATCAATTCATATGAGACTTCTGATGCTTTTCTGAAAGCACCCATGTTTTTAACACCAATATTCTCCTCAATGATGCTCTCCAAGAATTTCTATTAGTTCTCAAAGGAATCCAAATGGCAAGTGACCTAAAGAATAATGGAAAGACACATAATAGATATAAGTATGCTACAGCATATTAACAAGGATGACTTGCAAACAAAAAGTGGTGTAAAGACAGGATCAAGGATACATTCTACTGGAAAAAGAGGTGAATTGGTCATATGGAGGAAGAAAGGGATAACAGAAGCACAGTCAGTCCAAATCATACTGGAATCCATGAAATATTTAAAGCCCTAGAAACCTAAAGGGAGGGCTCAGGTATGTTGGATCAATCGTCTTTAGAGATTTATGGAAAGACATGAACAAGAGTTACAAAGGTTTGGGAGGGCACAGATAGGTTGAGAGCTCTATTGGTCGGGAATGGGTGTGGGAAATGCCCACATAGATAAAGTCATAGATCCACTAAAATATCTATGTGTAAAATTATTTTTTTAACTATACATGACTCTGTTAATCCATTAGAAACTTACCAAGCAAAATTCAGCAGAACAGAAGTTGGCCAATTTAGGTGATATATATATATATATATATATACATATATGTATACACATACATACATATATCAAAGATGGCATGTGGAATCACTTTCTTAGGCATATAGATTGTTAATGCCTATTATTCTTGGTTTTCCAGTAACTTTGAGTCACTTTAACAGTCAGTACGTATTTCCTTCCCACTTGAAAGCAATGAAGATAAATTGCAAACCTTTGGGTTCACATGGATGTTCTATCTGTGGCAAAAGTCCTGTAGATAACTGGAACCTAGTTGAACCTAAGATAGGAGACTTGCTTGCTCTGCCTTACATCCTTGTCTGTGATATGAAATAAAGGAAGTTACTGGTCTCATCAGTAGACTGGGCTAACAGAAACTTGCTCAGATTAAGATCTTGTCCAAACAGGGCGCAAGATCAGTCCAATAAAAACTAGGCACAAAATGGAGATGAATCAAGGTACAGGGATAAGAAAAATCAAACTGGTAGAAATTCTTGGAGATATCCATTCACAAAACAACTGAACTATGCCAAACTCCCAAACCAGGGATCCCAAATAGTTTTAGATCTGACAGGGAACTATATGGGCAAACTTGTCCAATTTCCTGATGAGATCTGCGAATTTAACTGACTTGTCGAAGGCCATATAACTAGTAAATAGTGAAGCTGGGATTTAAATTAAGATTCTCTTAAATCCAAAACCAGTGTTCTCTTACTGTATCATGGGATCAGCTGATGTGGAAAACCTCTTCAGTCAATTTCTGGTTGTAGTCACTACCACAGGATTCCCTTTGACCTACACCATGTCTAGTTAAGGGACACAGAGGTGACACAGACAGAAGGTATAATCAACATGCCCCTTAGATCCCTCTCCATTGTTGTATCAGCTTCAGGGAGTCTTGGGTGCTAAGGGAAGTAGAAACATGAAGGTTTCCTGCATGGTCTTTAGAATATTTCACATAAACTCAATGTGTTCCTTCCTTCCTATGAGCTAATATGGATGTAAAGAGAAAAAACAAAATAAGTCTACCTTCAAGAAAGATACTTACATCTACAGAAATCAGTGTATCTTTCCCTATACCAAGTAGTCAATCAATGGGGACCCCTACATTAATGGAGTGAAGGTGGCCTCCATGTGATTTCTGACACATGATGCCATGCTATTCTCTTCACTCCATGCCATTGTATTGGTTATCTCTCATGCCTGGATAGCTCTTTCTCCTCACCTCCACTTCTCGACTTCCTTCAAAACTCACCTCACCTCCCACCTTCTACAGAAGACCTTACCTGGCCCTTCTGAGGTTCTCCCTGTCCTCTGAAATCACCTTCCATTTATATTGTGTATATCTTATGTGTGTAATTTTAAAAATATTGCACCCTCCATTATAATGTGAGCTCCTTGAGTGCAGGAACTATATTTTTGCCTTTTTTGAGGTCCCTATCATTTAGCTCAGTGCCTGGCATATAATAAGTGCTTCATAATGCCCACTGAACTGATTGAGACAGCCTCATGGGAATTTTTCCAGCACTACAACTATACAAATGGTAGACACAGAGAAAAAAAGAGATGGGCACTAATCTTACATTGTCACAAATGAAAAGTGAAAAGTCACTATACTCATTGATTAATTGAATAAATATTCAATAGTTATTGATTGAATTGCTTACTACAATAAAAGTTAATTTTGTAGCGGGTGATGAGGAAGCTCTAATAAAAAAATATCTTTAATGGAATTCAGGTTAAGGCCATTATGGAGATTGTAACTGAGCTAAGGTGGGAGCATTTAATTTTTTTCCAAATTGGCCTTCTATCAGCCTAAAATAGGGCCCTTGTCTAAATATTGGACTAAATAGTAGAGGATTACTGTGATGTTAGATGCTTTGTAAATATCAAGACTAGACAAATGTCTATGAAGCAATTAGGAAATGTTTAGAAAACAGAACTCTAGTTAAGAGACTTAAGATGAGAAACATACTTGAAGATGACAAAATGTATTCTTTGTTCCACAGAGGAAGTGTCATTAGCATTATTACTCTTAGTACCTTTAACCAAGATCTAACCCATAAATCTTCCAAAATAAAATAAAGCCAGTCAAAAATCAGAGACATTATTTTGTTTTTGTCTCTACAAATGTTGCCCATGTATTACTATAGGTATAATTTGGATACAATTCTATTTTTAACCAATTTTAGCCTAAATATGTGATACACAATATGAACACAGAATTCCTAAAACTAAGAGTTCCTGTAATATTGAGGGATTTCTGTTCTTGTTTCTGCAGAATCCAATTTCCAGTGACATATGTTAACTTGGCCACTTGATGCTCCGCTGATGATGATCAAGCTGTCAACTGATAGAAATGGTTGGGACCAGAGCTTTCAGTGGGTCCAGCTATCTTTCCAAAAATAATCTTTAAATGGTGCATCTTCACTTCTTCGTGATAGTTGCACTGGGAGGAAACCATCTCTACCACGAAACCCTGGGGATTTGGCCGGAACAGCTGCTGGATTAACCCAGCAGCTGCCATGAATGGGAAAGAAACGTTATGGAAACATTTGCTTTGCTTCCATAAGAGTTCAGCTGCCATTCTACTGTGTGACCTTTGAAAAGTCACCTTACCTCTTAGAGCTGAAGTTCTCTTATCTGTAAAATAATAAGGGGGCTAAATCCACCAAGTTCCTTTCAGCTCTAAAATTCTATGATCTAATACAACCCCTTCATTTTTCAGATGAGGAAAATGAAACCCAGGGAGGCTAAGTTATCTTTCCAAAGTCATTTGACAAGTTAATGGCAGAATAAGGACTAGAGGCCAACGTTCTTGATCTCATGCTTTCTACACTCCCTTAGAGCTCAAGAAGTGAATGATCCATTGATCCATTATGAGGATCCATTAAGCAGGGCTAACAAAGATCTCCAATGTCAATAAATAGTTTCCAGGGAGCAGAAGGCCACTGCTGCTTCTTTCCATCTCTGGAAAAGTGTGAAATCCTTTAAAGATCACATTGAAAAGCCCAAATAGTCTCTAGGCATCATGCATTGTTCATTGGCTTCTCCAGGAGTTAAAAAAACAAGAAGAGAAAACAGTGTAATTTGAGATTTAGACACAAGTGAAAGGACCATAAAAAGTTAGTTGGTAGTATTTTTAAAGTTGGATAAAATGATGGTGGAAAATTATAGGGCTGCCCTCTAAGAAACTTAGACCTCTCTGAGGAATTCAATAAACTAGAGGCATGGGGATAGGGTTAATGACTGAACCTGTGATTGCTCTGGTATTAGGGAGCTCCCAATGAGGAATTCCTTCTTTCAGTACAACTCAGCACCTGCTCTGCAAAAATAGTCTTAGACAATTGCCTGGAGGACTGAGGGATTAAGTGATTTGCCCAGCGTCATACAGTCAGTTTGAAAATGTAGCCTTAAAGACTTCGCTTTTTAAGGGCAGCAAACGTGAGTGTTTCATGCATGGTCTTGGTTGAGTTTCTTTTGTCTATTTTAGCAAGGGTCCTCTGACATCTCCTCCCTTCCTCCTACTCCCAACTCTAACATGCTTCTAACTCCACCACTTTTATGTCTGTTCTAGGAAAGAATGTAACATTTCAGGTTTGTTTGTTTTTTAAATCAATAAGTACATAAAATTGATCAAATGTTATTTCCACCCAAATCTCTTTCAATTGGCAGAGCAAACAACTGATATTACCTAGGTAAGTGGAAATTTCAAGGTCAACTCTCTAAGGATTCATGTGTTAAATACTCCCTTATCAAAGATGGAAGTCAAGTAACAGACCCTTTGCCCTCCTTCCACATTGTCGCAGGAGACAGGAGGGAGGGGCACCCAGCTACAAACCTGTATGAGTGGACCTGTCATGCAAATTCATAGAATCACAACCTGCTGGAATTGGAGGGAAGCTTGGAGACCATCTAGTCCAGGGTTGATGAGCCTCAAGGCCATATGTGCCACCTCGAGGTCCTCAGGTGCAGCCCAAACTTCACAGAACAGATTTTTTTTTATTAGTTTATTTTATTAAGACTAGATTCTAGTCTATGCCTTTCATTTTAAATGTGAGGAAATTGAGATCAGGCAGTTTCAGAAACTCAAAGGAATAAATTTTGGAATATGTATGGAAGACAAGTGGTCAATAACATTTGTTCATTCCAACAACCCCTGAGTTTTAAAAGATAACTGAATTCAAACTTTCCTGTGGGATAGTTCTTTTCTGGAGAACAGAGGAAGCTAAATATTAATGTTCCTTTGGTAAAACACAAGCACATTTCACTTACAGTAGAGAAGCCAGGGGTTTGGTTTAGTTTTTTTTTTCCTCATCAGTTGTGAATTCACTAGAGTCAAATCAATCTTTTTATCTGGTTTTCTACACAAAGGAATCAGAGAAGGCAGGTGATTTTTGTAGTTCTTCTACAGAGACAGCATTGGAAAGGACAGCATTTGGATGTAGGAAAACCATGATGGGGTTTCATCAAGTAAATGAATATGAGGAAATAACTGAGGGGGGAAAGTTCTAATTTTCTGAGAGGCTGGTAGACAAGGGACTTCAGTTGAAATGAGTTGAGGCTCTTAGCTAAGGGAGAGATCACTCAGTTGCATGAGAGGACACAAACAAGGAAGATAAGGCAAAAGAAATATGACATATTAGAACACGTTAGGAAATATGCTAACTGGACAAAGAGAAGGAGAAGAGTGAAGAGGCAAAGAAGGAGAAGCAGGCAGGTCCACCAAAGAAGTAAATGGAAATTTTGTCTTTAATTCTTAAGTTCAATTTAATTCAACATATATGGAATTAGGGGGTCACCCTCCAGGCTTCAAATTAAGGGAATAGTTTAGTGTTGAATTCTGAGTTACCTAGAAGCTTATCAGGTCCTGGCCAGAAATAAATATAGAGGTTTCAGGATCTGATGCATCAGATAGAGAGATAACTCCCTTTGAATCTGAGATGCCTCAGCCATCAAGCTAGCTGACAGATGGTCAATACTCTAAAAATTGATGCCTGCCTGAATTTTCCATACTGGTTGAATAACTGCTTAACACTGATTATTATGGTTTCATGGATCTGGGGCAGTGAAAAATTGTTCCTAATCACTTTATCATTAGCACTTATGCTTTTTCTCTTCAGCCCCCCCCCCCCCACATTTCCCCCAGCTGTCCATAGTCCCTCCCCAAAAAAGCTTTTTCCTGAACGGGAACATTACTAGGATTTCAGCTATAATGAACACACATTTTCCCGTCTTCTCTCTCCTTCAGTTCTCCAACCCCGACTCCAGTGAACAAACATATGAATTTTAGCATATATGAAATGGGACAAGTGGATGGGCAGCCACAAAGCTTGACATTCCCTCTGCAGCCTCAGACACATTTGGCAAAGATGATGATGGTGGTGCCAACTCCCTTGACACTCAGAACACAGGCTGAACTCTTAGTCAATCATTCAGATCCGTAAGTAGGCTGTGCTGTAATAGTAATAATTCTGTATTAATCCTTTCTTCCTCCTCATTAGCCCCCACTAAGCTCACAGTCAATGCAGGTTCCCATTCTCTTCTTTTTTCATGAATGGTAAGAAAAGGAGGCAGCAAGGTAGTACAATAGAGCACAAGACTTGAAATCAGGAAGACCTGAATTCAAATCTGGCTTCAGGTACTTACTAATTGTATAACTCTGGATAAGTCACTTAACCTACGTCTGCCTCTTCTGTAAAATAGGTGAAAAATAGCACCTACCTCCTAGGGTTGTGGTGAAGATCATATGAGAATATTTGTAAAGCACTTTGTAAACCTGAAAGTGCAACATAAATGCTAGTTGTAATTATCATTAAGAGGAGATAGCAAACAAGTCACTACATCTCAGACCTGAAGAATTGCTAACAAGGAGAGTCAAGAAGATGTAGGACAATATGGACCACTTCATTTCCTCTCTAGGAGGAAAGGGAGACGCCATCTCCCCCATGCCACCATCCCTCACACAGTTTGATGGATCCAAGAGTGAAAAGTAGCTGACAGGGAGCCACTGCCATTGGAAGGCAGACAACTGAAAACTAATGAGATGAAAGAAATTGAATTGTGTGATGGGGAACTTCCAGATCAGCTAAATGTCAACCAAAGGAAAAGTCAATGAACCAGAAATAGCTGGGGTTGCATGTTGCCAGTGACCCTGAAGCCCTGTAGAGACACAGGCCTATGGAGCTAAGAAGCAGGCTCAGTAGGTCAGTTACTTATAAGGCTGTCAGGCTTAGATTTTTAAAACGTTATTTATTATGATGACAACAATCACCTTAAAGAGCAGTTAAAATAGAAAGATACCAGTACCAAAACAAGCCTTCATAACTGAATTCTTGTAAAGGCTTAGTTAAAAGGATCAAAGCTAGAAAATAATTTTCCAAACGGTATTTAAGAGCCATTTTTGATTCCTTGGTTTTCCTCCTGGTTTCCTTTGGCTGGTAAATAGTCACTAATTCAACAACCCATCTACTTTTTTTTCTTTTTTGACCCTTTATCCACAATCACGAGTGTTGAGGTACTTCTCCAGAGGTAGGCTTTCTGTTGCCAACTGGCCCAGATACAACCAGGTGATATGTGGATGGGAGGTAGAGCTCCTCTACTCAAATACAAATTTATGGTATCACTGTTGTGCAGAGCCTTCTCAGAGAGACGGTGGGATAGGGGAGATAAACCCTTCAAATTTAATCAAGGAAAGTCTATACTGTGATTTAGGAAAGATCCATCATCATTACTAAAGGTGATCCTTGAGGGCAGGGAGTACTCTGCCACACCTCATGAACCTACTCCATGTGGAGCCGGGCTTCCTAAAGCCATCATTTGGTTAGGCTACCTCACACTGGATTGCTGAATAATTACCCATCGAGTCACTGTTCTGAGCCAGATCTCCCCCTTTCCCAGACAGAAAAGAGGTTTCCACCATGCAAGATTAGATAATGGAGCACTTTTCTTTCGAGAAGAGGATGGAGGAGCTTGAGCAAAAGAGAGATTTAGGCAGCAAATATGATCTGACAGCACGATTCTCTTAAGACAATTCAGATTCCAGGCATGGGGTGAAACACACCTATGAGTATCCAGAAGGGGAACATTATAGATAGAAATACTAACAATGTTAGTCAAGGATAAATAAAATATGTCCTACCCATCAAGGTAAAAATCAAGTATGAATCTGACTCCAGATGCAGTGAAGTATGATAACAAAAGCCAAAAGTGATAGGCAGAATGCTAACTCCTGTGAGGAAATAAGAAGAATGCTTCACTGTTAGGCTCAGAAATCACTTTAGTTTGCAACATTGTCTGGAGTGAGAATTTTTAACCTTTTTAGTACCATGGCCTCCCCTGGGGGTCTGATGAAACCTAGGGATCACTTCTCTGAACAACATTTTTAAGTGCATAAAATAAATTACATGAGGTTACAAAGGAAATGAATGACATTGAAATATAATTTTCAAAATAATTTTCTAAAAAAAAGTGTTAAGTTCACAGATCCAAGGTTAAGAACACCTAGTCTAGGTGCTTTCACTTTTATTTAGAACCAACTTTTTACCTTTAATTAATAAGGATTTATTAACTACTATGTATTCAATATTGTGAATTCCTCTGTTTCCTTCAGAAAATGGCTCCTTTCCCGACTTCCTTTTACTTTTTATCACTCTCTTTGAATTTACCAACCACCATGGGAATTTTTCCAGACCAAAAAAAACCAAATCCCACAACCAAAAAGACACATAGTAAACATGGACTAATTATTTTTCTCTTAAAATTATCTTGATTTTTTGACTTTTAATACAGCAGTTAGTATTTTATATTTTTCAATAGTCCTTCTCCTCTTAAAACTCTTAGTAGCTTACCTCACCCAGCCTCAATGGAATTGCCTCAACTGGAATATGTCTCAAAGACCACAGTTAAAGCAATTCTCGACATTTGGAAGTGATTTCATCTGTTTTTCATGGCCCAGAAGCATGGGCTGAAATACCATTTCTTTGTCAAACCTTTCCTTTATCCATGCAACACCCAAATTCACACATCAGTGCAAGAATGCCTATGAGTGTCGAGTCTCCATCAGCATTCTTACCACAGAAGAAGATGTGTAGGTATCTTCTATGAAACACCATACCCATGCAATCATCTACCCCATGACATGGGCTTCAAACACTCATTATACAAAAATGAAATTTTCAGATATAATGGTTTGGGACCATGGAGTATCTCTTTGAGAAACCGGGGCAAAGTATATACTGGAACCTCATTTTCAGCTCCTCCCAGGAATCTATGGCCAGGAAAGCACAGGGATAATTAAGTTGAAGCTATCTTTGTCTAGCATAGCTGAAACTACCAAAAGTCATGAATCAGAGGAGTTATTTCCAGTGCAGAATTAAATTCCAATTAATCATGCTTTCTTGGGCCTTGCTATGAAAGAACGAAAGCCAGTGGTTAAGCTTAAAAAGCTCTGGGAAGACACGGCAAAGGCCATGCAAGGACAAGTGGCCATTCCACATGGGCAACTCTACAGACAAGGCTGCTCTTCACTGCAGGTCTAACTGGCGGTCAGTGAGTTGGATTCTTCATACATTCCCACTGGGAAGCCAGGTGTAAGGTGGCCAGGTCAGAATGGAAAATACTTTCAAAAGGAAACTTTGCAATGAATGTTATTTACGGTTGCTCCATTCTGGAAGCATCTGGCTTGTCCTAGCATACTCTGCTGGGAGCTGAAGTGATGGATGCATAAAAGCACTTGGACACAATGAGGGTGGACACTGACCTGAGAAGTGGCTTCAGTGGTACTAGCTTCCTTACCACTCAGTACTTTCCTCTCATTGGATGCTGGGGTGGTTTCTGCCTCTTCTGCCTTCTGCCCAGTGGCATCCACAGAAACCGAAGGCCCTACTTGACCCGAACCTTCACTCGTTTGGGAAGTTGGGTTGGTGCCTTGACGTTTGGGGGCCTTATACCAACTAGGATAAAACAAGGGATCCAGGGTTTCCGATGCTGTTGACGGTACTTGAGTTTCAGACTGTGGAGTCTGCTGAGCACCACTTGGCACCACCTCCCCCTTAATTGGGACAAAGTGAAAGTAAAAAAAAAAAAAAAAAGCAGTGGGCTTTAATTATCCTTCTGTTTCTAGCCAGCAGCTTCCCTTTGTGTGCTGATTTGATAAGTTTGTTTCAGATCTTTCTTATTCATGCCCCTTTTCCCAAAAGTCACCCAAGAAAAC
This sequence comes from Bettongia penicillata ogilbyi, assembly GCA_023548195.1. Classification (NCBI taxonomy): domain Eukaryota; kingdom Metazoa; phylum Chordata; class Mammalia; order Diprotodontia; family Potoroidae; genus Bettongia; species Bettongia penicillata. The sequence goes on along the minus strand of JAJHZJ010000624.1, from coordinate 1,651,096 downwards.
CTCTAAGAATTCTTGCCTAAACCCACATGCCTTGGAGTCTGAACTTTCAATTATTCTAGGGCTAATTAACTAAACCCTTCATTTCTCCTCTTTTCTTTCGCCACCTGTCTATGTTTTTATTCAATTGCCTGTGAACAAAATCTACTGGATGGCAGGCAAGAGCAGGGAAAAGACATAAAACCTAGAACCAGTGGTGTTCCTTGTTTCATTCGGTGAAAATGAATGAATGAGTTGAGAAAAAACATTTATTAAACTTGTACTTTGTGCCAAGAACAGTGAGAGAAGGTTAAAACTGTCAGCTAAAATGAGGGCTTGTTTTTGTTTGTTTTTGCATTTTCCATGGATTTCAAAAATGTTTGCAATCTTCCCCATCCAAAACTGATAACTGATTGTATTAATAAGAGGAAGAAATCCCATTCCAATAGACATACTGTTAGAGCTACAGGGTCTTTCTCCTCCTCTTGGGGCGGGAGGAAAAGAGCAACACACAAAGGGGACCTGGCTCAAGCGTAGCCCAGTCTATGTGTGGGGCAGGGTGCTTTTTTCCATCTGGAAATGAAGTCCTGGGCATGTGCCAAGGCCCGGGTGATACCTGCTGACCTAAGGAAGCCGTAATAGGAGACACTCACTGGGATTTAGTTCTCCCTGGGCCTTGCAAAGGCAAAGATGACCAAGTTATCTTGTATGTACACAGTTGCTTGCATATTGTCTCCTCTATTGGATTGTGGGTTCCTTGAGGGCAAAGGCTGTTTTTGTATTTCTGGCTGTTAGCCCAATGCCTGGCACATAATAAGCACTTCATAAATGCTGACTGACTTGCCTTAATCTTCTAGAAAGCTTGATATTACTGCAAAGAGCTTTGGGTAGGCTGATACTACAGCCTAGAAGGCGTATGAGAAAAATTGTCTCTTCCATTGGAAACCTCATCACTTCTGGGCAGAACAATGAAAGGCACCTACTCATATTAATGAGTAATCAAGTATACATTAATGTGTAAAACTTTTGCTACGAATTTCAAAACAAAACACTGCTTCTATTTGTAGGTCTTCATTTATCTCCCAGCCTTGTAAACCCTTCATCAATTGCCTAACCTTGTTTCCCTTCCTATGATTTTTTTGTATTCTCAAAAAACTATAAAAATTTCAGATTTGTTCTAACTCAGGGGAGGAGCTTGCTCATTACACTAAGACTCTGCATCTATGTCTGAAGTGCTTCCTTCCTTAGAGCTATAAGTAATTTTAAAAAATGATGCCTTGCTTAAACTTCCAAAGTAGTCTTAGGCTCATTTCTTTTTTGTTTTGTTTCATATTTTTTAAGACTGAATCTCTCTATATCACCTAGATTAGTGAGCAGCAGCCATTGAGGCTCAACCCTACTATTGATCATTCTAGGAGTTTTGACCCGCTCTCCTTTTCTGACCCACCCTGGGTCAATCCTCCTGAGGCAGCCTGGTGGCCCCCATCCCTAGGGGCTTATCATATTGGATTTAGTGCCGATATCTGATCAACTTTAGCAATCCTGCTTCTCAAACTATCCACCAGCCTTAGATTCTCCTGAAGCAAAAATTACAGGTGTATGCCAACATGCCTGGGTGAGATAATTTTTTAACAACTCTATCTCCATGCTCCTTTGATAACTTTGGTTGACATAAATAATTTCAGTCATCTATGACAGGCAGGCAAAGGGTCCAAAGAAGCCTCTTCCATTGATGTTTGTACAATGTCCATCCATTTAACAGGTGGGGATCTCATTTACTGAAAGCACCATGAAATCAGTAGGCACACTACTGGGAACATACTAAGTGTGAAATCTAGACAATGACATCCCAGAAACGCAATAGAAGATAATCAATCCATCGGCCATAGCAGTGGCCTGCTCTTCCTAAGAAAATACTTAAACAACCCAGCTGACAAGATAAACAGGTACAGAGGAAACCAGGTTTCATTTGTTGCATGATTGAAAAAGGACAAGAGATCGGATTATATTTCAGGGTCAGTCAAAGAGAAATGAACTCACATGGCCTATATGGCTTCTGTTTTGCTGGTTGCGTTAAAAACTGGAGTTCTGAAATAATACTAATTCTCTTAGTTTCATGTTTTGCCTATAAAGTGAATTTTGATATTTTCACTAATGAACGTAATACGGACATGAACCTCCTGATACCAGTTTTCAGCGATTTTTACATTTTCAAGTGCTTGCCAATTACAGATTAGAGGCAAAATGATTGCTGACTCAGAAAATGCACTAAATGGATTTGAGGAAATTCCTTGCGGAAATACTGAGCTTATAGAGAGGAAGAAATTCTGTTAATCAAATGACAACCAAAATTCCTTCATGATTCACCCTGAGAGCTTCCTTCTCTGATGATATAAACATCCTGAAATCTTTTCTTCTGTAGACTGTGTAGAAATGTCTGACACATTGTACTTTAAGTCAGAATAAATTGCTCAGACTGCTCAGTAATCATCCCTCCTTATCTGCCCCAGGGGTGAGGAGAACCCTGGGATAAGCTTACCTGAGATACAAGATCCCCGCTGGCTGCTGGTGGGGTAGGTGGTAGTTCTCTAGATGCAACAGGAAGTGCCTCAGGTAAAGACTGGTGCTCTGCATCTGGTGGAGAGAGCTGCGACACTATCTCAGGAATTTCTTCGTCCCCTGATGACTCTGTACAGACATCTTCCAATGCTGTTTCCTCCTCTTCCTCCTCCTCTGATATATAAAGAATGCTACTTTTTAATAATTAAAAGTGTCACCTTCATAAAAATAACTACCAGATAAGCTACAGGCAAAACAGGTGGTATAGTGGGCAGTCAGAGTGGCATAATGGACAGAGCATTAGACTTGAGAGTCTGTCTCAGACACTTAGTGTGTGGCCCTGGGCAAGTCAATCAACCTTCTCTGAGCTTCAGTTTCCCCATCTGTAAAATGAGGATACAATAGCTTCTACCTCATGGGGCTCTTGTGAGGATCAAATAAGAGAACACATACCAAGTGCTTTGCAAACCTTAAAGCACTATAGAAATGCCAGCTGTTATTTGTACGGTATTTATTTTGTTGTTATTTTTATAGTAAATATGCAAAACAAATGAGCCGTTGGGACCCATCCAACCCAAGGGCCAAGAAAAATTAGATTCAGTCATTTTAAAACAATGGAGTTTATTTGTTTTTATTATTATTAAACTAATAATAACTTCAGCTGGGTTTACAAATTCCAAGTTTTGAATATTTAGTTCACAGGCTAAAGATTGTATAGGTAGAAGAAACCATCTTATCTAAACCTCCCAATAGGTGGAATAGTGGACAGAATACAGGACTTGGAATCAGGAAAAGTTGAGTTCAAATCTTGCCTCAGATACTAGCTATATGACTCTAGGAAAGCCACTTAACCTCTCTGTCTCAGCTTCCCCCATGTGTATGTATAATACTCCCAATACAGTACTTACATAATAATCCCAATGTTGAGAGAATGAAATAGACAATGCATGCAGAGTGTTCTGTAAACTTTGTTTAAAGTAAATATGTTAATGTTAAAGTTATGTTTAAATGGTAATGTTAAAGTTTAAAGTTAATGTTAGCTATTCCTGATGAGAAAACTGAAGGGGCCCAGGAAAGTTAAGTTTTTAGCCCAGGGTCGCACAGGCAAGTGTGGAATTGAAACTCAGGTCCTGTGACTTCAGATCCACCCCTCATTTCCAATGTGCAATGCTGCCCTTCTCATTGGTTTTTCTATCCTATTAAAATATGTTCTTTTAAACTTTCTCTTATCATCAACTCCAAGAGCTAACTAGAAGTTAACTTGTTTTCAAAGACAATTTTATAATTTGATAAGTTTTTTAATATAACTTTATTGCTTTTTAAGGCTCTCATCCAGATTTTTGTTCTTTTTCTCTGTATTTGAGCAGGTCCAATCTGTCAATGTTCACATGTATTTGTGTACATATAGAGCACCCTGCAGCCACCAACTTCCTCTCTGACTCACCTTTCTAATCCTCTCAGTAAAGAATATCATGATATCTAAGTAGGAAAATATGCCAGGGGAGCAACTGTTTAAATGAATTTTTTCATAAAGTAAGAATATTTTTGTAACATGGATAATTGCCCCTTACTTTATCTGTATTCAAATTTTTGTCACTGAGCTAAACTGGATTAAATCCAACTTGAAAATGCCTGACAGCCTCAAGGCTACCTTCCCTTTCAAGTTTCCCCTTCTGCTTACAGAACTTGAGGAGATAGCCTGGTGTGGGTCCAGATCAACACCTGACCCCAGTGCTCCATGCTCTCTCTTCATGGGGACTCTATAAGATCCAAACATTTGTCACACAGACTGGTGAGGGATTGTCCATGTCCTTTCAACTTATGACCAAGAAGTCTGGAACAAACGGAGCTGGCTATCATTTTCACTTTATTTCTATAGAATGGACTGTGTTGTCATTATTCAGTTGTGTTTGATTCTCTGTGACCTCTTTTGGGGTTTTCTTGGCAGATACTGGAATGATTTGTCATTTCCTTCTCCAGTTCACTTGAAAAAACTGAGGCCAATGGGGTTAAGTGACTTGCCCAAGGTCACACAGCTAACAAATGTTTGAGGTTGGATTTGAACTCAAGTCTTTCTAACTAAAAGCCTGCACTCTATCCCCTGCACCACCTAGCTGCCCTGCAAAGAGATTGTACACACTTGTGAAAATATACCAGGCCACCTCTGACTTCAAGACAGTATAACAAACCAATTAAGTACAGTACAACATACCAGGAAGGTGGCATGTTAGTATACACAGAGCCATCCTTGGAGTCAGAAAAGCCTGGGTTCAAGGCCCTCCTCTGACATACATTGGCTTAGACTCTCAGTGCCCCCAGGTCCCTCTCTAAAGTAAAGCAGATGCTTTATCTGCACTGATAAAGGGAGTTTTCTTATTTGGGAATTCTGTACACAAATAAAATTGTAGGCCTGGTCCAAAGAACACTACTGAAAAGAGTGCATACGAGACAAATTCTCCTAGCCACAAGGTAGAGGCAGGGGTGCTAGAACCAGCTCAAAGACTTGGGAAAGCCAATTGTTAAATTTTCAACATACTTATACCTTGGCAATCAGTAAATACTACAAATCAGGGCTTGATTTATTATCTTCTTGATTTTCTAGACTTAAGAAAATGATGGAGAAAAAGTTAATAATGCAGATTTAACTTAAAATTGTGTCATGTATTTTCAAAAAGCTGGCTGTTAAACATTTACCAGCACACCTCTGAGTAGAAAGACATCTCCCTCTACCTTCCTCTGACATTTTCTAAGGCTGGTGAACTCAGGTATCCTCACTATGCTCAGACCAGTTATGGTAGCCAGAGAAATTCCTGTCTACATTCTACTCTGGGTCCTATAACTTTGACTCTATGTGGAAAACATAACCACTCAACATGGCAATGAATATCTTCCTTTCCTTTTTTTCTTTCCCCTCCTCTCCCACATAAATATTTGTAGTCTCTACCAACACACCTCTAAAGTAGCCCACTGCCCTCAAGCATGGGGCTAAGCTTCATTTCTTAACTGCCTAAGGCACCCCAACATCCAGTTAAACCAAGTAGTTCCAATAGAAACTGTCATCTCTTTTCTTAACTGCTGAAGAAATGAAGAAATTCAAAGGAAAGAGAGATTATTTTGAGATTTAGTTCTTGGAAGACAAACGTAGAGTTCATATACAGTGATCATTAACTAATGGAATGTATTACCCATCTTGGTACAATGCAAAGATGATTGACCTCAGAGACAGAGGACCTGATGGTTACTACCTGTGTGACCTCACATTTTCTTCATCGATAAAATGAAGGGATTGGCCTATGAGGTCCTTCCAAATCTAGATCTGCGATCATATGATCTCTTTTCCCCTAAGCACACTGTAGTAGATTATGTACCATGCTTGCTTCCTTTTATTACTGGAGGACCTAGACCCTTAGCCCTGGTACTGAAAATGGGTGGTATGTTTTAGGACTGGTTCACTTTGTCTCTAGACCTTAACACCAGCTTCTTCTCCCAAGTTAACTATATATAGCCTATCCAACCTCCCTTATCTCTCTCCCCACTCCACCTGACACTCTGATTTGTGAACTGTCAGTATTTAATTAAACAGATACTACACAATTTTCTGCCCAGATGCCTTCTCTTTTCTGATTGGTCTTCAAACTAGCAACAGTGGCATTTTACATGATCATGGATGATGTTTTGTGTAAGAATGGGGGAATGAAGGGTGCTGTCGTCATCATGGTGTAAGAGGCCATCTGATAACCAAAGCCAGAATAACCCTTGTCAACAAGCTGCATGATTCTGCTGAGAAATAAAGCTTCATTTTCAATTACAGTCCCTATAAAGCTGTCAGGTTCTATTTTGGCAGCAATACTGGAGTGTGACCCTTTACACCCCCACCTCCAGTAGCTTGCACACACCTGCAGTTTAAGACAGCCATTTTTGGTCACCTGGGTGATATACCTTTATAAAAGTCAATTTCTCTTATTATCTTTTCTTCTCGATTGAGGTTGACTGTAAAATGGTCCATACTTTCATAGCCGTGTTCTATTTTCTCCATCTGAAATGCCTTGGATGCTTCAGAAATTCTGAAACCAAGACAATGTGGCAGTTGCAATCATTGTTTAGTTAGATGGTCTTGAATAAAAATAGAAAATCTGAACTCTTCATCAAGTGAAAAAGGTACTTACTTTTGTAACAACGTTTTGGCATTCTGTGAAAGCAAGAAAAGGCTGCTTTAATTCTTTCTTTTTGTCAAAGATACTTCACATTCAGATCATTAATTCCTCCTCTTAGAATATAAAAATGTAATGCATCTGATCAAATTTAAATCACAATCTTTTTTTGCATTTAAACATTATGGTCTTTTTAATATACTCTGTTGAGTAACATAATTAGATTATCAGATAATCAGGTACAGAATGAAAGAATATTTTGGTCTGCTCAAAATTGTTCAATATAATAAGAATGACATAAATATGCTATAAGGGAGAAATGTTTTCCTACCCTCTGAACACAACAAACACTTCTTTGTGTCCAACTTGTATGCCTCATAAATATCTTTAGATTGTTTGACCACATCAGACCATACCTGTAAGAAGACTGCCATTTCTGGCTCATCCATGAACTGGATTCCTGACTCCACCAACTTGGATACCATCTCCAGATGATCTGCATACTTTTTAATCAGAGCCCGGACATGCTCCAGTTTCTCCTCTTGGCTCCTTGTAATGATTTGTGTCATCTCATTCTTTCTTTCCTCCAGGATGCCATAGAGATAATCAAATTTTTCACACAGCTCCTGTTTCTGTCTTCTGCAACATTCCTGTGAGTTGAGTTGACTTGGTTTAGAAAGGTTTCAAGTGCATCTTTTTTTTAGAGGCTGCCTACAGTTGTTTTATTCAGCAAAGAACTGATAAGCAAACAGTGCAAAATTACAGAAAAATAAAGCATAAAAAAAAGCATCCCCTAAACGACCATGAACCTACCACTTTCTTAAACCTCTAAAGTCAAACACACAGGAGCTGATTTAAACACAAGTCCTTTAGGAAAAGTGCAGTTTGGTCTTCATTTAATCAGGAAAATGAGTACAAACACAACTATATCATTCAAAACTCAATGTTGAATTCACACCCAGCAGACCTAGCCATTTAAAGCTGACCTCTGGAGGGACGGTGGTCCAAGGTCACATTTCATAGAGAATGAGTTCAGGATACAGGTGAACTTGGAAGCTTTTCTCGTCTGGTCAGGTAGTCTTTACCTTTCCAGGGACCTCCAGTTTCTCTGGCCACAGCTAGTATATTCAATGGACCCAACAGCTGGTCCTGAAACAGAGAATCTTGCTGCCCATGAGCCCTGCTCTCTCCAATTTGGAGTATGGCACTCAGTCTTGTGTTTTTTGGTCTCAATAACATGTAAAACATTTTTAACTTGGTTTTTTAATTTTGAATTCCAAATTCTTTTTCTCCTGTCTCTCCCTTCCCATTGAGAAGGCAAGCAATTTGATATCAGTTATACACATGAAGCCATGCAAAACATATTTTCATATTAGCCAGGTTGTGAAACAAAACACAACTCCCCACCCCCCCCAAAAAAAGAAGAAAAAAGGAAGTAAAAAAGATATCCTTCAATCTGCATTCAGACTCTATCAGTTCTTTCTCTGGAGATGGATAGCATTTTTCATCAGAAGTGCTTCAGAATGGTCTTAGAGCATTCAATTGTTCAAAATAGCTGAGTCATTCATAGTTGACCACCTTACAAAATTGCTGTTACTGTGTACAATGTTCTCCTGGTTCTGCTCATTTCATTTAGATCAGCTGATATAAGTCTTCTAGAGCTTTTCTGAAACCATGCTGCTTATCATTTTTATAGCACAATATTATTCCATCACAATCAGATAACATACCTGGTTCAACCAATTGATGGGCATCCCCTCAATTTCCAATTCTTTGACACCACAAAATAAGCTGCTATAAATATTTTTGTCTTTTTCTTTGATCTCTTTGGAATATAGAGCCAGTAGTGATATTGCTGAGTCAAAAGCTATGTACCATTTTATAGCCCTTTGGGCTTAGTTCAAAAATGCTTTCTAGAATGATTAGAACAGTTCACATTCCAGCAACAGTGTATTAGTGTCCCAGTTTTTCCACATCCCCTTCAACATTTGTCATTTTCCTTTCTTGCCATATATGCCAGTTTGATAGATATGAGGGTGGTACCTAAGAATTGTTTTAATTAGTATCTGTCAAATTAATAGTGATTTTTATATGACTACAGATAGCTTTGATTTCTTCTTCTGAAAATTGTCTGTTCATGTGCTTTGACCATTTATCAATTGGGAAATGACTTGTATGGTTATAAATTTGATCCAGCTCTTTACATGTTTGAGAAATGAAGCCTTTTTCAGAGACATTGGTATAAAAAAATTCCTCCAGTTTCCTACTTTATTTCTAATCTTGGTTGCACTGATTTCATTTCTGAAAACCCTTTTTAATTTAACGTAATCAAAATTATGCATTTTATATCCCACAATGCTCTCTATCTCTTACTTGGTCATAAATTCTTCCCTTATCAATAGATCTGACAGGCAGAAATTTTCAGGCTCCCCTAATTCGGTTATGATATCATTCTTTATGTCTAAATCATGTACCTATTTTGACCTTATCTTGGTAGGCACTATGAGATTTTGGTCTATACCTTATTTCTGCTAAATTGCTTTGTAATTTTGTCAAATATTGAGTTCTTACTCCCAAAACCTGGACCTTTGGGTTTATCAAACACTAGGTTACTACAGTAATTTACTGCTATGTATTGTGTACCTACTTTATTCCACTGATCCACCACTCTTTTTTAGCCACTACCGACTTTTTTTTATGATGACCACTTTATAATATAGTTTGACATTTGCTACTGCTAGGCCATCTTCCTTCACATTTTTTCCCATTGATTCCCTTGATATTCCTTTTCTTGCTGATGAATTTTCTTGCTATTTTTCTAGCTCTATAAAATGATTTTTGGTAGTTTGGTATGACACTGAATAAATAAATAAATTTAGGTGGGATTGTCATTTTTATTATATTGGTGCTGTCTACCCACTTAATTATAGTTCCAGTTGCTCATATCTGACTTGGCCTTTAATCTCGCATCTCCAGCTGCCTACTAGATATCTCAAACCAGATGTCTCTCAGACATCTTAAAATCCAAAACTGGATTTGTTACCGTTCTTCCCTAAACTTTCCCCTTTTCCTAATTTCTCTATTATTGCTGAGGGTAAAATCATCCTCCCACTCACTTGAGATTTAAACTTAATCATCCTCCTCAATTCTTCACGTTTTCCAAGTCCTGTAGTTTCTACTTTGGTAACATCTCTCATATATGCCCCTTCATCCTCTGACACAGCTACCACTCTGATGTAGGCCTTCATCCTCGTACTCCTGGACTACTGCAAGAGGCTGCTGGCTGGTTCCCCTGCCTCACTACAGTTCATCTCCCAACCAACTGTCAAATTGATCTTCCTAAAGCACAAATCTGACTATGGAACCTTTTTCTTCAATGAGTTCTAGTAACATCAATTCCTCTCCTTGACATTCAAAGCTCTTTAGAATCTAGCCTCCTGTGACTTTACTGGTAAAAAAAACCCAAAAACTATTCTAGTCTTCTTACACCACACTCAACGCCATCTACATAGATCCAGTGATATTGACCCTTTCAAACGCTCAGTCTCTATATGTCTGCCTCCTGGTTTCCCTGACTTACTTCAAGTCCCAGATAAAAATCTCACCTTCTACAAGAAACCCTTCCCAGTCACTTTTAATTCTGAAACCTTCCTTCTATTGTTTATTTCTAACACGATGGTTGCTGTCCTTCATTCTCCAAGAGGATCAAAATGACATCACCATGATAAAGTCCAGTTTCAGTGTGTCCAACTGTGGCTGATCAGACCAATACAGATTGGGTACAGATAGTCCATGTAAACATTTGTAGCGGCTATTCCAAATTTGCACATCTTACGTTTCCTTTGTGCTGTCTCAATTCTGCTTTGCTCAAAGAGCACAACACCCTTTGTGATGTGGGCACGCCATGCTGAGCGGTGCTGTGCCAGTGTTTCCCATGTTGCACAGTCAAATCCAAAGTTCTTGAGAGAAACCTTGAGAATGTCCTTGTATTGTTTCTTCTGACCACCATGTGATCACCTGCCCCATGCCAGTTCTCCATAAAATAGTCTTTTGGCAAGCATACATTTTGCAATTCAAACAACCTGGCCAGTCCATCGGAGCTGCGCTCTCTGAAGCATAGTTTGAATTTCTAACATAGCCTTTCATTACATCCCAGCACTTAGCACACTGACTGGCATTAAAGTGGGCACTTTAATACATGCTAGTTGACTAATTGAAAATATTTAGAGATTTTATCGCTTTTCTTTGGATAACTACTAATAAGCCAATCATTCTCTATTTTAAAAAATCACTTTTATTTACATATAAAATATAAATAAAAATAAAATTTCACTATATGCTTTAAGTGTAGTGAAATGAATCATTTTTCAGGATGTCTTGAAATAACGCCATTATCTCTTAGAGAAGAGGAATGGACTATGAATAAGTATTTACAGGTTTACAATGTTTAAAGGACCTACAACTACCCTCCCCCTACATGTCTTTGTTTCTTGTTTATTTTTTGCTTTTGTTTTTGGTTTTACTGAACAGATATTGCCTAACTTCAGCATGTGTGTGTGTGTGTGTATGTGTGTGTGTGTATGCACAACACAGTAAGAAGCAGCAAAATTGTTTCTAAAATAAGAAAATGATGCTTCTTCATTTGAGTTTCCAAGTCAGTGGGTTCCATTACATTCTTAAAAGCCAACTTAAATTGTGAGATAAACTGATTACTAATTTCCAGTATAAGACATCACCCAGATATCACATGAAGTAAAGATTGGTGTACTCCCTGTGGAGGTGGTTACAACACGGGATAACTTTAAATGGAAGTGTCCTTTTAACTTTTCATTTGAAGATAGAGGTTCAACCAAGTTATGTGAAAGTCAGTGAATTTAGAACTGACTCCTTCCCTGGCTTGTTCATTCCTTCTCTGGAGAACAGTGTTCAACAGGCATGTGCTACCAAAGGGAAAATTGGTCATGGGATGCGACAAAGTTATCAGCAGTGATTGCTTTGCCATTTAGTACCACAAAATGTCACCTAAAATGCTGTCAGTGTTGATTTTACAGTAACCTGAAAAATATAATCAGAAAGTAATGTAAGATTTTGCATTATGCAGGCATCTTGCTGTCTGCAAACTCATGATAGCAGTCAACTTTAAAAAAATTCTCTTTGCTCTTAACAGATTTTCTCATTTAAGTGAAAAGTTAGGTTCTTTAAACCCAAGTCCAGAAATTTTATGTGTGGGGACCCCCCATACACACACACACACATCCTTTAGCAGGATATATATTGTCTTTTAAAATTGTTAAATGAGACCATAAGATTATTTTCCTGTCTATTAATTTTCCCTTTTACTATTTTCCATATCCTTATTCAGTCTATGGAACAGTCTTTTTAAATTCTGTCTGATACTGCAAGAGTGAGAGAGCAAAACCCTCCATCACTGTTGCCCTTGGCATGGGCCTGCAGGCTGATTCAGCTGGAAGGCCTCAGATCCCAACCTGACTTTTATACAGTGCAGCCAGGGTAGTATTCCCTGCTGGCTTTCAGCTTCCTGGAAGAGCTTAAATGAAAATGTCTGTTGAGAGATAAAAGTTATGAAGCACTGCCCAAAATTAATTATCTGAGGGGCAGCGAGGCCTCTATACACAGTAAAACAGTGAGGTATAAACTGATTGCATGTCTATAAGACCAAGACATCTGCATGAAAAGTAAAAAATCAAATCTCTGATCAGAACGTTTTCTCAGAAGTCAATGTTTCAGGAGCTATGCTTCAGCATCTACACTTCTCTTAGGTTTATTGTGAGAAGACAGAACCTTTTGTAAAATTCGAAGCACCATATGTAGGAAGGTACACTGGATTTTGTGCCAGAGGTTTCAAACCTGATCTTTTGCAAATAACTTAAGCTCTCCAAGCTATAGTTTCCTGATCTTTAAAAAATGTGGGGAAAAAGGCAGTTTTCAAAAGAAATAAAAGCTACCTATAATCATATGAAATGCTCTAAATCACTATAGACTAGAAAAAGGCAAATTAAAATAACTGTGAGGTACCCTCTCACATTATCAGAAATGACAAATGCTAAAAGGAATGAAGGAAAAATAAGTACAGTAATGAACTTTTAGTGGTACAGTGGACTGGTCCAGATGTTCTGGAGAACAATATGGAACAGGTCCAAAGGGCTATAAAACTATGCATACCCTTTGATCCAGCAATACCACTACTAGGTCTGTATCCCAGAGTGAGCAAAGGAAAACGAAAAGGACCTATATATACATAAATATTCATCGTAGCTCTTGGTGTGGTGGCAAAGAATTGGAAATCAAAGGGACGCTCATTAATTGGGGAATGGCTGAACAGGTTGTGGCATATGACTGTGATGGAACACTCTTGTGTATTCCAAGCAATATGTATGAACATGATTTCAATTTAAATTGAAAATAATCAACAAAGGGAAGGCATAATTATTAAAAGGTGTCTGGAAAGTGTTCCTACAAAAGGTGGAGTTTTCACTGGGACCTGAAGGAAGCCAAGGAAACTAGGAGGCAGAGATGAAGAGAGAGAGAATTCTAGGCATGGGGGACAGCTAATGAAAATGTACAGAGTTGGGAGGCAGGGTCTCTGAGAAATTTCAAAGAGGTCACAGTCACTGCATCACTGATCATTTAAGAGGATGTACGGCGTAGGAGGATGAAAGGCAGGAGAAAAAACAGGTTAGGAAGGGCTTTGAATATCACATAGAAGATTTCATATTTAATTTTGTATACTATGGGGAGCCAGTGGTGTGAGAGAGAGAAAGAGAGAGGGAGAGGGAGGGAGGGAGAGAGAGACAGAGACAGAGAGATCCTGAGCCTTTGGAAGATCACTCTGACAGCTAAGAAGAAGATAGAGAAAGAGTGAGGAGAAACCACATTAAGACCTGAGAAAACTGCCTCTGCTGCTGTGACCATATAAGGGACAGATGCATCACTGACCAAAATAGAGTTGAAATGGATTCAAATAATTCACTCATAACTGAGCAGCTGCAGCTAAACAAGGCCCACCCATATCTATCTCATCTCCCTTCACCCTCCATCCCCACACAGTTGTTCTGAGTGTCATGCCCCAATCTGGTTTTGATTCTAGAAAGCTCTGGGTGACAAAAAACACAGATTTAGTGGATGGCTAAATGACTTGAATATGCTGGCTTCATTTGTAATACAAATTCATTTCCTTTCACTGAGTCACACTGGATTAGCTCCTTTAAAAAAGAAAGGAAAGAAACTTAGGGAGCCCAGGAGAAATGTCAGCCACAATGGTTTATTAACCTTGCAAAGAAGGGTTTTGCTTAAAGCTGTTTTGTTAGAATACTAACATAGACCTCGTTGGGTTGAGAATCTATTTTTTTAAACATTTCTACCACTTAGGTTTTAATTGGAAGTCTATCCACATTTTCTTATTATAAACCTCAATTGAGCAGGTAAATATAGACATCTACTTTCTGTTCTTTCCACTGACCCTATAGCAATCCCCTGGGGAAAAGAAATAAATAAAGAAAAAACTGCTGAGATTAGATTTATTTTAGAACAATGTCACTTCCAGGTCACTGAATTACTCATATGGCCTTGTTGCCAATATACAACAGTGACTGACTGCTTAGTAAGTGTGAAAAAAAAAAGATTAATCTATTTTAGACGGTTGATGATTGACTTCCAAGAAGTACAAATATCACTGGGGGGCTCTGTGTGGGCTGGGAGGCAGTACAAGTCACAGGCCGTAGAATTTTAGAGCAGAAAAGGACTTTGGAGATCATGTTTGGTGACATTTCTTCATGTATAATTGAAGGTAGTTTACTAATTAGATTCTGGATCCCTAGCATTTTCTCCTGAACTCTGAAATGCCGGGCAGCTGCCTGTCAACTGATGAAAGAGTAAAACTTTGGGGTCCTGCCAAAGCTGTTAACATACCACCAACCTACTGAAGGGAAGAAAGCTGATTTCCAAAACCCACCAAAAGTTCTAGGTTTCTGCAAATGACTTTTCCTTTCTAGAGACTGAAAGGAGGGAGAAAGTAAGCATTTATATAGTGCCTATTATGTACCAGGCATTACTAAATGCTTTTCAGAAATATCATCAACCCTAGGAGGTAGAGGCTATTGTTATCCTCATTTTACAGATGAGGAAACTGAGGCACACAGTCATCTGAGGCCAGATTTGAATCCAAATCTTCCTAACTCCAGGTCCAGCAAACTGTCCACCATGCCACTGCACCAGTTGCCTCTAAGAGACAATGTATTCCTCAATATTACAAAAAGGTAGGTGCCCTATTCATAGTCAGTTCCCTGATGAAACCAGATATAATGGAGGAGAGACTCCAGAAATTCCTAAAATTTCAGAGGTTCTAAAGCTATAACAAACAAAATTTTCAGTGTGCTAAAAAAAATGATACCTAGAATATCAACCTGTCAGAGTTGTTCTGAGGCTAAAAGGAGATAATTTCTACATGGTGTTGATCACTGAGCAATCCTGGGATCTATGAAACATCAGTTCTCTTTAGGAAAAAGGGTAAATAGATATTAATATACTTGATACCAAGATGTTATTCCATATCTGTAAAGCCCATAATATAGTAGTTTATATTGTTAAACATGATAGTCACGTGAACCTAAGTATCATGGCGGTCCATCTGTAGCCAAAACCAATGGAGAGAGTCACTGTCCAACTTTCTACATTCCTATAGTTGCTCTGAGTTTGGGGTCAAGACTAATCTGCCTGAGACTCAAGCTACAAGACACGCTTTAGGTGGCAGTGTCTCCAGGTGATCAGAGCTAACATTTATATAAGGAATTTAAAGTCTGCAAAAGCACATTGCATATACCATCCTCACAACAATACTGTGAGGTAGTTTCTAAATACCACTCCCATTTTGCAGACAGGAAAACTCAAGCTGAAAGAACTGAAATGACTTCCCTAAGGTCACACCTTTAGCAAGTGTTTAGAGAAGGATTTCAACTCAGTTTTCCTGACACCAACTGCAGCACTGTATCCACTGGGACACTTAGCTGCCCTCTGAATTAGTCCAGAAAACTTTTAGTCCAAGAGCCCCAGGTCAGTCTCAGAATGTCTTTTATGTTCTCTGTTACTGGCCTCTTTGATCAAGAAACTATCAGGGTCTTGTAAAGCGATGCATTCGTGATCTAACTCTCCAAAAAGCAATTGGCCCTTACTTTGTAAAGTTGGGTTAAGAATGACCTGGAGCCAGGCTGGAGTCACACCTAGGATGAGTCTACACTGGTAGAAGTGGATTGCCTCACCACACTTGGCTCTCCTCATCCCTAGAAAACTTGACTTTCCTTAGGAGAGTATTTCGACATGGACTTCAACTCATCCTATGTCAGTGGGTTTGAAAGGCAACCGAAGGAGTCAGGCTATTAATGCTACTCCTCCCAAAGGGAAGTATATAAATAAACTGGATACATTGTTTCTCTTGAACATTGAAAAGAAGCTGTTTACAAGTTGAATCACGAACTTGTGATGAAAAGCTTATCTGATATCTGAAAACTGACAGATTTTTAAGAATTTCCAATATTCTGTCACAGTTCTAAATATTTCTGGGATTCATTTTGGGGAATTGCCTCTAGTGTTAGTTTTATAATAATAATCTTAGCTAGCATTTATATAGCACCTGAAGGTTTGTATAACACTTCATAAATATTATCTCATTTGATCCTAACAATCCAGGGAAGTAGGTGCTACCATCATCCCCATTTTACAGATGAGGAAACTGAGAGAAACAAAGGTGACTTTCTCAGTCTCACAGCTAAGTGTCTAAGGCTCAAATTGAACTGAGGTCTTCAAGACTCCAGGCACAGTACTCTATCCATCTGTACCACTTAGCTGTGGTTTATAAACCACATTAACCATTTTTAAACATGGTACAGATAACAGAAGGAAATGTTGTATTGTTTAGTGTAGGTGAAAAAGTCTGTTTAAGTGTTAACTGTTATAGTAAAAATGCATATTTGATTAAGCTGATGCAGAGTAATTTTCGTTTTAGGAATCTCTTTGCTTATTTATGGCTAGTAATTTAAAAATTGATTTTTAAAAACCAAAATTTGATTTTCTACACTTTGATATTTAAACATTTGTACTCCCTCCAATAAAACACACTGTAACCCACCCATGCCAACCTATTTTACATGACTTATTGATGTGATCTCATGCCTCCTCCACAGGGGGATCTACCCAACCTTCTCAGGGGTGTCAAACAGAACTCTTGACACAATGTAGATGTCAGTGAAGCAAGAAGGCCACCCACTGGTTATCCCTCATCCTCTAACTATATGACTGGGCCCACTTTCTTTTCCAGTGAGACATCTCTCTATGCCTCATTGTAGTACAAAGGTGACCCTCAGCTGTCAGAGACAATGCCAGGTTAGCACAAGCTCTGGCAGGTTCTATCATGTTGAATATAGTCCTACCAACAGGGTGTTTTCCTAGGGTCATATTAAGTAAATTCACAGAATTTCATTAACAGTAGTGTAGTCACTTGGTGACAAATTCTTTGGCCTTGCCACCCATCTAGGTGATCACAGATGAAAGAAAGAAAAGAAGGAAGAAAAAGAAGGAAAGGAGAGAAGGAAGAAATATGTAATATGAACATTATCTTACACTTCACCATTTGCATGCATTAATTGACTATTGCCACTTCTCTGTTGCTTTTCATGAGGTACAACAAATCTGAATCCATATTCTATTGCAGGTTTGATAGCCTTGGGGCCTGAATTTTGGTTTGAAAGAACCAAAAGAGGGGCCCGCTGAAGGAGAAAAGAGGTGCTCCATTAGCTGCTGCCAAAAATGCCCCAAATGGAATACCTACACAATGGAATACCTACACATATACATGCAATCCACCCATAAACTTTCCCATAGCAAAAAAGTAAGTGTGATATAATCAATAAAGAGCTAGCCTAAGAGCCAGGAAGGCATGAGATCAAGTTCCATCTGTTACATACCAGCAATGTGACCCTTAGCAAGGGTCAACTGCTCGAGACAACTCTCCAAGATTTGATGTTGCCGGAAAGCTACTGACCAACACTAGCAGAGGGAGATTCCTATACCAATGAAATCATAGCTTTAGTTCCCATTTAGTTCCCATTCCCTAAGATAAAAATTTCCCTACCAATGTTTTCCTTATTGGTTTTCATTTTATCCTAATCTCATAAAATATTTTGTGTTTATGGGTGAGGAGAAAAGTTTTTTCCTCTGGTCTCAGTTTTCCCTGCCAAGGACAACTAGAATAACATTAATCAGTGCCATAATTAGACATATGCGACTAATGGTCTTCAGAGGCGGATAATGTTAGGGCCCAGAGAAATAAGACCAGAAGATGTCAGCTGAGGAATGTATCCACCCTAGGGGCTTCTCTTTTTCCTATCCCTAAAGGCTACTTAGCCAATCAGAGCAGAGAAATTTGCAATAACAACATCCCCACCTCTCTCCTGCTCTCCCTTCTCACCTCTGCCTTCTGGCTTCCTTTAAGTACCAATTAAAATCCCATCTTCTACAGAAAACCTTTCTCAACCTCTCATTCCAGGCTTCCCCTCTCCTAATTATTTCCTTTTTGTCCATATTATTTTGTTGCCTTCTCTGTTAGATTGTGAACTCCTTGAGGACGGATACTGTCTTTTGCCTCTCTTTTTGTGTCCCAGCGCTTAGCACAGCGCCTAGCACATAGTAGGCATTTAATACAAGTAGGGAGACTGGGAAGCAGGTGTTCAATAAATTGCTTATTGACACCTCCACACCATAAAGAGGCGGTGCCCATTACATCTTAAAGAACTTTTTCTAAATAGTTAATGAAGCAAGCAGAAACCAGGAGAGAGACGGAGAATGGAAGTCACTGCTTCACTGTGGCCCACGATGCAACTTTGGCCTCTGACAAAGAAAAGCTGGATCAGGAGACAGGATGCTTGCTCTAGCTCATATGCTAAGATGGGATTTAGTCCACAACATCCACGACCTAGGAGCTAAAGATAATGTGTAGTTTCACAGATTATTCACCCACGATCCCCAAACTTTACCCCCAAATCACCTTGAGGATGACAGTTGATTGTGATCCATTTCCCACCATTCCCCATTTTCTTGTTCTCTTAAAAAGGAGACCAGAAAGTGATTGAGGTTTCCTTAGAGTTAGTCCCTTTTCTGACTCTGGGTAAATAAATCATCTTAAACAGTTCTGAACAGAATAATCTTAAAGACTTTCAAAGAACGAGTTCCATATTCTTTGTAATTTTCAAATATCCTTTAGTAACTTCTGAAAACACTGTGAGATGTCGAGAATGCTCTACATAGATAAGTTACTATTAACAAAGAATCTCAGAGCTGGAAGGGACCTGGAGGTCACTGAGTACACATTACACTGAGCAGGAATTCTGTCTTAACAACAAACATCCTTGGCAAGCAGTCATCCGTACTAGAAGTCCTTAAGTGACAGGAAACTCACTACCCCACAAAGCACCCCATTTTCAGACAGCCCTAATTATTAAGGAGTCTTTCCTTACGTCAAAACAAAGTCATCCTCTTTGCCAATTTCCACCCATTGCTTCTGGTTCCACAATAAGGAGATCTTTCACTGGAGCTAATCTAAACCTCTGAACAAAGCTCAAGCTTGTTC
Organism: Bettongia penicillata ogilbyi; assembly: GCA_023548195.1. Classification (NCBI taxonomy): domain Eukaryota; kingdom Metazoa; phylum Chordata; class Mammalia; order Diprotodontia; family Potoroidae; genus Bettongia; species Bettongia penicillata. The sequence continues at coordinate 1,631,773 of JAJHZJ010000624.1, read as the reverse complement.
CTCCTTGTCATTTTCTCACTGGAACAGAAAACAACTACTCTCTGCACCTCTTGTGACATTTTTTTCAATAGCTAGAAAACTGTTTTTGTTTCCCAGCTCCACTCAGTCTTCTTCTCATTTCCAATCTAATAAGTCAGTTTTCTCATCCTTTCCTATAAAGGCTATATTTCCCCCAATTTTAACTATTTTCATTATTCTCCTCTAGACTTACTCATGTTTTTTCCATGCTTGGATCTGTGATCTATCAACTAGTGCTGGTCTTTAAAATCCCTCCATGCCTTCCCATCCTATATAATTCCCATCCTATAAAATTTTCTTCTGTAAATCCTTTATAGAAGCAAGGCATTCAATATGCTAAATCAGAGGAATCAAACACATGACCAATGGTCACAGGTAGCCCCCAACATTCTTGAGTCTGACCCGAACCAGATAAAAATATAATTTACAAATATAATTGGATATAATATATTTAACAAAATAAATAAAAATGCAATAAAGCACAGTTAACATTACATTTTAAAACCAAGTTATTATACTGCCTTAGTGATTAGTGTCTCGCCCCCCCCAATTTTATTTGAGTTAGACATCACTGTGCTGAATAACTTCCTTGAATATTTTCATTGTATTGAGGGTAACACTATAGCATAACACATTTAAAGGACAGTCCTCCAAATGGAATTATTCAATGAAATCCTGACCAAAGAGGATTAACTCATGGTATCTATATTCTATATACCTACTGTACTATTACTGTTTTCAGTCAATAAGAATTTATTAATTATCTGCTATCTTTTGGGGCAACTAGATGATTCAGTGGATACAGCTCCCGACCTGGAATCAGGAAGACTAATCTTCCAGAGTCCAAATCCAATCAAACATTTACTAGCTGTGTGACCCTGGTCAAGTCATTTCACCCTGTTTGCCTCACCTTCTCATCTTTAAAACAAGCCAGAGAAGAAAATGACAAACCATTCTAGTATCTCTGCCAAGAAAAACACCAAATAGTGTCACAAAGAGCCAGACACAACTGAAAAAATGACTGAATTGTGTATTAGACAGTGCAGGCACTGGAAACATAAATACAAAAGGGAGACAATTCCTGCCTCCTAAAAAAATTACTAGCACCATATTTATTTTAAAATTATAATACTACAGTGCCAACTCATATTTCCTATTGTCAGAAGGCTGCTATGGACCTTGACACTTTTCTGCCAGTTTTGTACAAAAATTACAAGATTCCATTTGGTCTTTATTAAGTAAGTAAAGAGAGTATCTCAATTCCAATTGACTCTCAGATCACTATAAGAACAGGAATGGGGGAAAGAGCAGGAATTCTGCACAGATATGTACGGTCAAAAAAATAAAATGTTTGTAACTCATGTAGCAATTCAGTAAATTAAGGAGTCGAAACTCAGGCAAGTCATTTAAATTCCCTGGGCTTGAGTTTCCTTATTTAAAAAGTAAGGGAGGGAGCCAAGACGGCAGAGTAGAAAGATGCACATATGCTAGCCCTCCCCCCACAGCCCATAAAATACCTGTAAAGAAAGACTCAACAAATTCTAGAACAGCAGAAGCCACAGAACAACAGAGTGGAGGAGATTTCCAGCCCAGAGTGACCTGGCAGGCTGATGGGAAACATCTGTCATATCAGATGCGGAGTGGAGCCCAGCCCAGCCTTGGCCACGCAGCGCAGCTCTGGGAGGAGGACGAGAGCAAGCCTCAGGGGTGGAATCCCCAGTCACAGCAGCAGTGGTTCCAAGATCCCTCAACCTACAGGTGCCAAAGGTCAGTGACAGGGTTTTTTCAGCTGGCCAAGAAGGGAGAAGGGTCTTCCCATAGCTCCAGCCTCAGGCAGCAGACACAGAATCCTCATCAGACAGGTGGCAGCAGCTTTCACAGCAGCCCCTACAGCAGCACCTAATACTCCTAGGAGAATTGAGCAGTTGATCTTTATCTCACACTGAATGGTGGCCCTGCTCCTGCAGCTTATCTGAATCTCAGCTCCCAGTGCTGGTTTGGTGGAACTGGAGGCTAGATGGTTGTGAAGACAAAACTCTATTACTAAGATTCTAGGCACAAAAATCTCTTCTTGCCGCCAGACCAGTGCACATGCTTGATTGTACCACTTTGGAGGAACTGAGACCTTACAGACTCCCAGAGTATACCCTTCTCTTGACAAAGGACCAAAAGTCAAGTAACTGGTTGGGAAAATGCCCAAAAAGAAGGGGGAAAAAATTAAACTATAGAAGGTTACTTTCTTGGTAAACAGATATCTTCTCCCATCCTCTCAGATGAGGAAGAATAATACTTAACATCAGGGAAAGACATAAAAGTCAAGGCTTCTGTATCTTAAACATCTAAAATAATTATTCAATGGTCTCAGGCCATGGAAGAGCTCAAAAAGGATTTTGAAAGCCAAGTGAGAGAGGTGGAGGAAAAATTGGGAAGAGAAATGAGAGAGATGCAAGAAAACCATGAAAAGTGGGTCGATAGCTTGCTAAAGGAGACCCAAAAAAATGTTGAAGAAAATGACACCTTGAAAAATAGGCTAACTCAATTGGCAAAAGAGGTTCAAAAAGCCAATGAGGAGAACAATGCTTTCAAAAGCAGAATTAGCCAAATGGAAAAGGAAGTTCAAAAGCTCACTGAAGAAAATAGTTCTCTCAAAATTAGAATGGAACAGATGGAGGCTAATGACTTTATGAGAAACCAAGAAATCACAAAACCAAACCAAAAAAATGAAAAAATGGAAGATAATGTGAAATATTTCATTGGAAAAACAACTGACCTGGAAAATAGATCCAGGAGAGACAATTTAAAAATTATGGGACTACCTGAAAGCCATGATCAAAAAAAGAACCTAGGCATCATCTTTCATGAAATTATCAAGGAAAACTGCCCTGATATTATAGAACCAGAAAGCAAAATAAATATTGAAAGAATCCACTGATCACCTCCTGAAAGAGATCCAAAAAGAGAAATTCCTAGGAACATTGTGGCCAAATTCCAGAGTTCCCAGGTCAAGGAGAAAATCTTGCAAGCAGCTGGAAAGAAACAATTCAAGTATTGTGGAAACACAATCAGGATAACAGAAGATCTAGCAGCTTCTACATTAAGGGATTGAAGGGTGTGGAATAGGATATTCCAGAAGTCAAAGGAACTAGGACTAAAACCAAGACTCACCTACCCAGCAAAACTGAGTATAATACTTCAGGGGGAAAAACTGGTCTTTCAATGAAATAGAGGACTTTCAAGCATTCTTGATGAAAAGACCAGAGCTGAAAAGAAAATCTGACTTTCAAACACAAGAATGAAAAGAAGCATGAAAAGGTAAACAGGAAAGAGAAATCATAAGGCACTTACTAAAGTTGAACTGTTTACATTCCTATTTGGAAAGACAATATTTGTAACTCTTGAAACTTTTTTCAATATCTGGGTAGTTGGTGGTATTACACACACACACACACACACACACACACACACACACAGAACACAGGGTGAGTTGAATAGAATGAGGTCATATCTAAAAAAATGAAATTAAGGGATGAGAGAGGAATATATTGGGACGAGAAAGGGAGAAATGGAATGGGGCACATTATCTCATAAAAGAGACAAGTAAAAAACTTTTCAGTTGAGGGAAAAAGAGGGGAGGTGAGAGAGAAAACATGAAGCTTACTCTCATCACATTCAACTAAAGGAAGGAATAAAATGCACACTCATTTTGGTATGAAAATCTATCTTACAATACAGGAAAGAAGGGGAGAAAGGGATAAGCAGGGTAGGGAGGATGATGGAAGGGAGGACAATGGGAGGAGGAATCAATTAGAAGTCAATGCTTTTGGGGAGGGACAGAGTCAAAAGAGAGAACAGAAGAAATGGGGGGCAGGATAGGATGAAGGAAATCATAGTTAGTTTTACACAACATGACTATTATGGAAGTCATTTGCAAAACTACACAGATATGGCCTATATTGAATTGCTTGCCTTCCCAAAGGGGATGGGTGGGGAGGGAGGGAGGAAGAGAAGTTGGAACCCAAAGTTTTAGGAACAACTGTTGAGTATTGTTCTTGCATACAACTAGGAAATAAGAAATACAGGTAATAGGGTATAGAAATTTATCTTGCCCTATAGGACAAAAGAGAAGATGGGGATAAGGGAAGGGAGGGATGTTAGAAGGGAGGGCTGATTGGTGATAAGGGTAATTAGAATGCTTGGCTTTTTGGGGTGGGGGGAGGGGAGAAATGGGGAGAAAATTTGGAACTCAAAGTTTTGTGGAAATGTATGTTGAAAACTTAAATAAATTTAAATATTATTGTAAAAAAAAAGTAAGGGGATTAGACTAGATCAGGGATGGAGAAGCTGTACCTCAAGGCTACATGTGGCCTTCTAGATACTTGGGTGCAGCCTTTTGACTGAGTCCAACTTTTACAGAACAAATCCTTTTATTAAAGGGATTTGTTCTGTGAAATTTGGATTCAGTCAAAGGGCTGAACTTGAAGGCCATCCCCAGACTAGATGATCTGAGACCCCTTCCAACTTAGATCTATAATCCTATAACCCTTGATTTTATTAGAATTTGGCCCTGATCCTCCTCTTTAAAGCAAAAATATCTACAGTAAAAATTATCTTTAAATTCTAGATTTTTGCATTTATACAATCATAAATCTAAGTTGGATAGGACCTTAGAAGACACCTAGTCAAGCATGTGCTGGGAAATGATTGGCAACTGCTTCTACAAAAAACAAACAAACAGAAACACCCCCCAAAAAAGGACTCAGGACATACTCTTATATTTAATGTGAATTATTAACATTTTTCCATCACATTTTAAAATTCAGACAATCAACAAAACAATATATCAAATCCTAATTTATAGTGTTTACTGATTTATACTAAGATATAACTGCTCACACTGAAAATATAAGGATTGGCTCTTGGGAGCCTGCAAGAGCTGCATCCAGCATACCACTGTATCTGCTTCAACCACTCATTTTACAGATGAGGAAACTGAGGCTTGGAGAGGTTACATGATTTGTCTAAAACCACATAGGTAAGTGGTAGATCTGGCATCTGACCTCAGGGCTTGTGATTCCAGATTCAGCCTCTGAAGTGCAACATTCTTTTTACTTTTTACAACATACTTTTTGCTATCCTCCACTCCCCTACAAGATTCCCTTCAATTATCCAAATAATAATACAGTTTACAACGGACTTGCCAAGTGACTTGTTTAATAAGAGTTTCCAGATGGAAGTGAGCAAAACAGTCAGCCCAGGGGCTCCAGGGGAAGAAGGAGGAGGAAAGGTGACCTCTTTTTATGGAAAACAAAACTTCACAACACATCACTACGGGTGGGAAAAATTTCACACCTACCTGAGTATCTCCTAAAATGTGACCTCATGGCCTGGTGACTAAAATTATACATTAGAAATTTACTCTCTTTGAAGAACTAAGATGTCAAATCCCCTGTTATAGATACAGACCGCAAAGTATCTTGCAAATTCACACAATAAACTAAACTGGAACTGGAGCATTTTAATAGACTAAAATGGTATCCAAAATTACATGGACGTAACATTGATGCATACAAATTTAAGAAAAATATTTTCATTTATGTCCACAAGGAAAAGACTTCAAAATCCACGAACACACTTCAAAGAAGAAATTTAAATCATGTGGGAACAGAAGGAGGCATGTATCATTCCCATCAGCCCGTCTACTACTAGAATTATCCTGAATATGCTCTCAGTGAGCCACTGAAGATGCATTTACATCCTGATACAGTTTTCAACCACAAAAAGTCATTTTATCTACCTGTGCAATAGAAAGCAAAATAATAAATATAAAAGAATAATAGCAGGATAGTAGCTTGTCCCAGGACAAGTTTTCTACCTTGACTCCACCAAATAAGAAGAGAACTCCCTTGTATAATAATAATAATACCTTATGTTTTACCAGTGTATTACAGTTTACAAAAATCTTTCCTACAATAACTCTGTGAGGTAGGCAGTATAAAGAATATGACCCACTTTACAGATAAGAAACTAAAGTTCACATGAGAGCTGATCCAACATACTCTAACAAGTCCCAGCTGAGCACTGGAATTCCACGTCCACTGCTCCTTCTACCTGACTATTCTGGATCCTTATTTCAGCCATCTGCTGTGTTCCCTTCTCTTCCTAATTTCTCCATTTCGGCTGACCAAGAAACATCAAATATTATGCACAAACGAAAGCTGTAGTAAACATGGGGAAAATCTTCCTCTCTAAGTTATCCTAAAGAACTAATTCCTTTTTCTCTCACCACTTGGAACATCTTTCAGAGATGCAGCAGGAGAGAAACCAGGAAGGTGAGGTGAGAAAACTGTCCATCGTCAGAAAGCAGATTCCCAGCAGGGTCACTGAGCAGCTGACCTCATCCTGGGAGTTTCAAGTGCAGGATGTGGACAAGGGCAAGGAGTCCAGTAACTTACCTCTACAATTCTGCAAGTCTCTTCCAGCTGACTGATTATTCCTTGGACTCGATCATTGCTTCCCACGAGGACTGCAATGCCATCACTGAGCTCAGACTGGGGAGAAAGACAACAGAGATTGATTCCAGTACGTGGGTCACTGACCCCCATCCTATACTTTTTATTCAGATGGGGCACCAAACAGAAGCCAGGCATAGAGAGAGATGTTATATGCACACACAAGTGCGTCTGTATGACTTGCTTTCTATCTCCTAGAGGAATAAGAAAGGTTTTCATACAAGTTCCCTGAAGATGGATACGTGGCCGAAGGGTTAGAGCACCAAGTCTGGCATCAGGAAGTTGTCGTTCAGTCGTGTCTGACTCCTGGCGACCTCATTTAGGGGTTGTTTTGGCAAAGACAATGTAGTGCTTCGCCATTTCTTTTTCCAGTTCATTTTTACAGACAAGGAACTGTGGAAAATGGGGTTAAGTGACTTGCCCAGGATCACACAGCTAGTACATATCTGAGGTCAGGTTGAACTCATGAAAGGGAAGTCTTCCTGACTCCAGGCTCAGTGCTTTATCCACTTCACCATCCAGCCACCTCTCAGTAACGGGGACCTGAGTCCAAATCTGCCTTCAGATATTTATTAGCTTTGTGACCTTGGGTAACTCAATTAACTGCTGTCAATCTCAACTGTAAAATGGCGATGATAACAGCACTTTTCTCCCAGGGTTGTTGTAAGGATCAAAGGAGATAATATTTGCACAGTGCCTGCCACATAGCAAGTGCTTAAAAAATGCATATTCCCTTTTCTTCTTTAACTTATAACAAGCCAAATTGAGTCCAATCACCTGGTTCAAGAATTGTCAGGTCTGTGGATATACATACCATTTGGCAGCTAAATTAAGTAAGCAAATGAAGCATCCCTCAGTCCAAGTCTTAAGGTATTCTTATTTTATTTTCTCAAGGCATCTATGTTGCCCAAGCATCTCCTCGCCACAAAAGGAGTGGCACCTTCAGCTCAACTTATCCTGCCTCAGGCATTGTGACCTGTGCTTATAGTCCCTGTTGATGGAGTAGCTGAGGCTCATGGATTGCTTGACATCAGGAGTTCAGAGTTTCAGGGCTAAGTGGATGTCCACACTAAGTGTTGAACCAATATGGTGAGTCCCTAAGGGCAGAAAGTTATCAGATTGCCTAAGGAAGGAGTGGACTGGTCCAGGTTGGAAAAAATACAGTAGGTTAAACTATGACAAAAGAAGGAAGAAAGGAAGGAAGGAAGGAAGGAAGGAAGGAAGGAAGGAAGGAAGGAAGGAAGGAAGGAAGGAAGGAAGGAAGGAAGGAAGGAAGGAAGGAAGGAAGGGAGAACAGAAAGACAGACAGAGGGAGGGATTAAGGAATGAAACTTAACCAGGAGGCTAACTCTTTCTCCATTGTTTTTTCCATTGTGCTATTCAATTATAATCACAAATCTGTCTCCCATAATTACTCATTTTCAATCACCCAGGGTAAGAAACCGTTTTTGTAGAATGATTAATAAAGAGGGTTCTTTCCTGTTCCTACTCATGAAGTCAGTGAGCTGGTTAGAACATGCTGAGAAATATTTTGCAAGTTAGATCAGTTGGTTAAAGAAGGGTGTAAATAAGGACATGGTCAAGTCTTCCCACGGTCCAGTTAACCTTTCTCTGACCAGAGGTCTAAGTCTAAATGGTCACATCACCAGTGGGATCACCTGATCCCACAGAAGGAGTCTGGACAACAGAGTGAAGACCAGTTCTGCTCCTGAGGAAATCAAGTCCTAATAATGGTTATCTTTATACAGTTATCTTTCCACATTGCAACTTTTCTCATCAAGATTTCAACATATCTCGGGTTAAGAAATCAAATAGGATTTTGGGGGGAGTTTTACAGAAACCACGGACAATACATGAAGGCCACAGAGCCTATGAACAAGTACTTAACCCAAATTTTACAAGTCACTGTAAACATCCCAGAAAAGAAAAAAAATCAGACTTCTTCTCTGTGCAGAGGGAGGACCAAAAAATGTTACACAGATTTTCCAGATTGCAAGGGTGCCACACTCATAACCCCAGCCATGTGGAAGGGATAACTGTTGAACATATAGAAGCCAATACATGGAAAGTGAAGCTAATGAAATAGTCACACTTTTAGAAAGTAGAGACAAAAAAAATCTGTGAGGTGTGGTACAGTGAATGAATGCCAAGCAAACAGAGTCAGAAAGACCTGGGTGCGAATCATGCCTCTGACACATGCCAGTTATATAACCAAGAGTAAACCTCTGAAACTCTCAGAGCTCCAGGCACCTCACTGAGACTATGAATTAGAGAGGAGTTTCTGAGATCATTAGAGAGGTAACATGCAATAGCAGAACCCTGGGTGTGGAGTTAGAGGAAAATCCCAGATTTTGGATGAGTTTAAATCCCATCTCTCCTAATATCAGTGTGACCCTGCGCTGGTCACTCTCAGTCTCCTCATCTGTAAGGTGAGGTGTTTGGGGTAAATGACGCTCCATCTTTCCGCTCTGATCACTGTCCCTGACTGTCCCCCATGCGTTCCCTCTTCATCTCTGCTTCCTGGCTTTCTTCAACCCCAACTAAAAATTCCACCTTCTGCAGGGAACCTTTCCTGATTACCCTCATTTCCAGTACCTTCCCTTTTTGGATCACTTCCTATTTATCCTGCATGTACGTTGTCTGCACATGGTTGTCTGCATGTTGTCTCCTCTATTAAGGAGGGCAGGGGTTGTCGTCTGTCTTTCTTTGCCCAGTGCTTAGCACAGTGCTAGGCACATAGCAGGCAATAAATACTTGTTGACTAGACTATATCTATGATTCTATAAATATTGACTTAGAATTATTTACCTAGTCCAATTCTTCCTGGGCAATAGGATTGAGAAAAAAATGTTAGAAAAAAACATTCATAATGACAGGCATTAATTACAAATTTGAAACTGTGGTGTTAGTCTGGTTCTGAAATAGCTTTGTGTGGTGTTAGTCTGGTTCTGAAATAGCTTTGTCTTTCAAATTCTGTTTTCCCTTCTGACCTGGTATATAAGAGAGCCATGCTTCCGGGATAGGATAAAACTCTAGTTTTAGCACTGGCTATATTTGTACGGTGTTTGTTGTGTCCACACTTTTAAGGTTCGGATTCCCAGGAGCACTGGATTACGAGTCAGAATTGAGTCTCAGCTCTACCACTAACTAGCTGATTAGATCATAGATTTGAAGCTAAGGAGCACCTCAGAAGTCATCGAGTCCAACATCTTCATTTTACAAATAAGGAAACTGAAGCCAGCCAAGACAAAGTGACTTTTCCAAAGGTCACCCAGGTACTCAGAGTCCAAGTACAGTACTCTTTCCCCTAAAGCTTACAAACCACCCTGGGTAAATAAAACAAACCACCCTGAGTCTCAATTTTCTTATCTATACTACCAGAAGTGTAGACCAGGTCAACCCTAAGGTTCCCTCCAGCCCTAAATTCCATGGTTCCACAATCAATCATGAGAGTGGCAACATTCATAGTGGGCTAGACTTGGAGTCCAAGTTGGGGATGGAGGACTGAAGAAAAGACAAAGGCGAAGCTTCTCCAGGAAAGGTTTGGCTGCAAGTCTTGCCTCTGACATATATATGAGCAAATGGCCATTGGCAAATATATGGGCAAATCCATGGGCAAATGCCCATGCCCATGGACAGATCCCTAAACTGCTCTGGGCAGTCTCTGCGTTGAGACTCTAACCCTGTGGTGTCAAACTCAAATACAATCAGCAGCCACTAAATCATGCATAAGGATCTCTGCAGCCTGCATATTGACTTAGAATACCACATACTGAGATTATTCATGTTCTATGATATTTTTATTTATTATGTTATATATTTCCCAATTACATTTTAATCTGTTTCTGGTGTCTCAGGGAGGGTTGCCTGCAGGCTTCATGTTTGACAGCTCTGTTCTAAATTACAGAGAACTTGCTGAGTTTATTAAAGAGGAAACATGGTAGAGCACTGGACTCAAGTATTAGGAAGACCTCAGTTCAAATGATGCCTCAAATACATGACCCTGAGCAAGTTTAGGACTTCATGTCATCCCAGCGTATATGAAACTTGGATTGCTCTGTGGGAAAGAGCACCAGGGCCCACACTTGGAACCAACTGTCCCCTTGTAACAAATGAGGAAACGGAGGCCCAGAGGATTAAGGCTGCCTGGTCCTTCTGTTCTAGCTCTTCAGAAGGCCAAAGCCACATGGGGATGATACCCCTTTGGTGTCCCACTTTGCAGAGTGTGAGCTGAGGAAAGTAATAACCAGGAAATCTCATTGCAAGAGATATTTCATCAGTAGAACTGGTCAATGTAATTAATGTAAGAGAAGAGAGGCTTGTGTACAAGTTGGGATGAAGATGCATTGCTGTCTGTTCTGCCACCGACTCCTAAGCACAAGGGACCTTTCAATCAAACTTGGAGCTGAAACCCCCTACATGTGCTTAATAAATGCTTTGTCTGGACCTGTCTGTCCAGACAAATCACTGAACCCCTCTGGGCTTCAGTTTTCTCATCTGTAAAATAAGAGGGCTCAGCGGAGATAATTTCTTTTCCACCTCTATGATCTAAGTTGGAGAAGGAAGTCTCCATACCAGAAGTTCTTTGAACTGAAACCACAGATTCAGAACAAGAAAAAGGACCAATCCAAAGCAAGCAGAAAATGATGAAAGTTAAAAGAGCCCTTTGCTGAACTCTGATGGAATTTCGCATCCATGTAGCTTGATTCATTAATAATCACTGGTAGTTATGAGACTTAGGGCTGCTGGAGAAGTTCTGGCTTTGAGTATTGGAAGGCAATCAAATCTGATTTCACACAAAAAGTTGTTAAATGTGTAGTCTCAGTGATTGAAACCCAGAACCAGAAGGCACAGATACCCTGTATCCCTGAAATCTGGAGCTACTGAACCTCACAAAGTCTAAAGGTAGAAACACCAATCTGAGCATCCACGCATATGTTGTTTCTCTGTATCAAAAGGATTTACTGGTGCATGAAACTTCAGGGCTAAGCAGAGGAGGGACTGCAAGGCTTGACCAGAAAGCAGTGGCCCCACAGGCAATGTTATACGGTCAGAATTAAGGATCATGCTTAGAGAGATGGTCTTCCACAGTATCAAGTTTCCAGCTTATGGGAGAGAGGCAAAAAAACATAAAGTAATCTAGACATTTCATTGAATTTTAAAGCAAATTTTGGCTGATCCTTTTTTTTTAAACTGAGTACTACCAACTCCTACTCTCCTCTATTTATAGGCGCTAGAAATGAATAGGAAGTAGTCCTTGGGAGAGAAACTTTCCCCTTGTCTTTTCTTCAACCCTCTGTACCCAACTTGGGTTATTAAGACCCCACTGAGGCAACCAGGTGAGAAGAGCGACCTAGTTGTTCATAATACTTGGATGAGCTAGGAGTCGGCAAGTATTAAAGTCTTCAGGCAGTACGGAAGACCACCACCAGCCTTACCATCTGCCCAGCCGCTTCTAGACCTTTGGACGTTGTTATCTGACCTGCTGTGCACCCACCCTAAAGGTCCCTAGGCCCTGCCATTTACTTCATAGGCTTCAGATTTCTGGGTCTTTCCATTTGCCCTACAACTGGTTTTACAAATTGTATTGCCCAAATGTGAGCGATATAAGATTCTGGAGAGAAAAAACTGTCTTGTATTTTTTTCCTTTGTATTTAGCAAGTATTTGACACACAGTAAATGTTTAGTAAGTACTTTTTCATTCATTTGTTTTTCTAGCCCTCTCATCATTTTAGAAATGAGGCTATTGGGGCCCAGAGAGGTCAAGGAACTTAATCAAATTCACACAGATCATTAGTAGTAGAGCCCAGATTTGAACACAGGTCTTCTTATTCCAAATCATGTTTGTTCTATTACACCAAAGTGGCTTTGTGGAAGAAGGGAGCGTTATCTTTCAGCTCTGAATGAAATAAAAAGACACAGAGTTGGAGGAGAGCAGAAACACTCTTTTTTTTCTTCTTCTCATAGTCTGCCCCTAAGGGAGAACCTGGATTTTCCCCTGACCCTGAAGCAGTTAGTTCCCAGGCCACTACATCATGCCAGGAGAACTCAGCACCTCAGGAAACTTGGCCAGCGGCAAAGCCTCACGCCAGCCCAGCTCTCAAACCTGCTGTTTCAGTCTGGATCCTCCTGACATGCAGTATTGGAAAGCACAGGTTATATGGTGAGGTTACACGGGGAGAGACAAGGTGGAGTCATGGTTGGCCTTACTTACTTTCTGCCTCTGGAAAACATGTGTGAGGGGAGCCACCTGGCAGTCTTTGTGAGCACCGAAGACCTTGCACATGGAGCAGGTGGGTACCTCACAGTTCAGGCAGTAAATGTTGATGCGTTCGTCTTCATGCTCTTCGCACATTGGCTGCTCTGACTTTTTTTCTGGCCTGTGAACAAAATATTCAGGATAAATATGCTCTCCATTTCCACTTTGGCAGGGATAGACGGGAGCACTGCAGATAGCCCAGCCCCACCTGTCCCTGTATCCCCTAGACTTGTCTCATAATAGCCATCATCACAGTTGATGCTGTGATTATCCCCATTATACAGATGAGGAAACTAGAGACAAAAGTAACTTGCCCCAAGTCACAGTTAGCAACAGTGTGCAGTAGGATCTGAACTTAGGCCTTCCTGATTCGTGGAGCTCAGGAATATTCTAGAGACCCTTTTATACTTACAGTATACTTTTATACTCCCCCACAGGCCCTTCCCCAGGTATCCACTGATTTCCTTCCAGATTTACTTTCCTTACTGTGATCAATACTAAGACAGATTAGTCCACAAACCAACAAAGATTTGTATTAAATACCTATGTGCAGGTCCTGTGTTAATTGCTGAGAATACAAGAAGAAGCAAAAGGCACTCCCTGCTCTCAAGGAGCTTATGATCTAATGCGGGAGACAATAAACATCCCACAAAAAGTGATATACAGGATAAATAGGAAGTCACTAATAGAGGGAATGCACTGAAATTAAGAGGGCTGTGCTATGAGTTTCTATCCCATGACTCTTAAGTGGAAGTTTTATTTTTCTCTTACTTCTTCCTCCCCATGAACAAAAAAGAAAAGAAAAGAAAATCCTCAAAACCCAAGTGAAGTCAAAGGCCAAGTGAAGCCAATTCCATTACTGCCCATGTCCAAAGACATGTCTCTTTCCGCAGGTGGGGAGCCGACTTCCTCTTCAGCCCTCTGGAACCACAATTGGTCATCGCACTTAATCAAACTGGAACACCTCCCCATGCCCAGGCTCTTGTCTCTTGAAACACCCTCATTCTTCTTTTAGCTGACTGACTGTAGGGTTACTATCTGGACTTTGGCAGTAAAGAGACGATATCAATAACACGGACCTCACAGGGATGCTGTAAGGATTAAATGAGATAATCTATGGTCTGATGTAAAGGTCGTGGAAACCTTCAAGTGCTATATTAATGCCAGTTAATGCCGTTGTTGCTGATATTATTTAATTATACTCCCCAGATCTCTGTCTGACCAACAGTTTGAGAGACAAAAGTTTTCCCAAGGGTGCTGGCATGTAGACACCTCTGATGACTCAAGTCCTACTGTGCTACTTCATCAAGGTACAACGACCTTGGGCTTCCAAGCTCATGACAACAGAATACAAATTCACAATCTGGAAAGGCTTGAAGGAAGGGCCTAGTGATGAATTGTGTGTTTGTCATCCGATGACTGGTCCAGCTAAGTCTGGAGAGCTTCATCACCACAAGGTTGGCTACCAGGTGGTGATGAATTTTTTTGGCTAGAGCAACTCATAAAGCCTCTCTAGTAAAAAATGGAGGGCTTACAATCTGGAGCTATGGAGGGAGTGTGGCTACAAGTAAAATCATGGATCTTTGGGTGGGAGGGAACAAGCATTTATTAAGATCTTACTATGTTCAAGGCACTACACTAAGTGCTTTACAAATATTATCTCATTTGATTCCCACAATAACCCTGGGATTTAGATGCTAATATTAGCCCCAATGTACAGTAAAGAAACTACGGCAGACAGAGGTTAAGTGACTTTCCCAGGGTCACATAGCTAAGTAAGAATCTGAGGCTGGATTTGAACTCAGGTCTTTTTTACTCCAGTGCCAGCACTCTACCCAGTGTGTCTTCTAACTGCCTCATGGTTCTTTAGAAGTATCAGGGCAAGACGGCAGGTAATGAATTCTATTTTATGACAGTACTCCTTGGTGAAGACACTCACCAAACAATGAAATAACCAAAAGAGTACAAGCCCAAGAGAAAACGGATCAATGAAAATTACCTCTGTAATGACCCTCCTGGATTTCTCCTCTCCTCTATTCTCTCCTCTCTCTCCTCTTTTCTATTCTCTTCTCCTCTCCTTTTCTTTTTTTTTTTTTTTATTATTTATTTATTTATTTATTTGATTTTCTTACATTCATTTTCACAAATTTTTGGGTTCCAAATTTTCTCCCCTTTTCTCCCCTCCCCCCACCCCAATACCTCAAGCAATCTAATTTTCCCTATCTCCAATCTGCCCTCTCTTCTGTCATCCCTCCCTTCTCTTGTCTCCATCTTCTCTTTTCTCCTGTAGGGCCAGATAACTTTCTATTCCTCCTTAACTGTATGTCTTCTTTCCTAGTTGCAACAACAATACTAAACAGTTGTTCCTAAAACTTTGAGTTCCAAATTCTCCCCATCCCTCCCTCCCCACCCATTCCCTTTGGGACAGCAGGCAATTCAACATAGGCCATATCTGTGTAGTTCTGCCAATGACCTCCCTGATAGTCGTGTTGTGTAAGACTGACTGGATTACCATCCCTCCTAACCTGCCCCTCCTTGTTTCTCTTCTGTCTTTTGATCCTGTCCCTCCCCAAGTGTTGACTTCAAATTGCTCCCTCCTCCCTTTGCCCTCCCCTCCATCATCCCCTCCCTTGCAATATCTCCTTCTCCCCCACTTTCTTATACTGTAAGATAGGTTTTCATACCAAAATGAGTGTGCATTTCACTCCTTCGTTTAGTCAAATGTGATGAGGGTAAACTTCTTGTTTTTTTTTTTTTTTCTCAGCTCTCCTCTTTTTCCCTCCACTAAGAAAAACTCCTACCTGCCTCTTAAATGACATATAGTTACCCCCTTCCCTTTCCCTCTCTTTCCTCCCCCTACATTTCTCTCTCACCATTTACCTTAATTTCTTTTAGGATATGGTCCCATCCTATTCAATTCAATCTGTGCTCTCTGTCTCTGTATGTATGTGCATGTGTGTATGTGTGTGTACATGCATGCGTGTACATGTGTGTGTATGGCCCCCCCAACTACCCAGATACTGAAAAGTTTTAAGAGTTACAAATATTGTCTTTCCCTGTATGAGTGTAAACAGTTCACTTCTGGTAAGTCCCTTAAGACTTCTCTTTGCTGTTTACTTTTTCATGCTTCTTCTCATTCTTGTGTTTGAAAGTCAAATTTTCTTTTCAGCTCTGGTTTTTTCATCAAGAATGATTGAAAGTCCTCTGTTTCATTGAAAGACCATATTTTCCCTTGAAGTATCAGTTTAGCTGGGTAGGTGATTCTTGGTTTGAGTCCTAGTTCCTTTGCCTTCTGGAATATCCTATTCCACGCCCTTCGATCCCTTAATGTAGAAGCTGCTAGATCTTGGGTTATCCTGATTGTATTTCCACAGTACTGGAATTGTTTCTTTCTAGCTGCTTGTAAGATTTTTTCCTTGAGCTGGGAGTTCTGGAATTTGGCCACAATGTTCCTAGGAGTTTCTCTTTTTGGATCTCTTTCAGGTGGTGATCGATGGATTCTTTCAATACTTATTTTGCCCTCTGGTTCTAGAATATCAGGGCAGTTTTCCTTGATAATTTCATGGAAGATGATGTCTAGGCTCTTTTTTTGATCATGAGTTTCAGGTAGTCCCATAATTTTTAAATTGTCTCTCCTGGATCTATTTTCCAGGTCAGTTGCTTTTCCCATGAGATATTTCACATTCTCTTCCATTTTTTCGTTCTTTTGGTTTTGTTTGGTGATTTCTTGGTTTCTCATAAAGTCATTAGACTCCATCTGTTCCATTCTAATTTTGAGAGAACTATTAAATTCAGTGAGCTTTTGAGCCTCTTTTTCCATTTGGCTCATTCTGCTTTTGAAAGCATTCTTCTCCTCATTGGCTTTTTGAACCTCCTTTGCCAATTGGGTGAGCCTATTTTTCAAGGTGTTAATTTCCTCAGCATTTTTTTGGGTCTCCTTTACCAAGGTATTGACCCGGTTTTCATACTTTTGTTACATCTCTGACATTTCTCTTACCAGTTTTTCCTCCACCTGTCTAACTTGCTTTTCAAAATCCTTTTTGGGCTCTTCCAGGGCCTGAGCCCACCCACCACCCCCCTGGGGTGTCTGGGGTACTGAGGCCCCGACCTCCATGTCTTTCCCTGATGGCAAGGATACGTCCTCATCATCAGATCCGAAGGTCGGGATCATTTTCATTTGTTGGAAAAAACTCTCTAAAGTCTTATTTTTCTTCCCTTTTCTAGGCATTTTCCCAGCCAGTTACTTGACTTCTGAGATTCCTTTCCAGCCCCGCCTGGATCCGCCCAGCTAGTGCTTGGCCTCTGAGATTTAAATGGGCTTTCCTCCTGCGGGCTGTCAATCAGTGAGCTTTAGTTCAGGTGCTGGGGTGGGGCCAGGGCCGCCTCCGAGACTCTGATCCCTCAGGGGCTTTATGCAGAGACTTTCAGGAATGTAGTGGGTGGGGGCGGGGTGGGGGGCCCCCGCCTCCCAAACCCCGCTCCCCTGGGGGCTTTAAGCAGAAGCCTTAAGTAACAGAGCGGGGTGGGGGCAGGGCCGTCTCCCAGGCTCAACTCCGTCAGTTCCTATGCAGGAATCTTCCATAATGAAGATCCTGCCTGTCGCTGGGGGATTCCTGGGTCCCGGTCCGCTGCCGCCTCAGCCGCCGCCCACACCTCTGCCTCCGCCGCTTCCTGCCCCCGTTTCTGCAGCCGCCGCTTCCTCCCGAGGGGGCCCGAGTCACGGAGATGCCCTGCTTCCCCTCTCCTCCAGCCCGGCCTCTCTCACTGACCTGCTTCTGTGGGCGGAGGGACTTTCCCGGCTGCTGGAGCTTCCGTCTCTGAAGCCTGCTCGGATCAGCTTCTCTGGTGCCGCGGCCAAGGCAGCGTTGGGGGTGGGGTCCACTTTCCGGGGTGCGCCGGACTCTGGGGATGGGTCTCCAGGGCTCTCTGGAACGGAAATCTCTTCACCTCTGCTTCTGCACACCTTGTATTGACCCAGAAGTTATGGGGGACTCTTTTTACATTAAATCTATGGGCTTTTGGTTTCGGAGCTCGTAAACGTGCGTCCTTCTACTCCGCCATCTTGGCTCCGCCCCTCTCCTTTTCTTTTTAACTACATCCACAATTTCATAAGTATAAGGAGCTCCTGGGTAGAAATCTTTCTACCCATGTAGAAGAGCAACTGCTCTGTGACTTAGTTTTAGGAAACTACGTAGGAGTGCTGAGAAGTCTCTGAGTCTCAGTTTTCTCATCTATAAAATGGGGGCACTACATACTTCTCAGAGGATGTTATGAGACTCAAATACTGGTGTTTTCAACCACAGAGCTCCATGTGAAGAAAAATTATTATTATGGTTTATGGTTGTACGGGATTTTCTTAGCAAAGATACTGGGATGGTTGGCCATTTCTCTACTAGATTAAGGCAAACAGAGGTGAAGTGACTTGCCCAGGGTCACACAACTAGTGAGTGTGTCAGGTCTTCTTGACTCCAGGACAGGGACTCTTATCCTCTGCACCATGGAGCTACTCCATTATTATTTTTACGGTCAGTGATTCCTATATGAAGCTACAGGAATATAACTATACATGACTAAAAAATGTATAATTTCCTGATGAGATCTCAGTCACGCACTTATAAGGACAAAGGTAGAGAGACAAGCATGACACTTTCTATGACTTGCCTTGATTTGTCATTCAAAACAGCCCATCTACTGGGTGTGCAACCACAAAGGGAGAGGCTGCAGGAAGGACATGAAGGCACGTCCCAAAGGCTCTATTTATAAAAATGGAACTACTTTTAAGTAACCTTGGAATCAAACCCAGGAGAGATGGGCATGTTCACCTTCTAGGTGACAGCATAAGCAGCAGCCTTATTTTCTCTATCCATTCCCTAATCTTCCCTTGCCCCTTCCCCACAAAGTAACTGTCAAAAGGTGGAAAAATGATGGAAACAGGAGAAAGGGTAAATAATTCAGGTAATGCTATGGTGAGCAAAGGCTCTCCAGCGAGCATTTATTTAGAAGGTCCTGGGTAGCAAGGGGGCTCAGTGGATGGTTACTTAATGCTCGGGTCCTGGCTATGTGACCCACAGTGAGTCATCCCTCAGTGCCTGGGGTAACTCTTTCAATCAAGTTCCACTGAAAACACTGGTCCCTTTTGACAGGCCTGTGACTCTACCGGAGGAGAGAACTCTGGAGACAAAGCTTCTTTTACCGATGTGGATCTACAAGTGTCCTAAAATCTAGTTACTTGTCCAGAGTCACGTACACCCAATAAGAACTTAATAAATGTTCTTACCTGTCTCGTTCATTCAACTGAACTGAGCTAAGTAATAACAACTTGCACTGATGTACCACGTTCGCAATGAACCAGTTAGTGCCCAGTGTTATTATTCCTATTTTAAAAATGAGGAAACTGAGGAGCAGTATATAGTTAGCATTTATATATAGAAACCTAAACATGGTCTGTCACTCAATTTCTTTATACATACATATATTTGTATAAACACAAATGTTTTATATGTACATGTTACATATATATATATATATATATATATATATATATATATATATATATATGAGTGTGGAGTATATACATATAAGTTTATGTATTTACTTAAATATTGTATTTTTATTTCAATAGAAAATTCATTGGATCATGGCTTTGCCGCTTATCAGCAGTATGATCTC
Organism: Bettongia penicillata ogilbyi; assembly: GCA_023548195.1. Taxonomy (NCBI): domain Eukaryota; kingdom Metazoa; phylum Chordata; class Mammalia; order Diprotodontia; family Potoroidae; genus Bettongia; species Bettongia penicillata. Next base: position 1,612,318 of record JAJHZJ010000624.1, on the reverse strand, counting down.
AGGAATGTCACTTATGTTCTCTGGGCCTCAGTTTCCTCACTTGTAAAATGAAGAATTTGAAGCAGATAATCCCTGTGGTCCCTTCCACCTCTGCACATTTGAAGATGGGAAGAGGAGATAATTTAAAAGTTCCCCTTCTATACTGCTTCTTTATGGTTTAGTAATGGCACTTATTTCTGTTTGTTTAAAATCTCAAGAGGTGAGGTCCTGTGGCACTTTTCAGTTCAATTTCATCAACGTTAAGTTTGCGCTCCTTTTGCGGCATACCCTGTCCCTAAGAACACAGAGCATTAAGATAAAAACTGCAGTTTCCTGCACTGAAGGAGTTTACAATTCTTCAGTATTCCCCTCAAAAACAAAGTATCATGAGTCACTCAATTCCTTCTCAAGCAACACAATAGTATTGATGTCAAGTTTTGAAGATGACATAAAGCTTGGTGAGGCAGCTAATACATGGGATGACACAGTCCAGACCCAAAGCAACAGTGAGAAGTGAGCACAGTCAAGTAAGATGGAATGTCCTAGGGATAAACCAAGTTCTATACTTGGGTTCCAAAAGTCAACCAAAAAATAGGGCATGGGGGAGCGATAGTAGGCAAAAGGTCCTGAGAACAAAGATCTTGGGATTTTAGATGACTGCAAATTCAATGAGGCAACTCCCTTCCCCCTCCCCCCAACTCTAATGGTCTACTAGGCTGCACTGAGAGGTATAATGTCCAGAATGTGACAGGTAAGAGTTCTGCTATACTCTGCCCCATCTACAATACCACCTTCATTTCTTGGCACCACGTTATAGGAAAGATATAGACAAGCTGACATGTCCAAAAAAGGGTGAGAAGACCAGAGAATATGCCATACAAGGAAGGGTTGAAGGAACTGGGAGTTCTTAGCTTGCAGAATGGGAGACTTACATGAAAGAAAGGCTGTCTTATGGAAGACAGAATAGACTTGTGCTACTTGGACCCTGAGAGCATCACTAGGGGCAGCTGGTGGATGTTGAAGAGGAAAAGATTTCAATCGGATGTAGTATAAAGTGTCTTATCAATTAGGACTACTCAGAACTGGAATGGACTACCTCAGGAGATAAATTCTCTGCCTTTAGATATCTTCAGTAAAAGAAGGCATAGGTGGTGCAATGGAATGCAATGGACCTAGAGGGAGGAAGACCTGAGTTCAAATACAGCCTCAGAAACCTAATGGCTATGTGACCCTAGACAAGTCACTTAACTTTAGTTTGCCCCAATTTCCTCTTCTGTAAGATGTGGATAATAATAGCACCTACTTCCTAGGTTTGTGGTGAGAAAAAAATTATAAAGCACTTACCATTGTACCTGGCACACGATAAGCACCATATAAATGTTAGCTATTATTATTACTTAATAAATGTTTCTTTCCTTCTTTCCTTCATTCTTTCCTTTCTTTCTTCCTTCCCTCTAAAAGACTGAATGGACTTATATGTACAAAAAATATATACAGCAGCTCTAGTGACAAAGAATTGGAAATTGTGAGAATACCCATCAATTGGGGGATGACTGAAGAAGTTGTGGTATATGAATGTAATGAAATATTATTATTCCATAAGAAGTGAGCAGAACCAGGAAAACATTGTACACAGCACTAGCAACATTGTGCAATGACTAACTTTGATAGACTTAGCTCTCTAAGAAAAATGCAATGATCTAACACAATTCTGAATGACTTAGGATGGAAAACACAATTCACATCTAGAGAAAGAGCTATGAAATCTGAATGCAGATTAAAGCATGCTATTTTCTCTCTCTTTTTTTTGTTTTTTCTTTCTCATGGTTTTTTTCTGATTCTACTTTCTCAACATGACAAATTGGAAATATGTTTAATATGACTGTCCATTACAGCCTATATGAAATTGCATGCCATCTTGGGGAGGGGGAAAGAAGGGAAGGGTGAAAATTTAGAACTCAAAATCTTATTCAAGTGAATGTTGAAAACTAAGAATAAATAAATAAATGGAAATATTTTTAAAATAATGAGCAGGATACTTTCAGAAAAACTTAGAAAGCCTTACATGAACTGACGCAAAGTGAAATGCGTAGAACCAAGAAAATATTGTACACAGTAACAGCAATATTGTAAGATGATCATCTCTGAATGACTTAGCTAGGACCTATGATGAAAAATACTATCCATTCCCAGAGGAAAAAAAAAACAATGGAGTCAAAATACAGACTGGGGTATACTTTTTTTTACTTTCTTTATTCTTTGAGTTTTTTGTTCTATGTTTTCCTTTTCAACATCACTAATATGGAAATGTGTTTTGCATAACTAAACATGAATGACCTAGACCAAATTGCTTGCCTTCTCGATGACAGTGAAGAGGGAAGGAGAGAGGGAATTTGGAACTCAAAATTAAAATAAAAAACAAATGTTAAAAATTATTTTTACAAGTAATTGGGGAAAAATAAAAAATAAATTTTAAAAATAAATAAATAAAAGACTGGATGGCCATCTGTTGAAAAGGTTGCAGTATGAATTTTCATTCAGGCAAGGATTGAACTAGATTGGAATATTTTCAGAGAAATAACTGAGATTCTGTATGTTCACTAACCTCCTTTATTCTCTTGGGAGCAGTACCCACTCTCACAGGACAAGACTAGCATGGAAAAATATTTTTGAGTATGTATAGGGGATATTCTCTTATGACTCTTTTACAAGGTGATCATTTTTTCTCAAAGTTAATGCCTCATCAATGTTAAGGGGGCTTTATTCTGCCGTTGATAATGACTTCTCAAAAATATTCCAAGATAGCTGGCTACTTTAGCAGCTCCTGAAAGATCCACTGATTAAGACCTAGGTAGTCACACATTTGAGCTATGCCCTAGAACTTGGCCTTTAAAAATTATTCTAGAGGGCTAGGGAGAGAGCCCTGGACAGAACCATAACTTAGATGGCTAGAGAGAAGTTGATGAAGGACCCACAGATTCCATTTCCTTTAAAGGGAAATCTTTCTAGGGAACTATGCGATCAAAAGAAAGTTGGGAACCACATAGCCCCAAACATGGCAGCAAATAGGCAGTAGTGGAGTGGTGAGGGTTTCTGGGCCAAATCTGGAGCTTCTAAAACAAGAGCCAGATGCAAGAGAGAGTCAGGAATGGAGCAATAGAGGACTTCCTGGACTAGCAAGAATTCTGGGACTTGGCCTCCTGGACAAAGAGGAGAAGTTGCTAGACAATACATCATTCCTGGGTCAGACCCTGTGGAAATGAAAGAACCTTTGCTGGACCAAGAAAAGGAGTTTTAATATCAAGCAGGAGACAGAACTGAGGAACAGAGCTACAAATGTGGAGGATCAGACTTGGAATTTCCCTTCACAGTTCCTGAAAACTATGTGGACATTGAGGGTCTGGGGTAAAGGACTGACTCTAACAATCAGCAATTCCCAGAGTTTTCTTCTTGTGGGAGACACTCAACCCTAGGATAGTCTTATGAGACTGGAGAAGGTCTAGTTTTTTGGACCCGTCCATTGGAGAGGATAGATCATGGGCTTAGGTTTGAGTCCATTCTGTTTGGGGATTCTTTGGTCAGGTTAAATAAGGCCTCCCCTGCAGTCAATGCCAGAGGTAGGCAACCTGTTGCCCTCTGACTGAATCCAAACTTCATAAAACAAATCTGCTTAATAAAAGGATTTGTTCTATAAAACTTGGACTCAGTTAAAAGGCCACACCCAAGGACATACAAGTCCACATATGGCGTCAAGGATGCAGGTTCTCCACCCCAGGTTAATGCACGATTAGCTTTTGTGTTTGTGTAGGAACTAGTACTTGAACATGAAATAAATCCTGATTTTTCAAGGGTCAGTCTTTGTTGAGGGCAAAGTAAGACCAATAGGGATTTCTCTGTGAGACCCTAAAGCTTGATCTCGGTCCATATAGATCCAAAATTTCTGTCTATGCCATGAATTACATGTAAAATATTTAGTCTATGTTCTGTATTTTTGAGTTAGTAAAACAGAGGCCGGTAGCCTATCATTAAGTACCCACAGAGCACTGTTGTTCAATTGTGTTGGATTTTATGTGACCCCATGGAATTTTCTTGACAAAGAAACTGGAGTGGTTTGCCGCCTACTTCTCTAGTATGTCCTCATTTTATGGATGAGGAACTGAGACAAATAGGGGTTAAATGACCTACCAGGGTCACACAGCTAGTTAGCATCTGAGATCGGATTTGAACATAAATCTTCTTGACTCTAGGTCTGATGTACCCACTGCATCACCTCACTGCCTACCCATAGAGCAGTCCTGGGATAAAAAAGAATGATGCAGTAGACTGTTACCTGGTTGACTCCTGCTTGTATATGTCAATGATGTTTTCCACCAGCAAGTTCCTCTGAAGTCCATATACCCCATGTCTGTCCAGAACTACTTCATGCCTGCAGGAGGGGCACCTGAATCGACCACCCGATGCCACTGTAGTGCCTCCTCTCGTTGGCAAATATGGGTTTGAGGCCTGTTCTTGCCCAACAGAAAAAAAATAATTCAATGACACAAATAACTTTGCCCAGGCCTCTCAAGCCTAAATTTCCACTTTATTAATTGCTCAAACAATCTCAACTTAAAGTTCTGGTACATAATATTCCCCCAGGGCTTCTCTCACATGTAAAAGAGCCAAAGTCAATCCAAACTATGGAATTATTCCTGGCATCAAAGATTTCCTCCCCACTTCATGCTAAGGAAGTAGTCTTCTATTCAAATGTTGTGTAAGTTTATATCATTAACCTATTTGCATTACTACCTAAATCTTTGTTTCTCTTCACAAAGACTTGGCAATGTAGTTAGAGATCTCAAGTCAAAAAGCATTTATTAGGCACTTACTTGCCAGGGACCATGGCCCAAAAAGACAAAGAGCTGTGTATATGACTTAGAAGGGGGCAGGGCTAGAAGCAGACCAGAGAACTTGGGCTTCCCTAACTTCAGATATTCATGTCCAAAAATCCCAAAGGGGAACTCAGCTTTACCCTAAAGAAAGACAGAACCTATATATGAAAACAGCTCAAGGCACTTGGGTAATCCCCCTCTATGGTGAAAGTTAATTTACTTAAAATGTTGAAAAATGGATTTATTTCCCTCCTCTTCAAGGAGTGTTGGCTCTTAGTTTTTGAAATAATGCCCCATCATAGAAAGTGGTAGGGGAGGTTACAAAGCAGAAAATACAAATAACAAAAATGGACAAACTTGCTCTCCTGCCCCCAGAACAAATTCAACCCTGTGAAATTGCCAGCAGGACCTCACCTCCATAGGAAGCAATTGCTTCTGGGTTATTTCTCCTACCCCACATGCCCTCCTCCCTGAAGGAGCAAACAAGCCTACCTGGAAAATGTCACTGGCACACTTTCTACACAGGTTGTGCTGACATGGAAGAATCACCACAGGTTTTGTGAACATCTCCAAACAGATGGGGCAGATAAGCTGCTTCTCCAGGGAGTCCATCGTCTGTTGTTCCTTGGAAAAAGACTTGTAATTTAGAGATGTACTCATCTCCTCGCTGGCCCTAGGGCGCGTGGTGTCAGGGAAAGGGTGATCCAGATGGATGGAGGGGTAAATCTAAGGGCCGGTTCCTTGAAAGAATTCCAAGGGTTGTGTGCTCAAGTGTCCTTTAGGTTGCTTTGGCTAGAGGACATTGTTTCAAGCCAGGCTGGTTCAGAGTGGGAGCTGAGGCTGTTTTTAGCAGCCCCTCATCACATGGTGTCAGGCTGGCTTGTCCATATATGCCCGTGACGGGGGATGGATTCAGACAGGTGATGGATCACAGAGACCAACATTCCTGGCCTGCTAAAGAAGGGAGGAGGTGGGAAGGAGAGTGACAGACCCAAAGAGAAGAGGACAGTTGTCCGCAACCAAAGCAAATGTGAGCCACTGCCTAGTAACAGAGTAAGTGGTCAGTAACTACTTACTGAATGACTGAATAATTGACCTTCCTGGCGTAGCCCAGGGCACAATAAACGCAGTTCAGTGTGTCTCTCTTTCCAAAGTGAAGTAGGAGAGTCATCAAATGGCACATAATACTACTTTCTTCTGAGGGAAGAAAATCTCTGACAAGAAAAAAAGAAAATAATCATTCTAGTACCATAATTTTGGTCATCTAAAAGGGTCTGCTTTATTATAGATGCTTACACTTGCTACAGTCTTTGGCTTTCAAGTGATTACAAACTCTCAGATAAGATGGCAACCCAACAGACATGTCTACAGAGTAAAAGCTCTCCAAGCCCTAGTGAACAGACCACTTATTTTAAAAATATTCAATATGACAAAGCAGCAATAAAAAAGGAAAACAAAACCAAACCAGGACCTGGACAGTCCCTTGGAACTTGTCATGGGGTTTGAGGTTGGTGGTAAGTTTCCAACTGGCATGCATGTAAGCTAAGGAGAAGGTTATTTTCTCCTTGCTGTACAGCTGGCAAGAGGTTTTGATGTTACTGGTCAGTAATAATGGGAGTACAGTTCTCCTAAATTGAATGTAACCCAAATATATCTCAGCTCCCAGCCCTCCCTGTGTTGATAGCTGTTTCTGAGACACATACAACCCTTTGAACTAGACACTTCTTTCAGGGTTATTTTTAAAATGACTGTTTCCCAGATTACTTCTGACATGCAATGTCTAATCTCAGGTCAAAGCCATCTGTGCTAGCATTTTCAAAACAATTGTATAACCAGTAAATATTTCAGCTAAAATTTCAAATTCAGAACTACGTATGAAAAGAAAAGGAAAAGAAAGTTTGTGTCTGTGAATTACAGTGACCACTTTATCACTGCCTTTCTTCTTGGTTCTAAAAATAAAATGAGCCATAGGAATTTATCAGGAAGTGCATTTACTAAAATAAGCCTGCATTCACTTAATAACTGATAACCCAGGATGGCCAATGGCCTTTCCTTTATCCTTATTTGTTGATTTAAGGCTACTAGAATTGAAGCTATAATCCACTAACATATATTAACTATAAGAAATGGCTTCTAGAAATTTCTGTTACTGTTTTCAGCATATATGCTTGCAGCACAGTAATGGTCTAGTTATTGGGACAATTCTTTTAATTATTCAACTAAGGCAGTTGATGAACCACATTCATTCTATCTGGTATGCAACGCCAAAGAAGATATGTTAGATACCATCCAGAAGAAATGTAGTCTTTATCTTCCAAGAGCTGGAAACAGTGCAAAATAATTCAAATTATCAATACACTACATGTAACACAGCCGTCCATCCAACCATCCATCCACTCATCCGTTTACAACAAATATTTATCAAAAACCCTTTCTGTACCAGGCACCATGCTCAGAATCGCAGCTGACAGAAAATGAACAAGACAGTGTACCTTCAAGAAGCTTATATTCTACTGAGGAAACACAGCACATATAATTTAACAAGCAAGAATAAATGTTATATATAAATATGTATGTATAATGTGCAAATACAGTTCTAATTGAAAACATTAGGTCATTCATTATTTGTTCAATATTAAGCACCTAATATGTACCAGGCACAATGGTAGGTATGACAAGGGATACGACTTTACCCTTATTAAGGCTATGATTCTCACAACTCTGATACTCTGCTTTAGTGAAAAAGGACCACAGAAGCATAGATTTAGACCTGCAAGGGACGTTAGAGGCCATTAAGTTCAATTCTAACCCCCTCCCCCAATATGTTTTACAGATGAGGAAACTGAGGCACCGAGCAGTTAAATGACTTGCCCAGTACCACATAACTAGTAAGTAAAGATGAAGGCTATGTCTTTTATGGAAGATATCTAACATGCTATCTTTGGCATTGCATATCACACATAATGAATATGAATGAATATGACTGATTAACTGCCTTAGTTGGGTAATTAAAAGAATTGTTCAAATAACTACAGCATTATTTTGCTTCGGCAGAAGTGTTGGAAGGAATGATAGAAATTTCCAGATGCCACTTTGGAGGTTCAAGGCTCAAGTGTCTTTGGCAGGATTTAAATCCAGGTCCTTCTTGATTCCAAGCCCATGGCTCCAAAAACTAAACAAAGAAAAGAAAAAAAAGGGGAAAAAAAAACCATCCTTAATAAATCCAGGTGCTACATCATGGCATTTCTTTAACTAAACAGTTTGCAAATCTCTGGCTGAAAGCTTTCTTTCACTTGAAAATTGCTCTTTCTGCAAATTTACTGTTCAATTTAGGTGAAAGAGCTCTAAGGAAATTCTGGGAAACTGACAACTTATACATTCCTTTAAATATTTCTTGGGCTGATCCATGTGCCAAAAATAAACAACAACTGGCCCAAGAAAAGTCGTACTTTGAAATGGTTGGAGCCTTCTTAACTTTAAACCAAAATCTGAGTTGAAATGAGACTAAGTCAAATTCTCTTCCAGAGCTGAAAAAGAAGAGAAATGTATGAAGCCCAGACACAATTATTCACATTGGAATCTCCCTACTTGCTCTTTTTCACATATAACATCAGGAACTGGAGAGAACCTGTCTTAAATTCCTGGCACTGGGGTCCTGCTCTAGAATAGCCATCTTGTGGAGGTGAATGAGCCTGGGTTCTGGATGGCTGTAGGACTGGAACACAAGCTGGAAGGACTTCCAAGGGCAGGACTGGTAACAGACTGACTATGTCTGAGACCAGCCCAGCAAAAAGTAGCAAGGATGTCTCCAGGAGAATGACCCCCACCATGACTTTTTTCAACCACAGCTACCCATGAAGTTATCTCCTAAAGTAGAGTGGAAGTTGTCATATGCCACTAATAGAATTGTCATATTGAAGTATTTGAGGATATTTGAATAAGCTTGTTTATTTAGGCAGCTAGGGGCATGGTAGATAGAGTTTAGAAGTAAGAGTTCATATAGACCTGAATTCAAATCCTGCCCCCGACACTTAGACTCTATGTGACTCTTGGCAAGTCACTTGGAATCTTATGACCTCAGTTTCCTACTCTGTAACTTGCAGATAATAATAACTGTAGGGTTATTATGGGGCTCAAACGGGCTTAGAAGTGCACTAAGACTTTTGGGACACCTTGAACCTAAAGCACATTGTCAAATTTAAAGTTACTGTGCAGTATAAATATCAGCTATTATCGTGAGATTGACCAAAGGGTCATGTTTTTGTCCATAGCCACTCTCCAAGACTTTCTGCTAAGTTATAGAGGAGTTGGTTGCAACTTCTGTTGGTGGAGGGAGCGTCCACATAGATGAAATCCCATATCCTTGAAATAGTGAAGTCTTTGGTAACAGGATGAGAGGGAGGTAGAAGGGGAAGGAGTTTGCTGCAAACACACTGACTTGAGAGCCAGAAGCCTGGGGGCTGAATCTGGGCTTAGCTCTTGTTATTAACCAAGAGTCACAACTCCAAAAGACTTGAGTAATAACATCTTTATTACAAGAGAAAGCAGCATGCATGCTGGGTCCCCTCTTGTACAGAGACCAAAAGGGGCCCCTTCACACTGACTGCCTTGGGCAAATTATTGAACTTGGTGTGCCTTAGTTTCCTCATCTGTAAAATGAAAGGGTCAGACCAAATGATTTTGAAGATTCTTCTTCCAGCTCTAAATCGACGAAAACTATAAAATGCCAGGCTGAGTTGTTTACTCTCACTCTCTAAAATAACATGTCATAGAATGTTAGGGCTAGAGAACAACTCAGAAGTCCAATGAACTCCAAACTTTTTTTTATCACAAGTTAGCGATCATTTATTCAGTTGTTTTTCATCCGTCTGACTCTTTATGAGCCCATTTGGGGTTTTCTTGGCAATATATTGGAGTAGTTTGCTATTTCTTCCTCCAGTTCATTTTATAGATGGGGAAACTGAGGCAAAGAAGGTTAAGTGACTTGCCCAGGGTCACACAGCTACTGAGGCCAGATTTGAGCCCAGGAAGATGGGTCTTCCTGACTCCAGGCCCAGCACTTTGGGCACTGTGCCACTTAGCTGCCTCTATCATTTATTAACCACCTACTATGTTCCAGGCACTGTGCTAAGCCCTAGGTATATAGCAAAAGCAATGACATGACAGGCCCTGAGCTATCAGCACGATGAGGGAGACAACAGGCAAACTATGGGCAACAGAGATATTTACAGAAGAAACTGGAGATAATAAACTGAGGAAAAAGACTAACGTTAAGGAGGCCTGGAAAAGGCTTTTGGCAGAAGGTGAGGTTTCAGCCAGGAATGAGGAGGGCAAAAGTTCCAGGATGTCAGGGGAAAAAAGATGAGCCAGTGTCCACAATATATGTATTTTACTTAAATGCTATACTTCTGTTACTGTGCTAATAGCTATGCACATTGTGACGAAATGAAAAATTTTAAATTGTACATTTAAAGATGGTAATTTTGGTAAATGTATGCATTAAAATTAGAATTTTTATTTTTAACTACAATTTTCTTAAAGATAAGGTAAAGATAACAATGATAACATTTGATTCTAGAGTCAGCTGGCGTTTCCTGAATGAGGACTCCCAGGGTTTAGATCAGCAGTGTAAGAATGCTAGTTGGTGACTGTTGACAAGAGAACAGATTGGAAGCAGGGAGAGCTCTGAGGCAGGGACACCAGTTAGGTGGCTACTGTAGTACTCCAGATGAGCTGAGGACCTGAAGGAAGACAGTGGCCATTCCAGTAGAGAGAAGGGGATGAAGAGATGTTGTATCTGACAATGAAACGTGCACATAAAATAGTAAGTGAGGGTAAGCAGTTAAAAATGACAACTCTAGGGGATTAGAAGGATGATGGTGCCCTAGGCAGAAAGTTTGGAAAAGAGGTGAATTTGAAGAGAAATCCATATAAAGAATGTGATCTCCTCAGTTATATGGAGGGGAGAGGAAAAGAGCACATTGCCGTCTGCCTCTATGGAATGAACCATAGCTGGGAAATCATAGGTCTCTGAGGCAGACATTTCTGAATATATATAAAAATATCCCCACACAGATCGACTGATTGATTGATTGATAGGATCAATAGACATTATTTTTCTCAAATTATTCCCTTAAAGATCTCCCTCCCTTCTGGGCCCCCAGTTGCTGACATTTGTCTGAATCTTGACAACCTTATGCTAGGAAAATTTTCTGAAAAATAACATCTTTTGGAAGTGGGGAGGGCTTGAGTCAAAGGAGGACAATGGAGGGATACAGTAAGCTGTCCTTAACTAGCGGTCTGTGCGTTTATCATCCATTCTGACAGGTACCCAGTAAGAGCTATCTATAGCAGCGGCAGTACCTGCCAAAGACTGTGATTCCCTCCAAAATGGCCAGCCTCTTAACTCAGCACATGGAAGTCTCCCCTCCTCCCTCCCGTTGACTAACAGCTCTAATATTGACTTTGGGCAGCCAACTCCTGAAATAGCTGGCCAGGGGAAGACTTTGGGCGGCCCCCACTCCTCAGGCCATAAACTTTCCTCACTGGCTTCAGGCCAACCTTTAGTCAGTCAGTCAGTGAGCAACGAGGGAATGAACAGGTTTGGGGTCTAAACCCAAAAGATTCCTTTTGGTATAAAGATGGTTGGGCATTGACTCCAACTCTTCTGCTTGGCTTTAAGGGCCATCAGGACTCTGCCACAGCCTTCCTCACCCATTCCTAGCCAACCTTCTTTTCCTCTGCTCCTCATTACATATCTCCAGACATCAGAGGGATGTCGTTGAGTCATTTCAATCACGTCCCACTCTTTATGGTTTTCTAGGCAAAGACACTGGAGTGGTTTGCCATTTCCTTTTCTAGTCCATTTTATAGATGAGAAATTGAGGCAAACAAGGTTAAGCAACTTGCAGAAAATGACTGAGGTCACATTTGAACTCAGGAAGATGAGTCTTAAATATGAAGGCCAAGGGTGTAGGGTCCATGGATGTCCATCAGCCCATTTCCTCCACCTTGGGTTTTTTGTTTTCTGAGATCCCTATCCTTACAGCGCTGTTGTTGCTGTTTTTTCCCTCGTAGATTGTTCTCAGAGCTCTCCCATTCGGAAACAATCTGTCTTACTTTACAGAGCTTCCTCTCTAAACTAAGCAGTCTCACTAAAAATTCCTTTAAGTTGGTCACCACTCTACTATCCCTTCCAGCCTCTATTTGTCCTGATCAGAAAATTCCTTCTCCCTACCAGAAGTCCCTTTCTGCTCTTCTTAGGAAATCACCACAAACACATTCAGGACAACCTTCCTCTGGCCTTGGGTAAATTGCTTGTCTTTCAAAACCCCACATTTACATATTATATAACTAATTCACTTTCAAAGACCTCTCTTCTTCCTAGTACCCTTAAATAATCATCACTCTTTTAAAAAATGAAGGAGTTTTTAATAAAAATAATTGGGGAGAAGTTAAATGAATTTCCCCAAGGTCACACGGGTGGTAAATAGTCAAACTTGGATTCTAAATTCAATTCAATTCAATAAACATGTATTAGCCTACAGCAAGCCAGGCACCTAGCTAAGTCCTGGGGATCCAGAAAAAGAAAATCAAGAGACAGCCTCTGCTCTCAGGGAGTTTACAGCCTTAAGCACGGGAGACAATATACAAACAAATATATACAAAGCAATATATACAGGATAAACAGGAAATAAATAAAAGAGGGAAGGCCCTGGGATTAAGAGGGGTTGGGGAAGGCTTCCTGCACAAACTGAGATTTTAGTTAAAGGATGCCAGGGAGGTCAGTAGACAGAAGAGAGGCAGCTTGGGGGACACCTAGAAAGAATGCCCAGAGCCAAGAAATGGAATCCTCCTCATGGAACAGTCTGGAGGCTGGTGTCACTGGATTGAAGAGTACTCTTGGAGGGTGTAAGGCCTAAGAAGACTTGAAAGGTAGGAGGAGGTCTGGGTTATGAAGGACTTGGAACAACAGAGCTGGAAGCAATAGGAACCATAGGAGTTTACTGGGGTTGGGGTTGGGAGGAGCGGGGTTCCATGGTCATACTTGCAATTTAGGAACCTCTCATGAGTGTGTGAACTGAGGATGTTTTGGAGTAGGGAAAGACTTGGGGCAGACAGACCCACCAGCAGGCTATTATAGTAATCTCAGTATGCTGTGATGAGGGCCTGTACTAGAGTGGTGGTGGTGCAAAAGGAGAAGAGGGGTGCTGCCCAATGAAATCCACAGGCTTTGGAAGCCTGTGAGCGGGGAGAGATGGGGAGGAGTCAAGGGTGACAGCCTGAAGGAAGACAGTGCTGCCTTCTATTTTAACTAGGAATGTAAACTGGAGGGTTGGGGGAAAGACCGTAGATTCTGTTTTGGACAAGTTGCATTTCTGTTGCCTGCTGGTCTGAGATGTCTAAAAGGTATTTGGACATGAAAGCTGGGAAGTCAGCAAAGAGACTGGGGCAGGAAAGGCAGATTAGAGAATCGATTGCCTAGAGATGACATTTGAATCTGATGCTGATGAGGGAGAAGAGGGCCCAGGACAGAACCCTGAGGGACACCTATGTTGGCTCCATATCCAGTCAATGCCTTTTTTCCCACCATACTTTTGTTACCCTGTCTCCTCCTGGGAGTTTCATAGGTTTTCCCTGACTCTCCCTTCTGGATTTCCCTTCTTTCTCCCTTAACTGACCATGAGGTATAACTAAAGTATGTATTTTAGTACTTATAATTTTCTGTAGGTCATAGAGTCTTTAGTCTAGAGTTGGTAAGAAACTCAAGATGCCTTTTCATCCAACCCCTTCATTGATGAGGAAAGTCAGACTCAAGGGGTTTAGCCTAGAGTCATCCAAGTAATGAGAGAGGTAGAATAAATTGAATACTTACGACAAAATAAAATGTAAAACTACATTCACTTGTTTTTTCACTTTTATGGCAGTTGAATTGACAGATTTTTAAAAAATAGGTTCCCCATCCATCTTGGCTCTTCCACTTATTAATTTAATTCAATGCAATCAACATTTAGTAAGTGCCAGAGATACTTAGCCTTGGGGTGCTAGGCTCCCAGCACCATCCAGCTGAGTCTGCAGGGTAAGCCCCTGGTCACAGAAAAGGACACAGAGGGGGAGGGGGAAAGGGAAAGAGGGGAGGCCGGAAGCGTGTTTGCACGTTGTTGCCAGCCCAGAAAAGACCACTGGCCACCAGTAACCACTAGGTCACCCCACTCCGTTAATTATTTACTATTTATTCTGTGCACAGCTTGCTTTGCATATGTTTACTTGCACGCTGTCACCCCCAATTGAGGTCAAGGACTGTCTTTTACCTCTTTGTATCTAGCGCTTAGCACAGTACCTGGCATATAGTCGGCGCATAATAAATGCTTATCGAATTGAAAAGACCCTTGAACTTATCCTGCCACAAAAGTGCAAGGACGATGCAAAGTGTAAACTTTGTGAAATGCAAAGTAAAGAAGCCCAGACTGCAGAAAGGAAGGGAGATTTATCCGTTAAAAGAAAAAGGGTGAAGTTAAAAGTAATTGGAGAATGCGGGCATCGATCCCGCTACCTCTCGCATGCTAAGCGAGCGCTCTACCATTTGAGCTAATTCCCCGCCCGGCGGAGCGCTTTTTAACGCTTCCCCCTAGGGAGCGCGGACCACGGCTGTGATTGGCAGGGGCCGCCGCCGGGCCACGCCCCCTTTTCTTTTCCCTCCGGAACTAGTTTTCACTAAACTCTTTTTTAAAAGAGGAGCTAAAAAGTTAGAGCCTGTCCTTCGAGCCGGAATCGAACCAGCGACCTAAGGATCGCCAAGGAGCGCGCCTCTACAGTCCTCCGCTCTACCAGCTGAGCTATCGAAGGAAGCTGCGCGATGGGGCCCAGGACGCCTCTAAGAAGCTGCGCCCCGCTTCCTCCCGCGCTCCCGACCCGCCTTGGGCGGGGGAGGGGAAGCAGCGCGCCTCCGGCCTCCTCCCCACCTCCCGCCTCGCCCTCTCTAGCCTCTCGCTAACTTTCCCTAGCTAGGCCGAGTCCGGAGCCTAACTACGGGAGGACTTGGCAGGGTCCGAGCTGCGGCGGAGGAGGGGGGTGGGGCTTTTAGTTTGGAGGGGGCTCCTCTTCCGGAGGGTGAATTTCCCACTAGGGGCTGTAAGGGAACGGATTATACTACAAACAGAGCACCTTGTAGGAGGACCCCCCATTCTCTCTCGTTCCCGCTTCTCCTCGGCTCTCCATTTCTCTCTCTCTGAGCGTCTATCTCCAGCTTTTTCTGTGTCCGCGTGTCCAGGCTGTCTGTCCCCTTTTCTCTCCCTCTGTGTCTGTCTCGTTCTTCCGTCTCCCTCTCTGTCTCCGCCTCTGCCTCTCCGTGTCTTTTCTGTGCTTTTCTTCTCTTTCTCTAGTCTCTCTGCCTCCGTCGTTATAGGTATAGTGTCCTGATCCACCTTTTGTATGTTTTTAATGATCAGTCATTTTTTTCTCTTTCCCCCGTCCTGGGAAACAAAAGAACAAAATATAAGTAGACACAAGGTCATCTGACGAATGTATAAATTGAAAATTGTAAGAATCAGGAAAGGGGTCGAAGTCTTTCCAAAAACAGTCTCCTTCGAGCCGGAATCGAACCAGCGACCTAAGGATGTCTCACGCATGCGCTTCCCACTACAGTCCTCCGCTCTACCAGCTGAGCTATCGAAGGGACCCGGTCCGCAGGGGCGCCCCCGTGAGACTCAACTCTTAATAGCGGGGGTGAGCCCACGAGTTCCCGAAGTCTGGTGGGAAATCGCTTCTCGGCGCTTGCGTACACCTACCTACTCACCGGCCCGAGTCCCGCCGAGGCCCCGCAGTCCCGCTCCTCTTTCGCGGTAAAAGCGTGGACCCCAGCCCCGAGCCCGCTCCCGCCGGCGGCCGCAGCGCGGCGCCCCGCGCACGCCCGCTCCCGCCCCCCACGCGGCCAGCCCATTGGTAGGCGGCGCCTCCCGCCCTCCTCCAGTTTGTGTAGACGCCCTCCCCCTCCCGCCTCGCGTAGGGCCAGTGGCGCAATGGATAACGCGTCTGACTACGGATCAGAAGATTGTAGGTTCGACTCCTACCTGGCTCGGGACGCATTTTTTGGTTTTAATTTCTACCTGGCGTGGAACAGAGTGGGAAACTGGAGAGTCTCCGTTTTCGCTCCTTCCTAACCGCGTGGGACGCTTAACTCTATCTCTGTACCGCGGTTCTGTATAGCGCGATACCGTCCTCACACCCTTCCGGGCCCGGCACGTGGCGGGCGCTTCCCAGACGCGTGCTCCCGGGCCGGGCCCACGTGCCCTCGGGCTGCAGTCCTGGGGGCTCGGACCGGGCTCCCGGCGGATAGGCCGGCCGAGGAGGGGTGCGGGGTGCGGTCCCCGACTCCCCTCTGCGCCTTCTCACCCGGCCCTCCGTGTCACCCAAACACAGATGTACCGATGTCCTCCGTGAGGCCGCCCCGCCTGCCCTGGGTCCGAGGCCCCGGGTCTCCTTTCCCATTACAGAGTGCCCATGGCGCCGCGTGTTCAAGCGCGCCTGCCTGCGCCCCTCGCGGAGGCCGCCTTGGCGGTGGCACACACATTTATAGACAGCACTTCTGGTTTGTACCCTACCTTGGGGGTAAGAGACGGGAACTCTACGATAAGGCCGAGGTCATTTTCCTGAAACATATTTTTGGGGGAGTAATTGCTAGATTATAAATTTGCAATGAAATCTTCCAGGTCTTTAAAATCCACCTATTTAAAAGTTACTCTTTTTTTTTTAATCTCATCTACTTAAGTCACAATTTAAAATTTTCTTCTTTTCTGTAAATGGATGCTAATGAACAGTCAACGATTTTTAAAGCAGAGGTTGGTAAACCTGGCTGTCTCTTTTCCAGACTGAACACCGCTAGACTTCCTCCATTCTGTTGCTCCCTTGGCACTCTGCTCTAGTCTCATTTTCTTCCTACCACAGCTCTGACTCATGCGGGATGAGGTCACTGAACTTGACCCTTGACTCCCTATCCCATTCATTCATGCCATGCCCAACCTAGCCCTGGATGGCCCACCCCCTCTACCACCTAGCTGCCAAGGAGCCTGGAATTCACACAGCTCTGTACAGGCTGGCTCCGCTATAGGTTTGTATTGTATAAGCTAAATTTGGCCTTCCTTGCTGTGGAACACTGTATTTCCTCTTCCCTGATTGACTACCATACTCTATGAAATGGCTATTCTAAACCTTTCTTCTCATAAACCTTCCCTATATCATTCCCTTCTCCTCACCTCCTGACAAAATGGAAACCACTCCTCATGGGTTTCCTCTACCTTATTCCTCACCTTAAAAGCTCTGTTAAGTCATTCAGTTATGTCTTTCTTCTGCTACTGCATCTAGTCTATGAGAAAAATATTACCTTTTTTGCCAAGGCCGAACTCTCTGCTCCTGCCGTGCATCTCATCATTTTAAGTAAAATCACTGTCTTCACCCTCACTCACCTTCATTGTCTCCTGGCTGCTTCCCCATTGCCCAAAAACATTACCAAGTTTCTCCTCTCCTTCCCAAAGCTTCATATGATCTGCCATCTCTTCTAACTGGTTTATGATGTGCCCCTCTTGTATCTAGGTTATGGACCTGTTTGGAGCTTATTATGCTTTGTAGTGTGAGGTAGTGGTCGAAGCCCAATTTTAGTTGTTTTTAGAGTTTTCACAGTAGTTTTTATTCACTAGTGAGTCTATAGCCTCATAGATGGGAGTCTATTAATTTATTGAACACTAAGCTATCTATGCCTATTCACTTCATCTCTTCCACAGATATGTATTTTTTAACCAGTGTCAAATAGTTTTTGATGATTCCTATTTTGTAGTATAGTTTGACATCTGGTCCTGCTAGGACCCCTTTCTTCTTGATTTTTTCATTATTTTCTTTGAGAATCTTGATCTTTTGCTTCCCCAGGGAAATTTTATCTTTCTAGCTTTGTAAAATAACCTTTCATAAGCTGATTAGTATGATATTTAATAAATAAACTTAGGTATCACTATCATATTATTGTAATTACATTGTTACAGTCCAACCACGAGCAATTAACACTTCTGCAATTATTTGGGTCTGTCTGTATTATTTTTAAACTTATTGTCATGTAATTCCCATATGTACCTTATTGGGGGGACTCCCAAATATTTTATATGTTCCTTACTCATTTGATAAAATTGCTTCTATCTTTTCTTGCTAGCTTTAATTGATCATATAAAAAAATAAAGATTTATGTGGGTTTATTTTGTAACTTACTATTTTGTTGAGGTTCTTGTTTAATTAGTTTTAGTTGAATCTTTCGGGTTCTCTGAGTAGCCCATAACATCATCTGCAATCTTCTTTGCCTGTATCTATTCCCTCAATTTGTTTTTCTTATCTTGCTTTACCTTTGTTGGAAAGACCTCTAGGGTTCTCTACAGATAATGCTGGTTCTTCATTTTAGGTACATACTGTTAACTATAGTAAGGAAAAGTCCATTTCTTCTGATGCGTTTAAGTTGTGCACTTTTTTTCAAAACAGGAGTTCTAGTTTGACAAAAGCCTTTTTAGCATCTATTGATACATGCAATTCTTGTCTTTCCTATTAATTTAGCCTATTATAGCTTATATTTTAAAAAATATATTAACCTTGCATTCCTGGTATGTAAGTCCAACCAAATTATGTTTTATAATATTTTAAGATATTTCTGCAGGGTTTTTACTAATATTTTACTCAAATTGTTTGCACTGATATTCAGTAGGGATATTGCTCTATAGTTCTCTTTCTCTGTTTTGTTTCTCCCTGGCATATACATGCATACATACATACATATGTGTATATATGTGTGTGTGTGTGTGTGTGTGTATATATATATATATCAAGAACATACTTGTTTCATAAAGGAATTTGGGAAGATTCTTTCTTTTCCTATTCTTGCAAACAGTTGTGTGGGAATTCCCACATTCAAACCTCCTCTTAGCCAAGTGACAAAAAGTTCATTGTAATACTTTAGCCAAAGCGGGCAAGGGTCCTTAGGGAACCTTTGAGATAATGAGGATGGTGCTGGAGTTTATATGGAAAAGGACAAGGGAAAGGATGCTAAGGATTCTAATTAGGTAATCTAGTCCAGATGTGTATGGGAGCTATGGATGAGAAAATGTAGGAAGTTTTGCAGAGATAATGATACCAGACATGGAGGGAGAAAGATAGTTTTTTTGTTTAGTTGCCAGAGACATGGACCTTAGGGATCTGGTCCTAGGCAGAGTCCTTGGGCCAGCCAGGAACAAAAATTCTTGGACCAGGCACCTTTGTGTCTGTTCTGATAAGAGTATGCACCAAGAGAAAATTTTCTCACAGAGCAAGGGACCTGCTGAGAAACTATGAGACTTCCAGAGACATTATCTTAAGACTGGGGTCCCAAGCACCCCAACAGTAGAATGTGATCGCTTCATTGTTTTAGGGCAATTTTCTCTCGAACTCTTTTAGAGAGGTGTACCTACTGACTGGGCCAAACTGGAAGTAGAGATTTATTAGCATGCTAAGAGATCAGATAATTAGCACATTCAGATTCCTGGTGTACAGATTTGTTTTTTATAACCTTTTGGTTCTGCTTGGAGCACAGAAACAATTAGCACTTTTCAAAAACTTAAGATGGAAAAGTAAAGCATTTCATAAAAGAGGGAGGGGCTGAGAAAGAGGGATAATCCAAGGCAGAAAAGGAAAGCTTTTGGAATGCCAGCAGTTTGCTCTGTTGTCAGAAAAGAAAATGTCCCTTGTTCAGGGCAAGATGCAAGGAGAACAGATCAAATGTTTTACAGTCGTGAAACTGCTTTCACTTACGATAAATTCCCACTTATGGTAAATAGCACTGAACTTAAAAGCATCCAGACAAATAGATCTTTTCTTACTATAGTTAGTAGTGTTGTGGATAGATCTGTACCCCAATATAGCATGGGGGTGTCATTGTATGGCTCTCAGGAAGGCAGAGTAGACATCTTCAGCCTCTCCTCCCTTCCACCCCTTCCAAGGAAGACTTTCATTCTTGCCAGGAGGGGAAGAAGAAGGTGGAGGACAGAAGATGACTGCCCTGCTCTCCTCAGTGAGAGTGGGAACCAGGCTAGAATTATATCTGTTACTCCCTTAAATATTATTTGTCTAAGGTAATGACTTTTTCTAGGTTCAGTCTAACTTCTGATCACTGTTTCATTATTGGGGGAAACTAGACCCCCAAACTTTACATCCAAGAATTGACCCCTTTCCCACCAAGTACCAATTCCACAATGAACACTCACATAGCAATTAGCCAAGAAACATATTTATCCAAATCATAGCAACACAGAAATCAGAGGAGGTATACATAGGAGGATGTATGCCAGATAATACAAAGTGAAGGAGCTCTCCCATTGGAAGCCAGGAAACTCGGCTTACCCAAGAAACAGCATCCCAGATCTCACCCAGGGGAAGTTCTTCAGAGTCTCCAGTGTAGCAAGTTAGAGACAGGGACATGATGAGACTGACAGCTCCCCTAATGCTGGCTTCTTCCCAGAGTCTTTTCCTTCTGCAGCCAGAAGTGGGGTTGGCATCCACCATCTTCTCTGCTGAAGCTGGAAGCCAGAAGCCCCCAAAGTCTGAAGAGATTCAGTGATTTTGAATAAGACTGGAGAGACTCTCCTCTCTCACACTCTCAACAACTCTACCCCCACCCCTGATCTCCACCAATAAGGAAAGAGTTCCAAACTCATGGGTTTTGGGACTAGAGTTACATTATCTATCTAAAAGGGAAGAGCTGGTTTTAGACAAAACTGCAGTCCAAGTAGTTGTTATGGTAGTGGATGGGACAGATATCTGCTTTACCATGTCCTTGCATAGAGCCTCAAGACTTTCTATTGTTAACATGGTGGTTAGGACATTTCTGCATTGTTAGCCAATTAAAATGTGGTAAAATGACTGCACTTGTCCTTTCTATTTCCCTCCCTTCCCCATCCCCATCCCCATTTTGCTCTAACCAATTGAAACAAATGTATTTACCCTAATAGGTTTTTCACGATTCCATTGTTTTCTTTGCAAGGTTTTTATTCAGCTCCGACCTTTTCATAAAGATGCTTAAAAGTCTTCATTACAGGTCCATTTTTCTTTTCTAGGATTATATCCAATTATGCAGCATAAGTTATTCTTGGTTCCAAGGCTTTATCTTTTGTCTTCTGTAATATTATATTTCAAGATTTCTTCTTCTTTGTAGTGGTTGCTGCTAAATCTTATGTGATCCTGACTTCAGTACTTGACTGACTCCTTGCTACTTGAACTCTTTCTGAATGCTTGCAGTATTTTTTCTCTAACTTGGAAGCTTTAAATTTGGGCTGTGACATTCATTTCTACTTTCAACTTGGAGTTTTTCTCAGGGAGTGGTCTGTGGATTTTCACTTTGCCCTCTGATTCTAATACACTGGGATAGTTTTTTATGATTTTTTTTTATAATTCTTTAATGATTTTTCATTATTTTTTAAAATACAGTGGCACAGTTTTTGTTATTGCTATTTGGCTATGGTTTTCAGAGAATGTCATGATTCTCAAATTTTCCCTTTTCAACTTGTTTTCCAAATCAAACTAGAAACACCTTGTTAGTAGATACTTTACATTTTTTATTTTTTCCCCAGTCTTTTGATTTTGTTCTAATATTTTCTGGCATCCTCGGAAGTCATTGAGTTCTGTTGGCTTCATTCTGTTTTTCAGAGAGTCTACTGCTTGGGTAAGGCTTTCTACTTTCTGTTATTCATCCTCTTACCTACTTTACTTAAAATGTCATTTACATTATACTTAATTTATTCCAGCAACTTTTTTATTCCTTATGTCCACAGAATCTCACACCCACCCCACCCCACCCAGATTTAGCTTATACTTGTAGAAGAATTAAGCTCTTATTTTGTGATTACCTCTTAGGCATCACTTAGATCATAGTATTTCTTCATTGTGTTTGATGCTTTCTTGTTTATATCATCAATCTAAATTCATAATTACTATTGTTTCTTTTTGGATATCTTGAACATCCATCTGGTGCAATTTTTGTTTTTCCCTATTTTGTTCTCATTTTATTTCATTTTTCAAATACTAGACATTTGTTTTCTCTCCTTCCCATTCTCCCATTTAAGAGGAAAAAAAAACCAAACCTAATATAAAAATATGATTAGACAAGGAAAACAAATTCCTCCACCGTACATGTCCAAAAATGTAGGCCTCGTTTTGTATCTTAAATCCATCACCTCTCTGTCAGGAGGTGGGTAACAGAAGTTGTCACCAGGCTTCCAGAACCATAGTTGGTAATTTCATGAATCAGAAATCTTGTTTTTAGCAGTCTTATCAAAAATCACTGCATTTCTTCAGACTATGGGGGCTTCTGGCTTACAGCTTCAGCAAAGAAGATGGTAGATGCCAACCCCACTTCTGGTTTGTGTTTAACAAATGATTTTACAATGTTATTATTGTGTAGATGGTTCTCCTGGTTCTGCTCCCTTCAATCTACATCAGTTCATTCAAGTCTTCACAAGTTTTCCTGAAGCCCTTCCCTCCAACATTTCTTACAGGACAATATTCTTCCATCATATTCATGTACCATCACTTGTTTGAGAATTCCTCAGTTGATGGGTTATCTCCTCAGTTTCCAATTCTTTGCTACTAGGAGAAGAGCTGCCATAAATATCTTTGTACATTTGAGTCCTTTTCATTTTCCTTTGATCTCTTTGGAGGATAGATCGCTGGATCCCACTGGATGACAATGTTATGACTTTGGGGGTATGGTTCCAAACTGTTTTCCATAGTGTCTGGACCAATTCACCACACCATCAATAGTGCATTAATGAACTTGTTTTCCCATAACGCTTCCCACAAAATTCCCTCCAACATTTGTCATTTTTCTTTTTTTAAGATTATTTTTACAATTCTGTCAAGAGATGATATGCATGAGTGTAAGGTAGAACCTCCGCATTGCTTTAATTTGTATTTCTCTGATTATTAGTTATTTATAGTACTTATTCATATAACTATTGATAACTTGAATATGTCCTTTGAGAACTGCATATTTATATCCTTTGGCGGGGGAAGGGGGAGGAGGAAGAGGAATCAGCATTTATTAAGCATCTACTATGTTCCATGCATTGTGCTAAGTACTTAAGAAATATTATCTCAGTTGATCTTCACAACAGTCGGTGAGGTGGTATGAATGGTTCTTATTATATATTGGAAATGAGACCTTTAATAAAGAAGCTTTTGGCAAACAAATTTCCCCCCTTTGGTGTGAATTACCATCTACAAGGGTTTCTCCTTTCTTGCTCAGTATGGAGTAAACTAAACAGAGATAAGCTATTTCCAAGCCCTGATTATCTAAGGAAGCTAAAATTCAAGTTCCACCTCATATAACTTTCTGGTAGCCTCTTGTCATATTGAAGTGGCTTCCTATTCAACCAAAGACAGGAAAAGGCCCACACACATGGAATTAGAGCCCTTCAGACTTGGCAGTTGTCCCCAAGTACTGTATTTATGACCAGATGTGTTTCCATATGGAGACACAGGGAGGGGAGAAACAGTTACCTTAATTAATTGCTGGAATACCCTCTTTGAATATCTTTTCTATGCATTGCTAAGTAAACCTCTTTTTGTGAACTTTTGTATGACTTTTGGGGACCTAATTTCATTCCAACATCAAACTTAAACTAAGAGGGTAAACTAAGGGTATTGGCTTGAGTCAGATCTGCCCTAATACACAGTTTAATTCCGTTTTCATTTTACCTTCTTTGGTTTTGTTTGTAAAAAAATTTAATTTTTTACAATCAAAGTTATTCATTTCATCTTATGTGATCCTATCTTTTGATCATAAACTCTTTCCCTATCCATAGATCTGAAAGAAGAAATTTCTTCTTTGTACCCCTTATTTTTATGATTTTATGGTTTTTTATATTTGTCATATATCCATTTGGAAATAATCTTGGCATATGGTATGAGATGCTGGTCTACACCAAATTTATGCCAGATTTCTTTCCATTTTTCCAGCAGCTTTTGTGGAATGTGGAGTCCTGACCTTGTAGCTGGGGTCTTTACATATAATGGTGGGTAAGTGATGAAAAATGAAAAATATGACCATGCGTATCTTCATGTTTTACGTTCCAAGAAGACAGAAGAATTTGAATCACTATGAAGCTCTAATTTAGGATAAAGTCCAGTGGATTCACTTTGGAAAGTCCATTGTAGTCAAAAACTAGATATGTCTGTCCATCTAGAGTTGCAATTTAATCATCCTGCATATATGTATGCCACGCAATTCATCCAGAAAGAGCTAAGCAAAATCAAAGTTAGAAATCTAACCTCTGAAAGTAAACTGAAGGAATAGGAATTTAAAAATAGAGGTATATTTGCTTCTATATATCATATAACTAATCTGTTCTGTAGACCCTTCTGCTTTTTAATCAATATAAAATTGTTTTGACAATCACTGTGTTATAGTATAGTTTGAGGCCTGTTTCTTCCCACTTTTTCATTATTTCCCTTGAGATTCTTGATCTTTTGTTTCTCCAGAGAGTTATTTTTTCTAATTATAGAAAGCAATCCTTTGGTATTTTGATTGATACAGCATTGAATAAGTAAGTTAATCCTGGTAATATTTTTATTATATTAGTTCTGTCTACCCATAAGTAATTAATATTCCTCCAGTTATTTAGATATGCTTTTATTTCCATAATGTGTTTTGTAGTTGTATTCATATATTTCTTACATGTGTCATGGTGGGTAAATTCTCAAATGTTTTTTACATTATTAATTATTTTGAACGGAATTTCTCCATCTCTTCCTGCTGAGTTTTATTGGTAGTATACAGAAGTACTGATGAGTTATATGATTTTATTTTTATCCTGCAACTTTGCTGAAATTATTGTTTCAATTAATTTTTAGTTAACTCTGTAGGGTTCTCTAAGTATAAACAATCATTTCATCCACAAAAAGCAATAATTTTGTTTCCTTTTTACCTATGCTCATTCTTTTGATTTTCTTCTCATCTTATTGCTATAGTTCATATTTCAAGCACAATATAACATAGTAGTGGTGAAGATGGATATCCTTGTTTTCCTCCTTAACTTTTGGAAAGGTCTCTAGTGTATCTCCATTATACATAATGCCTTAGTGTCTTTTGTTGTGGGAAAGCCAGGCTCTTCCATGACATTTTTACATTGCCATTTTAAACAAAAGGTTTTTTTTAATACTCATAACTCTTCCATTATATCCATATACCATTTTGTCCTTCCATTCCCCAATTGATGGGCATGTATTTATGTCCTCTTCTTTCAGAGCCAAGATTTTAATCTAAGTCCTCTGAAACCAAATTCAGCACCCTTGTACAAGAATGCCTCAACAAATCAGTCATATGGGAAGAAGGAAACAGAATGGATGGATAACCTGAACCGGGTACTGGTCCCTACTAAAAAACATAATCAGGGAACAAAAGGATAACTTAGTATACTGAACAAATTTCTTGTGGAGCAGATGGAAAAATAAGGATAAGAATCATCCAGCATGAGAAAGTATGATAAGATTGTGATCTGAGTCAGTAGATTTACCTACACTGATGAGGTCATGGATTCACTGAAATATCATTTGTGAGGATAAAGAGAAAAAATAGAGATTCATGGCAAATTGTGAGAAATAGACATCTACTTTGCTGATTTCATCATCTAATCTAAGATAAATAGGTTGACGTTAGTAAGCTGGAGGGAAAGAGGCTTCACACACTGTCATCATCATCTTCACCACTAATTAGTAGTTATTAAATGTCACAATCTAAGGGTGTTATTTGAGCATTACTCATATGTGTTAATGAATAACTCTCTTTGACTTCATCTGATAGTTCAAGCAGATGAACAGTCTAGTGCACAGTCAGGCATGGAAATTGAAGCCAAAGACTGGCCATTTGATTGCTTGGCTATTCCTAACGTGGACTTAGTGCTATGCACAAAGGCAGAGAGAGGAACTGGAGTTCTTGCACAGAAGGCAGCATTTATTAGCAGCATTTATCAATAACAATGAACTTCAGATATTCAAGTGTATTTGAAACATATAGATGACTTCAGCAGTAGGCCATAGATGAGAAACATTTGAAACATATTTAAATTAGGTGCTTAACAATACAGTAATTCAGCTGTTCTGACAATCTTCCTACTGTCCCCTTCCCCCAACTGCAAGATCACCACCTCCACCATTACCATCACCACTACCACGTCTCTCCAGGCAAACTAATTATCCCTCAGCTGGTCGACTTGACCAGTTAATAGTGGGAATTCTTTCATCCCACCTCCACCCTAACAGAATTCCCAGATATGCACGTGGCCCCTGCAAAACACACTCAGGAAAGAAAAGTGAAGTTACTATTTCATCTTCAAATTTAAAAATATAAATATCATTAATTCACATTTAAATAATGATTTGTTTTACATAGTACTCTACCTTCTTCCCTATTTGTGCATAAACCCACTAAAGCCTTCCATAGTTACACTAACTCCATAAGGCAGTAGAGGAATTTCAGGAGAACCTGTGTGTGTGTGTGTGTATATCTCTCTCTCTCTCTCTCTATATATATATATATATAGATATATATAGATATATAGATATATGTATGTATGTGTGTATGTGTGTACATTTACATATATGTATGTGTATATGTGTGCATATATGTATACATATGTGTATATACATAAAGAAGAAATCAGAGTAACCTCCTGGACCCTGAAACTATATCTCAGTAACCTTTCAGCCTAAGAGTATCACATTAGAGTTAGGAAGGAACCAAGAGATCATTTATTTCAATACCGTTCTTGTTACCTTTGTGGAAATTAAGATATGTGTGTGGCTTAGGCCGAAGAGTTGGTTATCAATAAAGTCACGATAAGAACTCATTCCATATTCCATGCTTTCCATTATGCAAATCTCTCCAATTTGCTTAAAGGGAGCCTGTAAAGTCTTAAGTTGCAGCCTATGCATGGGCCAGAAACTCAGGATCATTATCACTTACAGAAACTTTAAGTGCAGGCCTCATTAAGTGCCTTTAAATCTTTTAAACTTCATTTTAGCACTTGTACTATTCAGGATTTAGAATTTTATTACCTTATACCAAAACAGTTGTTACCTTTTTATTGTTATGAAAAGAAAATCTTCTGGGAGTTTTATCTTAATTTGTTTCTAAAAATACCAATTAAGAAGCAAAAAAAAAAAAATACTAAGTGTCACATCAAGGCTATTTGTCCTTGTATCCCTGGAGCCAAGAACATGTATGGGCCAGTTGTGGAGTATACTTGTTGTTTTGGGGGTTTGTTTTTTTTTAACATAACGAGGCAAAGGGATGATTCTACTCATTTTGTTGAATTGCTTATGTGTTCAGTAGGGACCCCTTTCCTCTTGACTACACGCTTCAGTGGTGATGATACAGGCAGACACTTCATAGAGTGAGAAGGGAGGCTCTCCTGGCTTAGAGTGAATGTCAGTGGTAACCCTGAGGGTCTTCCTCTCCCAGCTTGATTTTTTTCTTTTTTTCCTAATTAAAGGGGCCATTCCCTGACTGACTTCATAAAGAGGCCTATTCACTGAATAGTGAGGCATTACCTCACTCTGAGTGAGTACCTGAAAAGGCCTTAGCCTAAAAGGACCAGGTTCTCCCATTGCATCCTGGGCCATCTCCAGTAGTCCTGATGAATATTTGGCCACTGGAACCAGATGGCTCCGGAGGAGAAAGTGACTTTGCCTAGCTCTCTCTCAAATCAGAGTCAAGGCATCATCTCCCTGATGTCATGGTCCTCTTCGAAAACAAAGGACAAGTCCCACAGCAACCTGTAACTGACAGAATGCATTCATTCATTCAGCCTCACCGTTATTGATGTGCATACCTAGTTCTCAATACATCTGCTCTGGTCATTTTCACTGAATGTTCCTCAAGCATGGGCTATTTTCCCTTCAAATTCCAGCTAAAATGCTACCTTCGACCAGGAGGCCTTTTCCAATTCCTCTTAATTCTAGTGCCACCCCTCTGTTGATGATTGCTGATCTATATGTACACAGCTTGTTTGTACATAGTTATATGTTGTCTCCCTCATTAGATTCTGCGCTCCTTGAGGGTAGGGACTGTCTTTACCTTTCTTTGTATCCTTAACACTTAGTGCAATCCCTGGCATATACTAGATGATTAATGTTTATTGACAGACTGCATCATACCAGAAAGAAACTGTTACAACAGTGAAAGTTAGGGCAGTGGGGTGGTGCAGTGAATGGAGTGCCTGCCCTGAAGTCAGGAAATCTCATCTTCCTGAGTTCAAATTTGGCCTCAGACACTTACTAGCTGTGTCATCCTGGAC
Organism: Bettongia penicillata ogilbyi; assembly: GCA_023548195.1. Taxonomy (NCBI): domain Eukaryota; kingdom Metazoa; phylum Chordata; class Mammalia; order Diprotodontia; family Potoroidae; genus Bettongia; species Bettongia penicillata. Next base: position 1,584,117 of record JAJHZJ010000624.1, on the reverse strand, counting down.
AAGTCACTTAACCTTATTTGCCTCAGGTTCCTCATCTGTAAAATGAACTGGAGAGGAAATGACAAACCATTCCAGTATCTCTGCCAAGAAAATCCCAAATGAGATCATAAAGAATCAGGTACAACTGAAAAATGATTAAAAGTCAGTGGAATCTTGGTCTACCTCTTTCTTGAATTCATAGGCCAAATTTTCCTAATTTGCTATCATTCCAACTTCCTCCTCTGGGCCCAGGGGTTCTAACATAGAGAAAGCAAAGATACCCCTGAACCCAGAGGAAGCTAAAAACTCAAGAACTTGAGTTAACATTGACCAGCAGGGGGCAACACATAACCAAATTGCTAGCTAGCCTTTTCCCTTCCCTAGGGAAGTGTGGAAGGGGTATGTGATAGCTGAAATTACCTGTGGATTAGGAAGTGTACAGTCTGGTGAGCCAACTACAGGATGTACTAGCCAATGTTTACTCATTTCAAAAGAAATGTCAACAGTGAACTATATCTAATATGGACCCACAGAACTCACAGCAGTGCAGTTGTGAAAGCGGTATATTTCAAAGGATGTGCTTTTAAGAGATTTTTGTGTTTTTCCAAGTTATATGAGGACTGTGTGCTTATAAAATTCTATTACACTTACGGATAGTGGCGATATATACAGAGTCATAAGGTGATATGCTATGCTTAGATAACACCATTAATTTTCCCAAGCACAAGACAGACAGTCGTGCGTTCTGATAGAAAGGCAGATGGACTCTGAAGATTTGGATTTGCCTTTTGGCTCAACTGTTTGACCTTAGAGAAGTCAGTTAGCTTCCCAGGGCCAGTTTTCTCATCTATAAGATGATAACAGTGATGTTTGCCTTGCCTACCTAACTTTCTATTTGTTAACATTGCTTAGTAAACTCCAAAGCACCATATAAATGTGACCTATTACTATCTTATCTATTGTCAAAACGTCTCTTGATCCTACAAGTGGGCAGGGTTGGATCTAAAGCCTAGGTCTTCTGATTCCCCAGCCCAAGGGTCCTTTTTTTATATATATACACACCTACCTTACTCGAGCTAAAACATTTCCCTTATGAACCTAGAAATAAAATAATGTGTATTTAGCAACTGAATGTAGATACCATTGGGGAGAAATGATAACAAGTGAGATATTTCATGTTTAAAGGAACAATTTTTTTCGAGAAAAAAAATTTAAACTCTTTTAAAACTATACATTTTTACTCCTACACCATTTTGGAGACTATTTTTGTCCCCTGCTCATTACTTCCCTCCCACTTCTCCTGCTGAAATATGAATGAAAATAATTGAATCAGAAAATGGACAGAACTTCACTCCCTAAGATAGATACTCCCTCCCCTAATATGTATAACTGAGCTTTTCTTTCTTCAAAATGAAACCAGTTCAAAAACAAACCAAAAAATGAGATTTGTGAAATTTAGGGCCTGAAAGTAAGCATTTCTGTCTCCGCCTGTGTCCTCAAGCCTTTACATATCTCTGGCATGTGTCTTTCTTGTTTCTAGCTAATTGAAGACCTCAAAGCCCCTGCATGTGGCAGGTTACTTTACAGCAAATTCTAAGTCATGGCTCAAAATAATTGACCCAACTGATATAGCAAAGTAAGTGGAGGGGCTGAAGGAGGGAGAGAGGGGAGAAACCAAACAGCAAATATGTATTTACAAATCTCAATTTTTGAAATGGTCATTTAGACCTTTCAAATTTTAAGAGGATGCTTTGTGGGGGTGCCCTTTAACCATGTCCTTATATTACTCTGCTGCTGGAAAGTCAGTGAAAGCCATCTATCTACCTGCTAGCTACTTGCTGTTAAGGTACAAGCTTCAAGTGCTCTACCCTCAACAATAATCTGCAATGATGTCATGAACACATTGCAACCCAGAGTCACTAGGGGTGAGTTGGGAAATACCTCTGGCTACAAGGGGTCATGGGAGAATATGCTGCTGACAAACTTTTCTTAAATTCTCTCCTAAACGTGTTCCTTTATCATCACTGGTTGTTCTTGTGACTGCATCAGTTAGAGGAAAAGAAAGATGCTCCCTTCACAGATGACCAGTTTTAGCCTTGGGGCTGGCAGAAGTTATGGTTCAGTGAGGGCACACTGGTCTTTAACACATGCCAGACCCCAATAGTCAGAAGGGTGAGGAGTGAGGGGAAACACAAAGATCACTCTTCAGGCCTTCGCTTGTCTAAATGAATCTGTTTCATTAGAAAATCTACTCAAAGAGAGTCTGCATGCTTAGAAAATTACATTGCAAACCACCTGTGCCTAACCTCAAAATAAAGCATAAATGAGAAAGGGATTGGGGTTTTGCAACATGGTTGGGGCTCTTTCCTTCGGGAACACCTCTGCTTGCCAGGCGATTGCTGCTGCTTCCAGAAGGACCTATGAACTTGAACATGCTGGTCATCTAAGACTCTGTGGTGTAGCTTCGGGTTTCTCTGATGAGTTGGGTTTTCTCATTTGCACAGGTAGGCTGGAGGGTGATGGGGAAGTCTGCCTCTAAAAGAAATAAAGCAACATCCTTTTCATTAGATTTCCTTTCAAGGACAAATGATAGATGTATTTCAAGAGAAATCAATTATATATATATATGTATATACACACACACACACACACATATATAAAATATACATATATACATACATTAGATATAGGGGCAGCTAGGTGGTGTAGGGGATAGAGGACTGGGCCTGGAGTAAGAAAAACCTGAGTTCAAATCTGACCTCAGGCATTTACTAGCTGTGTGACCCTGTGCAAGTTATTTAATCCTGTTTGCTTTGGTTTCCTTACCTGTAAATTGAGCTGGAGAACGAAATGGCAATCTACCCTTAGCTCCCCCAAGTATCTTTGCCCAGAAAATGACCTCAAAAAAAGGTCATGAAGGCTCAACAACACATGTTTTGTACATACATATAGTTTATATTATATCCATCTATCTAAAATACATTCTAGGTATTCTTCCACTTGTTGGTTCCCTATGGAAAAGACAATATTTTCTGGCATAATTTGATCTATTGCCTAGCTTCTACATTTTCCTGACCTCAAAGCGCCACAGAATTTTAGAAGGGACTATCTACTCCATTCCTCCACATCCTGCCTCTGCCCCTGCCCTTGCTTCACCCTTTCATTTTATTGATGAGAAAACTGAGGTTCTTAGAAAAATGACTTGCCCTAGATCACACAACTAGTTAGAGTTGGGACTCAAGTCAAGTGAACAAGCATTTATTAAAAGCATACTATGTGCCAAGTATTTTTCTAACTTCTGGGAATACAAAGAAAGGCAAAAATAGTGCCTGCTCTCAAGGAGCTCCCATTCTAATGACAAAGATAACATGCAAACAACACTGTATATACAAGATCTATGGTATAAATTGGAGGAAATCTCAAGCAAAGTACTAGCGATGGAGTGGGGTGGGGTTGGAGAGGAGAACTAAGAAAAACCTTTTGCAAAAGGAAGGTTTTGAGCCAATTCTTAAAGAAAGCCAGGGCAACCAGGAAGCAGACATGAGAAGGAAGACTATGTCAGGCTCAGTGGACAGACAAGCCAGTGAAAATGTATGGGGTCTGCATATGGAGTGTCCTGTTCAAGAAACAGCAAGAAGGCAGTGACTAGACCTAAGTCTGGAAGTGTATCAGCGGGATTGTTTGGGTCCTCACCCATATATATTATCCTTTTAGATTCCCATCACCGTGTACTAAAGAACATTGCCAAGGTCAGTCATCAGCATTATCACTTGGAAGCAAGTCTTATCTTTAGCTCTTTTCTAGAATTTTCTGGCCATCTCTACTGTTATTCTTCTAACCTTTTGACCACTCTCTATGGTGGCTAGTCTAGTTGATGTGCAGATGTTATTCTCCCTTCATCTTTTTCAGTTTATAGCCTTTTTTTAAAAAAAAAAATCTGATTTGTGAGGCTCCAGGGCAAACACTCTTTTACCTTATTAGGTGCACTCTGTACCTGCCAAGAATCTGTTATGCATGTATTTTAGTTTCTGGTCCAAAAATCCAGATTATTTTCTTAAACAACTGCTTCTCAAATATGCCTTTCATTTTTGAAACTTCTGTCTTTGAATAGTAGCTGTGATGAAAATACCACCTGTGCCCCTAAGGACTTCAGTCTTTTTGCCCAAGACTTCATAATCCTTAACTATGTTTTCTAGATTTCTTCTGGCAGTATCATCAAGTGTGACTCACCAAAAGTTGGTATGAGTCATCAGGTTTGATAAGCCTTGGGAAGCCCTGTCACATCCTGCATAGATACCCTGAGAAGACAGCATACTTCTGTGTTGTTATTTATAAGATCAAGAATAACTGACAGTACCCCTAAACAGGGAATCAGCAGTTATCCAGTGTTCATGTCTTTTCCCTCTTAACTAGGGATTCTTAACCTAGGGTCTGTGAACATTTTTTTAAATTGATAAATATATTTCACTTACAATTACTTTTCTTCATATTTCTTTGTATTTTACTTTATTTTATGTAATTGAAAACATTGTTTTGAGGATCATAGATTTTACCAGGCATGATTAAGAACCACTACCCCAAACCTTTGTATGATTTCTCAAATGAGGGTACCTGTGGATTATTCCTTGGAATTATTAGTCAGGCTATTTCCTCCTCAGAGTCTAGTTCCCTTTCTTTACGGACAGCCTCATATTTATGCATCCTGTCCTCCTAATTGGAATGTAGCTGGGCTAGAGGCTGTGACCAAGCACACAAGAGGAGAATGCTAAGCCTGGGGAAGGAGGGAGTGAGAATGCCTAACATGAGGGAGGTAACATATAGTTGTTATTTCATCATGCCCAAACCTTGCTGACCTCCACTTAAGTTTATGCACGCTGCTCCCCTCTCTTCATGTACACGTATCATTAGATAACTAACGATTTCTTTTCCTCTATGCCCAAAGGACTATGAAACTGCATGCCCTTTGATTCAGCAATACTACTGTGAGGTCTATATCTCAAAGACATCAAAAAAAAGGAAAGGGGGAAGACCTATTTGTATAACAGCTCTTTTTGTGGTGGCTAAGAATTGGAAACTGAAGGGATGTCCATTATTTGGGAAATGGTTGAACAAGCTGTGGTATATGATTGTAATAAAGTATTATTGTTCTGTAAGAAATAACAATTAGGATAATTTCAGGAAAACCTAGAGAGACTTATATGAACTGATACAAAGTAAAGTAAACAGAACCAGCAGAACATTATACACAGTAACAGCAATTGTTCAGTGAAGAACTGTGAATGATTTAGTTATTCTCAGCAATACCGGCATCCAAGAAAATGAAGAATACTCTGCCTCCAGAGAGTGTCTTTTTGAATATAACTAAAGCATGCTACTTTTCACTTTCTTTTTTGGTTTGAGTCTTCTTGTACAAAATTACTCAATATGCAAATGTTTTACATGATTGTACATGTATAACCTATATCTGATTGCTTACCTTCTCTGGGAGGGGAGGGAGAAAAAGAATTTGGAACTCAAAATTTAAAAAAATCACAAATATTAAAAAAAATTGTTTAACATGTAATTGGGTGAAAAAATATATTAATTCTTTTAAATGATTGCTTTTCCTTTTGCTGACAAAGATTATTCATATCCATGATAAATGTCAGTGGTAACATCACTCCCAATCCCTTCCTCTCCATGTCAACAACAGAGAGAAGAGGAAGTGGCAAGAATTACAAAAGATTCTCCATGGGCACAACTACAAGCCCAGTGGGCACAAGGGATTAGCCGTAGACAAACTGTTAAAGAATTGCAGTTATGTTTGTGTCACATATATGTACAAACACACCCTTCTTCTTACCTCTCTATTCTTTGTTGATACCCTAACCTTATAGTTTTTTGCACCCAGGACTTTTTCCCCTCTACCCTTTAGCTTGGCACAATGGAATGAGTACTAGCTCTGAAGACAGACAGACCTGGGTTCAAATCCTGCCCCTGATCCATCGTAACTATGTGACCTTCAGAAGGTCACTTAACCTTCCTAGGTCTCAGTTTCCTCATTTGTAAAATGAGGGGACTGACTTGATGGTCTCTGAGGTCCCTTGTACCTCTAGATCTATAATCCTGCTCTCAGATTATTCCCTGATTGGAGTGAATGATGTTAATAACATTATAAAGTATTGATAAAGGCTTAAAGAGAGAGATTGGTTCTTTTGTGCTCTATCAAACTGGAATCCTTTGGGGAATTTTTCCTGTGAGGTTAGGACAGCCATTTAAAGATAACTGGCCCGCCAAACCCTCCTGATTTCTCCCAGCTTCCCCTTTGTAAGAATGCCTGCTAAGTGTTGCTAAGACACTAGATGAGGGCAGTGAATCATTTGCTAACATAGTTTGCTGCAGATTTCCATGAGGGAATAAGTCCACACAGGTGTTACTCCAAATAGCTAAAAGAAGACTTGAGGTTCTTCTGGTTCTAACCCAGCTGAGTCTCCAAGATCCCAGGCCTGAGTTCCAATTTTGCCTTTTTATTAGCAGCTCCCAGTTTTTTTTCTTTTTACAACTATTTGGAATTTGGGGACTCCATGTCATCTCAGTTTAGTTTCCAGGGGAAAATAATGGAGGACTGTGGAATGATGTAGGGAAAATACCATTAGATTTGCACCCAAATTTTAATTATGGCTCTGAAACTTCCCAGGTGTATGACCTTGGAGGAGTCATTTAGTTTCTTTGGGCATCAGTTTTCTCTTCTGTAGAATAACATAGACTAGGTGATCTTTGAAGTTTCTTCTAGCTCTAAGTCCTCTCATGACCTATGCTTGGTTGTATAATGCTAATAATGGTAGGATTTTTGCCTAGATTTTCTTAAAGTATGAAAACTTTGGACTGATATGGGTATGAAAATTTTAAATGAAATAATTGGAAGGATGGGAATGGAAAAGGATTCTCCAGACAAGGAGGCTGCCATCTTTGAATATATACTGCTCTCCCAGTGAGGTAGGGGCATGCAGTATATTTGTGCTGTGGTCAACAATAGGAAGACATCCCTCCAGGTGTTCTTTCCAATGTTTTGAGAAAGATTTGCAGGTTTATTACTTTAAGAAGTTCTCCTAAGGTCTAGGTGGACTGCATCCTTTCAAGTTGCTCACTGGTGCCTTAGCAATCCATGACATCCAATCCACAGAGAAAGATAATGTAATTAGCTTCATTACTATTCTAGCCCCTACATTGGGCTTAAAAATTATTACTTTCTCTGAATTCCGAGGTGACAGGGGGACATGTTCAGACCCTTTCTGTCATGTTGAGTAAATGTCATTGTGAGCCCCAAATATAAAATATAGAGAGAGTTTAATATCTTGGCCAAGAGCAGGAGTCTAATTATACACCATACGGCATGACCTCACTGGTTAGAGAACAGTTTGTGTTCTTTCCAGAGGGAAAGACAAGAGTGAGTAAGCTGTAAACATATTTTTGTATGCTGCAGCTGACATCTTGGGTACAAGGTCACACTACAACTGCTTCTCCTTTAGAGACCATGTCAAAAAAGTGGGAGGAGAGGAAGTGGAGTCAAGGAGGTGGAAGGCGATGACCGCAGACAGTGTTTTACTGAGCTTTGATTGAGGATTGTTGTTTGATAATTTTCCCTTTGGGAAATTCCATTCAGTTCTATGTTGATTAAATACCCTACTATGTGAAAGGGCAGTACAGCTCATTCACACACACAGATACTAACACATACAGAAGCCTTGTAATGACTCCAGAGCCAGAGTTAATTATCAGGAAAACCTCCATTGAAGGCCTGCCTCAGACTGTGTGACCCTAGGGCACCCTCTAAAGATACCAGCCATTGTCAGTCATCCTGACTCGTGTCCTGCCACTGTTCTTCCGATGACTCAGGAAGAGAAAGTGAGGCTGACAACTTCATGCAAGTCAAGACATCGCCTCATGATTTTGTTGGCTCTCTTGGAAAACAAAGGATGAACAAAAAGCAGCCTGCAATGCCAGAGAGTGTCCTCATTTGGGGAGTGCCCTAGATTAATGAAACCACAAATCTTGTTCCTATCCCTCTGTGAAGAGGACTGTGCTAGATGTTGGAGGTACAAGGATGAAAGTGCAGCATAATTTTGATTCTCAAGAATCCTACATTCTGATGGAGAGAGGAGGGAAAGGTAATGATAACAGCCCAAGTTGTTTTGAGGTTTGCAAATCACTTTACATGCAGGATCTCATCTGAGCTGATAAGCCTGTGAAACAGTTTATCCCCACTCTACAAATGTAGAAACTGAGGCTGAAATAAGCGTTTTGCCAAGGGTCACTCAACTGTTCATTATCTGAGGAGGGATTTGAGCCTAGGTCTTCCTGGATACAATATATACACAAAGGACCACACTGGTTTGGGGAGTGGTCACTGGCTGTCCTTGTGTATAAAGATGACCCTGTTGACTCAGAATCTACAGAGCACTTCTTGAAACACTGTTGTTTCCTCTAGTAATGGTGATAGGTCATCACTAAACCATCCACACACTCTCCGTAGATCCTCTCCCATCTAACAGCATGACTCTTCAACATGGCAGGCCAGCGTAAAGAATCTAGTGTGTGTCTGCCAGAGGGAGCTCCTCACCGTGTGAAGCTACATGATTTGTCCTGGGACCTTGCCATAATCTTCCCCACAAAATCAATCACAAAAATGAAGACAGGCTGGTCACATAGACATAAGACTTCTGACTCCCATCGCAGGGAAGTAGAATCGACCCTTAGGACTGCTTATGAATCCTAGAATTATAAGGCCAACCTCCCTCACTGACCAGAGAAGCCAGGTACTTCTCACTGTGATATCAAGTAACACCTGGTAGAGACCTTTGAAAAGAGATCATTACATGCTAATAATAGCAAAAGGTAGCTGGGTCACCCAGTAGATAGAATGCTGGGTCTGGAGTCAGGAGGGCCTGCGTTCAAATGCTACCTCAGATGCTTCCTAGCTGTGTGACATTGGGCAAGTCCCTTAACCCTGTTTACCTCCGTTTCTTCATTTGTAGAATGGAGAAGGAAATGGCGAACCACTCCAGTGTCTTTGCCAAGAAAACCCCAAATGGGATCATGGAGAGTCAAGATACAACTGAACAAGTAGAAGTCTTCTCCGCGCCTCCAAAAAATGCTTGTAAATCAGTTAAAATTGGAAGGCTTAAGGAAGCTTGAGGCAGCAGGAAGTATTTACAGTTGTTTTATGTAAGTCACTGGGGACAAAATTGGATTTGACATTCCAACATTGATTCGTGTGGATTGAGGAGTGTGTGTATAGTGCATTCTATCATTTCTTTAGAGGAGAGATGTCAATCATCAGAATTCAAATTAGAAGCATATGTCTATAGTTAGCACGGGATTCGGGAGACAATGCAGTGCTAAAGGGATGTCATTGCTGGCAGCCCTGAGAGCTTCTCCTATTTGGGCTTTACTTTTGCAGATTAGAGTCTCTGACTACCAGATAGGTACACGCACACACACACACGCACACACACACACACACACACACAGGCACACACACACACACACAAGCTTTTTTCAAAATCATTACAAAGTATAGAAATGAAATTATCAGTGGTCATCACAGGCTGGTCTTGTCTCCACTACATAAACAAAAGTGTGATTTGTGGTTGTTATATGTACTCAGGACAAAATTTCAGGCTTCATTTGCAGGAATGAGCCAGATAGTAAAGGTAAAAGCATTCCAGCCCTCCGTTATTATACCCTATATAGTCTGATGGAAGTCTCCTTTCTCTGGTAATAGACACTGATTATTTTGTTCTTGTAACACCCTCACCTAATGTAGGTTATAAAAGAATAGTTTAAAGGGAGAAAAGGAAGTGAATTTAAAAGAATAAATTTCAAATAATAGCCCATCTGGAGAAATCTCTTTATTCAGAATTTCCCAATGGCCATCATATTGTTAAAACTAGACAATTATAGCCACCCAAATAAATCATGCAGTGGAGAGATTTCTAGGTTTGGAGGCATTGGATCTGCTGCTTATCTGTGGGACCTTGGGAAACATATCAACTTTTTAAAAAATTATTTGTTTGTTTTTAGTTTTCACCATTAACTTCCATAAGTTTTAAATTTTCTCCACCTTCCTCCTCTCACTTCTCCCCAAGAGGGCATGCAATCCGATATAGACTCTATATATACATTCTTATTAAACATATTTTCACATTAGTCATGTTGTGCAGAAGAATTAGAATGAATGGGAGAAACCAAGAGAAAGAAAAAACAAAACTCATCAACTTTTACATCTCAACTTTGTCAATATATAAAGGGTACTTGGTAAAATATAAACTTATTGAGGGTAAAGATTGTTTTTTTAACCCTGTGTCTAGCATAGTGCTTGGCACATACTAGGCACTTAATAAAATACTTGCTGATTGATTGACGAGGTGACCTCAAAAGCCCCTTCCAACACTAAATCCAGGATATTATATGCAGGAACTGGTTGACTAAGATTTCTCTAGAAGGAACCCATGTACTTGGTGAGAGGTTGGACTGTTATGCCATCTAAGGTTCCTGCCAGTGCTTGAGATCCTTGCCATGAAATGAAATGACTAAATAGGAAACTCATGTTTGCTGTCCTTTTTTTCTTTCCTTTCAGAGTCATTATAGCAAAATTCTCAAAGTTAAAATGTCACTTTTTTTGAGGGGTGGGGCTGGAGACTATTGCTCCCTATTTCAAAACTCGGTGGCCACTTACAGGCCTAGCACCCCCCCACCCCCCACTACTACTTGGCAGTGAAGCTTTACCTGGGCCAATATGTTCCTCCTTGGGCAGCCTAGTGTCCCTCTGCAGCCAGGGGCTCACCTTATCAGTGCTAGACTTAGTGCAGATACTGCAACTCAGAACTCTTGAGCTGCTGTCAGGATCCACCAACCCCCAGGCTCCTTAGGAACCAGGACTACAGAGGCTTGCTCAAATACACTTTCTAATGGGTTCATTTTTTGTTCTATTTTACTCATCAAAAGTAACTTGAGAGTTGCATTTTCTGATAGTCCCCTTTCAAAGCCCCCTAAATGCCATATGGGCAGGATTCATCTGGTAATATTTCCACACATGATTTTAAATACATACGAGTAGCCTTCAGATGGACCTCCTCTGACATTTATCCATAGAAGAATTTTCTTTCACTGTGTGTTAATCTATAAGTCAAATCACATCTTCTAGAAGTCTCACAGAAACAGCCAATTTCAGTCAGAAAAGACCTCAAGCAACCATCTAGTTCAAGTTGTAACTGGATAGGATTTCCACTCTAATATACCAGTGTGGACAGCTGGGTGGTGCCTGGCCTGGAGAAAGGAAGACCAGAGTTCAGATCTGGCCTCAGACACTTACTAGCTTTGTGACCCTGGGCAAGTCACGTAACTCAGTTTCCTCATCCGTAAAATGAGCTAGAGAAGGAAGTGGCAAACTACTCCAGTATCTCTGCCAAGAAAACCCCAAATGGGGTCACAGAGAGTCAGACATGACTGAAACAATTCACCGTTACCCATGCAGCCATCCATCTTTTGTTTTCAGTCTTCCTTCATCGGAAGAAATTATTATCCCCAAATTTTACTTGAAGAAGGAAACTTGGCTCTTTTAGGTGTTCCTGACATTAAGTTAAAATTTGCCTCTTTGTAACATCTACCCATTACTTTTGGTTTTGCCCTGTAGGGCCAAAGGAATAAGTCTAATCTTTCTTCCATATGATAACCCTAGAATATGAATTCTTCTCTTTTCTTGTCTAAGCCTTCCTAGTTCCTCTATCAGATTCTCTTATAGTGGGGACTCAGGGTCCTTTGCCATCCTTGTTCTCCCCTATGGGAGAACATATGCTCATCAGAGTTCCACCTAAATGGACTGCCTGGTAGAATGAGGGAAAAATCTTAAAATATACAGCACAGACAGACAACAAAATGTCAGTTTTTAATACATGGAAAAAGGAGCGGTCTTTTCCTTCTGGACAAAAATAACAACAAGCAAATGGCACCTGGTGGTTTTTCAGTTTGCAGTCTGACCTCTGAAACAAAATTGTGAGCATAGCCGTGCCAGGTCTGAGATAGTCAGGGGTACGCAGATTAATGACCAGTCTTCCCGTCACCCTGGAGGCAGGAAACCTGGGAGGAATTTGGCTCCTGCTATGAATACCTGTTCCAGGAAGAAATCTGCCACAGGTATACTTACAGCAGGGGCCGTTCAGTAACTTGGTGGAACTTAAAAAAAACCCAACACAACAAACCACTACAAGAACAGATTTAACAAGAGGAAAGAACATGGCTTTCCAGAGAACTGCACCATTTACAATATGGGAGTTAAATTCATTAGCTTTGGTTTCCCGACTGCTGAAGGGGAGTTTAAGGTGAGGTTTACTCATAGATAGCAACTACCTTACTCTTCCAGAAACTATCCTTAAACTTGAATCAAAGCCTGAATTTGGGGCCAGATAGGCCATTGGTCTGAGTCTGCTGATGTAGGTATTTCCTATGTTTGGACATACAGAAAACTTTCAGATGATGAGGTGAAATGTCTTAGTTGGAGGGAAGAAAGGAAAAAAGGAAGGAAGGATAAAGTTAGTATAATAAGTAATGTTATAAATAACCAGTGTAAAGGAGCAATGGCAGGAAATAAGACTGGGAAAAGGAAACTGGAAGTCACATACAAACCAGCCCAAAGATCAAAGGAGCATCATTTACAAACTGTCCTATATTGGTCAAAATTCACATCCTGCTAACATGTGCTGAATCAGCAGGAGCCACCTAGGCACAGCCTGGCAAGTTTTGTTCCTGTATTATGTAAAGTCCTGACAACATCTAGTCCTCTGCAGTTCCAGAATATCAAGATACTGAGAATTTAGATATTTAATTTTGAAGTTTTATTGATAACTTTGAGATGATTTATGTATGTTAACGAGCTAACCCCAAAGTGACACAGAGAGGAGTTAAGTATGTTCCCCCTCAAAAAACTTATAAAAGTGAGATGTCAAACCCCTGCCCCCCCAAAAAAACTCATGCATTGGGTCCCTGCTACTAAGTGCTCCCATGTGCTCCCAATTCTAATCTGTGATTTGTTTTTGGTGTTGTTCAGTCATATCCAACTCTCTGTGACCCCCTTTGGGGTTTTCTTGGTAAGAACACTAGAGTAGTTTACTATTTCCTTCTCTAGCTCATCTGACAGATGGGGAAACTGAGGCAAATAAAGTTAGGTGACTTGCCTAGCTCGGAGAAGATGAGTCTTTGTGACTCCAGGGTGGGAGCTCTATCCTCTGTAGCTGCCCTAGTTATGTGAGTGCTTTTCTCTGCCATTCTCACTTCCCATCCTCTTCTCCACATTACCTGTCTTCCCTACCCCATCCCCATCTCCTGCTGCCATTTACCTCTGTTGCTGTTTCCTCTCTGTACTTTCTGTGGTTATCAAAGTGCTTTTGCTGCCCTGTTTCCCAATGCCAGTTGCAGTTCTTTCCAAACAAGTACCTAAGTAACCTGGCATGCCTGCTCCCGTTTCATAATTTCAGAAATTAATCATCATTTCACAGAGGTTAAGTGACTTGTCCAGGGTTACACAACTAGTAAGTATGTAAGGCTGGATTTGGACTCAAAGTTTCCTGACTCCAGGTCCAGCTGCTCTCTCCACTCCTTCTGCAGGAGTAAAAAGTCCTAATTATAGCAACACTGTAACTACAAGAAGAGCCAAAGAGTGATGGAAAAAACTAAGCCCATCTTGTTTACTCAGTAGGGATTATCTGGGGATAGGTCAGCTTTTATCTTCACATGAGTTTTGTGAGATCCTAGTTAGACATTGCAAAATCTAAGTGGGATGAGCCTGAACAATCAAGTTATTGATACACACAGGGAGGGGTAGTTTCACAAAGCAAATTAAAGTTAAATATATTTATTCCTGCATTTTAAGTTAATGCTGGGCTGGCCCTAGGAGTGTGGATCCAGTTTGAGAGAGACCCTGGGGAGGACTCCAGCTTCCAGGAAATCTAGCTTACTCATGGTTCATTTGAATATATTCTTTTAAGAACATCCTTCCCATGAACACCAGACTTGAAATAATACAGTAGAGAAAAATCAAGGTGTCTAGATGATTTACAGAACTTTGATTTCTTTCCGTTTTCTAGTGTTAGACTGACCTGGTTGCTCTGAAATGGTTTCCACTGAGGAACTGCAAAGCTAGGCCTGTCTCCTTCCCTTTCTTTTCCCATCCCTTCTCCCTTCTCCCTTAAATTTAGAGCTGGAAGGGATCTTGAAGGTTCATGGATCATAGGCTTGGGCTTGATGGGACCTTGGAAGCAATTCGGTCCAACTTCATTTTACAAATGAGGAAACTGAGGCACAGAGAAGTTAACAAACATATCTATAATTAGGTAACAAGTAGCAGACCAGGATATGAACCTAGGACCTCTACAAATCCAGTGCCCTTTTAAACTGTGTTATGTTGCCTTTCAAATCAGACATGTTCTGAACTCAGAGCTCTGAGTGATTGTCAGATTTGTCAAATGAACAACTCACATGTTTTGTACTTACCTGCATTATACTCAAGGCATATAGCTATAACAATATTGCCTTCGCTCTCATTTATTTATTATTTATCCTATACCTAGCTTCTTTGTTTGCCTGTTGTTTCCCTCATTAGACTGTAAGCTCCTTGAGAACAGGGACTATCTTTTGCCTCCTTTTGTATTCCCAGTGTTTTGCCCAGTGCCTGCCATGTTTTTGTGGTAGTAGTAGTGGTCAGTTGTTTCGGCCATATCTGACTCTTCATGACTCCATTTTCTTGGCAAAGATCTTAGAGTGGTTTACCATTTCCTTCTCCAGCTCACTTTACAGAAATGGAAACTGAGGTAAACAGGGTTAAGTGACTTGCCCAGGCTCCCACAGCTAGTAAATGTCTGAGGCTGAATTTGAACTCAAGTTTTCCTGGCTCTAAGACTAGCACTCTACCAACTGTACTCCTAGTTGCTAAGCCTAGAACGTAGAAGATGCTTAATAAAGGTTTATTGACTAACTAACTGACTCAACTATCATCTTCATCTTTTCCCTATGCCACTTAGGAGCACAGTTCCCACCACTTCCAAAAGGAAGTGCCAAATCTGGGATTTCATGAGCTCCCACCTAAGTTCGGTTCCTGAGATCTATGTGAGCACCCAGACACTTTAACGGCATTCCCTGCCTTTCATAGCCAGAGACTCAGAACTACCCCCAACTGAAAACAGCTCCATCAAAGCCCATCTTATAGTACCTTTTTCCATGTCACTCCTGATCTGTTCCTCCAGGTCCTCCGGGGACATATAGACTTCTCCTTCTCCTCCCTTTGGGGATTTGGGTCGACAGTGTCCACAGCAACAGTTACAACAGCAGCAGAGGCAGCAGCAAAAATAGCAGCCCGTCAAGACACCAAAGATCACAAACAGGGTCTGGATGAGACGAAGGAAGAGAAGAAAAAAAATGCAGAAAAGATCAGTGGAGCCACCAGAGCACAGGATCATAGATTTAGGGCCGGAACACAGCTCAAAAGTCATCTAGTTCAGTCCCTTGGCTTTACATATAAGGGAAAAGAGGTCTAGAAAATGAGCATTTCTGTACTACCTACTATGTGCCAGATACCATGCTAAATCCTTTACAAATATTTTCTCATCTTGTCTTCACAACAGGTGCTGTTATTATCCCCACTTTACAGTTAGGAAACTGGAGCAAACAGAGGTTGTTTCTTGCCCAGACTCACATAGGTAGTATCTGAGGCTAAATTTGAACTCAGGTCTTCCTAACTCCAGGCCAAGCACTCTATCCACTGAACCACCTGGTTAAGTGACTTGTCCAAGGACACATAGTTAAGTCAGGAACAGAACCAGGCTTTTGAACCCAGTCCTGTGATTCCAAATTCAGTGTTCTTTTCCACCATTCTGTGCTTCTAGAATACCAATGAGTTGGGGATATATAGATTATTAAGAGTTGACAGAAGTCTTAGAAATAATCAGGATAGTATAGTTATCCCTTCCACATAGAGACACCCCCTCATTCTGGAAAATCTGCATAAAATTTTTTGGCCATCACTTCATACCAGAGAAGTTTCAATTATTATTGTATTAAAAACTAAAATGTGTTGATATTATACAATACTGTACATATATTTTATGCATTTCTGAGTTTCTAAACTTTTTCTGGGTTGTCTACTGGCCCTTATATTTCATCTTCAAGTTCCTCAAAACTCCTCTAAAATTCTCATTTAATTTTTCATACTGACTCACAACATATTAAAATGTGATGGGGAAAGTCACAAGCCTAGAACTTACACAGAGTTTGAGACACTTTGTAGAGCACTTTAAGATTTAGAAAGAGCTGTATACATGTTGCCTCACAACCTATAGATGTGCTGATTATTGTCTGCACTTTACAGATGGAGAAACTGAGCCTGAGGTTAAATGACTAGCCCAGGGTCACATAACTACAAAATAAATCTCAAGACTGAAGGGACCTCAGGTGCCTTTAAGTACAGCCCCTTTGTTTTACAAATGAGGAAGCTGCAACCCAGAGAAGTTATAAGTGACTTGTCCCAAATTACACACAGATAGTAAGCCACAGAGCCAGACTTTAAACTCGTCTTCAGATTCCAAGTCCAGCATACATTCTGAAGCCAGAATCCCTCAGAGCTGGGGAAAGGTTTCAGATTAACATATTCACAGTTTACCTATCAGCAATTTGCTGCCCCAGACCATCTACCTCCCCTACCATCCTTAGCTTCACCCATTCCACTCAGCAAAAGAAACCAGATACTAGCATCCTCTAGAAACATGTATTTCTCATCATAGAACATCATTATCAGAATCCAAATACCTCTGTGCTGAGGTGTTCGCAGCTCCTCAGAGCTGTGCTGACAAACATATCCACAGTTCATGCGCACATGCATACGTGTATGTGTACTCCACCATAGTTTTCACACAGATTATCCCTCTATAACTGGATCTTGAGCTCCACCTGTTAAAAATCTTTCTCTGCCTACAAGACCTAGTTCAGGTTCCATCTCCCACAAGAAAAGAAGCCTTTCTTGATCTCAAACCCACTCCTCTCTAGTTGAAAGTGATCTCAGATTTCCTTTAAAACATAAATCACTTGGTGTGAATATCTCCTTTGACCTTATCACATTCTTTCTTATTTCACACTCATTCATTAGTACACACTCAATTTCCTTCTTTTAAGATAAGACACTTGAGGGGACAGACAGTGTTGCTTTTATGTGTTCCCCAGTGCCTAGTACATTCCTGAAGGTGGGCACTTAATAAGTGTTTTCATCCAAATTAATTGAATTGTTTTTCTCTCCTCTCCTAACACACTCTCCTAGCTCAGCTAGTGAGGGAGACTGCAGGCATTTAGTTCTGCTAAAAAAAAAAAAATAGAATCTATTCCATGTTCTTCAAATTTTCTTTTACTATCTCTTTATATCTAGGTCATGTATCCATTTTGACCTTATCTTGGTAAATGGTGTAAGCTACTGGTCTGTGCCAAGTTTCTGCCAGACTGCTTTCCAGCTTTCCTGACAATTTTTACCAAATAATGAATTCTTATCCCAAAATCTTAGTCTTTACACTTTTCAGATACAAGGTTATTATATTTATTTGCTGCTGTCAATTGTATGTCTACTCTGTTCCATTAATCTAATTTTCTATTTCTTAGATAGTACCGGAGGGTTTTGCTAATTACTTTCTTATACTATAGTTTAAGATCTGGTCTGCTAAACCTCCCTCCTTAACACTTTTTTTTATCAGTTCCTTTGATAGTCTTGACTTCTTGTTCTTTCAAATGAATTTCGTTATTATTTTTTTCTAATTTAGTAAAATAATTTTTGGTAATTTAATGAGGATGTCATTGAATATACAAATTAGTTTAGGTAAAATTGTCATTTTATTATATTGACCCTGCATACCTATGAACAATTAATACTTCTCCAATTATTTAAATCTGATTTTGTTGTATGAAAAGTTATTTTATAATTTTATTTATATAGTTCCTGGGCTCACTTTGGCATAAAAACAAATTTAAATTTTTTTTAAAAAATATAACATAATCACAGAGGAAATAAAAAGCCCATATAAAAAAATTTTAAAGTATGTCTGGTCATTATAAAAAGCCATAGGCTAGAATGAGTCAACCAGCCCAGATTTGTTAGGTATCTAACAAAAGAGAATTGCTCTCTCCAAAGGATCTAATGTTAGAAATCCAACCAGTATCACCTGTTGACTATACAAACATCAGGGCAAAAACATCGAGACAGAAAAAAATTAATTTTCCTTTTGACTTGTAGATGATTCAGCTGAAACACATCTTAGTAGGTAGGAATAGCATGCATGTGTGTAGCCAGGGGTTTGACTAGGTGAGTGGGCTCATTTTTTTGACAGTGGGTGATGGTAGCAATGGTGCCAGGCCCCCAAAGACAACTCTGCAAAAAGCCTTCACTCCAGGCCTTTGCTTCATGAGATGAAAGGTGAAAGGGTGCTTCTGCGGTGCACCCTGAGAGCTCTGTCCTGTGGGTCCTGGGGAAGGCAGAGACCACCTGCACAATAGCTAGGCCTGTGGTATGATTAGATGCTTCTTTCTAGTGTTTCACAGAATTCCATAAATTATTCCTGAGACATGTTTTCACATTAACCTTCTTTGAGAATGAAATGGCTTAGAACCTGTGGCCTTAGAGTTTACACTTAAAAACCAGAAAAGTCACTGAGGCAAAGAGAGCATTTTTTATAAGTAGTGCTTGCATTCATACCTTAGGCTTACTTAATATTTTTTTCTTCCTTGGTTCCAGACTTGTGATTCCATCTGTATTAGAAACTTCTCCATGCAGATAGGGAATCCTTCTCTTAAATAGTCTTGGAGAGCCAGCTGAAGTGACAAGAGGTTGTGAATCCTCCCCTCCCAACCCTCAATCCCCAACTATTATGTTTTCATTAGTATTGGACTTGAAACTAGGATTTCCTGACTTCAGGGGGCTAGAAGGAGGGAGTGGAGGAAAGGAGAAGAGATGGGAAAGGGAAAAACATTTATTGACCATTATGTTGAATGCACTCTGTAAAAATAGCATTTTACAAATATTATTTAATTTGATGCTCTCAACAGCCTTAGGAAGTGGATGCTCTGATTCCTCCCATTTTTATGGTTGAAGAAACTGAGGCAGACAGAGGTTAATCTTTTCCAGGGTCAAATAACCAGTAAGGTCTGAGGCCTGGTTTGAACTTAGGTCTTTCTGACAAATCCCAGCGCTCTGTCTACTGCATCACTTAGCTGATCCAATATGGTTCAGACATGCTGTCTTAGTATTATAATCACTGCTTTGGGAATTCCTTTTCCTCGATGAGGATACATCTACAATTGAGTCACCTTTATTGGCCATTGATTTTTATGATTTTATAAGCTTATGTACATTTCCCCTGGCCCTGGAGCCTTTTAAAGTGTGGAAAGGAGTTGTCAAGACCCATCTTTTCTGCAGAAAGAGAAGATATAGGGGGAACACAAGAGCCATCTGTAAGTATCTGAAAAGCTGTTGTGTAAAAAGAGAATGAACTTGTATGTAGGGCAGATGAGTGAAGCGGCAATGAGTGAAGTTTCTATAAATTAGAACTGCCCCAAAATGAAATGAGCTGCCTTAGAAAATACTCAGTTCCTCATCACTGGCAGTCTTCAAGCAGAGGCAGGAAGACTGCTTGCCAAGGATGTTGTAGATTCCTGTTCAGGTACACACTAGAAAGACTGACCTCTAAGGTGCCTTACATAATCATAATAAGAATAGCAACAGTTTTAACAGTATTCCACAATCCTATTTTCCAAGAGTGCAAAGTTTATTTTTCCCCTCCTACTTGGAAGGCCACCTTCACCCAAATTTTGTGAAACTGACAAAATATTAACTTTATAATTTTAGCAAAATAAATAAATAAAAAGTTCCAATTAAGCTTGATCCCAGTATGGATAAGAGCCATCAAAGATTTGACTGATAATAGTTTGGTCTATATATAAATATACGTATCATGGCTTTAGTCTATACCTATATAGATAACCATGTATGAAAGCAAACGTATATTTACTCAAAGCTACCATCATCACATAAGTCTTTTGGGGTGCTTGGACCCCAATCTCCCTAGCCTCAAAACACTATCCCAGGCAGTTTCTCCCCAGTCCAAAAATAGCCTGCCCCAGCAAACAATCTCCTTTCCTGCTACACCTATAGAATTTATTAATTTGAGTCAGCTGTGTACTGGCTGAACTGTCATAAGGACATTTACTACTCACTGACCAATCATATGTATCCTACACTTAGATGTATGTATATCACCATACATTTATCTGATCTAACAAGACATTGATGAGAGCAGCCTGGTATTACTTGGTCAGACCTGACCGTTAGTGATGTTTCTGGCCTAAAACCGCACTTCCATGTAGCCCCACCTTGAGCTATTTCCCAACGAACTCTGGGTAAGCTACCTATGCAGTAGATTCCAAAAGTGTTGGTTCTTTAAGAACTGACCACTACTTAACTACTCCCTAATCTTGTCCAGAATTACCTAGTCATCACACTTGGCACATGTTATACTATAGAATATGCTATACAAACTTTACCTGTACCCCTCTAAGGTTGCAAGTTCCCTAAAAACTCTTGCCCCTGAAAAGTATCATGAATCTTTACCATCTTGACCCCAACAGTGCTTGAGTCCATGAAATTCTTTTCCAGACGGCCCATGCAGGGAACTCTAGTCTTGGGTTCCTCTATTGTTCCTCTATCTTTCCTGAGCTCTCCCATGAAGTCCATGCTTATATTGAGAATGAAAGTAAAACTGGTGGCTGTGTATCCAAGAGGATTCTAATTTCACAGGGTTCCTAAAATGGAGATTTTTTTTTTGCTTCATCAACCTGTCATTTTAGTTCACACTATATTAGTATGTATGTATATGTGTATATATGTATGTAAACACACACATATGTCTGTATATATATATATATATGTATATATATTAGTATGTCCTTCACCTCCCTGTCCTCTACTTCTCTCTTGGCCCCCATCTCCCATTGAAGTGAATTATATGTCCATTGTCCCAGCTGCCATTTTACCCCAGAGGAAAAAAAGTCACGTTTCAAGCTTGAGGAGGGGCAATTTCAGTATGTGTTTGTGGCACAATAAAGTAAAAGGGGTCATGTTTTCCTACTACTGTTCCTACTATGACATTTCAGCCAATGCCTTTTCTTTAAAGTAATGTTTTAAATGGCTTACCATTAAATGTGAATGTGATAGCTTTAGGAGTTTAGACCCACAGAATACTTTAAACTTGGTTCTCTCAGAAAACCCAAACTTCAAGTGCAAATTTGGGTGTGGGGTAGCTTAGAAGAGATACTACAGATATTATTAGATTACAATTTAAATCTATAATCAGTCTTTTAGCATCCACCAGACATTTACTCATTGAAGTACAAAGGCTAGCAACATATATGCTATTAAGTATATAGAAAGATCGTGTGTTCTTGAGGTAGGAGAAGTAGCATCTGGAAAAACTTGAGTTCTTATCCCATTTGCTACACATTAGTTGCTTGAGCATAAACAAGTCACTTGCCTTCTTGACTCATTAGGAAAAGTGCTATCTTTGCAGAAGTATTGCCTGGATCCAAATCCCTTTTCTGCCAGCTTATCTGTGAGACTCAAGTATATCACTTCCCCTAGGTCTCAGATAATAAGGGAATTGGACTTCATGACCTCTGAAGTTAGAGTTAGCATTACATCTCTAAATCTATAATCCTATGTTTTTAGACCAGGGGAAAACAATTAGAGGAAAGAAAACAATTACAGATGCAAGGGAGAGAAATGTGATGGAAAAGCTCCCAGAGGAGTCTTGAGGGAATGGGATTAAGAATACAAGGGAAGGGCTTGCCTGGGGAAGGGAAAAGTTTACTTTTCCTTCAGAGGCAGAAAGAAAAAAGGAGAAGATAAAAGATACAGAACATCTTGAATTAGAGAAGACAGAAGTCGAGGGAATTCATACTTGATATCATTAGGTTAAGCAGTGCCTTCTTCATTAAGGTTAATACCTAATTTATAAATATATGTAACATGGCTTTAGTCTATACTTATATAGAGAATCATGTACATGCATATAGGTGACCCAAAGTCTCCATTATTGCATGAGTCTGTGCTTCTATTGGGAATACTTTGGAAACCAAACCTGGTGGCTGTGTATCCAAGTAGATTCTAATAATACAAGGTTCCTAAAATGTAAATTCTTCCTCCTCCCACTGTCTAGCTGTCATTTTAGTCACACACATATACATATATATGTATGTGTGTATATATACATACAGTTATGGATATAAATATGTGTATAAAATATATATTTATGTATATATATATACATGTGTATATGCATATAAATATATATACACACACTCATATTTCACCTCTCTATCCTCCTCTAATTCTCACCTTTCCCTCGTTCCCTTCTCTCACTTCCTCAGAGAGGGCTCAAGGTGACTATATGACACAAGTACCACATACCATCTCCTTGGTGATTGTTGTTTCTGTAACATGTGCTATATAGAGCAAAGTACTCAGCTAAATTTGTTCTAAAATAATTCATTAAGTACTTGTCACACAAATGGATTTTTTTTTTTTACTTTGAGCAATGATTCACTTTTCATTTAGTCATTACTGGAGGGGAAGGGGAGTCTGAATTAACCCAAAGCTCCGACTTCAAATATGATTAATATCTTGAAGTGTTATAAGACATGCTGTGTATTTTAATTGTCTGATCAATTAAAGCAGAAAGGAAAATTCCTTAAATAGCACCTTTTCGGAGAAGTGGTACCCTATGTATGTTTTTGAGACTTGAATGACAACATAGTTAAGCAAAAAGGTTTCAGAATTGAAAAAAACCACAGAAATCCAAGATTTTCCAGGAAAATCATTCAAAGAAAAGAAGTAGTTAGTCTCACCTTTGCCCACCAGCTGGACAGCATGAAGTAAGTGTTAACGTTTTCCTCTCCAAACTGTTCTGCCACGTAGAGTCCCAGCGACCCATACTTATCATAAATATTTCTCTTTGTCAAATCTGTCAGTATAGTGTGAGCATTGTTGATCTCTTTAAACTTCTCAGCAGCCTCCGGATTATCTGGATTCTTGTCTGGGTGGTGTTTCAAAGCCAATTTTCTTAAAAATGAAAAAGAAAGAAGCAAAGGTTCTGTGTGACCAGAGCCAAGTCATAAATGGTCTCTTTAATAGAAGGGAATGTTTTACATGATTGCACATGTATAACTTCTATCTGCTTACTATTTCAGGAAAGAGAGGAGGGAAGAAAGGAAGAGAGGGGCAGAATTTGGAACTTAGAAAGTAAAAAGAAATTATTTTAATATATAATTAGGGAAAAATAACATTATAAAAATGGTCTATTTAGACAGCATGCTCCAAATCTGCAGATAGCATTCGATGGCAAACTATATGCTCAAGGTAATATAATAATACTATTATTGATATAATGCTTTTAAAGCTTCCAAAATGTTTTACATTATATTACCTCATTTGATCCTTATAACAATCTTTTGAGGAAGGTGCTATTATTACCCCCATTTTACATATAAAGAAACTGGGACTGAGAGAGGTTAAATAACTGGACAATCGTGGAGTCAGAAGAAACCTTAGAAGGTTGTCCAGCCTCACCCTCCCCACTTTACAGACAGGGAAACTGAGGCCAAGGGAGGGGAGTAGACTTGCCCAAGGTCACAAAGCTATTTGAGCTCAGATCCTGTCAGCATTCTTTTTTTCTTAAAGGGTGGGAGAGGCAATCAGGGTTAAGTGACTTGCCCAGGGTCACACAGCTAGTAAGTAACTGAGGTGAAATTTGAACTAAGGTCTTCCTAACTCTAGGGTGGATGCTCTATCCACTGCATCACCTAGCTGCTCCCCTGTCGGCATTCCCCTTTTTATCCATATTATCCCCCTTTTGTCCATAGGGAGCCTGAGGGGAGGCAGCATGGTACAGTGGATAGAACATTTCCTCTAAACCCAGAGAACTTGGATTCAAATCCTTCTTCTAATACTTGTGGACTAGTCACTCCATCTCCCCTGGGTCTCAATGTCTTTGGCCACTAAGGTGCTTTCCAGCTGTATACCCATGAATTCCTGTATCATAGGTACAAGGGGAAAAGAGACCAAGAATTTATTAAGGACTTGCTAGGTGCTGGGCATAGTATCTCATTTGATCCCAATAAATAAATCCTGTGAGGCAGATAGTTATTATTCCCATTTTGCAGTTGAGGAAATTGAGGCAAACAGAGGATAAATGACTTTCCAGAGTCACACAGCAAAGGGCTGAGGCCGACTCTATCCACTCCCTAGCTAGCTGCTTTAGGAAGGAGAGATGTCAGACTTTTTGAGTGACTAAAGGAGTCAGGGATAAAACCCAAGTCTTTTGGCTCTCAGTCTAGATTCTTCCCACCTCCACATAAACCACAGAATGACTACGCCCTTACTGCACAGGGTCTCCTAAGTTCTAAGGAAGGTTGGGAGCACATTTCTCTTGTGCTACCCTTCAAGAGTTTCCCAAAAGATTAATATGACTGTTCGTCGTTGCCGAAGAAGACAATGCCATCGGAGAAATGATGACGTTTCTTTGCACTTGACTTTGATTTGAGTGAGGGAGGGCTGTGCAGGTCATCAACCTCCCTTCTCCTCCAGTCATCTGAATCCAGTGACCAGATATTCATCAGGATGCTTGAAGATAACCCAGGATAAGGCAATTGGGGTTAAATGACTTGCCCAAGGTCACACAGCTAGTGAATGTCAAGTGTCTGAGGTGAGATTTGAACTTAGGTCCTCCTGACTCCTGCACTGGTGCTCTATCCACTGCACCACCTAGCTGCCCCCAAAAGAGCAATCAATAGCCTCCCAAAAGACCATTCTGCTATTTGTTCAACTTAGTTGGAGCCAGGTATATGTTGGAGGACATTGCTTCAAATGGAGTGGTGTCCAAACAGTATGATACAATCAACTGATTCAACCAACAGTTAATTTGGGAGAATATATGTGTGTGTGTGTGTGTGTGTGTGTACATATACATATATACATACATAAATATATATATATATATATATATATATATATATATATATATATATATATATATATATATATCTGCCAAACCAGATTCTACATCATCCTGAAGATGCTACCTAAATCTAAGCTCAAGGGAGCCATCCCTGTCTCTGATCCTTAGGTCAGTGCCTGAGCTCCCACCATCTTTTATTCCACAAACCACTCCTCCAGATTAGCTGACCTGCAGATTCTTCCAGTCTTCCTATGAACTCAAATGCTTGCTCAAGAAGGTCAACTGAATGACTTTTCTCTCTCCTTTTCTTTTACTGGCAGCATGGTCGCTGGTACCATACTGGTTCCTTGGTATTCAATATGTGGCACAAAATCCAGTGATTTTTGTTCTTTAAAACTTATAAATGTGTATCGAGCCAGAGGCAGTCTATTTATTTGTAAACAGAAAACAAAAAAATGAACAGGGCTGATTGAGAGACCCATTGTGTGAAATGCACCATTTTGGTAACACTATAAAACTCTCTTCTAGTTTACTCATAATGATAAATGCTTTCCAACTGGCAAACAGCTGTGGTGAACAACGGGACTTCCTTTTACCTTTCGACTCTTGAGAGCACTGCTGTTGTGCTCATGGCAAGCCACTCAATCAATTTCTGGGGAAATTGAATTTGTAGAATTTTGCAGTAGAAATTTGTAGAATTTGATTATAATTCTTTGAAAAATAGGTATTGAAAAATAGGATTATCCCTGTGATATAAAGGTGGGGGATATACAAAGTTTAGAAAAGACAAAGTCCCTGCCTCCATGGAGCTTTTAGTTTAGTATGAGGCTATGACATAGTCATAGATAATTATAATGTGGAAAAATCCATGCTAGATATACACATTAAACACATGGAAATAAAATAGGTCCAAGGGAGCAAACATAATTAAGTGAAATTTTACATTTTAATCCTGAATATGTTACTACTCCTTGGGACCAAGCAACAATCCATGTAGTTTGTCATACTACACTTGCAAAGCTCTGCCCTCGGAATCACAGTGTCTTATGAATTAGAAGGGACTTCAAAACTCATCTAGTCCAGCCTGTAATTAATAAGAATAGCTTTTATGATTGTCATCTAGGTTTTGATTAATGCTAATAATGAATCCTGTTGGGTGGCTGCATTATTCAAATTTGCACTATTCAAAGTTAGGATTATACAATTATATATGTAATGTAAAAATGTAATGTAAAAATTACTTTACATATATTATCCCATTTGATCCTTATGTTGTAATTGGTTTTAGCTCAATGGAAATAAGCATTGAAAAATTTTTTAAATAAGTTTTCAAAACTTTTTCATTAACATAACAACATTACAAAACTAACAAATTTTTTAAAAAAATTTAAATGACTGAATATTGTACTTAAAGATAAACCTACACTGATAATATGAAGGAAACATTGCTTTTGTCATTTAAAATAGTTTAGCAGCACAAATCAAACTTTCTCTTTCCTTTAATCTTCATACAGATACTAGTAGGAAAAGATAGCTTTATCCACATCTCAGCAATTTTGCATGCTCACGTTCTGACACAGTGAACCAAGTATAGTTGGATGACCTGAAGCATTATCTCAAACCATTAATGCTTTAAATGCAAAATTGCTATGGTTGCTATATTTTTTCAACAGATGGGCTAAAATAAAGAAACCATTCTCA
Source organism: Bettongia penicillata ogilbyi (assembly GCA_023548195.1). NCBI lineage: Eukaryota > Metazoa > Chordata > Mammalia > Diprotodontia > Potoroidae > Bettongia > Bettongia penicillata. The sequence continues at coordinate 1,557,370 of JAJHZJ010000624.1, read as the reverse complement.
AAAACAGAAAATTGCTATTGAGAACTGAAGATTATTTTTTTTCAACATGCTCCCCACAGTGAAGTCAGCAGGGGGAAAATGCTGAGGCAAAAGGCAACTTTTTACATCAGGATTTTACGTGTTAATGCCCTTTATTATTGCACTGATCTGGACTGGCTAAAGCTGGCATCTTGTCTGCAGTTACTACATACCACTCCTCTTATTTCTCCCTTCAGATTTCAGAGATACTATGAAATTATACGTGGAAGCCAGTAATTTCAAGCCTGATGCTGTACTGAGGCCACAGTTGTGACTATTTGTTTTTCTGCTGTGGACAACTGTTAAGAACGCTAGTCTTCTGCCTGGGCACTCCCCTATTTTCTCACCCTAATTCATTCTAAATTCTGAACTCCTGTCTCCATCCACACCGATTCAACTCTGAACTGTGCTGCTCCCCATCCTAGGTCAGACCTGTTTTCTCTTGGAACAAGAGTGACAGAAACTGCCTGCCATGCTCACCTTACGCTTTTTTTGTGTAAGGCTTGTTGGCAATTACCACATCCTTTCCCCCAAAGCAAGCCCTGCTCCCTGCTCATCTAGCTCCTGTGCTTCTATTGGGTTGATTCAAAAAGACTTGTTTTTCTGGTAAAACTCTTGATTTTTCTCAAAAGTTTCTCTTCTAGTGAAAGTTACCCTGCCACTGTCACAGGAAGGTCCTTCTGTGACCTTCCTCCAAGGACTGAAGTTTCATGGCCATGTGAGTCCCCATTTGGAGACATAAGAAGACACAGCTAGAATCATAAAATTACAGCTTAATGTTCATATTTATTATGTAATTTTCCTCCTTTTTAAAATGTGTTTCATAACTACTTCTATGGTCCTGTTAGAATACAAATCCTGCATTATTTATATCGCCGTCAATAGAGGCATTCATTCATCTTCCACTCGATTCTGTGGTGTACAGTGGGGAGGAAGGTATGAATGGAGATTACTACCTTGAGACAAATACATACCCTCTGTGCTTCTGATCACACACAGTCAGTTGATTAAAATCAGCTTCTGGGACTCCTCACTCCATTCATTTAATGGATCAATCAATCACCAAACGTTTATGAAAGGCTTACTATGGGCCAGACGTTATTCTAAGTACTGAGGATTTACAAAGAAAAGTAAACCAACTCTTAAGTCAATGAAGGGCAGCAAAGTGCTTAGAGCACTGGGTTTGGAATTAAGAAGACTCATCTTTATGGGTTCAAATCCAGCCTCAGACACTTCCTAGCTGTGTGACCCTGGGCAAGGCACTTGTTTGCCTTAGTTCCTCACCTGTAAAATGAGCTGAAGAAGGAAACAGCAAATTCCTCCAGTATCTGTGCCAAGAAACCACCTCCCCCCAAAAAAGAAAAGGATCTATATCATGAAGTACTTAATAGCGATGAAGCAAATAATTAATGTAAAGTATACATATAGTGGTGTCTAACCTTTTCTCCTGACAAAATCAGAATATTAAATGATATCTTCATTGCATTAATATATTCTGATAATTTACCAAAATCCTAATAGAATTCCTATTAATCTTATATTTTGCGTCAAGGCCGGTATGACTAGAAAGCAGTGAACTCAGAGATGCCATTAATGAATCTGTAAATATCATAACTTTGTATCCGTGCATGTGAGCTAGTTACTAGATGATATGTTTCCTTCTAGTATTATTCATCTCTGAATACTGTGCCTGGCACAGTAGAGTACATACAATAGGCACTCAGTAAATGTCTTCTGAGTGAAATGGACTTCCCTTCAATAAATGGTGAAATGAGTTTATAAATTAAAATAAATAAAATTAAATATTAAATACAATAAAAATAATTTTAAATTAATAGATTGGGAAGAGAACCTTAGAAATCATCCAGTTCAATCATCCCTTCATTTTATGGCTCCTTAGGACATAGGACTAGAGTGTGGAGGATGCTTAAAGGTCATCCACTTTGACTCCCTCCCTCCTTTTACTGATGAGGAAACTGAGGTGACTTGTCTAGCATCACACAGGTAGGAAGAGAAGAAATGGGATTTGAACCCATGTCTTCTGACTCCAAATCCAGTGATTTTTCTCCCACTATCCTTACTACCTCTAACATTTCCATGTTGCAAATTATTCTTGGGATTAGGGATGAGTTGCAGAGTAGGGACAACCTATTTAAAAACTAGTCTTTTAGGGAACTCCTCTAAGTTCTACAATAGAAGACCATTGCTAAAAAAAAAAATTATCCTAGAGGAAAGTGAGGGAAGAGAAGAGGACTCTGGATATCTCCTCTAATGTTCTCTCTTTAGCCTAGATCAGTTTTTTTCATATTAGCCAGTGGTTACCTTGAAAGACATTTGTTTCATCATATTCACAAGTGGAATCCCTAAACAGTATCCTCCCCACTGGTGGTTAATATCTTCTCTGAGTCTCTGATATCCACAGTCATGAGTCCAGTCAAATGGGATGAATTCGCACAAAAGAAACAATTCTTTGTCTTCTGAAGAATTAACCTTGTTTCCCCAGCTGTATTTAGTAAAAAGTACTGACCCCTAGTGGCAGTGAAGATGACACTTCTCATGTAAAAATTTTACATCTCTATTTTCCCAGGAATCTATATAATCTTCTTCAAAAGCCACTATGTTTAGAAGTGTAGATTACTATATAATAAAAGTGTACACCATTTAGAAAAGTCATTGTAATAAATTATATTTGGATACTTGGGTGGCTTGCAGTTGCATTGATTATGTACTCCGACAAATGATGAGGTTATGATCCATTCACTTCTCATTCTACATGACTCTTGTCCATGTCCTTCTGTAACTCTTCCACAAAGGGTTCGCCCAATGTGCTGGAGCATTCTTCTAAATGTCCTAGCACTACATGGAGCACACGGGCTAACCCTTGATCATAGTATATGATAGGCACAACTCCTCTTCTGATTAAACGTATCCCTCATGGAATCTTCTACTTAGTCTCTTCTAAGCAATTTTTTTGTTGGTCATATTTGTAGTCTACACAAGCTCATCATGTACCTATCCACTGCTTTTTGGATGATCTTCAACTTTCAGTCTTTGGAGATTAATATTCCATGAATCACAATGTAATATGGGTTGATTCTCTCTCCATTCCCTTAAGGCTGGGTCTGTTATTTCTACTAGAGGTTATCCATGATTCCCTGAGGGTGCTGAAAAATCTCTTCTCTGCCATTTGGTTCAAGCTAAATTTGCCATGGGCAAAATCCCTATGAACACAATAACCATTCAGCATCAATTGAGGAATGTTGATTTTAAAAAATATATTTCATTCAGGCCTTTGATTTTTGGAGCAGCTTGAAGTCATTAAGAGCACTACACAATATCTCAAAGATACTCTAGCCCACTCTCCTTTTGTTCAGTTCTGAGCCTGGCTCATTATCCATCTTCTCAGGATGTATGTACTGATAACCCAAATCTATGGATTATTCATCCAAATAGATGGTAAGCATTCTATATCCAATGGGTTTTTCAAGTGTAAATAGTCCAAACTCTTTTGAGTAATTATAGATGTCTCTTAAAAGGCTGTGGAATATTCCAAGTTTTTATATAAACAGTACCATATCATCTGTAAAAATGAGAAACTAATCTTAACCTATGGAGAATCTCACTATAGAGAATCTCACTATGATTTGAACTCTATAATAAACATCCCTCAGGATAGGGAAAACACTTTTGGAGAGCATTCGTCTCTATTTTATGCCTTGATATGTATAATCAGAGGATCATCAAACAAAGTTATCCCTGTAAGTACAACTTCCAGTGAATCATAAATTATTTTAATATATGCATGAGAAATACTTCGTTGGAGGACAGGCCTTCAGGCATTTTGTTCTTTTTAACCAAATATCTTTTTATAGTTAATGATAACTAGGATGGGATCATGTATTTTTCAGACCTTTTGGTCATTTGTGTGACTGTAATAATATAGTTTGCTATTGAATGCCATTTGAAAAAAATCTCAGTTATTCCCTTTGATTATTTTCATCAAAGATGACTTGGATAAGTGTGTATACTGATCTTTTTAATGTGTTGTAAAGCTAGGAAAGTAGGTATATGGGTTGGAAATAATATTTTCTTAGTTCCTTTGAAAGTTTTTTTCTAAGACTCAAATATTTTCCCTTTATGATTTCCCACTTTTCTGCCATTTTTTAACTGTCACTATAACAGTTGAAGGATGGTCACCCAGAACTGAGGGACATTTTGTATTGTTTATTTGTTTTACAGTTTGCTATAACCGAAGAATTAATCACCAGATATTTACTGATGATGAGTCTCTCTGTACTTGTTTACATTTGTCTTTAGAAAGTAATAGTAATGTGAGGAAAAAAAGAGTACCACATGTAGGGAAGAAGACCACGTGTGTGGTGAGGACTCTGTCTTTGTGTGGTTTGAAGGGAGGCAGAATAGACATCTCTAACGTCTTTTCCTGTCCCCATCTCCACTTTTCTCCAAAGGAGACATATTTATTCCAGGAAGGGAAATAGGAGGTTGACTCTGGAGGCCACCACTCTCTTCTCTTCAGACAAAAGTAGTGCTGGCTAGAAGCACATCTATCTTACCTATTAAATATTTTTTATCTATGTTATATGATTGATTTCAACTAATTTTTAATTTCTTTGTCATTTTGGGTGGAAGAGAGGATTCTAAGTTCTACTTTCAAGACTTGACCATGTAATACCAGTTTCATAATAACACACATAGCAAAGAAGTCCGTTTATCAAAATCACAGCAAAATCAGAGATGGTATACATAGGGAAATATACACCAGACAATACAAAGTGCTCTCCAATTGGGAACAAGATAAATCATCTTAACTAAGAGAAACTTTCCTTCATCTCACTCAGGGGAAACCCTCTGAGATATCTGGAGTAGCAGGCTGGGAATAAGGACGTGATAGAGACTGTGAACTCCTTTCATGTCCTCCCAGAGTCTTTCCTTTAGAACCTGAAGTGAGGTTAATGACTCCATCTTCTTTCTCTAAACTGGAAGCTGATTCCACACTTGAAGAAGACTCTCACTTGGGGAGTTCCAAAGCGGGACTCCCTGTTGAAGAATCTCTAAAGGAGGAATGACTGGGAACTGAAGCCCTTCTGTTCTCAGCAAGCCTGCTCTGTTCCTCAGATAGGGCAGGGCCTTCATCTCCAACAAGAGAATCCCATATCAGTGGGCTTTAAGACAGGAGCTATGTAAATAATAGCTAGCATTTTATAAAACACTTTGCAAATATTATTTCATTTTATTCTCATGACACTCCTGCAAGGTAGGTACTAGTGCTGCCCCCATTATAAAGTTGAGGAAACTGAGGTTGAGGAAGGTTAAGTCCAGCCCTCTGTCCACTGTATCACCTAGCTGCCTCAAAAGTAGACACAAGCTGCTGCCAGGACTGTACTTAAAGACTTTTCAGACTGGTGAAACCTACCAAAGCTTATGCTCTCTATATGTAGCTTTTGAGAAGCCAGAATCAACTTCAAGCCAAGATCTTTTGAAGTAGGACATTGAGGATACAAAATCAACTCAAAATTTTTGAAAATTTTTGAAAATCTTAAATGCCAGTGACAGAGGTTGATTTCAGGTAGTCTTCACCAAAGGTCATTAGTCATTAATCTGTCTCAGATTTTATTCAGTTATTCCCATAGTATATAAAAGAGGGAGCGATGAGGCTCTCTGAAACATGAAGATTTATTTGTAGAAGCATAATGCATGATGATATACTTCATTAAAATATCAATTATTATATTTATTATTTATACATAAATATTTAAATAACATTTATTTATATGTGTTGTACATTATATAATAATATAAATAACATTATATAACATATTTATAAAATTACAAAATTTATAAATATATAATATAAATAATATATAAATGATAATGTTAAAATAAGTATAATTAAATATCATATTTAATATATTATGATATCAAAATATCTATGAATATTTCAATGAAGTAAAATAAATTATATAATGAAATGAGATTGTAAAACTCCCCAAACCAATGAAGATTATTAATTTGTAAAAAATATAATGAATGACATTTGATATTAGAGACATGCATTTATATCAATCATAATTTTAATTCATTGGGAAATGAAATCCTAGAGTTAGAAAGGCAATGAAGAAGTTTCATGGTCCAATTTCTCCACACCTGATAAGTGAATCCTCTCTATAGCACATCCATGTTCTGTTTTCTCATTTTAAATAATGAGGTCCTCACTTTTTCGCAAGGTGATCTATTCCATTTTCAGATAGAATAAGTCCAAAGTCTAATTGTTAGGGAATTTGTACCTTATATTGAGCTGAAATTAGTCTCCCTTTAACGTCTATTCGTTGACTCTCCAGAACCAAGAGGAGTATTTCTCATGCTTTTTGTTCACAAGGAGGATTAGGATTTATGAGCTGGGACACTGGTCCAGCATAGCTATCCTTCAGCAGAGCCTCTTAGGTGCTCTTAAAATCTCTCTCACTGGGGGTTTGTTCAGCTGTAAGCGTTGCTCAGGAATAAAGTGAGGCACATCGAGTATCATTCTATGTGATTAAGGAGAAAGACAGCTTTTGGCCTTGTTCTGAAACCTTGCTGTAGTGTGGAGGTGTTGCTATGCCATCAGAGAGTTCAAACTCTGGTGAGTTTTACCAAAGTGGAACGACTTCAAGCATGGGGCTAGTGGCAGACTATGTCTGTCATCTAAGCACCAGTCTAGCTAAATGGAGAGAGAGGTTAGAGGATTGGTTGGCCATGCATTAATTTGTTTTTTAATCATGGCAACTCATGAAATATGGAGAAACTACAATCTTTACCAAATAAAGGGATATCCATAGTCCTAATATTTCAAAGTATGAATGTAACAACACTAAATGTCAGCTATCATGACCATTTGGTTTTAAGATTATGAACTGAACTATTTGGTGTGTCTGTGTGTTTCTGTGTGTCTGTGTGTGTGTGACTTGACCTTGACCCATACCTTTACAATGTGAGCACTCCCTAGTTTTGCCCAACTTGGACCTCTGAACATTGACTCAGAATCATAGAATCTTCACTAGGACCTCAAAGTCGACCTAATCCAATCAGAATCCTTCCTACAAGGCAGAATTCTGCAATGAGAAGTGATCATCCAGGCCCTGATGACAAAACACTGGTGAGAGGAAACCTACCATTTGCACAGAAGATACATATGTGGTCATTGGAAGGTCATCTCAGAGAAAACACATGAGTCTTGGAGGAAGTGGGGAAAATGGGAAAGGTTTTTGGCAGAGAGTGGAATTTGAACTGAATCTTGAAGGAAGCCAGGATATAAAGGAGAGGAAAGAGAACATTCGGGAAATAGGGACAGCTGGTGGAAAGACTTGGAGTCAGAAGCCACATGTGTGGGAAATCACAAGAAGACCAATGTCATTGGATTGTAGAGGATGTGGAAGAGAGTAAATTGTAAGAAGCCTGAAAAAGATAGGAAAGAGCTAGGTTATATGGGACTTTAAAAACCAAGAAGAGAATTCTATATTTGATCCTGGAGGTAATAGGGAACCACTGACATTTATTGAAGGGTGGTGGTGTGTGTGTGTGTGTGTGTGTGTGTGTGTGTGACACATAGTAGGTGCTAAATAAATATTCTTTGAATGAATAAATGAATGAATCATTGAATAAATAACCCATAGCTGATGCTTAACTAACAGAAAGGGATGAGAGAGGCGTTGACAAGGATCAAGGACCTGAACTCAAGAGGAGTGAGCATGGTGAAGCATCCTTCCTTCCTTAATGGAAACATTTAGGATTCAGGAAACAAATTAGCCCTTGATAAAGGATTAATTAAAATTAATCTTTGAGCTTGAGTCATCATTTGATCTTGCAAATATTTACCCTTCTCCCACTGGATATGAGTCCCTCTGACACTTCTACTTTATTCATGAACACTTCTGCCTTTACCTGTAATGACTGATAAATATGGGTAAAAACACCTCAGACTAGATTTGTCTGGGTGCAGGGAAGGGAAGGTGTCATGGTAATTGAATTTCTTCCTGCTCAGGATGGAAGCAGAGTTTTCCTCACTTTGCATGGTTTGGGGGCACCTCAGAGAAGGTTCGTTTTGTTATTTCCAGAAAGTCAACATGAAACAGAATGAAGAGTGATGAAATGAGTCTGAAACCTTCTGAAGCAGGAAGTGCAGTTCTCTATCAAAAATGGAAGCAGAATTAGCCTCATCTGGGAAGCAAAATAACCTAGATGTCACTCTCCAAACACCTTTTACAATATCATAACACCGAGCCAAGAACGGTCAAGATTTAGAATTAGAAAGGGAGCTTTGGTATTGTCCAACCCTCTCATTTTGCAGATGAGAAAACTAGGAGCCAGTAAAGGAAACTGACTTGATCCAAGATTCTCTTGGTAAGAGAACCAGAATTCAAACCCACGTGTTTTGATTTTAAATTCATTGTTCCATCTGCCACCCTGTACTGATTCTAGTCGAATTCCTCTATTTTATGGATGTAACCTGGTGAGGTATAATGGCTTAAAGTCAAGCAGTATTTCAACCATTCTTTCTATGGGAAGAGAAACAGGTCAAGATCCCCAGTGAAACTCAGGAGTCTCTGAAGTTTGTTTAGCATGAGGCTTACCCATCTAGTAGCTTACCTAGGACAAACATCAAAGGTCGTAACATTTTGTCATAAGACATACTACCTTCATCTCATAAACTGAAGTGAAATAAAGATGCTCCATCACCTTATTCAGTATTTCTCAAGTGACAATAAGCTTTGGATGACATGGGAGATTATGGGGGGAAAGCATTGGTTTTAGAGTCAGAAGACCCAGGTTCAAATCCTGCCTCTGACGCTAATTAGCTTGGTGATCTTGGCTCCCTGAGTCTCACTTGTCGCATCTATAAAATGCAGGGACTGGATCAGATAGCTTATAAGGACCATTCCTGCTCAAAGACTGTGATCTTATGTGCAAAAGGGAATGAGAGAGAGAGAGAGAGAGAGAGAGAGAGAGAGAGGGAGAGAGAGAGAGAGAGAGAGAGAGAGAGAGAGAGAGAGAGAGAGAGAGAGAGAGAGAGAGAGAGAGAGAGAGATTAGAGAGAGAGATATACAGATGAAATCCCAGATTCTTGAAGAATTGCAGTACTTTGCTATTCATTCAATATATGAGCTGGCTTGGACTAAACAGTAACGAAAGGATACTGGCCATGCCCTATAGTTGTGCACAACTCAGCAAGAGGATGGAAACAAAGGCTTTTTGCTTTGAAATTGTGATATTCTTAGAGAAACTAGGACAAATCTAATGACTCCTAGGTACTCATACTCTTTCTTAGAGAAACCAGGACAAGCCTAGTGACTTCTAGGTTCTCAGATATGCCTAACTGGCTTAGCCTATAATTAGGTAGCAGCAGCAGGTGGTATATATTAGTAATCTACTAACTTTGGAATGAAAGCACAGCATTCATCTTCATATGCCCTGACACTTAACAAGTATTTAGCCATTTAATCAACTGCAGCCAAAGTATCCAGTGACCCTTATATTGCCCAAGACTTTCCACTTTGTAGTAGCCTGGCCAAGGATATTTACCAAATTCAGGTTACTGAGGAAAATACAGAATCAGATCAACTCCTTGTGCTGAAAATCACCTTCAAGTCATATATTTGAAATTAATCATATATGTAGAATGAATCCCAAACTTTACATGCATCATATTGTCTAATTATTATGTGACTTAGCTCAAAGGTAAGTGGAAAATCAATACCAACCAAGTCACAACTCTTTGGTGCTTCAGTTTCTGCCTCTGTTTGACAGGGACAGGGTAGGACCTCAGCAAAACTGAGAAATAAGAAAAATTATCCTTGGTTCTTTCCCACTTCCCTTTTCTTGATCTACTCTCAACCTCTATGTTTTCTGTCCTCCTTCTAGGTAGCTTTTGTCCAACCTCCTGGACACAAAGTCTCTGTCTTTTAGGGATTCCCTCTCCTTCAGTGTGTCCCACTCTCTAAGATAACCTTTCTTTCTTCTACTGCCTCCCCAATCAACACTCTAAAAGCTGTAAGTCTTAACTCAGTACTTGTAGGAGAAGAATCTAATTAAACCAAGTAAAAGGTGTGGATGACTAGTGGACCTTAATTCTCTCAGGGGTGTTTGTCTTGTGAAATATTTGCACATTAAAGATTCATTAACCCAAATAAATTGTTACTTGGTAAAATTTCAAACTGTGTTAAGTGAAGAATGTCAATCAGAATGAAAGAAACTTGGAGGAATTGCTGAGTCCCCATATATCACATCCACCACTCCCTAGCAGGAAATTTGATATCGCTCCCAACTAATTCCACTGTTGAGAAGAGTAAATGAAATAATGCTAGTAAGAGGATATTGGGATCACATTGGCAACGGGCTGAGAGGTCTTAGAAATACAGAAGAGAAACTTATTTCATAAAAAAGTCTCCTAGACTATCAACGACCCAGCCCCTAGACGGAACATGACACTGGGCACAAATTCAGCCTTATGCTGTACCCAGGAACAACGTGCGAAAACGCAAAAGATTATGGTATTACATAGATCCATTCATTAATAGCATCTGGCAGCTATCTTCTGCCTTTCATTCACAAAAAGGCACAAAGTTCTTTAAAAAACATTCTCTAATTAGCATTATTATCTTTTCTTTTTCCTCTGTGGAGCAAGCAGGCAGACCTTTGAATTAGTACCCCAAGGATTGACATAGTACAAGCCTAACTATGGTAAAGCCATCTGCGGGAAGGGAAAAGATCTATGTGCATTAAATGGCTCATCGATTGAATCATGTTTCCCATGATGTGAACAAGAAGACTCTTTTACTCCCCTAGAAGATTCTGTGGCAATAGGAAAGTCTGAGTTTGAATTATAGATCAGACCCCTTACTGTGTTCCTGGAATTTCTGTTCGTCAGTTTCCTCATTTGTAAGATGAGACTAGATAATATCTAAGATCTCTTTCCCCTCTAACCCTATGATGCTATAAGAATTCTTGAGGCTAGCTCCCTAAAACAACTGAATACATTCCCTGAAGGAAGAACAGGTAAACCATTTTCTTGTTCTCTGAAAAGACTTTATGGAGATGGCCCTTAGAGTTTCATGGAAAAGTAAAGACCTAAAGAAGACTCTGTAAGGTGGAGAAAAGTAAGAATATTTGGTTCAAGGGCATAGTTGTCTTTCAGAGAATAAAACAATATTACCTAGAAAACAAATTCAGGTTTCCTACATAATCTCATCTTATATGTACACCAAGAGGGATCATGAGAGACACAAAATCATAGGATTTAAATTTAGAAGGGAGCAGAGAGGTCATCGGTCTAACTTCTCACCTAATGTACAACAAATTTTTTACTACAATGAACTCCTTTCAGTCAGAAATCAAAATCTCCTTTTTGATTTCTCCTACTTCTCCACTTTGTACTTGTCAGAAGCTCAAGCAAAGTTTTAAGGGACAATCTTGTCATCCAACTTGGTTTCCAGTGATATCATTTCAGTTCAAAAAATAAAGTTGTACTTTAAATGGAAGCAGAGTCGCCTAGGATCAGACAGTTGGCAGCTTTATTATATTTGCCTGGCTTTTAATTTTACTATATTGCAACTGCTTTAATCCAGATCCCTGAATATAAGAATGATATTCTCAGTGGATTTTCAGCCCCCTCATACATTATGAATATCTGGCAGAATACAAATGTATCACTTAGGCAGATGTGAATGCCTTTGGCAGCATACTATTACCCAATCAGCAGAAAAAATAATATTTGTGTGATATTAAAACAAAATTAATAGCAAGATGTGAATTACATGGAAAGACTTTATGTTGTAATTAATAAAACTTGTAAACAACCCAGCATAATTATCACCTTAATTAGGAAATGACCCATAATTTTTAATTAAAAAAAGTAAGGAAAGCTATTACAAGTCACATTCACTTGAAGAAGTGAGAAACCAAAGACATTTTAAAAAGATATTGTTCGATATTGCCATATGATGGTCTCGGGCAGGGATAGGGCCTATTGTTGAAGCACTGTTGCCTACGTAATGTCACTTCTTTGGGACAGAGTGCTTTGTTGCCGTGGAAGGGAGGTCAAAACCAGGGATTACAGAGTCACTTTCAGTGGGTCAGTGTAGGAGAGCTGCATCAGCCAGGTTGATACCCCCTCCTTCCGTCCCTCTTTCCTTTCAACTTAAGAGGATATTTACTTTGGAAAGATCAACAAAATAGAAAAAGACAAAGGTTTTGTCTTCAGTAGGCATCCACATGGAAGAGGAAATGGAAAGACCTTGCCATTTGGGCCATTATTGCCACTGTAGCAGAATTTTCTGTAACTAAATTGGCGCTTCATATCACAGTGGAGGTCTCACTTTGTGCTATTTGCGATAGTGGGTTGAAACCATTAATTCAAACCAGAGCCCCTGTAGAAAGGAATTTCTGATCAAGCTGTATTGTGTCTTTGGTTTCTCGTTTGAGGCATTCATCCCATATAGTTACAGCCTAATTAACTGGGGTTTTGGCCTTTTGGCTAAGATCAAGAATTTTTTTTCCTTTGAATTGGTTGGATCAAATCAATAGATTACCCCTCCTTTTGAGATATATAAATATAGCCTGGAAGGCAGATTTTCTTTTGAAAATAATGTGGTATAGTAGAAGAGTAGAGGAGTGGAGGGGTGGAGGGGTGGAGGGGTAGAGGGGAGGCAGCAAGTTCCCCACCCCTAGTATAGTGGAAAGAGTACTGATTTGGGAGCTAGGAGGCCCTGGGTTCTAAATCTGAACTCTAATACTCAGTATCTGTGCAACGTTTGGCAACTAATTTATCTTTCCTGCATGCCTCAGTTTTCTCTGCTATAAAATGGGCCCAGAATGGATGACTTCTTAGGTCCATCCCAACTCTTATCTATGATCCTTGCGTCTTAGAAAGTGGAAAAGCAAGGTATAAATGAGCTAAGTTCCTCACTTGTGTCTACACAAACGGGTCAGCACAACCGTACTGCAAGAGTTTTAGCAGGAGAACAGACCTCTACCCCTCAGAGATTAAGCTTCCCAGAACTCCTTTGGCTAAATAGGCTAGATTCTTTGTTCTTTACTCCAGGTCCCTTCTCCCAAATAAACTAAAGGAAAATAAACTTTAAAAGTAACATAAGATAATTAATGTGAATTAAGTACAGAACTGTTGCTATGTAAATCAGTAAGTGCCAACATGAGAGCTGCAGAGAAAAGTAGGCTTCTGACCAGAAGGAGTAAAATAACACAATCACAGAATTGTTTGATCTGTCAGGTGTCTTAGACATCATCAAGTTTATTTAAAAAACAAGGAAACAGAAAAAGTTTAAATGCTTTACAGCATGAATTAAGCATGAATTGATTTAATTTGAAAATAACCATTCGAAAAAGATTTTAAAAGAAAAACAAAATGCTGGTGCTGAAAAGGACCTGAGAATAAACCCCTCACTTTATAGATGAAGGATTTGTCCTAGGTGACCCAGTTCATAAGTGTCAGAGCCAGACCTTGACCTCGGGTCTTCTGATCCTGACCCTAGTGCTTCTTCCCCCACATATAACCAAGCTGTGGAATTTTCGAGCACAGAATATTGCATTCTTTGCTTAGGATCAAGCTAACTGGAAAGCCAGGTGGGGTGTGAGATGATAGAGCTAAAGCTTAAGAAGAGCTTGGCTATAAAATGTTGTAGGTAAAATGATTAATTACCAATTTTTAGATAAAATTATTAAGTACTGAGTCATAGGAAAGATTGTTAATTATTTCATTGTTTGAATCCAGTCTCGCATGACAAGAAACCAGACGTGTAGTACTAAGATAACTAGACACGTTTAATTCTTAACAAGGACCCGCCCCCCCCCCCCCCCCCCAGGTTGTACTGACCTCAGAAAACTTCAAGAAACCCAAGACTGATGTTTGGAAGATTCAGTTAATTTCTGGTTTACTGATTAGGACACTTTAACTAATCTATGTGAAGTTCAATCAACTTATATGCCTTATTCGGAAAACTTACTATGTATTAACCAATTAAGTACTGTTTATTTGTTCCTTTGATTGTGTCCAATGTAACATGCAGCTAGAAGTTTGGGGGCAGCAAGCCACCTATTTTGGCTCTCCTCTCTGTTGCGTGACTTAACAAATTTCTTCCTAAATTACTTTTGCTTAGAATATTTTGTATTTTGTTCTCAGCTCACAATGTCAAACCAGGCCCATACTCTCTCTGTCATAGACTGCACTATACAGCAGCCCAAATCATGGTTCCCCAGCAAACCTGTCTCCTTGTGATACTGAAAACTTAAGATGCCTATGTTATCCTGGTCCTCTAAGCTTGATATTATAACAGTCTTGCTGGGAGACAAGTTCCTTTGGATCAATGAATAAGGAGCACTTCAATAAATGCCTACCAGATTCGGAAGATACAAATATGGATGAAACTAAATATATAGTCCCTACTCTCAAGGAACTCATTTCAACCTCTAATGCCTACATTACCAATGAACTTAGAACAGATGGGCCCCAATTAAATTACAAGACCTGGTATTAGCTGGAAATTAATCTTCTTTCATCAGTAGCGCCAAAATCGATCACAAAATAGGAGTCACTAGCTCCAAAGGAAATACCATCACTGCAACCTCATCTGTACCTGTAGGTTTTCTTAATTTCTTCTTGTGATGCCCCCTTCTGTAGCCCAAGGATTTCATATAAAGCTTCTCCAGATGTTGACATAGTCCGCTGTCTGTGGTCTGCCATCTTACTTGCGTACTGCACAGACTGCAAAACCGGAGAAAAGATGACCACAAGGATTACACACACTGAGTTCTACTTTCTGAACTTTCTGATTTTTTATTTTCTTAAATCCCTTTGTAAAATGACAGTCTTGGGATGGGTTTTATGTGCTAATAGCAAAACAACAGTCAAAAAGAGCTGGGGAGAACCTTGGGAGAGGGCCCAAATTGGGATATACAGATCAAGTATTGTGCAACTAAAGCCCCAGGGAGCAGATCATAGAAAGACATTCCTGACAAACGAGGTAAAAGTAAATTTTTGTGTTTGCTGTTGTTCCAAATTATTTCTTACTGGCCATTGAGGCAATTCCAGATTTATCAGGCAATCCTTTGCCTTACTTTGTCTGTAACTTTAGAGATGCAGTCTTTAATAAGGGAATCACTTTTTAAAAAAATCTATGCTTCCTTAGATACCAAAGAGAGAAAATAGCCTTGAGCAGAGTCCCATTAGGAAGCCAGGTCATATTTTCTCTAGAGATTTGAAGTCTCAAGGTCAGAACCATGACTAGGATAGGGTGTCTGGGGCTTTGTTCCAGGTTGCTGAATTTAGAGGATGAATATTTAATTCATATATTTAATATGATAGCTCTTAGAGTAGTCAGCTGTGTAAAATAACAAAGCTAGCTAGAATAATTAGTTAAAATAAGAAGTTGTCAGATGGCAGGCTAGGGATGAACTTCTTTGCTGCTCTGCATTACTCTCCCACACCCCACCCCTTTGTGGCAGCCTCAACTTATCCTGGGAATGCCAGGTATCTCAGCTTCCAACAGGGTGGTAGCCCTTGCCCTTCTTTTTTACTGCCCCCTCCCCACTAAGGGCATACTTTTGATTTCTTGTCCCTTGCATGGATTATTATTATACTTGCCCGAAGTGCAGATAGGAATATTTCAAGCTGAGTCTACCTCCCTCCAATTTACAGATGAGGAAACTGAGGGCTAGAAAGTGATTGTCTCAGAGGTCACACGTGTGAGTGTCATACAATGGTAATTTTCTGAGGGGTTTGAAGCCAGGGCTTCCTGACTCCAATCAAGTCCAGTACACTGGTTGCTACTCTACCTTGCCTTGCTGAAGGCCTGCTGGAGTCAGTCAGTTCTGCCAGGGTGAAGTAGCAGCAGAGAGGCATGATTTTGTAGGGGAGGGGGAATGGACAAAGACCCCCAGATTTCCCCTTCTTGGGGCGGGAGTGCAAGAACACCTCATCTAGGCTTGTAGACATCAGGTAGGACCAGGTCCCGGCAGGGGAGGTGTTGGTAACCTTGCTGTGCAACCCTAACCTTGGTTGTCTGGTGGGGATCTCAGTGCCTGATGGAAGCCATCTCCAGTCGTCCTGATCTATATCTGGCGACTGAACCCAGATGACTCCAGAGGACAAAGTGAGGCTGGTGACTTTTCCCAGCCCTCCCTCATTATAATCCAAGGAACTTACATGTCATGACAACACCTCCCTGATGTCACGGTCCTCTTTAAGAACAAAGTACAAACAGCAACAGTGCCTGTGATCCTTGGAGCCTGGGGAACCCTGGGTTTCGGGGGTTCCTGGGGGCTCTCACCATGGGGAAGGGTCCTGCCTACCACCTCTATGGGAGGATTTGAACACAAGCCTTAGATATTGCCTTGGGCACATCAGAGGGCTTTGTTGGACTCCCATCCTGCCCTCCCTCTTCCTTCCCTCCCCAGCTCTGGTGCACCTTGGAGGGCCAACACCTCTGGTGGCTGGAGGAGTCTTGGGTGCACATCAGAAAGGAAGCTGCAACCTTCATTTAGGGCCCTGGTTGGAGTGGGCCCTGGAGCTGTCACTCAAGTCCCCTAGTCACAAGTGCATAGATTGGGAGCTAGAGGGGACCTTAGAAGCCATCAAGCCTAATTTTTTCATTTTACAGATGAGGAACCTGAAGTAAATTGGTGTAAATTGATATACATTTATTTAAGGCAGGATTGGAACCTGGATCTCTTTGACCTGGTCCAGCACTCTTATCCACAGCACTATGCTGTCTTTGGGACACATAAGGGATGCCCGTGTTCCCATCCTCACCTTCTACCCCTATTCCCATTGCAAATCTCAGGACTCTCCGGTAAACTGAGTCTCAGAGAGTTTAAGCGATTTTACCCAATGCCATATAAGTAGGAATTAGCAGAATTGAGAGTCAAGCTCAGATCCCTTTATTTACTCCAAATCCAGGGCTCTTTCCACTATATCAGAGGTTTCAGTCTCTAAAGAGGAATTCAACCTTCAATGAGCCCTGGCGGCGGGCTCCCTGGTGTGTAAGCAACAGTCAGTCTGGGACATCTGAGATCCAGCAATGTAAAAGCAAGGATTTCTCTAGGGCTCCAGACAACAATACTTCTGAGTTAAGGATCTTAGGTCGTGGGATTTAAAACTCGGAGTTCTCCAGCTCTAGGGGCTCTTCAGTCTTTTTCATACTCATGGCAGTTTGCTGAAGTCTATGGACCCCTTCTCAAAAGTGTTTTTAAATGTATAAATACAGTACATAGAGAAACCAATCATACTGATATGCAGTTATCAAAACTTTTTTTAAAGTTAAGTTCATGGATTTCAAGTTAAAAAACTCATATCTAGGCCATCCCTTTCATTTTAGATGAGTAAACTGAGGCGCAGTGGATAGAGTGCTGGGCCTGGAGTTAGGAAGACCAGAGTTCAAATTTGATCTCAGATATTTCCTAGCTGTGTGACCCTGGGCAATTGCCTCAGTTTCCTCGACTGTAAAATGAACTGGAGAAGGAAATGGCAAACCACTTCAGTCTCTTTTTCAAGAAAACCCCAAATGTGTCCCTAAAGAACTATGACTGAAAAAAAATGACTGAACAACATTTTATCCAATGCTATACAGGGAGGAATTAGTGGAACTAAAATTCAACCTCAGGTTCTTTGATTTCTACTTCAGGGCTCTTTCCACTACACCATGGGTTTTTAGTATCTTAAGGTTAGCTAAGTATCAGGGTCCCCCAAGCCATGACTTGGATGCCATGACTAATTACGGCCACAGCAATGTTACCGTGCCTTCCTGTCCTCAGGATTCTCCTTGTGATCTCAGGACAAGTTGTTTAACCTCTTTCCTCTCTGCCTCCATTTCCTGTTCTTTACAATGAGATTCTAATCCTGGGAATACAGAACCACAGAACTTAGAGATGGAAGGGTCCCTTAGAGGTCAGGAGTCCCCTCTACAACAGCCTTGCCTGGGGGTCATCCTGTTTCCACTATACTTCCAATGACAGGGAACTCATCAAGACATTTCATTCTATTGCTGAATAAATATAATTGTAGGCAGTTGTCTTATTGTGTTGAAACAAAAATCTACTAGATTTTAAGTTCCATTGATTAAGTCAATTTTCTAAGCTCCTTCAGCCAAATACTTTGCATACAGTTGGTGCTTGATGAATTAGTGGTTGGTGATGCTAGTTTTGCCTTCTGGAGCATTAATGAACATATCTAGTCCTTCGAACATGATATTAAGTTTCTGTTTCCTCATCTATAAAATGAGGTTGAATAAAATGATCTGTAAGGTCTATTTCATCTTTTAAGTTTCTCTACTCTGATAGTAGGGCAGCTAGGTGGCATAGTGGATAGAATGCCATACCTGGAGTCAGGAAGACTCATCTTCCTGAGTCCAAATCCACCCTCAAATACTTACTAGCTGTGTGACCTTGGGCAAATCACTTAACCCTGTTTGCCCCAGTTTCCTCATCTGGAAAAGAAAATGGCAAACCATTCCAATATTTTTGCCAAGAAAATCCCAAAAGGGGGCACAAATAGTTGGATGTGACTAAAATGACCGAACAACAAGGTCCTTTTCAATTCTATCATGCTATGCTTCTATGAATTTAACCTAGAGAAGAAATAGCTAAGGGTTATTTGATATGAGAGTTGTATTCAGATATTTGAAGTGTTATCAGAATTTGTCGTTGAGTCATGTCAGTCATGTCTGACTCTTGGTGACCCCTTTTGGGATGTTCTTGGCAAAAATATTGGAATGGTTTGCCATTTTTTTCTCCAGATCATTTTACAGATAAGGATACTGAGGTAAACAGGGATAAGTGATTTGCCCAAGATCACACAGCTAGTATCTGAGGTCAAATTTAAACTCAGGAATGTATCTTCCTGACTACAGACCTGGTGCTCTATCCATTGCACCACCTAGCTGCCCCTGAAAGGCACCTCAGCAATCATCTAATTCAAACCCTAAATTTTTCAGATGAGGAAACTAAATCTTGGAGGGACATGCAACTTGCCTACTAAGATCGCATAAGTAGTGACAGAATTGTTCCTCAGAAGAATGACAGTTTCTGGACCTCATTTTGATTGCTTTTCTTTATGGATTTCCAATTTGTCAATATCTCTCTTAAAATGTGACAACCTGAACCAAATACAATACTCTAGACATAGTCTGACCACAGACCAAAGTGAGTGGTACATTTGAATATTTTATCTGAATATATTCTAGGATTGTTAACTTTTTAAGGAAAATATATCACAATATTGCCTCACATTAAGTTTTTGGTTGATTAACTCCATATTTATTTATTGTTATCATAGATATTAAATAATTGTATAGTGCTTTACAATTTTTCATAATTTTTTTACACCCTTATGAGACATATACTACAAATATTATTTTCCCATTAGGAGGCTGAGTCCCAGAGAAGGTTAAATCATTTCTCCAAGGTAATATGTGGTAAGTTAGTAGAACAAGGAAAAAAATCCATATTATATGATTCTAAATCTAATACTCTTTTCTTCTACATCCGAAGGTCTTTCACATGAATTGCCATTGAGTTCGGTTTCACCCATCTTGTACTTTTGCCACTATTATAGCTCAGCATGCTGGTTTGGGCGCCATGTCCCAGGCTTAAATCTTGAGACAGGATGTTGTCAGGATGAATTGATTAAAATTGTTTCCCACCACTCATCCCTCCACTATCATTTTCAGGATCCTATTTTGTGATCCTAAGTAAAATGTCACACAAGTCATTTTGTAGCAAAACTTTCTTAAAGCATTATTTGAGTCAGTTTAGTCTTCAGAAGAAAAACTGTTACCAATTGTTCATTTGCAATCCCAACGAGAGATAGGAGAAATAGCATCAGAAAATAATGAGAAATCCTAAAATAATCTCTATGTGGTTCTGTAACTTGGTCTTACTTCAGTCTTCCCACACCCATCTGACCACAACCCCCTTCCATCTTGGCAAAAAGAAGGGATGAATTTCTGAAAATGATCCATAAAAATCAATCATCTGGAGCTGGTCATAGGCCATAGGGTAAGATAAGAGACAAGAAATAGCACCGATAGCTCAGTTCTTCCCTTTGTGGCTGAAAAAAGAGGAAAATGTCACAAGGTCTAAGAAATATTAACATGTATGATTTTCTCTGGTTTCCCTGATTTTTGCAACCAAGTGGCAATTATAGACCACTCGTGGCTATTAGATAACAAGGGCACAGTTAATTGTCTACTGATTAACAGAACCTGACTACCTTCCTATCCTCTCCTGGAATAAGAAGTACATGGCAAGTAGCATGTGGGAGTGTCTCCGGTTCCTCCCTTTCTACTCCTCAGCCCAACCCTCCTTTTGCTAAGGACTTTGAGCCAATGATGTGGCAGAGTTGTGCCTGTCTGTCTGTCCTTGATGGAAATGCCCTTCCCTACACATGTACATACTGGGTCTATATTTATGATACCCTAATCCTACTTCTTTTTCCTCATCTATAAGTGGGGAAAGGACTGTTCTAATTTATTAGATACTGTTCAATTATATTGATAATACTGAGCTACGGATATTCTAATTAAGAGATACTGCTACTATGTGTACGTTTTCATCTTCAGAGAGATATATTAAGCAAATAGCCCCTTTCTTCCTCAGTTCCTAAAGCACTCTCTATTCATTTAAAGACCATCTTAGGTGATGAGGCAGTTCTGTTAACTAGATTCAGAAATTAATTGCTGTTTTATAGTAATGTTTATTTATACTAGTAATGCTGAGTTCCTAAAAAATAAAAAAAAACAAGAGAGCATCCGGCACATTGACTGGTTCCTGTACAGAAAATCTGTGTAGAAGATCTATGGAAAAACATGGGCAAGAACCACGAAGATCAAGCAGATATGGAGGTATTTCAGTCTGTGGCAATAGGCAGAGTAACTACACCAGTGAAATCAGGGAGCCTTTAAAGTATTAAAGTATCATAGTAATCTAACCATTCTCCATCCAACTGTCAAAGTGGTTTTCCCAAAGCTCGGGTCAGACCTTGCTATTTCCCCTCTCCCACTCAATAAACTCCAGTAGTTCTTTATCACCTCCTGGATCAAATATAAAACATAATCTGCCCCTTGAATCTTTTTACATCTTACTCCCTCTTTCTCAGGTACTCTTTGAGTCAGTGACAGTGGCCTCCTTCTTGTTTCTCCAACAAGACACTCCATTTCCTGACTCTGGGCATTTTCTCTGGCTGTCTCTCATGTCTGGAATGCTCTCCCTCTTCATCCTACCTTTTGGCTTCCCTGGCATCCTTCAAGTCCAAATCTCACCTACTGGAAGCCTTTCCCAGTCCCCCTTAATTCTAGTGCCTTTCCTCTGTTGATTATTTCCAATTTGTAGCTTGCTTGTATATAGTTGTTTGCATACTGTCTCCTCCACAAGACTGTGAACTCCTTGAGAACAGGGACTGTCTTTTGCCTTTCTTTATATCCCCAGTGAGTAACAAATGCTTGGTACATAGTAGTCACTTAATAAACGCTTATTGATCTACAGATTGACTGAAAACACTAAGTATCACAGAGCCATAAGAAATACTATTTGCTGCTCACATTTCAGCTTTATTGCTCTGGTTCCTAGAGTATATCTCTTTTTGTTCTGATTAGTTCTCCATGGTGGAACACAACCGAGAAGGAATACTGATAAATGGTGAGTTGTCTCCAAGGAGAGACATATTAAAAAACAAAAGAGTTGCGTTGTGAGCTGAATAAAGTCAACTGTCTGCTTTCCTCTTTCTGCCTGGTGCTGCATGGAAACCAGACCCTTCATATATTATTGATTTAGACTACATTTCGTTTCAGATTCAATGGAGTAATACATTAGAACTCTGTAGCTGTTTCATTAAGTTTATTAAAGAGGAATCTCCCTGTGAGGACACAGGGACTATTCAGTCATAGTCAAAAGATTCCACCCAAAAACTATATCTGGATGGTATCTATTACACTAAAAAATGCAATCATACTCATTTTTAATTCCTTAAGTAAAATGTATTTTTCATGAATTCTTTCTCTGGTCTTTCTAATCCTAGCAATCCAATGCAAAATTAAAGTCTTTATCATTTATTCATAGTCAGTTACCCAGAAGCCATCTATGCCAAAATAAAATGCTGTAATGCAAAATCACCTCTTCCTATACTGGAATATGGTTTTGTTTCATCAAATCATAAAGATTATTAAAAATACTTAAGGTCTTCTCTTAAAGAACCTCCCATCTGTATTGCCATGCTATTAATCAAATCTATACCTTGATGATATAATTGATGATGCTAATGCTCACTTCCAAACCAGATCACACTTGTCTGTCTCTAGAGGATATTATAATTGGAAGAAGGCATAGCACCCTGATAATGAGCTGCTTCTGCTTAAGTAATAATTTTTAAGCCCTAGATAGCAGAATAGTTGTTACTTCAGAGGCATTAATAATAACAAACCTGCCTAAAGTTTTCTTAAGGAGGAAACAAAAGTTTTCTTACAAAGCAAAAGGGTCTAGTTCTTCAAGGTACCTGAAATATACAAAAGCCCAAACCCAGTCTCCCTTGACAGATTCCTTTCAGAACTTAAAAGAAAAAAAAAGATTGGGGGAGGGAGAAATAATGAGTAAAACATTTCTAGCTCACTTTTAAACAATAAATTAATTTTCCCCCTTATGCAGTTATCCCTAGGAGAACAAGACCCCCTCACTCATGGGACCTTTGTCAGGACAGAAAACCACTCAGTTTCATCTTTCTCCATCTTTTCCACAAAACAAAATTCCCACATTTAAATAACGTTACATCTCACAGCTAAGATCAGATGAAAACCATTAAATTATTTGCTTAAAAAATGATAACCTCATCATTGAACAGTACTACCTCTATATTCTTTGAAACATTCAATTTTTCCAAAATTGCATTCCCTCTCAGGTAAACAAATTGCAAAGCAAAACACACCAAGGTGACAACAGGGACCCATAGTACCTGTTCCTAAAACCACTGATGGAGAGCCTTAAACCGGTAATCCAGTCTGTACCTCCAAATGGGAACGTATCCTGAGTTTTATGCTGGTGTAGAAATAACTGTGCCAAATAAATGCGGGACAAGGATGATGGAAGAAACACTTTCCATACCTGTCGCTCAGTTTCAGAGCAAATGGCTGCTCTTTTCCATCCTTTCCGTGCAGGGTTAAGCAGGTCAAAGGAGTCAGGTTACTTTTCTTTTGTTACCCTAGCAGCCAATTGGTTATCCCTCTGGAAAACCTAAGAAAGCATGAATAAAACATGCAGGACCATAAGGGTTGCTATTGCAGGACAACCAGTGCACCAAACTGTACATCACTTCCACTTTCTATGGATGTTCAACCATTGTTCTACTTAGCGCTGCTGCTAATGGTTACAGAGTTGGTCAGATTTTCTCAATCAGTGTTTTCAAGTATCAAAATATTTTATGTTGTTTAGACTTAAAAAGTAGGGATTCCCCCACCCCCATTTTGACCTAATGCTTCTTTCATTTTAAAATATACATTTACCTGTTTTTAAAACAACACCTAAACAGGTGCATGGGCTTTGGAAATAGAAAACCTTGACTCAGACCTCATTTCACTAATGCCACACTCACAGTAGGACTTTGGGCAAATCACTTCCTTCACAGAACCTCAATTTCTTCACCTGGAAAATGAGCACATTGGACCAGATAATCTCAAAGGGCCCTTGGAGCTTTAAATTCTATGGTCCAAATGGAAACCTAAGGACTATATTATGAGAAGTTATTCTGCTGTTCCTGAATGATGCCCTCTGTCCATGTGGTCTGGTTGTAGACGTAACAGAGGGCCTGTTCAGTTGCACATGCAATATCATGGGCCAAGGCCATCAGGAGGCACATGGTTGGGTTTTTCTCCCCTTTTTGTAAGCAGATAATAGTAGTAGGAGGTGCTGTTTCCAACAGATAGGATCATATGTTTGGAGCAGGTAGAGGTAATCTAATTACCAAACTGAGGCTCAGAGAGTTAAAGTGATTGGCCCAGGTCACATACAAGTAGGTAGCAGAGCCTGGGGAGCTCTGATTGCCAGGTCCTCTGATTCCAAATCTACTTCTCTATTGCACATGGATGAGTGTCTGTATTTCTATTCAGTTTTTGTAAATCAGTCCAACTTTTAAAATACACAAAAAGGAGGTGGTTATTTGAAGGATCTTCAGTGAATCTATTCCTCCTCCCCTTCTTTCTTTTTTCTACAATAAATCCTACAAAGCAAATTGTCCTTGTTCAGTAGTGTCCGACTTTTTGTGACCCTGTGGATCATAACCAATACTATTCACGAGGTTTTCTTGGTAAAGATATTGGAGCAGTTTGCCATTTCCTTCTCCAGCTCGTTTTATAGATGAGGAAACTGAGGTAAACAGGGGTAAGTGACTTGCCCAGGGTCATAATACATATCTGAGACCAGGTTTGAACTCAGGTCTTCCTGACTCTAGGCCCAGCACTCTATCCACTAAACCACAAGCAACCTCACAAAGCAAATAGTCATCCCTTAATTTGTCTGCTTTGAAAATTCAGCTTTATACTTTACTTGTTCCCAAACCACAGATCATGGTCTTTTTTTCTTTCAAAGAAAAAGTCAATTAAGATCTGTTTTACTATTTCTAAATTTGATTTTAGGATAAAGCCATTCCTCTGAGTACCACTGAGCTCACTCAGCTGTTACTGTCATAGTGTTGCTGAAGTCAGTACTATTTTAAATCATTGTGAGAAGTATTGCGTACTGGCTGGGGTCATTGAGCTATGATGGACACCGTAACATTACAAAAGGAGGAGAAAACACAATTTCTCTTTCTGAGAACTTTACCATTTAAACAGGAAGCAAAATAGATACATTTACTCCATACACAAATGACTCTGAGGTCTCATTGATGTAGGAATTCCCTCCAATGATGCAAATTATAAGCCATCCATGCCTACTACCCTCCGTAATTATTAAACCTAAATTCAGAACAGTAAGTCCACCCAATGTGCTAGAGGTGGTCTTTTTTTTCCTCTTAACACCATGTGGACACCACTAGCACACAAGGGCTATCCATTCCTTGTACATGATCAGCCTAGTCCTTTTTTTAAAAAAAATTATTTTTAGTTTTCAACATTAACTTCCATAAAATTTTGCATTTCGAATTTTCCCTCCCTCTCTCCTTTCCCCCTCCTTAAGACGATATGCAATCTGTTATAGGCTCAACTGATGCATTCATATTAAACATATTTTCACATTAGTCACATAAAGAAGAATTAAAACCAATGGGAGGGACCATGTGGAAGAAGAAACAAAATAAAACAAAAAAAGGAAGCAAATAGCATGCTTCGATCAGCATTCAGGCTCCATAGTTCTTTTCCTGGATGCGCATAGCATTTTCCATCATGGGTCTTTTAGAGTTGTCTTAGATCCTTGCATTGCTGAGAAGAGCTAAGTCTATCAAAGTCAGTCATCACACAGTATGGCTGTTATTGTGTACGATGTTCTCCTGGTTCTGCTCACTTCACTCAGCATCAGTTCCTATAAGTCTTTGCAGGCTTTTCTGAAGTCTGCCTGTTTGTCATTTCTTATAGCACAATAGTATTATTCCATTACGTTCATATACTTCAACTTGTTCAACCATTCCCCAATTGATGGATATTCCCCTCAATTTCTAATTCTTAGCTGCCACAAAAAGAGCTGCTATAAATATTTTTGTACATATCCATCCTTTTCCCATTTTTCTGATTTCTTTGGGAGACAGATCTAGTAGTGGTATTGCTGGATCAAAGGGTATGCAGAGTTTTGTAGCCCTTTGGACATAGTTCTGAATTGCTCTCTAGAATGGTTGAATCAGTTCACAACTCCACCAACAATGCATTAGCGTCTCAATTTTCCTGCATCTTCACATGTTAATCAATCTGATAGGTGTAATGGGTGCCTCAGAGTTGTTTTGATTGGTATTTCTCTAATTAATAGTGATTTAGAGCATTTTTTTCAGATGAGTATTAATTTCCTCATCTGAAAACTGCCTGTTCATGTCCTTTGACCATTTATCAATTGCAGCCCAATCCTTTTTTCATCAATACATTTCTTTGGTGACATCTCCATAATTTTTTGTAATTTGTTGGAACCCACTGATGCCTGCTATGCATATCTCCATGGCCTTTAGTGTTATTCTCATTTCAGTTCTTTGAAAACTGTAGTACTCTATGACTCACAGTCACACAAAACTTGAAGACTGTCAGTATTAAGATGATAGGTTTTGGTGTCAGGAAAGCTTACAGGCATTTCAGCAATTTTGCTGTTTGCCAAAGGCAATGTAGCTCATTTTCCTGTTCAATTGTGAACCCAGCTCACATCTATTTGCAATATCTGTGCAAGATATATACTGATGGATGAGTTTTATAGGATGTCCATCCAACTTTATATCATAGCCTATGCAATAATCATCTTTCATCCACTGTGTTTTTCCTGAATAAAGAGTAACACTTTAGCAGGATTATGAATCTTCATTTAGGAGATTCTGCAATGTTCCAGTCCTTAATGCAATCTCAACATAAGCTAGTCCATAAATAAGAAGATCTGGATCCCTGAGAGTGATAAAAACCTTTGGCAATTATACATCTCCCTTTTTAAAAAATGTTTCCATTGATATTAATGAACAGTGTCACTGCACAAGGTTAACTCCATTGCTGTGATTTTCCAGGTTATTTTGTAAAATTTTGACATATCCATGGAAGACAACTTTTCATGGGAGAGCTATTAAGGTAGTGTTTTGTTGTCCTGAATCAAATGCATTTTAAAATAAACAAAAAATAAATATAGTATGTTTTTGCATTCTCTTCATTTTAAGTCAAATGTGTGATGGTAAAGCCTGTGGAATATCACTTGTGAAAGCCTGCTTGTTCCTATAGAATACTTTCTCCATGGATGCCCTCAAAGTGTATAAATCATTCTCATCAAAAATTTATATAAATATGCATATAGATGTAAATAATTTATTTTCATATATAATACTGAAACACACAGTCACCATGCTGGAGAAAGATGTGATCATAAGGTAATTAATTATTAGTATCATTGTAAATTGCTGGCCTTGGAATCAGGAAGACCAGAGTTCAAATCCTGTCTCAGACACTTAACTACCTATGTGAACTTGAGGCAATTACTTAACTTCTGAGTCTCAGCTTACTTAATTCATAAGATGGTGATAATAATAGTACCTACTTCACAAGGTTGTTGTGGCAATCCAGTGAGAGAATATATGCAAAGCACTATATTAATGCTTGCTATTGTTATAATGTCTATTTAATTAAGGAAAGTTTCCTAGGAAAAATATTTTTTAGGTAAGTTTCTAGAAGAAAATGCTCATTATAGACACAAATAATTTTTAGTTGCCATTATTTTAGGTAGAAATAGCTAATGCACTGTAACAGTTTAATCTTAGAAGATTTGGAATGGAAAGATGGAAAAGATAACATCAAGGTTGAATTCCATTTCCTTTTTTTTTTTTTTTTTTTTTGCTTATTGGCAAAGAAAAGGAGATCATGAGAGGAAATACAAAGTGTCACTCTCTCACAGTGATCTGTACCAGGGTTAGTATGACAATAATACTTCCATCTCTGTGTGCATTGCCAGATTGCATAGATGCATCAGCATTAGAGCATGTTTGATGGGCCCAGGAAGTGTGTCTTAAGTGTACTCAGATGCTCAGTGGCCATAAAGCATTCCTTCATTTCACAGACTGAATACAGAAAATGATCATGGGAAAGGCATAACTTAGGATGCTACTGTGTCCCTTTAAGACTGTTGGGTGGTGCATAGGATAGAGCACTAGAGTTGGAGCCAGAAAACCTAATCTCAGATCCATCTACACTTAGCTGTGTGACTGTGGGCAAGTCACAAATTCCTCATCTGTCAAAAAATATCTACCCCTTAGAGTTGCGGTGAGGATCACATGAGATGATATGCAAAGCACTTTGAAAACCCTCAAGTTCTATATACAGGCAAGTTATTATTATCATGGCTATGGTTCGTATGGTTAAGTGTCTGTGTGCCTCACCTTAAAAGTCTGTTCACAATGAACATCTGTCATCACCCCTCTCTGTCTACCATCTGCATTGACCCAGAGCAAATTAAGCTGTTTCAAAATGTCATTGTACTAACAGGAAGCTAACAAGCCAGTGAAAAGTCAGATAACAGAAATCTGGTCAACTTTGCATTCTGGGATTTCTTTAATAAGGTTGACTCATAGATGCCTTTAATTTGACTGTGAGTAATCTTTCTTCTAATGAAAAATGCTACATAATCAGATCTATATTTGAATGTTAGACCTTCCACCTCCTCTAGAACCTTGAGTAAGGAGAGAAGGGGAGAACTGGCCAATAACGACTCAGTCCTTTGAACATGCAAAATATGCTTTGCTTGGTATTAACCCATATGGATGGAGGCTTCGTAAACTTATTTCTGACATATATATATGGTTGAAGAAGCCCTTTCTGCATTTCAGAGCATAAATAAGTATCCTGACTATTTGTCCTGTCTGCTTACTGGGTAGTAATTAAATATTTTAATTGTTTGAAGGACTTGCATCAATTACATCTATTGACAGGATTTTTTTTATAACTTTACTGTATTTTCGCATCTGTGCATGTACATTTAAACACAGATAATTACAAGCAAATAATAAAATTTTACTTTAAAACAAAGTTTTCACTCTATTACCTCCAGTATGTACGAATTCACCACTTGGCACAGGTTGGCCCTATCAAGTATTCTTAAATTCTGGTCCTTCCAATGACTTAGAAACCAAATATGTATAGAAAAGATATAAATTAAGAGAACTCTCTTTCCTGTAGCCATCAAGGCACGAACTGCTATAGGCAATAGGGAAAAAAAAGGAAGCTTGTGACATGGAAAGAGCCCCCTCCAATATACAAGGCCAGAAACAAGGTCACCAAACATTCACCATACCAGGCAGGCTATACTACGCCTACTCTAAGGACTCCATATTGATTAGTTCCTTCCCCACTCCCACCCCAACACATTCACTAGTGAGGTCATGGAGGTAAGGACACTGGCCTTACACTCAAAAAGATTTGAGTAACCTTGGAAAAATATTTCTCTAAGCCTCAATAAACTGGTCTGTAAAATGGAAATTATATCTGTACTGCCTAATGTACAGGGTTGTAGTGAGAGTCAACTGAACTAACCATTCAGCAAACCGTGGAGAACTATGGAAAAATCAGATTTTGGTATTATAAATAAAAGAACCAAACAAAACAAGTGGATTTTAAATAATCCTGTCAGTTAAACTAATGGACTTACTTTTCAGAAAAAAGAAACTACAATAAGCCTATTCCATTAAAAAAAAACAATTTATCCCATGCAAAGTGATCCCTAAGTTTAGCTAAGATACATCTTTGCAGTATTTGGGGGGAGTTCTGAATCATATATATATGTATATATATATATATATATATATATATATATATATATATATATATATATTTCCATTTATGATAATAACTGCCTAGTTCCCTTATTCTCAGGTATGTAGTCTTCTCCAAGTTGTTGCCTTTTTCCATATTAAGGGGACTCACCTGAGAATTTACGACACCATTAGAGATCATCTCTTTGGATCAGCTCTTTATCTCCAAAGTAACTCTCCTCTTCCCAAATGAGAAAGTGATATTGTATCCTTTCCTTAAAGCTTGTGCAAAGAAAGCTCTCCTCTGGGCTTAATTTCAGGATGTACAGAGTTGTATGCTTTCAGTCCGCTCTGCTTAATGGATGAAACTGTACAGACCTCTTCCTGGGCTAATAACATTGTAGGTTCAGTCAACTCTTATGTCAATCTAGGGCCATGAAAACTCCGCATCATTCCCTCTTATGGAGAAATTCTACCAGATACTCCTAAACACTATAAGGCAAGGAGAAAATCTTCCATCCATGTGATCCCATTTGGCTGACAAATGCCCAGTCTGGCTATTAGTTTTTTTAATTCTAATTTTTATTTAATCTTAATTTTTCAAATGCATTTTGTGAATGTAATAGGAAATGATTAGTTTATTCAAGGGTCAATTTCTCTGACTTGATCTTTACAAAAAGAATTTGTTTCATTCATTCAGTAAATATTTATTGAGTTCTTCATATGTATTAGGCACTATGTTAATTCTGTTTTAAGTAACACAAAGAGGAATAACTCAAAGTTCTTGCCTTTAAGAAGTTTATTTGAGTCTTGTAGGTGAGAGAAGATATAGGGATAGGAGCTACATCTATGATTTCATTGGTTATAAGAGCTTCTAGTAAGGAACTTTTTTGACCAATGCATATTGGCATTTTCTCTGTAATTTACAGTCTTAGTCAATTATCTAGCAGGGGTGGGGAGGCTTCGACCTCAAGGCCACATGTGGTCTTCTAGGTCCTTGGGTGCAGCCCTTGGACTGAGTCCACATATTACAGAACAAACCCTTTTATTAACAGGATTTGTTCTGTGAGGTTTGTGATTCAGTCAAAGGGCTGCACTTGAGGACCTAGAGGGCCACATGTGGTCTCAAGGCCGCAGGTTCCCCATTCCTAAGGGCACTGAAGTTAAATGACTTAACCAAGGTCACACAGTCAGGTGTCAGAGACTGATAAGAACCCAAGTCCTTCAGGCTTTGAGGCCAGTTCTCTACACACTATGCAATGTTGCATCTTGAGAAAGATCATACCTATGAATTGGTACAACTCTGTTATGAAGATATGAGAGAAACAAAGGGATATACAATTGTAGATTTAGAGTTAGATGAGAGCTTAGAAGTCAAGTTCAACAATAATAATAGTAGCTAACATATCTATCTATCTCTATCTATCTATATCTATATATATATAAAACTTACTGTGTGCTACACATACTGTGCTAAGCACTTGACAATTATAATCTCATCTGAGCCTCAAAGCAGCCCTGGGAGGGGGTAGATGTTATTATCCTCATTTCAGTTGTTGTTCAGACGTTTTTCAGTCATGTCCAGCTCTTCATCTTACTTGGACTGTTCTTGGCAAAGATATTGGAGTGATTTGCCATTTCCCTCTCCAGTTTATTTCACAGATGAGGAAACTGAGGGAAATAGGGTTAAGTGATCTGCTCAGGGTAACAGAACTAATAAGTGTCTGAGGCCAGATTCAAACTCATGAAGATGAGCCTTCCTGACTTTCTCAGGGTTCCACTTCTACTGAGGGTTAAGGCTGGATTTGAACTCTGGTCTTCTTGACTCCAGACCCAGCACTCTATCCTGCACCACCTAGCTGTCACCATTATTCCATACCACTATCTTATAAGGGTTCAGATTAGAGTGAGATCACTTCTGCCTGGAACATGGGAGGAATTAGGGAAGGCTTCAGAAAGCAGGTGGCATTGGAATTGGGCCTCAAAAATCGAGTAGGGTTTCAGCACACAGAGATAAGGGAGAGGGGTATTCCAGGGGATTCATGGCATGAAAAATATTCAGAAAACAGTTAGTCTGGTCTGTCTGGAATATAACAGAAATTCTCAATGTATGGTCTAGGGACTCTTTCAAAGGGTCCTTGAGGTCAGAATTCTTTTCATAATAATAAGATGTTTTAATTTGTAATGTGATAAATATTGATAGCTGTAACTCACATAAACAAAAATTGTTGGGGGAGCATCCTTAATAATTTTTAAGAGTGTAAAGGGGTCCTGAGATCAAAAAGTTTGAGAATTGCTGAGGTACATTATGGGCCATAGTATAGAACATAAAACTTGGGGGGGGTGGCGCAGAAAAGTCAGACTCTGCAAGTCTTCAGTGGAAAGTAACAAGCTCAGATGCCATTTACCTGGTAACAAGTTCCGGTGGGAAGTACTGTGAGCTAAGGAGTGATATGATCAGAGTCTTAGTTAGGAAGATAAACTTATTAGTAGACTGGAGGGAGAAAATCACTAGAGTTGAAGAAACGTGTTAGAGGCTGTTGTTTCCAAGCCGGTGGTAATGAGGGACTGAGTGGTAGCTGTGGGAGGAGAAAGGCAGACACAAGAAGATCCCAGGAAGTTGAACTGACAAGATTTGTTGACTAATTGTATGTGGGAGATGGGTAGGAGTAAAAGATGACGCAGAATCTTCTGTCCTGGGTGACTGGGAGCTGTCTGCTTGGGCCAGCTCTCCCTGATGGAGGGAAATCATTGGCTCTTTAGCTGAGGGCAAGGAAGTGCGTCCAGTCTCCGTTGCTCTCTACAGGGCTTCTTTTCACTAAGCTCCTCCAGGTGGGATCTGAGGGGGGAGGAAAGCATGGGAAGGGGTCAACTTGGAGTACAAATTGAAAACTAAAAATCAAGTTAGTCTGGGAGAAGGAAGCATCCCTGGAATGAAGAGTATGAAGGAGACATATACATAAGGGTCATACAACCCACATGTTTACCATCAAGAGCTGACCTTCCCCCAGAGATGTGAAGAATTTGTTTCAGGAGATTGTTATAATGTGCCAGGGCAGCTAGGTGGCCCAGTGGGCCTGGATTCAAGAAGGCCAAAGTTCAAATCCAGCCTCAGATACTTACTAGCTATGTGACCCTGGGCAAATCACATAACCCTGTTTGCCTTAGTTTCCTCATTTGGAAAATGAGCTGGAGAAGGAAATGGCAAACTTCTCCAGTATCTTTGCCAAGAAAACCCCAGATAGGGGCATTAAGAGTCAGACACAACTGAAAAAGGAAGGAATATACAGTTAAGGGAGCGGTGGCTAACAAGTGATATTTTGGTTTGAAAATTAACAGGACTGGAGAATGGGAGAAGATTAACATACTGAGGGAGTTGATTAGCTTATCAGTATCAACTGGAAGATGGGGGCGGGACAAGAGCTTAACAACTGATGAGATGGTATGGGAATGGAATGAGTCCAGGTCTTGCTATAGGTGCAATCACTGGTCAGCATATTGAGTCTCCAAGTATGAAAAGTATTCTCCAAGTATGAAAGAATTAAGTCTTTTAACTTTGATAAACAACTTTTATATACTTCCTGAAATTCTGGACTAATCTGTGTTAAACTTCCCCAGTACTGACCTCCATTTATCTGCTCAGTTCCTACTTATCCATTCATTACTCTCTCCAGTGCCTAGCATGGTCCCTGGCACACAATAAGTAGTTAATAATACTTCTTGACTTTATTTCTGCCACAATCTAGAACTGCTTTTGATACATCATTTATATATCTCTCTCTTTACATCGATGGCCCTAGATTTAACAAAGATAATGGCAGGGTAGAAAAGAGCATTGTAATCCAGGCACTAACATCATTTTAATAAGGTAGTAGGTATTCTGGAGAAAATAAGAATGAAAAAAAATAGGGTTTTTGAAAGAGGAGCAACCATTGAGTAATGCTGGTGGATCATATTTGGAAAGAGACAGCAGAGAACTGAGGGTAGAACAACAACAGCTTATTCTGTGTTTATACAACAATCTATTGTTACAAAGCAGTTTCTTCACAATGGCTTTGTAGTATTATTAATCCAATTTGGCAAATGAGGAATAGCCTCAGAGAGATTGATATGATTCAGTCATGGCTTCAGAGATAGGAAGCATCTTTGAGGTCTGAATCAAACCCAGGTTTCCTGACTGTAAGTCTAGCAATATTTTTACCACACCATGGCACACTCTTCCAGTTAGTAGAG
Source organism: Bettongia penicillata ogilbyi (assembly GCA_023548195.1). NCBI lineage: Eukaryota > Metazoa > Chordata > Mammalia > Diprotodontia > Potoroidae > Bettongia > Bettongia penicillata. The sequence continues at coordinate 1,523,667 of JAJHZJ010000624.1, read as the reverse complement.
GAAAATGACTGAAAAAGTCTCTGCTTATGAGGGAAATATTTTATTATTCTATTTCAGTTGAGGAAAGGGGTGGAAAGAACAATTGAAGGAAAGGTCAAAGATGTAGGAAAATTCTCTTACACTGAAATGGGCATTTATTCCATTGGGCAAATATATGTATGACTAATGAATGAATGAAATATTATATTATTTCTATTTCCATATAATAAGTGGTAGGTAATTTCTAAAAAAAATTTAAAAATGACTTTTGCTGATCAGAATATGGCATATTTGATTTCAACATTTAGCATACATTTAATGAGCAGCTATAAAAGCAAAAATAATCTCTTGCCTTCAAGGAACTTGTGGGGAATACAATAAACAACCATAGGTTTAGAGTTGGGAGGAATCTTAGATGTCATCTAGAGGTCCAACATCCTTGAGTTACATGAGGAAGACCCAGAAAGGTTAAGTGACTTAGCCAATGTTACACAAGTAGTGATTAACAGTCTCTAAATCCAGCATTCTCTTCATGGCACCACAAAGACCCAGTATATTCACAGATAAATCAAAACAAACTAATTTGAAAAGAGGGAAAGCCCTAACCATTGTGGAAGTAGGTACAGGTAGAATAAAAAGACTTCTTAGAGAAAATGGTGCCTCAAATGATTACCCTCAAATGATGATATGATTCTGAGAGTCTAAGAGATGAGGAGGGAGTGCATTCCGGGTATAAAATGGATGCAATCTAATGAAAACCTTTGATATTGAAAACTCTGTGAGGACTTGTGGAAAATTATGGCAAAATTTGGTTGTCTAGAGAAGTTCATCAGGATTGTACATCAGTTTCATGATGGCTTTCTTGCCCAGGTTCTGGATAATGGACAATGCTCTCACACTTTCCCAGTCACCCACTGGCTCCCATGCTTTTTATAATGATGTTTCCAGTGATGTTATCATATGCCTTCAATGAGGACAAAAATGGCATCAAGGTCAGCTAATGCACTGATGATAAATTATTTAATTTGAAAAGACTACAAGCCAAGACTAAAGTGGAGGGAGAGTTGGTATGAGACTTTTTGTCTGCAAAGGATTGTGCACTCAATGCAGCTTCTGAGGCTGAGTTTCTACAAAATATGTATTGATTCTCTGCTACTCGTGTTAATTTTGGTCTTACAATCAACACTAAGAAAACACAGATTCTCCACCAGCCAGCACCACACCATCTATACGTGGAACCATCTGTTACAGCAAATGGAGAAATTTTGAGTACTGTGAATAAGTTTACTTACCTTGGCAGTATACTTTCCAGGTTGTACATTTGGATGAAGAGGTTAATGCACTAATTGATAGAGCTAGCTCAGTGTTTGGGAGGCTCTGAACAAAAGAATGGGAGAGAAGAGTATTAGGCTGCCTACCAACAACAGAGCTGTTGTGCTGACCTCATTACTGTACACCTGTAAAACCTGGAGAGTATACCAGCAACAGGCCAGAAAATTGAATCGCTTCCATTTGAATTATCTTAGAAAGATTCTGAAGATCACCTGGCAAGATAAAATACCAGACACTGAGGTTCTTTCTTGAGCTGAACTGTGAAGCATTCAAACTCTACTGCCGAGAGCACAGCTCTGATGGGCTGGTCACATTGCTCCAATGCCAAAAGTAAGTTTGCTAAAAGGACTTTTTAAGGAGAACTCATACAACATGGAAGTGAGAAGAATCAATACAAGGACATGCTCAAGGTCTTTATAAAGAACTTTGGAATAAATTACAAAACATGGAAGACACTGGCACAGGACTGCCCAGCATGGCATGCCTACATCAAAGAAGGTGCTGTACTCTATGAGCAAAGCAGAATTGTAGAAGCTGAAAAGAAAAGTGAGATGCACAGATTGAGACATCACCATTCCACTCCACTCCATTCCAGTTCATATGGACTATTTGTGCCATACTGTGATAGAGCCTCCCAAACTCATATTGGTCTGACCAGCCACAGTGCCATGCACTGTGCTAAGTGTTGGAGATATAAAAAGGGACAAAAGACAGCCCCTACCCTCAAGGAGCTTTCATCTCACAGGGAGTTTTCAATCTTGGTGGGTTCTTGTCCTTCGTTTTTGAAGAGGATCAAAATGACATCACCATGAAAAAGTCAAGTTTCAATGTGTCCGACTATGGCTGATCAGACCAATACGAGCTCAGAATGCTCTACTACAGATTGGGCACAGATAGTCTGTGTGAACATTTGGGGTGTGTATTCCAAATTGCACATCCTATGTTTCCTTTGAGCTGTTTTAATCCTGTTTTGCTCATAGAGCACAGCACTCTTTCTGAGGTAGGCCTGCCATGCTGAGCGGTCCTGTGTTAGTGTCTCCCATGTTGCACAATCACATCCAAAGTTCTTGAGAGAGACCTTGAAAGCGTCCTTGTATTGCTTCTTCTGACCACCATGTGATCGCCTGCTCCATGCGAGTTCTCCATAAAACAGTCTTTTGGGCAAGCATAGGTTTTGCATTTGAACAACGTGACCAGCCCATCAGAGTTGTACTCTGTGAAGCATAGTTTGAATGCTTGGCAGTTTAGTACGAGCAAGGAACTCAGTGCCTGGTACTTTATCCTGCCAAGTGATCTTCAGAATCTTCCTAAGACAGTTCAAATGGAAGAGATTCAGTTTCCGGCATGGTCCTGGTAGACTGCCTATATTTCACAGGCATGCAACGAGGTCAGCACAACGGTTCTGTATCAATCTAACATGCAAGCAAATATATACCAAGTGAGTTATATGCATTAAAAGGGGGAAGGCACTGGAATTAAAAGGGATTGGGGAAGTTTTTCTGTAGAAGGTGGGATTTTGGTTGGGACTTAAAGGAAGCCAGGGAGATTAGTCAGTATTTGGAGTAGAATAGGGAAAGTGTTGCACACATGGGGTACAGCCAGAAAGAATGCTCAGAGCTGAAAGATAGAGTGTCTTGTTCATGGGATGGCAAGGAGGCCAGTGTTGTTGGATCAAAGAGAATCTATTGAGGCATAAGGTAAGTTATTTGTCTCCCCAAGGGGAATCCATATGGTATTCTCCCATTGAACTGTAACTTCTACATAGCCAGTTTTATTTCCAGTGAGAATGTCACTATTGATTCATTGAACTTCTCCAGCATGTCTACTCATTGTTTTTTGGATAAGGACTCACATTTATAGTACCAGTGGTTAAACTGGTAATAATGTTTATTTATAATATTTTAAAAATGTTATTCTTTTTCCATAACTGTGGATTATAGAAACTCTGATTACAGAAACTGGGGAAAAACCAAACCAAACCAAAGAAACAACAAAAGACTGAGTTTGGAATCAGAGGACTGGATTAGAATCTCAGCTCTACTATATTCTAATGTTGTGACCTTAAATATATTATTAGAATAAAACCCTACTGGAATTTAAATTCCTGGAAGCAGACTGTCTTGCTTTTGTATGTGTACCCCCAGCTCCTGGCACAAGTCTCACTTTGTAGATGCACTCACCTCCACAATAGTTAGTGGTTTCTCTTTCTTCAAACTGGCTTGTTTTGATTTATCTGGGTACAGATTGAGGTTGATGGTGCTGTGGACAGAATGCTGGGTTTGGAATCCATACCACTTACTACTTAAAGTGCTGGCTATTGTCCAGGGCTTGCTGTGAACTCCAGCTATTTCATTACAACGAAGAAGCAAACTGCTTTAATCAACAAAAGCTCCACCTTCCTACCAAGAAGGCTTGCATGGCCACCAATGGCCGCCAAGGGCCATGCTGGGGCTGGTTTTGCCTTCCCTTCGTATGCTGGGCAATTCACGGAACTCCTGAAGCATAGAGAGTATTTAATGAATGCTTATTGGCTGGCTGACTGGCTTTGGATATATAAATCTTTTTTGCAAAACACCATTATGGAGGAGGATGAAGGATTGTGAGTAGTGTTACCTCACAAATCAGAGGAAATCAATGGAGGGGAAAATAAATCTGCATAAAATTTAGCATAAGACTTAACAATGCAGGCTCCTAAGGGCATTTATAGATGAAATTAGAGGAACAAACAGATGAAACATGGAACAAATCTGTCACCATTTCCATATTAAACTTTTCTCATTTGGTGCAAGTAGAATTTGCATATACCACATCTTGATTCTAAGGCCTTCATCCATTGTGGTCATATAGCATATGAGGATGTAGAAATAGCACCAATAAAGAAGACAGGAAGAATTGTTAAATTAGAGGTATTACAGAAGAAATCTATGCTGGAGGTGCTGAAAAATCTGAATGCTTTGAAGGACAGATTTTCAACATATCTGGAAAAGGGGAACACAATAAACCACTAGAAAAAAATCATGCTAGATTTTTTTAACCAAAATATGGTGAGAGGACATCATTAACTACCTATCTGTACGCCTGCTTTCTCATCTTTATAAAAATCTTTATGAGAATAAGTATAAGATTCTTTGATAAAATATGAGAAGGAATAAGCAGACTTTAGTGAATGATTTTTATAGGTCACATGTCTATGCTCAGACAAATTCCTGAAAGGTGTAGAGAACACAAGAGTCTACTATTTATTGTTTGTTGGGGTTTTTTTAAAGTATTTGGTTTAGTAGAACAAAAAATAGTCTTAAAGTTCACCTCCAATAAATTGTCTCCCCCATGCATAAATTAAGATAATGTAAAATTTCTTAGTACGTACTAACCATAGAGATTAATTTGTTCAGTAATCTTTTGATAATCAATATCAAGGGAAGCATAAAACAGGAAGACACATGCTCACCAAGGGAATACCACCAATGTCATAGTGGATGTCCAAATGGAAGTGGGGTTCCATAAATGGCAGAATCTTCCAGATGGTCTATTTTGCAGGTACCTTGTGCTAATTACATCAAGCCCCCAAGTATGATTGGGTCTCTTTAAGGAACACTCAAAGGAGATCAACTTAACAATCCAAATAGGAAGATCCAAATAGATGGACATAGTATATTGCTGCAACTATGCCAAGCAGTTCAATGGATAGCCCTTTGAGTTAATCTCTCAGCACATGTATTTTGGACAAGTATTGCAACAGAAAAAGAGCAGAGTTTAGAACTGAACAGAAAGAAAAAAATAAGTTGTTATCCATAATTATCATTACTCTTTTGTTTTCTCTTGTTGCTAGAATATAAACTTCTTGAAAGCAGAGACTACCTCACTTTTGTATTTGTATCCTCATGACTTTGAGTACGATAAGCACATGGTACCTGTATGACCTTGGGCAAGTCACTTAGCCCCAATTGCCTCATCATGGGTCATTTCCCATCATCATGATGAATATCTGATCACTGGATTCAGATGACTCTGAAGGAGAAGTGAGGCTGGTGACCTGCACAGCCCTCCCTCACTCAAAACAAAGTCAAGTGAAAGTCATGTCATCATTTCTCTGATGGCATGGTCTTCTTCAGCAACAAAGGATGAACGCTCACACAATAAGCGCTTAATAAATGTTTTTTTCCATTCACTTATTAGGGAAATTGTTCAGCACTTTCCAAGATCAAGCTCTCCCATGACACCAATACAAACCTTTTAATTCCAAACCTTGTAATTGACATTACATGGTGGTAAATAATCGAATACTATAATATTAGTTTCACAAAATCCTAGAATTTCAGAGTTAGCAGGCACCTCCCAAGTCTTCTAGGACAACATATAACTGAACAGGAATCTTCTATACAACTTCCCAGGCAAGTGGTCACAAACCTTCTTCCAGAAGATTTCCAGTAATGATCTGCAGTCTGCCAAAGATATTTACGTGTACTGACTAGTTGGAAGAGAATTGAGAGAATCAGGAAATCTTTAAAGGACAAGGACAGCTTCAGTCCATCTCATTTCATAAAGATCCTCTCTAGGACCCAGCCAAGAGGACTGTTACAACACAATAAGGATTGTGTCACCGAGCAAAGGCTTTTCCAGGGCCCAGGAATGGGGTGGGCAGTAGTGCTGAAGAGTAGGATTGTGAAATCCCCTCGTGACATTCAATCAGGCCTGATGGAATCTTCTTGGAGGGTAATGCAGTGAGGAAGAGGTAGGGCGAAGCATGGGGAACTATACTCTCCCAATGATTGCTGCCACTTCCACTCTCTTCCTACCATTTTAAAATAACAACTTACTTGACTGAAGTTTTCTTCCAGCTCTCCCCAGTGTGACTCACGACTCCTACCCAAAATTCAGGTCTCTTGCCTAGACTGCTACATCTGCTTCCTGACTGGCTTCACTGACTTCAGTTTATCTTCTTCTCTAATCCATATCACATTTGTTGTTGTTCGGTCATTTTCAGTCATGTCCAACTCTTCATGATCCATTTAGGGTTCTCTTGGCAGATACTCAAGTGGTTTGCCATTTCCTTTTCCAGCTCATTTTCTAGATGAGGAAACTGAGGCAAACAAGGTTAAGTGATCTGCCCAGGGTTGCACAACTAGTAAATGTCTAAGATCAAATTTGAACTCTGGTCTTCCCAGCTCCAAGCCTGGCACTCCTCTGTGCCACCTAGCTGCTCCAATCTGTTTTACACAGACTGCCCCAAACACCTTTCTCTTATTCAATAGAACCCTGCTTCTTACTACATTCCCATCTAAACTATGATTTTCAAGGCCCTCAACAAATCAAGCCCCACCTGCCTTACCCAACCTCATTCCTCCTTTATTCCACATTGAACTTTCTCTTCCAGCTTTACTATCCTGAAATCTTTCCTGTCCTTCAAAACCCAGCTGAAGTCCCACCTCCTCTTCAAAGCTTTCTCTGATAGTCAGACTGTAACTCACCTCCATTTCCTCTGAAATCCTACAACCTTTACTGCTTGCTCCAGGTTCAAAATTTAATTATGTCCATCATATCTTAGAGAGTCAATGCCCCAGAACACTGAAAAGTAAAATTACTTGCCTAGGGTCACACAGTAGGTGTGCTCCAGAAAGCTCTCTAAGACCATAAATTTCAGAAAGAGTCTTCTCTGAATTGGTAGAGGGAATTTCTTCAGTCAGAGGTTCCCTGAGCCAATGCCCTCACAGGTCTAGACCCGTTCCCTACCCCTAGGACATCAAACACTGGGCTTGGAGCTAGAGGACATGATAAACCATCAATAGGATGATAGCATCTTCACTTTTAGAGGAAGAACACACAGCAGTAAGATGCAGCATGAATTCACTGAAAAATTGAAGAATTACCATAAATATCATAATAGTAAACAATTATTAAAAGGCTTACATCCAAGGAGTTTAAAACATACTATAACTTTATTACTAGTGTTTATCACAACCTTTTAAAACGGTTAAGTGCTAATATTTTACAACTGCAAAGAAGAAATAGGCTTATGTGGGTTAAGCAGCACAAAATGGCAACCAAGAATGCTAAATTAATTATAATCAAACAAAATAACATATATTAAGTGCTTCAAAAACCTTCTATGAGCACCAGCTATTATTATTACATGTATAATAACTGCCACCAGCAAAGTTGCATATAACTTAGTACTCATCAAAATTGTTTCCAAAAATCAATCTTAAACTAGATTGCAGTCTCAGAACAGGACAGATTGACTATTCTATATGGTCTTACTGCTCTCTGGTGGTCAAAAATAAATTTATTTTAAACCCAGGAACTTTGTCTTTGATTTTTCTAACCATAAAGTACCCTTCAATTCAGCTTCAATCCATTACATTCGACAAATATTTATTAAGCTCCTACTATATCCAAGATCTTGTGTGAGTCAATGGGAATAAAAAGAGGCAAAATGAAACGGAACCTGCCTCCTCGATTTTCTTGTCGCTAATGTCTTGACCTAAATCTGAGGCTATGATGATATATTCTTGGGAAAGTTTAGTTTGGGTAGTTTCTGGAAACAGGACAGTATTTTTGCACATTCATACAGAATCGAAGTTTGACATAGTGTTATAAGTTTGGTCATATACGGTTTAAATTACATCTTTTAAAAAATCCTTTCTCCTTACTTCTGGCTGAATTGAGGGCCTGGGAATAGAACCTTCCAAGGCTGCCAATTCAGCTGGACCAAGAATTCCCCAAGAGTATGGATTACAAAGAAGCAGTCAAGTCCTTTCCCTATGGATCAATTTATAAATATTTACTGAGTACTTCCTCTGTTAAAAGCACTGTGCTAGATACTGTGGGGAGCACTCACCAGGCAAGGACACCATGACTAGGCAAATTATTTTGCTGAGACATAACTTATTTTTCATACTCTGGGTGTGCTGATCCCTGCAGGTCTCCCAAATGTGGGAAACTCAGTCGCCAGTTTGTGATGGTGGAGAACTGCATTCATGCAGAATTTGGGTGTGAAGTTCAATGAATAATTTCTAAGTTCTTCCACCTCGAAGGTTCTGTGATTCTAAGGAATATAAGGTTCCTTAAGTGACGTATAATCTGGTTGGGAAGACTATATATATGTAAAAACATACCGAGGCATATAAGGTAACATATAAGTGACTGAACAAGTAGTATAACCAGTATGTTTTGGAGAGTTCCGAGAGATAATTTTGAGGGTTGCTTAGAGAAATCTTCATGAAAGAAACAGGAAGGCAAGGACCCAAGAAAAAAGAGAGAGCGTCTTCCTGCTAACAACCATGTTTTGAAGTTCTTTGGTTTTTGCTTTTCCCCATAGAGAATACTATCACTGAATGCCATCTCCATGGCCCTCAGTGGTTCAGGAAACCAATGCTGTTCCCTTTCCTAGTGGAAATGTGTCCACAATTGTCCAGCCGTGCCCTACCATGTCCAAGGTTTTGTATGAGTTGATGGAGATGAAGAGATGAACGATACCATGAAACCTGAAAGCCCATAGGCTAGAGTTGGGAAGGAAGTTACTCCAATGCCGTGTTAATTTTATCTTCACAACCCCTTTTCTGTCTCCTTTCCACTCACACGGCTGTGATCCTAGATCAGGCCATCATCATCTTCCACCTGAACTACTACAATAGCCTCTAAATTGATGTCCCTGCCTCAAATATCTTCCCTTTCCAATCCAGCCTCTACACAGCTGCCATATTGATATCCTAAAATGCAGGTCTAACCTTGTCACTCTGCCACTCAAGAAGTTTTGATAGCTCCCTATTGTCCCTAGAATAAAATATGAATCCTTCCGGCCTTTAGCACCCTTCACAGTCTGTCTCCAACTTATTTTTTCCAGATTGAATCCACCGTGAGTTCTCTTTGTACACCCTATAGTCTAGTCATTTTTTTCTACTTGACTTCCCTCATGCATCACAGTCTGCCTCCCAGCTCCATGCCCTTGCATAGGCTGTCCCACATCCCTGTATTACTCTCCCCTCCTCACCTCTGTTTCATAGACTCTCTGGTTTCTTCACAAGTGGCTTAGGTACCATTCATTATAAGCTACCTTTCCCAATTCCCGTAGGTATCAGTGGTCTCTCCCAACTCTCCCCCACATAGTTTTTATTTGCTCGGTATATGTTTTGTATATATTTATCTGGGTTTATGTTTGTCCAAGGAGGATAGAGTTTCCTGGAAGAAGAAATGGACAATTTTTAAATTTGATCTTTGTTTCCCTAGCTCCTAGCACATGCTCACTAAATGCATGTTGTATTGAATTGAATTTTACAAGTGAGGAAATGGATTCCCAGATGGTGGAGTGTACTACCTAAGGTCGTATGACTGTTAGTGACAGAACCATACCTGAGACCCAGAACTCCTATCTCCTAGACCAGTGCTCTTTCCATTATAGCCCACTGCCAAGAATCCTGACTCAAATTTTCTGAAGCAAAATAGGAATCATGCTGCTTAAGAGATTCAAAGTACTTTTCATTTAATCATAGTACCTTACATTTGTTTAACACTTTATAATTTATGAGATATTGTCATAGACCTTGAATTATTTGAACACAATAACTCTGTAAGTTAGGCATTCTTTCCTCATTTTATAGATAAATAAAACTGAGGTTCAGGAAAGTTAGCTCCACTGCTGGATGTATAGACTTGGGAAAAATCACTTATGTTCTCTGGGCCTCAGTTTCCTCATATGGAATAATGTGTGGGTTGAACAAGATCATTTTAGTTGTCCCTTTCCATTTCATAAAGCTTATAAGTCATGGAACCAACATGAGAACCAAGATTTTCTGGCTCTGAATCTCTTGATATTTCCACTAAACTATGCTTTGCTGTTGTTTATTTGTTTCAGTAGAGTCCAATTCTTTGTGACCCTATTTGGAATTTTCTTGGCAAAGATACTGGAGTGGTTTGCCATTTCCTTTTCCAGTTCATTTTACAAATGAGGAAACTGAGGCAAACAGGGTTAAGTGACTTGCCCAGGGCCACACAGTTCAGAAGTACCTGAGAATGGGTTTGAACTCAGGTCTTTCTAACTCCAGGCCTGGTACTCTATGCACATGGATGTCTAGGGTGCTCTGCTGCAAAATAGAATTCAGAGACTAAATTACTAAGGAAATAATTCCAAAGTCAAAATGTAAAGACACTGTTGCTGGAGCCAGAGGATCCAGTTTAAAATCCGGCTTCTGCCACCACCTCTGTGATCTTGGTAAAATCTCTTAATTTCTTTGAGTTCCATTTTCCTTCCCTTGAAAAAGAGGGGACTGGTCAAGAGGCCTTCCAATTCCACTTCCACGATCTCAAGATCTGATGTTTCATATCCCCCTCCAGAAACCAGCCCCAGATCAAGTGGGGATCTGAGCTGGTTAGTGATAGAACCTGGTCTAAAACATAGTTCTTATTGGTTCAATGCTCATTCTACTGCACCAGGCCAGTTCTTTTATCACTTATTCCAGGCTCAGCCTCTAGGGCATGCTGTTTTCCTAATAATGACTCTATGACTTCAGAATTCTGGTAAAACATTGTTTCTATTCTGGAGCAGAGACATAGTGGACTAGAGGTATAGAATGAGACATAACAGTTTCAGATAGGAGCAACGAGCTGATTTGTTTGGCTTGACTGTAATAATTTGTTACAAGAGAGTTCCATGATAGATTGGAGAGGTGTCAGTAGGATGCAATGGTGATGTTTCGTTTTTTGTTTTTTTAAAAAAAACATTTATAATAAATTTATACTAAGCCTGTCACCTCTGTATTTCTGCCCCTAACACCAAAGCAGCTCCATTTATGACTCTCTATATGAATTAAAGAATGGTAGAAAACAAATTTGGAAAAAAGAGACCATCATTGGATGCATTACTGACTTTTTTGTTGTGGTTGAGAGTTTTAAAATCCCCTATTTGAACATTTTACTTTCTTTTCTTGAGATTTAGCTTGGACCATGGGTTAGGAAAGGTTAGGAAATATGTCAGGGGAAAACCTATCTCACTGACAGCCAGTCAGGGGGCCTTGGTTTGGAAAATTCCCCCAGTGTAGCTAGAACAAAAATCAGCAAACATAGGTGTGTCTAGAGGCAATCTCATGTGAATCCCCTCCAGCTGTTAGATGAACTGGTTTTGCGGTAAACAAATGATGTGAACCAAGGTTCACATCCTTCCCCTAATAACCCCATGAAAAGTACTCTTAGCCCTTCCTGGGATTTGCTTGTGATTCATATTTAACTTGAGTTTTTAAAAATCAAGTGTAAAAAATTCCTTTCTGGATTCCCCATGCTAACTAACATGTAGGGAAAGCTTACTCAGTGTCAGCTCCTAAAGGTTCCTGTATCTCCTTTCACTTGTCCATTTTTCCCTTTAATAGGGAACTCTACTGAAATATCAGGTCTGCTCTGCTAAGATCAGAGATGTTTTTCTCTTTCTGAAGATAGGGACATGAAAGAAGGGAAAGCAGATAAGGCTAAGAGAGTGCATATGTAAATTTAGTTTGCAAATGAAACTCACTTGACCTCTCTAGTTTGAATAGCTTTTCATATGTCAAAAGAAGCTTGCCATCCATGGGATTCCCCTAATCTAGTATGGAGCAATTCTCTCTGTAGTATCTAGAAATGAAGTGTTCCTACAGTACTTTATATATTAGCAGACATCCTTTTCACAAAGACCTGTGATTTTGTTTATAACTAATTTGAAGTCAGATCTTCTGACCCTAAGTCTCCCATGCTATTTACTAAGCCACAATTGCCTCTCATGTAAAGATAGAAAGATATAAAAAGGATGGATAGACAGCTCTTGGAACTTAGCACATAAAAAATCACAGATTTAGGACTTGGAACTATACAGGTCATCCACTTCTAGTTATCAAGAATCTCAGTTACAACAACACCCTTATGTCCCCCACCCCCTGGAAATGATCATCCTCCCCTCACTTGAGAACCCCTCGTGAAGGAGAGCCCAATATATCCCAAAGTAGCCAATTCAACTTTGTATAATTTTTATTTTTAGAAAGTCTTCCCTTTCATCAAAGAAACCAGAAAATGAAAGGTACCTTTTTAGACATAGGTAGTATATTAACTACATTAATTTGGAGAAAGAGGGGAGTCAGTTAATCATAACAGGGTATTATAAAGACCCTTGAAATAATGTATGCAAAGTGCTTTGTTAACCTTAAAATGCTATAAAATGAGAAGTAGTATTCTCAGCAATAAATGATCCAATGTAATACCAAGAGACTCATGATGAAGCATACTATCTGCCTCCAGAAAAAGAACTGATATTGTCCAAATACAGACTGAAGTATGCTATTTTTCACTCTCTTTTTTTCTTTCATTCTTTTTTTTAGTATTCTTATACAAAATAACTGATATGGAAATGTTTTACATGATTGCATTTGTATAACCTGTATCAGATTGCTTACCATCTCAGGGAGGGAGAGCAAAGGGATAGAATTTGAAACCCAAAACTTAAAAAAAAAGTTCAAAAGGTCATCCCAAGGCCTTCAACCATCTTGGTTGCCCTCTTATGGACACTTTTCAGCTCACGCCTTTAGGATCAAAAATGAATTCCTCCGGTCTTTACATTCCTTCACAAACTGGTCTCAATTTATCCTTCCAACCTTATATATTATTACCCTTGCCATACTTTGCCCTCTGGTCACACTAGTCTACTTCTTCACACATAAATACTCCACTGCCCATATATCTATGTGGCTTTGGGAGGGCTGTTTCCACTTCCTGGAAAGCATTTCCTCTTCCCCTCTACCTCTTGGAATCCCCTAGTTTCCTTGCTCAGCTCAAGTTCCACATGGAGCCTTTCTTGGTCTCCCCTAGGGACTTTCTCCCAAATTAACTGGTTTCATATATGTATATATGTGCATATACATGCATGTATGTATATATACATATACACATATATGCATGTGTCCTTAGAACCTGGCCATATACCTGGTCTGTAGAAAACAATTAATGAATGCTTATTAGTTGATCAAAGAAGTATGTTCCAATATTCACCAAGCTCTGAACAAAGCAGATACTTAATATTTGTTATATTGCTTGTCTACACCCTACGTTGTTGTTATTAACAATCAACACAGCACGTTCCTCTTGCTTCTGTCCTCACAGTTCACTCGGCAGCTAATGGAACTTCTTTCCAAAAGTAGTTTCCCTACATATGGTCAGTCTTGGAATTCAAATTTGTGGTTGATGTTGAGTTGTTTTTCGTCACGTCCAAACCTTTTGGGGTGTTCTTGGCAAAGATACTGGAGTGGTTTGCCATTTCCTTCTCCAGTTCCTTTTATGGATGAGGAAACTGAGGCAGAGTTAAGTGACTTGCCCAGGATCACCCAGTTGGTTAAGTGCCTGAGGCCAGATTTGAACTCAGGAAAATGAGTCTTCCCAATTCCAGACTCAGTGCTGTATCCACTGTGCCACATAGCTGCCTTTCAAGTAAAATGATAAAAAGAACCTGAAAATCATTTTACCCAATCATGATAAGGTAAATTAAAGAAAGACACAGGACTTTGCTCAGTACAGTGACCAGTAGTGACTTCACAGGACAGACAGTAAAGAATACCTCCCCTTTTCCTGTTATAGAAGTATTGGACCTTAGATATAAAATGAGGCAGACACTGTCAGATATAGGCAATGTGATGATTTGTTTTGTTTAATTCTATTTTGTTACACAGGAAAACTGTTGGGGACAAGAGAGAATTGTTAAATGACAGTGACTGAGTTTCTTAAAAAGAGACGTGACACCTTTCTCCAAAATTGAAGGATATAATAACTTAGAAATTACATGACAGAAATAACAAAGGACCAGAAGTCAGAAGCCGGGCTCTGAGCGATCTGGATCACCTTAAGCAAGTCACTCAACCCTATCTGCAAAATGTAAGGGTGACATGAGATTATATCACCTCAGCAGTTCACTAAAATACTTGTCAATCCAGGAAAAAGGTAGCCTCTCCTGGGTACATGATGAGTGAAGTTACTTCCAGAAGTATAGGCTGACGGGGCTTAACAAGAGTTTTTTGCTTTAGGGATCGAATTTTAAACTTGTGATACTATTTGGAAACAATGGTGAAAGATGAGGTGGAACCAATTGGAGTGGTAAGTCCCTAGTACTCAACCCTTGACATGCCACTAGCTTGTCATGAGGTTAATCTGTACTCAGATTGCTGAGAGAAATGAGAAATGAGTAGCAATGTGTTTGCCATCCCATGAGGAGCAAGGCAAAAGAAGGGAGGGCCCCAGCTTGTTGTCTAGGTGAATCAGCAGGCAGCACCTACTTGCAGAACTCATGATTTATGACCTCTGGAGGTAAGTTTTAGGCTAACTCTACCGTCAGAGTTTTGGGAGGAGTTGGACAGGATTGGACTCGTTCACTGAAACATCTCGGGGAATTCTTGTTGGCTCTAGGGGAAAGTAATCATTGTTCTATACTACAGTCTGTACCAAGTTCACAGAATCAGGAATTCAGGACTCTGAGACATCTGAAAGAACATCTTGTCCAAACTCTTCATTTTAGGGATGAGGAAACTGAGGCCCAAGACGCCCAAGATCACACAGAATTTGGATTCAAATCTAGGACTTCAAACCAAAACTTGAGCATTCTTTGCTAGACCATATCACTTCCATATCCCTGAAATTTCCTGACAGCCTGGCTTGCTCATGTCTGTTACTCATTCTCCATGACAAAGAGAAGAGAGAATCCGCCAGTTTTCTCATGTCCCACCCAATCCAACTATGGTGATCTTTTGCTGCCGCCATCAAGAGTTGAGTCATGAGAATCCCCCTACTTCCACCCCACCCTTTACCATGAAAAATTAATCAACAAGCATTTATTACGTGCCATCACCCCAGCTATCCCTACAGTATAACTGCTGCCTCTTCCCTTCTGGTCCCTTCTTGAAGAGTGGTATTTTAGGGAGTGTGGTAGCAGGACTGTCACCAGCAGTGAGTCAGTATTACACTTTTTGCTACTGTTCCCTCCTTCTTGGCAGGAAACCTATGGGAACAAGGGGCTTCCAAATGGGTGTTTGTGTGTGTGTATGTGTATTCATGCATATGTGTGTCTCTGTGTGTGTATGCCTATTAGGAAATCCCCTTTAGGTGATTAAAGAATATAAAGATTTCAACTGAAAATCAAATGGAAAAGTCCTTAGGGCCTGTTGGAAAGGTAGGTACATTAATGTAGAGTTGATGCAATTATGGTCCATGTTTGTTGGTCCAACCATTCTGGAAAGTAATATGGAAGAATGCTGAAAAAGTGACTAAAATGTCTATAACCCAGAAATTCCACTCACTATTAGGTATACGGGCAGCTAGGTGGTGAGGTGGATAAAGTGTCAGACCTGGACTCAGGACGACTCACCTTCCTGGCCTCAGATACTTATGCTGTGTAACGCTGGGCAAGTCACTTAACCCTGAATGGGTTCATGATGTGACTGAAATGACTGACAATAACAACATTAAGAATGGATACACATACACGTAAAAAATTTAGATGGAAGGTATAGGGGACCCAAGTGGAAGCGCAAAGAGTCAAAGACAACCTGAGATACTTTCCTCAGAAGTGAGACTGGCCTGGGTGTGGCAGTGATGGTGTTTGTTCTTCTTTTTTGAAGAGGACCGATGACATCATAGGTAATGTCTTGTGTTGTGTATGAACTGGATTAAAGTGAGGCAGAGTCACACAAAGTCATCATCTTGAGTCATCAAAGTCCAACGATGAGACAAAAGTCAAAATAACTGGGTCAGTGGATGACCTTGGTGTCTTCTATGCCTGACCAAGTTTTAGCCTTCATGGATAGTGGAATAAATTGTTCTCATCTGCCCATTCCACTGGGAAACTCCACATACTTGGGGTAGACGTTGCTCTGTTCAGTTACTGTCAAGTTATAAGTCAGTTACTCATTCCCCTGTCAGTTACCCTCAACCTGGTGCTGTCTGCTGAGACAGTTTACTTGGACGTGACCGTTGTGTATGCTATAGCTTCTTGGGGTCGCAGGTCAGAGTTGGTTGAATCAAGTGGACATCAAAAGCAGATGAGCAACCCTGAAAAGGACTTGGCAAGCTCTCAGACTAGAAGTTCTGGTCCTTCTGGGCACCCCATACATCATACACCTATGTGTGGTGGTACATAGATGAAGTCCCTGATGCACGATAGGCTGAGCCTGGTGGATCACTAGGGTTCAGGAAATCTGAGCTACAGTAGGAGTTAGGACTAAGACTGATCAGGTGTTCTCACTAAGTCTAGCACCAATATAGTGAGTCCCTGGGAGTGGAGGGTCACCAGACTGCCTAAATAGGGGCATAAAGGTCCAGGTTGAAAACAAAAGTTAGAGCTTCCATGACTTCCAGCCTGGAGGAGGAAGAGGAGAATGAGAAGGAGAAGGAGCCACAAAAATAATAAAAGAAAAGGAATCACCAAAGAAAAGCTATCTTTTCTTTGTCAAGAACAATCCCTCCTTCTATGCCATTGATCCTGTCTCTTTCCACCTTAGCCAGGACCTTGTTCAATCAGTCAACATCTGTCTTTTATGCATCTTTAATGTTTCCTTCTCTAATGTCTTCTTCCAATCTTTATACAAAATATACTCATCTCCTCAATCCTAAAAAACATAGTATAAAGTGATCCTTCTACTCCATCCAGTTATCCTCCAGTTTGAGTAGAGAGATGGTGGCAGAAGCTAGATCGCAAGGGTTTGAAGAAAGAAGGGATGGTGAGGAAGTGAGAACATTGGATAAAGACATTTTTTAAACATACTTTTAACAACTAAGGGGAAGTCTCTATCCAATGTTCCCACTTCCTTACCACCCACTTCTTTCTTTAGGTCAGCCATGACCTACTTATTGCCAAATACAATGACTTTTTCTCTGATCTTTGTAAAATACTTGACACCATTAACTTGACTCTGCAAAAACTTGACACATGTTATCTGCTATACCTAACCAGTCATGCTTCATGTTCTACCCATGCACCTTCCAAGCTATTGGACTTTGCCATCTCCACAGCTACCAAGTGCGTACCTTTTTCCTTTCCCTCTCCCTCACCTGATTTTCACCTATGAAACCATACACCAACTAGTACTGCCACTGCTATTAGAAATCAACTTTCCAATAGCTTCATTCCCATTCCTGTGAATTTCCAAACCAAAAGACTCTTCCTTGTTCACAACTGCTTTATATGTGTTGGCTTTTTCATTAGAATGTAAACTTCTTGAGGACTTGCCTTGGTTTTGTATTCCCAATGTTTGGCACATAGAAAGTTCTTAATAGGTTTTTCGTTTCTTCATTCATTCATTCCTACCTTGCTTCCAAAATACCACACTCTTCTATTTCTCCTCATACTTTTCTCTAATCACTCTTATTTGCTGAGTGTTCATCCTCTTCTGAACATCTTAAGGTAGATTTTTCCAAAAAGATTTTCTTTCCCTACTCTCTCTCCCTTCTCAATTTCAAATTCATTAGATTATGAGTTCCTGGAGGCCAGGAGCTTCTTTTGCGTCTTTTTATGTCCTGGGCGCTTATCATAGTCCCCAACATATAGTAAGCACTTAATATTGATTGATGGATTTATTTTCATTATTGATTCTCTGCAAACAGCTCCTGGATTTATATCTTTAGCTTTGACCTCTCTACTGAACTCTGGATTCATAGCTACCACTGCCTAACACCTCCACCTAGATATTTTGCCAATATCAAATTAAAATATGCCAATATCAAACTAAAACTGAAGTTACAATCTTTCCCCTAAATTCCATTCTCCTGATTTCACTTTTTCAGTCATTGAAATTCATTCACTCCAAGGTTGCAAACCTGTGAATCTAGAATAGTGATGTTGTTTCCAGTAGAAGTAGGGAAATATGGAAAAAGGACAGGTGAGGGACAAAGATCTTGAGTTCCTTCTTGGATATGTTAAGTTCAAAGTGCCAACAAAATATCTTGATATTGTTGTCTATCAGGCAACTGATGATATCAGGAATAAGACAGATGATATATATGTAGATTTGGAAGTAATCTTCAAAAAGATGATAAATCAATACATTGGAGTTGATGAAGTCATTGAGAATGTGGAGAGAAGAGGGGTTTGGGGTATAACTAAATTTATGGTGCAGGAACATGATGGTGAGTCAGCAACAGATACTAAGAAGAAATAGTCATATAGGGAGGAGAATCAGGTGAGAACAGTGTCACAGAGACCAAGGGAAAAAAACAATATGTTAGAGGAAAGAGTTATCAAAAGTTTCAAAGGATTTAGGGAGATCAAGAAGGATGAACACTACGAAAAATTCATCAGATTCAGAAATTAAGACACCATACATGAAAAGAGTTTCCATCAAATACTGGAGTAGGAAGCTAGGCTGCAAGAAGTTGACAAGTAAGCAGGAGTTGAGGAAGTTGAAAGAATACACATGGATGACATTTTCTAGGAATTTGCAAAAGAGAGAAAAGATATAGGTTGATAGATTGAGGGGATGAAGGATCAAGTGGAGATTTGTTAAGGATGAAGGAAATTTAGGCATATTTGTAGACAGTGGTGGAGCCAGTAGATGAAGATGGGCAGGAGAGAAGGAATGATAGAAAAGTTAAATCTTTTAGGGGCATAAGAGGGCTTGGGATAGGATCAAGGGCACAAGCGGATAAGAAGTGCCAGATTCTTCTCAGAGGCTGAAGAAAAGGAGGAGAGAATGTAGGATGATATTTTGGAGTGGGAAGTATGGGAAAAGTTGGAGCTCCTAGTGAATGGACACAGTTTTCTCAGGAGAAATCCCTCGTTGACGATGGGGAGGGTGGACAAGAGGGTAGCATAGGGAATTTGAAAAGGGCATAAAGAATTTGGACTAACTGCTTTGGGGACCATGATTAAATGGAGAAAAGACTCAGTGACAAAGATTTAGGATATAGGCAATGGAAGAAGTAATCCAGGAAGCAGAGGAAGGGGAAATGTATTCTGAGGAGATAGAGAGACTGAAACCAAGGATTGAGAAGCTGAAGAGCATAACGCAAAAACAAAGCAAGCCATCAACATTCAAACGCAAGGTACAAGCCTCATGTGGGAATTGAGAATTGCTGATGAAATAGAGCCAAATACACTAAACAACAAGGTGGGATCATAAGCGTTGGCCAGTTAGAGGAATTATTTTATCATCTCAGGAGGAAGAAATCCCATTAATGGTTTGTGACTTTCTACAAGGAGATCTAAGAAGTATATGGACTCCCACAGCTAGTCAGATACTGTGCTATCTTCCTCGCTTCCCTTCACTCTAAGCATCTTCTCCAACCCATCCTGCTCTTTCAGGTTCTAGGCACAGGCGATGAAATCCTTGGATCCAGGATTATGAGACACAGTGACTTTGGAGCCAGGATTCTAGGTCAATATTACAGCCAGCCCATCAGGGAACCCTAAGAAGTCAGGGTGCCAGGACTTAAGTCAGTGGAAGAGGAAGGAAGGAGTGTTCTTTGTATTTGAAAGTGGGTAGTATTGTGCCTTAAAGGGACTGAGTTAAGCTATGAACCTAATATTCCTTACTTCCCCAGAGACTGAGGTGGTATAAAGGGGGATTATGCCCCCTCCCCACCCAGTGGTTGGGAAAAAATATTTGCATATTTGTTCTTGCCATACTTTTGAAGAAAATATTCCTCTGTAAAAGCTAATTTGACTATTAAATGAAATTGGTGTTCTAGGGAAACTCTAAAATCAAGAGATCATAATTGGTGGGGACTTCAATTAATGGCAGAGACTAGATACACCCAAATCCCTTTAAGGATATTGGAAAACTCTGTGGAAGGGGTTAAATGTGACATATCTGACTCCCAGGCAGATTGAGGTTGAAATTTGTGATCATGGGAGATAAAGAAAGATATGGAAAGCAAACAAATGACAGCAAAGAAAAGGATATAATACATGGACCAAAATTTATGATACCACAACAATGGGTGTCTGCCAAGGTATCTTTGAAAGACCAGGGAAAGTTTTTGTAGGAAATTTGTTGACGTAATGGAAAGAGTTTTAAATTGACCTTTGAAGATGATGATGAGTGGGCAGGAAGCGCAAGAAAGCCTCTAGATAAAAAGAGGAAGTTATAGAGAACAACTATCTGGACCTCATGCCTGGAGCAGGTTCAGAAGTGCCAATGGGAGGTAGCAGTCCTTGTATAGAAGAAGCCCAAACCAACAGAATACCAAGTGTGCAAAAGTAGCCATTGTCATCAAAGGAGCTCATCTCCTGATTAATGCTGTGACTAATTCCTAAATGTCTTAATTCCTTGACGCTAGTTCCTGTCATTACTACATAGGACCTTCCTTAATTGACATTCTTTCTCAATCTCCCCTATCCTCACATCTTTGGGTATGACTCAACCTACAGAAAAGCATTGCTCTTATAAAACAAGATAAAAACATCCTCTTATACCCTAGAGTGACTCAACTGTAACTCTACTGATTCCAATCCAGAAGAGGAACACATAGAAAGGAGAACAATGGTGGAGGGGATGCCCAAAGACAAGATAAGAGGGAAAAGCATTAGAGACAATACACATGACCTTGGATGTTAAATGTATGTGACCTTAATGTATGATCTTAAAATGCATAGAACATGAGTAATAAAGTAAAATAGAAAGGTTAACATAAAGAGGTAAATACAATTATCAGTGTGATTATCACCAAAACTTGGTGGAATGGAATTAGTTTCCCTTCACTGGAGGAGTTCAAATAGATGCTGGTTGACCATTTGCTTGGAAGGTTGTAGAAGGAAAACTTCTGTGTTGGAACCTTCCTTGGAAATCATTGATGTAGAGTTAGAAGATATCTTTATGATCATTTAATCCAGCCTCCTAATCTTCCAAATGAGGAAACTGAGTCTCAGAGAAGTTAAATGATTTGCCTAAGTCCACTCAGGTAATGAGTGAAAGAGTCACAGTTTTAACCCTAAGTCTTCTGAGTTCCAATAATCTTTCCATTATGCTAAGCTCTAAGTTTGAGATTTTATGAGTCTGTCAATATGGCAGTGAAGGAGTTTATTTTGTTCGAAATAAGGAGAGGGAATAGAAGAGGGAAAGCAGCTTTGCTTGCTAAGGTGAGTCTACAATTATATGGAAATCCACACACAATATTGAAAGCATGGTGGAAAACACTTGGGGGAGAGTCACTATTTTGTTTAATGGGAGTGGGGGAAGGGAGAGGTGTTGTTATGAGAGTATAATAGGTATTGCCCAACCAGACAGAGCAAGGGTTCTTAATCTTTTTTGGGTGTCCTCATCTCTATCTTAGACTTCTTGGCTTCCTTCAGGTCTATTAAAATTCTGACTTAATTTACAAAGAAGCCTTTCCTCATCCTCCTTAATGCTAGTCCCCTTCCTCTGTGATTGTCTCTGATTCATCAAACGCACACACATATATATGTATGTGTGTATGTATGTTTGTACAAAGTTGTTTGTTTGTCGTCCCCTTCATTAGACGGTAAGACAGGGCCTTTCTTTGTATCCCCAGCATTCACCACACCACATACTGAATGCTTAATAAGTGTTTGCTGACTTGATTTGGTGAAATAAATGCTTGATGACTTGATGAGGTCTATGGGACTTTAAGATTCATAATGTTTTTAGATACATAAAATAGAATGCATAGGCTTTCAAAGGGACTCAATTATATTTAAATAGTTATCAAAAAAATAAAACAAGTTCATGGACCCCAGGTTAAGAACTTTGAGATAAAAAACCTGGATAACACTTTGCAATACAGAAGTATGTATTCATCCTTCATTGCTGAAAAAGACCATGCCATCAGAGAAATGATGACCTGACTTGCACTTGACTTTGAGTGAGGGAGGGCTGTACATGTCACCAGTCTCACTTCTCCTCCAGAACCATCTGAGTCCAGTGACCAGATATTCATCAGGATGACTGGAGATGACCCAGGATGAGGCAATTGGGGTTAAGTGACTTGACCAAAGTCACACAGCTAGTGAGTGTCAAGTGTCTGCGGTGAGATGTGAACTCAGGTCCTCCTGACTCCTGCACTGGTGCTGTATCCACTGCATCACCCAGCTGCCCCTAACAATATCCAAGACAAAAGTAGTATAGAGACAAAATATAAGACACATAAGGAAATTCAAGCAGTCTATCAACAAATATTTATTAAGTACCTGCTGTATGCTAGGAACTGTGCTAAGTGTTGAGGATACAAAGAAAGGCAAAAGATAGCCCCTGATCTCAAGAAGTTCATATTCTAATGGAGGAGACAACATGCAAACAATTATATCCAAACTAGCTATATACAGGATAAATTTGAAATAATCAATGGAGGAGACACAGAAAAATTAAAAAAAATCAGGAGATGATTCTTTCAGAAAGTGGAATTTTAGCTGAAATCTAAAGGAAGCCAGGGAAATTAGGAGGCAGAGATAAGAAGAGAACGTATTCCAGGCGGAGGGGACAACCAGAGTCAGGAAATGGAGTGTTGCAACAGCAGAGGCCTGTGTCACTGGATCTCAGAGTAAGGGATGAGGAGAGGGCATGAGATGTAAGAAGACTGGAAAAGTGGAGGGAGCAGGTTATAAAGAACTTAGAGCACCTAACAGAATTTTTTTATATTTGATCCTGAGGTAAAAGGAAACTAGTGGAGTTCACCGAGTAAGGAGTGACATAGCTATACTTGTGCTTTAGAAAGATCACTTTGACCACTGAGTGGAGGATAGAATGAAGTGGGGAAAGACAAGAGGGAGGCAGGCCCACCAGCAGACTATTGCTACAGTCTGGGCATGAGGTGATCAGAGTTGGGTGGTGACAGTGTCAGAGGAGAGAGATCTTAGAAAAGTAAAATCAACAGGTTTCAGCAACAGATTGGATGTGGGGAGTGAGAGAATGGAAGAGTCAAGGCTGACTTCTAGGCTTCAAGACTGAATATTTAGGAGCATGTTGGCTCCCTCAACAGCAAAGACTAGAAAAGCAAAATTAAAGTGTTCCATTATCATAGTCCCATTTCCCATAGTACAAAAAAAAGTGCTGCTATAAGTATTTTGGTGTATATGGGCACTTTCTTTTTATCATTGATCTCCTTAGGATTCACCTAATTTGTTGTTGTTCAGTTGTTTCAGTCACATCTGATTCTTCCTGACCCCATTTGGGGTTTTCTTGGCAAAGATACTGGAGTGGTTGGTCATTTTCTTCTCCAGCTCATTTTACAGAGGAGGAACTGAAGCAAACAGGGTTAAGTGACTTGGTCAGGGTCACATAGCTTGTAAGTGTCTTCTGGATTTCAACTCAGGAAGCTGAGTCTTTCTGAGTCCATTTCTGAGTAGCATTCTACCCACTGAACCATTTAACTTCCCATAAGCCTAACAATGAGTGGGATTTCTGGGTTATAGATATTTTAGCCACTCTCTTTTTTTTTTTCCATTATTTATTTATTTATTTATTTGACTTTTTACATTCATTTTCACAAAATTTTGGGTTCCAAATTTTCTTCCCTTTTATCCCCTCCCCCACCCCAATACCCCAAGCAATCTAATTTTCCCTATCTCCAATCTGCCCTCTCTTCTGTCATCCCTCCCTTCTCTTGTCTCCATTTTTCTCTTTTCTCCTATAGGGTCAGATGACTTTCTATTGCTCATTAACTATATGTCTTCTTTCCTAGTAGCAACAACAATACTAAACAGTTGTTCCTAAAACTTTGAGTTCCAAATTCTCCCCATCCCACCCTCCCCACCCATTCCCTTTGGGAAGGCAGGCAATTCAATATAGGCCATATCTGTGTAATTTTGCAAATGACTTCCATAATAGTCATGTTGTGTAAGACTAACTGAATTACCCTCCATCCTACCCTGCCCCTCTTTGTTTCTCTTCTGTCTTTTGATCCTGTCCCTCCCCAAGTGTTGACTTCAAAATGCTCCCTCCTCCCTTTGCCCTCCCTTCCATCATCCCCCCCTTGCTTATCTCCTTCTCCCCCACTTTCCTATACTGTAAGATAGGTTTTCATACCAAAATGAGTGTGCATTTTATTCCTTCCTTTAGTCAAATGTGATGAGGGTAAACTTCTTGTTTTTTTTTTCCTCAGCTCTCCTCTTTTTCCCTCCACTAAAAAGTCTCCTACTTGTCTCTTAAATGATATATAATTACCCCATTCCATTTCACCCTCTTTCCTCCCTCTACATTTCTCTCTCACCATTTACCTTAATTTCTTTTAAGATATGGTCCCATCCTATTCGATTCACTCTGTGCTCACTGTCTCTGTATGTGTGCATGCGTGTACGTGTGTGTGTGTTCCCACCAACTACTCCGATACTGAAAAGTTTTAAGAGTTACAAATATTGTCTTTCCCTGTATGAATGTAAACAGTTCACTTATGGTAAGTCCCTTAAGACTTCTCTTTGCTGTTTACTTTTTCATGCTTCTTCTCATTCTTGTGTCTGAAAGTCAAATTTTCTTTTCAGCTCTGGTCTTTTCATCAAGAATGATTGAAAGTCCTCTGTTTCATTGAAAGACCATATTTTCCCCTGAAGTATTATACTCAGTTTAGCTGGGTAGGTGGTTCTTGGTTTGAGTCCTAGTTCCTTTGACTTCTGGAATATCCTATTCCACGCTCTTCGATCCCTTAATGTAGAAGCTGCTAGATCTTGAGTTATCCTGATTTTATTTCCACAATACTGGAATTGTTTCTTTCTAGCTGCTTGTAATATTTTCTCCTTGACCTGGGAGTTCTGGAATTTTGCCACAATGTTCCTAGGAGTTTCTCTTTTTGGATCTCTTTCAAGTGGTGATCGATGGATTCTTTCAATGCTTATTTTGCCCTCTGGTTGTAGAATGTCAGGGCAGTTTTCCTTGATAATTTCATGGAAGATGATATCTAGGCTCTTTTTTTGATCATGACTTTCAGGTAGTCCCATAATTTTTAAATTGTCTCTCCTGGATCTATTCTCCAGGTCAGTTGTTTTTCCCATGAGATATTTCACATTCTCTTCCATTTTTTCATTCTTTTGGTTTTGTTTGGTGATTTCTTGGTTTCTCGTAAAGTCATTAGACTCCATCTGTTCCATTCTAATTTTGAGAGAACTATTAAATTCAGTGAGCTTTTGAACCTCTTTTTCCATTTGGCTCATTCTGCTTTTGAAAGCATTCTTTTCCTCATTGGCTTTTTGAACCTCTTTTGCCAATTGAGTGAGCCTATTCTTCAAGGTGTTATTTTCTTCAGCATTTTTTTGGGGTCTCCTTTACCATGGTATTGACCTGTTTTTCATACTTTTCTTGCATCTCTCTCATTTCTCTTCCCAGTTTTTCCTCCACCTGTCCAACTTGCCTTTCAAAATCCTTTCTGAGCTCCTCCAAGGCCTGAGCCCACCCGACATCCCCCTGGGATGTCTGGGGTACCGAGTTCCCGCCCTCCACGTCTTTCCCTGATGGCAAGAATATGTCCCCCTCCTCGTCAGATACGAAAGTCGGGATCATTTGCATTTGTTGGAAAAAACTCTCTATAGTCTTATTTTTCTTCCCTTTTCTAGGCATTTTCCCAGCCAGTTACTTGACTTCTGAGATTCCTGTCCACCCCCGCCTAGATCCACCCAGCTAGTGCTTGGGGTCTGAGATTCAAATGTGCTCTCCACTCTAATCAATGTGAGCTTTAGTTCTGGTGCTGGGGTGGGGGCAGGGCTGCCTCCCAGGCTTGGCTTCCTCAGGGGCTTTATGCAGAGACTTTCAGGAACAGAGCAGGTGGGGGGGGGCGCCTCCCAGGCTCAGTTCCCTCAGGGGCTTTATGCAGAGGCCTTCAGTAGTGGAGCAGGGTGGGGCAGGGCCATCTCCCAGGCTCAGCTCCCTCAGGTTGTTTATGCAGAAACTTTCAGGAATGAAGATCCTGCCTGCTGTTGGGGGAGTCCGGGGCTGCAGCCGCCACTGCCTCCGCCCACTGCCTCCGCCGCTTCCTGCCCCCGCCTCTGCCGCCGCCGCTGCTTCCTCCCGAGGGGGCCCGAGTCACGGAGACACTCTGCTCCCCTCCTCCAGCCCAGCTTCTCTCACTGACCTGTAGCTTCTGTGGGTAGAGGGACTTTCCCGGCTGCCAGAGCTTCCGTCTCTGAAGCCTGCTTGGATCAGCTTCTCTGGGGCCGCGGCCAGGGCAGCGCTGGGGGTGGAGTCTGCTTTTCGGGGTGCGACGGACCCTGGGGATGGCTCTCCAGGGCTCTCTGGAACGGAAATCTTTTCCACTCCGTTTCTACACACCTTTTAGTGGTCCAGAAGTTATGGGGGTCTCGTTTTACATTAATTCTATGGGCTGTGGTTTCGGAGCTCGTAAACCTGTGTCCTTCTACTCTGCCATCTTGGCTCCGCCCCCCCCACTTTCTTAACATTTTACAAATTGCTTCCCAAAATGGTTGGACCAACAAACATGGATGACAATTGCACCAACTGTACATTAGTGTGCCTGTCTTTTCACTATACCCTAAGGACTATGAGACTTTTCAATTTGATTTTCAAGTGAAAACTTGCAGGTGTATTGTCTCTTCCATTAGAATATGAGCTCCTTGAGAGCAGAAACTGTCTTATTTTTCTACTTGTGCTTTACACATAAATGTTTTTTCATTCATTCAAAATCTCTCTAATATTAGCTATTCCCATATTTTGTCATCTTTACCAATTTTTGGGTTCAAGGTAAAATCTCATTCTGAATTGAATTTCTCATTATTAGAGATTTGGAGCATTCTTTCATATGGTTGTTATTAGTTTGCAATTTTTTTGAGATCATTTATTTCTTTTGACCACTTCAGGTAGCATGTTATTAACAATGAGAAAGGACAACTACTTAACTAGAATTTAATTTTTTTTTCCATCAGAATGAATGATTTTCAAATAGAGAAGAGGAAAAAAATGACATAATGAGGGACTTGAAGGCCAAAGTAAATGAGGAAATGATAAGAGAATCGTTGGCTAATTTAATAGTTCAGACTCTAAGAATAAGAAATTTCATCTCAGGATATTGATAGGAATGGAAAATATGATCATGGAACCACTGTTTTTGGAAAATTATAGTGAACAGAAGAGGGACCAAAAGACTAGAGAGAAGCAAATGTTATCCTTTTTTCCAAAGAGAAGGAATGGTAATTCCTGAAAAACATAGTCTGGTAGCTTGCCATTGGTACTTGACAAAATTCTAGAGCAGATTATTAAACAGATGGTTTGTGAGCATTTAGAACAGAAAGTAGCAATCACTTAGAAGCCAGCATAAGCTGAATAAGAGCAAGGCATGCCAAATTAACTTCATTTTCTTTCTTTAAAAAAAATTAGGATTACTAGACTGGAAATGCAGAGAAATGCCATTGACACGGTGCATCTGGATTTTTGTATGATTAAACAAAATTTTTCATGATATTCTTAGAAACAAGATGGAGAATTGTGAGCTGGATAATTCTTCAGTTTTGCTTATAATTAACTATATAAGTACTGAAAGAAAGCTGACATATTCATGGATATCAAACAAAAGATGTTCAATGATGCCTTTTTTTTTGCTTACCATTTTTATCAACTATTTGGATAAAGATTGAAGCTACCAAGGTGGCAGATGATATAGATATAAGAGAAATAGCTTGTGCATTAGATGATAGAATATAGATTCAATAAAATCTCGAAAGGATGGTCTAAAGGGCTGAATCTGATGATAAAATTTAACAGAGATCATTTAAAATCTTTCATTTTTACTTTCAAAAAGTTAATTACACAAATACAAGATAGAGGAGAAATGACTTAACAGCAGGTAATAAAAAAAAAACAACTAGCAGTTTTCATGGATCAAAAGCTCAAAAATAGTGTTAGTTACGTAGCTGCTAAAAATGTGAACTTAGTCTCTGTTAATGAAATTATGATGACACATCAAGGGAGATCATAATTCCAATTTGCCCTGCGTTAGGGAGACAAAGTCTAGAATGTTGTGATCAGTTTTGTGTTCAATTTCACATTTTAAAAGAGAGTTGACAAATGGAAGAAAATCCATGAAGGTAAGGATGGTGGAAAGACTCAAAAAGAAAGAGATGAGAAAACTGAGGATGTTTAGATTGGAAAATAAAAAGCTTAGGGGAAAATGTGGTAGATGTCTCAAATATTCAAAGGCCCATCATAGATATAACCAGGTTTCATCATACATCATGCATATGTAAATACATCATACAGCATATATGCAAACCGGGGGTGTTTTTCATGTGGCTACACATACAGAAGAAGTGACCCCTAATTGCCTAAGAGGAGGTGAGCAGATACTTCATACCTACATAATGAATGGAGTTTGTAGTAGAACTTCTTGGGAGAGAGAGAGTTGCAATCTGAGACATGCAGACAGAAGATGTGCTAGAAAGTGAGAAGGAAAAGACTTTGGAAGCTACGCACAAGTAGGGGAAGCCAGCTCTTCACCATGTCCTTGGTTTCCAGGTTGTCTCCTATGAGACTTCAGAGAGAATTTCACCTTGGGCAAGTCAGAGACTCTAATCTGAGCCAACATTGTGTCTCACTCTGCTCAGAGTAGCTCCTTCATTCTAGTGTGTTTTATGGCATATACCCAATTTGTAGATATTCAATTTCTGTTTGCTGTTTTGCTTGGATAAATGAGTATATTTGATATTTGCTACTTGTGATGGGCTTTTGTATAAGTAGCATTTGGTGAAAAGTGGTTAAACTGGTAAGTGTAAGCTAAGGGTAATCCATCTATCCCCTTAAAAGTGACCACCAAGGAAGCAGCTTTTCTTTTGGACCCACCAAAACCCTGCCCATAGCCTATCAATATTTAAGGGAGTATAAATATTGATAGATGAATACCTAGGTCAATACCCTTCTTGGGGATATGTGAGAGAAAGCTCATGTGTCCAATCATAGTTCTCCCTTCCGTTTCCCCCAAAATCATCTTCCTTGGAGAGAAGTAGGGCCAGATTTCAGAGAAATCTATCAATGCTACCTATGAGACACATAGCTATAAATTTAGACAACCCATGTGGATATATTCTAAGAGCACATATGTCCTACATATAGAAAATAATTATAGAAAGAGAGAGACAGAGACCGAGAGACAAAGAGAATGATCAATGTTCTGGATAAGAACAACTGTCGTAATGAGAACAATCGGGCTTGGCAAGGAAAAGGATCACTTTGGCCACTTTTTTCTCAGACTGAAACAGTAAAAAAGAGATTTAAATATAGAGGGGTATTGCAGTATGGAGAAGTAAGAGAACTCAGGACAAATAGTTTTGAATTTCTTGGTAAAAAGGCGAGACCATTTGCTTGCTGAGAGACCAGGGGAAGTGCATGGCTCAAGGAGACAACTCTTGGAACTGTAGGGAATATGATAAAAAGAAATAAGGGATTGCTGTGCAGCAGTGACAGCCCAGATCCAATTACAAAATATGAATTTATAGTAGAGCCAGTCAGCACAGTGATTGCATTCAGCAACATGGCAAAAGGACTAGGAAGCTGGACTGACAAGGTATCAACAATGATAGGACAAGAGAGCCAGAAATTCAAAAGCAGTCAACAGTATATAATTGAACTGATCGATTATAAGATCAAGACTGAACGGCAGAGGAGGGATGTTAGCCTGGGAGGTAGAGACTGAAAATTTATGTCGAGGACAAAAAATACATTTAGGAGGGATAAAGCAGAGGGAGACATGAAAGTGGAGGAGACTGTGATCAGATAGAAGAATTTCATAGTTCAGTATCATTGAGGAAATAGAATGATGGGGCATCTATGTAACGCATAGGTCAAGAGTCAGGAAGGTCTGAGTTCAAATCTGGTCTTAGATACTTACTAGTTGTTTGATCTTGGGCACATCATTTAACCCCTATTTATCTTGGTTCCTCATCTGTAAAAAGAAAAGGGGGGGGAGACACAATCGAGAAATAGAAAACTATTCCAGTATCTTTGCCAAGAAAATAACATGGACAAGTCCACAGCATCATGTAGAGTTAAACATGGCTGAATGGCTGAACAACCACAAAAAGTACCATGATAAATGATGATGAAATCTAAGGTAGGACCACCATGCCTCCCCCTGCAGGTGACTGAGGTAGAGTAAAGATAAAGGTCATGAGAGGAGGATGGTTTCAGAAAAACCTGGGAAGACTTATATGAACTGATGAAAAGTGAAGTGAGCAGAACCAGAAAAGCATCGTACACAGTAACAAGCAATATTGTAATGATCATCAGCACTGAAAGACTTAATTACAAAGATCAATACCATGTCCAAGACAAGTGATGAAAGATGCTATCCACCTCCAGAAAGAGAACTGATCAACTCTGAGGGCAGACTGAAACATGGTTTCTCAGTTCCTTTTTAATGGGTGTCATATTACACGCCTTCCCAATTCATGGGAGAGGGGCTGGAAAGGAAGAGAAAATTTAGAACACAAAATTTTTTAAAATGAATGTTTAAAAAAAAGATATAGGTCCTGAGAGTTGAGAAGTTTGATAAAATGGAAGGCCAGAGAATTCAAAGAAACATCAAACTTTCAATCTATTGAATTCTCCAAGTATGATATGGGAAGGGAAATTATGAATCGGTATTAAATCCTTGAGAATGGACAAAGAATGACTTAGAAGGTGATAGATTACAGGGATATGGATGGCATGAACTTGAAAGGAAGAAAGTTTCCAGAGGGAAGTTTCTCAAAGTGACAGTACGGAGAAAAAGATATTGTTATCTCCTCCTTCTGACCCATTGTATTGAGGGCATACAAGTTGAAAACAGATGGTCCTGAAGGTATCCAAAGATATGTTTGTTATCTTTTGGAAAAAAACATAGGCTTCTACGAGTGCAAGTCAGGAAAAATTGTCAGAAGAATAAATATAAGATGAAGGGGAGTTAGTAATAGAGCAAAGACCACTGGGGAGAATAGTGGAAGGAGAGAGCTTAGAGGGACAGGATTAGGGAGAGTGCTTGAGATTAATGGGGACAAGAATTCTGGGAGAAAGAACAGAGGAAGGGGATTTTTGCATTAGTTTATTGTGACTCTGAATAATAGAGAATAGGGGAATAAGAGGTAAGAGTCGGCAAGGCCTAGTCTAAAGGAAGTATTATTTGATCAGAACATACACCCCTCTGGAGTTCTGTGATGAAATAAAACCTCCCAGTACAAGGGCATTATCACTTCAATCATGCACTCTCTCTCTACACACCAGGTAGCTGGGGATGGAGGTGGTAGGGATTCCAAGGCATATTATACCAGGTGCAAAAAAGGAAATCAGGTCCTTAGGGTTAGAATCAAACACATGTAATGCTAGTTCTGCAATGTTCTTCCAAGGTGGTGGGAATGAAGCACTTCTAAAAGATGTATGTGAAACATTCACTGAGCTCACACGTTAGACCAGAAAATTCTGAGTTTGGTCCTGGACTTGCTGGTTCTGAGCTAGATGGGGATCAAGCAACATAAGGTCTTATATGGGCAAAGATTCAGAAACAAGTAGCTAAGGTTCAGATCCGGGTTGGAGCTAGTCAATACAGAGGCCAGTAACTTTGCCATACTCCCAGGTTTCAGCTCCAGTCCAGGCTAGAATGCATGCCCATGATTCCTCTGATCAATATGCATGGTACCAAGACATATGGCTCCTAGTACTAAGGTAGGCTGCCATACTCACTACTACATGCTCTGCAGCTATTCATACTTTGTATTCTGTGTCAAAAAGAAAGTAAAAAAGTGGACATGGTGAACACAAAATACCATAGCTAAAATGGTAGTCTGTACCTTAACTCAGCTCTCTCTTGCCCTGCCTGGTTTCAGAACAAGATGTCCCTCCTAGGATAAGCTCATTAATTCTAAACTTCTAAACTCACCACCATGCTGCTAACTATAGCCTTTATTGACACCATCTGCCTCAGTCTCTCCTTCCCTTTTAATAAGTTTAAGAATGGAGTATCAAACTCTTCCCAGGGCCTTCCTTTATCAGAAGGCAAGAACAGGATGAGTTTAAGGATGGAGTATCAAACTCTTACCAATGTCTTCCTTTATAGAGGGCAGAAATAGGACTCAGTTTACTCCACTCTGCATCTACTACCTTGCCTTGTTTAAACTTCACAGACCAAGATGCCCCCAAACAGGGCCCCATGCCATGTACCTTCCCATATCCTTCCCCCCACATACTATTTTTCTTTCCCTTTTTGTGTGTTATCTTCACCTTTAGATCATAAGCTCCTTGAGTGTAGGAATTTTCTCCTTATTAGTATAGTTCAACTCTTAGCACAGTGTCTAGCACATAGCAGATGCTTAATAAATGTTTATTAATTAGATTGATTTAACAAACAAGCAATGGCTGATTACTGATGTAGGAATCATTTCAAAATTAGCTACCCATGTGTAATCATTATCATCATTTGACTGGAGCAAAGATCAGGAGAAAGATTAAATATGAAAAGTCATTACATGCAACTGTAATAGCTTCAGCCTTATCTATTTAAGTAAATTGTTAACTCCAACAAATGGGAAATTAATAAAATTTGAGATATTTACTGATTATTACTTAGAGAATTTTAATTGATATAAATTGATAATTGATATAAAATAGGACTATGAGAAGACCAAAGTCAAGAATTCACTTTCACTCACAAATACAAATCTCATTGCCAAGGAGAGAAAAATGACAGCCAAGGTCAACACTAATTTAGAATATAAACTCATTTGCAAAACATTCAAAATAAAATGGTTGAAGATCATAGCACTAGAACTGGAAGGAACTTCAGCAGCCATCTACAAGCAACTTGGCCTTACAAAACAGCACAAAGCAGTAGAAAGGGAAACAATCTACAGAAAGCTTTTCAGAAGAACCAAATTAGCCCAGGTCATTCTGAAAGTACTCTTAGGTGAAATTGGAAAGATTTAACAAATAAACATGAAATGCCACAGATCTGCCAACATTCCACTAAATCATATTCCCATCAATGCTGGTAGAGTAATCACCACCATCGGTGTCCCAGACCTGAGTGATGATACTGTGTGAAAAGTGAACATAGCACTTAGGAAGATGAAGTTAGAAATAACATCTGGATATTACCAAATACACACATAGAAGACTGTGATGGAGGTCACACAGTTTTAAAAATACACACACAAGAAGGCTGTGATGGAGGTCACACAATTTAAAAAGCATCCAGGGACTGCTAAAATTGGGAAAGACCTTAATAGAATAAAGATCTTGAAATGATATCTATAATATATAAAGAACAACTTAAAAGACCCAGCAGCAGTAATTGCTAGTCTACAACTGATAATTATTCAAGGAACATTAACAGTTTTCAAAAGAGGAAGCATCAATTACTAATAAACACTTGAAAAATCCAGCACTCTACCATTAATCAGAGAAGTAAATCTTCATAACTTTATGGAATGATCTTGATCCCATCAAGCTGGCAAAAATAATTAAAAGCAACATAATTCAGTATTGACAGGGATATAGAAAAATAGGTGAATTCATTAATTAGTGGCAAAATATAACTTTTTAGAAGCTTTGGGAGAACAAATACGGCAGAATTAGTACAAGTTACAAAAATAATCGTACCTTTGATTTAATAATTACCATTGTGTGGGAATATACAACAAAGTATTATCAGAAATTTTAAAAAGAGTTATCCCATGAGTTTTAAAGGATTTTCATGGCAGAGTCATGTTTATGAAAACAAAGAACAAAAAAAAAGAAAGCTTAATAATCAACAACACATCAAGAGTTAAATAAATTGTTGTACGTTAATGTAACGGAATGTTGTAATGCAATGAACTGACAAATATGAGCAATAAAGAGGAATTTGGAAAGGCTTTCTGCCAAATAATTAAAATGTAAACAGTTACTAAGCAAGGGTAGTGGTTTGCATTGATATTCAATGCTAAGCTTTTGACAAAAAATTAATTTTTTAAACTGGTTTAAACTATATTTTGTATGTATGTGTTATCTCTCTGATAAAGGGAGGGAATTATTTCATTTCTGTTTTTAAATCCCCAATGCCTAGCACAGTGCCTAGCACGTAATAGGTGATTAAAACATATCTGTTGGTTCACTAATTGAAAGAACAGAACTCTGGTTCAGACCCAGGTCTTCTAAAGCCAAATCTGGAGTTTCACTCATGAAACTAGTCTGTTTCAGTATAGCAAGACGAGGTGGAAAGGGTAACACTCAGAAGGATTTTAAGAGGCTAGGAAAAGACAGTGGAAAAACTCTATAATTGTTTCCCCTGGAAATATTGTTAAATCACCTGGGAAACAGAAAAAAAATAGCTTGATTTGAAGTACATTTTAAATTTTATATAGTGAAATAGGCTGTTTGCAAGTCTCACCATCTGGATGCACCACCAGAATACTCTTCAGTAGCCTGGTATCCAGACAACTACCCAGTTTGCTATAAATAAGTAGTCTAGCTCAGCTCTGAAAAAGGGCAGACCGTTTGTGTCATCCAAGCCTCAACAGCCACATGCAAGGCTTTATGAAATCATTTTCTTACAGAATAATCTTGGGTTTTCCTCTGATCTAGTAACATGTTAATTACATTCTTAGGAGACCAGGGGAAAAACAGGTTTATTTTGTCACCTTAAGAAAACCATAGGGTTTATACCTAGAAGGAACCTAGCACTTCATTTTACAGGTGTGAAAACTGAGGTCCAAAGAAATAAGGTCATGCCAATAGTAAGGTGGCAAGGCTAGGGTTTTCATCCTCCAAATCCAATGCATCTTCCAATATACATGAGACTAAGATCATGCTATCTGCAGCCCAAGATTCTTACGTGTAATATTTTTTAAAGAATCTATTCAGAAAGTAATCATGATCTCATGGGGAAAGAACTAGATTTGGAGTCAAAAGACAAAGATTAAAATCTCAGTTTGGCATTTTCTATATTTATGGCTTTCGACAAGTAATTTCACCTCTTTTGGCCTCAGCCTCTTCATCTTAAAAAAAAATTAGAGAGTGGGATATATGATCTGTTAGATGCTTCATAAGTATGAACCTATGATACTAAATGTACATTCAACAGGCATAGAAGGGCAGAAGATAGATTTCCTATTTATCAAATATACCAGTAGGTCCTCCTTCCCCCAAAAGCTAGGTCAAGCTGAGGGCAGTTTCATCTATGTTACTATCTGCAGAACCTTTGTCAGGTTGAGCATGGATCCACTTGTAGGTCATATCCCAGGGCTGTGCTGTTGACTCCCAAGAGCTGATTGTTAAATTACTGTTAAATTTTCAATATGAACATGTATACCTTGGACACTGGCAAACATTACCAATCAGGGCTTGAGCTATTGTTTTGTTAATTATCTAGGCTTAAGAGAATAATGGGGAAAATGCTAGTAATTCAGGTTAAACTTTAAAGTATTTCAAGGGTAATTTTTTTAACCAGAGAGCAGGTTGTTAAACATTCACCAGCACACCTCTGGGATAATCCAAGGTAGTAAGTAAGCCCAAAACAGAAGTTTGGCTTCTGTCCTACCATCCAACTGAAACTGAGCTCTCCAAAGTTACTAAGCATTCCTCAATTGATGAATATAATAGTCTTTTCTCAGTTCTTATCCCTCTTACCTTCTCTGCAGCATTTGACACTGTTAATCACCTCCTACTAGTCACACTTTCCTTTGGGTTTTCGGGACGCTGCTATCTGTTTGTTCTGTCCAACTATTCCTCAGTTTCCTTTGCTGGTTTTTCATCCATATCCTGCACAATGACCATTAACGTCTCCCTCTCTTCCTCCCAACACTCTGTCCTGGTTCCTCTTTGTCTCATTTGGTGATCCCATGTTATAATCAATCTCTCTGCAAATGATTTGTGTTCAGTATATCCATCTCTGGTCACTCTTGAGCTAGTATATTGCGTTAAATTGCCTTTTTGGATACCTTGAACTGAGGTTCCATAGGCAACTCACACTCATCTTGTTCTTATGAAATTAGATGCCCCTTGCTGTGGTGTTTATCCAAATCTAGTTTCATAGAACCAATTAGCTATTTTGGGCTAGATATGCTTATATTTTGAAGGAAAAAATATAATATGAAACAACATTGTTTATTAGTATAACTCAGGAAACCAGTAACAAATGAACATTTTTAAAAGAATGAATGCATGCAAAAGGATTTACCAATTCTTTACTATGTGTCAAGAACTGTGCTAAACCAGGGATATATGTACAAAAATGAAGACAGTGTTGACTTCAAGGAATTTATAGTCTCATGGGGAAGGCAGCACATACCATGGAGTGGTAGCCAGGGAGAAATATTTTGGTTTGGGAAGTTGCAGAAATGATGATTAGAGCCATAAGGAAGGAAATTGTCATATTATTTCCAGGAACAATAGTAGAGATGATTTGATTGTGGTTTGAAAATTGTAGTGGGAGGAGGGAGGTGCCCATAAGTGAACTGGTAAGGAGTTGACTGAGGACTTAAGTGCAGGATGACTCTATCAGGGCCCAGATGTAATGGAAGACTGAGGCAACCATTAATCTGGATAGCTGGGTCCTAGGGCAGGAGTTCTGGGCATAAAAAGGTGAAATCCTCCAGGGACTTGTTTCTGTTCAACTAGAGAGTGAAGTGAAGCTTGACTGGAACACACAGGAACTAGCATCACAATAGGAACATTTTTCTTCTTATGTTCGTTCGGTCATTATTTTGAGAGCACATTTCAATCAATCCAAGCCTTTTCACTCTATGCAACTCGTCCATATTTTCCTGTAAATCCTCCATATGGACACCATCCAATACATTCCTCTAAGAGTTTCAATATAACATAGGACCTGGGCAGCACACAGGCTGTCAGATTGCTTCCTTCTTGCTACTTGACTGGCCCACTGCCTATTCTGGTCATATACTCTTAAGAAATTGCTGGAATCTAATGCCTTGTTGGAAATACACCACAGCCTACTGACAGCCATCATTTATCACTTCATTTGAGTGGCCCACAAATTTTTGTTCTTTTAGGGGATGGTGTTTTATCATGATTAGCAGCCATATAGCATTGCTAGAAAAATCTCAGGTTAGAATATTGGGCCTTTTTCTGTTTAGACCTAGGAAGGCAGAGCAAGGGTTGAAGTTTCCAAGAGGTAAATTTAGACCTTATATAAATAAGGGAAAATGTCCTGTTATGAGAACTATCCAAAAGGGGCACAGGCTACCTTAGGAGGCAATGGATTCCCTTTCATCAGAGCTCTTCAAACAAAGACTTAGTGAAAGATTGTCAGATTGAGGGATGCTTGCTCACCTGTGGCTTAGTCTCTGAGGTTCCTTCTAATACTAGGGCTCTATGATTCGGTAATTATTAAAATACTTGAAAGGAAAATTTAGATATATCCTTTCTAACCATCAAATTAGTTACCCACTGAAATGGACCCAATGTCTGTTTCCCTTCGGATGATCACTATGTAAGTTTATGAAGTTTATAAGCCTTTGGTTTATGAAGAGTAGTAGCTGGGTGAGAGAATATAAATTTTTTATGAATAGCTTATTTCATTTAAATTTAAAATACACTTGAAAATTTGTCCATGATGTCATTAGAAGGACTCTTCTCTTTGGACAGGGAGAGAAAAGGCAATAAATATATATTTCCCACCACTCAGTCCTGAAGATGGCTAAAAGAGATAGCTGTGCTATGGCAGTAAATTGTGCCTGCCTTGCCAGCTGTGTGACCCTGGGCAAGTCCCTTAATCCTGTTTGCCTCAGTTTCCTCAATTATAAAATGAGCTGGAGAAGGAAGTGGCAAGCCAATCCAGTATATTTTTTATATATTTATATATAAATGTATATTTATTTATCTATATAAAAAGTATGTATCCATATGTATAAATATTATATATTTATATATGCATATATTTACATATATAGAATATTACATATTTATATGTAAACACATATTTATGTATATAGAATATTATATTTTCTATAAAGATATCTGTTTATGTATGCAAAATAGTATGTATTTATATACAATATGTATTTATGTATATAGAATATTATATATTTATCTAAATATATATGTATATAAAATATGATATATTTGCCAAGAAAACCCCAAATGGGGTCATAAAGAGTTGGACATAACTGAAACAATCAGCAACAAAAAGTGCCTAGATTTAAGAGCTGCCCAAAAGAGAGAAAAACTTCATTGACAAAGTTGGCCTTTTCAGATGAATGGAGTATGATTGAAGAGATGCCAAAAGGTTTCTTCCCTCAGTCCCAACCAAAAGAACCTTCTCTGATAGCTTCCCAATGAAGTTCTGTCATTCCTAGCATTAATGATGCTCCTTTGTCATCCATGGAGAGCAGGTGCTGAGAGAATGTGACCCAAGAACAATCATTCTAACCAAGGGAGCGATGAGGGCACTATTCATGTCTGGATGGGACTTTACACCATATGATGGAATTCTAAGTGCCCAAAGGTTCCCATTAAAGGTACTGAATGTTGGGAAATAGAGACTTCCCAATTGTGTCTGTGGCTGAACTTGTTCACTTTAATCAGAGAATAGTTTATTCCTTGTGTAGACACTTATAAGACATAAATGGAAGGGCCAGCAGGAAAATTTCAGCTTTGCCCTTGGTGGCTTCACCTGGGATAATGTAGGCTGACCTGAGGCTCCACCTCTTTTCAGCCTTCTTGGGGCCAGTTTGTGACCTAGGCTTCATTGCACAAGCTCTGGATGAGTGGGTGGGAGTTTGGGTGGAGGTGGGGTAGGGTGTGAGGAGAGAAAGACGTTATGGTCAGGATCACCAAGACCTCAGGAGGTAGAAATGAAAAACTGGAAATTTCAGTAGAGTCACTAGGACTGAATAGCCTCAGGGCATCTGGGAAAGTAGTTTGGGTGGGAGGGAGTAGAGGAGAGGCTTCAGGTTCTTTCTTCCTCTCCAAGGCTGTTTTGTACAACTTCTGCCTCTTCCCAGTAGTGGGGAAACTTTCAATAACTTCTTTGGCCTGAGGGAGAGAAGGATTTGAAAGTTCCCAACCTCCACTAGAAAGTCTGAAAATAAATCCCATCTTTGTCTATTTTCGCAATCATTCCAACAGTTTAATACCATAGGATGTGAAGAAGTTGCTCAATCTATTACACAACTTTTGAAATGAATTCTAAAGCTGAAAAATATTACAACAGTGTGTTCAAACTGTGTATTGTGAGTGAGTGTTCTTACTTCTTGGCAACCTTTGAAAAAATTTTTTTTTTCTAAATAGAATCTGTCTGGAAAACCAAAAACATATGGAAGCACCTTCTGTTTCATGCAATGTATACATCATACAATATATATTACAAAGTCTTGTAGTAGGTTTAAAAAAAAATCTATCAACTTGCAAGATGTTCACCTCAATCACTGATATGTACAAGAAAAGGGTTGGAAAAGGTGATCCTTCTGACTCTCTTAATATTTTAAAGGACTGTCATGTCCTCATTTTTTGGTATGGGGTTTTGTTTTGTTTTATTTTCTGGTTGGTCCCACAAGGCAGAACTAGAAGCAATGGAAGGAACTGCAGAAAGATAGACTTAAACTCAAGGTATGGAAAACCTCCTCATGATTAATTAGAACTATCCAAAAATGAAATAGGTTATCTTAGGAAGTAGTGGGAATGACCATTCGACAAGGAGATTGTTGAGAAGATTCCTGGTCAGATTGGATTGGATGACCTCTGATGTCTCTTCCATCGCTGAAGTTCTGTAATTCTATTAGCTTGAAATGAATAGCACCACAGATAAGGATAGTCTGATTTCTTTCAGTCATTCAGTCTCTGGGCTTATGCTAGATTGCACTTGTTCTGATTCAATGAGCATTAATTATACACTAATTGTGTTGGGCAATATGGGTAATAGCTGGAGAAGATACAGTACCTGTTTTGGAACAGCTTATATACTAGTCATGGAAACAAGATATACCTGAAGAGACTGCCTTGCCCTTTATAAAGCAATCAGGAGTTTTGTAAGCCTTATCAGAAAGCTTCGGAGAAGTCTTGAAAGTACATCCTAAAGCTCTCAGGAAGCACTGTGGCAGAGTGCAAGGAACTCTGCACCAGGAGACAGGAGTTCCAATCTCAGCTGTGCAAGAGCTCCCAAGGTGACCTTAGATTTAACCCCTTTGAACTTCATCAGAATGAGGGAAAGGATTTCTTTTAGCTCTAAAAATATATGATGCTATGATTTTATTACATGGAGTCATCCTAGGGAATATTTCTAAAGCCATACATAAGATGCTGCTTAAGGAAATTTAAAATAAGAAAGAGATCATTGCAGGGAGGAGTTAGTAAAGGTAGCAGCATGAAAGAGGTATGTTAGGTAATGTGGTAGGGCATGTACTGTAGATGGGTGTGATAGCCCCACATCTGCCTAGTAAAATGTGAATGTATTAGGGTTAGAATAGGATAGAATCGCATTTAGGGTTAGGGTTAGAATTGGAGCGCGTTTAGGGTTAGATGCATTCCAATTCATATCATATATCATATATATACATATGTATATGTGTACAAATAACGTTTAACTTTATTGAAAGTTTAATGATTGAAATATCATAAAGGATCATCTTCTGTACGTTTTATGGCAAAGGAGAGAGCCTTTATGAATGAATAATAGCTACTGAGAGGCAGGATGTCAAAATGGATAAAGCAGAGAGTCATGAAGACTGAGATTGAAATTCATCCTGTCGTTTAACATTTAATTTCCCTGAATCTCAGTTTCTTCATCTGTCAAATGGAAGTAACAATACCTATAATACACAGTACCTACTCTATAAGGTCAATGAGAGGCTCAAATGAGAGGATGTATATAAAGCACCATGCATACCTTTTTTTTTTGTACTGAATCTGTGATTTTATTGGAGAAGGGAGCTACCAGTGAGAAATTTCCACAAATACTAATTGGCATTTTCTTTGTAACTTATAGTCTTACAGAGCTGCCTTAAAAGTTTTATATAAATGTCGTATGCCATCATTATTCTGTCATTCTGGGGCAGCATTGTCCTCAACCCTGAGAATCCAGAAGACTTATTGATTATCGTTATTTTTAAAAGTCAATCTTAGAACCTGTCCATCCCACTAAGAATGAATTCTTTGCTTAGATCTAGGGTCTGCTTCTTGGTATTTTTATTTTACATTTACATTTACCAATTACAGAGCACCTGGAATTTAGTTTACTTGGACAATATAGGTAGATGATGAGTTTGGTTCAGAGCTGTACAGAACGAAGAGAGCAGACTGGATCATCTTCAGAAGATGGCAAGGTTACTTTAATGACTCCACAATTCCTATGAAAGCAAAACGCCCTCCCACTCTTATTGCATGTCAGTGAAACTTGGGATACAGGAATCCCCAAAGAATTAAAATGAATATCCCATAGAGGGCAGTGAAGAGGCACCTGGTGGGTGTGAGCAGACCACAACACATAATCAATGAAGAATTTTCTGGAAGAACAGAAGTAAAGAGCTTACAAGGAATTACAAGATAGGAAAAGAAGATGGGTTGGTCATATGGAAAAGGCAAAGGATGATAGAGAGGCAGCCACAATGTTCTGCTAATGTCCTTGCAATGTCAGAAGAAGCTGAGAAGCTCCAACATGTTGAGTGAACCCTTCATGGTCAACTTATTGAAAGACATGGACAAGATGGGTAGGCATGGCTGGGCTGCAAATGCATCACTGGAGAGGGCTTCCAAATTGATAAGACTTAAGATCTTGAGCATCATTATTATTTTTTAATCCTAGTTAATGATTTGAGAGTTATCTCTCCTCCCTGATCACTATGAAGCCTGGAGCCATAGAGTCCCATTCCAGGGAGAGATCTATGGGCAGCTAGCTGTCATAGTAGATAGATTTCTGGGCCTGAAGTCAGGAAGACCTGAGTTCAAATTCTGCCTTAGACACTTACCAACTGGGTGACCCTGAACAAGTCACTTAACTCCTGTTTGCCTCAGTTTCCTCAACTATAAAAGAGGAGTAATAATAGTACCTACCTCCCAGGGTTTTTATCAGGATCAAATGAGATATTTGCAAAGTGTTTAGCACAATACTTGGCACACTGTAGTTGCTTCATAAATACATGTTTCCTTCCTTCCATCTAGTCCAATGTCCTTATTTTATAGATGAAGAAACTGAGACATAGAAGTCAAGTGACTTGCTCACAGTCTCTTTGTCCTTGAAAACAAACAAGTTATTCTGAATAGAAGCGCTTCTTCTAGATAACTTTTAAAACCTTCCTGACAGTCAGTATGGTCTTGATACTAGGGTACTACACTTGGAGGCAAGCAGATGAGGGTTCAGATTTCATCTCAGCTACAGAATTTGTTATTATTATTGGGTTTTGTGGTTATTGTTGAGTTGTTTCAGTTGTGTCCATTCTTTGTGACCCTATTTAGTTATTTGGGGTTTTTTTGGCAAAGATGTTGGAGTGGTTTACCATTTCCTTCTCTAGCTAATTTTATAGATGAGGAACTGAGGCAAACAGGGTTCAGTGACTTGCCCAGGGTCATACAGCTGGTAAGTATTTGAGTCCAGATTTGAACTCAGAAAGATGAGTCTTCTGACTCCAGGCCCAGCACTCCATCTGCTAATAAGTGAATCTCCTTTTTCTTAAATTTAAATCTCCTTTGGATTGAAAGTGCTATACTACATCAAGTGTGAATAGTAAATTCATCCTATAGTGAATACTCCCTGTGGGGTAGTGAAAGCATTGTTGACTTCTTTGGAGTAGAGGGTCTTGGGTTCCTGCTCCATCTAGCTATCTGTGGGCCCCAGGGCAAGTCACTGAATCTCCCTAGGCCTCAACTTCCTCTTCTTCAAATGGAGAGGCTGTAAATGAAGGAACTTAGATATTTCCTAGTTCCCTTCCAGGTCTCAAGTTCTGTGGTATGTGACTAACACAATTAAAACAATCTATAGAATCCACTAACATAAACAGAGGAGAGTTGACACATTCCATTCAGAGTGTCTTATGAATCTTATCTGAAGTCAGCTCAGTTTTCAATCATTACATGTAAAGTTCATCCAGAAAAGTTTTTTTTGTTTTGTTTTAAATGAGATCCTTCTTTCCAGGGACTGTGAACAGGACACATAGATAAGATAGTTTTGAAAGTTGGATGTAGACTATACAGCTCACATACATATGCATCTTATTTATGCCCTCTGGATACATTTACCTGCTTGGAGAGTATTGGCCTTATTACCTTGATATATTTGTTCACGGCATGTGTACGACCAAAGACTTTTAAAAATTTGTTCCTGCAGGTGGAAATTCACCCTTTTTTTTTTCCAGGCACTTTTTGCCCTTGAGGTCCAGGAGGACTAAGTAATCTACCTGTCAGAATGCTGGTTGGGAACTGTCTGTGCTCCAGGGAGGGAACATTATAATAAAAGCTAATCCTTGAAGCTAATCCATGAGTGATGCAGCAGCCTGACAGTCCTCCCCTGGGGACCCTAGTACACCAGACTGCTGTCCACCTTAACCCTCAAGGATTCCAAACAGAGATGAGTCAAGACCTGGCACAGGCCAAGCATTCCCTCCCTGCTTGGTAAATAGAACAGCCCTTTGCCGTCACTCGGATCCTTTCGGTGCCACAAGACTCCAGGAAGAAACAAATAGTTTGGAAGCCAAAACCCCAAGGCAGGGTAAGAAAACAGAATTGTGTGCATCCTGAGCGATGACTTCACTGGCAGGAATTTCTTAAAGGAGAAACTCTGCATGGCTCCAGCTAAATGCCCGTTCTTGTTAACTCCCAAGCTAACAATTAAACTCTTTTCTCCTGAAGTTTCTAAGGGTGACCTTTGGCTTTTTAACTTTTTCATTTCTAAATGAGATCTTTACAACTATTCTTTGTAGCTAATATGCATATACGCATTCAGGTTTATTCTTCTACCTTTATATGTTTTGGTTTTTTGTCTGTCAGGCTACCTTCTGATATTCTGCTTTATTTAAATAATTGCTTTTCTTTTTTTCCTTTTTTCCCCTCATCTTATTCTTTCCAGCCATTCTGGGAAGGACCTATTTCTCACACACACACACACACACACACACACACACACACATACACATACACACCCCTCCCCCTACTGAGAAGACTGACTATTAGTCAGCCAAGTAAAACCACTTCAGCATCAGAGAGGCAGCCTGTTGTAGAGATTAGAGTGCTTTACCTGGACTCAGAAAGATCTGTGCTTGAAACCTACCTCGGACATTTATTAACTGTATGACCCTAGGCAAAATCATTTAACTTCTCTGAGCCTCAGTTTTCTCATCTGTAAAATGGGCATCATGGCAGCATCTGGTTTATGTGGCTTTTGTGAGGATGGAGTGAGATGATCCATGGACTGGACTTTGTAAACCTGAAAGTACTATGTAAATGTGACCTCTCGAGTGACATGTACTTTTTGCATGTTTCCAG
Source organism: Bettongia penicillata ogilbyi (assembly GCA_023548195.1). NCBI lineage: Eukaryota > Metazoa > Chordata > Mammalia > Diprotodontia > Potoroidae > Bettongia > Bettongia penicillata. Next base: position 1,479,043 of record JAJHZJ010000624.1, on the reverse strand, counting down.
ACATCTAACCAAAATTTTCTATTTTACCACCTCTCTCCATCATTTGACTAGGGGGGACTTCTACCTAATAGAAATTCTGCTTAATGATGAGATCTCCAAGTGAATTTATTTGGCCTAGTTTGGGGAGACAGTACAATTATATTCTTGGAATCTCCTTCCAAAGCCTTATGTAGATAGTTCCTTGTAAGGTCATGGGCCTGTCTTTTTTCTCCAGTTACTCAGAAGACTTTATGTTATATTTTAGCAATGTGATTGCCAGTTGACTAGAGTCCTATGATTCTAATGGCTGCTCAGCCTTAAGAGAATAATTTGAATGTTTAATTCTTTTCCTCCTCTTCCTGTAAGAGTCTGGTATTTCTGTTCTGGACTTAGTAGAAATCACTCACCCTTTTGAACGGCATGGCTGGCTAGTGCCTTCAAGCTTCCTCTGGTAGAGTCACACCTCTAGTCCACCAATAGCTGAAACTCCTACTAACCCCCACTCTTCTCATAAGTAGAGAAAGAGCCATGCTCTGGATATTGTGATGTCACAGAGTTCAATTCTTGGTTTTCATGAAGGTCCCATGGAGACATAGAAGTTATTGGGCTTCAATTCCTACCCATGCTTACATAGACCACCAAGAACCACCCTCTTCCCTACCCCCATTCATGTTTATCCCTTTATTCAAAGCCCTCTTAAGAACCTCATGAACAATGGACTTCTCAGGTTCATACACTGACCCACAGGATCATAGAACTTAGCTAAGTGTTGAAAGGAGCTTAGACACCAAACCCCTCATTTTACAAATGAGCCAAGGTTACCCAAGGAGGTTAAGAAACTTGTCCCAAATCACCCAGTGACTTAGAAGCAGAACCAGGCTTAGAACTCAAGTCACCTGATTCTCCAATCCAACTTTCTTTCCAATATTCTACGTTGACTCACTAGCCAACTCTAAATTACTTCACCTTTGTGGTTTTCTGGTAGGTAGCTCATCTGCCAATCTTCCCAAACCTGTCTCCTGCCAGGGACCATGAGAACAGTTTATCGCATGAACAAGAAACAAGAACATAGTGAAGTTCAATGAGCTTTCCCCAAACAGATCATTATCAGAGTTAGCTCTGACTAGCACTCAGATTTCCTGACCTACAAGAGCCTAGTATTAGAACAAATAGTGTAGTGTATTGACAAATAATACAGTGTATTGACATGAAGAAGGGTTGAAGCAACTGGGTATATTTAACCTAGAGAGAAGAGGATGGAGGCAGGACATAACAGCTGTTTTTCAGACATATGAAAACTTTCAAACATAGGAGAGATTTGTATTGCTCTGTGTAATATCAGAGGGCAGCATCAATGAGTGGAGGTCTCCAGGAGGCAGACCTTCTCATAAAGAACAATTTTTCAAGGGTTCTAAAAGATGGAATAAGCTGCCTACAAGGGACTGAGGGCCCATCAATGGAAATGATTAAGTAGGGACTTGATTACCATCTATCAGGGATATTGTAAAGAAAATCAATTTTTTCCAGTGCTGAGATTCTATAATTCTGATGTAGCGTCTAAGTAATGGACATTTAATTGGGGTAATCACAAACCTCCTTCCCCCTCTCCCTGGCTTGAGGTGCTCTGATATCCCATGGAGCATTTATGGAGTCGAGCTCAGGGCACTCGTGGCCCCCTGGAGATGGTGTATGGGTGAGCGGGGTAGGGAAGTGGGGTAGGACAGGGATGGTTTGCAATTAGAGGAATTACATAAAGATAATCCAAAAAAAAAGATGAAGAAGATCAATAAAGTTTTAAAATAGTATCAACTACTTTATCTAGCATGTATGGGAATAATCAATAGAAAACATATTTTCACTATTATTCAGTATTTTTCCTTTCTTAAACTTCAAATTGCATAGAAAATATCCATAAATGGAATTCTTTGTGATACAAAAAGGTAGTTGAATTTAATATAACTAATGATAGCTTCAATGCCAGAAAGTGGTGCTTTGAAAGTCTCCAAATAGGGAGACAGAGCTTTTACCATTTTGACCAGGTTGAGAATTACAGGATATCAGAATTACAGGAGATTTTACAAAGATGCTAGTTCGATGCCTATCATTTTCCCTATGCAGAAACCAAGGCAAAGTGACTTGATCAAGGTCACATATTTGATAAAATAGCAAAAATATTGGCTTGAATCTAAATTGTCTGACCCCCATTCCATTGAGCTTTCCCTGACATGATACTCTCTCCTTTGATACCTATTCTATTCCTCTTCTTCAATTTAATTTCTTTATTCAATTCAATCAATTAACATTTATTAAGCACCTGTTATGTGTCACATGCTGGGAGAAGTGTTGGGGATACAAGAAGAGGCAAAAGATAGTCCCTACCCTCAAAGAATTCACAGTCTAATGGGGGAGACAGTATGCAAATATACACACACACACACACACACACACACACACACAGAGCACTATATAGAGAATAAATAAATAACAGAGGAAAGACACTAAAATGTCCTAAGAGAAATTAGGAAAGACTTCCTGTAGAAGGTGGGATTTTAGCTGAGATTTTAAGGAAGCCAGGGAAGTCACTTGAGTCAAAAGAGGGAGGATATTCCAGGCATGAGGGACAGCTAGAGAAAGTACCTGAAGTAGAGAGATGGAGTGTCTCATTTGTGGAGCAATCAAGAGACCAGTGTCCCTGGATCAAAGAGTATATTCTAGGGAATAAGGTGTAAGAAGCCCAGAAAGGTAGGAAAGGGCTAGATTACGAAGGGTTTTGAATAACAAAACATTTTGTATTTGCTCTTAGAAGCAATGGGGAGTCACTGGAGTACATGTGATATTATTGGACATATGTTTCAGGAAAATAACTTTAGTGGTTAAATGGAGGATGGATTGGAATGGGGGAAATTTAAAACAGGCTACCAGCAGGCTATTGCAATAATTCAGACATGAGGTGATGAGCAGTGGGAATGGTAGAGGAGAGAAGGGAGCATATTCGAGAGATGTTGCCAAGGTGGAATCTGCAGACCTTGGCAACAGATGAGATATGAGGGTGAAAGATAGTGAGGAATTTTCAAACTTGAGGGACTGAGAGGATGGTGCTGCCATTTGTTGTTTCATCCTCAGTTTTGAAGAGGACCAATGATAGGACAGAGTAATGTCTTGAATAGTGTGAATTGGATTAAGTGAGGCAGAGTTGCACAAGTCTTCAACCTCTCTCTCCTTCATAATCATGGAAGTTCAAAGACAAAAGTCAAGACAACTGGCAATGGTCAGGATGCAGTGTCCAACTAAACTCTAAGATCTCCATGGTGCCTGCTTCAGCTGCCTTTATGGCCATTGGAACAAATTATTCTCATCTAGACAGCCCTCTAACTTATTGATGGCTTTGAGGACCATTGGTCCTCAAACCTGATTAAGTTCTTCTGCAAAAAGGGTTTAACTGTTTTTGACCACTGATCATTCTACAGCTTTGTGGAGCCACAGGTGAGAGTTGAGTGCCAGGTAGTCACCAAAGGTGGATGAATATCCTTGAAAAGGACTCTACAAGCCAGAAGTTCTAGCTCTTCTTCAACACCCCATACATCCCTATAAAGTAATAGGGAAGGGAGCAGGGGGAGAGGGCTTAGAGGGAAAGGTAGTAAGTTGTTTTGAATATATGGAATTTAAGAAGTCTATTGAACATCTAATTTAGGATGTCTGAAAGACAGCTGGAAATGTGAGATTGGAGGTAGGCATTGAGTTTGGGAAGGATAGGTAGATTTAAGAATCATCAGAATAAAGATAGTAATTAAATTCATGGGAACTGATAAGATCACCAAGTAAAGTTAGTATAGAGGGAGAAGAGAAGACCCAGGACAGACCCCCCGAAGGACATTTACAATGTAAGAAGGATTCAACAAGAGAGATAGAGAAGGAGCTGTCAGGTACGAGGAGAACCAGAAAAGAGTGGTGTCCCAACACCTAGAGAGAAGAGAGTGATCAACAGTGTCAAAAGCCACATTAGAGGATTGAGAAAAGACCATTGTATTTAACATCTAAGAGAGCATTAGTAACTGAAGGGACTCAGAAAGACCTCAAATCAGGTTCCACCTTGATCATATCCTGGCTAGATGATCCTGATAAGTCATTTAACTTCTTAGTGTTTAAGACAACTCTCTGAATCTGTAAATTGCAGAAAGCTTGCTTATCTTCATTGATAAAAGAATTTTTTTTTTTTACTGGGAGTTTCTAACGTCAGTGAAATCACAAGACTGAACCAAAAATTCATAATTTTATCCCTTCTTTCCATCCTTTGAATAGGGAGCTTCTCCAATCTCAAGACTCTTTTTTAATCTCCTCTGGCCAGATCTATGCACCTCCCCTTGCCAATTTATTTCCTCATAAGAAAAGTACAAATTTAAGATGGTGATTAGCCAACAGACTGGGGAAAACTAGGCATTCGTTTCTCTGGCAGAGGTACGCCTGATTGCTTAGAAAATGATCCTTTTTCACGAGCTGCAGATGATCCATCTTAAACACCAGAGAAATAAATGAAATGTTTTATAACTGAAGAGGGAAAACAAGACCTACTTGCAGATTAACTTGAGGACTGGGGGAAGTGAGGCCAGATGTATGTTTTTAATGGTAACAGGAACTCCCAATGACTGGGTTCCCTAGACCAATATAATTCTGTAATTTATTGTTCTAGAGAGTAGCTTTGGGCCCTGAGAATTTAAGTGACTTGTACATCACACAGCTGGTATTGGTAGGACTGGAACCCAGGTCTTGTTGATTGCAAGGCTAGTTCTTTATCCACCAAGCCATGTTGATAACTCAAATTCCGTGGCAGCCATGGAAGTTTCATTCTATTAAACATAGATGCTATCCAGGTCATGGTTCCACATCTGATGGGATAGAAACCAAGGATTCAGAGAAGTAATTCTTTTAATAAAAACATCCTGGGGGGTGGAGCCAAGATGGTGGAGTAGAATCAGAGACTTGCTAGAGCTCTCCCCCCAAGCCCAGCCAAACACCTGTAAAAATTACTTTAAACAAATTCTGGAGCTGCAGAACCCACAGAACAATGGAGTGAAGCAAATCTCCAACCCGTGACAACCTGGAAAGTCAAGGGGAAGCATTTATCACACTGGCAGCAGAGCACAGTACAGCATGGACTGTGCCAGCACAGATAGGACCTGAGCAGGCCTAGTGGGGACTGAATCTCTGGCAGCTGTGGTGTTTTCCAGACTTCATAACCCAAAAATGATGAGGACATATTGGAAGGTCAGTGGAAAAAACCAGTTGGACTGGTGTGAGAGAGTAGCATGGTTTAGCCCCAGCCCCAGGATGGCGGAGGAGGCAGAGGGGGCAGAGGAGCCCATGGCAACTGCATCAGGGAAAGAGGCAGCAGATATTTCTGGAATTCTTGACCCACAGATTGTGGGGGGATAGAATAGCTAACAGCAAGCATTCCCCTGCCCCACCCCTGGAAGCAGAGAACTACCTTGACAAAGAGCTCAAAAGTCAAGTAAATGACTGGGGAAATGAGCAAAAACTGGAAAAAGAATCAGACTATAGAATCTTACTTTGGTGATAAAGAATATCAACATATACAAACAGAAAAAGACAACAAAGTCAAAGCTCCTACATCCAAAGCCACCAAGAAAAATATGAATTGGTCTTAACGCCAACTGAAAATCAAGTAAGAAAAGTAGAGCAAAAACTGGGAAGAGAAATGAGAATGCCACAAGAAAATCATGAAAAGCGATTCAACTACTTGCTAAAGGGGATCAAAGAAATGCTGAAGAAAATAACACCTTAAAAAACAGAGTCATCCAAATGGCAAAACAGATCCAAGAAGCCACTGAGGAGAAGAATGCCTTAAAAAGCAGAATTGACCAGATGGAAAAGGAGATCCAAAAACTCACTGAAGAAAATAATTCCTTAAAGATTAGAATGGAGCAGATGGAAGCTAATGACTTTATGGAAAATCAAGAAATTATAAAAGAAAACCAAAGGAATGAAAAAATAGCAGAAGATGTGACATATCTCATTGGAAAAACAACTGAACTAGAAAAATAGATTCAGGAGAAATAATTTAAAAATTATTGTATTACCTGAGAGCCATGATCAAAAAAAGAGTCTAGGCATCATCTTTCAAGAAATTATCAAGGAAAACTGCCCTGATATTCTAGAGTAAAATAGATATTGAAAGAATCCACTGACCACTTCCTGAAAGAGATCCCAAAAGGAAAACTCCTAGGAAGATTGCAGTCAAATTCCAGAGCTCCCAGGTCAAGGAGAAAATATTTCAATCAGCCAGAAAGAAGAATTCAAGTATTGTGGAAACACAATCAGGATAACTCAAGATCTAGCACCTTCTACATTAAGGGATTGCAGGGCTTGGAATATGAAATTCCAGAGGTCAAAGGAACTAGGACTAAAACCAAGAATCACCCAGGAAAACTGAATATAATACTTCGGGGGGGGGGAATGGTCATTCAATGAAATAGAGACCTTTCAAGCATTCTTGATGAAAAGACCATAGGAATAAAAGCATGAAAAGGTAAACAGAAAAGAGAAATCATAAGGGACTTACTAAAGTTGGACTGTTTACATTCCTACATAGAAAGATAATATTTGTACCTCTTGAGACTTTTCTCAGTGTTAGGGTAGTTGGAGGGATTATATACATATAGAGAGAAGGCAGAGGGTGAGTTGAATAGGAAGGGATAATATCTAAAAAAAATAAAATTAAGGAGTGGGAGCAGAATACATTGGGAGGAGCAAGGGAGAGATAGTATGGGGTAAATTATCTCTCACATAAAAGAAGCAAGAAAAAGCTATTTCAATGGAGGGGAAAAGGCAGGAGGTGAGAAGGAAAGAGTAAACCTTACTCTCATCACATTTGGCTTCAGGAGGGAATAACATACACACTCAGTTTGGTATGAAAATCTATCTTACACTACAGAAAAGCATGGGGGAAGGAGATAAGGGGGGATGATGGAAGGGAGGGCAAATAAGGGGAGGGATAATTAGAGGTAAGCACTTTTGAGGAGGGGCAGGGTCAGGAGAGAGAGTAGAATAAATGGGGGGTGGGATAGAGTGAAGGGAAATATAGTCTTCTCATCATGACTGTTATGGAAGTGTTTTGCATGACTACACATGTATAGCCTATATCGAATTGTTTGCCTTCTTAGTGGGGATGGGTGGGGAGGGAGGACAGGAGAGAAGTTGAAACTCAAGGTTTTAAAGATGAATGTTAAATTGTTTTTACATGCAACTGGGAAATAAGACATACACTCAATGAGGTACAGAAATCTATCTTGCCCTACAAGAAAATAGAGGGGATGGGGATAAGAAAACGGAGGGGTGTGATAGAAGGGAGGGAAGATTGGGGGAAGAAGTAATTGGAACGCATGATATCCTGGGGTGGGTGGAAAGAAGAGATGGGGAGAAAATTTGGAACTCAAAATCTTGTGGAAGTGAATGTTGAAAACTAAAAATTAATAAATTAAAACAAACAAACAAAACAAACATGTCCACAACTGCTGGGTAAAAACAATCCCCAAAGCAAAAAATAAATAAAAATAACATTTAAAAGGCAATCTAGGAAGATATAAGCAAGGGCAATACATATTGACTCATGTTCCCTTGGTCCAACAGGAATCCTTTATCCTTCTCTTGTATTCTAATTAAGTCTGATTTTTTTCCTAGGCATCCACAATTCATTGAAGGAATTGTGAATAAATTTTTCTGAAGGCAAGTGAGTATAGGTGATTTTCTTTTGTTTTTTGACGGGAGGGCAAGGTGAAGGTCTAGACTTTTTATTTTATCAAAATGGGGAAACTCCCAGTATGGAAACTCCCTCCACCAATATAGATAAGCAACTCTACAAAATGATAGCTGTCTAAAACACTGAAAGGTTAAGTGACCTGGTAATGATCGTACAATTAGTAAGTAGGTCCTGAAAGTAGGTTTTTCTGACTCTATGCATCTATTCATTTTATTATATTGCTTCTCTCTCTCTCAGGATTAAGTGACTTGACTCAGATCACATAGCTAGTAAATATCATATGTCTGAGGCCCGATTTGAATTCAGGTCCTCTTGACTTCAGGGCTGGTGCTGTATCCACTGCACCATGTAACCATGCCTGTCTTTTTAAGCCTAAAGCTGCCAGTGTGCCCTGTGTTAACCGGGCCACATCTTGCTTAATTTCAAAATTAGAAGAAATTGGGCATTCAGATGAATGGTCCTAAACATACTAACCTACCAATATATGGAGCAAAAGAAGGTATCTGGGAAAGTGAGGGCATAAACAAGTGATCTGATGCCATAAAACTAGTTGACATATTTAACATTGATGGTCTCCTGATTTATTTTCTCTGAAGCAGGTCATTATGTCGTATGTATCCTCCCACTGAACAAAGCTGTAAAGCCACAATGTGCCACGTATTAGATTCGTGGGACCCAAATACTCCTTTACTGAGCCACCAAAAGTCTTCATAACTATTTGAAAGAACTGTCTGAATTCACACCAACAGCTGCCTTCTAAAAGAAGCTACTTATAATTGTAATGAATGGGCATCACTTCCTAGTCAGTTGGACTGCAAGCAACGTATCTGTGGCTTTTCTGACATGATGAACCAAGATGGCTTGTTTTTAAGTCATCATGTCGAATGGGTTTTGACTCATTTTCAACTCAGTTTAAGAAAATGTTTTCTGACCCAATCCTACCCCACCAAAATAAAAAGCAATAAACAACAACCCTCCATGGAAAACACAGCAACTCCCAGGAGGAAGCATTACAGAAGTAAATAGCTGCCCCCATCCCTTGTCCATGTTTTCATCTACTGCAAGAGATTTAGTAAACAGCCACTGAAACAAACATACCTCAAAGGCCACCCACTGATTCACGAGGGTGTGCCCATCCAAGGGAATGGCCACCAAAAGTTGGTTGTCCTATCCTGAGCACTCTGCCCCAGGCTGATAACTCAGGAAAAACAAAATTATGTCACTTATAATAAATCTTGGTTTAACATTTACTTAATGCTTAACACATTGTTTATAAATGTCTTAAAACTGTTTTAAAGCACAGAACACTGCCTTGCTTGCATAGAAACCTACTGTATTTACAAGAACCTGAGCAGGGAGATGACAGATAGGAGTTTGTTTAGGTTCTCTTTCCTTATGTGTATTGGGGGATGTGGGGAAGGAAGGAGTAAGGGAGGCTTTCAGTCTTGGATTAGTGGGCCTTTCAGAGGGGAGAGGGGAATAATTGTCTCAAATAACTGTCCTCAGAGAGCTGGAAACCAGTAGAAACAGTTTGAATCTGAGCAGGGAGAGCTCATCACCATCAGGTTGACCAGCAGATTGTACATGTTAGGTGACTCAGTGGATAGTGCTGGACTTGGAGTCAGGAAGTCCTGAATTCAAATCCAGCTTCAGATTACAGCATGGCCCTGGACAAATTGCTTAAGCTCTCAGTCTCTGTTTCCTCATCTGTAAAATTGGAATAGCAATATCATCTACCTCCCAGGGCTGTTGTGAGAATTAAGTGAGACTATACACACACACACACATAGTACACATTTGCATATTGTATATATGTATATATGTATGTATGTATGTTTTGTAAACCTTAAAGTACCATATAAATACTAGATGTGTATTATTTATAGAATATAAACTACTTGAAACGAAGACTATTTCATTTTTGCCTTCAAGGTCCCAAACCCTGGCATAGTACCAGGCAAAGAGCAGACAATTCATAAAGCTTTGTCTATTGAAATTTATTTATGAATTTCTTTTTTCTCACAGTGACTCATGAGGAACCATCCAACAAGACCTGGGTGGACTGTTATCTTCTCATTGGAGAGAATCACCGCACTCCTTAAATGCTGGATCTTCAGAAGTATTTCAAAGAGATTACGTTAATGTTTTATGGCTTTAGTGGATAGGACATTTACCAATAGGTACAGAAAAGCTGATTTTAGTTCAATATGAGGAAGACATTTCTAAGAGAATTATCTGAAAATAGAATGGACTGCTTCAAAAGGTAGAGAATTCTTCAACATAGATGCTGGTTAGAGGTACCATTCTTTTCTCTTTGGAAATTAAAGTTCTGAGGAGTTTCTGTTTGTCTAGCTGAGAATTAGGAAATGGAATGTCCTGAGAAAAGATACACACTAAATCTTATGTTAAAAGGAGTCTCTGGGGAGACAATGAAGCCATTTCATAAGCCCTCCTGGGAAATGTCAAATTTCAACTCTGGTTACTGATCTAAGCCTTAGGACAATAATTTATGTCCCAGGAAATTTTTCTGAAAAGTTTAGCAGGAGCTTGATGTGAACACTAGAAAGCTTGCTGTCTATTTCCTCCAACTCAATATTCTTCAAGGTTAAATTCACTCCTGACTTTTATTCTGTCCATTTTATATTTGCAGAAGGTAACAAACACCATTCACTTCTGATTTTCCACTTGTCTGCATTAATTTGATTTTAATGTCTGATTGAACTACAAAGAGAGAGCCTAACAACAGTAACCAGGTGCTAAAGCTGCAAAGTGGTCACTGGTGGATGAACAGGCGATGTGAGAGAAATTATAATTAAGTGTTAGTGACACCAGAGCAGGAGTTTTCCTTTAGTAAAAGATGTGAGAATTGGGTTCAGCAAGTCTACATCAGCCTTGAAAAAATAAATCTAAACCTAGGCATGCTTCCAAACCAAACTACTTAGGCTTAATAGAAATGTAAACATGCTCGTAGAATCAGAAAGATCTATATGGCTAGTATTTGTTCCCATGTGAGCCACTGTATACACTGGTGAATTCATCATTTTTTTCTCTCAAAACAAAGCACACAGATTCTATTCGAGTATAACTCATTTTAACGCAGCAATAATGGCATTCTAAAGAGAAGACTTGCTCTGAGCTCTAGTAGGTCCTTTTCTCTGTTAGGATAAATGAAAGTTCTTTGGAAGGTCTGGAAAATAATTGGTTTGAAAGGTTAGAATAATAAAGGATTGCTGATGCAAGAAATATAAGACTCAAGTCATTCACAGAGGCATTTTTTATTTCTGCTGTAGCATAATTAAAGCCTATATGTCACATCTCATTTTTAGACCTTGCAATGCAAACCCTGCAATGCCTTTGTGTAAGCTTTACCTCCAAGTAAAGCTTGAATGAATCTCTGATCAACTCGTAATTATTTATGGTATGCAAATAATCTCCAATTACAGATAATCTTCACTGGGAAAATTCTGAATGCAAAGACTTTTTATTCCTTACTTGGAGAAACCCCTTGTACTTCCTCCCCAACCTTTCTCAAATGTTTAAGAAATGGGATAAATTCGTTGAGATTCAAACTTTAAGAGGATCTAACTCAAGGGTGGGAAACATGCAGCCTCACAGTTTGAAAGTGGCAATGGTGAGCAAGGAGTATTCCAACTCCTCCACCTAGGCCAATGAGTTGTGGGTAAAGGTGGCCAGGGATCCATTGTCATTAGGAGGGAGCCAGGTTTCAGGAAGGGATAGAAGATGGAAGGAGTAACAAAAGAAAAGGCTTAAGATGAAAGCAAGTTAATGATTGAGCAGAGAATCCAGAGGACACAGTGGAAGGAGTGAGTAAACCTGCAGTTCTGTGAAGTTTGGATTCAGTCAAAGGGGCCACGCTTGAGGATGCAGAGGGCCACATGTCTCTTCAAGATCACAGTTTCCCCACCCCAACCTAAACCCTAAGAAACATACTCCTTAGACAAAACGCTCCACTGAGGCATTTTTTTCAAGAGAGACAAGGGACAGTGGTGGGTTTCTTATGCAAAAGGTAATGGCAACTGAGGAACCAAAAATCAGATAATTACCCTGGATCTTGGAACTGTCACAGGACCCATTGGAGAGAGGGAAGCATCACCTTGAATAAAATAAGGTTTCCCAAAACAAGCATGCTTACTTTTGCAAATTGTCTTTAGTCTTTTAGGGATCTTGATCAGCTCCAAAGGTTTGAAACCTGGCTGTAGCCACCCAAAAAAGCATTTAGAACAGGTTTTGTAATGTGTTTATAATTGATATGGCGGTGTATGATGTTCTGTAAATATTTACAAAAGTATACTGGAAGACATACCCCAAGTGGAGCTTCAAGGATCCAATTTCTCTATACTTGCTACTTCCTTAAAATTCTTTCCTATGCCCTGCTTGTTTGTCTTAATGAAGACTTGGGAAAGTTTGGCAAATCAATAGTACAGTAAAATGAAAAACAGAGCACGCAACACAGTAAGGCAAGCTAGATTAGTTGGGAAGATATATTTACAATATGAAGGGCAATCGGGGAGAATGGAGGGAACAGTTTAAGTCCATGGGTTCATTGTGGTCCGTTTTTGAAGAGGACCAAAATGACATCGCCATGATAAAGTGAGTTTTCAGGGTGTCTGAGAGTGGCTGATCGAACCAATATGAGCTCCGAATGCTCCACCACAGACTGGGCACAGATAGTCGGTGTGAACCTTTGGGGTGGTTACTCCAAATTTGCCCATCCTACATTTCCTTTGTGCTGTCTCAATTCTGCTTTGCTCATAGAGCACAACACCCTTTCTGATGTAGGCACACCATGCTGAGCAGGCCTGTGCCAGTGTCTCACAGTCAAATCCAGAGTTCTTGAGAGAGATCTTGAGAGTGTCCTTGTATCACTTCTTCTGACCACCTTGTGATCACCTGCCCCATGCAATTTCTGCATAAAATAATCTTTTTGGCAACTGTACATTTTGCATTCGAACATTGTGGCCAGCCCATCAGAGTTGTGCTCTCTGAAGCATAGTTTGAATGCTTGGCAGTTCAGCTCAAGCAAGGACTGCAGTGTCTGGTACCTGACCCTGCTAGGTGATCCTCAGAATCTTCCTAAGACAGTTCAAATGGAAGCAATTCAGTTCCTGGCATGGTGCTGGTAGACTGTCCATGTTTCACAAACATATAACAATGAGGTCAGCACAACAAGCTCTGTAGACCTTCAGACCTTCAGTTTAGTAGTCAGTCTAATATCTCTTCTCTCCCAGACTTTTCTTCTGAGCCTCCCAAACACTGAGCTAGCTCTGGCAATGAATGCATCAACTTCATTGTCAATGTGTACATCCCTGGAAAGTACACTACCAAGGTAAGTGAACTTATCTACAGCGTTCAAAACTTTTCCATTTGTTGCAACCAATGGTTCCACATACGGATGGTGTGCTGGTGGCTGATGGAGCACCTGTGTTTTCTTGGTGTTAATTATTAGGCCAAAATTAGCACAGGCAGCAGAGAATTGATCCATACTTTATTGCATCTCAGCTTCAGAAGCTGCACCGAGTGCACAATCATCTGCAAGCAGAAAATCATGCACCAATACTCCTTCCATTTTGGTCTTGGCTTGTAACCTTTTCAAATTGAAGAACTTATGGTATGGGTGATGTCTTTTGATTCCTACGTAAATTGGTTTTAAGTGAGGCAGAGTTGCACAAAGTCGTCAGTCTCACTCTCTTCTCCAGAGTCATCACAGTCCAGTGGCAGGACAGAATCAAGACGGCTGGCACTGGTTGCAGCAGATGACCTTGGCATCTTCAGTGTCTAACCAAGCTCTAAACGCTTCACATTACCTATTTCAACTGCCTTCATGGCCATTGGAACAAATTGTTCTCATCCGCCCATTCCACCAGAGGAAGTCTTCACATGCTTGGAGTAGACACCCCCCTAAGTCACCAATGGGCTTGAGACCCCTTGGTTTCCTTCAACATGGTTTGGCTGGTCTGCTGAAATAGTAGACTGGGGTGTGGCCACTGTGCATGCTGCAGCTTCTTAGAGCTACAGGAGAGAGTTGGGTGGAGCAGGTGGACAGCAAAGGTGGAAAGAGCCCCAAAAAGGGCTCAACAGTCATCATACCAAAGGTACTGGGTGTGAATTAGTCACACCCAGCTTGGGCCCCAGAGGAAATGGGGCACCCCAATCAATAAAGTCTGGTAGGTTTTCATTGAGTTCTTATCTGGATCTGGCATGACCACGTATAGGGGAAGAGAGTGAGAAGCTTGAACTAGGGGACTGGTGATCATTCATGCTACTGATTGGAGGGAAGATTCCTAGAAAATTGGCTAATTCATATTCAATCACACCCCTGCCAGTGAGAAAGGGTCTCTTTTCTATTCATTTTACTTGATTTTGAGCTTCCACAGGGTTTCTTTGTTAAGCAAAGTGGAGAAACCAGTACTTGGATCACTACAAGGTTTTACCTTTCTGGATAAAATGAAGAAACTATGCCAAAAACAAACTGTTTAGACTTTTCTTTAAACAAAAACTATTGAAACCTTTCTTGGATTAGAAGTGGTCACACAACATGCAATCCTTTGTACCATTCATCTCTCGATTCACACAAATTAGAGTTCAATGTGGGAGACTTTTAAATGGCCAAAGGTGATAATGCATATAAAGAACTTGGCAAACCCTGAAGTTTCTACAAATGTTTTGTTTGAATTAATCTTATCTGGTGAAATCATCTCTCTGTCTTCACCAAGTTTCTTGCTAACTGATAGAGTGATTTCAATTTGTACCATATTAACAGACCAAGCAAGGCAGATGGATTTAAATAGTGAAATATTTAATCAAGACAGACAGTAAATCAACAAGAAACAATCTCAAACATTCATAAAGTCATAGAGTCACAGGACTTCCTTGAGGTGGAATGGATCTAGTCCAAGATGACCCTACTCCAAATGATTTGCTCAAGTCTATTCAGGTACTAGGTAATAGAACTTAGATCTTGATTCTAAAAGAAGCACACTTTCCATTATAATAGTATTTGGGAAATGATCTCCTCCAGGACTCATGCCTCTGACTTCTATCTCCCATGCAGGGCTTTTCCAGCTAACCTTGTGAGTCGTACAATAGCCTAGCATCTGGCTAAACACTCTACCCTCTATTTTAGCTCCAGACCTTCTTATTGATCTTTCAGTCCCTACAGGATCTGGTCACCCCAACCCGCTTTGGGTTCCCTCTAAGACTTTTCCAGTCTTCCCTCAAGAGAGCCTTCACAGAAAGCCCTGAGTCAACCTGGAATCCAGCCCTGGGATTTTGGCCTCTGTTTTCCTTCCAGGGCCTTTCCAGGACTGGGCCCTGAAAGTCTTATGTCAAATCAGGATCTAGTCTTCACCTTAGGACTTTCTCTGGTTCTCCAGAATCCATTACTCTAACCAGTTCTTCTTCTCACTGTTACCTTCTACCTTCTGCCTCTTGACTCTACTTCCCCAGGCCAGTTACTGTCTCCTGTGAGTTGGGTCTCCTGGAGCAAAACCTTACCATCTGCCACAAGCCTGGATCTTCCGGCAGTACCTTGAACAGTCTGATCACCTGCCTCCCTCAATAGACTTCTCTCCATAGATCCTTTGGTTAGACTTATTCCTCCATGGTTATGACATCCTCCTACCTCCTCATACTCTACCCATTCCATTGCTTCCTAATGTCTGACAGCTGAAGTGTAAATCGCATTCTGCAGCACCCTCATATTCCCCTCTCTTCAACAATCCCCTCAAAATGCCCCCTCTAGATTTACTCACCCCTTCCACTGTATCCTCTAGATTCTCTTCTCAATAATTAACTAACTTGTTTTCATCTTAAACCCTTTCTTTCGTTACTCTTTCCATCTTCTGGCCCTTCCTGAGACCTGGCTCCTTCCTAATGACAATGAATCCCTGACCACCCTTACCCACAACTCATTGGTCTAGGTGGAGGAGTTAGAAGGAATCTTAGAGGAGATTCCTTGCTCCCCATTGCCACTTTCAAACTCTCCTTCTACCACCATTACTCAGCAATCTCTTCTTCTTTGAAGACAGACTATTCAAGTTCATCATCCAATCCAAATCCTTGTGGTTATGATCTATCAGCTCCAAGGACATTCTCCTTCCTTCCTCTATGGCTTCAGTATCTTCCTAAGACAATTCAAGTGAAAGTGATTCAGTTTCCTAGCATGGTGCTGGTATACTGTCAAGGTTTCACAGGCATACAACAATGAGGTCAGCACAACAGTTCTGTAGATCTTCTAAAGATCACCTGACAGGATAAGGTAACAGACACTGAGATTCTTACTTGAACTAAGCGGCCAAGCATTCAAACTCTACTTCAAAGAGTGCAACTCCAATCAGCTGGCCACATTGTTCGAATACAAAACATATGCTTACCAAAAAGATGATTGTATGAAGAACTTACACAAGGCAAGCATTCACATGATGGTCAGAAGAAGATTTCTCTTAAGAATTTTGGAATTGATTGTGTGACATGGGAAACAGTGGCATAGGACTGCTCAGAATGGTATACCCACATCAGAGAAGGTGCTCTATGTGCAAAGCAGAATTGAGATAGCCCAAAGGATGCACAAATTTGGAGTATCTACCCCAAATGTTCACATGGACTACACAGGTCAGTGCCTGACCTGTGGTAGGATATTCCGAGCACGTATTGGTCTGATCAATGACAGTCAGACACATTGAAACTTGATGCTAGCATAGTGATGTCATTTTGGTCCTCTTCAAGAATGAAGGACAAAAATCAACCAATGGCTTCAGTATGTGGTTCATAATTTTTCCACCACAACTCCTACCAAAAAGAGTTCAACATACATATTAATGCTCCCCCAAATGACTAACTTTCCAGTTCCATGGTCTGCTCAGTGCTCATGACTTAGTCTTCTGTACACACATAGATGGTCAGACTTTTGATCTGACAGATATGAAACAGTGGGGGAAAGAATTGCAGAGACAAATTAAAAGTTAAAAGGAAATACACCGTAACACTTCGAAACATGAAATACAGAATAGGCAAAGATCTACCTTTTTGTAACTTCTAGCTTTGCTTATTTGGCCCTGTGCAGCCTAGCAATTGAAAGCCTAATTAATGCCTCTTCAGATTCTTAAAGACAGCTATGAGGTCTCCTCTAAGATTCCTTTTTCTTTTATAGGCTAAGCATTACCATTTTCTTCAACCAATTCTCATATGCCATAAAAGGTTCATCCTCCTCTGGACACTTTTCAATTTATCAATGCCCTTCTTAAACTTCAGTATCTAGAACTAAACACAATACTTATGGACCCCATATGCCTCTCTAGTATTTGTTCTGATAATGTGGCATTATACTAATTATAGCATTCAGATTTACTTCCTAATAATATGAACTGTCTCAATATAATTTCTTGATTAAGATTGTAAAGTGTTATTTGAAATGCTAAAAGAATCTCGATAGGCATCTGAAACTTTCTATAGTTAACAGTAGATTCTATTAATATCTCTATATGCTATATACTAATATGCAGAGGTAAAACTGACTGACTTATTTGTGATTGTGCTGAATTTATTTATTCAATAAGTTTCTATTTGAGTCCTTGGTTTGAAATTGGTCTTTCTCATTGAATTACTGCAATGTTCACAGGGCCAGGTAAAAGGTAAAAAAAAAATCCTATTTCAAATGAGTTTTATGGTGAAATTACTTTAAGAGAATGTACTGTTATTGATGATAGCAGATGTATTATGTGCTTAATGGACTGTCATGTTGTCTGGGAAATACACATTGTAAAGACAAAAAAGTAGGTAATTATGTTTCACTTGGAACATCAACTTGAATGTTCCTTTCCTCTGATTTTGAAAAGTCAGATTGTGACAAGATTGCTTTGTGGTGGTAATGTGAGGAAAGACTGAAAAATTGTTTTTATAATAGCTACTAGTTAAAAACAACAACCATTAAAGTCCAAAGGACTTCCAAGTATTGACCAATTTTCATTATGACAAACTTCAGAGAACTATTTAAGTTCTTTTGTTACAGTGGAATATTGTTGTATCAAATAATTCTGGAACTAATTTGCTTCTAGGACTTGAAAATTACATTGTGGGACAGGGGCTTTTTATTCTACCAATACTTGTAATAGAAGTAGATCTGCCCAGAGGTGTGCTAGAGTCACTTTGAACAATTTATTTTTGAGCTATTATTAAATTTCCAATGTAATCAACAAACATCACAAATCAAGCCTTGATTTACTGTTTTGTAAATTATCCTGACTTCAATCGTAGAGAAAATTAAACTTAAAATTATGCCATGTGTACACGGTGGAGAAGGAGAGTTTAGGGAGCCAATTGTTAAACATTTACCAGTATACCTCTGACTATCTCTTTTGAACTCTTTTTTCATTTCATCTGCTACTTTAACAATCGATTTTACAATCTAAGCTGTTTGAACACATGTAATTCTTTCATTCTTTTCGAAGTTAAGGCCATGTCTTGAGTATTTATGAATTCCATCTAAAAGTCTTTCCAGTAATTCCCTGAACATAGTATCCCCAATTGATCAAATGATTCCTGGGCCACTTATTCTAGGACCTTCCCTATCCAAGATGTCACCTTGTTTTTCAGGTTGATACTTAAAGATCAAGAAATGCTAAGTCATTGTCAACCTTTTTAGAAATTTTGCTTATTCCTCTTATAGTAGTAATAATATTGAAAACTTAATGAGAATGGAAAAATAATTGTTTTCACAGATTTAATATATTTTATCCAGATCTCAGGACTCTTTTGGTATGCTTTCCTTGTGTTCAAATTTTGACTCTGAAACTTAGGCATGTGACCTTGGGCAGGTCACCTAACCTATTTGAGTCTGTTTCCTTATCAATAAATAAGAGATAATAATACCATAGTATCATTTGTTCAGAGTTGTGAGGATGAGATGAGAAAATGCATATAAAACTACAAGCTTTCAAATGATGGTTCTGTCAGCAATTATGTAAATTCACTAGAGGAGAGATTGTTTAGATTTTTCAATTTTCATCTCCATCACCTAGTACAGTGTCCTATATGTAATAGACCTTTAGTAAATATTTGTTGAACTTGACTGACTCTTCTTGGGTATGTACCTATTTACGTAGCTGTTGCTTCCTCCACTTGACTGTAAGCTTACTGAGGGCAGGGATGGGTTTGGTTTTGTTTTTATTCTTTGTATACCTTAGCTTAGCATAAAGTTAGTGCTTAATGCATACTTGTTGATTGACCCATGGATTGATTAATAGAAATGTTCCAGAGATCACACTGGAAGAAGAAAAGACAAAAATGAACTAATGGCTCAAACCATACATTTTTCCTTACCCATAACCTTCCCCCACTTATTAACCCTAGGTTGTCCAATAAGGGATATTGCTTCAAAGGTCAGATACTGAGAGGGGATCTAGTCTCTTTTTTGCTATTAAAGACCAGCCCATTATTTGAGTTAAAACCACAATTATTGAGACTTTCCTTAAAAAAAAGGAGTTGGTAGAGTTTAAATACTTCAAAGATCTGTAGTCTAATCAGTGTGGGTACTCCCTCCATCAAACAGATTAAAACCCCTCTGATCCATAGTAGATGTGAATTACTATAGTTGAAAAAAAAGTTCACCCCTTGGTGCTCAATTTTCTGATTTTTAGCTTTAGTATATACATAACCAGGTTAATCCTTGAATAATAAGACACATAGACAATAGTTGGGCACATACTTAAAGACATTTCACATACCTAAAGATCTTTATGTTGCTGATATAGTCTTCAAGAACTCATCACAAAACTTCATTTTGTGATGCAGCATTAGAGTAGAACTTTAGAAATGGGACCAAATAAATGCTAATAATGGCAATATTGCCCTAAAAACAAGCATTGAACCACAGACCAATGATTTGAAACAAATCCATTGGATTGTAAGGTTCTTGGAAGCAGGAATCATGTTTTAGTCATCCTTGTATCTCCAAAGCATCTAAAAGACACACACACATACACACACACACACACAGCATTGAATTTATTGAAATCAGCTCATCATTATGGGAAAGTACATTGTTTTTAAAATGAAAACTGGAAATGTCATTCAAAGCACTTACACTTTGACCCATTAAAATATTGATAATATTATACTGACAGACAGCCTGGCATCATGTATGGAAGGTAAGGCTTAGTGGAACCCAAATCAGAAAGACCTGAGTTCAAGTCCTGCTCCCGATAGATATATATGAGCTAGGTAATTATGTCACCTAATATCTGTTCCGGTAGCAACTGTTTAATGTTCTTTCCTTTTGTGGAGGTGGGGGAAGGTGAGGTAATTGGAGTTAAATGACTTGTCCAGTGTCACATAGCTAGTAAGTGTCTGAGGCTGGATTTGAACTCAGGTCCTCTTGATTCCAGAACTGGTGCTCTATCTACTGTGCCACCTGCCTGCCTCAACTTTCTAATTTCCTAACTTGCTGATCTGTGTCAATAGTGGGAATTTCCTCATTGTGTATTGTCTACACCAATGAAATAATAGGCCTGGACAAAATTTCCATTATAGTTTCATTTTTAATGCTACTGGTCAGTAAAGGGAAAGTTGTTTAACTCGGTATCCATTGTTCTTCTTCTGGAGTAGAGAATAGGGACTAGAATTGTGATTTCATTGGTATGAAGGTGAAGAAACTACATTTACGGATGCAATTCAACACTTTCTTGACAACTTAAAGTTAGAAAGTTGCTTAGAGCATTGACAGATCAAGTGATTTGCCCAAGGTCACACAAAGAGCATGAATCAGAGACAAGACTTGAACCCAGGTCGAAGCCAATTAATTGTCCTTTCATCATGCATCTGACTCTCAGGATGGGAATTGGGAAGATAACATCAGGCATCCCACATCCCTGACTCTAAATAGGAAGCAGAGATAAGAGGATCTCCTGGGGTCCTTTGAGAATTCTCTAGTGCCATCACTGTGAAGTGGACTTTTTATTCCCTCTGTATTATAAACAATGGATAGAAAGGTTAAGTGACTCAAAGACAGGGCACTTAGAAATTCAGTGATACAGTTAGAGTAACAATAGCTAGCATCTCTGTAGGCTTTAATGTTTGCAAATGGATTTTTAAAAATACATATATTCATATGTATGCATATATATACATATAGACACATATATACATACATATATCTATAGATATAGATATACATACACAATGGATAGAGTGCTGAGTCTGGAGTCAAGAAGACTCCACTTCAGGGAGTTCAAATCTGGCCTTGGACACTTCCTAGTTGTGTGAGCCTCAACAAATTACTTACCCCTGTTTCCCTCAGTTTCCTCATCTGTAAAATGAGCTGTAGAAAGAAATGACAAACTACTCTAGGACCTTTGCCAAGAAAACCCCAGACTGGGTCTTGAAGAGTCAGATGTGACTGAAACACCACCAATCACACCTGATCCACAAAACAACCTGTAAAGCAGGTCCTGTTGTCTGTGTTTTTCAAATGAGGACACTAAGACATAGGGATTATGGAATTAGCTCAGAGTTAAACAGCTAAGAAGTGTCAGAGGCGGGATTCGAACGCTGGGTTTTTCTGACTCTAAATCCAACACTATCCACTTTGCCACTCAGCATAACTTTAAAACCCAGGAACAAGACCGCTTCTACTAGATAGCATGACTTTCTTCTTTATGTGTTTATCTAGAACAAATTTGAGCAATGTGTGTATATAGTGCTAATGTTCTTTTATGTCACAAACACTTCTACACACAACACTATCCATCATAGGAGGCCGCATGCGTTTTTGATAACTAGCTGCTCCTGAAGCCTACATTTTCCGTATTTCTGCTTTCTACCATATTCTTATCTTCAACATGTAGCACTGAGCCTTGTCTAGAGTAAGCACTCAACGAAAACTTGTGAAACGTCACTGGGATGGAAAGTGTTGCTTTTCCATCAGAGTATCAAACACAACCTTGGAGGGCCAAGTCTTCCGCAAGTGGCTGATAGACTAAGTTCTTTGTGTGAATTAATTTATTCTTTGCATTTGAATGTCCAGCACCAGCACAGTACTTGGCACAAAGCAAGCATTTAATAAATATTTGTTCATGGATTGATTTTGCCCAAGCAATCCAGACCCTCTTCAGGGTCCAAGACAGACTGTCTTTATTAATTTGCTGCTTCAGGAAATTTCAATTTATATAAACAAAGTAGGTCTGAGCTTGAGAGTTATTTTATAAACTCTCTTTCATTCTGCCACATTGCAAAATAACTCCATTTTCAAATCACTTAGTAAAAAAAATTTGTCCCATTGGAGCAGTATATCTGAATAAGGTTAGTAAACAATTTAGATTTAACGGTTAATAAAGCTTTTTTGTTTCTGTCCATTAAAGATTAGCATCGATGTGGCTAAGAGCTGTTCATTAAACTGATAAAACGAATATTGTCTTTAAAAAGTCAAGCTGCCTTTTATCTGATCTAAAAGGTGAGCTTGTAAAATTAATCCTTCTAGTGTTTGCTTGCCACTCAGGCATAACTCTTCCTCTCTCACACACCCACCCACTGGTTTCTTTGTTCAGCTCCATCAAGTTTCTGGCAATGGTTCTATCAGTTCCTCTCTGCATGAAAAGCTCTGTCAGTTGAAAGCAAACAGCTTTTCCACTGCCTCTTTTAGATGATCTGTTGCTGATGTTGAAAATCAAAGCATCTCAAGTCCATGGATGCTGATGAGAACTGCTGGAGAACCACTTAACCTTAGCTGAGGCTTTTAATGACCTCATAAGGTTAAATTCAGGGAGACTATAGCCAGCATTCCTCCCTTCCCCCACTTCCTACAGGGATGGGAGTGAAAAGAGAGGAGAAAGACCAGTCTCCCTCGACCTCCTATTGCTATCAGCTCCCCAGAGCCATGCAGTGGGGAGAGGATAAAAGAATAGGGACGGAAGGATGGGGAGTTAGCCTGGCATTTGTGGATGCAAACAATAGACTTGTGGGGAGGGGTAGTTCCAGGGAGCATAGGCAAGGGAATCTGAAATTAGGAATACAAATTTCAGTTTTCTAGGCTAATAGTCATGCATTAGTAGTAGTTGTCAGAGTTTGAATCATATTGAGTCCATGAAAATCCCCAGGCCTTATTCAGACAAACCACTATGTATTATGAAGTTGACTTCCTGTACCCTAATATAATACTATTTCTCCCATATGATTATACCTTATTAAATTTGGCTCAATGTTACAGCATTTCAAGACCTTTTCGTATTCTTATTTTGTCACCTAACTTGGTAGCCACCACTTCTGTCTCTGCATCATGTGAGGATTTGATAAGCATGCCATTTTGCTTTCATCTAAATCATTAATAAAAGTGTTAAACAAAACAAAATCAAGGACAGATCCCTGGGCTGCACTCCACTACAGATCTCCTTCTAAGTTGACATCAAATCACAAATGACTATTCTTCGGGTATAGCCTTTCAAATACTCCCCAGTCTACCTAGCACTAGCATGGCAGAGTGAATAGAGCACTGGACTTGGCGTCAGGAAGATCTTGGATCAAATCCTACCTTAGACACTTATTAGTTGTGTGACCTTGGACAAGGTACCTCAATTTCCTCCTTCGTAAATTGAAGGGGTTGGACTTAATCTTCTATAAATGTTCTTTCAAGTTCTTAATCTATGAATCTATTGTTTAGCCCATAGGTCTCCATCTTGTACACAAGGAAAGTATGAGAGACCTTGCCAAATACTTTGCTAAAATCTGGGTCAGTCATATCTACAACATTCTCCTGGTTTCTGAAAATAAGTCGTTCAGTCAATAAAAGCTAGAGGCTCCCTATTGCCTCTGTTATTAAATATAAACATACATGCTTAGCTTTTAGATCTCTTTACCACCTTGCCTCAACCTATTTTTTCTCTACTTAGGATACAATACTTTCTAAGAATCTGCACTCTGTTATCATACTGAAACTTGACTTCTTTCCATACAGTTGGGAAAAATATATTACTTAAACAAAGAAGCTTGATTTCTCTCTCACATGGCATTCTACCTACCACCTCCAAGTCTTTGCACTAATCATACCTTCTGTATAGACTGCCCTGTCTTCTCACTTCTGCCTCAGAGGACTCAGTTCTTCCTTCAAGATGCAGCTCAAACGTTACCTTACTACATGAAGTTTTTCCTGATCTCCTCAAATGCTTGTACCTTTTCTCCTAATTAACTTGTATTTATGTGTATGTATTTTCTCTTTTTTTATTTGTGTATATCTATGTACTTGTCTCCTTACAAGTAGAGATTATTCTCATCCTTGGTTTAGCAGGTTCAGAAAATGATGAGATCATAGATTTAGAGCTGAGTGGGGCCTCAGACACCACCTAGTAGAAACTCCTCTTTTACAAATGAAGAAAATGAGGTTTGGTAGAGGACATTTGGGGTAGTTAGGTGGCACAATGAATAAGGTGCAGGTCCTAGAGTCAGGAAGGTTCATCTTCCTGAGTTCCAGTCTGGCATGGATACTTATTAGAGGTGTAATCCTGAGCAACTCACTTAACCCTCTTTGCCTCAGTTTCCTCATCTGTAAAATGAGGTGGAAAAAGACATGACAAACCACTTCAGCATCCAAGAAAACCCCAGATGGGGTCACAAAGAGTCAGCAAAACAGAAAGTTTTATTGAACTCTCCACTACTCCACAGGAATGCCTTTCTGAGATGGTGAATTCAAAGATGGAAGGGAGGAGCAGTTTATCTGAATTGTATCTTTAAAATTTTTTTTTATCTTATATAAAGCTTTGTATTGCATTTTCATGTTCTGTGAGCACCCGATCACCTTCTAATCCTGAACCTGAATTATTGGACTGACCTGAGTTAGACCTGACCCAGTACACCAGGATCAACAGTGACAATGGGCAAAGAGTTGGGCCTAGAATTAAATGAAGGAGAAGAATAAGCTGGATTTACATTAAGAAATTGCAAAGTTCCTATAATGTCCCTAAACTTCTCCTGGAAATAAAAGCTCTTCTTTTTATTATTATTCCAAAAAACTGAAAATGCGTGTTACAGATGCCAGTTGAGAGGGGGTGGAAAATGAAAGCAGGCTGTAAGATCATTTGATCATGTAGCAAGATGGGGTTGGGGAAAGAAGGAGGTGTCCAGTCTGGTGCCCTTGGAAAGTCAGGAGAAAACGTAATGTCTCTGGCATGTGGAATGGATCCTCAGCAGTCAGTTTCTAGAAGGAGATGGATAAGAATCTTGCAGGATAGTCAGGCACAGACAGGTTGATTGGCGTCATTGGAGGGAACATTTTTTTTTTACTAATGAGACTACTTGTCTATTTTAGTACTGAACCCCAGCAGGTCTCCACCCCCATCCATATTTCCAGTCACTTCTCAAATCTTATCAGTTTTACTACAACCTCTCTCATATCTGTTCCCCTTCCTACCAATCATACATCCTTCAGACCATCATCATATCTCATTTAAAACTCCTGGGTCATCTCCAGTCATTCTGATGAATGGACCCAGATGGCTCAGGAGAAGAGAGTGAGGCTTGTGACCTTGCTCAGTCCTTCTTCTCTCAAATCAAAGTCAACTGCAAGTTATGCCATCATCTTGATGTCATGGTCCTCTTCGAGAATGAAGGACAAACACGACATCTCATTTAAAACTATCATAATAATCTCTTTATTAGTCTCTTAAGCAGCTAGATGATATAGTGGATAGAGTGCCAGGTCTGGAGACAGGAAGACCTGAGTTCAAATCTGACCTCAGAAACTTACTAGCTGTGTGACCCTGGGCAAGTCACTTAACTCTGATTACCTCATTTTCCTTGTTTGTATAATGAGCTGCAGAAGGAAATGGCATACCACTCCAGTATTTCTGCCAAGAAAACCCCAAATGGGGTCACAAAGAGTCAGACACAACTGAAATGACTGAACAGCAAAAACAATAAAAACGAATCTCCTTGCCTCAAATCTCTTCCCCACTCCAATCCATCCTCTAACCAAAGCGACCCAAATGATTTTCCTAAAATACAGATATGATCATGCCATTCTCACACTCAGTAATTCCAGGGATTCCCTATTGTCTCTAGTATCAAATACATCACCTTTATCTCATCCTTTTTTAATTTCTCATTTTGGATTTGTTATGTGATGTGCTTAATGATGGGGGAAAGGCAGTGAGAACAAACATATATATATATAGTACTTAGTATATGCCAAGCACAGTGCTAAGTGCTTTATAAATCCTATCTCATTTGAGACTCACAATCTTGTGATTCAGGTGCAAATATTATTATCCCCATCTTACAGCTGAGGAAACTGATGCAGACAATGGTTGTGACCTGCAACTGTTACTACAACTAGTAACTTACAATTAGTAAGTATCTGCGATAGTATATAAATTCATGTCTTCTTGACTCCAAGTCCATCACTCTATCCACTGTGCCACCTACTTGTCCTAATTATTAGTACAGTAGTACATGTATATTACTTATAAATAGGGATCTTTGTTCAGAACATTTTTACTGGAGTGTGCAATTAAAAGTTTGGTGACAAAACTGCTCTAGTACTCCACCTTGAAATTAGGTGCTGATCTACATTGGTAGAGGGAGTTTCCTCTTAATCCGAGGGAACTAAGTTTTTTTTAATCTCATTGAAATGATAGTTCCAGACTTTCTCCTTTCCTTTCCTAAAAAATAAGACAAAAACAGATTTGCATTCACTGACCAAACATCAGCTGATGAGAGAAGAGTTCTCCGTGTAGAGTCAGCCCTGAAAACAGCAATAAAGGAATGATATGACATTATGATTAAAATAGGATGGCACAGTCTTTGTTGCCTGATGAAGCGGACAAGATCTAATAGGCTTCCAGCTCTTATGAAATGAATGAAAAGGGAGTGTCACACCAGTCCCAGGCTGACTAGTAATGCTCTCATCTAGACACTCAACACAAGACCAGTCTTAACTGATGCGAACTTCCTTCCAAGCAGCCTTGTACAAACACTAGATTTTCAGAATTCAGTGGACTTGATGAACTGCCCATATTTCCTTTTAAGTTCAGTTGGCTTCTTCCCTGACTCCTTCCCCTTGCTTTGCCTTGTATTTGCCAGAAGAATGATGGTGCCCTTTCTCACCCAGTCAGAGGACAGATTGGTTGTTCCTGACTGTTGCCTTTATTGCTTTTGCTCTTATCCTGATTCAAATCTTTCTCTGTCTCTCTCCCCTCCCCTTCTTTTCCCTCTCTTCCTTTCTCTTCTCCTTCCCTCTCCTCCTCTCCTCACTCTTCCTTTTTCTTTCCCTCTCTCCCCCCTTTCTCTGTTCCCCTTTCTTTTCCTCCTTCTCTCTCTCTTTCTCTCTCTGTCTCCTCTTTTGTCTCCTTCTCTCTCTATCTCTCTGAGCCTATCTCTCTCTCTTTCTCTCTCTCTCTTTCCAAGAATTAAATTGTAAATTCATTTAGGCAAATTTGACTATCAGTGATAACTGAGATATGGGAAATGACAAAACTATGTGCATTTCTGGAACACTCTCCCCCTGCAAACCACTGTCCTGGCCCTTCTTGGAAGGCTGAAGGTTGTCAGCAAGGGTAATTGGAGTTGATCTTTGGAAAAGTCTTTGGATAACACATTCTCTCATGTGACTTGGACCTTGGGTAGGGCAGAGAGGGAGTTGGCCACATGTTCTTAAGATAAGGAAAGTCACCACTCTAGGTCCAGTAACAGACTGGTGCCACCTGATATTTTGCAGTTTAATTTGCCCATATTTGAAACCTAAAATTTTAGAAAATCATAGTTTTCATGGATATGAGGGGGTTATCTAAGAGAACATTCTAATTTTATAGATGAGGAAACTGAGACCCAGAGAAGCTAAGGGATTTACCAAAGGTCACACAATAGCAAAGCCAGGATTCAGACTCAAGCTCAGAGCAATGGTGTTGCCAGTATCCATGAGAAGTTGTACAGAAACCTTCACAAGATATTTTTCCTTCTATACACTTAATTATATAAGTTCTTTTGACACCAAAACCTGTCATGACTAGTACTGTGTGCATAGTGAACTGAGCTCCTCTTAAGTCCTAAAAAATGTCACTGGAAAAACTGCTGGAAAGCCCCTCCTTTGATTACAGTAGCAGAATTGACTACTTTCAAAATGCTGTTTTGCTACGTTCTCCTTAAGACATCTTAGATACTTTTGTATCTAAGACACAGTTTTAAAATGTTTACTCACCTAAAAAAAAAAGAAAATCTTTTTCACTATTTACACATATATATATTTACAATATATGTGCATATATTTATTCATTCAAGAGTGCCCCTAATTAATATGTTTTAAAGGGAAACA
Source organism: Bettongia penicillata ogilbyi (assembly GCA_023548195.1). Taxonomy (NCBI): domain Eukaryota; kingdom Metazoa; phylum Chordata; class Mammalia; order Diprotodontia; family Potoroidae; genus Bettongia; species Bettongia penicillata. The sequence continues at coordinate 1,450,982 of JAJHZJ010000624.1, read as the reverse complement.
AAGAGGAAACTTCTTGTCCCCTAGATGTGCCCAACACTTATACCTGATCATATTACGTGGCCAGAGTTAGTGCCAAATGTGAAACAAAGGAAAGCTTACTGGGGTGAGACAAGGGAACTGTGGAAGGTGCTTAGTTTGAGAGCTAAGTACATTAGATGAATCTTTGTGTTGCTTCCTTGGAGTAATTGTAGCTGATTCAGCCTGCATTTGTCTTAGAAGTTAGGCAAGGAGATACTCTTTTGGGCTTCATTTCTGGATTCTGTGTCCTATTTAATCTCTTTAATTGTTGTACATGGCAATGTGGCATAAGACACCTGGATATACAATCCCAGTTAATCAGAAAACATTCATTTTTCTATTAGCTGATCCATCCTCATTGAAGTGTGTTGTATGAAAATTGAGTCAACCATATATTTTTTTAATTTTTAATAGTTTTATTTAATTTTTTTAGATTTCAACATTCATTTCCACAAAATTTTGAGTTCTAATTTTTCTCCCCATCTCTCCCCTCCCCCTACCCCATAACATCTTGCATTCTGATTACCCCTTCCCTCAATGTGCCCTCCCTTTTATCACACCCCACCCTTCCCTTATCCCTATCTTCTCTCTTTTCTTGTAGGGCAAGGTAAATTTCTATACCCCATTACCTGCATTTCTTATTTCCCAGTTATATGCAATAGCAATTCTCAACACTGGTTTTTAATACTTTGAATTTCAACTTCTCTCCTTCCCTCCCTCCCTAACCATACCCACTGAGAAGGCAAGTAATTCAATACAGGTTATATATGTGTTGTTTTGCAAAAGACTTCCATAATAGTCATGTTGTGTAAGACTAACTATATTGCCCTCCATCCTACCCTGTCTCCCCTTTTTTTCTATTCTCTCATTTGACATTGTCCCTTCCCAAAAGTGTTTAGTACTAGTTACTCCCTTCTCCCATTTTCTCTCCCTTCTATCATCCCTCTCACCCCACTTGTCCTCTTCTCTTCCACTTTCCTATAGTGTAAGATAGATTTTCATACCAAATTCCATGAGCATGTTATTCCCTCCTTAAGCCATATGTGAAGAGAGTAAGTTTCATTTTTCCCCTCTTACCTTCTCCCTTTTCTCCTCCATGGAAAAAAATTTTTCTTAGCTCTTTTATGAGTGATAGTCTGCCCTATTCCATTTCTCCCCTTCTCCTCCCAATATTTTCCTCTCTCACCCTTTTATTTAGTTTTTTTTTTATGGGTATCATCTCTTCTTATTCAACTCAACCTGTACTCTCTGTCTATGTGTGTGTGTGTGTGTGTGTGTGTGTGTGTGTGTGTATAATCCTTCCACCTACCCAAATACTGAGAAAAGTCTCAAGAGTTACAAATATTATCTTTCCATGTAGGAATGTAAATAGTTCAGCTTTAGAAAGTCCTTTATGATTTCTCTTTCCTGCTTACCTTTTCATACTTCCCTTGATTCTTGTATTTGAAAGTCAAATTTTCTATTCAGCTCTGATCTTTTCATCATGAATGCTTGAAAGTCCTCTATATCATTGAATGACCATTTTTTCCCTTGAAATATTATACTCAGTTTTGCTGGGTAGATGACTCTTTGTTTTAATCCCAGTTCCTCTGACTTCTGGAATATCCTGTTCCAAGCCCTTTGATCCCTTAATGTTGAAGCTGCCAGATCCTATGCTATCCTGATTGTATTTCCACAATACTCAAATTGGTTCTTTCTAGCTGCTTGCAATATTTTCTCCTTGACCTGGGAATTCTGAAATTTAGCCACAATATTCCTAAGGAGTTTGTATTTTCTGGTCTCTTTCAGGAGGCGATCAGTGGATTCTTTCAATATTTATTTTTTCCTCTGGTTCTAAAATATCAGGGCAGTTTTCCTTGATAATTTCATGGAAGTTAATGTCTAGGCTCTTTTTTTGATCATGGCTTTCAGGTAGTCCCATAATTTTTAAATTGTCTCTCCTAGATCTATTTTCCAGGTCAGTTGTTTTTCCAAAGAGATGTTTCACATTATTTACTATTTTTTTCAATCTTTTGGTTTTGGGCATTTTCCCAACTAGGGAAAATTACTTGACGTCTGAATCCTTTCTCAAGAGGAGGGTCCTAGTGCTCCTCTGTCCCCCAGGACCATGCTCAGGGCTGAGGTTCAGATCCCCTGCTCAATTCTCCTAGAGGCTTTAAGCTGAGCTACTTGTACAGTGGACTCAGGCTGCTTCCACAATCATGGTAACCACCTGCCACCCACTGCTGATGCTACTGCTGCTGCCTCTGCTACTGCTTGGAGCCAGTGCTGGGGGGACCCTGTTCCCCTCTCACTCAACTGGGAAAGCCATCCCACACTGACCTTTGAAGATTTCTTTGTCACTTGTGGGTTGAAGGATCTGGGACCCTTCCTGCTGGAGATTCTGCCCTGGCGGCCTGTTCCAGTCCTGTTTCTTCCCATGAAGTGCAACCAGGGCTGGGCTCCACTCTGCTCAGCGTCCCATGGGATAGACCTTTCCTGTCGGCCTTCCAGGTTACCTTTGCCTGGAAATCTCTTTCACTCTGTCATTCTGTGGCTTCTGCTGCTCTAGAATTTGTTGAGAGTCATTTTTTACAGGTATTTTGTGAGCTATGGTGGAAGCACTAGAGTATATGTGTCTTTCTACTCTGCCATCTTGGCTTTGCCCCCTCAACCATATTTTTCCAAAGCAATAAATGCTATAGGAAAAGCACTGTACTCAAAGTCAGAAGACCCGGACTCCAGACCAAGCTTCACTACTTACTAGCAGCTTGACCTTGGGCAATTCACTTGACTTCTATAGACCTCAATTTCTTCATCTGTAAAGTGGGGGAAAAATAACATTTTTACTACTTACCTCAAAGGGTTGTTGTAAAGATCAACTGAGAAAACCCTTTTTAACAGTAAAGGATCACAAAAATATCAGCTATCTTTGTTATTCTTCTTCATGTAAGAAACATTTTACTTGCCCTAACCAAGAAAAATAAGTAAATATGTTTTTTTTTTTTTTAACATTATCTTGTGCTTCTTAATTAGTGTGGTTATCTGTAGTCTAAAGGGCAGCTAGGTGTTGCAATGGATGGAGTACCAGCCTGGAGTCAGGAAAACCTGAATTCAAATCTGGCCTCAGACACTTACTAGCTGTGTGACCCTAGGCAAGTCATTTAACCTTGTTTACCTCAGTTTCCTCATCTGTAAAATGAACTGGAGAAGGAATTGGCAAACCATTCTAGCATATTTGCCAAGAAAACCTCAAATGGGATCACTAAGAGTTGGACATGAATGAAAAACAACTGAACAATCATTTATATTATCTTTAACTAAAGATTATATATAAAGTAGCAATAACCAAAAAGGAGTTTTATTATTAGCCTCATACTTCCAGGACACTATGCCTTTTTACAAAACTGTTATTACCAAATAGACAACAATCTCCACAGCATCTAGAGGGGCTAAAGTGTATTCTTATTCAATACTACTGAATTCATGATATAAGTGAGGAGCTTGTCTAACTAAAGGTGGGATAGAGGAAAGTTTTAGTGATCCCTGGGTGCAGGAACAACCTCTCTCTGGTCCAGCTTTACTCCTTTTCTCTGCTTGAACTGCCCAGTCCTTCAGAGAAATGCAAGACCTCACTCAGCAGGGAAAGAGGGAAGAAAAACCGCTCTTATCTCACTTCCTCATTTTCCTATCTAACAGCTGTGGGATGTGACCCATGGCCCCTTTGAAGGGGATAGTCTTTAATCTTCTCTACAGCATTTGACATGTTGAAATGCCCTTTGCTCCCAACTACTCTCTTCCCTGTGGGTTTTTATGACACTATTGTCTCTTAGTTCTCCTCTTACCTGGCTGACCGCTACTTTTCAGCCTCCTTTGTTGGATCATCTCCCATTCCCTAAATGTGGATTTAACCTCTAAACTTCGTCCTGGGAGCTCTCTCTCTCTCTCTCTCTCTCTCTCTCTCTCTCTCTCTCTCTCCCCCCCCTCTTTTTTTCCTGTATTCTCTTTCTGCCTCTTATTGACCCTATTGGCTCCCTGAATTACACTTCTGTGTCAACAACTGCCTATGAGATAATATTTGTAAAAGCCCTTAGCACAATGCCTGGCACATGGTATACGCTTAATAAATATAACCCCCACCCCATCAGACACTTTGAATTATGTGTCCCATGGCCACCCCAAACTTAACATAACCAAACAAAACTCATTAGTGACCCAGAGTTACACCCTCAGCATCATCCTTGACTTCTCACTCTTTGTCACTTCACATATCTATGTATATATCTTATTTGTACATAGTTGTTTACACATTAGCTCCTTAGACAGTGCCGTCCTTGAGAGCAGGGGCTGTCTTTATTGTGGGTGTGATTTTGTTTTTGTTTTTTCTTTGGCCTTTCTTTGTATCCCTAGCAAAATGCCCGGTACACAGAAGATGCTTAATAAATGCTTGAATCAGTCGCCATAGTTCCATAATATCTTTTGCATCTGTCTTCTTCTGTCTACTCATTCAGCAATCTCCCTACTCTAAACCTTCATCATCTCTTACCTGGAACCCCTACAGTTTCTTCCTAATTGATCTCCAAGAGGCTCCGGTCTCTTTCCTCTCCAATCTATCTTTCATACAGTTGAAAAGGTGATATTCCTAAAACATAGGTCCAGATCTGATCATATCACTCCCCTGCTCACTAAACTTCATGGATTCCCTATTACTCTGAGAATAAAATATAAGTTTGGCATTTGAAGCCTGTCATAACCTAGTTCTATCTTAAAGTTTCATATGTTATTACCCTTCCTATATTCTTTAGTTCAGCCAAAGTGGCCTTCTTGCTCTTCCTAACACATGTAATTCTCTCCTGTCTCATAGTCTCCTCTCCTCTGCCTCTTAGAATCTCTCATTTCCCTCAGAGCTCAGCTCAAGCACCAACTTCCCCCAGTGGCTTTTCCTGATTCTCCCCCTCCCCAGATTTTTGGATCTCCCCCCACAAAACACTTTGTTTTTTTATATATTTTATAATATACTTATTTTTATGTTTTCATATGTACATGTGTTGCCTTGGCCTACAGAGTGTAGAGTGTACAGAGTGTTTCAAAGGTAAAGACCTGTTTTTCGTCTTACTATCTCTAGCACCTTGCGCAGCACTTGGAGCATATTAGGCATTTAGTAAAAGCTTACTGATTGATTAATTAATTGATGGCTCCTTCTCAGTCATCCCTGCTTCTTATTACAGGGCACTGGAAGTGAATTAGTCTATTATCTCCAATGAAGAGACAGTGAGATATATACCACCTACTATGTGCCCGGCACTAGAGTAAACATTTTACCAATCATTTGATTGGTATCTCATTTGATCCTTACATCAGCCCTGTGAGATAGGTGCTAATGTTATTTCCATTTTACAGCTGAGGGAACTGAGGCCAACAGAGGTCAAATGACTTGCCCAGGGTCACATAGTAAGTAGGTGAAGCCAGGTTTGAACTCAAGTCTTTCTGACTTCATTGATCACATAGTAAGTAGGTGAAGCCAGGTTTGAACTCAAGTCTTTCTGACTTCATTGATCCTTCATTCTGACCCCAGAGTCAGAAATATGAGGAGAGGCAGGGGCAGTTCATATCTCCATCCTGGTTTCAGAAGCAGTAACCTGATTCCAAAGGAGAGAACAAAGTGGCCTTAGCATTCCAATGCTTCAAATGCCCAGTCCCAGATAAGACAATTCACCATCTGTAAACAGAAGACATCATCAGCCACAGGAGAAAAGACAGCACTTCCAGCACCAGGGAGGTTGTATACCTTCTGAGAGCCTTTGTCTGTCCAGCAAAGCCATGTTTGTCCACAGTTTTGTATACCACTATGTACAGATTCTTAGGAACAATCACAAGGGCCTGGCATTATATAGTTGACAGAGTTCTGGATTTAGAGTCAGAGAACTTGGGTTCAAAATCCAGCTTTGCCCCTTACAACCAGTTAGACCTTGGGCAAGTCACTAAACTCTTTGCACCTCTGATTCCTCATGTGCAGAATGAGAGGGTTGAACTTGACCATTTCTAAGGTCACTTTGAACTCCAGTGCCCATTATTCTATGATAGCTGATACTCAATAAATACTTTGCTAATAGCGATTTTCAGTGGTTTAGCAAAGAGGTCAGAAAAAGAGAGGGGAAAATGTAGCCAAGAGAAAAGATAAAAACAGAAATGAAAGAATGAGACTCATCCTTTCCTACAGGTAGGGGCTAGGTGGCACCTATAACAGCAGCTTGCCTGATTTGAAAAAGAATAGCTGGAGATTCCTCCTTCCGTTTTCACAACAAGCAAAAAAAAGTTATGTCTGTCTCCAGAGGCTAATTGACCCCAACAACCTCACAGGTAGGTTCTTTAAAACTCATGGTCCAAGCAAACATGTCTGCCCCTTTGCTTGCTTTTCCTTACTTATCCCATTTGTCATTTATGCTGCCCTTCTTCTTTATCCGGAGCCATCTCCAGTCATTCTGATGGGTATCTTGCTGCTAGACTCAGAGGGCTCTGGAGGAGCTCAGGTGACTTTGCATAGCCCTCCCTCACTTAAATTCAATTCACTTGCATGTCATGGCATCACATCCAGGTTGTCATGGTCCTCTTCGAGAACAAAGGACAAACCTTCCATTCAGCTGTCTCTTTGGTGTGTTCGCTTGTAATTGCTAATATAGCTAAGCATTGCCTTTGATCTTGAAAGGCCAAGACTCTGGACAGTTATACAGAATTGGAAATACTTCTCCGGGATTGAATTTTTATATATTGCACAAGCATACATATACACACATGACACTGACAGAAGTGGCCAGAGAGCTGGCCTCGGAATCAGAAATAACTAGCTCCAAATCCTGCCTTTGGCACATACTGGTTATGTGATCCTGGGCAAGTCAGTGACCCAGGCAACTCTCTAAGACTCTAATTGAAAAGTCGATATTGATCTGCATGGGTAGAGGTTGTTCCCTCACTAAGAGGCCCTTTTATTCCTGAAATCACAGGGCTAGTCCAACAAATACATATTATCTATATCCATATAGATATGAATGCAGATATTTATTGGGTTAAATATATCTACTAATAACATAATACAGACATATTACTTTATTATAACTTAATCTATTAATGGAATAAATAATAAATATATATTTAGATGTATATTAAAGGTTAAAACTGCACTAAGATTTTTGGGACATTGTATGTGTATATCGTGTTTCTTATTGTTCCTTTAAAACAAGCTTTTCTGGCTCTGGTATGCAAAATGTTGTATTTCTTGGCAGAAGGGAAGGGAAACAGTCTTTCTTAAATCCATTTTGCCAATCAGTTCACCAGTAATGACTCCTAGGGCACCATGGTTTTGCATAAAAGCCAGTGATTAAGATCTGGTATGTGACGTGATGAATGACTAACACCTTTGCCACAACATGGCAGGAACTGGGACCTGGAATGTACAAGTACTCCCCTTGCGCCATAGGGGTGTGAAAGAATTTTTTTTTTCTCAGTAAGACTATGCATGAACAAATTAATGCTTGGCTCTCAAGACATGAATTCATAAATGTTCTGACCAGCGGGCAGAACTGGGCCTGATAGGAGAAAGCGAGATCATATCACATGCTGGAGAACACAGTGAAGGATGTTTTTAATATTGCTTTTTAACAATGCATATGTTTTTATTCCATGAAATGCCACTATAGTGCATAGATATCTTAGAACATAATCCCCAGAACTGACCTTATAGGCCATTTATCTAATAATCAACAAGCATTTATTAATTACCTGCTGTATACCAGGCATATAAAGGAAAGAGAAGAGCATTCAAACTCTAAATCCCATCTCTGACACATGTAGACTGTGTGACCCTGAACTAGTCACCCAGTCGAAATTCTTTCTGAGGATAGGACTCTAAGACTAAATTTCAGGCACTGAATTGTCACAGGAGAGTGAATTTTCTCACCTGTGAGAAATCCTGATCCAGTCCTATAGCTAAGACATTGCAATAAGCTCTAGAATTCAAAGGCAAAAGTGAAACTGTCCTTGATCTCAAAACAGTTTATGTTATAAAAATGGTGAGAAAATCACTTTTTAAACACTATGTCCCATACTAATGTATTTCTATAAATGACAAGGATGATGATGATGATATCATCAATTAATCAGTAAATATTTATTAAACACACACTATGTGCTGGGCATATAGGAGGCAGGTAGGGGGCTCAGTGGACATAGTGTGTAGTCAGGAAGAGTTTAGTTCAAATCTGACCTTACACACTAGTTGTGTGACCCTCAGCAAATCATTTTAACCTCTATTTGACTTAATCCACTGGCGATGTAAATAGCAAACCACTATAGTATGTTTTCCAAGAAAATCCCATAATGCAGTCACAAAGAGTTGGGCATGATTGGCTGTGTTCCAGGCACTGTGATAAGTACTGGAAATACAAAGAAAGACAAAAGACAGTCCTTGTCCTCAGGGAGTACATGGTCAAAGGAGGGAAACTGCACAGAAGATAAATTGGAGATGATCAACAGAGGGAAGACACTAGAACAGAAGTGGGGAAGCTGCCTCAAGGGTACATGTGACCCTCTAGATCTCAAGTATGTCTCTTTGAATTAGTCAATACCTCGGTGGCACAGTAGCTAGAACACCAGGTCTGAAGTCAGGAAGACCTAAGTTCAAATCTGGCCTCAGACACCTACTAGCTGTGTGACCCTGGACAAGTCACTTAACCCTGGTTGCCTCAGTTTCTTCATCTGGAAAAGTAATGACAAACCACTCCAGTATCTTTGCCAAGAAAAGTCCAGATGAGGTCATGAAGAATTGGTCATGACTGAAACAACTCAACAATTTCAAATGAATTAGTCTAGTAACCTTTTCAAAAAACAGAAATGAGAATTGTTTATGATCTGTTTTTGATAAAGTCATGTCACCATTGTTTCATTTTCTAGATATTCACAAATCATCCTTTTAATGATATATCAAAATCAAACAATTGTCCTATAAAGTTTTGTTTGAAGACACAACCCTCTTCACCTTTCTGAAAAGGAGGAAAATATTTGCCCCTTTTATTCAAGCAGCACCTCTTTCATTCTCCCCAATCTTTGAGAGATCAGTACAGTAACAACCATTCTTTCAGTATCCTGATATGCACCGGGTCTTCTGGACCTAATGGCTTGAACTGATCAAGAGAAGCTAGGTGATTTCTTATTATCTACTCATCTTTTAGCTCTCTATGAACAATTTTCATTCTATCCTTTCTAGTCCTAAGATTATTCTCCCTAGCATAGAAAATAGAAACAAAATAAGGAATGAGTAAGTTTTACCTTCACTCACTTATCTATTTTCATCATCCCGTCGATCCCAAGTGGTAGTTTTATCTCTTCTTTGAGCAGCCTTTGCTCTCACTATAGCTAACATCCATCCCTTGTCAATCTTAGCTCATTCTGAGTTTTATCACTCCTGAAATTATTCTTATAAAACTGTGCCTTGTCTTTATATTCACCTTCTGCTATCTTCTCTTGTTTTCATCTTCTGTAGGTGTCTTTTAGAAATCTAAACCCATGTGAGCTCCTTGTGCTTTCATATCGGTCTCCATAGTTAAGTTCCAAATTTTTCTTCTCTTCAGAAAAATTTCTTTGTACCTTTAGAATATCATTTTGATATCATTCAGATGAGAGCCAAATTGTCCTTTCTTTGAACCTTTTGAAATCTAATTTCTGTAAATCTAAGATGCTTTCAAATCATTCTCAGCTCTCTTTTCCTCCATCATGAATTCTAAGATCAAATGAAATAATATTTGTAAAGCCCTCAGTCCAGTTCCTGGCACATAATGCTATATGTCCTATATATTGCTATACACACACATAATATGTACAGCACACGGTACTATATAAATACTAGCTATCAAATGAGATGTAGTAATCCCTTCCCTCTAAAGGTCCCGTTAATTTACCTTAGAAACTAGCTCTTCCTTATAGGTGAATCAGTTCCAAAGTAACCATTCCTGTTTCTCCATTTATGAAGGATTATATTATCAATAATAGCCTTAATTTGGAGAGAGAGATGGGAAGAAAGAGAGGGAGAGAGAGAGAGAGACAGAGACAGAGACAGAGAGACAGAGACAGAGAGAGGGAGACAGAGAGACAGAGACAGAGAAAGACAGAGACACAGAGAGAGACAGAGAGAGACAGAGAGACAGAGACAGAGAGAGACAGACAGAAACTGAGAGGCAGAGAGAGAGCGCCAGCAGGTATCTGAATAATTGAAGTCTCTTATCATATCATGTTACTGTGCTATGATTACGCTCTGATCCCTTCCTCCTCATCGATATCTTCTTTTTGTCCAGGTAAGGTACTCTGATGACAATGTCACTTCTTTTTCCATTTACAGTCATCCAAATGCCTCTCCCTTCTAATAATATTAACCTGGGTTACATAGTAACTATTATTCGTCAGGCACTGCACTAATAAGTGCCTTACAAATATTGTCTTATTTTATCCTCACAATAATCCTGTGAGGTCAGTGCTATTATTATCTTTATCTTGCATTTGAGGAAACTAAGGTTAAGTGACTTGCCCAAGGTCACACAGATTACTCTCTGAGGTAGGATTTGAAGGAGGACTTTCACAAGTCCAGGTCCAGCACCGTATCCTCAGTGCCACCCAGTGGCCTCTGATTTCTAAGTTTCCTCACTTGATGACATCTTCACGTTATATAATACTACTAGCTACCTCCTTGTCTATTCTTTCTCTTTAGAATAATACATACCCTTTCCAGAGCCATATTCCACTTATGGGTCCCATGATGTCAAGTCTGTGTGACACCTATTAAGATCAAATTTGCTTCGCATTAGGAGCCATGAACTGGTAGTTATTTATTAAACACCTACTACATGCCAAACATTGTGCTAAACCCAAGGGATGAAAGACAGAGAAGAAACAATTTCTGCTCTCAAGGAGTTTACATTAATTCTACTGGCAAAAGTAATCTGTGCATATATAAGTAAATAAAAGATATTTTTTGGTTGGGGGGAGACACCAGCAGTTATGGGAATCACAGTTCATGTAGAGAAGTGGCACTTAGCTGAGTTTAGAAGAAAATTAGGCATTCTAAGAGGTAGAAGTGAGGAGGGAATATACACCATGTACGGGGGAATAGCAAAGGCACAGAGATGAAAGGCAGAGTATCAGGTGTGAAAAGTAAAAATGAAAAGACCAGGAAAATGCATGAAAAGGAGCAACGTATCAATAAGGCTGGAAAGATGGGTTGGAACCTGGTTGTGAACGTTTTAAAGGTCAAATAGAGGATTTTATCTTAAAGGTAATGGAGAACCATTGGTGTTTATCGATCGCAGGAAAATCACTGAATAGCTGTATGGAGGAGGGATGGAAGAGGGGAAGGACTTAGAGTAGGGAGATGAATATTAGGAAGTTATGGAATAGCCCAGAGAAGAAGTAATGAAGTCCTGAGCAAGGGTAGTGTTCATATGTGTAGAAAGAGGGGATTGATTCTAGAAATATTGTGGAAGTAAAGTTCTTTAAAATTGCTCAAAGCAGGTCACATGGGCCTCTTAAGGGACAGGGAAGATCTTCAAATTCCCTTAACATTAAAACACCGTTGATCACTTTCTCTTCTTTCTAGGTTTTGGGACACCACTTTCTCCTGGCTCTCCTCTTACCAATATGATCACTCCTTCTCTATCTCCTTTGCTGAATCCTCTTCCAGCTCATTTCTTTTAACCTTAGGTCTCCCTCAGGGTTCTGCTCTGGGTCCTGTTCCCTTCTCCCTCTACACTCTTTCACTTGGTGATCAAATCAGCACCCATGGATTTAATTATCATCTATATGAAGATAATTCTCAAACGATGCTCCCAATCTCTCTGCTGATCTCCACTTTCTCATCTCCAATTTCCAGACATCTCCAACTAGATGCCCAGAAAACATGTTAAATTCAATATGTCCAATGCAGAACTCATTATCTTTCTTCCAAACCTTCCATCACTTCTAGCTTCCCAATTACTGGAGAAGGCAACACCATCCTCCCCGTCCTTCAGGCTCCCCACCTCTCACACCACATCCAAGCTCTTGTCAAGGCCTACTGATTTTACTTTTGCATCATCTCCTGAATATGACCCCTTCTCTCCTCTGATACTGCAACCACTTTCGTGCAGGCCCTCATCACTTCACACCTTGACTATTATAATATCTGCTGGGGCATCTGCCTACCTCTAACCTCTCCCCACTCCAGTCTATTTTTCATTCAGCCAATAAAGTGATTTCTCCTACTCAATAAATATCAGTGACTTCCTATTCTCTTCAGAAGCAAATACAAAATTTTCTGTTAGGCATTCAAAGCTCTTCATAACAAAGTCCTTTCCTACTTTTCCAGTCTTCTAACACCTTACTTCCTACCAAGTACTCCTAGATCCAATGATATTGGCCTCCTGGATGTTCCATGAGCAAGATTCCATCGAGTTCCAGGAATTTTCTGTGTTTGGACTTCATGCCTCCTTCACTTGACTATTGACCTCCCTGGTTTCTTTTAAGATCCAACTAAAATCCTTTTCTCAACCCCTTTTAATTCCAGTGTTCTCCCTCTTTTAACTATTTCCTAATTATCCTGTATATAGCTTGCTTTGTATATCTGTTTGCATCTTGTCCCCACGTTAGATTGTGAGCTCCTTGAGAGCAAGAACTATCTTTTACTACTTTTTGTATCCTCAGTATCCTTAGCATACCAGGCATAGTATGGTGCTTAATAAATGTTTATTGATTGATTCTCCTTAATGGAAAGTGACCAGAAGTTTAACTTGAACCTGAAAACCACATCTCCTGGATTAGCAATTTTTAAGGGAGCACATGGATATAATTCTAGCCCAGTATCCCTGTCTCTGATGAGAGATGAACAGTCAAGCTTCTGGCCCCAACCTCCTCCCCCTCTCCTGGGAGAAGAATGGAGAAAGAAGAGTCTAGAGATGTTTATTCTACCTCCCTTTGAGCCACAAATGACTCCTTCATGCTACATGTGGGAGATAGTCTTGCTATATATATATATATATATATATATATATATATATATATATATATATATATATATATATATATACAGATAGATAGATAGATAGATATAAACAATTTTCTTCCTCTTTTACGTTCAAAGCTCTGTTGATTAGATTTAGAAGATTCCAGGCAAATACAATTTTTTCACCAGTCCTTTAACCTTCCAGCCTTTCAGAAACCTACTGTTGAATGAGTAGCCTGGACAAAAAGACATGAAATAAAGAAATGACAGTAGCCAAATAAATAATCTTTGTAAAAGCATTATTTTATAACTCAGGCTATGCATCTGACTTTCTTTCCAGGATGCTGATCATAGAAAACAGCATATTTATAAACCATATTACTAGGGTTAATTAATGTTCATAAACATCATCTACCAGTTTTTGTCTTACCTTGGGCAGAAAAAGACCCATTTTGTACCTCTGTTTTGATTTGGACTTCTGAACCTCCTTTTTACGCTTTGATTTATGGATCCATAAGGACAAAAAATTTTAAAAAATTGGTGTCAGAGTCTCTATATTACCCTGAATATAAAAAACAGCTTCCTATGTTAAAAGTTTAAAGTCCTTCACAATTTAGCTCCAACCTATTTTTGCAGACTGATTTCCCATTATTCCCTTTCATGTGCTCTTATGTTCCAACCAAACTGACCTCCAGCATGTCCCCATTACCTCACAGTCCAGACTTCATTTATATGGCTTTGTACAAGCTGCTCCCCATGCCTGGAATGCTCTCCTCCTATATTTCTGCTTCTCAGAATCTTTAAGTTTTATTTTTTAAGGCTCTACTAAACTGACACTTCTTGTACAATTGTGACTCCCTCAGTAATTAGTTCTCTCCATCCTAAATTACTTCATCCTTTATTTTGATTTACTTTGAACATGTAACACCAGTGGGTGGTTCCAGATCAGTGAGTAAAGGTACTCTGTAAACTCTCTCCTCCCCCTGGGAAGGACAGAAAAGAATCTCATCAAGATTACATCTATCTTCACCTTGCTCCCCTTCTGTTCTCACTTTAGAGGCTGGTGCTTTTACTGGCCATGTCTTGTTACAATAGTTATTTTCTTTTTAGCCTAAAGATAATCTTTTTAGCCTCAGCTCCTGAATTCCATTATTTTCTGTTTTAGGGAATTTGTGTCAGATGAAAAGTTATTCCTAACATCATGATAGCTCAGAGCCCCTAGTAAGAAGAATTTATAGTACTCAGATGGAGGTTTGACTCTGCCTTAACTTAAATTGTATATAACTAGCCAATCTCTTGACTCTATATTTGAAGCAAACTTGATAAAGGAAATACTTAGGTAAAAGAAGCGAGCAGAGTACATTACAGTGTCTCTTCCTGGATAGGCACCGGACAAGAGAATGGAGAGAAGATGTTTGGGGAAAGAGCATGCATTTTTTGAGACTTCTCTTAGTCCATAAAGCCCTTATGGCAACTCTTTGGTGAAGTGAACAGAGTGCTGAGTCTGGAGTCAGGAATACTTAAATTCAAATCCTGCCTTGGATACTTACTAGCTGTGAGATCCTAGGCAAGTCACTCAATTTCTGTCTCAGTTTCCTCATCTGTGAAAGAGAGCTAATAATAGTACCTGTCTCCCAGGGTTGTTGTAATGATCAAATGAGACAATTATTGTAAAGTATCTAGCATGTAGTAGGCATTATGCAAATTTAGTGACAATGATTATTATTGAAAAATAATCCAAGTCTTCTGGCTAGAGATACATCCAAGGGTCTAATGGTCATTACCTTCTCTATCAAAATTCAGTCCTATCCTTTGTGTTCATCCTTCATTGCTGAAGAGGATCATGCCCTCAGAGAAATAATGACATGACATGCACTTGACTTTGTTTTGAGCGAGGGAGGGCTGTGCAACTCACCAGCCTCACTTCTCCTCCAGAGCCATCTGAATCCAGTGACCAGATATTCATCAGGATGACTGGAGATGACCCAGGATGAGGCAATTGGGGTTAAGTGACTTGCTCAAGGTCACACAGCTAGTGAGTGTCAAGTGTCTGAGGTGAGATTTGAACTCAGGAACTCCTGACTCCTGCACTGGTGCTCTATCCACTGCACCATCTAGCTGCCCAGTCCTATCCTGTACATCTACATTTAAGTACCTGTCATGTAATTTTTATTTTTTTCAGTCATGTCTGACTCTTTTCGACTCCATTTGGGATTTTCTTGATGAAGATACTGGAGTGATTTGCCATTTCCTTCTCTAACTCATTTTATAGATGAGGAAACTGAGGCAAACAGGGTTAAGTGACTTTCCCACAGTCACACTGCTAATAAGTGTCTGAGGTCAGATTGGAACTTAGGTCTTCTTGACTTCAGACCTGGTGTTCTATCGACCATACCACCTAACTGCTCTTTATCTATTGCTGTCCAAAATGAAATATGGCAGTATAGCCAAGGCCCCCCAATGAAGAATTTCAGCCCTTTCAAATTATCTCAGAGAAACATGCCTGTAACAGTAGGGGTTCTTGACATTTTTCTGTCATGAGTTCCTTTGGAAGTCTGGTGAAGTCTATCTAACCCTTCTCATAATGTTTGTAAGTGCATAAAATAAAACACATAGGATTACAAAAGAAACCAATTATCCTAAAATTAAATTTTATTATTATTTTTCCCCTGAAACCTATCCACAGCCCCAGGTTAAGAACCATTGCAGATGGAAATTTAGGCTTAAATTAAGTTCTTTTTGTCATTGCTGCTGCTGTTCACATCCTGTGTCCATTACCCAGGTCCTTTGCCTGATCTCTGCCTGGTCTATTGGACAAAAACTTGCCTAGCAACAATATCTATTTCCTCCTTGTCCTGATCTATCCTTGAACATGACCTCTTGAGTTGCCTGAACTGATTATATCTGCCTCCTTTTCCCTGGTTTTATAGATTTCTCTATATTATGCTACCTGTCAATCCTCCTGTTTAGTCTACCTATTGCTCCTGGCTCTTCCTCTAGCCCAACCCTGCAACTACCTTATATGTACAGTGAGAAATAAACCTGGGAATAATTAATTTGAGGCCTCAAAAGACCTTAATCATCAAATTAAGAGCTGATGTTGCTATACTTAAGACATGAAAGTGGCCTAGTCTTTGTCCATTCAACAACTCATTTCACTAACACAGTGTTTTGCACCTAGCTGGGTCTCTTTAAATATTGAATGAGCAAATAAATAAATTCTAATGAGTTTCTGCTTACAATTGACCTCAGTAACCACTATTGCAAGTTAAGGAATTGTTGAAGGAGGTAATGTGATTCCCCTTAATTCTAGTGCAAATCAGATTTTGTTCTGTAAAATGTTGAATCAGTCAAAAGACCACACTTAAGGATCTAGAAGGCCACATGTGGCCTCAAGGGTGCAGGTTTGTTAAGCTATATGAAAGTAGACTGGGCTGCTTTAGTGGGTACTTCCCTCACCGGAAGTATTCCAGCACAGGTTCAATGTCTGTTTTATGAGGATGTGCTAGAGGAGACTCTGGTTCAAGCACGGGTTCATCGAAATTCTGTGGCTCCTTCTAACATAGAGACTTTGTGATCTTGTGATTTCTTCTCTTTTTTATAAATTAATTTATTTTTAGTTTCAACATTCACTTCCATAAATTTTAAATTTTCTCCTCCTCCCTTCCCCCTCCCCAAGATGGCATGAAATCCAATATAGGCTCTACATGTACATTCTTATGAACCATATTTTCATATTAGTTATGTTGTATAGAAGATTTATAACGTATGGGAGGAACCATGAGAAAGAAAAAACAAAACAAAAAAAAAAGAGAGAGAGAGAGCAAGTAGTCTGCTTTGATCTGCATTCAAATTCCACATTTCTTTGTCTGCATATGAATGGCATTTTCCATCATGAGTCTTTTGGAGTGGTTTTGGGTCCCTGCATGGCGGAGAAGAGCTAAGTCTAACCAGTCAGACATCATACAATGTGGTTGTTACTGTGTACCGTGTTCTGTGATTCTGCTCATTTCACTCGGCATCAATTCATATAAGTCATTGCAGGTTTTTCTGAAGTCTACCTGCTCCTCATTTCTTATAGTACAATAGTATTCCATCACATTCATATACCACAACTTGTTCAGCCATTCCCCACTCCAGACATCCTCTCAATTTCCAGTTTTGTACATGTGGGTCTTATGATTTCTTAAAGGAAGATATTGTTCTGACTAAAAACTGAATGATAGTATCAGCAGATAGTATCAGACAAGTTCCATAAGGTTATGGGCAAAGGACTGATTAACCATTGGCACTGACGCAACCAGGAAGGCAGGATAATTGAATTATAAGAGCAAGAAGGCAAAGTCTAGACCATAATAAAAGTTCCAATTTCTTTTCTGCCCTAAGGCTTCCTGAAGGCAGCTAGGCATATTTATACTGTGACTATAAAACTGGATATATTGACAGGTGGGAGGGCACAGAAGTCAGGTGAGACCTCACCATGGTGGAGTCATGTGGGTACCGAGAGCCTGTTTATCTAAGATGTCTTTTCTTGTATCTGTAATGTTCCCGGTGTAATGTATCTGTTAATCTGATTTGTGTACAAGCTTCCTGAGGGAGTCTGCGGTACCTACCTGTGTGGGAAACTGCCTGAAGTCTTAGACAGAGTACAACAAAGGACTCAGAAAGATCCATTGGTGACAACAAGATCAACAATAGCTACCACCATGAAAACACCAGGTGAACCTTTCCCTATTCTCTCAGGCAAGCCTTTCTCAGAGAGACAACATTGCCTAATGAATACAGTGCAGAACTTGGAATCAGTAAGACCTAGGTTGAAATCCTACCTCAGATATTTACCAGCTGACAGACTGGATAAATCACAACTTTCCAGAGTTTCAGTTTCCCTCTCTTCAAAATGGCAATAATCACATTTATTTCTTCTATGAGGATGAAGATCTACATATGAGCTGGTACCCTGGGAAGAAGCAGCTGTAGGATGGTAGAGGTAAGATTAATTTTCTATCCCATTCTCTGTAACCTGAGAGGGGTTATGCAAGAGCTGAGTGAAAAAAATTAGGAGGTGATCACTTACCTTGTCCTGTGCAGGTATCTCTGGAAGCTTCCTCAGAGTCCCTGAGTCTGCCCTTGTCTACCAAGTTCTACAGAGAGAAGAAGGATGACATGGGTCTTCCCATTAACCACTCTTGACAACTCCTGCTTTGGATTATTTAAAGTGATTTGCAAGGGTAACCTTTATCATGAGTAGACTAGAAGAGGTCATCTTGGATTGGATAGCTTCTCAGATTACCAGGAAAGGGAACCCCCTTCTGTGAAGTTATCAATAGGTTGAGGTTCGTAGTCATTTGGGAATTGTAAATGAGATATATGGCTCCTACCATGCTAGGTCTCCAATAAGAAAGATTGTTTTTTACTGTCTAGGTAAATGAATTCTTCCAGCTGAATACTATCTTGGGCTAAAAGACAACATCAAGAATGTGGAAGAAAACAAGCATTTATTGTCTACGGGGTGGGGAACCTGGGGCCTCAAGGCCATATGTGTCCCTGTTGGTCCTCAAGTGTGGCCCTTTGACTGAATCCAAACTTCACAGAACAAATCCTCTTAATAAAAGGATTTGTTCTGTAAAACTTGGACTCAGTCAAAAAGTCACACCCAAGGACCTAGAAGACCACATGTGGCCTCAAAGTTGCAGGTTACCCACCCCAGACCAATTATATGCCAGGCACTGCTAAGTGCTTTACTATTATCTGGTTTGATCTTCACATAACAACCCTGGAAGGGAGGTGCTATTATTCCTAGGTCTTACTGACTCCAAGTTCAGTACTCTATTGGGCCCTGCTACCTAGTTTAGTAAACTGTTTAGGTTTCTGTTTAGGAAACTGAGGCAGACAGAAATGAAGCCACATAATAAATATCTGAAGCTAGATTTGAACTTAGGTCTTCCAGACCCAACATTCTATCCACTGTGCCACCTAGCCTTGCTTGAAATGGAGACTTAAAGGAGAAGACACACGGAAGTGTTTCCTTTTCCATGGGACTTCCTTCCTCTCTCTTGCTGTTGTACGGGTAACTGTAAAAGGGTGGAGGGAGGAGGGAGAATATTATCACTTCACAAGGGAATTTAAGGGCATCAGGCAGTAGCCAAAGCACTGATGTGCGTAGCTTTGAGGGGTTGGAGGCTGGCATGTGTTCTGTGAATGTGGCAGGAGTGGTGGTTAGCATGTATGCCATACGTGGCCTAAAATGGGGAAAGTGAGAGCAGGTGAAGGGAGAATGTGAGAGGCCACAGTGCCACGAGGTTCTCTGGATGCTCTCCGATGTGAGCCACAGGCCACATCCCTGGTGCTGCATATGTGCCACGTCAGGTGCAAGCCAGTGCCACCCACATGGTGAACACTAGTACAGAACAAACAATAATCGAAGACTAATGTTGTCTAGTAACACATCTCAGTTGTGGAATCTCTTCTGGGTTCCTTTGCCTAAGGCCTTGGGGCAGGCGGAGGTCACTTGAGGTCATGCTGATGGATACAGAAAGAAGTTGAAAACTGTTCTGAGGACCTAGTGGCTTCCCTAAAATGTCAATTCAATTGAATGACCATATAAAAGACAGGAAGTAGGGTAACAGGGCCACAAAAACTGTACAGAGGTGCTGGAACCACAGGATGGCTGAACCCATGCAGATAGAGGTCAGTCAAAGAGCAGGACTAGGACAGAGCCAGACTTAATTGGACAGTTGCTACTATGGTAAGGGCAGGGTCAGCTGGCCTTCTGGTATAGCCAGCAACCAATAAGGAAGAAGAGACTCACCAGAGTAAGAAAAATAAAGCAGTTATCCTGATCATACTGGAGAGAATGTCTGTACAGTGCTGGACCTGTGGGAGACTATGCAGTCCCAAACTCTCCTTTATTATGGTTCAAGGAGAATATGGGAATTACACTGCCCACAAGGTGGGGCATGACACTGTGGAGAAAGACCTTTCCTGAGGCAGTTGTCACAGCTAAAGGGATATGCTCTGGGAGGAGAGCTGATGTGGCAAGGAGCCAATTTACTGACCTGAGAAAATCTTATGCCTCTTCCACTTGTGCAGATAAGGTGCCTGAGATCTTGTGCAAAAAGAATACCCAGAGACGGGGTAATGATGACTCAGTACCACAAAGTCAGCTATAGCCACATCTTTAGCAATACCTTCTGAGTCCTTCCCTGCGTCAGAGGCCATGGGATCCTTTCAGTCACTGGCACAGGATCCTGACCCCGAAGGGAATCCATAATCCTGTACCAACTAGAGGAATGGTAGGTGCTTTACCATCACTTCAGACTCAACATATCTAAAACTGAACTCACCATCTTTGTCTTTCTGATCTCTGCCTCCAGGCTTCCCTGAATTCCTTCAAGTATGAGCTTTCTGCAAGATGTTTTTCCTGACCTTCCTTAATGTTACTGCCTCTAATTCTCAGAGATTAATTCCATTTTATCCCATATAATCTTGTTTGTACTTAGTTGTTTGCCTGATATTCCCCTTCCTCCCCCACTCTCCTATTAAACTGTGAGCTCCTCCAGGACAGTGATTTTTTCTCTTTTATACTTCTATTTCTTTCTCTATACCCCCCAGCACTGAGTAGGTGCTTAATAAATGCTTGGTTGTTTCCTTCCTCCAAGCCACTCAATCTTGAAACCTTTATCCAGCTACCCTCTTCCCCTCACCTCCAATTAATTGATAAATCCTATTTACTCTTTTTTAATATCTCTCAAATTTATCTTTTTCTTTGTATCCTATTTCAAGTCCTTTATTATACTCCAATCTTGATGAAGAAAAGGGCCAAGTTTCATTCAACTTGTGTGTTTCTCTTGGAAGCTAACATAATGTACACAGTAGTCACTTAATAAATATTTGTTGAATTGGATTGAACTAAATGCCTAGACTATTGTCGTGGTCTTCCTGCCTCTCTGTCCTCCAGTTCACCCTGTACACTTCTGCCAGCTTCCTCAAATACTTAGATGAATGTGTATTCTCATAAGTGTGGGTACTCCATCCACCAGTGCAAATCAAAATTCTTTCACACTTGTGCCTGAAATGCATGTGCCTGATGATGGCACTCCCTCATTCTGAAACCTTCAGTGACTTCCTGATTACTTACAGAATAAAAATCCAAGCTTGGAGTAGTAAAGGCCCTTGACAATCTGGCCCTAACTCATTTTTCCAAACTCATTTTTCTCATTTGCTGCCCTACACAAACCTTCTGCTTCAACTGAACTGACCCACTAGTGAGGCACCCACTGTGACTTGAAAATACCTTACATGCTCACATGTAAGATATTCCACATTTTCTACCTTTATACAAGCCATATCCCTCATCTGGAATGCCCTTCTCCTGGAATGCCCCCTGGAATGTCTTGCCTCTATCCTCATGCATCTATCAATGCCCAGCTCAAATCTCAGCTCTTTTCTGAAGTATTGCCAGCCATCTTAGCCTGAGAAGCTCTTGACTTCTTCTGAACTTGAAATGGTATTATTCACTTAATATTGCCTTAAATAGAATGCTTTGTATTATGTTGTGCATTTTCTTTAAAAATAGACTCTGTCCTTGAGGAATGAGGCTGACAATTTATCTAATATCTCCTTGCACATAATAGATACTTTAGCATTTTTTAGGCAACTGAGTAGGGCAGGGGATAGAATGCTGGGCCTGGAGTCAGGAAGACTCATCTTCAGGGGCTCAGATCTGGCCTCAACACTTGCTATCTGTGTGACTGAATCCCTTAACCCTGTTTGCCTCATTTTCCTCATTTGTAAAATGAGCTGGAGAAAGAAATGCAAACCACTACAGTATCTTTGCCAAGAAAACTCCAAATGGGGTCACAAAGTGTCAGACTCAACTGAAATGACTGAACAAGTATTTTTTAAAATAAATCTTTTTATATATGTATTTTTAATTCAATAATCAAGTTATAAAGTCTCTGAGGGCAGGGACTGTATCTTAGAGTTTTTTGATACCCCTCAGGGCACCAAGCATACTGGTTTGGTGCTATGATGGATTAGGCACTTAACAAGTAATGAATGGCCAATCAGACAAAAATTCTACCCTCCCCTCCTCAGTCTTGCTCTTGATGATGTCATATCACTTGAAGTTATTATTCATAGATAACCTGTTTCCCAGCTAAAGCTCCTAAAGATTTGACCTCAGGTTATTGTTGATGGTTTCCTTCTCTTTTTTACCTTTCTCTAGGGAACTGGACTCACCTGATTACAGAGCAAGCTTATAACACAGTAAACTTTGAATTTTGCAAAGGCAGCTGCTGCTGTTGCCTAGGAATGAAGGATTTGGATAAAAATAGCCTCCCTGGAGTAGGGAATCCATAGGTATATGGAAGTGTACTGAAATGTTATTGGTTTACTCATTTGAGTTGCTAGTTTCTATTTCAGCAGTTCTTTTGGAAAGATATTGAGCTATTTTCCTGTTTGGGGAGGTTTGTTATTTTGGTATGACATGGCAAGTCCTGCAGTGGTCCTTCATTCTCTCTATCCTGGCTACCCACCCACCCACACACAGCAGCAATTGCAGAAGAGACATCTTCTACCTTAATCTCTTTGCTTTGACTCTACTGTGTGGCAAATTGTGCTTATCTCTGGTGCACTAGACCCTGTGAGGCTTAGGAACATATGCTCTTCCTCCCATCTCACCACCATTCCCAGAGAGCAGTGATTAAGTAGGTGACTTTGCTCCTGAGTAGGTAACTGAGCCTCATCTTACACAAAGAGTCAGACATAACTCAAGAACAACAACAGTTCTAGGGGATGAGATGGTGGATAGAAAGAAAAGGCCTGTGTATATTATATTATATTCATAGTAGCAATTGTGGCAGTAGTAAAAATATGACTACCAAAAGTGTTCCCCTCCATCTGAACAAATTCTGATACGAGTGCAATAGAATTTATCTTATAGTAAGAAGTGACAAATATATGGAATCCAGAAATGAGTGAGAAGAAATATGAAGTGATGCAGAGTAAAGTAAGCAAAACCTGAAGCACAAAATGCATGATGGCTACAGCAATGTAACTGAAAAGGTTAAGAGGAAGCACTCTAAGCAACTGAAATGACCTATCTTGTGAGTATGAGACATCTGTGGACTCCATGAAGTCAGAACTGAATGGTGGCAGGGAAGGAAATCCCCAACCATTGCCTCAGAGTGCCCCTGCAGAGAATGGCCACAAGGGGATTGGTTCAGACCTGGCCATTTTACCAGCAGGCAAGTACCAGGAGCTGTCTGGACAATGCAGAGCAGAGGTAAAATGTAAAATGTCTAATTAGCAAACTATTTTATGTTCTGATGTGGGCTGGTTAAAATCAGCCTTGCGGCAGATTATAACAATAATTATGTCATTACTGAATTCTGTTTGTCATTACATCAGTAGGAGAAAAGGCAGTCTAACCCCTTTTATT
This sequence comes from Bettongia penicillata ogilbyi, assembly GCA_023548195.1. NCBI lineage: Eukaryota > Metazoa > Chordata > Mammalia > Diprotodontia > Potoroidae > Bettongia > Bettongia penicillata. Next base: position 1,427,526 of record JAJHZJ010000624.1, on the reverse strand, counting down.
AAGACAGAGTATTCCATAGGACTCAGCGCAGACTGCATGCCCAGTCCAAAGTAAGGGGAGAAGGGAGTACCAGAGCTCCCCAGGAATCGTTTTTTCAAGATTAGATTAGGGATACAGGGTAGGAAATACACACCTCAGAACCTAGAACTGGCAAGAACTCTGAGAAGTATCTTTGAACAGTAGAAAAAGCTATACATAGAGTTGGAAGATGGCTTTGAGTCCCACTTCTCCTCCTCCCTAGTCATTTCACCACTACTGTTCATCACCCCCCCCACCTCCACCCCTCCACCACCCCACCCACCCACCCCCCCCCGGCTTCAATTTCCTCTGTGTCAAAAAACGAGGACCAAGTGATGATCTTTAAAATTCTTTCTGGCTCTAAGCTCAAATGAGCTATCCAAGTGATCTAGTCCAGTCTCTTCCCTTGGTAGCTAAGAACATTGAGTTCCAGTGAAGTAGAACAGAGTGAAGATTTGAACCCAGCTCCTCCAGATCCAACACAACCACAATTCCAATGCCCTTTTCTGACAGCTCACTGAAGTCCATTTCCCACGATGGTGCTTTGGGAAAACCAAACCCAGTGACCCAAAGCACAAACTGGGGGAGAACAATCCTTCACTGACCTTTAAGATTTACTCCACAAAACAGCAGCAGTAGAAACTGAAAGCTGCAGGAAAGAGTTTTAGGCAGGAAGACTATGTACAGTAAAGGATATTTGTGGTTAACTTGAAAAGAAAATGCGTCAATGCTCCCCCCTTCCCCCACCTCACCCCACCCTGGCTCTTTCTTGAGTAGCTTTGCTTCTGTTCCTTAACTGGAACCAAATACCAGCAAATTACCTCTGCATCTGAAAATAAAACGACGCTGCACCAGAGACGCAGAGGCAGCCACACCACAGCAACAAAGCCCAGGTGTCAGCGGGGACAGATTTTGGTACCTTTTCAAATGGGACTCTTTTCTTTTTAACAGTCTCGTAAAAATTGCATTTGTCGGTTTCTTGAAAGGAAGCACTTGTCTGGGCTTTGTCATGGTTTTAATCTCTGTTAATTAGCAAAGCTAAATTTTTAGGATCATGATTATAGAAGCCAAAGATTGCTGGGTTTTTTTTTTTTCTCCACCTTATAATAGGAATAAGTGAAAATAACCATATTAGGACCAGAAGATTCGAGGGACTGATTGGAGGAGGGGGCAGGAGAAAGGGAAGATAGGTAAATCCAAAGGACTGCACTTGAAGACCTAGAGGGCCACATGAGGCTTCGAGGTCCCGGGTTCCCCATCCCTGCACTAGTGGATAAGTGGAGAATGGACCTTATGCAGATCAGAGCTATAAGTCCCTCCTCTGTCATTTTATTGATAACAAAACTGAGGCTGGGTGTGAGTGGAGCACAGTTAAATGACTTGCCCAACATTACACAGGTAGAAAATATCAAAGGGAAGACTTGGACCCAGCTTCTTTGTGTCCAGAGTTAGTGCCCTTTCCACCACACCGTACCATTCCCCAAAGCTCATTTGGGTAAATACCATGCAGTTTTCCTTTCATCCTGCGTCTTTGCAACAGTAGAACAGTAGCTTCAGAGTGATGCCCATGTTCTCTGGTTTTCATAAACCTCAGGTTAAAGATTTCCACTCAGTTCTATTAAATTGTGGAAACAAAAGAAGGAGACTGTTGTTCTTCCTCAGAATTTTAATTCTGAATATAACCCTTAGTCTCCATTCCCTCCATGCAACATGGCTAAGCTAAAGATGCCTCTTCAGAAGACCAAGGCACTGGGGATAAAAACCGGAGATGAAATTCTAAGTATTTTATTTTTATACTAATTCAAATTTATTTAAGCTTAGTTTAAGATAATTCTGCTTTTCCCATTTTGCCTACACACAGGTTGCCATTAGCCTTGGAGAAAAACCTACTTGGGATTTCTAATACACAATGACAGAATATCTAAGTTCATCTTTTCAAATACTTGAAGATGGAAATCACTTCTGGACCAACTCCCAACCTTCACTTCCTAGATCAAAACTCCATAGTTCCTTGAACTGATCCTTTTTTTTTTTTTTTTTGACATGTCCTCAGTCCTTTCCCTCACCTGGTCTCTCCCCTCTGGATGCACTCCTTGTGATTTGATCCTATCTCTTGTAAAAATGCGATGCCCACAAGCAAACATCGGATTCCAGTTGTGGTCAGACCAGGGTGAGAACAGTGGGGCTATCACTTTCCTAATTCCAGATACTGTGACTGCTGGTTTGTTAGGTCTTTTTGATTGCCATGTCACCCTGTAAACTCACATTGTCCGGAACTTGGATCCTTACGGGGCTGAGAGTGGGGAAAGAGATAGAGATATGACTGTCCCAGACTTCCCTTTGTCACCGGCTGCTGCAAGGGGAAGGGTGTGCAATTCTACCCTGAGTCCTGGAAGATCAGGAAGCCGATTCAGCCCTGATGTTTGGAACATGAAGAGAAGTGAGAACTGGGTAGTGGGACAGTGTGTCTGTAGTAGATTCAGGAGTCAGGGAGCTGTTCAGAGTGAGAGTGGTTCTGTCAGTTGTAAATTTGGTTTGGCTAGAAGGAAAAAATCAGTGCAGGTGAAGGTATGTAGCTAAGTACAGGAGAAGGAGCGCCCTCCCATCACGTCCTTTCTCTACCAGAGCATTGTGCACTCACACATTGGTTGCTAGTACGCCCAATGCAGCATGTAGGAGTTCAGAGCGAGGAGTAATGAAAGCCTGTTTGATGGGATTCTGCCCAGGAAATACAGCACATCAGAATCATGGACCCCTGAGTCACCTCAGTGTCTGTTCAACCAATAGGGGGGAGGGAGAAAGGCAAGGCAATTGGGAGTAAGTGATATCACACAGCTAGTAAGTGTGTCAAGTGTCTGAGGCTGCATTTGAACTCAGGTCCTCCTGACTCCAGGGCCAGTACTCTGCTCACTGAGTCACCTAGCTGCAGCACCATAAACATTTTTTAAAGCACCTACTATGTGTCAGGAACTGTGTTAGCTACTGAAGATACAGACATGAAGAATGAAACAATCCCTACATAAAAGGAGCTTAGCTTTTTAACAGGAGAAATAGTAATTACATAAGCAAGCATATACAGAATAAGGAGAATGTGCAAGGGGAAAATGGATAACCTGGGATCACATATTGGCTTGGCGGAAATCCCAGATCCCCAAGAATTTTTTACACAGACATTGCTTTATCCCTCCCACTCAACTAGTATCAGTCATTAAGAACTGGGAAGAGCCAAGAACTTCAGTATTCTCCCAAAGTCATGTCTGGTCTAGAAGATTTATATAGCATAGACCAGAGCTGTTTTTCTGTCCTGGTTTGGTTCCTTGTCTAGTCTGGATCCAGGGCTAGGGTCGAAGCAACATCAGAGGTAGTCAGGTCCAGGGCAGACTCCATTTTTGGAATTCTTGATGCATTTGAAAGACAATAGACATCTAGGAGATGGGGGGAAGGGGAGAATTCTTCCTTTAAAAAAAACTTTAAAAAATATCCTGAACTCAGCAAACACTAGCAAACATGAGCATTTCCACATACAAAGAAGAACAGAAAACGAGAGTTGGATATGACATGGTCAATCTCCACCACTTGCAGCTTTAAAGCTTTTTTCTTTAAAGCATTCAATAGATTCAGTGCGTTAGTTTCGTTTCTCCTTGTTCATTTCTCCTTCTGAACCTCCTTCTGTACTCTTCTGTCATTGTTCATGTTTCATTAACACACTTGTGCATCTTTTCTTATTTGTATTATTATCACCTGCTACCTCTCTTCAGGACTAGAGAACAGTCCTGTGATTTCTTTGGTGTGGCGAACTCCTGAATAAGAAAATGCCTTTCATCTTCTCATGCAGGTCATCACCTTCTCTATGACTTAGAATCTCAGTTATTTAAAGGTTAAGTGACTTGCCCAGGATCAAACATCAGTATGTATAGGAGGTGGAACCTGAACCCAAGACTTCTTGATTTCCAGGTCAGTTCTCTGTCTAGGACACATAGCACCTTGCCTCTCCTCTCTACGTCCTCTATCATTCTTTACCACCACCACCAGCGTCACCACAAACCAATTCTTCCAGGGAAAATTCCTAACCAGATAAGGAGTTGAAGAGATCATAAAAGATGGAACATGAAAGATGAAACAGTCCCATCTCACCCCTGGGACTAGAGCAGAGGAGTCTCCCGGGTAGAGAAGGGAGTACAACCCCATCTTCTGTGGGCTCAGCAATGGCTTCTAAAGGTTAGATTAGGATGTGGGATAGGAAATCCATACAAGATCTTAGAGCTGACAGGGACTTTCAGAGGAGTCCCCCTAGATTATAAGGTCCTTGAAGGCGTTCAGTTCCTTACAAATAGTGACTGTTCAAAAAGATGTGCTGAGTGAATAGTTTTCTCACAAGTTCTCTAGAGAAGAAATAAGTGGGATAATATGACACAAACTTAAAGGCAGGAACCGTTTCACTGTCACCTTTGAATTCCAAGCGCCCATCATTATGCCTAGCACAAGTTGTTGCCGTTGTTCACTTGTTTCAGTCATGTCAAACTCTTTACGACCCCACTTGGGGTTTTCTTGGCAAAGATACTGGACTGGTTTACTATCTCATTTTACAGATATGAAAACTGAGGCAAACACAGTTAAGTGCTTGCCCAGGATCACGCATCTAGTAAGTATCTGAGGCAAATTTGAACGTAGGAAGGTGAGTCCTCCTGACTCCAGGCCCAGCTCTCTATCCAGTAAGTTCTAAATAAATATTCGTTGATTAATTTTTGTATAATGAGAACAGAAACAAACACCAACCTGTGATTGAGCTCACACTTCTCAGAGAACAGAGGGTGGGATAAATAAAGGAATCCAAATATTTGAGGTTATAATATCCAAGTCCTTAAGTTTGTGAAGAATCTGGAGCCAAAGAAAGGCCAGATACAGTCCTGGTTTCAATGAGTCACTCATTGTGGGTGATGAATTACACATCTGTCACAAAGAGCCCTTTTTAACAGTAGAACGGGTGGCAACCTGATGAGCACACACACAAAACCTGGCATGTGGCCTACCTTCCCCACGATAAACGGTGAGGCCTCTGTTCCCCATCACAAAGCATGCCTACCTAACTCTGGCTGCATTGAGAATCAAAGTTCCTCTTTCAGCCATGAGAGCAGACTTCATTGGGAAGTGTTTTAATCCTTGCCAGAAAATCTTCAATCAAACTTAAGTATGACATTAAATGTGTCTAATAACTTCTTGTTTATATGTACCTGTCTCTCCCCTTCACTGTCAGAAAGCTCAGTCCAGCTAAAAATTGTAACCTTCTCCACTTTCCTTGATACAATCTCTACAGTAACTAACCATGGCTGGCTTGTTTGTACCTGTCTTAGGGGCCAGATGGAGGAAATCGGACACAATAATTAATTCAGATTCAATGCCCAGTAGTATGCCAAGAAACCTGAACTTGAATCTCAGGTTGCAAAAAATAATTCGAAGAGAACATTATATTCTTTCTCTTCCAGCTTTCTGTTGATGGGATTATATATCTAAAAGGGAGTCTGCCCTCCTAATGAATTGTGTGCCTTTTATACATTTGATTTTTTAGAGAATAGAAAAAATGCAGATAAAATGACATGAGACAAACTTCCTTGATAGAAAGACCCACCAGCACTGTGTTTAGTGCAACTATTTTATTGGTCTTTAAAATGAACCTTCTTTTCCTGTCATTTGCTTGATCAGTTCCCATGTTTAAGTCATGCTTCAAAATTGTTTATAAACAAAAACATCTAACCACAAGTTTTACTTGGATGACCACTGAGTATCAGATATTTTTATTAAGGTTTGTAAAGACCAGAGTCAGTAGAGTATAATGGATAGAGAACCAGTCTCAAAAACTGAAAATCCGGGTCCAAGGCCCAACAAGGTCATACAACGACAGCTGACAGGTGCTTGGGATCGTGACAGCCAACAGGGTTAGTTCCTGCCTCTGAGAAGTTCTTCCCTAGAAAATTTGTGAGAAAAAAAACAAACATTCAGCCAACAAATATGTATTGAGCAGTCACTATTTGCAAGGAACTGGATGAGAAATGGTATCTGCCCTCAAGTGGCAGTGTGAACTTTTCAATACTCTTGGCCAGTAGTGGCAGACTCAAATAGAGATCATACATAAAGATCTCTGCAGATGGAATATTGACTTGGAAAAAGACATTAACATTAACTATGTTCTAGTGTTTTTATTTCTTTTGTTAAATATTTCCCAATTATATTTTAAGCTAGTTTAAGTGATTAGGAGCATGGTAGCCCGCAAAGGGGGCCTACCTACAGGCTGCATGTTTAATACCGAAGTGGCACAGTGGATAGAGTGCCAGGCCCAGAACCAAGGAGATCTATCTTCTTGAGTTCAGATCTGGTCTCATATAGTTACAAATTGTGACCCTTGGCAAGTCACTTAACCCTGTTTGCCTCAGTTTCCTCTTTTGAAAAATGAGCTGGAGAAGAAAATGGCAAACCATTCCACTATCTCTGCTAAGAAAAACCCAAATGGGGTCACAAAGAGTCGGACATGACTGAAAACAATTCAACAATAAAGACTATACTATCCCCATGCATCTTGCAGAAAAGGTGTCCAGCTGCATTGGTAGAGGGAATTCTTCATTTGGGAATTTCCTATACCAAAGAAATCGCATGTCCACTCTCTGTTCTTCATACAACAATAATAGTGACAACATGAAAGGTTTTCCTGGGCAGTTGGTTCATGATTTCAGCATTTGTTATTAGTCGATATATCAGTCAGACTTTGCAAAATGGGCCACAATCTTATTCTGGATCTGCTTCCAGGAAATGCAATATACGTGAATATTTTAGGGATTTTAGCTGATTTTAACAACAGCAATGGAGATATAATGAAAAAAACAGAGGATGTAGAGTCAAAGCAACTGGGTTTGATTCCTGACTATACTACTTAGAAATTTAGGCAATTCTTAACCTCCCTGGGCAAATACCCTCCTCTGTAAAAGGAAAAGGCCTCTCACCTGCATTTTAGTGTTGGGAAGAAGGCAGGCTAACCCCTAAATGAAGAACAAATCTTTTCATGGATTAGAAGTAGTCATTTAGTTTCTGCTTAGGAAGCTCCCATGATGGGGACCTCATAACCTTCTCAAATAGAACATTTTCTTATTGGACAGCTCAAATTATTTAATAGGATCTTCCTAACACCGAGCCAAAATCTGCCTTCCCATCTGTAACTTCTACTCATTAATTATGATTCTCCCTCTTGTCAAGCAGAATAAGCCTACTAACCTTCAAATATTTGAAGATAAAAACCATGTTTCTCTCTCTCTCTCTCTCTCTCTCTCTCTCTCTCTCTCTCTCTCTCTCTCTCTCTCTCACACACACACACACACACACACACACACACACACACACACGCACACACACACACTTTTTGAGGTTAGGAACCATAATAAAATCAACTGTTTCATAGCCCCTAAAAAGAATGTGTTAACTTAATTCTCTATGACACTACTCACCAACCCTATAACTTTTCAAACTAAAATATCCCTCCCTTGACAAATTACCCCTATATGTGTTACTATCTTTCTACTAGAATGGACGCAAGCTTCTTGAGGACAGGCACTGTCTTTATTTTTCTACTTGTACCCATAATACTTACCATAGTGTTTAGTATGTAGTAAGTACTTTTTTTGTTCATTATTGTGGGATATGGTAAAAGATGTTGGTATAAATCTGATTTCTGTCAAATTCCTTTCCATTTTTCCAAGGGTAGCACAGGCTCTGGACTTATACCCCCAGCCCTCAGTTACACTAGAAAGTCATGTTCCTAGAGAAAGGTTGCTTCTTGTCTTTTCAAAGGCTAGGAATAGGAATTATTTTTCAAATGCTATAGCTCATAATCTCTCAACAACATGCTCATGATTATTATTTGATATAATTGGTTGGCTAAATTTAATTAGCTTTTAGAAATAGTATTACTATGGTAGTACAACTGCTATAAAACATTGCTTCCCCTCCCACCCCTGCACCCATTCTCACCAATACTTACCCGGTCCAGGGAAAAGTGGGATTAAGCTTAAAAAGTGCATGTGGCAAAGTGATAAATCACAGCTCTTAGTTGCTAGAAGTACTGAAATTTCCCTTAGATATACTATGGCTTTTCTGCTCAGGTCCTTGTAGAGCCCTGAATCTGCCTTTCCTCATCAGATTTGGTCTGTCCTTGGTTCCCAGTGCAGACACTGCTGTCATCTGATGCTGTTATGGAGATGTAGCTAGGATGCCTGTGCAAGGGTTAAATGCCAGAACCTTCTGAAATTTACATCCTCCTCCAGTTAAGGGTATTGTGGGAGCAGAAACCAAGACTGTTCTTTTCCATCCCCCAAGTGATTCTTTCTCGAAACCTTGACTGGAGGTTTCTACCACTAAGTTGCCAGATGTTCAAAGCCTTCAGGTTCCAAACTAGTCTGCTGTTTTGTACAAGACCCTCAGAGCATGACTCTCAACTAATCTGAACACATTTCCTACACAAAATCATTCTAATTTATTTAATGACTTTGAAGGACATCTAAATTGATAAAAATATTTTTTTCAGAACTTACTTTAATTACTGTGATTGAATAATTCAATCAGTAAGTGCTTTCCATTGGAAGAGGTATGGATCAGAGCATCTTGATGCTTTACTTTAAGTTGGGTTTTTGTTGTTCGGTCTTTTTCAGTTATGTCCAACTCTTTGTGTCCCCATCTGGAGCTTTCTCAGCAAGGATACTCTAGCAATTTGTCTTTTCCTTCTCCAGCTCATTTTGAAGATGAGAAAATGGAGGCAAACAGTGTTGAATTATTTGCCCAATATCACACAACTAGTAAGTGTCTAAGACTACATTTGAACTCAGATTTTCCTGACTCCAAGTCTGGCAACTTAGCCCATTAAGCTGCCATTTAAGTTGGGCAGTATGATATATTGATTGATTAAATCAATTCCCACCTTAATGCTAGCTTTTTTTTTAAATAGAGAGTGTCTACCCAAGTATTTGTTATGCAAAGGTTTATCTAACACTAGACTAGTCCATTTAGTTACTTCTGGTTTTACTTACCTGGTTTGTTCCACTGATCAACTTTTCCATCTTTGAATCAGCACCATATAGCTTTGACGATTACCACTCCATAGTATAATTCAAGATCGGGACCTCCTTTGTTCTCATTTGTTCCTACTTTTTTATTATTTCTCTAGAGATTCTTGGTTTTTGTTTCTCCAGATAAATTTTGCTGTTGATTTATCTAGTTATATAAAGTAACCCCTTAGCAGTTGGGTTGATACAGTACTAAATATGTCAGTTAATTTATAAATATTAGCAAGGCCCAGATGTGAATAACGAATATCTCTCTAATTCTTCGTCATCTTTTACTTGGTTAAAAGCTTTTTTTGCTGTTTTGTAGTCAAATTAGTTTTAACTATGTCTTGGTAGACATATTGAACCTCAGATATTTTGCACATTTTTCTAGTTACTTTGAATGGAATTTCTTTTTCTAGCTCTTCCTTCTGGATTTTGTTAGAAATACAAAGATTGGTTTTATTGTGTGGGTTTATTTTTCATCCTGCTACATTACTCATTACTAATTGTTTTGGTTACTTTTTTCATTAAATCGCTAAGATTCTCTAAATAAACCATCATATTATTATGAATCAAGATATTTTCCCTTCTCTTTGTCTATGCTTATCCACCTAACTCTTATTCTTGCCTTATTGCTAAAGTTAGCATTTTAAGACCAACATCAAAAAATAGTGGTGACAGTGACCCTCCTTGCTTTACCACTGACCTTATTTAAGGTGCATCTCTATTACAAATATTGCTAACTCTTGATGCTACTTTTTATCATATAAAGGAAAGGCCTTTTTATTACTATCATTTTTAGTGTTTTAATATAAATGAGTGCTGCATTTTTTCAGTCTTCAATATCTATTAATATAATCATATTTTTTATTTCTTTTGTTGCCAAGATCTATTACGTCTATACTTTTTAAAACCTTGAAGCCTTCTTTGCATAAATCCAACCTGTTTGCAGTGAATAATCTTTTTAATATATTGGAATAGTAAAACATATTGCTGTTATAACCAATAGTCTTTAGGTATTGATCAATAGAACTCTTGATTGACTGAACTACATAGAATAGATGGTGAGTGTGTTTGTGTGTTCGTCCTTCATTGCCGAAGAAGACCATGCCATCAGAGAAATAATGACATGACTTGCACTTGACTTTGTTTTGAGTGAGGGAGGGCTGTGCAGGTCACCAGCCTTACTTCTCTTCCAGAGCCCTCTGAATCTCGTGACCAGATATTCATCAGGATGACTGGAGATGACCCAGGATGAGGCAATGGGGGTTACATGACTTGCCCAAGGTCACACAACTAGCGAGTGTCAAGTGTCTGAGGTGAGATTTGAACCCGGGTCCTCCTGACTCCTGCACTGGTGCTCTATCCACTGCACCACCTAGTTGCCCACAGAATAGATGTTAACTGTGTGTTTAACAAGGACTAAGAAGCACTGAGAATTTAGAGAACATTAGCAGCTCTTTAGAAACATGCAAATCCATCAAGAAGGCTTCTATAGCTTGGAATTAGCATTCTTAACAGTCAGATTAAAGCTATGAAGAGCACAAGGATCCTGAAAATAGGATGAAATTAGGTTGTTGATCCTAGATTCAGCTTGGCCAAATTTTTTTTTTTAAATAGAGAGTGTGGATTACTTATCCTGCTCCCCTGCTTCTAGAAAAAAAGGGGGAAAGAACTTTTGCTCAAAATGAGAAGGAAGCAAGTATCTTTACTTCTTGGGTCAGAGAAAGGAATTTCTCTTGCACCTCCATCATCCCAGGCATTTTGGAGCTGAACTATCACTGTGAAGGAGACATTCTATCCTTTAGTCAGAAAATCAGTTAAAGAAAATTGTAGGGGCACAGTTGAGGGGAGCAGAGAAGCATACTCCAGAAAGACATGACTATATAGAGAAAGTCACTAAAGATTGCAGTTTTGAGAAGCATGATTTTGCTGTTCTTCAGTCATTTTCACCAACTCTTTGTGATCCCATTTAGAGTTGTTTAGGCAAAGATACTGGAGCAATTTGCCATTTCCCTATCCAGCTTATTTTACAGATATGGAAACTAAGGCAGTCAGGGTTAAGTGACTTTCCTAGGGTCACACTGCTAATAAATGTCAGAGACCAGATTTGAACTCAGAAAGATGAATCCTCCTGACTCCAGACCTGGCACTCTATACCTTTCATCAAGGAGTATGACATGTGGTGGCAAAGAAGAAGCTATTTACCCAAAAGAGAGTTAGCCTGGCAATCAAGCGTCAAAGAGTGGAGAAATAGAAACCCTGGAAACCCAGTTGAGCAACGCTTCCAGCAGAGCTGCTACACCTAAAAGGGAGCTTCATGAAGACCCCACAAGGAGAGAAAGAATCTCCAGGTCCCATAGCACTAGAGCAGTAACCCTAGCCATAGGTGTCCTCTACACATGGTTCTTACTACCATTATCCTTTATGTATATACCCACTCTTCCCATGGATGTTGTGTGTGTTCGTGAGTGTGCCCTAGGTTTGGGGTGGAAATGTTTCTTAGCTATTTCTACTATGTTAATGTAAATGTAAATACTGTATTGTTCATTCTTCTTTTTTGACAAGTACCAATGACATCATGTGGCAATGACTTACTTGGGTTCAAGTGAGGCAGAATTACACAAAGTCATCAGCTTCACTGTCTTCCAAGTCACTGAAGTCTATTGGGAAGACAGTAATCAGGTTGACTGGGTCTGGCCTTGTATGAAGTGGATGGCCTTGGCTTCTTTGATGTCTAAGTTCTAAGTGCCTGCTTCAGCCACCCTTATGGTCATTGGAACTGTTTGCATCTGCCTATTCCCTTCACATGGGGGGACATCTTCACATACTTAGCATAGACATTCCCCTGATGCACCAATGGGTTTGAGGCCTGATGCAGCCTGTCTGTGGAGATAGTTTTACTGGGGTGGCTGCTGTACATGTTATAGCTTCTTGGAGCCACAGGTGAGAGCTGGGTGACAGGTGGATACCAAAGTTGGAGTGTTTGAGGCAACCCCTCTGGTGTGAGGGCTGCTTAGTAAATGCAAAGAATTCATTGGTTTACTGGCTGACAATGATAAACACACCAATGAGGGCCCATAAGTTTTAGTATTAGGAATAACAGAGGTGTGCTGGTAAACATTTAACAACCAGCTCTCCAAAATGCATGACATACTTTTAAAAGAAATCCATATTAACATTTGGTCCATCACTTTAAGTCCAGATAATCAATAAAACAATCACAACTCCTGATTTGTAACATTTTGCCGAGATGTAAATGCTCACCTTGAAAATTTAAAAATCTGCTCTCTAAGACTGTTAGAGTTGGCTCCAACATATCCCTGAGTATAACCCTAAAGATGTAGCATTGTACCTGGAGTGAACATTTGCCTATGGAGGAACATAATCTTCCAGTATATAAAAAGGATAATAGAAGAATATAACCTCAATTTTCTCAACTATAAAATAATAGTACTTTCCCTGCCTACAGCCTATTGTTGTTTCATATCTGATTTCTTCACAACCGCATTTGGGGTTTTCTTGGAGAAGATCCTGGAGTGGTTTGCCATTTCCTTCTCCAGTTCATTTTACAGATGAGGAAACTGAGGCCAACGGGACCAAATGACTTGCCCAGGGTTACACAGCTAGTAAGTGTCTGAAGCCAGATTTGAACTCAGAAAGATGTCTTCCTGACTCTAGGCTTGATGCTCTATCCACTGCGCCTAGCTGCCCCCTAGTTGCCCCCTGCCTATAGCACAGGGTAGTGATTGTGGAGAAAGCTCTTTGAATGGATGAATGAATGAAAGCAAAAGCATTTTTTTAAGTGTTTACTACATGCCAAGCAAATACAGAAGTGAGGCTCTCACTCCCCTCAAGGATTTTACATTCTGATGGGGGAGATAGCAGATAAAGAGAATGGTGGCTATTGGGGTATTCTGGCTTGAAAAAATCACGGAGACAGTAAATAGAGACATAGAGGAGGAATGAGAGTATTGATTTGATGAGTATTTCTGAGCTGAGATGTACAGGAAGGCCAGGGCTGTGAGACGTAGGATTTTGTTAATATATGTCACCTATTGTCTTGTCATTTCTGTTTGGGAAGATCAGTGAAAACTTTATGGAGAAACTAGCATTTGCAATGGAAACTGAAGGATGAATTCGATAGGCAGAGAAAAAGCAATGATTTCCATAGGAAACTAAAAAAGAAAAGGCGTTGAGATAGAAAAAGGAGATTTGAAGGGAGATCACCAATAGTCTGAATTGGTTGGAGTACAGGATGCCTGTAGGGGACTAAAGTGAGAGAAACTTGGAAAAGTAAGGTGGTCCCACATTGTGGAAAGCCTTGAGTGTCCACCTAAGAATTTTGGATGTTTGAGGAAGAAGCTAGTAAGTCAATGAAGGGTTTTGAACAGAAGAATGCGATACTCAGATTTGTGAATAAGGGAGATTAACCTGGTAGTAATATGAAATGTGAATGGAGATGGGAGGTAAAACTGGGGAAACCAGTTAGAATGCTATTGCAATACTCCAGGCAGGAGATAATGAGAGCCCTGGTTAAGCTGGAAAAAGAGACATACCACCCCTGACAGTGTGAAAACACGTCATTCCTTTTTCTAATCAGAAGGAGGTATTTTCTACTTTGTTCACCTGCTATTAACTTCCTTAGTTGGCACGAGGTCTAATGTAGGATCGAAGACTATGAGTTGGAAGAGAACTTGATGGCCTATTCTATCCAGTCCTAGCATTTTCTGGATAAGAACACTAAAGTCTCGGAGAATTTAAGGGACTGACTGAAGGTCAAACAGGTAGTTAAGGGGCAGATTTGTATGCAATATTTGTAAAAGCTTATTGATTCTAATGACTGACTTGAGATAGTGTCTTCAGATAACTGGGAAACTTGCTTTAGAAATGATCTTGCTTAAGAAAAGACTATCTACTTCGCCAAGGATGAACTATTTTGAACAAAGTTAAACACACTTTTCAAAAAGACATTTAAATTTACTCTATCATAACTGTGAATGAACACCCCCTAAAGGGCTTTGCTCATGGATTTGGAATGTGATTGGAATTTGAGTCAGTGACCTTGTATGCCCTTGAATACCAAGCTCAGTACCAACATGTGAGTTTTCCACCAAGAGAAAAAAAACAAACAATTGAAGCATGCGTGAGTGAATTTCAAGTGCGTGAGTGTAATTGTCTGGTGCGATTCAGGATAAAGGGGCCCTACCGGCTCTCTGCCAAGCTGAAAAGGAGAGAAAATTCGGAGGAATGACAGCAATTTAAACATTCTATGCTAATGCCAGGTTTTGTGCAGTCGCTTTTACAAATTATTGGTGCATATTTCTTTCTTTCTTTTTACTTCACTGTTTCTTTTCTTTTTTAAATGATCAAGTATTTATTTCTTCTTTTTCTCACCTCCCTCTCACAAGAGGAGGGAAGGAAAGAATACAAAACTCTTTAAGAAATAAGAAATGTCAAGCAGAACAAACGTCCAAAAATGTTTCTCTCATTCTGCATATTTGTCCATGACTCTTCTGTCATGAGAGGGACAGCATTCTTCCTCAAGGGATTCTGGAATCATGGTTGATTTCTTTGTGGATCAGTTTTTAAATCTTTCAAAATTGTTCATTTTAAAAATGGAGATATTATAATACAAGTCATTCTCCTGGTTCTGCTCACTTCACTCAGCTCATATAAATTTGTAGGAGTTCCTAAGTTTTTGTGAAGCTGTTTTTCTTCATAACCCATATTTGATTCTTTTTATTCAATCTTTAGATTTTTTTTTTATATTTCTCATGAAATCATTAACTTCAGTTCGGTCCAGTTTAATTTTTAAGGAATCTATTACTTGGGGTAGCTTTTGTACCTCTTGTCCTAATTCTTTTTCCTCTCTAGCTCCCATTTCTTTTTCAAATTATTTCCTTTAGTACTATCACTTCATTTTTGGTTGCTTTTTTTTTTCCAGAGGCAATCAGAGTTAAATGACTTGCCCAGGGTCACACAACTAGTAAGGGTCTGAGGCCACATTTGGACTCAGGTCCTTCTGACTCCAGGGCTGGTGCTCTATCTTCTACATCACCTACATGCGCTTATTTATGATTCTTACAAGAATATAACTCTTGTTTAATTTCTTCTAGGAATTCTAATTGATCTGATGACCAAGATGAAATTTTCTTTGAGGTTTTACTTGTATTTTGGAATTTTTCTCTTCTCCTGCTTTGTATCTTGGGCATCCCTGGTGTCACAATACCTTTTGGGTTTTTGTGTATTCTTTCTTCTTTCCTTACTTTTCATTTTGGGACTCTGAGTTATGACCAAATTCTGGGAACTTCTAGTGGGACTGTTGTGGCCTTACATTGTCCTGACCCATCTTCTCTGGGGTCCTGCTATATTGAGTGGTATGTTCCTTAAGGACCATGGGGTGGTAGTTGTACTCATGCTAACAGCTCTAAATTTTCAGTAGATTTTATGTAGTTTGATCAAGGGGAGCTAGGTAGAGTAAGGACTACTTGAGTTCAAATCCAGCCTCATACACTAGTTGTGTGATCCTAGACAAGCCACTTACCCCTGTTTTCCTCTGTTTCCTCATCTATAAAATGATCTGGATAAGAAAATGGCAAACCACTTTAGTATCTTTACCAAGAATACTGTAAATGGGATCATGAAGGGTCAAATGTGACTAAACAACCACTATGTCACCTCCTACCCAAAAACAAACATAATTTCCTCAAGGACAGAGACTGCTTTGTCTGTATTTATCACCAGTGGTTTGTACCAAGTAGGCACTTAATGTTTGTTATATTGAAATAAATTCTTAGCTGTGACATGAGAATTACTCAAGATCTATTCTACTTAGGTGCTTTCATATTGCATGTTTTTTCTTCTACAAACTTTTCATGATCCCAGAGCCATAACTACAAATTTTTACACAAAATATGATTGGGGTTAGTGGCACAAAATACATACTTAAATGTTGAGTAGAGGAAGGGTGAGATTGACTGCCACAGGATAGCTCAAGCCACAACTAGGGAGTTTGTCATCTGAGAAAGAGCAGGACTGCTTGGGGAAGGAAATGTGTGTATCAACTGGTAGCTTCCTGTTTTGGCCAATAATTCTTATGAATTAGATGCTAAGCATGGGGCTAAAGAATTACAAGTGGTTCCAACATCCTCTGCATTTTGGAAAACCTTGATCAAAGTCCAACCCACCCTACCTTAATTATAGCTCTCCTTGATTCCTTTGCTCCCCTCTTTTAAAAAAAAATTAATTTTTAATTTATGGAATACAACAAGCATTCTTATAACGTAATATACTAGAAAAGATGATTGCACATGGAACTGCAAGTCTATTATAAACTTGCTATTTCTTTTAAATATATAACAAAGTTAACATGTAAATTTCTTTTTTCCCCTTTATTTCTTCTCTGCCTTCCCCACCCCACCCTAGAGATAGCTATCATTAAACTTTTCTTAACTACTCATCTGGACTTTTGGCTATCAGATATATCTTGTTCTTCAGCAACTGGGTCTCTCTTGTACTTGTCTGCCTATCTGGTCTCTGACCAGTTTTGTCTTAACCTGCAATTAACTATACATCCTTTGCTTTCTGCGTGTCTGTCTACCTTGTTTCTGACTCACTGTTTTTCCCCAGACTTTCAGTTTGGGCTCCCATATTCCTGTCTACCTACCCAGCCCATTAACTAGTTTAGATCCAACCTCAGCATATTCTGAGACCTTCAAGTCACAGATTCCTCTCCTGTCCCAGGACAGACATGTGACATGTGCATGTGAAAACAGTTCTTTGGTTTGCGGTTCTTCCTAGAACCTGTCTTTTGTGGTTTTGCCTTTTAATCTTATGGATGCCTTTGCTCAAAAGGAGCTGCCTGGTCTTTTACAACTCCTCCCCTCACTGGCCCGCCTCCTGTTTCTCTTTCCTAATATTCAGCACACTTTGATTTATTGCCGCTCAGCTACAATTATTGTGCCCTTAGAAGCCTTTCTTCTGTCTCTTTCATTTAGAGTTGGTCCCTTCAGTTTTATACTCATGAGTGTCTAGGGAACCTGTTCTTGACTGTGCGCCATATAGCATGTCCAATTCAGAAGAGCATCCATTCAATGATGGTACACTGGCTGTGTGCCAGGACCTCATTGCCTGTTAATGCAAAGTATGACTCAAGGATGACACTGATAGACTGTTCAAGGAAGTAGATATGATGTCAGTGGCAGATCCAAGTCTCAGGTTCATAAAGCAAGCTGACTTTGGCTATGTCTCTATAATCTTTTATCTTAACTGGGAGTGAGATGATTCATTTGTCTCATTCTCTAGCTGCTACTCTTTTCAAAGACATGCCAAAGTTTTCGTTAATTACTTCACTAGTTTGTCTATAAGATGAATGAACATATGAAAATGCATTCAGGAAGGTTTTCCTATGTGCCATGCGAGGCAGCTAGGTGGCTCCGTGGATAGAGCATTGGGCCTGAAGTCAGGAATACCTGAGTTCAAATTCAGCCTCATTATTAGCTGCATAGCCCTGGGCAAATCACTTACCCTCTGCTTGTCTTAATCTACTGGAGAAGGAAATGACAAACCTCTCTAGTATCTTAGCCAAGAAAGCCTCATGGACAATATTGGTGTGATACAATTCACAGGATCATAGAGTCAGACAGGTGCCATGCACTAAGTACTGGGAATCACTGCTGCCTTATTGCTAGTTGTCAACCCCAGTAAAGACCTAGGTTAGCACTGGGTATCGCACATTTCAAACATCAGCAATATACCAAATTGAATGGCAGGGGAGGGGTCAGTTCTTTCTCTCTTGACATCTCATTAAGGGCCGCTGAAGTATGACTGTCTCCCGACACAGTGTCTTGTCATCTATACATACAAAGTATTCAAATGTTAGGAAGTTAGGTCGGTCAATCCAGTCTGCTACCAACAGGAGGCCACAATCTGTGGATGCCTGGAGATATTTGCTATGCTGTCCTCTGTGGTGAAACGGTGAGAGCTTGGTGATTTTCTATGAAGCTTGAAGCTGACGTTGGAGAGACAATGAATTGCGATTTATAAGGGAAGCCAAGCTGCTTGAGAGAGGGACTGTTTTCTTTTTGGTCTTTGTATATATGGTGCCTAGCACAGTGCCTTGCATAAAATAGGCACTAAATTACCACATATTGAAATAAAGTTCAAGTATCATTTCCCCCCTTCAAATATCTTTAGGTTGAATTAGGATTATTGTCTTCTAGGTTTTGTTGTTCAGTCATTTCAGTCATGTCTGATTTTTCATGACCCTCTTTGGGTTTTTCTTGGCAAAGATACTGGAATGATTTGCCTTCTCCAGCTCATTTTAGAGATGAGGAAACTGAGGCAAACAGGGCTAAGTGATTTGCCCAGGGTCATACTGCTAGTAAGTGTGTGAGGCTGAACTTGAACTCAGATCTTCCTGACTCTCCCTCCTGGATCACTGACTTATCATGGCAGGGGGACTTGTGTAGCTCAATGAAACTATGAGCTATGTTGTAGAGTTACTCTAGATGGACAGGGCATAGTGGAAAGTTCTGACAAAAAGTGATCCACTGGAGAAAGAAATCACAAACCACTCCAGTATCTGGCAAGACAACCCCATAGATGGTAAAATGATAAAAGAGATGGCACTGGAAGATGAGACCCTCAGGTCAGAAGGGGTCCAATATATTACTAGGGAAGAACAAAGGACAAGTACAAGTAGCTCCAGAAAGAATGAAGCAGCTGGGTTGAAGCCAAAAGGAATCTCAGCTGTGGGTGTGTCTGGTGACAAAAGGAAAGTCCAATGCTATAAAGATCAATATTGCATAGGAACCAGGAATGTAAGACCTATGAACCAAGGTAAGCTGCATATGACCAAACAGGAAATGGAAAGATAAAATATCTTGGGTATCAGTAAATTTAAATGGATGTGAATGGGTGAATTTAATTCAGGTGATCATGACATATACTACTGTGGGCAAGAATCCCTTAGAAAAAATAGAGTAGCCCTCATAATCAATAAAAGGGGAGAAAAGCAATCCTTGGGTGTAATCTCAAAAATGACAAAATGATTTCTGTTCGAATCTAAAGCAAACCATTCAGCATCACAGTAATACAAGTCTAGGCTCCAGCCACTTTTGCTGAAGGAATCAAAGTTGTTCAGTTCTATGAAGATCTACACTATCTTCTAGGAATAACATCAAAATTCGCCATAGGGGATTAGAATAAGTAGGAGATCAAAAAATAACTGGAATAACAGGCAAGATTGGCCTTGGAATACAAAATGAAATGGGGCAGAGACTAATAGAGTTTGGTCAAGATAACTGGCTAGTCATAGCAAACACTCTTTTTCAATAACCCAAAAGGTGACTCTACTCATGCACATCACTAAATGGTCAACACAGAAATCAAATTGATTATATACATTGCAGTCAAAGGTGGAGAAACTCCATATAGTCAGCTAACGCAAGACCTGGAACTGACTGTGACTCAGATCATGTGCTTCTTATTGCAAAATTCAGACAAATTGAAAAAAGTAGGGAAAACCATCAGACTCTATAGATATGACATAAATAACATCCCTTATGAATCTGAAGTAGAAGTGATGAATAGATTTAAGGGATTAGATCTGGTAGATAGAAGAACTGAAAAACTATGAGTAGAGATTTGCAATATTGTACAGGACACAGCAACAAAAACACTACCCCCTCCTCCCCCAAAAATAAAAGAGCAAGAAAGCAAAATGCAGATCTGATGAAGCTTTACAAATAGCTGAGGAAGGAAGGAAAGAGAAAAGAAAGTGAAATGTAGATATCCTGAATGCAGAATTTCAGAGAATAGCAAGAAAGTTAAGAAGGTTTTCTTAAATGATAAATACAAAGAAATTGAAGAAAACAAGAGAATGGAAAAGACAAGAAATTTCTTCAAAAAAAATTAGAGATATTGAGAAAGTTTCATGAAAAAAAGGGCATGATAAAAAAGACAAAAATGGTAGGGACTCAACAAAGCAGAAGATATTAGGGAAAGTGTCAAGAATACACCAAAGATTTTAACATCACCAACAACCATAAGAACCACAATGGTGTGGTTACTGATCTAGAGTCAGATATCCTGTAGAATAAAGTCAAATGGGCCCTAGAAAGCACTGCTAACAATAAAGCTAGTGGAAGTGATGGAATTCCAGCTGAGCCATTTAAAATCCTAGAAGATGATTCTTTAAAGTGCTACACTCAATATGCCAGCAAATTTGGAAAACTCAACAGCGATCACTGGATTGGAAAAGATCAGTTTACATCCCAATACTAAAGAAGGGCAATGCCAAGAAAAGTTCACATTGCTGAACAATTGTGTTCATTTTATACACCAGCAAGGTTATGCTTAAGATTCTGCAAGCTAGACTTCAGCAATATGTGAACAGAGAATTATCAGAAGTGCAGGCTGGCTTTTGAAGAGGCAGAGGAACTAGTGACCAAATTGCCAACATTTACTGTATTGTGGAAAAATCAAGGAGTTTCCAGAAAGCTGTCTACTTATGCATCATTGGCTACACTAATGCTTTTGACTATGTGGATCACAGCAAAATATGGCAAGTGTTCAAAGAGATGAAAGTACTAGATCATCTTACTTGTCTCCTAAGGAACCTGTATGTAGGTCAAGAAGCAACCCTGCCCTCAATGAGATACAATCTAATGGGGGAGGATTCATAGAGGCAATGAAACTTCTTCATGTGATATACCTAGTGAGAATCCAGGCTTTCCTGTGGAATAAATCCCCCTCCTCCAACCTTTCATTACATTAAGATCATTATGTAGGGTATTTTGGGTTAACTACTGCTATATTTAACTTCTCATGAGACAGACTCTAGAGATGGTCTCCCTCTCTTGGGTCCTCAATCCTAGACTATTAAGCAGGAAAGGGGGAACTTTTGGAGTCAGTCATCCTCCTCCCATCTTGACAGAAGTGCTTCTCAAGCTGGGTCAGTTTTGGTATACTTTCCTGACCTTCAAGAAAGTACCAAGTGGCAGATTCCTTCCAGCCTAATGATCTGTAACCTCTCCACATGGGCTACCATCTGGTTCATTTATAACTGGTAGACTGTCCACTTTTAAATTCTATTTCTCTGTCTCAAGAATCAATAAGATTCCATTCAACAGTTATTTATTAAGTGAGTAATACATGCAAAGACAAATGTATGTAAGGCTTCAGGGAGCTGACATTCTACTGGGAGGGCTACTACATTAAATAAAGTACAAAGAAACTGAAGAGGAAGAGTGAACTTCCTTTTTTCAAATTTTCTTTTGCTTCTCTCCTCCTGGTCACCAATGAGTCAAATTAAATCCCCTGAGAGGAGCAGGTTCACTGTGATGTGCCATCTTTGCAGGGTCTCAGTCATTCTTCAAGGTAATTTATAGACTGGCAGACTGACGGATATTTTGGCTATTGGGTAGAAGGAGGTTCTCCACTGGATCACTCTCACCTGCATCAAGATTTTGTGGCAGTATTCTGTTCTTTAGTTGGAGTTTCTGCTTGTTCCTCTCCGGGCTCCTCTCACTTGGGTCCATAGCTAGATAATAAACTTCCTTCACCTATCTCTCAGCTGAAAATATTGAGACACTATTAATAATAGCTAAAATCTATATGGTACTTACTGTGTGCCAGGCACTTTACAAATATCACAACAATCCTGAAAGATAGGTGATATTCTCTTTATGGATAAGGAAACTGAGGCAGACAGAGATTAAGTGACTTGACCACAATCACACAGCTATTAAGTGTGTGAGATTAAATCTGAACTCAGGTTTCCCTATTTCTGGGCTGGGTATTCTATCCACTGCATCATCTAGCTGACAGGGGATATATTTCTTAGTTATCAAACCCTTTAGCTTCTTAAAAGTAGAGATTGTTTTTCTTTCTCTTTTCTTTCTTTGTATTTCCTATGCCTGGCAATTAGTGAGCACTTAATATGAGGGGCCAGGTGTTGGCAATCCCAGGAATTATTCACTCCACCTAACACCGGGAGGTCCTTGGAGTAAATGCCAAGTTCTCAATAGTTCTCAGAGGGCTGCTATCTTTCTCTCCCAGTTCTTCCCATTTTGCTGGCAGCAGTGCTTGCCTCATTGTGGTGCCTCAGGTGGTGTGGGTCAGTATGGATTTATCTAGAGTCTCATCTCAAGTGTCAATCAACTAGGAAATTCCAACCTTCTCCTTGTTCTGCTATATTTCAGTGAACCCTAATCTCAAGGAACGTAACACAGAAGCATTTCTTAGATATAAACTGTTTTTACTGATGATAATTAAAAGGAATTCAATCAAAATATATTCAAAAGAGCTAGCATATGGGCTTCACACTCACCATCTCTCCTAAAGTTAGATCACCCATAACCAATCTATATGTTAATTCCCAAACTCAGGAGTTTCCAAACACAATGCGGATCATCCAGTCACACAAGGAGCAACTAGAGTTCCAAAAGTTGAATTTAACAAATGTCCCCAAAGTTTTCCCACTTATGACCCAACTCTCACATCGGATTTCTTACTCAACCTCCCCAAGTGCCCCAATCAAGTCAATTTAGGAACTCAGGAACTCAGGCATCTCAATGAGTCTCTGACTCTTCCTCCAGGCTCCCCACCAAAAATTGAATTCAGACCTGATTTCTCCAGTAGCTGATTTTCTTCCATGGCCACTCCACGCTGGGCACAACTCTAACCCCTCCTATCTTTACCCTGCCCCACCACTCCCACCACCACCAGCTCAGACACTCAGCTTTATCTTTGCAGTCTGAACACAGGAAAGTGAGGACTGGGTCAGAACAGGCTCTCTCCTGACCCTGATGGAGGGCTTTCCTTCTCTTTCTTCTCTGTCCTTGAAAAAGCCTTCACATTAGGAGGACCTTATTTTCTTTCTCCATCTTTCACTTCATCTCCTCTAGTAACCTCTATGAGTTTATAGATTGCTGCCAATTCTAGCACTTCTTTGAGTAATACGTTTTCAAAATTTCATCATCCATTAGAATGAATATCGGCTAGGAAGCCATACACTGAAACATTCTTCTCACATTAAACCCTGACTACCACAGAAATCCTGTAGTTGCTGGTGGGAAACCCTGGGTGTGTAGGTGAAAAAGTCTATTTCCACCAATCTCAGAACTTCAGTGGCCATCTTGTCCAACTTGTACATGAGAAGTGAGCACCTAGCCTACCTGGAATACCTACAATGAGGGGGAGCCCACTACCTCCAGAGGCAGCTTATTCTCTTTTGGGGTAGTTCTAATTGTGAGAAATTTTTTTCTAACATCAAATCTAAATTCCACTTTGGGAGCACTCTGAATATTAAGAACTTTTCCTAATCGTCAAACCTAATGGAGTCTCCTTTTTCAGCATCAACCCATTCTTTATGGTTCCATATAGAATGAGAATGGAATCCCTCCTCCATGTCATAGACTCTCAAAACCCTGAAGGCAAATAGCATGTCAACAATAAGCATTTTAATTGCCCACTATGTGAAAGGCAATATAAACTAGCGATAGCTGGAAATATTAAGTACCAGATAAAACATGGTTTCTGTCATCAAGGGTATTTTCTGTAATGTATATACAGCATTTATAAAGATTAGTAAGTACAATATAATTTGAGGAGCAGCAGAGCACTAAAAAAGAAAGGGATCAGAAAGGCTTCCTATAGAAAATGGAACTTTAGTTGAGGTTGGCATGAAGATAAATCATCCAAGAGGCAGAGGTCAGAAGGTAGTGCATTCCAGAAATATGGGGCAGAGGCGTTATGGAGGACATGAAATGTTGACTTTGGGGAACAGTAGATTAATTTGCTGCAGTTTATAGAGAATAAAGGGGCGTAATGAGACATGTTTAGAAAAGTAGACTGGAGCCAGATTGCTAAGGACTCAGTGCCAAAATGGGGAGTTTATATTGTAACCTATAGGCAATAGGCATCCAGCAATAATTCTTGAGCATGGGAAGGACATAATCAGACTTCTCTTTAAGAAAATTATTTTGGCAATTCTTTTTAAAAGAGGAGAGACTGGAAGCTGGAAGACCATTAGGATGCTATTGTAATGATTCAGGAGGGAAAAAGGGATAGGTTTAGAGATGATGTAGAGTTAGATGTGTCGAGACTTGGAATTATGGAAGTGAGGAAGGATGAAGAGTTGAGGGTGTCAGTCATGTCTCAGTAGATTAATGGTCAAAGGATATGAACATTAAGCTCTCAAACGAAGAAATATAACCTACCAATAACCACATGGGGAAAAAAACTATATCACTAAAGTAAGAGTAACACAGATTTGAAAAACTGTCAATGTTCTACTTCGCACCCATCAGATCTACTAATGGAACTGTAAGTTGGTCCAACCATTATGGAAAACAATGCAGAATTATACACAGTCACTAAACTGTATATACTCTTTATCTCAATAATAGCACTACTAGGCATATGTCCAGTGGAAATTAAAAGCAAAGGGAAAGCACTCCTAAGTACAAAATATTTATATTTATATTTCACTGTAAGAAAGAACTGGAAACAGTGTCAGTTGGGAATTATATGAACACATTAGGATATGCAATTGTAATGGGCTATTATTGTATCATATGAATTGAAGAATATGATGGATTTAGAGAAAATTGACAAGTTTTATATGATTTGATGGAGAATAAAACGAACATAAACAATTTATGCAACAATGTAAACAAAAATGTCTTCAAAAGGCTAGGGAACCCTAAACAATGTGATGACAAATCATGGCTTCAGAAGTCTAATGACCAAGCATATTTCCCACCTCTTGGCAGAGAAGTGATAGACTGGAAGTACAAAATGAGATATACATTTTCATATATGGTCATTGCGTATACTTATTTTACTTGACTATGTTTTTATTAAAAGGAAGGATGGCTATTTAAAAGAGTCAATTGAGTTAGTGAGTAGACTCCAACCTACCTTCCCAGAAAAAAAGAGGAAAAGAAGGGAGAGTTGATCAAACACCTTTTTTAAAAAATGAAAAAAAGAGAAGTTGATTCAGAAAAGGACACAGAGAAGTAGGACAGTTGTGCTACCATTTTAAATTTAATATAAAGTTTAAAAGAAACTGTATATGATAGAAACTCACCATTCCATATGCAATCTTCTTTCCTGTTCTTTGAATATTGAAACATTTGGTGTGAATAAGGTGCTCAGGGAGGACTAGCACCTCTGATATGAGGACTTGCCAAACCCTCTTCAGGGTTGCTCATCCACCTTTGGTGTCTCCATGACCTGGGATGCAATGGATGACCTTGGCATCTTCAATATCTGACCAAGTACTAAACGATCTACAGTGCCTGCTTTAGCTATCTTCAGGGCCATTGAAACAAATCATTCTCACCCACCCATTCTTCTGGGGAAGGCTTCACATCCTTGGGGTAGATATCTCCCTAAATTACCAATGGGTTTGAGGCTTGTTGGTTATCCTGAAACTGGTTTAGCTCGTCTGCCTCAAAGGTTTTACCAGTTTGTGGCCACTGAGCATACTACAACATTTTTGGAGCCACAGGTGAGAGTTGAATGCCATGTTGCCTTGACATTTATCCTGCCACTGGATTTCCCTCACTCAGCAAGAGAGTGAGACTGATGACTGTGCAATTCTGCCTCACTTTAATCCAATTCATGCAAGTGTCAAGACATCACCCTGTGATGTCATTGATCTTCTTTGAAAATGAAGGATGAACAACACCAATATTGAAATATTTGTTGACATTTATTGGGGTTATAATTAAAAAGAAAAAAGTTTAAGAATCAAGGTTACGCCTACTAAACCTTTTCTTCTCCTAGCTAAACACCCCCAGTTTTTCCAATCAGTTCTTTAAAGGTCATTCTACATTGTCTTTGTCTTTCTCTGTACATTTTTGTTCTGAGAACTTGTATGAGAATTTTGAGATACCTTTTAAGACAAGTAGAGGTGTGAACTTTATGTTTGACTCTCTCTCCACTATGCCAAGCTATCTCTCTGCCTTGAAATATTCTTATGAGAAAAATTTCCAGGACAAATAGATACAATGAATTTTTCCGTATTAAGAGTATTCAAGGTCTATAATCTACACTAAAGTGACTGATGGATTCAAGATAGGGAAATAGGTCCATTGTCTTCCCTTTGTTCACATTTCTAATTCTTCTCTGAATATGTTGAGGGGTAATGGTGAAATTATTGTGTTTTTAAATAATCTGAGTGATGGATCACAAAGTGAATTAGTGAGAGGGAACTATTCAGGTTGGTGCAATACAAGCTTGGTTTGTTGGTTAACACAAAAGTGCTATTAATGAAAACGGAATAGAAGAATGAAACCTTGTTAATAAGTGCCAATTATTTTTTTGCTACAATTTGTTGTTGTATAGCACTTAAAATGCTGTAACTTAAAACAAAAAACTAATTAAGAGATTCTACTTATTTACCCCTGCTGTCCTTTCCCGGTTTGACAATGTCAGAATCTCTTAACAAACATTGCTGTAGCACTGGAAGATTTGCGAAATGCTTTAAATATGTTTGTGATCTCAAGGGGAAAAAAGTGAAAAAAAATTCCAAAGCTCTCATGATAAAAAATGCTATCCACCTCCAGAGAGAGAATTGATAAACTCTAAGTAACTACAGACTGAAACACATTTTTTCACTTTTATTTTTCTTGACTGGTTTTGTTTTATTTTGATTTGTTTTGCAAGATAGTTAATATGGAAATATGTTAAACATGACTTCACATGTATAACGGATTTTATATTGTTGATGGGTGGGGAGGGGCTGGAAGAAGGGAGAGAATTTGGAACTGAATTTTTTTTTAAACTAATGTTAACAAAAATAGAATTTGTTATCTAATCTTAGTACAAGGGTCACCACCTCTGTTTTACAGAGTAGCAAACAGACTGGGAGACGTTCAATAACTTGTCACACAGCTAGTAAGTAACACAATCAAGACTTGAATCCAAGTCCTGTGATTCCAGATATAATGCTCTAGAGTAAACAGTTTCATTTGTTGCTGCCATGTATATCAGAAAGATGATAATCAAAAGCAGCTACTTTCCAAGTGCATCTGTGTGGGCTGTTATCTTTCTGGCTTTTGCATTTTCATTTATTGCTTGATTTTGCAGACAAGTAACATGCTTACATACACAGTATTATGATCCAAATTGGAAGGGCTTTTCTCGATCCTCTGCTTTCTGGACCTCCTTATAGCATTGGACCTTTTCAATAACCTCCTTAATATCCTTTCCTCTCTGGTTTTTCCTGATGCTGCTTTCTCTGGGGTTTTTTCTTACTTTCCTGACCATGCCTTAGTCTCCTTTGCTAGCACATCATCGACATCCAACCACCCAAATTGTGAGCATCCCCCCAAATCTGTCCTGAACCCTCTTCCATTTTCCCTCCACACTTGGTGACTTCATCCGGTCACATGGATTGAATTATCATCTCTGTGCTGATGGTTAATAGATCTATTTTTCCAGTCCAAGTATCTCTCCTGAACTTTAGTCACATATCACAAACTGCCTTTTAGACATTTCAGACTGGATGTCCTATAAGCACATTAAACCCAACATGTCCAAAATAGAACTCCTTATCCTTTCCTTCAAATCCCATCCCTTGTGTATGCTTCCTTTTTCTGTCAAGGATACCATTGTCTTTTGAGTTATTCAGATTTGCAACCTGAGTATCATCCATTCTCAACTCCTCACTCTCACTCACCTCACTCACCTCACGTATCCAAACAGTAGCCACAACTTGTTTCTTCCTCCCAAACATCTGTTGAATCTCTTTTCTTTTCTCCACTCAAAGTCACAACTGTAGTTCAGGTCCTGATCACCTTGGTGCTTTAGGAGCAGTAGCCTCCTAAACTGGTCCCCCAGCCTCAAGTCTCTATCCTCCACACAGCTGCCAAAGTACTTCTCCTAAAACATAGATATGACCTTGCCATTCTCCTACTCTCTGAACTCCAGTTGCTCCCTAATACTTCCCAAAGACTTGAATTAAACTTAACTGTGTAACCTTGAGCAAGACACTTAACCTTTGTTGCCTCAGTTTCCACAAATGTAAAATGGGGATAATAATAGCATCTTCCTTCCAGGGTTGTTGTGAGGCTCAAATTAGATAATGTTTGTAAAGGGCTTAGCACAGTGCCTGGAACATAGTAGATGGCATATAAACTGTAGCTTTTATTATTAGATGAAAACTGATATCAAATGCTAATATAAAACCTGTCTCTCTGAATTCCCTTTAAGCCTCAAATTCCATAAGCTTCAACATGACAGCTGGATCACTGTTTTATTTGAACCCAAAGTAAAATTAATTTTCTCTAAAAAATTTCTAACACAGCCTTATTTTAGGCATTTTAAAAATTGGTATGTGCATTTGTACAATGATTATATTTTCATAATTTCATAATTGCATTTTGTCTTCTGTTTTAGTAGCATTAAGCTGCTTATGTTGGGCCTGGAATGAAGGATTCAGCTGTCTCTGCATCTAGAATGTACTTACAGAGTAGATGTTCACCATGGTCCTAAAGCTGTCAGAAGCTGCTACCATTCATCCTAATTACATGGCCTTTCCAGATGTGAAAGAGCCAGGTGAAGCTGTAAACCATTTCCTGTGTACAAATAACCTTCTCAAGCACAATCCAACATGACTGAAAGCAGCGCTTTTCAGAACTGTTGAGAGCACATGCCTTGTTATATAGCCTTTGGCCACACTCTGAAAATACATTTCTAAATACAAATGTACTCCTTACTTACCCTTACCCCAAATCTCCCAAATCTCATTCTATTCTTTGACTTAAATTTTCAGTGTGTTTAATGCTGCCCAAAACAATATGAAAGGTTTTGGAGCCACTAAAAATATACTGGAACTGGTTTGGGATTTTGCTTTTCATTTTTACTTTGTTGTCTTTTTAAAAAAAACATTGTGTCAATTTATTTCCACCCAACATGCACTCAGAGATAGAGTGGTTAGAGTGGTACAGTAGTGGGAAAGGGAAGAGAGAGAGAGAGAGAGAGAGAGAGAGAGAGAGAGAGAGAGAGAGAGCTGGCTAAACCTCAGAGCTGGCTCTGAGGTTTAGTGTCTCTGTGATATTTAACCTCCTTCTCTGAGCCTCCATTTCCCTGTCTGCAAAAGGGAATTGTAATATCTCTAATATCTAATATCTCTAGTAGTAACCTAGAAGAATTGCTGAAAAGATCAAATGGATCATGCATGTAAAACACTTTGTAGATCTCAAAGTTTTACTTACATTTAATATCTATGCTATATAATAGAATATTGAAACTCTATAATGCTGTTTTGACAGCTAGGTGGTGCAGGGGAGAGAGAGCACCTGGCTTGGAGTCAGGAAGACAAGCCCAATTTCTACCTCTGATACTTAACTAGTTGTGTAACTTTGAGCAAGACACTTAATCTCTGTTGCCCAAAGTTTCTACAGAGTTGAAGTCGTCTTCCCGACTCCAGACCAGGGTTCTATCCACTGCACCACATAGTTGCCTCCCAACATAAAAGGCTCTTCTTGTTTATTTGAGATTTATCAGAGAGGCAGAAAAGAAATTCAACATATTCTATATCAAAAGTAGAAATAGGCTATCAACAGAGAAGTATTCACTGTTTACCCATTTCCCAAGGAAAGCCTATTCAGGTCTCATCAGTGAGTGAGTACTGCTTTGGAAAAGTTGTCTTTGGGATCACCTACAAAAGGGAAGTCAGAAGACCCTGTGTCTGATTAGAATTTGGAGAAGCAATCTAGAATCCATCTAGGAATAGAAAATGAACCATTGTACCAAGAAATGTTCCTAACTTAAGAAAGAACACTGCTAAGGCTGAGCATTCCATCTGACCACTTTTAACAAGTCGCCCAGCTATTAAAGTTAAAGTCAACTGAATTTAGTTTTTGGTTCCTCCAGTTAGAGTCCTTGGTAAGGCCAGTGAACTTTCTAGTTCATGTTTTTTGCAATCTTTCCTAGCCTCGAGATGTGGCCCCAACTACAATAATTCCTTGGAGAACTAGTTTGATTTTAGTAAGGATTACCAGCAAAGCAGATTATTAGTTAAGAAGCTATTCGAGGCTAATCTTCTGAATCCAATCCATTACCTTCCCCCCGCAAGCTGCTAAAGTCAGGTTCTGCTTTTGCACTGAGAAGGAAGTTGAAGTTGCTCCTTCAGCTACAGGATATCTTTGACCACATCTGACTTTGCAACAACGTAAAGACCTTGGTTGCCCTTGGTTAAGTGCACTGCGCCAGCTGCTGCTACAAAGAGCTTTCATTGCTTTGTCGTTATTGTTGTTTTCCAAGGATTGTCGTCATGTAGGGATCCCATGGGGTTCAGAAAAACTATTATAACCTTTTATATTCAAATAATTAAATAATGGAAACACAATCCCCTTTTGAAAGAATAGGAAAGTTGTTATTTTTTTCAATCTGCTCACCACAGGAAAGGTATTCAAGATGTGACCTGAGCTTTGTTGGGGAAGGGTAAGCCAGTGATGAAGATCCAGAACAGAAGTGACATTAACAGAATGTAAGCATGAGGAAAGGGATGCGGAAAATTATAAAAGAAAAGCAACTTTGTGTACTGCAAATGAGGAGGAAGCAAATTAAGTAGCAAACTGTTTTCAGAATTCACTGTTCACAGATTAATAGCAAATAACCCACAATAGATCTAGACAAACCAGGAGAGGTAAAAAGGCTGCCCGTTTGAATGGCCTCATTTGGGAAGGGAACACAATCCTTGAGCAGCCTCAGGAAAGATTTTAAAGTTTAAATAAAGCCAGCTGTCAAAGGGAACTGTACTGTAGTGTAGTGTAATGTTAAAAATAATGAAAATGAGGATGCTCTAGGGCTTTCAGTCAATTCATTGGGCACCTTGGAAATGTGAAGCAGGAACCAGAATGAAATAGGGAAAAAAATTGCAAGTAACTGAATAAAACTTGTGTACATAAGATATGAAACTTCAAAACTATGTTCCTGGTAAAACTTTTCTAAATTCCTAAAATCCAAAGAATTTCAGTGAATTCAAAATGAAAATCCTTAGCATATTCATGTAAAGGAAATACCCTCAAAACTAAATGAAGTTGACAGTCAAGAAATATTTGTTAAGCACCTATTATGCTAGGCATGTTGTGCTAAGTGCTAGAGATATAAATATGAAAGACATTCTCTACCCTAAGGAAATCACAGTCTAATGGGGGAAGACACACCAAAGAGAGCTGAAAAGGTAGGAAGGAAGAGGGGAGGTACGCGGCACAGGATGGAGAAGTCAAAAGAAGTCCAAAATGAGTGCAGCCAACAGGAAAATGAGATGTCAGAGATCTCATTTATCCTCACACTAGTGGAAGACACACACATAAAGACAACTGAATAGTGAGCTAAACCTTTCTTGTTTGAGCAGATGAAGTCTTCCTACCAGACATGTTCACCTTAGCTAAGTTTGAAATTCTGTCAGGGCAGGAAATAAAGTCGACGGAATTTGGAATTTTTGTTGCATGGAACACTTTCCTGGAGGTGATCCAAATGACAGTGAAAAGAGTTAAAGTGGACCAAAGATGGCTCCAGGATTTTACCAAACACTAGAAGGGATTTAAATGAAGGATAATAGATGGAAAACAAAATTCATGCACTGGTAACCACAAAATAGTAAAAGAACTAGAGAAAAGCCTCCATTAATTTGGGCAGATCTTCTCCTGAGGATTTATGGAAAGAGATAGACAAGAATAACAGAATTGAGAGATGGCATGGATAGGTGGCAATCTGCATTACTGGATGAAAGGATCAAGAGTACGTGGGCTGTTGTGTAATTAAAATGAGCAAACTAGGCTCCAAAAAAGAGATGAATGAATGAAGGGTTTGTTAAACTGACTATTTGTAAGGCACTGAGTTAAGTACTAGACTGAGATACAAACAAAAACAAGAAAGTCTTTGCTTTTAAGGAACTCACATTCTAATACGGTGAGTTTTGGCTGAGATGAGATAAGAAAATGTACCTCCTCCCCTTTTTTCTTTGTCTTTTGTCCTTAACATAAATTTCCTTTTTTATTATGAACTTAAATATCAACAAACATGAACATTTCAATATACAAAAATCACAAAGAGGAGTGTATGTGAAATTATAAACTTCTATTACAGACTATTTTTTAAAGTGTACTGAAGCAACTTGCTAAAAAATGTTTAACAATCGGCTCTCTGCCCCCCATCTCAAGACACACTTTTAAGTCTGATCTACATTATCAACTTTTTAAAAAATTTATTATCTTACTAGATGATTCAAGTTTGATCAAGATGTCCATTTCTGAGTTATAAATACTTACCCTAAAAATTTAACAATCAGCCTTTACAAAGTCTGTTGCACTGGCTCCACATATCCCCAAGTGTATGTACATTAAATTTAACATAATTGTAGTGTAGTCCCAAAGATTACAACCTTAAGCCCACGTACTGATTAGACAGATTTAAAAGCCTCTCCCTCCAAGTTTATGTGTGTGTTCATCCTTCACTTCCAGAGAAGACCATGTCATCAGAGAAATAATGACATAACTTGCACTTGATTTTGTTTTGAGTGAGGGAGGGCTGTGCTGGTCACCAGCCTCACTTCTCCTCTAGAGCCATCTGAATCCAGTGACCATCAGGATGACTGGAGATGATCCAGGATGAGGCAATTGGGGTTAAGTGATTTGCCCAAGGTCACACAGCTAGTGAGTGTCAAGTGTCTGAGGTGAGATTTGAACTCAGCTCCTCCTGACTCCTGCACTGGTGCTCCATCCAGTGCACCACCTAGCTCCAAGATTATAACCATGTAGGTGATGCAGTGGATAGAGTACCAGGCTTGGAGTCAGGAAGACTCATCTTCCTGAGTTCAAATGTGGCCTCAGACACTTACTAGCTTTGTGACCCTGGACAAGTCACTTAACCCTGATTGCCTTAGTTCTTCATCTGTAAAATGAGTTAGAGGAGACAGCAAACCACTCCAGTATCTTTGCCAAGAAAACCCCAGACGGAGTCACGAAGAGTTGGACATGAATGAACAACAAAAACAAAATGCACAGTGACTCTGACTTTGGAAACATAGGAACGGTCCATGGGAGTGCCGAATGAAGATTCTCTAGCAGTGGGCTAAGGCTTGGAATCCTGGTCCTGCGCTAAGAAAAGTCGCTCTCTCTGGGTGGCTCCCTGAGTTGTCCCATGCCTTCATGCTGTTAGCAAAGGAACGTAAGGAAATGAAAAGGACAAGATCCCCCGCAGGTGTTTACAAGAAATAAGATGAGGTCAGTCAGATGCTGTCTTTAAAGGAAGGCAGGCGGGTCGTGATAAGAACCATCATTTCTTCCACTTCTGTTTTCTCCTCAGTGCTCCAGCCACCCGAGTGATCCATCAAGGTTAAAACATAACAAAGCAAAAAAACCGTATTCCTTGCCATTTGTCCCTTTAACCTTCATCTCTTCAAGTCTTTTTTGGAGGCTCACAATTGAGTTAGGGAACTGCCACTGGCCGTGTGGTGAAGATGCTGCTGCCGTCATGGTACCTCAGTCCTCGTATTGTGCGCTCTCTCTCTTCTCCTTCTCAAGACAAGTTTCAAATGCCCGCTACAAGGGGAAAATCCCTCCCTTCAGTCCTGATCTTGTATTACGCTTCTTCTCTTCTGAGCATAAGAAACACAGCTCCCCAGGTCTTCAGTGGCCTAGGCTCCCTTACAAGGCAGCCATACTAGGTCTTACTGGAAGCACTGTCACAGGAGCAAAACTACCCTGCTTGTCTGGGCTCCCTTCTGAATTTCCCTCTCTTCTCAATCTTACAAGCAGCTAGAAAGAAACAATTCCAGTACTGTGGAAATACAATCAGGATAACCCAAGATCTAGCAGCTTCTACATTAAGGGATCGAAGGGCGTGGAATAGGATATTCCAGAAGGCAAAGGAACTAGGACTGAAACCAAGAATCACCTACCCAGCTAAACTGAGTATAATACTTCAAGGGAAAATATGGTCTTTCAATGAAACAGAGGACTTTCAATCATTCTTGATGAAAAAACCAGAGCTGAAAAGAAAATTTGACTTTCAAACACAAGAATGAGAAGAAGCATGAAAAAGTAAACAGCAAAGAGAAGTCTTAAGGGACTTACCATGAGTGAACTGTTTACATTCCTACATGGAAAGACAATATTTGTAACTCTTAAAACTTTTCAGTATCTGGGTAGTTGGTGGGACCACACATACACATGTACACGCATGCACACACATACACACATGCACACACATACAGAGATAGAGAGCACAGATTGAACTGAATAGGATGGGACCATACCTTAAAAGAAACTAGGGTAAATGGTGAGAGAGAAATGTAGGGGGAGGGAAAGGGAAGGGGGTAACTATATGTCATTTAAGAGGCAGGTAGTTTTTCTTAGTGGAGGGAAAAAGAGGAGAGCTGAGAAAAAAACAAAACAAAACAAAAACAAGAAGTTTACCCTCATCACATTTGACTAAACGAAGGAGTGAAATGCACACTCATTTTGGTATGAAAACCTATCTTACAGTATAAGAAAGTGGGGGAGAAAGAGATATTGCAAGGGGGGGATGATGGAAGGGAGGGCAAAGGGAGGAGGGAGCAATTTGAAATCAACACTTGGGGAGGGACAGGATCAAAAGACAGAAGAGAAACAATGAGGGGCAGGTTAGGAGGGATGGTAATCCAGTTAGTCTTACACAACACGACTATCAGGGAGGTCATTGGCAAAACTACACAGATATGGCCTATATTGAATTGCCTGCTATCCCAAAGGGAATGGGTGGGGAGGGAGGGATGAGGAGAATTTGGAACTCAAAGTTTTAGGAACAACTGTTTAGTATTGTTGTTGCAACTAGGAAAGAAGACATACAGTTAAGGAGGAATAGAAAGTCATCTGGCCCTACAGGAGAAAAGAGAAGATGGAGACAAGAGAAGGGAGAGATGACAGAAGAGAGGGCAGATTGGAGATAGGGAAAATTAGATTGCTTGGGGTATTGGGGTGGGGGGAGGGGATAAAAGGGGAGAAAATTTGGAACCCAAAAATTTGTGAAGATGAATGTAAAAAATTTAAATAAATAAAAAAATAAAAAATAAAAATAAAGATATGTTTCTCTCTAGAAAATCTTTGGTGAAAATCTACCTTTTCTTATATTTTTCATTAAATGTGAGTTTGATGAATGTAGAGTTCATTCTCATAAAGATTTTTTAATAGTATAGAGAAAGTAGTAGATGTATGAGTCAGTAATTGCTAGTGTCACTTTTATATATTTCTTTGTTTACTTATTTGTGGAAAATGTAAGAAGTATTACCTATTTTATCTTCAGTTCTTTTGGATCTTTTTCTCTTTGGTAGATAAACTGAAAATCAATCCCTCAAAGCTTATTCAATTGTGTCACCTCCAACACAGATTTCTTCTCTGGTGAAATTCAGCTTCTCTGACTTAATCTTCTTAAGTGGCATTTTCTTTTCTAAAAACCAAACAAAAAAGCAGAATCCTTAAAGTAATACAGATTAAATGTGGTGGTTCCACTATCATTTCAGATGAGACTAAGCCACTATAGAAAACCAGTAGATCTGTTCCATATCACACATAATTTCTTTGTTCCTTTCAATTTTGTCTACAATCGCTTGCAGGATCATCTGGCTTAACTAGGTCTCCCAATAATCTCTGCATAGACTCCTTTCCCCTTTAACTGCTTTTTGCTATCCTATTAAACAGTGTGCTCAACCTCCTGTTTACTTTTTCCATAGTACTGTGAAAATGAGACCAGGCCCTAATCATGTATTCTTTTTGGCTGTCATTTTCTTTTTGGTAAGTACACCAAATGTTTCCTGATTGAGACAGTTTCTGAATTTTCATCTTCCTTTTGGGGTGACTACTTTACATAAACTGAATTTCTCTAAGAATTTTAAGAGTCAAAATCTATTTTTTGGTTTATTCCATTTTTCGGACTAGACAGCCTGCATATATAAATCAGGTTGTGCTACTATAACTTTTAAAATAATATTCCCCCAATTACATGTAAAAACAATTTTTTAAAATTAAAAAAAAAAATTTTGAGTTCTAAATTCTCCCTCTTTCCTTTCCCTGCCTCCTCCCTGATACAATAAGTAATCTGATATAGATTATGCAAGTACAACCATATAAAATATATTTCCATATTAGTGATTTGTGGAAGAAAAGTCAAACTAAAAAAAGAAAAAAAGGAAGAAAGAAAAAAGTAAAAAATATCATGTTTCGATCTGTATTTAGACTCCATTAGTTCTTTCTCTGGAGGTAGATAGCATTTTTCATAATGAGACCTTTGGAACTGTCTTGAATCATTACATTGCTGAGACTAGTTAATTCATTTGGTTGTTCATCATACAATATTGCTGTGACCATATACAACATTCTCCTGATTCTACTCACTTTCCTCAGCATCAGTTCATGTAAATCTTTTTTTTAATTTATTTAACTTTTTACATTCATTTTCACAAAATTTTGGGTTCCAAATTTTCTCCCCTTTTATCCCCTCCCCCACCACAATACACCGAGCAATCTAATTTTCCCTATCTCCAGTCTGCCCTCTCTTCTGTCATCCCTCCCTTCTCTTGTCCCCATCTTCTCTTTTGTCCTGTAGGGCCAGATGACTTTCTATTCCTCATTAACTGTATGTCTTATTTCCTAGTAGCAACAACAATACTAAACAGTTGTTCCTAAAACTTGAGTTTCAAATTCTCCCCATCCCTCCCTCCCCACCCATTCCCTTTGGGAAGGCAGGCAATTCAATATAGGCCCTATCTGTATAGTTTTGCAAATGACTTCCATAATAGTCGTGTTGTGTAAGACTAACTGAATTACCCTCCATTCTATCCTGCCCCTCATTGTTTCTCTTCTGTCTTTTGATCCTGTCCCTCCCTGAGTGTTGACTTCAAATTGCTCCCTCCTCCCATTGCCCTCCCTTCCATCATCCCCCCCCTTGCTTATCTCCTTCTCCCCCACTTTCCTGTACCGTAAGATAGGTTTTCATACCAAAATGAGTGTGCATTTTATTCCTTCCTTTAGTCAAATGTGATGAGGGTAAACTTCTTGGTTTTTTTCTCAGCTCTCCTTTTTTTCCCTCCACTAAAAAGTCTCCTGCTTGCCTCTTAAATGACATATAATTTACCTCATTCCATTTTACCCTCTTTCCTCCCACTACCTTTCTCTCTCACCATTTACCTTAATTTCTTTTCAGCTATGGTCCCATCCTATTCAATTCACTCTGTGCTCTCTGTCTCTGTATGTGCGTGCATGTGTGTATGTGTGTGTGCATGTACGTGTGTACGTGTGTGTGTGTGATCCCACCAACTACCCAGATACTGAAAAGTTTTTAGAGTTACAAATATTGTCTTTCCATGTAGGAATGTAAACAGTTCACTTCTGGTGAGTCCCTTAAGACTTCTCTTTGCTGTTTACTTTGTCATGCTTCTTCTCATTCTTGTGTTTGAAAGTCAAATTTTCTTTTCAGCTCTGGTCTTTTCATTAAGAATGATTGAAAGTCCTCTGTTTCATTGAAAGACCATATTTTCCCTTGAAATATTATACTCAGTTTTGCTGGGTAGGTGATTCTTGGTTTGAGTCCTCGTTCCTTTGACTTCTGGAATATCCTATTCCACACCCTTCGATCCCTTAATGTAGAAGCTGCTAGATCTTGAGTTATCCTGATTGTATTTCCATAATACTGGAATTGTTTCTTTCTAGCTCCTTGCAAGATTTTCTCCTTGACCTGGGAGTTCTGGAATTTGGCCACAATATTCCTAGGAGTTTCTCTTTTTGGATCTCTTTCAGGTGGTGATCGATGGATTCTTTCAATACTTATTTTGCCCTCTGGTTCTAGAATGTCAGGGCAGTTTTCCTCGATAATTTCATGGAAGATGATGTCTAGGCTCTTTTTTTGATCATGACTTTCAGGTAGTCCCATAATTTTTAAATTGTCTCTCCTGGATCTATTTTCCAGGTCAGTTGTTTTTCCCATGAGATACTTCACATTCTCTTCCATTTTTTCATTCTTTTGGTTTTGTTTGGTGATTTCTTGGTTTCTCGTAAAGTCATTAGACTCCACCTGTTCCATTCTAATTTTGAGAGAACTATTTTCTTCAGTGAGCTTTTGAACCCCTTTTTCCATTTGGCTAATTCTGCTTTTGAAAGCATTCTTCTCCTCATTGGCTTTTTGAACCTCTTTTGCCAATTGAGTGAGTGTACTTCTCAAGGTGTTATTTTCTTCAGCATTTTTTTGGGTCTCCTTTACCAAGGTATTGACCCGTTTTTCATACTTTTCTTGCATCTCTCTCATTTCTCTTCCCAGTTTTTCCTCCACCTGTCTAACTTGCTTTTCAAAATCCTTTTTGAGCTCTTCCAAGGCCTGAGCCCACCCAACATCCCCCTGGGATGTCTGGGATTCAGAGGCCCCACCCTCCACATCTTTCCCTGATGGCAAGAATATGTCCTCGTCTTCGTCAGATCCAAATGTCCAGATCATTTGCATTTGTTGGAAAAAACCATCTATAGTCTTATTTTTCTTCCCTTTTCTAGGCATTTTCCCAGCCAGTTACTTGACTTCTGAGATTCCTGTCCACCCCCGCCTAGATTCGCCCAGCTAGTGCTTGGGGTCTGAGATTCAAATGGGCTTTCCGTGGCAGGCGCAGCTGCTATTCAATGTGAGCCTTAGTTCTGGTGCTGGGGTGGGGGCAGGGCCACCTCCCAGGCTCAGTTCCCTCAGGGGCTTTATGCAGAGATCTTCAGTAATGGAGCGGGTGGGGCAGGGCCGTCTCCCAGTCTCAGCTCCTTCAGGTGGTTTATGCAGAGATCTTCAGTAATGGAGCGGGTGGGGCAGGGCCATCTCCCAGGCTCAGCTCCCTCAGGGGGTTTATGCAGAGACCTGAGCTTCTGCCTGCCTGCTTGGGGAGTCCCCGGGGCCGCTGCTGCTGCCTCTGCCTCTGCCGCTTCCTCCCGAGGGGTCCCGAGTCACAGAGACACCCCGCTCCCCTCTCGGCCAGCCCAGAAGTCTCTCTCACTGACCTGTAGCATCTGTGGGCAGTGGGACCTTCCCAGCTGCCAGAGGTTCCGTCCCTGAAGCCTGCTTGGATCAGCTCCTCTGGGGCCGCCCGGCCAGGGCAGCGCTGGGGTGGGATCCGCTTTCCAGGGCACGACGGACCCTGGGGACCGCTCTCCAGGGCTCTCTGGAACGAAAATCTCTTCTACTGTGTTTCTGGACACCCTGCAGTGATCCAGAACTTGTGGGGAGCTCTTCTTACATTAAATCCATGGACTGTGGGTTCGGAGCTAGCATACGTGAGTCTTTCTACTCCGCCATCTTGACTCCGCCCCCCAGTTCATGTAAATCTTTCCAGATTTTTCTGAAAGCATCCTATTTATCATTTCTTATAGCACCACAGTATTCCATTGCAATCATATGCTACAACTTGTTCAGCTATTCCCCAATTGATAAATATCCCCTCAATTCCCAATTCTTAGCCACTAT
Organism: Bettongia penicillata ogilbyi; assembly: GCA_023548195.1. Classification (NCBI taxonomy): domain Eukaryota; kingdom Metazoa; phylum Chordata; class Mammalia; order Diprotodontia; family Potoroidae; genus Bettongia; species Bettongia penicillata. The sequence goes on along the minus strand of JAJHZJ010000624.1, from coordinate 1,387,933 downwards.
AAAAATTGCTGCTATAAATATCCTTGTATCAATATGTTCCTCCCCACCTTTTTAAAATTTCTTTGAGATACAGACCTAGTAGTGGTATGGCTGGGTCAAAGAGTATGCACAGTTTTATAATCCTTTGCGAATAGATCCAACTTGTTCTCCAGAATGGTTCGATCAGTTCACAATTCCACCAATAGTACATTGGTGTCCCAATTTTCCCACATCTCCTCCAACATTTATGATCTTTCTTTTGTTATATTATCCAATCTGATAGGTATGAGGTGGTACCTCAGTACTTTTAAATTGCATTTCTCTAATCAATAGAGATTTAGAATATTTTTTCATATGACTACAGATAGCTTTGATTTCTTTGTCTGAAAACTGTTTGTTCATATTCTTTGACCATTTATCAACTGGGGAATGATTTGTATTCTTATCAATTTGTCTCCATTCCCCAAATATTTGGAAAATGAGGCCTTTATCAGAGATATTTGCTGTAAATTCCCCCATCCCATTTTCTGCTTTCTTTCTAATTTTGGTTGCATTGGTTTTGTTTGTGCAAAACTTTTTAAATTTAATATGATCAAAATTATCCGTTTTACATTTTATAATGCTCTCTATATCTTGTTTGATCCTAAATTCTTCTCTTACCCATAGATCTAATGGGTAAACTCTTTCATGTTCTCCTAATTTGCTCATAGTACCACACTTTATATCTAAATCATACCTATTTTGATCTTATCTTGGTATATAAAGTGAGAAATTGGTTTATACCTAATTTCTACATTGCTATTTTATAGTTTTCCCAACAGTTTTTTGTCAAGTAGTGAGTTTTTGTCTTAAAAGCTTGGATCTTTGGGTTTATCAAACACTAAATTACTACAGTCATTTGCTATTATGTATTGTGTACCTAGTCTCTTCCATTGATCCACCATTCCATTTTTTAGCCAATATCAGATTGTTTTGATGATTACCACTTTATTATACAGTTTAAGATCTAATATGGGTAGACCACCTTCCTTCACATTATTGTCATTAATTCCTTTGATATTTTTGGCCTTTTGTTCTTCCAGATAAATTTTGTTATTATTTTTTCTGGCTCAAAAATAATTTTTGGTAGTTTGACTAGCATGGTGCTGAATAAGGAAATTAATTTAGACAAGATTGTCATTTTTATTACATTGATTTGGCCTGCCTGTGAGCAATTAATATCTTTCCAGTTATTTAGATATGATTTTATTTGTGTGACAAGTGTTTTGTAATTGTGCTAATATGGTTCCTGGGTTTGCCTTGACAGGTAGATTCCCAAGTATTTCATATTTTCTATAGTATTTTAAGTGGAATTTCTCTTTCTATCTCTTGCTGCTATACTTGTTTGGTAATATGTAAAAATGCTGATGATTTTTATGGCTTTATTTTATATCCTGCCATTTTACTAAAGTTGCTAATTATCTTAACAAGTTTTTTAGTGGATTCTCTAGGATTCTCTAAGTATACTGTCATATCATCCTTTTGTTTCCTCATTGCCTGGTCTGCTTCCTTCAGTTTCCTTTTCTTCTCTTATTGCTATATCTATCATTTCTAATATTCTATAATTTTTGATAATGTCTTCTCATTTTTACTCTTTCAATTTAGTATTAGAACATCGGTTTTCAAAATTGGAAGGGAATCTCTAAGACTCATACCTCAACCCAAACATATTGACTGTAGACTTTGCACTAGCTAACTAGTTAACAATATCACAGCATAGAAATTGCTGATTCTGAAATGACCATGATATTAACCACCAGTTATTTTCTGTTTGTTGAGATGTAATCAGTTTCTCTGTGTGTGTATGACATTTAGCGCTTATCATATGCAGTGCTTCTCGATTTAGTAAGAAAAGTATTTAGGATGTACAAGAATTAGTCTTTCACAAATCTTTAATCTCCTTCTTTTCCTGGCCCTTAATTGTGTTTTGCAACAGTATTTGCTGTTTTCCTATATCCACCTTTACACTGAAGTTACCAAGTGTCAAGTTATATGTTGGCTTAGTTTGGAGGATCATATCAATTTTCATATAATTTCATTACTGATTCATTCTTACTAACAAATTGTGGAATCATAGATTCAGAGCTTGCAAGAGGTTTAGAGGCTGCAGAGTCCAAGTTTCTTATTTTATATATGAGGGAATAGAGGCATAGAGAGGTCAACTGACATGCCCAGAGTCACATAGCTAGTAAGGGTATGAGGTAGTATTTGAAACCAGGTCTTCCTGATTCCAGGTCCAGTGTCTAATTCACTGCAACATAAGCTACTATTTCTTCATGATGGTGAAGGGCACTGCAAGGCAAGATGATCAAGTGTCCTGTGAAGTTCACCTTCTTATCTTCAAATGCAGGATGAAACAAATCCTACTCTTTTATCTGCCTCTCTGAGCAGAATCTATGATCTGTTCTTACATTTAACTTTACATTCTGGCTTTACTTACAGCAGAATATGTCAATGTGGATGACCATGAAACACATTAATATACAAAACAACCTTCAGTCTTATATAACCCCATTCCCACTTCCATTGTGAATGTGAGAGAGTAGCAGAAAAGGTAGGGAAGGAGAAAGTGCTCAGAAATTTTCTAATTTTAGTGAATGTACTGCTGGTCTAAACAAAAGGATATTAAAAATCACAGAGTTCTTAGAGAGTCTGCAAAACTTCCTTTAATGACTAACACTCTTAGTTGATGATTGTTATCCAACTACTGATGAGTTGATATGCTACTTGAGAAAATGAATCATTAGTGTGCTAAAAATCCCCCCAAACTTAGAATACCCACACTAATAAATATATATTCTCAGCAAGCTCAATCAGTAGCAGGTAGGTGGAAGTGGATGAGACACAGATTTAGGCTTGATGTCAGGAAATCCTTTCTAAAATTTTTGTTGTTCAATCATTTCTAATTTTTTGTGACCTCATTTAGGGTTTTCTTGGCAGAGATACTGGAGTGGTTTGCCATTTTCTTCGCACATTCATGATGAGGAAACTGATTTAAGTGATTTGCTCAGGGTCCCATAGCTAGCAAGCATCTGAGGTTAGATTTGAACTCAGGTCTTTCTGACTCCAGGCTCAGCATTCTATCCACTGAGCCATATTGCTACCCCTGCTAAAAATTACAGCTATCCAAAAGTGAAATAGATTATTTTAGGAGGTGATGGATTCTTTGTCAGAGAAGAAAGAGGTCAAAAGCAGGTGGAGGGGGACACTGAGATTAGCACTTGTCCAGTATTTTACTCCTGTAAATTCCAAGGTAGGAAGAAATTCCAATACCACTTTCTGGGAACTGTCCAGAACTATAGACTGTCTTACTATGGAACACTATCCACTGCATGACTGACTCTAAGTAGCTGAGGCTAAATAAGCAACTAGGTAAATAAATGTAACTTTTTTTAAATAGGGTAAGAAAAAGTTAGGTTATTGAAAAGTCTCTGTCTGCCATGAGCTACTTTATTTCCTTTGAGCTGACAATGAAATTTTTCTTCTTTGAATTTTGTCATCTGTGTGTTTGCGAGATACTATAGTTTGTGGCAATCTAGCCTTGAGTTATTGCTACCACATCCACAAGGGCCAAGATATCACACCAATCCCTTTTCTGCACCTCTGTACCCAGGCAAGAGGCTTAGGCGAGTTTCAAAATCCGGGAGTATGCCTCTAACGAAAGGAGTTAGGCCCTCTTTTCTCACACTTACTGACTCATAAAAACAAGCAAAAAACAAAAAAATTGAGATTTGGGGAAATTTTCTTAAAACTTACATTATGATTCATACCTCAGTCTCCCTAAAGGCAGGGGTTTGGAGGAAATAAAATGCTAGTCAGTATACAAAATGAATTGGGTCTGAGATAGGTAATTTATTCCTACACACTAACTGAAGGCTAAATACAAAACAATCGTGAGCACACATTAGCATAACTAACAAGATTCAGTAACTTGTAACTACTCTTACAACCTACTACAAGGTTGACATTTAAACTTACCTGAAAAAAAAAGAGTAGTTGTCAGTAATGCTAATTAAGCATTTTATCTGGCACTGACCTTACAATTCTTCTGGTAAAGTTACCATCTTCTTCTTATCAGTGGTCAACCTTTCCAATGAAGATACATTCTCCCCCCAACCCCTGTCTAATTAGCTCTTTATTGAACTCAGAAACTCTGTCCCTCTTAATATCATAAGATTCTTGCCAGTCCTGAACACATACACTTCAGAATACTTGTTTACCTAAGATTAGGGGGGAAAAAAAAGACAAGCGGTCAAAAGGCAGCCAGGAGCCTGGGCACAAGCTCACCTTTTTGTGGATAAGATTTGTCCATGGTACTGGGATAAAAAAGAGTCTGTCCTTCCCCACACCTCAACAGAGTCAAATGATGTCCCCTGATGAGTAGTATCCAAGAGAAAGTTAGTTGGAAACTATTTCTTCTTTCAAGAAGAAACCCTAGGAGCCCTCTGCCCTTCATGCCTTTCATGACTGCTGAAGACTTTGGGTTTACCATGTCATCTTAGAATGAAAAGTCCTTTCAACACTGGGCCACCCTCATGTCTGGAAAGTCGGGAGTTTATCATCCCTGAAAAGGTCAAACAATGAATCATCAGAAGTTTTCCGGGGTGCTCTGGGAGCATATTCTCTGGGATAGCCCCTATAGGTCAGTTCAACAACATATTAAATGAACTATATAGTGAATTTTCCAGATAACCAGAATGGGAGATATAAGTCACAAAATGAGAAATCTCCCAAAGTATGCCCAGGGCACTGGTATTGTATGAAGACTCAGAAAAAGATTTACGGGTTTATTGAAGTGTAGATTAATTATGAGTCAGCAGATGTGGTTGCTAAAAAACAAAAACAAAAAAACTACGGCAATCACATTTTGCCCTTCTCCCTTTCCTGCCCCTGCCCCCCAGAAAGTAATACAATTGAAAAGTGTGGCTCTCATGAATAAGAAAAGAGACAAAAGTTACACAGTATTTTCCAGTAGTCAGACCACACTGGAATATTTTGTTCAGTTGTCACCACCAAAGTTTAGGAAATATTTTGAAAAGGTAGAAAGTGTCTAGAGGAGGGCAATCAGAATTGTGAAGGACCTTGAGTCCATGTTATGTGAGGATCATTTGAAAGCACTGCTAGTGCCCAGCTAGGAGAAGAGATGACTCAAAGAGGACAAGACAGTTGTGTTCAATAATTTGAAAGATTGTCTTTCGGAAGAGGGATTAAACCTGTTCTTCCTGGTACTATGAAACCGAAGATAGAAACAAATCAGCATATGTACGTGTAATTCAATAGTAGTAATATATTACATAATAATCATATTTGCTCATGAAAATCCAATCCCAAGTCAATCTTGTATTTAAACTTTCACTTGGATATTAAAGGAAAGTTGAGATAATATTTTAATACAAAAGACAGCATCATATATAACCTACATTGTCAGACAAGGTTAGTATGTTATTTTGTTTTCTTTAAATGGACTGTTAAAAGAAAGAGTTCTCTAAGGGAAAGAGCACTATTGGGCAGTAGCAGTGACGGGCTTTTTTAAAAAATATATATATCAAAATATTTGTATACCTTAAATATATATGTGTGTGTGTGTGTGTGTGTACATGATATGTATAGGTGAAGTCAAGCCAACAAGCATTTATTAAGTACTTACTGTAGTCCTCAGACTACACTGTGCGAAGTACTAGGAATATAAATACAAGCAGAACTACAGTCCCAGTAATTAGAAGAGTTTACTTTCTAAGGCAGGAAGACACACATAAAAGGAAGCTGAGAAGTGGGAGGAGGTGTTATGTAGAGGGAGCATAGTTCAGAGAGCCAGAAGTGCAGCCTAGAGAGAAATGCTGCAACATACGATTGATCTGGGCATTCTCCTTAAAATGGAAGTTTTTGGAGGAGCCAGCCAATCAGATGAAGAGGTTACAGGGGCACAGAGTAAATCCAGTGTGAATAGTCCAAGGGTGAGGTGAAGAGATTTCTGTGGCATTGAATAGAAAGTCCAGAGAGTCAGGAATGCAACCTGTAGAGCAATGGTACAATAAGAACACAGTACCAAACATTCTCCCAAAAGCCCAGGTTGCACTCTCCTATGAATACAGGATCTATGGGGAGAGTGGGATCAAATTTAGGGCAGTGAATGGTAGTGAAGGTAGTAATGGTAGTGAAGCAGAGATGTAGAGGAGACATGTGACAAGGGTTCGCACACAGCTCCTATTACTGGGAGGCTCTCTCCCTTCTCATAACTCCCTTTGGGTACGAGTTTTGTCTGTACAGTGCAAACATAATCTTTTCTTAAGCCCACAGACAGCATTTTTTTCTGTCATGAGGAGTCATACCACTTTAAGCTGACTCCTTCCTCTGTTGACTTTCCTTCTTCCTTTAAAAAAATATTTTAACATTCATTTTTTAAATTTTGAGTTCCAAATTCTCTCTATCCCTTCTTTTCCTCTATACATTGAACAGATAAACAATATAACACCCATTATATTTGTGAAGTCATAAAAAACATATTTCTATTTTAGTCACTTTGCAAAAAAAGAAAGAGAAAAAAGAAACAAAGAAGGAAGGAAGCAAACAAGGAAGCAAAGAAGGAAGGAAAACTGAGAAACAACATGTTATAGTCTACACTCAGAGTTCATCAGTTCTTTCTCTCTGGACATGGAGAATATTTTTCATTGAGCCTTTTGGAATTGTCCGGATCATTGTGTGTGTGTGTGTGTGTGTGTGTGTGTGTGTGTGTACAGGGACATATGTGTGTGTGTGTGTGTGTATATATGTATATATATATAGTAAACTTTAAGTAATTGGGGATGGAGTTGAAGGCACTAGCAAATAGGGGAATCACAAAGAACTTATTGTGAAAGGATCATTTGAACTGAGTCTTGAACGGAGTTAGGGGTTCTATCAACCAGAAATGAAGATGTCGAGGATCCAAGCATGAGGTACAACCAGTAGTTGGCATTCAGTCAAGTCGGTGCCTACTTTAGAGGGACTGACACACACCAGTCCATTCACATGAAGAAAAATGTTCAATTAAAAATCCTGAAATTTTGGTGGCAAAAAATTACTGAATTCTTGCAAGAATTATGGAAAACAAAAACAAACCTTTACTGGTATCCAATACTTATTAACACTGATTTGGACTGAGGATACCTTTTATATTTGGGGGGCCTTATATCTTCTGTCTTGTTGATTTTGTTAATAATATGCTTGTGTAATGAAAGGTGAATTCTGAAATGAATTCTATTTTTGCTTTGTAATAAATAGCATTAGATGGGGATAGCAACAATTCAGGCATTGTAACCAAAATCCAGGTCATGTATACTGTAGCTTCATCCCTTTCCAATAGCATCAGGGGGAGCTGTCCATTTGGTTGTTCTACGGGTAGGATAGAGAGAGGCATGAGGTGAGAGGAAGAGTATCTGAAAATGTCAGGACCTGATGAAAGGATACTTCTTTTTGAGATGAACAAAATAACCAGAATTTAGATTAATGCAACCAAAGTGATAGGTGTTCTTCATAAGGAGAATTTAGGCTGGAAACTTGGCATGATATTTGGATTTTCTGAGCAATGAATAAGCCAGATCCTGACTTCACTCCCAGAATAATGGTACCACGCCCCTTAAAAAGCTTAAGCTACTACCTCTGCATTCTATTAAGTAAGAAAAAATAAAATAAAAGCTTAGGCTACTTAAACTTGGGAGAGGAGTGTGACTATTCTCTTAACAGCCTGTTTCTTAAATTGATAAAGAACTTTAAATGTCTGACTTTTCAAAACCTGACCCCTATCTACCAGTCTAGCCTTATTACACATTTCTCCTCTTCATGCATACTGCAGCCCAAAGAAGGTGGTTTTCTTGCTGACAGTCATTCTCCTGGTTCTGTGCCCATCTCCTCTGCCTAGAATATATTCCCTTTGCTTCTTTTACCTTTATCTACATCCATAATGCTAACCACAGTAAGCACATCAAGTGCGTAAGAAATACTACTTGATAGGCTGACTGTTTAGATTCCCTGTTTTCCTTCAGGTCAGATAGGTGGTACAGTGGATAGAGTCCTGGAACTGAAGTCAGAAAGAATCATCTTCCTGCCTCATAGGACTGGATGCAAATCCAGTCCTCAGACACTAACTAGCTGTGTGACTAGCTGTGCAAGACACTTAACTGCTTTAGCCTCAGTTTCCTCATTTGTAAAATGAACTGGAGAAGAAAATAGCAAATCATTCCAATATCTCCATCAAGAAAACCCCAAATGGGGTTATAAAAAGTCAAAAATGAATCAACAATTTTCCTTCAAGACTTAGCTCAAACATCAACCCTCTAAATGAAGCCTTTCCTATTCCCCTAGTGGCTAATGCCCTCTCTCCCAACTATCTCATCTATTACACAGCTATTTTGTATATGTTTATACACATGTTATCTTCCCCCCCAAAAAAAGTTAACTCTGGCAGAGCAGGAATTGCTTCATTTTTTTCAGTCTTTATCCTCCTTGACCTCTCTTAGTCTGTGACACAATCAATCACTTGTTTTTTGATAATCTCTTTTCCCTGAGTTTTTGGGACCCTGCTCTCCCTTAGTTCTTCTCATACCTGACTGGCCACTGCCTCAGTCTCCTTTGCTGGGTTTCATCCAGTTCACATCCACTAACTTGGGTACTCCCAAAGATCTGTCCTAGGCCCTCTTCTCTTTTCCTTCTATGCAGTTTCCCTTAGTGATCTCATCAGATCCCATCGAGCCAATAACTATGAAGATGATCACCAGATTTATTTTCCCAGCCCTAACCTCCTTCTTGACCCCCATTCTCACATCTTCAACTGCCTATTAGACATCTCAAAATTGATAACTCATATACATGTTAAACTCAATATGTCTTTCTCCCCAAAACCCTGCCCTCTTTCCAATTTATCTCTTACTATCTAGGGTCCCATCAGTTCTCAAACTAGAGATCTCAGATACAATTTGAATTCAATATGTCTGAAATTGAACTATCTTTCTTCCCTGATCTCTGCCTTCTTCCCAACTTCTCTCTTTGTGTCTAGGGATCCATCGTTTACCCAGTTACTCAGGCTTGAAATCTATGTGTTGTCCTCAACTCCTCATTCTCTCTTATCACTCCCCCTACCCCACAATATATCCAGTCATTTATCAAGTTCTGCCATTTTTATCTGTGTCATGTCTAGAAGATATCTCCTTTTCTCCTCTACCACTGCTACCAGATGCAGGCCCTTGTCACCTCACACCGGGACTTCTGCAGCAGCCTGTCAGATGGTCTCACTGCCTCAAGTCTCTCTTCCCACCCCAGTCCATCCTCGAGACTCAGCTGTCGAACTGATGTTCCTAAAGTGAAGACATGATCATGTCACACCAATTCAACAAACTTTAGAGGTTTTCTGTTATCTCCAGGATCAAATATAAAATCCACTCTTTTCCTTTTAAAAACCTTCACAATCAGGTCCCTTTCTCCTCTTCCTGGGTTATTTACCCCTTATTCACTTCCATTTACTCTAGAATTCAGTAACACTGACCTCCTTGCTACATCTCACACGAGACACTTCGTATTCCAACTCAAGGCATTTTCTTTGGCTGTCCTTTCTTCTTGGAACTCTCTCCCTTCATCTCCACCTCCTGGTTTCCCTGGTGCCTTCAAGTCTTGGCTAAAGTCCCACCTTTTACAGGAAGCCTTTCCTGGTCCTCCTTAATCTTAGTGTCTTTCTTCAGGATTATCTCCAGTTTACCTTATATACATCTTGTCTGCACAGAGTTGTTTGCATGTTGCCTCCCCAGTAATTCCCCTATGAGTTCCTTGACTGCAAGGGTTGTTTCTGCTTTTCTTTGTACCCCTAGCCCTCAGCACTGCTGTTGGTGCATAGTAGGTGCCTACTGAGTACTTACTGCCCATATTTGACTTTTGTCTTTGCCTGACATAGACAAGTAGATAAGTACTGGATAATTCATGAGCCTTCTCAAATCATGGCTAGTTACTGCAGTGATTAGAAATTTTAGATTTTGACTTTGACTTTACAGCACTTTTGTTTTTGTAAATTTTTTTCTTCTGATTCTGCTCAGTTCACTGTGTATCAATTCATAATATCTTCCCAGGTTTCCTTGAACCTATTCCTTTTATAATTTCTTATGGCAAAATAGTATTCTATTGCATTCATATGCCATAATTTGTTCAGCCACTATCCAATTGATGAGTTTCCTTTTAGTTTCTACTTTTTTCCACTATAAAAAGAGTTGCTATTATATTGTAATATTTTATTTTACAGATTATTTGCCCCTTTTCTGTATTATCCCAGAGAGAGCTCTTTTGCTGAATGAACTTGCCCCTTCTTAAAAGAGCTAAGTTATTTGAATACTTCAGAATTGAACCTGTAGAAAACAGGACAGGGAGTTTTAAAACAATTTATTCAGAAAGGGTAACAAAAACATAAAACATGTTCCTTATGTAAAACATGGATTTTATGCATGCAGTGATTATCAGTAGTAACTGTTACTGTTTCCCTCCCAGCCTGAGGTAGTTATTTTTCTTTGCCTCTTTAAAGGGACCATCCCCGACTACTTCTTAAACAGGTCTATTCACTGAAAGGCCATTACCTCACCCTAAGTGATTACCTGAATTGGCCTTGGCCTAAAGGGACCAAGGTCTCCCATTGCCTCCTGGGTCATCTCCAGTCATCCTGATGAACATCTGGTCACTGGATCCAGATGGCTCTGGAGGAGAAGTGAGGCTGGTGACCTGCACAGCCCTCTCTCACTCAAAACAAAGTCAAGTGCAAGTCATGTCATTATTTCTCTGATGGCATGGTCTTCTTTGGCAACGAAGGACGAACACAACAACAACTGGATAAATACTTGCTAACTGATTTAAGAATATGGATGTTTCTTGAATTTGAAGGGTAATTTTAAGTAAATATCAGCTAAAAATGAAAAATCAAGCTATTGAAAGTCATTAAAGTGACAATGTACTTGTCTCTGCTTAGTAAAATTGCCATGTTCATTAAAGAAATGCAATCAGATTATTCCTCCTACGCCCTGGGGGCTTTCTACTATTTCGTTTCTGCCCCAGTCCATTCTTAGGAAACCATGATATCTTTTTTGTAGGACAAATATTGATTTGTGACTTGAGCATTAAGCAACCAGTACTTTTTTTTCCCCAACAAAAGAGACTGTGGACTGCTTTTTTAATGTAGAAATTACAGTGGAAGATCTCACAGAAGGACCTTAACAAGTCAGTCATTGAAGACCAGGTTCCCAAACTAACTTCCAGGTGAGAAGACTTATGCCTCCATTTGGCCTCTCCTTGCTTCTCTTTGTTTAAGTGATAGAAATCTCCTTTTTCCTGTTGACTTCAGCAAGGTTCAGCAGGGGAGAAAAAAGATAAACAGAGTGTTCCCTGGGGTCCATACTTTAAAAAAATGAAAGTATTCCTTTTCTGCTACATCCCTCATTAAAACATTTTTGAAGATGACTTTTTAAGATAACTTTCCTAATCCTCTCATAATACCTTCAAGAGAAGTTGCCTTTAAAAACCCCAAATATGTAATTAATATGTAATAAATAGAATTAATTAGTAATTTTTTACAGTGTATCTAACAAGTGCCTAACACCATGCTAAGTATCACAAAGAAAAGAAGAGAAATATAAAGCAGGGTTCCTGTTCTCCATTTAATTGGGGAGAAGAATTAAAAATTGAAAACTCTGTAGAATAATTCTAAGACAAGCAGAATAGTGTTGGGGGATGGAGAACTAACCTTGGAGTAGGAATACTTAGATTGTAGTTTTGGTGCTGACACATACTGGCTGTGTGACCCTGAGCAAGTCACCTAGCGTCTTAGTGCCACTGGAATGGAATACGTGTTATAGAACATTGGCTGACCCGCAGTATTAGAGGAAACATCCTTACTGGGAGTTTCTAACAGTGTTAATATCGCAGATCCAGATCAAAAAATGATAATAATAATATTTCTGTAGTGTAGGCACTGGGACTACTCTCTTAATCCCCACTCCTACTGTCAAGTTGGATCCCCAGAACATGGATGCTACCACCCTCCTCAAAGTTCCAAGACTAGCCCCTAGAGGGTAAGGCAATGTCTGGGCAGGGGACCAGTACTTTTCTAGTGCTGTGGCTCACAAGCTGTTGTGCTTTCCCCCATGATTATCAGTTGATATTAATTAGTCATCCAGACTTAATGAACCATCTCTTCCTTCTCCTTCCAGGCAGCTTCTAAGTCTTGTTGAATTAACATTCCCATTATTTCTCAAATTTGCCCCCTTCTCTTCACTCACCTTTCAGACCTTCCTCACTTCTGGACATCCACTGGACAATGGACCCCTATCAATCTCCTTGCATCATGTCCTTCCCTTTCCAACAGTTTATCCCCTACGTAGCTGCCAAATTGATATCCCCCACACTCAGCTCTGACCATGTCACTTCACTGCTCAAGAAGCTCTAGTAGCTCTCCCCCGTCTGAAAGATAAAATACAAACTCCTCCATTTTGTTCCTTCATTATCTGGTTCCAGATTCTTCTCCAGGTTTACTGAACATTATTCTTCCTCACAGACTCTACTTTCCAGCCTGGTCTGAGAAATCAGATGGCAAAGAACAGTGAGAAGGGACAGCAGGAGTCCTATCACTAGAAGTTAATTGAGATAGACCTCTTACCTCAGTTGGTATAAACATGACAGGAGGTACATCAACATCTCCTGGAAGGTGGTGAGCACTGCAAGTTGAATGACATGGCAGACACGGCACAGCACAGAGGAGAGAACAAGGGAACTTCAAAGAGGTGTGTGTACCCTGGCATCCTTACCCAGTGTGCTAGGAATGCCTGAGACTACCCTGGGTGCCAGAAGAAGGACTGTTCACTAGCTCACTATATTGTTCTTTTGTGGAATATAGAAATGTGTATTCTTAGACTGGTAAATAAACTTGCTCCTTGTTTAACCTTTTGAACTTGTGTATTTCTCAGGGGAACTGAAAGGTACCCATATCCCAACCTAAGGCTATGCAGCTGATGCTGCCAAATTAACTGAATGGGTACAAGGATACCTCAGAAGTAGAAACTTCTCAAATATAGCTAAACCCCTCCTACAAGGAAAATACTCCAACATGGGATAAGTGGGTTGAGAGACTGCTTGGCTCATAGCATTTTGGTTCAGAGATTTTCTAAAGAATTCCATGTTTCCTTTGTGGCATGGTCATCTTTTATTATCCGAACAACAAACTTCCTGTTCATTTCTTCTAACTGTGCTATCATTGGGATCTTTTCCTATGGAAAAAAAAGTATGAGGCTGAGCTTTAGAGATACTTGAGGGTTAGAAAAAATAGATTATTCTTAGGAGAAAAGAAATAGATTGTTTTTAGGGTCACTTGACCAGAAAGAACTGGGCTTAAAAGTATTCACTAGTGTTTAGGGCAGATTCTTGCTACTATAGTAATACAATACTTTGCCTTAGTCAGAAAAGGCCATTGCATCCTGGGCCATCTCCAGTCATCCTGATGAATATCTGGTCACCAGATTCAGATAGCTCTGGAGGAGAAGTGAGGCTGGTGACCTGCACAGTCCTCCCTCACTCCAAAGTGAAGTGCAAGTCATGTCATCATTTCTCTGATGGCATGGTCTTCCTTGGCAATGAAGGATGAACACAATAACAACTTTCCAGCCAAATTGGTTTACTTACTATTTCCTAAACACAACATTTCATTTCTGGTGCTCATGCTTTTTCAGTAGCTGTCCTCTATGGCTGGAGTGCACTCTCTTCTCACCTCTACCCTCTAACTCTTGGAATCTCTAACAGCTCAAGGGCCTCTTTCTATATTAGACCTCTTGTGAGACTTATCCTATCTTCATCCAGATGCTACCCTACCTAATCTACCCTACCTAGCCCCCCTGCTGGTGCTTCCACTCTCCATTATTATATATTTATTTTCCTCTAATTTTTCCTGGAATTCACTTATGAACTTTACATGAGAGACAGCATGGAATCATGAATAACAAGCAAGCTGATCTCAGAGCCAGGAAGACCCAGCTTCAAGTCCCATTTCTGTCACATGCAAGCTCTGTGTGACCCTCTAGGTGTGACATTTGATCTCTCAGTGCTCTAAGAAACTCCCTAAGACCATAAGTTGTAAAAAAGATGGTGACCTTACGAGAGAGAGAGAAAAGACGAAGAAGGAGAAGGAAGAGAAGGAGGAAGAAGGGAAGGGGGAGGAGGAAGAGAAGAAGAAGAGGAGGAAAAAGGAGAAGGAGGAGGAGGAGGAAGAGGAGGAAGAGGAGGAGGAGGAGAGGAACAGAAAGAGGAAGAGGAACCATAGAAGGAAGAGGAGAGAGAGAGACAGAGACAGAGACAGAGAGAGACAGACAGAGAGAGACAGAGAGAGAGAGAGAGAGAGAGAGAGAGAGAGAGAGACAACTGCATCTTTATCCGTGTAAATATATCATGAGGGTTGGTGAGCATCGGCATGACTTGTTTATGTAATCCCCATGTGGAAGATGCGAGGAAGCCTGCAAACATTCTGCAAGTGGTTCTAGTCAATCAGAGTAAAGAGGAGTCTCTTTGATGAGCTGTGGATCACTAACCAGGCAAAGTGAGTCTCTTGGTCTGGTTTTTTCTGTCCTGACTGGTGCTGAAAAAAAGAGCCTGCACTTCTGTGGGCCCCCAATAAGGTACTCAAGGTACATCCTTTCTCGCCTGAGAATCAATATGAAGCTGAGAGTAAAAGACCCAGCTGTTGCTTCCATTCCTGTCATGGGTGATCTTTCTTGCTTTTATGGGGAGCAGATAGGAGAATGACTATGACCTGATCTTTGAAAGATAAGAAAGTGAGCCACCGAAAGGGAGCTGGAGTCAGTGCCGGGATTTGCCAGAAGCCAGATGGCAAATCCCAAGCAATCGGCTTGACCTAGCTCAGCAGCAGCAGGGATATGGACCCATCCATCCATCAAACGTGCTGGATCTGGAAGTGAACAAAGTCAGAACAACGCTATGTAGAAACAGCTTTAGGTTTGAGTCCATGGTCCCCAGGTTCTGAAGAGCTTTAGGGACAAGTGTGGCCCCAATTGTTGGGGGGAAATACTTGCATTTCTGTTCTTTCTTTATCTTCATACTAAATATCCTTTTGTGGAATTGGTTAAATGAAACAAGAATATTAATCACTAAAAGTCAACAGTGGGTCGAAGACACCAGAAAAGAGAATTGAGCTGATAACAAAAGAGAATCAGCTTCACACCCTCAGTAGCCCTCCCTGGATCCCTCTGGGGGTACATGTATCCAGCCTCCTTCCGGGAGAGTGAATCCATAGTCTCACCACAGGTAGATACGTTGTTTCTTAACAATAATACTATGTGTTTACCATGTGCCAGGCTCTACAAGTGCTGTGCAGTCATTCTCATTTGATCCTCACAACAACCTTGGAGAGTAAGTGCTGTTATCATCCTCCTGTTAGATATGAAGAAACTGAGGCAAACAGAAGTTAAATGACCTGTCCAGTGTCACACAGCCATAAGTGTCTGAGGCTGAATTTAAACTCAAGTCTCCATGTCTGCTCTAGGCACAGCATCACCTGGCTGGCCTGATAGGATATAATGTCCTTGAGGGCAAGGACTACTTAATTTTTCTCTATCTCCAGTACCTGAAAGAATACCTGTCCCCTAAAGAGTACTTAATAAATGTTTATTGACTGATTGATCAAACTCACTACTCATTTGTCCCAGACAATGGGAAAGAAGCTAATAAGGTGCAAGTGAAAAGATGTTGGCCACTATCCAAAGTACAAGATAAAAAAATTACAAGAAACATACCAACTCATCAATATTTTTGCAAAACGTTTTTCCAGTTCTTTTTTTTATTATTGCCAGATAAGTGGAGTTTCTGATTGCAAATAGGTCCAGCCTTGGCCAATATTGTGAATTAAGCCAAGTTTATCTGTCATGGACTCCCAATTAAGCTTTCTTCATCTTTCTCCTCCTTGAGGAGGCAACCATTCCCTCTTCTTTCCCTTGTCCATTCCCCAACTTCCAAGGACATATCTAGTATCCTCATGCTGTCATCTGTGTGTTTTCATCCTTTGTTGCCAAAGAAGACCATGCCATCAGAGAAATAATGACCTGACTTGTGCTTGACTTGGGAGGGCTGTGCAGGTCACCAACCTCACTTCTCCTCCAGAGCCATCTGAATTCAATGACCAGACATTCATCACAATGACTGGAGATGACCCAGGATGAGGCAAGTGGGGTTCAGTGACTTGCCCAAGGTCACATAGCTAGTTAGCGTCAAGTGTCTGAGGTGAATTTGAACTCAGGTCCTCCTGACTCCTGCACAGGTGCTCTATCCACTGCACCACCTAGCTGCCCCTGTTGTCATCTAGCTATCCCATGAGGGAACTAATAACCTAACTCACTTTAGAGTCTAGAAGAGCAAAAACAATTTAAGAAGTTCTGTCTGGCAATATTCGCATTTTAATAGGGAATCATGTCTTAACCCAAAGGAATAAAGTTTTAATGATGGAATTTGAAGCACCATCAAGTTGATGAAACCATTCTTTAAGAGTGAGAAGGGCTACCTAGTGTTGGCAGATTTCTTGCTCCATTTATGTATTTATGCTTTAATCACAAACATCAGTAGACTAAGGAACTATATTTCTGCTATCATTGGTTGAGTTTTTCAGTTTTTTGAAAGTTATCACTTTCCTCAGTCTTAATATATTTTAGGTAAATTTACAGATGCTTGGTAAAGACCACTGTGTATTTGCTTAAGGAAATACATTCTTTCATCTAAATTGATAGATAAGTATATTAGTTTTTCTATCTATATCATGTTCTATATTAATATTATATTATATAGCTATATAGAATATTGCATCTATTCTATACAGCTATATATAATACATATGATTATCTGGGGAGCACTAACCAGCCAAAGTAATATATCTATATCTAGATAGTATATAGAAAAGTATCTTTATCCTATACAGATATAAGTAGGTATAGATATAAAAGTTGACTGAATATATATATATGTTAACACAAATACAGCACATATATGTATGTATATATACATAAATGTATAATGTAGATAAAGATAATTATAGCTCCTATTTTTGTAGCTCATGGTTTACAAAGGGCTTCTTTTCTTGACAACAGTCCTCACTCCTTCATTCCTCTTTGAGCTCCTTTCTTGACTCTTTGGCTTCTAGGGGCTGCAATGGTTAGATAGATCCCTGGTCCTACAATGAGGAAGAGCTCAAATCTGCCCGCAGATACTTACTGGCTATGTTACTCTGAGCAAGTCATTTAATCCTTATCACCTCAGTTTCCTCATCTGTAAAGTGAGCTGGAAAAGGAAATGGCAAAACCTCTCCAGTATTTTTGCCAAGAAAACCCCAAATGGCGCCACAGAGAGTTGGGCAGGTTTCAGTAACAACAAGCACCACCTGACTCGTCTTTCCACTCCATGACTTAGCAGCCTGGAAAATCATACTTCCTCTGATTCCTCAGTTCTTTGGGGAGTCTCCATTTTAAAGAAGTGCCTGGGGCCAGGCAATTTTATGGCTTCATTTTTCCCCAAGGTCCATTCCTGACTCCACCTTTTCCACCCCCCAACCCCTACAAACACATAACCCTATACCCCTTTCAGTTGTGTTTATGTGTTATCTTCCCCTTTTAGAATATAAAGTTCTTAGAAGCAGGGACTGTCTTCTTTTTATTTGCATCTGTATTCCCAGTGCTTAGCACAATGCCTGGCACATAACATTTAATAAACGTTTATTGACTTGACTTAACTCGACTATGAGGAAAGTAGTGCAAATGTTATTTCTCCTTTATAGATGAGGAAACAGACCCAAAAGGTGAAGTCAAACAGCTAGGGAGGTCTAGAGCCAAGAATTGACTTCATGTCAATCCAAGTCTAGTGTTCTTTCCACTGCATGATGCTGTTAAAAGTAATATGTTTCATTAAAATATCCCTGGAACAACTTTATAATTATTAGCTAAATGAAGGACGAAGTCTGCCTTGGCTCCTGTGAGGAAACTATCCAAGCAGGAAGGGGACAGTGACCCTAGCTAGCCCGGTGGAGCACTATTTCTCCTGGGTTCTACACACTTGCAGAATCATAGACTGGAAAAGCTGGGAGGGACTTTAGAGACCATCTAAGCCCAAACTTTCATTTTACAGATAAGGAAACTGAGGTCTTGACCCATCTTTCTACTTCAAATCCATCAGTTTCTCATGGACTTTGGAGCTCGTTTTGTCTTGTAGGCAGCATGCCATCTGACTACTAAGGATATTTTATCCTCGACAAAGCGGTGGGGAAAAAAAATCTGTTTTCCCTTTAGTTCACCTGAGGTTTAATTATTCAAAAGAAATTTTTACTAGGGAACTAAGGGAAAACAAATAAAAAGTGCAAAGCTTAGAAATGAACATTCTGATCCTAACTTTAACTACTATCTTGCTAAAGATCAGCTCGCCTGGCATAGTTTATGGGGACATCCAGACCTCATTTCCTTTCCCCAGTCTTAATTCTGACTGGGATGGATGCTAAATTAACAAATTCAAGCTTATAGTCCAAGGAAGAACTAACATAGTATCACTTTAAAGCCTTTTGGGATTTCTCAATCCTTTCCAAACTGGAGTCCAGTGTTACGTTGATCTATGGTATGGGATTTCCAGATTGTCCTTTTCTGATCCCAGGCTACACTCACTATGGCTTCTTGTCCCTTGGAATAAGGAGGGCAATTCTATGTCTGAACTCCCAAATGCTTCACATCATCCTATATTAATTAGCTTTGCTGATTCCATCTTCACTTTACTTCCAAAGGTCTCTATTCCAAGGGCTCTGGATTTCTGAAAATATTTCTCTTTTCCTAAGTGATATCTGAGTTGTTTAGTCAGTTTGAAACATATTCTTTAATCAGTTGTTAAAAATGATTTCACCAGGACAGTTACATGTGCTTTAGGAAGATTAATTTGGTGACTGTAGAATGGATTGAAAAGCAAAGGAATGGAGGTCATTTGGCTTGCTTTCTTCTCTTTTAGGGCCTATCTGCCTCCAGACCATGGTTTTCATAATGATTACAGAATACTAGAACATTAGAATTCTAAATGCTCTCAGGAAAATTTGGTTAACATCAGTTATGGCAACTGAGAAGAAAAACCAGTCTTAGGAGTATATGTGTCCCCAGTTTTTTGAGGGTGGATTCTGGCTCAGGTTGGAATGTATTGCCTTGAGTTGATAAGATCAGCTCTGGCATTCATATAGGATATCCAATCAGAACTCTCCTGCTTCCCTGGAGTCACAAAGAAAGTATTGCTTGTGTAAGAATTGTAAGACCAATTGCCAGCTGTCACAGTGATGGTGGAATCCTGCTGTCGAATCTGGGGAAGGGTGGAGGTATGGAGGGAAAGGGAGTGGAATGGTGCCAAAGATCTTTCCACATCAAATTTTATGTCTCTCTTTTCACAGTAACCCTGCCAATATTATTCTGCAGACCAGCTCTCTCCTGGAAACCAACCTGAAGAAAACGTGACAGTTAGAATCTACTGCATGGCACAATGAGCTTCTGTTACATTCATTGCTATTCAATTCAATCCAGCCCAATCGCTTAGTAAACACCAGTCACGACTAGATTTTATGAGAATGGGAGAGAAGTACCTAGGCCCTGCCTTGGAGCAGCTTTAGAAGTGCTTAAAATTTACTTGCCTTCCTTTCCTTTTTCTCTCAGATTTTCAGCTAGAGTGAGACATTGCTGCACTTTGACCAAAATTATTAGAATCAGTTAACATATCAGATGCCCACTGCCTGAAATCAGATCAGATTGGATCTTATTGTTTTCTGAGACTCCATTTACCCTTTATGCCTCGGTGACATAACACAGGGAAAACAGCCATGTAAAATGTGATGACCCTTTGTGGCACTAGTTTCACATGCTTCTTCCTGAAGTTCTTTCTCTTCTGTCCCCTCAAGCTAAACCTGCTAGAGAGTGTCACACAAGATATAGTCTTATGCATAATGCATGCTCGGGAGAAGTCAGTAAAGTCCAAATAAAATTAGCCTCATTTTCTCTGTTCTAATGACATTCTCCCCCAACAATCTCACAGTGGAACAGTATCTGATTGACTGTATTCCTCTGCCAATTACTTTAATGATTCTACGTATCAGTAATTTATCAGGATCAGTAACTGACAGTACCAATTATTCATAATTGTAACTTTTTATAGCCACATTTACATTTGCGTCATCACCCAGATCTATCTTGCTGCTAGAAGAATAGAAGGAGGGTGAAAAAGTAGGCTTCTATTCTCCTTCCCTCACTTCACCTACCACCTCCGCCGTCACTGGAGAAATAATAAGTAAAGACTTACAAGAACTACTTTCATTCCTCTAACACCCGATCAAACCCTGAACGCTTGAGTAGCTGTTTCACCCATTGTGGTAGCTATGTGAAAATTATTATCACATCATCTCGATGTTCAGTGATGCTGTGTCTCTGTTAAAGTCCTCATCATGGAGTGGACTGTGAGTGTAACCCTGTGGTCTCAAAGATGATGACAGTGGAGGTCAAACTCAGGACCACCAGGCTTTCAGGCCTTGAATAAAGGCCTGAGGGCAGACTCTACTTCACTCATTGGAGGGCTGGTCAAGCCTAAGTCTACCAGGAGAAGATGGAGAGGTTCACCAAAAGAAATTTGACCTCTCTGGGATGATTTTCTTTTCCTTTTTCTTTTGCCAGACCCAATCTTGGAACAATGTATGAAGGCATAGAAGGGTTATGTTTAGTAACAGCTGGCATCTTTATAGGGCTTTCATATAGATAGATAGATAGATAGATAGATAGATAGATAGATAGATAGATAGATAGATAGATAGACAGAGAGATATAGATAGATAGATAGATAGATATGTATATACATATATATGAATATATACATACATATACATATATATGTATAGGATATCATTATTCTCATTTTACAGATGGGAAACTGAGGCACAGAGAGATAAAATGAACTGCTCAAGGTGACAAGGTTACCAAATAGCAAAGACAGAACTCAGACCTAGATCCTCAACCTCTAAACCCAAACTAATCATACTTTATTTTAGCATTTTTTTTTTAAATTTGAGTTCTAAATTCTTTCCCTCTCTCCAGCTCCTCTCCTACCCATTAAGAAGGCAGGCAATATGATATTAATTATACATGTGAGGCCAAAACGTATTTCTATATTAGCCATGTTGCAAAAAAAAAAAGCAAGAAAAATAAACTGAAAGAAGTATGCTTCAATTTGCATTCAGAGTTCATCAGTTCTTTCTCTGGAGGTGGATAGCATTTTTCTAAACCTAACATTTTTGTCATTCCTCTCTCAAAAATGTTCAGAATGGATCTCTCTCTCTCTCTCTCTCTCTCTCTCTCTCTCTCTCTCTCTCTCTCTCTCTCTCTCTCTCTCTCTCTCACTTCCCATGGGAATAGGGGAAAGGTACCTCTTCCCCCAGCATGTTCACTGCTTACATATAACAATTACAGCTTGTGCTACTACCTATGTGAATCTGAGACTGGACCTTAGAACTCTGTCTTTTCTGTCTTGTGTTTCTTTCCCTGAATATAAGTGACTAAGGAGCAGGTATAAGAGGTGGACTTTTCCGGAATGGCAACCTCTGGAGTTTAGGGATTCCTGGGCTCCTCAGTGCAGGGGATGTTTATACTGCAAGTGATGACCACTGCAGCTGCTATAATGCTTCTTGTAGATGACTGTTGCCAGGAAGAAGATCCCAAACCCTGGTGTAACTTGCTAGAAGACACAGACCTTAAGAGAACTGTTCAGGTACTGAATGGTAAAAAAGAAGATAAAACACCTAACCACCAATTCAAACAAATAGACCATACTTTAATGTTTTCAGAATCAATTTCCTGGGAGAGTATAGTAGGAGTTAGACTTTATTCTATCATGTTTTAATTATCAATGTGCGTTTTATGAATGTTTTAAGTATTTCATTTTAGTAGGAAAAAATAATTGTCATATCCCTCATCCATCTTGCACTTTGACTACTTTTCTACTCCCTTTTGAAGATGCCTAAACATGAGAAAAACCTAATCCTTCTTACAGTAATTTTCTTTATTAAAATTTTCATTTAATTTTATTTTTATCTTGAACTTAAACATCAAATAAAATAAGCAGTTCCAAATACATTGTAGGATAATTGGAAAGGCTTATACATGAAACTAAAATTTTCTATTACATAGGGCTTGGTTTTTTTTGTAAATTAAGTCAGGGCAGGGATCACTTGAGTCAGTCCATCAAACACTCCTACCCCACTTAAAGAAACTAACAAAGGGGAGAATAAAACCTTTGTAACAAATAAGCATAGTCAAACAAAACTAATCCACACAGTAGCTATGTCCAAAAATTCACATGGTTGAACTTTGCATCCATCACTTTTCTGCCAGGAAGTGGGTAATATGTTTCATCATAACTCCCTGAAGACATGGTTGGTCATTGTATTGAACAGAGTTCTTAAGCTGTTTTTTCTTTTAATTTTGTTGCAATGTTCATATCCTTATATAAACTTTTCCACTGGTTTCTCTCGCTTCACTCTGAATCAGTTCATAGTACCCAGGATTCTCTGAAATTGTCAATTTCATAATTTCTTATGGTGAAATGATAGTCTATTACATTTCATATAGCACAATTTGTGCAGTCACTCTCCAGCTGTTTGAGAGTCAATCTAAGTAGTTTACTTAGGTTCTAGTTCTTTGCTTTTCTTCCCCTACCTTATAAATTTATTCTTCAAAACCAGAAGGTTTGGTGACTATTTCCTCTCCAGTATTAACTTAACCCAAACCCCACTCCTCATTTGTTTTTTTGTCGAATTTGAAGTATTTTTCCACCAGTTTGTGTATGGTGTACATGTAAATGTCCCATCCTCCTCTATCCACTGTAAATAAGAGTGAGGTTCATCCGATGCCTACTCCCCCTACTACTTCCTCCATGCTTATATTTTCCTCCTACACACCCTAATTATGAGAAATAGCAAGTTCCAGCTCCTTCTTTCTCTATCCCACATTAGTGAATTCTTCCTTTTACCCTACCGTCTCTTTCTCCTATTAAAAACCTCAGCACATAACAATCAATATCCCTCCTGAAGCTGGTACGTACTTCTGTTTTTTTGTGTTTGTTTAGATGCTTGATACTCTTTAAAGACATTAAATTTCTGCAGGAACATTTTTTTCTCTCCTTTTAAGATTGCTTAAATAAATTTAATTATCTAAGTTTCTCCAGACTTCTGTCTGTATTTCAAACTTCCTACTCACTGGTCTTTTCATCAGAAATATTTGAAAGTCCTCTATACCTTTAAAGATTCATTTTTTATCTTTAGGGTTATACTTAGCTTTTAGGCTAAGTTTTTTTTTTAATTGTTTTATTTTTTGCAATCAGCAGTTTCTCTCCCTTTTGTTCCAAACCAGTTTCCTCTTTATTTGTATACAAATGTGCTGGAATTGTATTGTCTTCTCTTTGCTCTATTCTAGTTTTTGTGGAGTCCATTTCTTGGGGTCAGGTTTAATATTTTCCTTTCTAAGCTACTTATTTTCTTTTAACTCTTTCCTCTAGAGTTTTTCTTTTATGTTTTAATCTTTTACTTTATTTATCCTAGTTACTCCTGTAGTCCTTATGGAATTTTTTTTCCCTCTTGAGTCTTTTCTTTGCAATTTTATCAAATTATGCACTTCTTCTGAGGGATCATGAGATTTTTTTTATATTGGTCAGGTTGTTTTTTTTAATTTGCTCATCTGCTCCATTTTAGTTCTTGAATTGGGGTTTTATGCCAGGACCAGGCTCCTCCCCCTGCTATACCTTGAGGTGGAGTGCTGAGTCCTGCTTGGGTCCCCTTCACTCCTGTGCTGATTTCCATTTCCTGGAGTTAGAAGCCCCCGCATCTTTGGGTTTCTGTGTGCTGGATCTTTAGGGCCTTCTCTGACATGTAAGGACAGCATGTGACAGACCTCAGAGGGCTGTTAAAGTCTAAGATATGAGTGCTGTGTCGCTTTTGGGTGCCATTTCCAGGGCCTTCCAGAGTCCCCACTCTAGGGCTTTCTAACCACTCCGGTGCTTTTTCAAGGGACCCTTTCCCCCACTCTTGGGGCCTCTGGACACAAAACCCTGCTGGATATAAATGCCCCATTTATTCCTTCTGCTCATCTTTTTGGAGGATGTGGGGGAACTCTATCCTTAGGCCTTCATTCTTCTTTAGGCTGCACTCCTGACTTTCTGGACTTGCTCTCATACCACAGACACCTCTTCAATCTGGAAGTTCATCGTACTCAATGTTTCTCGCATTGGAAGTACTTTTTACCCCTGCAACCTTTACCTCTGATTGACTGATTCTTCCTAGGACCTTTCTTTTAAAGGAGGGGGCCTATGTCACCCATGTGTTTATTCCTTTATAAACTATACTCCTGACTCTCCACTCTCCATTCCACTCCACCCCCTCCACTTTTCAATTTCTCTTTAATTGCTCTTATCACACTAGAATATAAGCTTCTGGGGGGAGGGCCTGACTTTCTTTCCACTTATATTTATATTTCTAGTACTTAGCACAGCGTCTGACATGCAGCAAATGCTTATTGATTTGACTTGACTTATCTGGGCTCCTTCTCTTGCTTACCTTCATCCCCAAGTTGGAAAGAAAAGAGAAGGGAAAAATACATGCAATCAGTATGCATTGTTAAGCAAAATAAATTCCTAAACTGATCATATCCAAAGATGTATGACTCATTCTGCAACTGTCTCTAACTGACCACTTAACTGATTAGTCTAGACAATTTGATTGTGAACATCCCTTTAAACATCTAAGAGTACTGCATGTGCCTATCCCATCTTGCCTAATGTATGGTATTGGCCTTCCTCACCTGGCCATATTACCTTCTTGGTCTTTTGTCCTTGACTCTAAATCCATGACCTTCCATTTACCTTTTGAAAAACCTAGTGGCCTCCCAGGTTCCTATGCCTATTCCTCTGTTTCAAATTTGCCAATTCCTGACAATTAAGACCTCTCATTTTGAAGGAACTTAACAGTCTCCCCCTCTCTCTACATTTGTTAGTAATCTATGAAGCATTTTAACGTTTTTCTTCCTTAGTTCTGAATTGTATTTTTCAGATTTTTTTTACTTACTATATTTTCTTCCTCAGTACTGAAGTCATCAGTTATCAAGGTGTACATTGCCTTGGTTTAGAGCAGAGGTTCCCAAATTTATTTGGCTTATTGCCCCCTTTAAAAAAAATTACTCAGTGGCCCTCCTGGAAATCTACATTTTTTAAACCTTTAATGTTTTTTTTTTTTTAATTTGTGTCATTTCAAAAAAAGTATAAAATTTTTTTTAGAAATATCTCAAATCTAATAATTTATTGCAAAGTGAGTTTTCCTGCATTGAAATTGTGATGACAAAATAATGCAAATCATTATACATACATATTCCTGCTAATGCATTCTGGACTTCCCAACAATTCACTACATATTTGACTGCCAACACTTGCTTGTTAAGACCTGTCAGCAGACTTGGTCACTCATCAGTTATAACTTGCATTCTGTGTTTATTTGGAAAATAACGTAATTACTATGACTTTAACTCTGTTATACACCTGATAAAACATGAACAAATGATTTTTCAAAATGTTCTTGTCTTCTTTCCTTATGCTTCCACCACCCCCTTACTTTTATTCAAAACCCCTCTGCACCTGAGTTTACTACTACCCCCTTCCACCCTTTTAGCACCCCTGAGGGGGCAGTATTACCCAATTTGGAAACCTATGGTTTAGAGAATTTTGTGAAGTTCTTCGTAGAATTTTTCTCCTTCTACATCCTCTGCAACAAATTTTTGACACATAAAGTGCCACTATCTTCATGGAGGAACTCTTTTTATATTCTTTTTGAGTACTGGAAGTTTTCAAGACTAAGTATCTAATGAAATGATGCTTCTTTTTTAATTTTATTTTTAATTTATGGAACAAAACAAGTATCTCCATAACATAATACAATAAAAAGATGATGGTACTTGAAATTATACATCAACTGTGCACAATCTGCAAATATATGACACATATATATATATAACATATATAACAAATATATAATCTTTCATATATATAACAAAATTATCGTGTAAATTTTTTTCTTCTTTTTCCCCCACCCCACCTTAGAAATGACTACCATTAGACACAAATATGTATGTATGCATGCATGCACACACGCATACATACAAACACACACATATACATAAAATTATTCTATACATACTTCTATTTATCAGTTCTTTCTTTACATTCAAATAGTATCTTTCTTCATATGCTTCTTGCTGGCTTTAGGAAAACCAATGAGAACCATAATTACAAGTAGCTACAACTTTTGGCTATGTTAGGTTTCTAATGGGGCTTGCAGCTTTTTTGCACCCTCCTGTTATATTTACAAGGAGACATTACTCCACACTGGGGGAAGAAATGCTGATGTGATTCTTCAGATGTGCCTAAGGCACTAATTTGAGATCAGGGCTTCTTGTAAGAGATACACATGTGAGTAGAAAGGCTTTGGGAGAGAGAGAGAGAGACAAATGATATCAGCATGTCTAAAGGAGAGGGAGAGGACTTTGGAAATTGAAAACATGTAGAGAAGCCAGCTCTTCAACATATTCCTATTTCTTGGTTGCTTTCCCAAAATGCTCTGGGAGCACATTCGTCTTGTTTTCCAGGAAGCTCTGGCCCCAATTCCATTTCTTATCAATATATGCAGCATTCTCTCCAGCAATCTAGAATCTTTTTGTGCATATGCAGCCCCAGGTAAAATGTCCAAAGCCTGATTACATATGCATAGTTTAAAAAAAAAGTTAATGGAGAACCTCTTACAATGTATCAGTTTGTGGTCATGGGACAAAAATATATTAAAAGAACCAAAGATTAAATGAAAGTTTGTAGACATTCTAAAACCTAGTATTTTCTCTTTCCTCTTCTGTTACTCCATTTTCCATCAGCAGCTCTTCTTGGTTTCTGCTTCTTCCAGGATAAGCTTATCACTAGAAATCACCATGTAGACTGACTCAGTTTTTGACGTTCAATACCTCAACTCCCTCAGTTGCTTCTCTCCTCTGCTTAGAGGTCTGGAGGATGAGATCCCAAAGTCTTCCTTTTAGAAGGCTCTAAAATATCAGAACTTTTCAGGTAATGCTCCATTTTCCAACAGCAGATCACCTTTGTTAAGACTCCATGGCAGTCCGCTTCCCTTTCACCTTCATTTTAATGTATTTTCTTCACCCCACTAGATAGCCAAGTCCCCTTAGCATAGAGACTATCTTTTTTATTTGTATCCCAAGAGCTTAGTACATTACCTGGCACATAGCAAGCAATTAATAAATGTTTATTAAATTAAATGAAATACATTTTTACTACCATCATTGCATAAGAAGCTATGGATCACAGACAACTGGTGGCCATCTTGCATCTTTGTCTATTTTGTAGATTGTCATAAAAAAAAAGAATTTGTCACCCATTGTCTAGTTCCTTTGAATTTAACAAGGGTAGTATCCAGAGAGCAGACAGTCTGTTCCTAAGATAATACTTTCCAGTTTGGCAAGATCTGCCAGATCTTTTGTTTTACTGATGTATCCTGGTAGATACTAGGGTCATAGAATCAGATATGTGGCATTGGAAGACCATCAAGTCCAAAACACTCATTTTATAGATAAGGGGCCTGTTGTAAAGTAAGATGACTTGCTTAAGATTACATAGACAGTGAGTTGTTATTCTCCATCAGGGTTTGGACTTAGGTCTTCTCACTTCAAATTCAGTGCTATTATCCTTAAATTAAACCATAATGAGGAATCAGAGGAGGACTGTTGTAAAGGGAGTCTAAGGATAAATCACAAATTTGGTTCTTCAAGTGGAAGTATTCATCACCTATAAGGATGAATGCCACTGTAATTGTAAAAGGCAGTTGAAATCTTTGGAGAGCTAAGTAGAGGCCTTTTCTCTTAAAACAGAGACAGTAATAGCAAAGATGGGGAGTTAGACCAAATGGGCAGGGGGAAATGCTACTGACTACCTGGAACCTGATGAAAGAATCAAATAAGAGTCCAAGATATTAACGGTAAAGTTGGCAGAAGGGCGGGGAAGTCTCATTAGCCACAAGGAAAGGATAGACTTCTTTGGAAGATATGGGAGAATTACAAAGAGCCATGTGCATTCAACATAGTGCACAGCAACCTTTGCACCCCTTAAACTAAGTTAATGATCCTTTGCTTTTGTTTGATGTCAATGGAGATTGTTGCAGGCCTACTCCAGGTCAGGTTACTCTAGTTACCATTTGAGTCCAAAGCAAGAATCCACAAAGCTGCTTACTGCGTTAAGAAAGGAGCAGACATATTCTCTTGAGTTGAAATGCTTTCCAGTTAGTCTGTTAGTCAACCTTTTACTAAATCTTGTTGTTTCTGTTTTTAAGATGAATTTCATGGTCAGTTTTTCAACTGGAAGGTGTCAGCACCAACCAGAACACGGCTTAGCATTCTCAAGACCCAGCTTGAAAAGATTTGTGGTGAAGCCTCATTAACAAACTTTTCAGATAAACTCTCAGTGAGCCAACCTTTTCTTAATGCATATGAAATATCATGTGACATGAAAAAACACAACACATTCCTAGGCAAACATGCCCTAACACAACTAAAGTGACCTCTTTACTCTCTTGTATTTTGAAAATGCAAATGACCAATTTCAGGTGACTTTTGTTATTCAAGCAAAACTTTCTTTAGCAATTGCAGCAGATAGGATACACTCTCAGGTTTTGTTTTTTTTTAAATTCTGCCAAGGCTTTCAGCCAGTTTAAGGAGAGAACAGACTACGGTCACTGGGAGATGACATGTTATCTCAATCTTCTGTTTTTTATTCACCTGTATTCTGTTTTCCTGTTACTCCACTTACCTGCACATCAGTGTGCTGGCAATATCCAGAAATGTATGATGTCTATGTGTAGGATTCCAAGTAGGCAGATTCCAAATGTACAGTCAGTGAAACCCACTGGAAAATTTTCTTCAGAGTATATTTGTCTAGATGGTTATCTATTTACGAAAGCATTATGCACTATTCATCATCCTATACCTGAAAAAATATTGCATTAGTATATGCAATAAACCATAAATTACATAGTAGCAGATGGAGGATTTTTGCCAGAATTTGACCTACTATTTTCAACAATCATATCATTAACAACCTTTTGCATCTCCACACTAACATTGCACAAACCATTACATCATGAAATAAATGCTAAAAAACAATCTTAGCAATGTTACTATCTTTTCATACAAGCCATATGTTGCCCTCAGCACCACGATTTTATTTAAACACAATTATAGCATTTCAGCTGAACAAATATCAGCATAAATAAAAAAGGCTTTAATTAGGAAACACCTTCAACTTTCATTAGGAAAAGTTATGCTGAAACATCAATAATTGTAATCCACATAATTACATTGTTTGCCAGGGTTATTTGGTCTAAATGATTCGACAGCTAAAGTCAGTTTTCATAGCTTGTAAAGTTTTGAATTCAGGCTATCCCACTATCACCATCAGGGAAATATCATTTACAAAACTGAATGTTACATACATAAACCCTGTGTGCATCATCTCCTTCTGGAACAGGTGACCACCATTCAATGGTAGTTTCTTGAACACCTTCTCTCTGGCTGACAAATGCCTAAGACAGCATTTATGTGGGGCATTTAGGTTTGCAGAGTTTTACAAAGATAGGGGCTATCATTATCCCCATTTTACAGATGGGACAACTGAGACAGAGATTAATCATTTGCCCAGGGTCACTCAGTTATTAAGTGTTGCAGGCAGAATTTGAACTCTAGTATTCTTGCCTTCAAGTCTTTTCTCCACTGTACTATAAAGTTTCTAATGTTACTGATAATAAGAAGTCACATATACATGTAAAGTTTGCAGATCTCTCTGTAAACGCTGTTTTACTTGATCCTCATAAAGATCCTGGAGGTAAATGCTACTATTATTCCTATTTTACAAATGAAGCATCTAAGGTTGTGAAAGCTTAGTGTTGTGAGAAATTAGACACTTAGTATCTGAAGGATTCAAACCTCTAAAGCTTGCTAATTCTAAACCAAGCGTTCTAACCACCATGCCCTGGATGTTAAGCCATACATTTGGTCATTCCTAGTGTAATATCTTTGTATTCATAAGAGGCTCAGGCTATGGGACAACGCTGTTTACTTTCTTTCACTCCTTTCTTTGTCTTCCTTTCTTTCCCTCCTCCTTTCTTTCTCTTTCTCTTTTTTGCCTTTCTTTTTTCTTTTTTTCATTTTTCCTCTTTCTCTTTCCTCCTTTCTCCCTTCCCTCCCTTTTTTCTTTTCCTCTCTTACAATTTCTTTAAATATGATTTGTTTACTTATGTAATATTTGTACTTCAAAAGGTTTGAAGGCAGGTTATGTAGATTACTTTTAATGTAAAACAAGGCAATTAAGGATATATTAAAAAAACAAAAACCAGAGACTAGATAAAGGGAATAAATGTTGC
Source organism: Bettongia penicillata ogilbyi (assembly GCA_023548195.1). NCBI lineage: Eukaryota > Metazoa > Chordata > Mammalia > Diprotodontia > Potoroidae > Bettongia > Bettongia penicillata. The sequence goes on along the minus strand of JAJHZJ010000624.1, from coordinate 1,357,362 downwards.
CAGCCACAGAAGATAAGCAGATTACTACAACTGGGAACAGAATTTGACTCTAAATTTCCTGTCAGTTTAGACAAAAAAGAGAAACACATTAGGTTACATGATTTGCATTTCCTGACAAAAGAAAGCAAACAAATTCCTCCTCAGAGACAAACTTTTTTCCCCTTGGAACAAGTGGAACCATTAAAATTGCCAATTCTCCTGGTTTGGGTGGAAATCTCTTGGAACCTACTCACGTTTCCCAAGGGGAAAAGGTTAGGCAAGGAAGTTAGGACTCAGCCTCTCCAGTAATACTCAGATATTTTGCTGAAAACAAACAGGTCCTTCTGTGGGGGTGCAGGGAGGAAGTTGGCAGGTAATGGAGTACAGAATGTCCTTTTAAAATTAACCCAGGCCCTGGGTCATGTCACATTTGCCCACATTTGAGTGTCCAGCCCTTCCACCAGCACTAATCCTGAGGAGAGTGAAAGCCCTGACTGTCGGAGGCCCCATTTAAACACAACTGCCTAGAATTCACAGAATCTGAGCAGGCAAGTATAGCCACTTATAGGTACTAGGCCCATGTCCTGATTCCTGTAGCAACCCACTCACTGCTCAAAGTGTGGATTCCAGGCTCTCACTCTACCATCTTTCCTTGGGTCTCTCTACAACCTCCCCCAACTCTGTTTCCCCTTATGGCAGATCTCTAGATGTGAGGTGGCCTCTTCTTTCGCTTGATTGACTGACATCCTAAGAACTCTCTTTTGGTTATTCCTGACAAAAGAGTATATGCGATCAATCTACAAATATCTATTAAGTACCTGCGACATCCCAGGCCCTGTGCTGAGAACTGAGGAAGCAAGTACAAAGAAGGAAACAAACCCAGTGAGCTTACATTCTCATGGAAGAGCAAGTACACATAAAAATATGTACAACATACATGTATATATTGAATATGTGCAGATATACACAAGCAGCTAAATTCAAATGGTTTGAAAGGGAGGACACTAGCAGTTAGAATGCTTCTTGCAGAAGATGGTACTTGAGTTACATCTTAAAGAGATGAAAAGCAGAGATAAGGGCAGAGAGCATTCCAGCTAGGGCAAAAGCAGAGACAGGAGAAGGGGAAATCTCTCTGAGAATCAGAGACCAGTTTGGTTGGATCACAGAGTAGAGGGACAAGTCACAATGTTCAGTGTGCCTGGAAAAATGGATTAGGGTTAAGTTGTGTAGCAATGTCAAGGCTAAACAGAAGACTTTCTAGCTGATCTTAGAAGAAATAGGAAGCCATAGGCAGTTGATTAAGGAGGGAAGTCACATGGTCCGATCTGTACTTAGGGAAAATTACTTTGGCTGCAGTGGGTGGGATGAACTGGAATAATGAGACACTTCGTTCTTGGTTCTTGTTCTTACTCATCCCAGAGGCAAGAATTTGGTTTCATTATTAACAAAAATTGGGTACAAAGGTAGAGCATCCTAACTTTGGGTTTGTGGAGTTGGCTCATGCCAGCTAGTGCCAAAGCTGCAGCCCAAAGTAGGGGAGAGAGGGATGAGAAACTCTTGGTTCTCTGCTATCTTTTTTGCCTTCTAAACTACCACCAGGACTCCTCACTTACTCTACTGTTGTAAGTCATCTTTACGGAGAGAAGAGCTTGGGTTTTTTCCCACCCCCATCCCTTCTACTACTTCCTAATAACAGCCTGACAACCTCTTAGGAAGTTCTACATAGACAATGCAAAGATGAGTTAATAACTCAAGTAACAGGTTGAAAATGGTCATTGTTCACACCTTACAAAACTTTGAAGAGTTGAACCCTGGTCTACAGGACGTGTGTCAATCATCTCAGTTCTTTTCAGCCTGGACCATGGCATTAACTCAATTTGAGGATGACTGCCTTTTCCAGAATTCTGGAATCATTTTCCCCCATTTTCAATATGATGTATAGGAATCAAGGTCTGTGCTGATGTTCCCTCTTCAACCTAATCACAAACATTTGGGAAAGCTCATCCTGCCCCTCTATTACTGAGTGGAAAAAAATTTTTTTTCCTATCTGGATTCCAAAATTACCCACTCTCTGGAGTTTAGCCTCATGTTCCTCCTCCTCACCCTTTCCTGAAAGACTGCATGCTCTGGTCCCTTTGGGAACATAAGGAACAGTGGGAAAAGTTATGGATCTGGGTTTGAATTTGGCTCCACTGAGCAGTACTTGTATGGCCTAGTCCTAGGGCAAATCTCCTGGCCTTTCTCAGTCTGAGGCTCTTCATTTTAAAATGAATGGAGTGGATCAGACGACCTCGGGGTTCCTTTCAACTCTATCTATTCTCTCAATATACTTTTTTTTTTTAAGTTGTTGGCCTTTTACAGATATAAATAGTTTAGGATCATTGAAAGCACCACACAGTTTTCAGAAAGAAATAACATATCCCTTCCTCCTGCTCAATGTAGATTTAACTATTACCAATCTATAGCGATTGTTTGAAATAGATATGTTACTGTGCTATATCTAGTCTGCCTTTCCAGCCTTATATCAAAACCTGGGCACAACTTTGTGGGTCATGTGTAGGCTTTGGTCATTGCCACAGAGGCTCTAGATTCTCCTTGACAAAGAAAAAAACTGTTCCAGTGTACTGTGCAACACAAAGACATTTATTATATTTATCAACACTCAAATTGTAAATCATTACAGGGAAGTGGTGCCAAAGACTGTTGAACTTAGGTGAGGTCCTTGAAGACAATCATTGTCTAAGATCCCACACATTTTTCATTCCAGGACACACAGACCTGTGGGGTCTGTGAGATGGACAGACCATCAAGATATAAAGTTCCTTGAAATTGAGTTTCAAAGAATAAATGCATAGTTTTGCTTAAGAGAAAGATTTAATGGGAACTATGAGCTCTTAGGTTATACAGAAATAAAAGAAATTCCAATAAAAGTTGAATTACCAACCATATGGACTATTATGAGAACTATTAACATATAAATGAAAATCACTTGTATATGATGAAAATAGACATGTTAAGAATAAGACAATATAGAAAATACAGAATTATTTAATGGATTAATACTTGTTCTTAGCCCATCAGATCCTGACTAGACAACAGGCCATATGGATTTTTTTAGCTCCTGGGAGATAGGGAGGGACAGAGACAGAGAAGGAAAGAGAGGGAAGGAAGGAGAGGGAAGGTTGGTTTTCGTTATTGTTTCATGCACTAAGAAGTTCACTTCTGCCATAGGTAAGTTGAGGGCAGGAGGGAGGGGCAAGGCTCCTCTGCTGTATCCTTAGGATAAGGAGGAGCCCAGAAAAGAGAGCCAGTTCAGGCTGATGCTGAGTTGCTGACTCATGGCTAAGCAGAAGACAGGAAAGGTCAGGGCAGTGTCAAGAGGCTAGTGCTCTCAACACTAACTGGAAGGGAGAGAGAAGTCAGAAACTTTCACCCCCTCAGTCAAGCCAGGTCACATGCTTCTGGTTATATCCAAGGTTGAATCTCCCCGTTCTCAAAAGCAAGGCAGTATCTCAGGTTCTGTCAATAAAGGGGTGATATATGAATAAAGAAGATCTGACTCCATTCCCAATAGAAAACCACCCCTTCAGGCCAGTTGGCATGATTCACTGGAGACCAGGGTTCCACACTAAGGTGTTCTTGCGCTATTCAGGATAAAAAGTCATCCCTTTAGTCATGTGAACATTACTGTATTGGTCAGAACTAAGTAATATCCCTTCCCAAAAGCATTAGGAGTTGCTGTCAACTATGATATTGTCAAAGATGGTATGGATCTAAGGCAGCATCAGTATGATGAGTATTTATGGCACATGGGCCATAGCCCATGTGGTCATGCTCATCCAAACTTCTCTAAGTCTATGCTTCCTCACTTCATGGTTGCTTACCTCTGGACTCTTGTCTCTCTAATATTGAACCTGTCTTCCCACTATTCGCAGAACTAAACTCATGGTTAGACTTGAGGGATGAAAAATAGAAACTGAACACCTTTCTCTTGGACACAACTGGAAATCCCATCCAATCATTTCACCACCTCAACATCATCAGCAAGTGACCCTACTTTGGCTCTTCCTCCTGAGGATTGCTATAAGCTATAATATGATAATTACAATAACTAAAATGACATGGGCATATAGAATCATTAATCCCCGCCCCATTAGGTGGGCAGGATCATTCCATTGCTGACTGAAAGCATTAGTGTCTGCATTAGAGAACTCAAATTCTAGTCTGGGTAGACATTATACAATGTGATGGCCAAGTTACAGTATTAAATCTTAGAATAATATTAACTGACATTTACAGAGCACTTTAAGGTTTAAAAAAAATACTATACTGGTATATCCTCACATCAGCTCTGTGAGATGTATCATCCTCATTTTACCAATGAGGAAACTGAGGCTCATAAAGATCAAACCAATTGCCCATGATTACACAGTTTGATTTAACTGAGTATAGCAAATATCAGTGTTCTACAATCTACTTGTGCCTGAACTGACTACCAAGCATTCTTTTTCTTTTTATGTTTGTTGATATATTTTGTTTTAATGTGGTAGTACTCCCTAACAAACAACCCTACCCAACTCCTATAGCACATTATGAATCCCTTACGAGGTTCTTAAAAATTTCAGCCAGACAACTTACTAGAGTGATTTGGACCAATGGAACACTTTCATTTTCTTTTTACAAAATTTCTCTGGACCATGAATATGATCTTCTACTTACTATGACCAATTTATAACCGGGAGTTTGAAAGTACATGTGGAAGGGAATAAACATCTGGCCAGCAGTTTGGCATTAGGAGCAAGGGTCAGGTTACTTACAATATAATGGGAGAAAAGAAAAAGTTGTCTTAATTCTCCAAACTTCTAAGTGACTTTAGAGAAAGGACTAGTCACATCACTAACCACCAGAAATTAGGAATACTAACCTCAGCTTCACTATTGACTTGTTGCAGTATGACCGAGCTGGGAGAGAGGAGAGTAGGGAAGGAATGGGAAGGTTTATTTCAAATTGGAAATACTGATTGACCTGGTTTTTATGTAGATTACAAAGCAATTTGCAACTACACAATGCCTATTTTTATGGTTTTTAACAAAGCCATATTTTGTAGGAAAATTCTGAAATCATGTGTTTAGGAGTGTTATAACTTGTCTGACTTTCTTTTTCGCTTACATTTGAGAGGGGGAAAATGCCTGCTTTTCTATTTCATGCCTTTAGATAATTAAACTGTTATAGCTAGCCTTAATAATGAAATTAATATGTTTGTTCCTCCTTTCCAAATGACTTAGAAATTGTCAAAAAAAAAATTAGAGGATTTATTATCATCTTTATGTTTCCTGGGAGATGAAGACAACACCTCGAACTTTTCTGGTTTAAACATGTTCCCCTATCTCAAGTCAGGGAAGATAGTCCTATAAGTGGGAATAATGCTAAATATATTTTGTGAATGAGTCATTCAAGAACATTGAGAAAAATTAAAGGAGGGTAAGAACAAAAGGCAGTGAGACCTAAATTAAAGTCCTATCTCTGACATGTACTGGTTATATGATCCTATAAAATTTCTTACCCTTTCAATGCCCTGGGAAACTCTCTAAGGCTATAAGATGCAGAGCAGATACTAGTCTGAACTGGGAGGAGTTTCCTCATTGGGAGATCCATTTTTCCATGATGTCATAGATCTGGTACCTCCCTCTCCCAAAGGAGCAGAAAGTGTATGTATTGTCAAGAAAAAAGTAAAAGTCTACCTGATTCCCCAAGGACTAGAGGGTTGATCAAAGTTCGTGGCAACTAGCCCTGAACTTGTCATTCAAGGCACCAAATTTGGCAGTCCCCTCTTGCTTGAGAGAAGGAAAGAGAAGATTTGTAGTCACTTGCAGAAAAGATGCTGCTGTGAGAAGGCAATCCCCTCCATGAACAAAGGACCAATTTATGGTTGAGATTAGAGTCAAGGAATTTTAGAGCTGGTCTGTTGGGCTGTAAATCTCTGAATGCTGTAAGATCCTTACAAAATTCTCCCCCCTTTTTTTGCTGAGGAGGGTATTTTCAAAAATCCCCTTCAAGTCAGGAGGGCTAGAAACAGGTTAATGAAGGAAAGATGTGTTAGAGCTTCAAAATGCTGCTCTCTGCCCTCCGAGATAATGGAAAAGTTCATGGAAAGACAAGCTCACAGTGCCTTTTAATTTATTCAATTCAACCTTCAAGAGAATTGAAGGAACTGAAGAAATGGCAGGTAGATGATGAGACTCTCAGATTCGTAGAAATTCCACTTTGAGGGACAGATGTTAATATTTGTTTATTTTATTAATTAATATTAGTTTATCATTATTAATTTATGTATTTTTATTTAATCATCGTCCCATTTCATGGAGCGGCTGAAAATGAGGCCAAAATCGATATACACAATATCTTAGAGCCTGAAGTGCCCTTAAAAGTTTTATGTAGACTAACATCTTCATCAGTGCAAGAAACTTCCTACAGGGGTCTGGTTGAGAATTTCCAACGAGAGAGAGCTCACTACTTTACAAGGCAGTCTGATCCTTTGGTAGAGAGCTCTGATCGTTAGAACAGCCTTGCTCTCGTTTTCTCATTGTCTCCTCTTCCCTTCACTTACTCCAAAGTCTTCACATATCTATATTTAGGATGTTAAGACTTCAGATTTTAAATACTAAAGACCACCTTTTCCCCAGGCTGCACTTAACAGTAACAACAGCAAAGTATTGATTCTAAGACTCTGACAAATATAAAAATGGGAAGAATGAATTTACTGGAATCACAGTTATTTTAATTTTTCAAAGGATCTGTCATTGTGAGCATTCCCTCCACTGGTGAAGATCACAACCTGTTGGCATCTTATCCTATACAGTTGTTTTCCATGGTTTTCTATTAAATATTCCATAGAGAAACAGAGGCTATAAATCCACACATAAGCATCCCTGCAGGTTGCATATTGACTGAGTTTGAAAATGTAAGAATACCTATGTTTTATTGTATTTTTATTTATTTTGTAAAGTATTTCCCAATTACATGTTAATCTGGTTCAGACTTCATTCTGGAGTGTTGTGGTCTGACATCGGTGCCATAAAGGACTCGCTTAATACACTGGAGGTTTTCTTCTGCTTTTGTTAATATTTCATGTGTACCAGTGCAATACATGATCTACTAGGCTATATTTCCTTACTCTTGCTTTTGACCAGAACATCTCTTCCTTCAGTCATCCATGTCTTTAAGAGTTTCATTTACACCACATTTTAAGTATAAGTCAGTTTTAGAAATATGTGCTACCTATTTACAACCTCCATTTTTCTTTCCCATTGCCTTTTAGATCATCTGCAATCTTGATTCATCTGAGATAATGATATTGCATGATTCACAATCACATAATCACCAGAAATATATTGGGATTGAAAAGGTGGGTTTTGGTAGCAGTAAGTAACATGAGATCATCAAAAGTGAAGAAAAAGTGCAATGAAATCTCTTTTACAATTATGTCTAGGGGAAAATTTGTATTCGAACAATGGATAAGGAATATCACAAAAGATAATATAGATAATTTTGATGACAGGAAATTGAAAAACTTTTACACAAACAAAAACAATGCAACTTGGATGAGAAAGGTAATTGTTAGTGTGGGGGAAGAATCTTTTTAGCAAATATCTCAATAAAGGTCTACTATCCAAGAAATACAAGAAATTAACACAAATATATAACACTAAAAGTCATTCCTCAATGAATAAGTGGTCAGAGGATATAAATAAATAGCTTTTTAACAAATGCAAACTAACAAGCATATGAAAGATTTCTCTAAGTTACTCATTATAATAGGAATGACAATTCAAACAACTCTGAGGTTTCACCTCACACTCAGCAAACCAGCAAAGATAAAAAGACAGGGAAATAAGATCAGCATATATATTGTTGATGAAATTATGAATTAATCCAACCATTCTACAAAGCAATTTGGTTTGATTCTTTTAAAAAAGATGATAAAAATGTCCATATCCTTTCATCTATTGTTAGGCATGTATCCCAAGGAGGCTGACGACAAAAAAGGTCCCATATGTGTCAAAATATTAATCACAATGCTTTCTATTATATCAAAGAACTGAAAACAAAATTGTAGTTCATTGATCAGGAAATGACTAAATAAATTATAGTTCAATGATGTATTGGGATATTAATCTGCTGTAAGAAATGATGAATTGAAGAATTCAGAAAAATGGGAAGATTTACACTAACTTGTATAGAGTAAAATTAGTAGAACTGGGAAAACACCATGCACAACATCTACAACAAAAAAGAAAGAGTGATGAAAGAAAGTAAACACTATATAATTATAGTTATTTCTTCCCCATCTCAAGAATAAGGGATAGGGCTCCCCTACAATCTGGAAAATCTGTGTAAATATTTTTGGCCCTCTCTTCATACCAGAAAAGAAATACAATTTTTTTTCCTTTTCTTTTATGGGGTGTTTACATTACCTTATTGTAAAATTTGGGTTGATATTATATAATACTACATATGTATTTTATGTATTTCTGAGTTTCTAAATTTTTTTGTGTCATCTGCTAGCCTTCATGTGTCATTTAATCTGTGGCTTCCATAAAACTCCCCCCAAATTCCCATTTACAGTTACCCCTTCCACATCACAACTTTCCCCACTGTGGTTTCAATATATTGTGGCTTGGCATAAGAAATTAAATGGAAATTTTGGGGGGGTTTTGTGGAAGCCACAGATTATATTCGAAGGCCAACAGATGACAGAGAAAAAGTTTAGAAACACAGAAATACATTAAAATATTTGTATAGTAGTACATAGTATTAATGCAAATTTAACAATAAAGTAGTGTAAACACCTCATAAAAGAAAAAGAAAAAAATTCAAACTTCTCTGATATGAAGGGAAGGCAAAATTTTTACATGGATTTTCCAAGTTGTGGGAGTACCACACCCCTCACCCCCATAGTGTGGAAGAGATAACTATAATTTCTTATGCCTGACCTGTGATATAGCAAAACAGCAATAGTGAAAGTGACAGTGTAGAAGGGATAACTGTATAATGTTGCATGGCCTTGGAGAAGTATTGAGAAAATGCTTCCCTCACTGAAGTGACAGATGAGTATAAGTAAAGCATATCACATAATCCAGCAGATAAGATCAATGTTTTGGGTCGGTTGTGCTAAATATTTTTCTTCTTTTGAAAAAATTAGGGGGCCAAAGTCAAGATGGCAGAATAAAAGTGGGGACGTGCTAGAACTCTCTCCCCAAACCCCTCAAAAAAACCTATAAAAATGATTCTAAACAAATTCTACAGCAGCAAAAGCCACAAAACGATGGACTGAAGCAAATTTCCAGCCCAAGACAATCTGGAAGGTCTACAGGAAAGGTCTATTGGGAGTCAAGTACAGTTTGGGGTCATATAGGTGAGAAAGTAGGGGAGGGCCTTAGGAGATTGAAGTGCTGATGGCTGCTGTGGTTTCTGGACTTCTCAACCTACAAACACCAAAGATAGCTTCGAAGGTCAGTGGGAAGAGTCTCTCACCTGGCTGAGAGGGTGAGTGTGGTTCAGCCCAGGCCCCAGCCCCAGAGCAGAGGCAGCCACTGCTAAAACTGCAGCTGCTTCTGGAGCATTCCACTTGACAAAGAGTTCAAAAGTCAAATAATTAGCTGGGAAAATGAGCAAGTGGGGGAAGAAAGAAACAGACCATAGATTCTTACTTTCTTGGTGAAGACAGGTTTTCTTATGTCATTGGTAATAAGGAAGAAGACAACAAAGCCAAAGTTCCTGCAACCAAAGCGTCCAAGAAAAATATGAATTGGTCTCAGGCCATGGAAGAGCTCAAAAAAAAATTGAAAATAAAGTCAGAAAAGTAGAGGAAAAATTGGGAAGAGAATGAGAATGATGCAAGGAAATCATAAAAAATGAGTCAATAGCTTGCTAAAGGAAACTCAAAAAATGCTGAAGAAAATAATACCTTTAAAATTAGACTAACCCAAAAAGCAAAAGAGGTCCAAAAAGCCAATGAGGAGAAGAATGTCTTAAAAATCAAAATGGGACAAATGGAAAAAGAGGTCCAAAAGCTTGCTGAAGGAAATAATTTCTTCAAAATTAGAATGAAGCAAATGGAAACTAATGGCTACAAGAAATCAAGAAATTATAAAACAAAACCAAAAGAATGAAAAAATAGAAGATAATGTGAAGTGTCTCATTGGAAAAACAACTCACCTGGAAAATGAGTCCAGGAGAGATAATTTAAAAATTATTGGACTACCTGAAAGCCATAATGAAAGAAAGAGCCTAGACATCATCTTTCAAGAAATTATCAAGGAAAATTGCCTTGAAATACTAGACCAGGGGGTAAAATACAAATGCAAAGAATTCACTGATCACCTCCTGAAAAAAATCCAAAAAGGGAAACTCCTAATAATATTGTAGCCAAATTCCAGAGTTCCCAGGTCAAGGAGAAAATATTGCAAGCAGCTAGAAAGAAACAATTCAAGTATTGTGGAAATACAATCAGACTAATACAAGATTTAGCAACTTCTTCCCTAGGGGATCAAAGGGCTTAGAATATGATATTCCAGAGATCAAAGGAGGTAGGATAAAACCAAGAATCACCTACCCAGCAAAACTGAGTATAATATTTCAGGGGGAAAAATGGAACTTCAATGAAATAAGAGGATTTCCAGGCATTCTTGTTTTTTTTTTGTTTTTGTTTTTTTTTTAATTAATTAATTTATTTATTTAGCTTTTTACATTCATTTTCACAAATTTTTGGGTTCCAAATTTTCTCCCCTTTTCTCCCCTCCCCCCACCCCAATACCCCAAGCAATCTAATTTTCCCTATCTCCAATCTGTCCTCTCTTCTGTCATCCCTCCCTTCCCTTGTCTCTATCTTCTCTTTTCTCCTGTAGGGCCAGATGACTTTCATTAACTGTATGTCTTCTTTCCTAGTTGCAACAACAATACTAAACAGTTGTTCCTAAAACTTTGAGTTCCAAATTCTCCTCATCCCTCCCTCCCCACCCATTCCCTTTGGGAAGGCAGGCAATTCATTATAGGCCATATCTGTGTAGCTTTGCTAATGACCTTCCTGATAGTCGTGTTGTGTAAGACTAACTGGATTACCATCCCTCCTAACCTGCCCCTCATTGTTTCTCTTCTGTCCTTTGATCCTGTCCCTCCCCAAGTGTTGACTTTCAATTACTCCCTCCTCCCTTTGCCCTCCCTTCCATCATCCCCCCCCAATATCTCCTTCTCCCCCGCTTTCTTATACTGTAAGATAGGTTTTCATACCAAAATGAGTGTGCATTTCACTCCTTCGTTTAGTCAAATGTGATGAGGGTAACTTTTGTTTGTTTATTTGTTTGTTTGTTTTTCCCCTCAGCTCTCCTCTTTTTCCCTCCACTAAAAACATCTCCTACTTGCCTCTTAAATGACATATAGTTACCCCCTTCCATTTCCCCCTCTTTCCTCTCACTACATTTCTCTCTCACCATTTACCTTAATTTCTTTTAAGGTATGGTCCCATCCTATTCAGTTCAATCTGTGCTCTCTGTCTCTGCATGTGAATGCATGTGTGTATGTGTGTGCATGCGTGTACATGTGTATGTGTGGTCCCACCAACCACCCAGATACTGAAAAGTTTTAAGAGTTAGAAATATTGTCCTTCCCTGTATGAATACAAACAGTTCATTTCTGGTAAGTCCCTTAATACTTCTCCTTGCTGTTTACTTTTGCATGCTTCCTCTCATTCTTGTGTTTGAAAGTCAAATTTTCTTTTCAGCTCTGGTCTTTTCATTAAGAATGATTGAAAGTCCTCTGTTTCATTGAAAGACCATATTTTCCCTTGAAGTATTATACTCAGTTTAGCTGGGTAGGTGATTCTTGGTTTCAGTCCTAGTTCCTTTGCCTTCTGGAATATCCTATTCCACGCCCTTCGATCCCTTAATGTAGAAGCTGCTAGATCTTGGGTTATCCTGATTGTATTTCCACAGTACTGGAATTGCTTCTTTCTAGCTGCTTGCAAGATTTTTTCCTTGAGCTGGGAGTTCTGGAATATGGCCACAATGTTCCTAGGAGTTTCTCTTTTTGGATCTCTTTCAGGTGGTGATCGATGGATTCTTTCAATACTTATTTTGCCCTCTGGTTCTAGAATGTCAGGGCAGTTTTCCTTGATAATTTCATGCAAGACGATGTCTAGGCTCTTTTTTTGATCATGGCTTTCAGGTAGTCCCATAATTTTTAAGTTGTCTCTCCTGGATCTATTTTCCAGGTCAGTTGTTTTTCCCATGAGATATTTCACATTCTCTTCCATTTTATCGTTCTTTTGGTTTTGTTTGGTGATTTCTTGATTTCTCATAAAGTCATTAGACTCCATCTGTTCCATTCTAATTTTGAGAGAACTATTAAATTCAGTGAGCTTTTGAGCCTCTTTTTCCATTTGGCTCATTCTGCTTTTGAATGCATTCTTCTCCTCATTGGCTTTTTGAACCTCTTTTGCCAATTGAGTGAGCCTATTTTTCAAGGTGTTAATTTCCTCAGCATTTTTTTGGGTCTCCTTTACCAAGATATTGACCTTTTTTTCATACTCTTCTTGCATCTTTGTCATTTCTCTTCCCAGTCTTTCCTCCACCTGTCTAACTTGCTTTTCAAAATCCTTTTTAAGCTCTTCCAAGGCCTGAGCCCACCCAACACCCCCCTGGGGTGTCTGGGGTGCTGAGGCCCCGCCCTCCACATCTTTCCCTGATGGGAAAAATCCGTTCTCGTCCTCCCCATCAGATCCGAAGGTCGGGATCATTTGCATTTGTTGGAAAAAACTCTCTAAAGTCTTATTTTTCTTCCCCTTTCTAGGCATTTTCCCAGCCAGTTACTTGACTTCTGAGATTCCTTTCCACCCCCGCCTGGATCAGCCCAGCTAGTGCTTGGCCTCTGAGATTCAAATGCGCTTTCCCGCGGCAAGCTTTAGTTCTGGCGCAGGGGTGGGGGCAGGGCCGCCTCCTAAGCTTGGGCCCTCAGGGGCTTTCCGCAGAGACTTTCAGGAACGGAGCGGGTGGGGGCGGGGTGGAGGGCCCCGCCTGCTGTGCTCAGCTCCCTTGGGGGTTTTATTCAGAGGCGTTCCGCAGTAGAGCAGGGTGGGGGCAGGGCCGTCTCCCCTGCTCGGCTCCCTTAGGTTGGAAAGACCTTCAGTATTGAAGATCCTACCTGCTGCTGGGGGATTCCTGAGTCCCGGGCCGCTGCCGCCTCAGCCGCCATCCCACGCCTCTGCCTCTGCCGCTTCCTGCCCCCGTCTCTGCCGACGCCGCTTCCTCCCGAGGGGGCCCGAGTCACGGAGGCGCTCCGCTCCCCTTCCCTATCGCAGCCTTCTTTCTTACTGACCTGTAGCTTCTGTGGGCAGAGGGACTTTCCCGGCTGCCGGAGCTTCCCCCGGAGCTTTCCTCTCAGAAGTCTGCTCAGGTCAGCTTCTCTGGAGCCGCGGCCAGGGGTGGGGGTGGGGTCCGCTTTCCGGAGTGCGATGGACCCCGGGGACGGCTCTCCAGGGTTCAGTGGAACCGAAATCTCTTCCCCTATGTTTATGCACCCCCTGCAGAGATTCAGAATTTATGGGGATCTCCTTTTACCTCAATTCCATGGGTTGTGGGCTCGGAGCTCGTAAATGTGCGTCCTTCTACTCCGCCATCTTGGCTCCGCCCCCCCCAGGCATTCTTGTTGAAAAGACCAGAGCTGAATAGAAAATTTGAATTTCAAATACAAGAATCAATAGGAACGTGAAAAGGTAAACACGAAAGAGAAACCATAAAGGACTTTGTTAAAACTGAACTGTTTACATGTCTACATGGAAAGATGATATTTGTACTTTCTCAGTATTAGGACAGTTGGAGGGAATATATATAGTGTGCATATGTGTGTATGTATATGAGTATGTGTGTAGGCATATTTATATTAATATGAATATGAAGGGATGATATCTAAAAAAGAAAATTAAGTGTTGAGAGGAATGTACTAGGAGAAAGAGAAATGGAGAAGTAGAATGTAGTAAATTATCTCACATAAAAGAGGCAAGAAAGAGCTTTTACAATGGAGGGGAAGAAGGGAAAGGTAAGAGGGAATAATTGGGCCTTTCTTACATCAGATTTGGCTTCAGTAAGGAGTAACATTCACACTGAGTTGGGTATGGAAGTTTGTCTGACCCTACAGGAAAGTAGTGGGGGAAGGGGATAAGACAGAGGAGATAGTAGATGGTATGGCAGATTGGAGGAAGGGGTAATTGAAAGAAAACACTTTGGTAGAGGGACAGGTCAAAGGAGAGAATAGAATAAATGGAGGGCAGGAAAGGATAGAGGGAAATATAATTAATCTTTCACAACATGACTGTTATGGAAGTGTTTTGCATAACTACACATGTATAACCTATATTGATTTGCTTGCCTTCTCAATGAGGGTGGATGGGGAGAGGGAAAGGGAGAGAATGTGGAATTCAAAACTTTAAAAATGAATGTTAAAAATTGTTTTTACATGAAACTAGGAAAAAATATAAACAATATTTAACAATAAAATATTTCTAAAACTTTGAAATACTCGTCACAAAGAAAAGTCTTGCTAAAGGAAGTCTCAGAAGGGGAAGGGTATTTTCAGAAGTGAATGGAATATTCAAAAAAATCCATTTTTAATATTCTTTTAAATATTTATTTATTTTATTTATTTATTTTCAGTTTTCAACATTCATTTCAGTAAGATTTTGAGTTCTAAATTTTCTCTCCTTCCTTCCCCTTCCCTCTCCCCAAGACAGCATGCAATCTGATATAGGCTATACATAACCATTCATATTAAACAAAAAATATCAATTTTTTTTAAGAGGAAATTGTGGCACAATTTCCTAGATGTGATCTAGTGCCATATTCCTAGGCTAGATGTATAGGTGAGAGGGACCTTAGAGGTAATCATATTCAACCTCTTAATTTTACACAAAAAGAAATTGAGGCTGACAGAGATGAAGTAATTTGCTCAGAGTCACACAGGTAGACACATAGAGAGGAAGTGGACTATAGAAATGGAATGAATGACATGTTGGGTGTCTTTGTTTTGCTTTACTGTACATTTTATGACAGAGTTCTATTGGTATGGTGTTCAGAAATGACAGAATTGAAAACAAAATCATCAATAAACTTTTAAAGTAAATAAATTTATGGGGCAAGAATTTGTTGATGTCTTCACAGTCACATAATGAACAGACAAGTCACCTTGATTTCAAGCCTTGCCTCTAACATATTCCAGTTGTGTGATCCTGGAAAAAGTAGTATAACATCATAGATCCTGAGTAATTCTCTAATTAAGTTATAGATAAGTTGCCTATCTGCAGCAGTGGAGGAAATCAGCACACCAGGAGTTCCCTACACTGATGAAATTACAGGTTCACACAAGTAAAAAAGTCCTTAATGCTAAGTATAATGCCTAGCACATAGAAGCCATTTAATACGTTTTGTCAAATTGACTTGATTATCCAATCAGTTGCCTAGTCATATAAATTCAAACTTCACAGCATCCCTTGCCATCTCTATCTGTTCTCTTATTTCCAGTGCCTAATGCAGGCTCTCATTACTGCCTACATAAACTATTATAACAGTTTCCTAAGATGTATTCCTGCTTCCACTCTTTCCTTGCTACACTATACTCTTCACTCTTTTGCTAAAAAGAATATGTCCAGGGTAGATCTGGTCACCTAAAAAGCTTTCCTTAACAACTCCTGAGTAAAATTCAAATTCCTTTGCCTTGAATCTCAGATTCTTCACTGTCTGGCACCATCCTACATTTCTTCTTTTTCCCCTATCCCCTCCACATATTCTGGGCTCCAATCATCCTGGGTGGTTCTTTGCTTCCAAACTCTCTGTTATTCCTCTGTACTTCCCTATTTGGATTTTTAAAATTGTTCTATCTTTCAAACACCAACCTAAATGATACTTTCTCCATGAAAGCTTCCCTTCTGTCTCTTATCAATAACTTTCCCTTTGGATTTCACATCGTCCATTGCTTTGTACCTCTCTCTTGGGATCATCATGTAATATCATGTATTGTAGTGACATGTTTTCTCTTAATCCCTTACAAGATTGTAAGCTCCATAAAAATTGGAACTGTTTTTCATCTAAACTTTGAATTTTCCCTGAATACCCAGGACTACTCTGCAGACAACAGATACTTAATGATTTTTGAATGACTGAACTTACATATTCCTCTCTCCCTTCAAACAGGCTCATTTTCTCATATTGGAAAAAAAGTCTGTTTCTATCATCTTTTCTAGCTACCATTTTATTTGTTTCTGTTATCTGACACAACCATTTCTAGGAAATAATGGCCTTCATCTAATGCCTCTGTTCCTTCACCACTCATTCTCAATAATCTCTTATAGGTTTACAGTCTGGTTGCAACTCCCACATGGATTCTATGCCTCTGGCTTCTCTCTTCCCTAATTCATCTGAATTTTCAAACCATAATAATAATATTAAAATATACTCCACTGATCATGTTATCCCAATTTAGAAGTTTTCAGTGTCTCCCATTTACCTGTGGAATAAAGTTCAAATGCTAGGCATTTCAAGAACTTCTGCAGTTTAATCCCAACCTGCTTCTGGTGTTTTATCTCTGCCTATTCCCACTTACATGCCTATCTCACCCCAGACAGGTTAGCCTACTCAAAATCGATTGAGTAGGAGCTCTCTCCCTCTACATTACTGTTCATTCCATTTGTTCAACCTGATTCTTCCGCCTTCTTTCTCTAACTATCCAAATATCATTTATTCTTTAAAGTCCAACTTGGTCTGTCTATCATGAAACCTTCATAGGTCACTTCAATCCACAATTGTTTTTGTTCATATCATTCATCTGTCATTTAGATATGTGCTATTGGCCTTGTTAGAACCATAAGAGATCTTAGAGAGTATTGTGTCAAGTTCCCCCACCATTTTATAGAAGGTGTTATTTGCCTTTGTAGAAATGGGAGGTCTACAGGTATGGAACGCTTCATATATTTTCATATTTCTCAAAGTATTAATCAATTTTGCTGATAGTCTTCTCTCTTCTTCTTTTTCTCTTAAGAAAGCATTCTTTGTTATATTGGTGACTCTCTGGAAGGAAGGAATATAAAGGAAAATTTAGACACTGTAAAAACAAAAGTCACCAAAAATTAATTTTCAAAAAGAGAAGTGTCAATCTGGCAATATGTCCTGTCCTTAAAATATTAACAAGATTAAAACTGAGCAAGAAGGATTAATGTGCACTGTAGAATTGTTTTCCCAAACTATTTAACATCCTGGCTAATGATCTGCAGAAATATGTGAATAAAGGATTTTTAGATTATTAGTATTTTCTGATTATATAACATTTGACTAGGAGGATGAAACTATCTTGAGATTCAAATGCAAAACAGATATGGTGGGTCAAATTCTGCTCTATAAGGTTCATGAATTGATGAAGGTTTATGACTTAATAAGCTAGAGTAAATGTCAAATTTTACCATTAGGGAATTCTGGGTAATGAATCTAGCCTAGCATTGCATTCAAAATACAAAAAGTCATTCACATCACTTTATCAAGTCTATTGACCTCCAATTGATGTTTTCTTTCAAAGAACTCAGATTTGAAAACATTCAGTTACACATATGTAGTACTATAAAAGTAGAATTAATTACAAATCTGAAATTAGATTAATTGCCCTATTTTAAGGGTAGTAACATGCAGCAATACCTTGTGTTATCTGCGTTTACACGGTACTCTGATGCCAATGCTTTTTTCCTAAAAAAAAGTCAGTACTTTGATTTTTTTTTAAAAAGTAGTAGTTTTGAAAATTTTAGTATAATTAATTTATTACTTCAAATGTGGAGGAATATGAGAAAGGATGTGTTATTTATACATTTCTAAGTGAAATACAAAACTGTATGGGAATAAGTTATCACATAGATTTTTATTTCCTTATTATTCTGTATAAATTCTTAAAAGCAATGACATTAAATTTTCTCTCTCAGTCATCACTGTTTAAAAGTTCTAAGACAGTCACCTGTCATTTTACACAGCTGACATATTATCTCTTCTCTTTTTTCCCATTCCTTTTACTCCATGAAGTAAGGTTTATAATAGAAACACTAACTCAACCTCAACAAACAGAAAACTGTCAAGTGATATAAGACCTTTAGATGATGTTTTATGATAGTAGGTTACCTTTGTGTTTTATTTCCAAGATAAAGTAGTATCACACTTTATAAAAAAGTACACAAAATATAGGAGCCACCACAGAAAGAAATTGATGAACTGGCAAAATATGCCTCCACTGAATACTTTTTCCTAGCATCTATGAGAGTCTCTCATCTGGAAGGCCTAATTCCAATTATATAAATTTAGTGATATTATTTTTATTAAAGATATATTTCCCAGTATTCTAATTTTAAAATAAAGAACAAGAAACAGAAATTTTGGAAATAATGTATTTTAAATTACATTAAGAATTGAGGAAAATTTCTATTTTATTTTACACCTCATAATATTCAATCATACAGTCATGAGGAAAGTGTAAAGCAAGACAACATCAAACTTAACAACCCACTATGCATTTTCATCATGTCATTGGACTCAAACCAACTACTGATTTGTGTTCACTCCTAACTAAAAAGAATTGGTATCAGGGATGAAGGTGGGGTAGAGGGAAAGTCAAAAGATTCAGGTTGTAACAAGTTTGAAGGAAGAAGAGTATGTGACTGTGTCCCATGCCACTTGGATTCCCTGGTGAGGAGAGAAAGCAGGAGCATGGTGTAAGGCTCAAGGAAGCTGGTTGGCCTCCAGGACACTCCAACATATGAAATGGAGCTTATTTATTGATTAAAGGTTAAGAGTTGTAATCAATATCTATGGACTGGATTTGAATTTAATAGTGTGGGCCTTAATAATAGTTTGTAAGAGCGTAGGTACACAAATTTTAAGGGCTACAAGCTGGTCCTGTCTCTTGAAAGAGATAACAAACATGAATGGTGGATGAGTCAGCCTGTTCAGGAGATGCTATTACCCAGCATTGGCTCTCTCTGGGGTTAAGTGGCATCTGTCACAGGGCTTTCCAGAGGGTGTTACTCAGCTCTGTGTTTTCCCTGTTGCTATGGACTCTGGAAACCCCTCTTGTCTGTCAGTATGATTTATAGCCCACCCTTCACCTTTCTTCTGACCAATCACGTCTTAGTTTAGCTTGCATCACTGGGTGTTATGTAACTACCAAACTACATTAAAAATCTGCTCTGATTGTAAGGTGTCTCTGGTCACTGAAGAGTCACTGATCTCTATTATTGGCAACTGCTAGTCATGCTAATAAATAGATTACGCTCAGACTGTAGTGCCTTGGTTTCTCTTTACTGCAGGTTTTTACCACGACAATTGAAGAGTCAGCCAAGAACCTTAGCCTAGGGGGCCACTCTTGTTGAGCACTACACTCCGAGTAGTATGTTTTCACCATGCGACTTCCCTAAGGAAGATTGCCCCTGGGGTAAGCTTTCTTCTCTTGGCCTTAAACCAAATTTTCTTGGTAAAGTAAGCTCTGAAATGGGAGATATTGTAAACCAGTCAGAAGTCTTTATGCTTTGTGTAAAAGAGTCTTTGATAAAGAAGGAGAAAAATCTATTATAGGTACAGCGCTCTTGTAAGAGGAGACAGATTTATTTTTCCAATAAACTAAGGAATTTCTTTTGCAGATAGAATAGCATTTCTTGCATCTACAAAAAGCTTTAAGCAACTAAGTTATTATACAAGCAGAATATCAAAACTGTAACAGAGTCCACTTAAAATCAATTGTGCACACTAAGCTTTTAGCAGAAAACTCTGAAGAGAAAGGAAATACTGCACAGGGAGATTTGAGAAAAATTTGTAGCACTAACAACCACTTTTTTTTCCAAGTGGCTGTTTGCCAAAGCAATATAATATTCCACTGGTAAGACAAAAAATGTTTTTAAGTAATCATTTGGCCTTTTCCCAAACAGTCATCCAGAATTGAGAATCAGTCCTCAGGTAACCCTTAAGTCATGAACCAGACACCCACTCTGATATGAAAATTAGTAGCAGCTGCACCAAGGCTGTTATGAGCATGGTGCTATGATAAGTCTCAAAGTCAAGGGCTACTAGTTGGAGTGCTGTGAGCCTCTGGGAAGGGCCACCAGATGAGATTTCCTGGACTTTATTAGATCCATGAGTCAAGGACCAGACCAATAACTATATCCTTCTAAGGCCACACCTACATTGCCAGGTAAACTGAGAAAACAAGAACCAAGGGATGTAGCTGAACCATATGACCCCTTGGAAGGGAACTTCTGATGGATCAAGCTTAGAAGGAGGTCCTGCCTCTCAAGACAATCCTATGGACTATATCTTTAAATAACAAGTAACCCATAATAGTTTGAATCCTGTGCTTTGATTGGGGCAAATAGGGGATGCCTCATTAGTCACTGCCCTCTTCTATGAGGAAACCACTGTAGAATCACATGCAGCAAATTCCTAGTTACCTTCCTCTGGGCCACTTGTGATCGCTACTGTTGCTTTCCCATTTAATATTCCCTTAAAGAGCGACAATAGGGACAGGAAGCAGTACTCCTGAAGGGACACCCCTGAAAAAATTGCTTAAATCCTGGAGTCAAAGCAACCTGTCTGTTCATCCAGGAATGACAAAAGCACTTAAGTGAGCATTGGTCTAAAACTAGTGAATCAGTTGATGCACTGTTTTGGCCCAAGTATGGCTCCTTGCACTACCACATCCTGGAAAAATTGAGATTGGCTATTGGAAATTCTCACCCATGTCAAATGAATTATTGGTCTTGCTGGGCATTTTTTAGTGATGAATCTTGCTGACAGGAACAAAAAAGGATCCTCTTTCTCTCCTTTCCTATCTTACATTCCTTTCACTCAGTCTACTCCTATTACTCTTCTATCTATTCCTCCAACCTATTCTTGCATTTCAAAGAACCCACTCCCTCTAGGAATGGAGGAAGGTCAACTGGCTTGGTACCTATTCAAGGAAAGTTGACTCCTGGTAATGCTACAGTGGTTCTGACTTCTTATGAATCTCCTACGAACAGTCTCCTGGCATTTTCCCTCTCCAAGATGGGCTAGTTCAGGATTTCACTAAGGGAGCTTTAGCCATTGTTGGAAATCACCATCTTTTCAGTCGCTCTAATCTTGTCACCTGGAGAAAGGACACCCTCAAATTCGATGAGGATGCTGGAGATGTTATTAATCAATTCCAGGCCATTTTAGAGGGTATAATTACATCTGGGGGGATGCTTTGAGATTAATGGACACTGTACTTTCATCCAGGGAAAAGGCAGCCCAAGCCCCTGCTACACAGGAAAATCTTCCCAATTAGCCCTTTCTGGAATCCTAATGATCCAGGTAATTATACTAGGCTGACACAAGCGAGGGATACTTTGATTAGAGGAATGGAAAATTGTGCAACATATCCTGAGAATCAGACAATGGTTTCCTCAAGATATTATTCAGAAGGAAAATGAAGCTCCCAGACACTTTTATAATGGATTATATTAAAGTACAAAGAAAAACACAGGGTTAGATCTACTCAATGCAGGGATGCCAGGATAGTTGAATCAGCTTTTGTTCATCAGTTGCAATAAGATATGTAATTAGGTCTCATAAGACCTGTCTTGGATGGCATGTGAAGAAATAAGCGGATACAGTCATTCCTCAGTATATTTCTTAGGTTAAGGACAAAGATGGAAAGGCTCCAAATGAAAAAGTCAAGAAGAAAGCCTCTTTCCTTCTAGTTGTGACCCAAGTGACCCTGACCTCAACTTAGGAGGATTCTGTATGTTTTTGTTGCTACAAAAGAAGATATTTCAAAAGAGATTGCATGAAAAAAACTGATTTGCATTTTCAGATTAGGGGTGACTTCCTCACTCCTTACTTTCCAAATAGCAATGAGTTTGCCAGGTCTCCTAAAGATGGGTTTGCAAGACCTCTAGGAGAGTCTTTAGTGTGAAGGTGTGAGAGAGAGACAGAGACAGGGATTCTGGGGAAAATTTTTTTCCTGGACCAAAAGTCTTCGTCCCATGTTTTTGCCTTTCCCACTAGTGAACCCCATGTTTGCTTTAAGGTTGGTAATGTTTCTTATGATTGATTGACACCAGTGCCTCCAATTTAGTTTTAAAACCATTGTCAAGTTCTCAGTGTATTTCCTATTGGACTCCAAAAGATTGTAGGAATTGAGGGGACACCCCAGATGCTTCTGTGTTATCTCTGTAAACTGTCACTCCAGGCCCTCTTCCCATACAACATTCCTTTTTGTTAATGTCGGAGATGCCTATTAATCTGTTGGGGTAAGACGTATTGCGTAAATGAAGAGTCACTATCTCATGCCTCCCTGATCATTTCCTTTCTCCTCACCTCCCAGAGGATTCCAAGTCCAAGCTTTCTTTATCAATTGACCTCTCTCTGATGATGATGATGAAAGTATTGTCCCATCATTCCCAGTTTTATCTTTTATTACTCAAACTGGTCTTCCCCCAGACATTCCAGATGGATTACGGACCAATCCATCCTCTGACACGGGGCTTTCGAAATCCACTGTCTCAGCTACAATCACTCTTCAAAAGGGAGCCCCCACCACCCATACCCCAGCAGCTTTTGTCTGAAGAAGTAATTGAAGGAATCTTCCCTATTATTGATGATTGATTCTCTATAAATCCCCATCTTGCCTGCCTAAGCCAGGACTAGATGGCAAACTGTTTTTGCTTTGTTTTGTTCAGGACCTGCATGCTATTAATGCTCACATTATACTTGGACACTGATTCCTAGCCTTGCCACGCTCACCTGCTCTATTTTGGCAAGCCTCTCTGTTCTATAGGAATAGGTTTCAGTTCTGCCTTCTTTAGTATCCCCATTCATCCAGAGCCCCAATATCTATTTGCCTTCACCTGGAAGAATACACGATGTACTTGGACTTGTTTGCCTCAAGGGTATGTACAAAGTCCCACCTTGTTTTCCCAGTTGTTACAGCAAGATCTAGCTTCTCTCACTTTCAAGGGTTCCACTTTGATTCAGTATATAAATGACCTCCTCCTAGCCTTACAAATATGTAACAGCAAGGATCCCAGCATACACAGGAGGGTCTGCTGTACAGGTTCTTAAATCTGCTTTTCTAAAAGGAAAGCAACTTTTGAGGGGTCAACAATCACTTTAATCAAGCACATATACCAACAGAGAAAATAGAGAGAAATAAAGACCAACAGACAGGACTTCCAATTGTCTGACCATAAGCAATACATACATCATAGATCAATAGACAGATCCAACTGTCTGACTATTACATACATACATAGTTACCAGAGAGAGAAGCACCAACATTTGGGTTTTCAAAGCCAGGGGGTCCTTACTGGCTACCCAGAGTCTCCTCTGGCCAAACAAACACTTCCAAAGAATAAGCCTCAAAGTAAAACCTCACCGCAGAGTATTCACATTCTTTTCAGAGCCAGAAGGCATGATCCTCTGACCCAGGGCCTCCATAGAAGGTATTGAGGCCAACATTACATTAATATTATACCACACCTGATGTCTGTCAAGAAGAGGGTCATGATCTTCTCAGTTTCATCTACTGGGCCATAAAATTGAAGGTGCAGTGGTGGCTTCCTCAAGTAGAACACTTTGGTTTCATTTTGTCTGCCAGTACTTACTTTATTTCTCCTGAGCGTATGCAAGCTCTGCAGCAGTTGTCTGTGCTGAGAACCAAGAAGCAATTATGAGCAATCCTGGAAGTGCAGGTTATTGCAGGCAATGGATTCCTTCATTTGGTGAGATTCCCAAACCCCTCACAGCACTGAGTACCTCTACAATTACAGCCTGAACATCTTGCCATTCTTACTGATCTCAAGAAAGCCTTGCACCTGCCCTCAGCCTCCCTGAATACAGTAAGCTTTTTACTCTTTTTGCTCTTGAGCCAAGCAGGGTGAGCCCCAGGGTCCTGACCCAGAATGTTAGTCCTTCCTTACTCCCTGTTGCCAATTTCCCGCCCAGTTGGATTCTGTGATTTCCAATGCTCCACTCTGTTTAAGAGTGGTTTCTGCAATTGCTCTTTTAGTGGAAAAGGCTACTAACTTAGTTATGGGAGCCCCTTTAATAGTGCAGTGCCTCCATGAGGTTGAGGTTCTTCTTCCCCATCATGTATTCAAGCCTTTTCAGATCAAAAACTAGAAAGATATGAAGTGATTTTGTTTGGGAAGAAAAATGTGACTCTGTTCTCAACCCTGTAGCACTCCTTCCTGACTTAAACATTTCTACTGAATCTTTATATGACTGTGCTTCTGTGGTAGACATGTCTGAATAGCCCCATGATGAACTTACTGACACTTTCCTCCAAAACTCTATACCAATAGCTCTTCTTTCATTAGAGATAGTGTCTACTATACTGCTACAGCTGTGGTCTCTGACCATGACACCATCTGGGCAACCTCATTGCCATCCAATCTTAGCGCTCAAACTGTGGAAGTCAAGCTAGCAGCTTTGACTCAGGCACGCCACTTAGCTGCTGATAAAAATACTGTCTATACTATCTTGTATGCCAATTAGAACGTACTGTGGCTTCACAAGGGTTTTCTTACTCCCTCTAGAATTATTGCTAATGTCCAACTGATGGAAGATCTCTCAGTCATTTACCTCCTTGAGGCCTTAGCTACTGTCCACTCTTTGGCATTGGTACTGTTTCCCAAGGCAATGATAGGGCAGATGAAGATGAAAAATGTGCTGCTCTGAAGGGGCTATCTTTTGTATTTTCTTCAATGACAGAAAAGTAGCACCCTCCCCACTATGGTAACTTTGAAGTAGAAAAATGGAAACAGTAACGCAAGGCAAAGCAGGTCTTTGGGGTCTGCGTGACTGAGGATGGTAAGCCACTCCTTCTTTGGAGTTTCTGTCACCAGATATGTCTTATTGTTTGCAAGAGAGGCCATTATGGCACATAAGGAATTGTAGAGACAATTAAAAGGGTTTAGGTTTCTCCAAGAGTTACTCCTATTGCATCCTGAATTTGCACAGCATGCACTACTTATGCATCTTTTATTTAACAACACACTTATAGGAATAGAACTTTTGCTGGCCACCACTTAACCTTTACCCCTTTTGAACATTTACAGATTGACTTTATTTGTACAAATAAAGCAGGTCATTATTTTGTCTTTTGATTGCTGACCAACTTATTCATTGGGTGGAGGCATTTCCTGACTCAACAGCCACAGATGCCTTTGTAGCTAAAATGCTTCATAAAGAGATTGTGCCTAGGTATGCAACCCAACCCTGCTACCTTGAATGGACTTTGTTATTCTCATTTTACAGATTCCATTCCCTCTCAACTCTGTTCTAATTTGGGGATCTCTCCTAAATTTCATATGCCTTATCATCCCCAGGGTTCTGCTTAGGTTGATCATATAAACAAAGAATTAAAATCCTTTATTGGAAAACTGTGCTCTGAAACCCACCCTAACTGGCCTGATGGCCTTCCCTTTTACTGTGTTCCATCTACAAAGTGGCCCAAGGTGGGAATTACATATTTCTCCTTATGGAATGCTTTCCAGGCATCCTCCCATAAAAGCAAAACCTTTTTCCCTAGTGTATACATCATTACTCAGAAGAGATACTTCTGTTGCATCACATATACCAGAACTGCAAAATAGACTGAAAACTCCCTGATAAAAGAACAGCTATACAAGCAAGAATTTTGGACTTTTCGCTTCACAACCCTTGTCCCAGTGACAAAATCTGTATAAAGAACTTCCAGAAAACTAGCAGAACTCAACTGGATTGGGAAGGCCCACTTCAAGTGCTATCAAAATTAGGGGAAAAGACTCTTAGATTGATTATTCACTTGTAAAACCTATGCCATATTCCAATGCATGATGTGCTTTTTACTGTTTAATTCTTCTAATTACACTTCATACCACACCACAATAACGCTACTATAGACAGTGGAAAACAAGGTGTGTGGTTTCCCTTCATCCTACTGCTCATAGCAGGACTTATAATTTGGACTTGTAACATGCAGTCCAGGCCCACAGTCCAGACTTCCTCCTGCTCCCATCTTTGCTTCATGACTGATTGATTTGCTTTTTGTCTGCTCTGAGTCCTTCTTTGGTTGTCTACCAGGACCCGAGAGTACTTATTTATGTAGTCCTGGTATCTAGTATGCTATCCAAGCATTGGTGCGGGTGCTACTGTATTTTGTTCCACCACCCTTTGGAGACCTCAGCATAAGCTTATAGGTCAGGTATCTTTCCCTAAGGTTTTTGCCTTTGTCACTAGGTCCCTAAACCCTCCCCTCAGCCCCCATGCTTCTACTCGCTTTTCAGTAGAACTTGCTAGTACTGCTTCTTTTTCTGTAGGATTAAATCATGTGACTCAATCCTTCTTAGTAAATGTAACCACTGTAACCCCAATAAATCTAATTTGTCCAGTACCTACAATAGTTTATACTATTCTGCCCATTTCTAGGAAATTTGTAGGAGTGCCCTTTCTGGATCAACTAAAAGACTTTGAGGATTTTATCAGTGACCCATACATTGATTTTTTATTTGCTATATCCATATTTCCATTGTAAATCTAGTTTAGATAAGGCAATCATTATGTAGCAACGTATGCTTGATAAGTGACCATTTCCTCCCATTCAACCTATGCACCAATACATTTACATTGGCAAAAATTTTCTATTGGAGACTGCTCCTACCAGACTTCATCAATGCATCACTCGTATTTGTGATCAATAAAAGGCATGGGGGAATTGTGAAATTTAGATGCTTGATTAATGGTTAAGAGTTTTAGTTAATCACTGTAACTAGTATCTATGGATCAGATTTGAATTTAATAGTGTGGGCCTTAGTAGTAGTTTGTAAGAGCTTGGTACCCAAATTTTAAGGGCTACAAGCTGGTCCTGTCTCTCGAGGGAGATAAGAAAGATGAGCGGTGGATGAATCAACCTGGTCAGATGTTTTGCCCAGCACTGGGTCTCTCTGGTATTAAGTGGCATGTGTCACAGGACTTCTTTTCCCTGTTGCTATGGATTCTGAAGACCCCTCTTACTAGTCAGTGTGATCTACAGCCTACTCTTCACCTTTCTTGTAGACCAATCATGGGTTTAGTTTAGTTTGCATCACTGAATATTAATGTAGCTACCAAATTGTATAAAAAGCTGCTAAGATTTTAATATGTGTCTCTGGTCCCTGAAGGGCAATTAACCTCTATTATTGGCAATTGTTAGCCTTGCTAACAGATTATGCTCAGACTTTCGTGCCTTAGTGTCTCTTCGTTGTAGGTTTTTGCTGCAGCTGGGAGAAGCATCACTAACCAGGTAAATAACATCCTGAAAGCTAAAATAAGGGCGAAATAAACAAAATTATCAAGTAACAAATAGAGTCCATAAGGATGAAGCAAAGGCATGTCAGAAAAACAGCATCATAAATCAGTTTACAATCAGGGAGCTAAATCTACTAAGTGTAAATTGTGGAATCCTAAAAAAAACTCAATAATTTCCTTAATCAGTGGCTGAATTTGTCAAGCTTTTTGAACTGAGGATAGTGGGTTTGGCCAAACCTCCACTATACCACCTAAAGCAATGGAGCTACGTAGCTGAGGCACCTTGGACATGATGAAAGTATTGAATTGTCCATATTTGATCAGCATTAGGTTTAGACTCAAAGTAAAATGTACAATGTTCCAACCTGATGGCAGGCATTATCTACTGCAAAGAAAGGGAAGGAAGGAAGGAAGGAAGGAAGGAAGGAAAGAAGGAAGGAAGGAAGGAAGGAAGGAAGGAAGGAAGGAAGGAAGGAAGGAAGGAAGGAAGGAAGGACGGGAGGAAAAGAGGGAGGAAGAGAGGAAGGGAGGGAGGAAGGGAGGGAGGGAACTCCCTTTCACTGATTTTCCTTATATTTCTATCATCCCATATTTTACTGTTCCAATAATGCTGAACCCTTATCAGAGCCCTATTCCAATGCTTCATTAGGGCATGGAGACAACCCTGGAGTTTCAAAAAAATGTGCCCAATCAGTACAAACTCTGGCAGGTCTTCCAAAATGGGGAAGGCTTTGATTATGATCTTGGTGATCTGAGGACCAGCCAGACTAGGTTTAACTCATCACCAAATAATGTGACCACCAAAATTATGGAGCCATGAGTATGGCAAGACCAATAAAACTTACATTTATATGTTTTCCATAATGTTTTATTCTCACTGAAGGTCTCTCCCCTCTTTGATTATGTGCATAAGAATGTGGTTTTACATCTTAGAATTTTGTAACTGGAAGTGCTATCTTTTATTCTAAGGAATATAAATCAATAAATAATTCCTGCTACAGAACATAAACATGAATATACACATTTATAACTAGCTGTATTTAATTTTTTCAGTTTTAATGTTTATTTTTAAAATTACATATAAAAACAATTTTTAGCATTTGGGTTTTTTTTTATATTTTGAGTTCCAAATTCTCTTCTTCCTTCTCACCATGCCACCCCCTCCAAGATGGCAAACAATTTGATATACATTATATGTGTGCAGTCATGAAAAATATTTTTCCATATTATTCATGTGAAAGAAAACATAGATCAAAAAAAAAACCCTCAAAGCCCCATAAGAGATAAACACTAGTGTGCTTCAATTTGCATTCAGACTTTATC
Organism: Bettongia penicillata ogilbyi; assembly: GCA_023548195.1. Lineage (NCBI taxonomy): Eukaryota > Metazoa > Chordata > Mammalia > Diprotodontia > Potoroidae > Bettongia > Bettongia penicillata. The sequence goes on along the minus strand of JAJHZJ010000624.1, from coordinate 1,328,704 downwards.
AGTTCTTTCTCCAGAGGCGAATAGCACTTTCATCCTAAGTCCTTCAGAATTGTCTTGTATCTTTGCGTCATTGAGAACAGCTAAGTCATTCATAGTTGATCATCCTATAATACAACTGTTACTGTGTACAATATTCTGGTTCTGCTCACCTTGCTTTGCATCAGTTCATGTAAGTCTTTCCAGGTATAACTAGTTATATTAAGAGAAATTTTGTGATGGAATACAAGAAAAAATAACATAAGAAATCATGAGTTCAGTGATTTTAGAAAAACATGTAAAGATTTGCATGAAATAATGAAGAGCAAATGAGCAGAACCGAGAGAACACTGTATACAGTAACAATATTGTATATAGTAACAAGATTGTTTTAAGAATGACTTTGAGTGAAGTTACTTTTGATTACTATAAATACCTAAATTAACTATAAAGGACATATGAAGAAAGACAGTATCTGCTTCCAGAGAGAGGGAACTGATAAATAGAAGTACATATAGAATAATTGTATATATGTATATGTATGTATATAATATATATACATATATACCTATTTATGTCTAATGGTGATTGGGGGAGGGAAGAAAAAAGGGGAAAAAGAAATTTACGATGATAATTTTGTTGTATATTTGAAAGGAACAGCAACTTATAAATGGTAGATTTACAGTTTCATCTGCAATCATCTTTTTTTAAACTATATTATGGAGGTGTTTTTTTTGTTCCATAAATGAAAAATAAATTTTAAAAAGAAAAAAAGAGTTTTGGTAGAATATCTGTGCATGAAAAATTTGTTCAACCTTCAAATCTGAGTATTTCACATAAAGAATCCCAAAATTGGGAAAAAAATATAAATACCTCAGTTAGGCCTTTGGTTCCTAACTTAAGAGAATAACTTAAGGCCTTTTCCTGTTACTTGTCAGATTAATAAAATGTACCCTGTAACTTTTAATTGTTCCTTATTTCTTGTTTTCACTCCTCTTTTCCCAATAACTTCATCTGGGCTCAGATGGTCCCATAGTACCTAGCATGTGTTCATCCTTTGTTGCCGAAGAAGACCACGTCATCAGAGAAATGATGACATGACTTGCACTTGACTTTGTTTTGAGTGAGGGAGGGCTGTGCAGGTCACCAGCCTCACTTCTCCTCTAGAGCCATCTGAATCCAGTGACCAGATATTCATCAGGATGACTGGAGATGACCCAGGATGAGGCAATTGGGGTTGTATTAAGTTAAGTGGGGTTAAGTTAAGCCCAAGGTCACACAGTGAGTGAGTGGCAAGTGTCTGAGGTGAGATATGAACCCAGGTCCTCCTGACTCCTGCACTGGTGCACTATCCACTGCACCACCTAGCTGCCCCCAGCACATAGCATCATAGGTAAGAACCTCCATGTCTCTCTTGTGAGCCAGCCTTAAGGAAATCAGGGAACATTCTGGTCTGATACTTTTGTCTCCCCTTACTGCCTTCAAAGATCCCAAAGTGTAGATCACGTGGATGCTAGATAATACAAGTAACCATCTTGAAACCCCTGAACAGAGGAAGAATCTTTAACCCATATCAGAGAGGAAACTTTTCCTATACAAAAAGGGAAAGCTGGGAAGCCATCTTTGGACGTGTCAGACTATCCCAATCTGGGTGTAGCTGCCATACCATCACCCCAATCTGAATGAAAATTTGGAGGCCCTCATTATTCCATTCCTATCTTCTGCCTGTTGGACAGAATATCCTTTACTAAGTCTCTACTGGACACATTAGTCTTAAGCATGTGTGTCCTTTTCTCCTCCCTAATGCATAAGCTTGAGATACCACCTAATCACTCATCTGGGCAGACATGAGCTGACAAAAGAACATATTGAAATGGGCTGTAGAAACTGATCTGCAGAAACAGAAAACATCTCATTTTTAAATTCCTCCTCTCACGGAGCCTGCATTCCAACTGCTGCAGAGATGAACCCTAAATTGCACAGTAATTCAGCAAGTCCATGCACTAGGTTCTAGAGGAGTCCCCATCTACATCAGTAGAGGGATAAAACTGGTGAAATCCTCGATATATTTGGATGCCTTGACTCTGCTCATTGAGTTCGTGACTTTTATTGGTGTGGAGACAGCCTCAGCTCCTGCAGTGTTCAGTCCCCTTACATTTTCTCACTCTCTTTCTATTGTACCCAGGGGAATGATGGCAAGATTCAGAATCTTAACTTTTTTTTAATTAGCACAAGTGTCTGTAAAGGGTATCTTTTAATTGACATGAAATGCTAGTCAGGCACTGGAAATAGAATAACCCTCAATTGTGATGTGAGCAACATGACATGAGGATTTCACAATCTCGAATGCATAGGGTTGTTGTCAATTTGAAGTGTTGCATTCTAGATCTTCAGTATGCAACTCACTCTTGTTTATTAATCTCTTAACAAGCAAACACTTGTCTATTTCCCTCCAAAGGTTTAGCTTTACTAAATTTTTATTTCCTTGTTTGAAAAAAAAAATGCTCTATTTAAAAAAAACACACAACTACAAACATGACACGAACAAATGATCTTGAAAGTGTTCCTGTTAGTAAGAACTCTGTTTTTAACTCTTGACATGGTGAGATTTTAATATTATTCTATTAAATTCTCATACCTATCACAACTTTTTTGTATTAAGTTTGTTACCATTCTGTTAAAAATACCATCATAATTTCTAAATAATAATGGCTAGCATTGATGTAGCACTTTAAGATTTGCAAAGTGCTTTACAAATATTATCTCACTTAATCCTCAAAACAACCTGTTCAAATAGGTGCTACTATTATTCCCATTTTCCAGATGAAGAAATTGAGGCAAAGAAAAGCTAAATGATTTGGTCAGGGTCACACTGCTGAGGCTAGATTTTAACTCCATTCTCCTGAACTCAATTCTCCTGAAAGGTCTAAGCCTTTACCCACAATGCTACCATTTGCCTAAAAGAAAATGATATAGGTCAAGAATTCAGAATCATTTCCTTGTTTTAAAGTACAATTCCAAAATCCAAATTCTTGCATCAGATATTATCTTCCTACCCCTCAATTTGCTTCCCAAATTTGCCTTTCTCTTATAAATCCCTTGCCTTCTATGGGCAATAGTAATAAAAAACAAAACAAACGAAAACAAAAATACAAATATCACCTCTGCCCTAAGGTCTTTAGTTTTCTGGACTATAATTCATGATTCTTTTAAAAAATTCTTCCTAGGAAACTTGTATGGGTTGATACAAAGTGAAATGTACCATGTTTAAAGTGATGATAATCAGCTGTGAATGACTTAGCTATTTTCAGCCATCCAAGACAACTCTGAAGGACTTACAAAGAAAAATGCTACCCCATCCCCAGAGAAAGAGCTGATTGTGTATGAATACAGATTGAAACACACTTTTAAAAAAAAAAAACTTTATTTTTCTTGAGGTTTTTTTTCTGCTTTCTTTCACAACATGACTATTATGAATATGTTTTGCATGACACATGTATAACCTCTATGAAATTGCTTGCTTTCTCAATGTGAGGGGAAGGAGGAGAGGGGAGAATTTGGAACTCAAAGTTTTAAAAATGAATGTCAAAAATTATTTTTACATGTAAGATAAAAATCAAATATTGATTTTTTTAAATGCTAAAAAAAATTCTTCCTAGATTCTGTCTGCCTTCATAAATCAACCAAATGGATAGTAGTAATCAGGTCTGACAAGTTCTAGAAGTTTCTTCATCACATCCGGAATGCATTAATAGACATTCTGTTTTTCATAAGTTAATACATTAAGAAATTTGCAGTACTTGCATGTAACTCAAATTCAGGGACACAAAAGGGAATTTTACTAATTTGACAAAATATTTGAAAGTAAATACACCATAATCCTACTGGTACCTCACTCTAGTTTACTGTCATGATATCTCTATATTATCCATTAGATACATATTGTATTACAGAAAGGAGGGTAAATATATAAATATATACTTGGACTTCTGTTATCAGAGGTTTAAACCAAAAGCCAGGTAAAAGTGGAATTTCTTACTTCCAAAGACCATCTCACGGATGTGACAGGCACTCAGTCATCTGACAAGTATTTATTGAGTAATCAGAAGAGTTCATAGCTATTTACTAGATTTTGGGCTTATATATTAAGAGCAGATAAAAATCACAATTATTGATCTCAATGAGTTAACAATGAATGCAAATTCCAGAGATAAAAATCTATTGCCAATTATGTATCATTGCTTGTCCCAGAACTTCAGCCTCTGGTCTAGGCAATAAGAACACTAGAACTCTTCAATCACCACTGAAAGGGTTTAGAGGGACAGCACAAATTAAATTGGCTTCATATTATATTAATATTATATAATATTAAATGCTATATTTATTGATAGTTTTAGCTGTGGTCGTGTATATTTTTATCATGTTTCTGACATTTGCAACACTTTACAAGAAGTAAAGAGCAAAAGAATCAGCACACTTTCAACTTTGGAAGAAAAGTATGGGCCAATAGATAGAGTACTGGGTTTAAAAATAAAAATGTGTGCGTCTCGTTACTAACTCAAATAACGAATTGATAAATAACCTCGGGAAAAGCTCTGTTTCATTTTTCCTCACTATGGAAAGTGGGGATTTTAACTGACATTCAAGATCTCTGGAAGATTTTGTGTTATATTTTGCACAATGATGACTAACAATAAAGATCGTTCACATATATATCCAATATTTACACGGGACATTAAGGTTTACAAGGCAATAGTCTTGTTAGCACTCTCACATTCAGGTTCCCTTTTTTTCCTGCACAAACACCCATTCCTTATGGAGATGACAGCTCAGACTATTGTTCCTTAAGGCAAATAGTATAAGTCTAGATCTTATTAATAGCCTCTCTTCATTGCTCCCCAATATGACTGTGGTTGGGGGCGGGTATGCAAAGACTCAAAACCCCGCCACAAACGCAAACACATAGGCATGTGTGTGTGTATCTCCCCCTACCCATATCGACAATATGCCAGAGCTACAGGCTCCTATATTCTTCCTCACACTCTCTGCTCTCCTCTCAACTTATTCTCCCTCCTCCCATAGGCAGACTTGTTATATTCACATTTTCCTTTCCCAAACATAATTTATGCCTTTCAAAGCTACCTATACACAACTGGGGAATAGTTTCACTAGTCTAACACTAACGTTGAAAATTTGCCCCAGTGGAATCTAAATAAACTTGAGGACTGTCAGCTGTGGGCTGCTGTGAGCCTTCGCTGTTTCCCAAGTACAGATATAATCCCTATGCTAGCATTTTCAGACTCTAGCACAGGGAATGCAAATATTATTATTCCCAGTTTTTTCACTTAATAGTATTTCATTTTTTTCCAATTATATGTAAAGATAGTTTTCAGCATTCATTTTTATAAGATTTTGAGTCCCAAATTTTTCTTCCTTCTTCCCTTCCCTCCCCAAGACAGCAAGTAATCTGATATAGGTTATATATGTACAACTATGTTACACACATTTCCACATTAGTCATGTTGTGAACGAAGAATCAGAACAAAAATGGAAAACTATGAGAAAGTAAAAACAACAAAAAAAGGGAAAATATGCTTCAGTCTACATTCAGACCCCAGAGCTCTTTCTCTAGATGTGGAAAGCAGTTCCATCATGAGTCTTTTGGAATTGTCTTAGATCTTTGCATTGCTGAGAAGACCTAAGTCTGTCATAGTTGATCGTCACACAATGAGTACAATGTTCTCCTGGTTCTATTCACTCAGCATCAGTTCATCTGTCTTTCCAGGTTTTTCTGAAATCTGCCTGCCCATCCTTTATTATAACATAATGGTATTCCATTACATTCATATACCACAACTTGTTCAGACATTCTCCAATTGATGGGCATCCCCTTGATTTCCAATTCTTTGCCACCACAAAAATAGCACTATAAATACTTTTGCACATGTGAGTCCTTTTCCCTTTTCCATGATCTCTTTGGGAAACAGACCTAATAGTGATATTGCTGGATCAAAGGGTAAGCACAATTTTATAGCCCTTTGGGATTGCTCTCCAGAATGGTTGGATCAATTCACAACTCCACCAACAATGCATTAGTGTTCCAATTTTCACACATCTTCTCCAACATTTATCATTTTCCTCTTCTGTCATATTAGCCAATCTGATAGATGTGAAGTGGTGCCTCAAAGTTGTTTTAATTTGCATTTGTCTAATCAATAGCGATTTAGATAATTTTTAATATGACTATAGAAAGTTTTGATTTCTTCATTTGAAAACTTCCTGTTCATACTTCCTGTTCAACTTCCTGTTCTTTTGACCATTTATCAGTTGGGGAATGATGATAATAAACTTGACTCAGTTCACTAGATATTTGAGAAATGAGACCTTTATCAGAAATACTTACTCTAAAAATTTTTCCCCAGCTTTCTGCTTTCCTTCTAATTTTAGTTGCATTAGTTTTGTGTAAAAACTTTAGTTTAATGTAATCAAAATTATCCATTTTGCATTTTATAATGTTCTCTATCTCTTGTTTGGTCATAAATTCTTCCCTTCTCCATAGATGTGACAGGTATACTATTCCTTGCTCTCCTAATTTGCTTGTGGTATCACCCTTTATGTCTAAATTGTGTGACCATTTTGACATTTTTTTTTTATGTTGCCAGTATCAAATAGTTTTGATGATTGCTGCTTTATAATACAGTTCTAAATCTGATATGGCAAAGTTACCTTCCTTTGCATTTTTTTTTTGGTTAATTCCCTTGATATTTTTATTATCCCCATTTTAGGGATTGCAAAACTGAAGTTTGAGAGAGTAATTTAAAGTACTACAGTGAGGCAATACAGTGAATAGGGGGCTAGTTCTGAAGTCAAATCCGACCTCAGACACTAGATGTGTGACCCTGGCACTTAACCTCTGCCTATCTTGTTTCCTCAGTCATAAAATGGGGATATAATAGAATCTCCCTCCCAGAACTGTTGTGAGGATTGAAGAAGGTAATTATAAAGTGCCTAGCTCAGTACATGGAGCATAGAAAGTGCTCAATAAATGTTTATTCCCTTTTCCTTGTCCCATCCCCCCATATAACTAGTATACATCAGAATTGGAATTAAAATCTAAGTCTCCTGATTCCATGTTGAGTGTTCTTTCCACTGTATCAGAAAAAAAATAGCATTGGTAAATGTTGATTCCTGAAAAAAAATTCTAGAATAAGTTAATTATTAAAAGATCATAAATTAACATTTAGAAAAAACAGCAGCAATCTTTAAAAGCCAGCATGACTTGATCAATAACAGATTTTGCCAGACTGATCTCCCATCTCCATGTGTGTATTTGTGTGTGTGCATGTGTGTATGTGTGTGTATGTATGTATGTGTGTGTGTCTTTTACAGGCTTCCTAGACTAGTCAGGGAGGAGAATACTACTAACAAAGTTATACTTGTGTTTTGACAAAGTCTCTCATGCTACCCTTTGGAATAATGGAGAGATGGTCCAGAACCTGAGAGTGGTCATTAAGGAGTCCAGATCAACTTAGAGAGAAGACCCCAGTGGAATGTCCAGTGAATGGACACTCTTATCAAATATTCAGATCACATGAAGTTGGGAGACTAGGAACTGAGTAATGCTGACTGACTAAAATACTGTGATGAATCTCATAAGGTAGAATTTAAAAGGGATGACTGCTTTACCTTCACTTTGGTTAAAGGAACCAATCTCACAAGTACAGAAAGGGGGAAATGTTACTAACCAGTTCATATGAAAAAGATACAAGGAATTCATCAGATGGCAAGATCTCAGTATGCCAACAATGGAACATAGTGGATGAAAATACTTAAGTGATTTTAGGCTGCATTTGAGAGAGAGTTGGTACCCAGAATAAAGGAAATCATAGTCTCATACTCTGCCCCTAGTCAGATCAATTCTGGAATATTATATTTGTTTTTGAATACTCCAATTTAGGTGTTGGCACATTTTCAGAGAAGGGTAACTCAGATTATGACCATGCATTCGAGAAAATACCATAACAAGAGGATATATAGAAACTAGGGATGTTTAGCCTGAAAACGAGGCTTATAGGGGAAGTATAGTTATTTTCAAGTATTTGAAGGGCTATCTCTGGAGAGAGACTTAAACTTATTCTTTTTGCAGCAATGGATAGGAGTTTTCCGAGAGGCAGAGAAGGAAAAGGCTTTGCTAAAAATGACAGGCATTCAAAAGTGGAATGGGCTACCTCCAAAGTGGAGGACAAAGGTTTCCCTTTTTTGGAGATCTTCAAGCAAAGGCTGGACAGTAGACACTGTAAATGTGTTTATTAATTGCTTGATTAATGACCATTTGTTAGGGATTATAAATTCATTGATACTGAACTAGTAAAAGGAACTTGAGGGGCCTTCTAGTCTAACCTCTTTCATTTTACAAATGAGGAAACTAAGGCTTAGGAGGTTAAGTGACTTGGCTAAGGAGGCCAGATGCGTAGTCGGTGTTACAGGGGATTTCTGTGTCAGCTGTGGATTAAATTGTATAGCTTTTGAGATCTCTTCCAACCTTGAGATTCTACTAGAGTACACAATCCACAGACAGCTAGGTGGTGCAGTGGATAGAGCACAGGGCATGGAGTCAGGAAGACCTGAGTTTAAATGCAACCCATAAGCGAAAGCCATAATAAAGGCTGAAATTAAAGTCCAGGAAAGCTAACAAAATTAGGAGACCAGAAATAGTCAGAAGACAACCATCAAGTCGATGCAGTTCAAACCTGAGATCTGCCGGAATGCTTCCTCTTCTGAGCAGATTCTGCAGTTTGGTGCTATACAAAGATACCTCCGGAACAGTAACATGTATGTAAAGCTTTATGAAACCAGTTCTTCTACCTTCTGCTGCTTAATTTCTCCCTGATGAAGGCATGGCCCCTGTACTAGGTTCATGTCCTCCTTCCCTCTTTAAGTTTTTGCAATCATCCTATCCATAGTAACTTTCTTCACAGCAATGGGATACCAACTTCTGTCTCACAGATGGGATCATGGTCTGTCTTTGGCTTCTAGTTGGTCATGTGACAAATACTCTAAACCTTTGCTAATTACTGTCAGTTTGTGCCTATCTACAAAATGGATTCCTTTTTCAAATACAAGTCAGATGACTGCTTGTTACAAATGTGATAGTGGGAATGCTTTTCTTATAGAGGTTGGACTAGATCCAATTCTCAAATTCTATGAATCTGTGATTCTGTGCTACTGTCTCCTCTAGTACAGATAGTTATTTCTCCATAACTTCTCATTCTTTTTTGATTCTTGTCCATGTCTTTCCATAAATATAGGCTCTATCCAATATACAGGAGATCTATCAGTCAGTCATATATATATATATATATGTCAGTAAACAAACATTTATTAAGTACATACTATGCGCTAGGTACTGTGCTAAGCACTAGGAATAAGAAAAGATAAAAGTAAGAAAGAAAGGTAGTGCTTGTCTCAGTCTAACAATTTAATTGCCTGAAGCTTATACTCTAAAGGGGGCGAGGAGCAGATGAACATATAGAAGGAAGTAGAAAAGGTGGGGAGGAAGGAGCCTAGTATAGGGGCTTGATGGTTAAGTCCCAAGGAGTATGGTTAGGGAGGAAATAAAGAAATGGTTGATCTGGGTGCCATCCTTAAGTGGAACCTCCACCCTCTCCAAATCAGAGGGAAGGGCCCTCAGGGCAAGGGATATTGATGAGGTGTGAGTTCCAGAGTTGAGGTCATCTTGTTAGATCCTGGTGCATGATGGTGAAGACCAGAAGAGTGTAGCCATGTGGGAAATGTGATTAAGATAATCACTGAAGGAAAGGAAAGTCAATTCCCAGGAAAGACAGGTAGTGTCCAAAAGAAGGCAGATCAGGGTTTCCTTGGTGCCAGAATCCTAAAAGTTGAAATGGGAAACCAGTTTCACATGAAGATATTTGGTCTAGAATAAAGGATCGGGGACAAGACTCAGAGAATGTCAAATACATGATTATTTTTTCTATTCAACCTATTTCCTTAAAGTTTGATGGATTTTTATGGCAGCTATACTCATTTCTTGCTACCATTCTACACTAATAAGTTGGCATGGTCATGAGCTAAGTCTGTCATGTAATTTCCTTGCTCAGATGCACCAGTAAGACAAGACCATGATTTGAGATATGTCCATCTTTTCTAATCATACACACCCAGTTCAATTCAATTCAAACTACAGTCAGTATCCATTATACACAAAATCCTTCTGTCATGCAAGTTATCCCTTGTCACTTGGGTAATTTACAGTGGTGATTCTTCTGAGATCAGTGTTTCATGATTCATAGTCATGAAACATCACCAGGAGACAACTGAATGAATGAAAAGCAATGATTAAGCACTTACTTTGTGCCAAAAAGTGTGCCAAACGTAGGGAATATAAATATACTGAGACAACCTTTGCTCTCAAGGTGTTTTCACTCGAATAGAGAAAGATAACATACAAAGGGGAGGGGCAGATACAAAAGGGTATTTTGGTCTAAGAAATCAAAGACACTCCAAATGGAGCTGTGGTTATTCGTCTTCTGTCTCTTGAAAAGGACCATGACACCAGGAAGCTGATGTCATGACTTGCTGTGTCTTCTCTGGAATCCTCGGGGTCCAGAGGCAAGACAAAGATCAAGAGGACTAGAGATGGCCCTGATGGATAGGAGACCTTGGCCTTTTTAAGTTAAGATCTTTCCCAGGTCTGTTTGTCTGAGGCAACACCCTTTCAAGTGATTAAGGCTAAGTAAGAAGTAAGGAAAGAAGAGCCTCTTTTACCCAGTCCAAAAAAAAAAAAATCAATCTGGGAGAGGAAGACCTTCATACTTCAGAAACAATTGCTATTTATATTCATTCTGATCAATCCAGTAGGGCTTGCCCTGGGACCTGTTGCTGAGAGTCAGAATGATTTGGATTTAAGGCATGGTCCTTAAGAAAGAAATCTAACCCATAAATCCCAAGATATCTTTTGAGGTTTTAGTAATCAAAATTTACTTTCCTTTGGGCAGAGCACTGACATGTAAGGGTATATAGACAGAGGGAGAAGAAAAGAGAGGACAGGAGAGAAAAAGAAAGGAGAGGAAAAGGGAGAAGACAGAAGGGAGGAGAGAGGAGAGGAGAGGGGAGGAAACTGGATCTATTATGACCAAGACAAAGCCATTCAGTGATTAAGGCTAGGTAAGAAATGAGGTAAAAAATGGAGTCACTGAGGAGCCAATTGATTTCCAGAATCAATGGTATTATTGATTTGATTACAATTTTAAGAACAGGAAAGGGATGCATCAATAAACTCCAAATAGACATATGACTTGGGTGTAAAAGGTCACATATAAGGATTAATTTATTTAATTAAAGCACCATGGGAAAAGATATGTTTTGCAACTATGGATGGAGGAAGAATTTTTTACCAAACAGGAAGATCACAGAAGATAAAACTAACAATTTTGAGTACATAAAATTCTGCACAAGACAGAGTCAATAAAGGGAAAATCAGAAGGGAATCAGCTAACTTGGAAAAAAATCTTCGCAGCAAATTTCTTTGATAAAGATATTTTTATAACTCTTACTATGAGCCAAGCACTGTGCTAAGAGCTTTACAATTATTATCTCATTTGATCCTTACAGCACCTTAGGAGGTATGTGCACTATTATACCCATTTTTCAGATGAGGAAACTGAAGCAAAAAGTGGTTAAAGGAGTTGACCAGGGTCAAACAGCTAGTAAGTGTCCAAGTAGACTTGAACTTAGGTTTTCCTGACTAGGAGCCTAGCTCTCTATCCGCAGCAGCTTCTGGCTACCTCTAATATCCAAGATGTACAGGAATTCAAGCAAGATCCAATCCTTAGTTGATAAACATTTAAAGAATATAGTCAATTTGCAAGGAAAGAAACCTCAAGCTATCAATAACTATCTGAAAAAATGTTCCAAATCACTAACGTAAGGTGTATATATATGCACATGGGATTTCTAAATGCAACTTCCAGGGAGATATGGATAGACATCTCTGAAATCTTGCCCATTCCCTCTAAGGGAGACTTGATTCCTGCCTAGAGGGGAGGAGGAGACAGGGCCAGGAGACTAGACATTTCTTTCTTTCAGAAGGGGTACTGAAATGGAATTACATTGCTGGCCTAGCGACATGATTTAAAAAAAAAAAAATCAAAAGCAGAAAAGCTGTTGAGGAGGAAGACAACCCAAGTTTATTCCCACAGACTTGACTCCTGTACATGAAATACTAGATACACAAAAGACCATCACACATAGTGAACAGAGAATAAACTCATTTATCCAAGAAAATAGTGAATAATTGGAGAAGTTCTTCAGATTAAAATATACCAGAAAATAGACAGGGTAAATGAGCTCTTCTCCTAGGAGTGAGATACTTCAACTCAATTGAGAGGCTCTGATATCACCTAATGGGAAATTGCATGAAGTCTTTAAGGACGTAAGCATTAAAAAGTGCTTGTTGAATGACTAATGTGAAAATGTTTACTATGAATGTATATGTAGAGCCTGTATCAGATTGCATGTCATCTTGGGGTGGGAGGAGGGGAGGGATGGGGAGAAAATCTGGAACTCAAAATCTTATGGAAGCCAACGTTGAAAATTAAAAATAAATTAATTATTTGATAAAAAAAAAATACTGCTTTTTGATTGTTTCAGTGGATAGCTAGAAGCACAGTTTAATGGTCTGGGGGTTACCCAAGTATGAGCTCCCTGACTCAGACCTAGGATGGGAGTTCCAAAGCTGAAATGAATTGTCTATCAAGCCTGGTTTCTGTAGGCTTAGAGGTCAGGAGGGCAAACTCATTCAATCCTCAGTTTCTAGACAGCCCCAAACCACCAGTCTGCTTCCAACCATCTATCTTCTTGTCATCTGACTTGAGGCTGCATCTTCCAGACCTCTGGATCCAGACCACGGAAGACCATGCCGAAGAGAGACTGAGTCCACTCAGATATAGAACTCTGGCTCTGGAGCTGAGTTACACTGTTTAGTGAGGCAGTGAGTACCATCTCATGTAGCCCACTATACTTAGCTGTCCCTAGACCACTGAACTATAAAGGCCTATCTATCCATATATATTAGGTATGTGTGTGTGCATGTATGTTTGCGTGTGTATATGAGAGAGTGACAGAGAGACAGAGACAGAGACAGACAGAAAGAGAGGGAAGGAGGGACAAGATGCAAATTTCTCTGGATACTGCTTTTTCCACCAACTTTGTTTTTCCAGGGTGGATGAGTAGAGGAATCTCTTTGTCCCTATACCATACCATAAGGTATTTTACACCAGTCATAAATTCTGCTTGTTTATCAGTGACCATCAGAATTTGTTTGACTTTCACCCCATTTCCATTTGGGAAGCTGAGCATTTCTTAGACAGTCTTCTATATACTTATGTCCCATTTTTCATGGTAGTTTGACTTTGAAGCTCTCCTTTCTAGCACAATTGTGTCCCAGACATAGCTTATCTTCCATTTTCTTATCAGTGGTTGTTACCAGCAATTCTTATCCAGTCTTCTCCCCACCAATAGGCACCCACATATTCTAACTAAATTAGAGATACAGACATTGTTTGGGAGGAAATACTGGCACACACCCAGAAGCAGAGGGATATCCTAGCTAATTTCTTGAGTTTTCTGTGGGATCTAAATGTTCAAGGAACCTGTGAATATATGACATAGCAAAAAGAAAGGAAGTTAATGTATTGGGTATCAAAATGCCACAAGTTTTTTTCACTTAAAAAAAACAAAACAACAAAAGAATAAGAGGGCAGAGTTTAAATGTCCAGATAGGAGGTCTAAAGAAAAATTGCCAAAATAATAAAATATCCTCCACCCCATTTTCCTGAATAATTTTATTTTTCCATTTGTTTTTTGAATAGTAATATAATAAAAATCTGAAATTATAGTTAAAATACAAAATCTTAATTCATTAATGTAAATCTAATTTGTTCAAAAAAACACCTTTATTGTACTCTGAACACTTAAAAATTAGATAAACTGTTTCAATGGCAACTAGAAACACATTTTTTTAAAAAATCAAATTACTTCGGAATTAAAATTCAATAGCTGCTTTACCTAGGGCAACTGACACACTGGTAAGTTAAAGATTGCCTTTCATCTTTATTTTTCCTTTATTATGTAAAGACATGACACCAGACAATTCTCTAGCATACATTTTCCTAATGACGTCACATCTTCCATGGCAACTGATACAAGCCTATTGTGCGTAAGGTAAAGCAATTCCTGATTGCTTTTCTTTTTAAAATCATTACGTAGTTTGCTAAAATTCTGGTATTATAAACCTATTTATATTTATATATATGTATATATAAATGAAGTTGATGTTAAAAATAAAACTTGAAATTTTAGAGACAAATCTTAGAGACAAAGAACATGGCAATCTGGGGTAGTTATGACTCTGCTAAGGTTTTCACTAATATGACTAATCTGTGACCATCCAAGCCCTTGTCAAGCCCTTCATGACTGAAAGTAGGTTTAATAAACCTCTAAACAATTAACAGCCCAGGCAACAGCAAAAACAGATCCTATCTAAGGCTGCTTTCAAAAAAGAAGGGGTGTAGTATCTGACCTCATATCTCTGGATATGAAAAGCAAAAGACGAACATGCTAATGAATGTGGAGTAACAAAGACATCAGTGAGACTGAGGGGCTATAGTCCCTTCTCTTCCTTCAACAAGTCAATCTACATTTATTAAGCACCTTCTATGTGCTAGGCACCATGCTAAGCGCCCTGGACACAGTTCATCCCTCACTTTGACTGCATCTGTCCAACCGTCCGATCACTTTATTTCATATTGAGTGGATTCATGTGATACACTCTCATATATATATATATAGCACAATCCTTCCAGAAGCTTCTTAGTCCTAGATTCTCTCTAGTCTAGAAGTGTTCTCCAAATATGTTTGATCATGCATCCATAACAATAGACATCTACTCCTAATATATGTATACTTATTTATTTATAAATTATATACTATATACTATTGTGATCATAATTATGTAAAAGCTTAGACAAAAATACAAATTTTAAAAGAATGAAATATAAATGAAATAATATTTGATACTGGAGTCTATAGTGAATCATCGGAGTTCATTGAAGAGGTGGGGGAGGGGGTGTGACATGATCAGACTTGTGCTTTAAGAAAGTCTCTTTGACAGGGGTGTGGAAGACAGACTAAGTGAGGAGAGGCTAGAGTTTGACCAGTTATGAGGTTATAGCAATACTCTAGGTGAGAGTTGATGAGAGGCCCAACTAGGATAGTAGTTTTGTGAATGAAAAGAAAGGGATTGGATGCAAGATTTTGTGGAGGTAGAATTGACAAGATTTGGAAACTGTATGCATCACCTAGGGTGATTAAGAAAACAGGAAAGAGGGTAGTACCATAGGGAAAGCATGATAAAGGGAATGTTTTTAATTTTATCTGGGGACTTGGAGTGCAGTGCCTGCAGCAGTGCTGAATGGGGGAATGGGGAGGATAGGAATTTTCCCAGTGGCATCAGGACAGATACTGCTCTGGATACCTGGTAGCTGTTATTTCTGCCTCTGAAGGGAAGAGGTTGGATACTTGAATAGCAAGAGAAAGGGGGTAGAATAGATAAGTATTGGGGATAAGGGTAGATGTGGCTGTGCTGAAGATAAGCCTCCCTTAAAAACTGGCTATTTAAGAGAGGGTGAGAAGTGAAATATCTATTTACTCTCCAATTGGTTGATCACATACCCCCTGAGATCAAGCCAAAGTCACACACCACAGCCTCTTGGGAAGTATAATTCTCTCTCTGGCAATCACTGGCCATAATATCTTATACCAAAGACCATAATAATCTACAAATGCATATGTGACTCAAATATAAAAAGTCACTCTATAAAAAACTAAAGAGAATAGAAGGGTGAGCTTTGTTCAACATTGATTATAGGAGAAATTTTAACCAAACAAAGGATAGAGGTGATCAAAAAAGAAAAAATAAAGATAAATTTGATTACATAAAATTTAAATTATTATATGAGCAAAATCAAGGCTGCTAGATGAAGAAACTGGGTCATCATCATTATCGTGATTATAACTTTTTGTGCACCTGAAACTGCAGATCTAGTATATGCAATTTTGCTGTTCCTGTTAAATATACAACAAAGCTATCATGTCACTTTCTTTTTTCCTTCTCTCCCTCACCTCTCCCCTTCCTAGAGATGGCTACCTTTAGACACAATTATGTCAATTCTTTCTCTGGATGATCATTATTAAAACTGATCTTTATATAATGCTTTAATGAATTACCATTTCTGATGCTCACTACCTTTTGGTTAAGTCATTTAACCTGCTATGTCTTCCCCTCAGGACCTTTGTATCCTCATCTGTAAAGTATGCAGGTTGAAATAGAAGGCCTCTAGAGCTATGGTCCTTCCACCTTATTTCTAGAATAACCCTGTGAGGTAAGTACTACTGGTAGTGTTATTCACATTTGAGGAAAATGAGACCCCAGGAGGTTTAAGTAACTTGCCCCTGGTCATGAAACTAGCAAACATCAAAGATTAGATCTAAACTTATGTTCCTGACTCCAGATCTAAGCCTCTGTCTACTAACTACACCATTCTGCATGATCTTAAATATGGAGGTAAGGTCCACTATCAGAAGCAATGAGAGGGGACAAAACAGGAGTTTTCTCTTTCTTCATATGAAGTCCATTATCCTTGTGTTCTGAAAATTATTCCTGACTTTGGCAGGCTGATAGGCAATGAATGCGTCAGTTATCTAGAAAAATTGAACAATAATCAATGGACAGCTCTAGGGTTGGACTGGTATCCATGACGTAATTAAAGCTCTTCATTCTGAAGTCTTGGAATTTCCACATTTGAAGCATTCTCCAACCCCACAGATCTCTCAGGAGGACAGCTCTTCCCAGATCCTCCATTTAAGGGTAGCACCTGGACTGACCATGGTTCCCTCCTCTCCAGTATACATTTTAGATCTCTGCTCTCATGATCCTACCCTGGTTACCTTAGTGTCCCCACCCTTCTTCTGCTGCCTTTGATGTGCAGTCTTCCCCCATTAGAACATAAATTCCATGAGAAGACAAGGGTTGTTTTGCTTTCTAAGTCTATTTGTATTCTCATTGCTTTGGAGAGTGTCTGCAACATGTTGTTCAGTAGTGTCTGACTCTT
Source organism: Bettongia penicillata ogilbyi (assembly GCA_023548195.1). Lineage (NCBI taxonomy): Eukaryota > Metazoa > Chordata > Mammalia > Diprotodontia > Potoroidae > Bettongia > Bettongia penicillata. The sequence goes on along the minus strand of JAJHZJ010000624.1, from coordinate 1,311,536 downwards.
TATGACCCCATGTGGGGTTTTCTGTGCAAAAATACTGGCATGCTTTGCCATCTCCTTCTCCAGCTCATTTTACAGATGACGAAACCCAGGCAAACAGAGTTAAATGACTTGCTCAGAATCACACAGCTAGTAAGTGTTTGAGGATGAATTTGAACTCATGTCTTAGACCTGATACTATCCACTGAGCCACCTACCTACCCATGGCACACAGTAAGTGCTTAATAAATGCTAGTTGACTGATGGACAGAGAACTTCAATTTTTTCATTAGTGTCCTAATCCTAGCAGCTTGACACAATATCTGTATTGACATACTTAGGAAAGGCAGCTTTATGATTCTACAAGGAACTTGTCAGAAAAGCTACAATATGCATAAGGGGTATCGAAGTGGATTTCTAGAAACCAAGAGCTGTAAATTACCCCCTTGGCCCATGGGTTCTCTAAGCTTGAGCTTACTTTCCTCCGGACTTCACATATAAGGAAGAATGTGTTTAGACTTGAGAGTGGGGAAGATGTGTTGTATCTACTATTCTTATTTGCTTAGTAAATACCCTAATTAGACCTGACTAATTCATATCATCTGAGGAAGGCTACCAAGGCATGGCCCTGTAGATAGTGTACTGGGCCTGGAGTCAGAAAGACTGACTCATCTTCCTGGGTTTAAATCCAGCCTTAGACACCTACTAGCTGTGTGACCCTGGGCAAGTCACTTAACCCTATTTGCCTCAGTTTGAGAAGGAAATGGCGAACTACTCCAGTATCTTTGCCAAAAAACTCCAACGTGAGTCACAAGGAGTTGGACACTAACGAACAACATGAATTGATAAGACTGACAATCAAGGGAGAAAGCACATCAGTGGTGACTCAGGAGCTACAGCATTAGAAAAAACTCCCCCCAGTACTTCAGGGCTAAACCTAGAGGCATGAGGGAATGGGAAGCAGATTCAGAAGAGAGAGTGGGGCTTCAAAGCATATGTTGCTACATAATTTTGAACAGCTGCAGCCTTGTCTAGCTACTAACCCACCTAAAGAGCCATCTACTTGCACAGAATTTACCGTGTGTCTGGATATTCTTGCAAGCCACGCTGTGGAACATGGTGAAGTCATCCACATTCTTCTTTGTCTCTCCCCTCCCCCTATCCCCACTGTCTAGCCAAACGACATCACTTCCTTTCCAAAGTTTCTCGCTCCACTTCAAACTTTGTTTATTTGCAGCCTGTACTTTTATAAGGGGTTTTGTTTCCAGATAAAGATAAGCTCATTTTTGCTGCATTCTGAGATGAGTGTTTGCTATAAAGGAGTAGACCACACAAGGGAGAGAGGGGTCAAAAGCGAACCTAAGACCGGTTACTCAGATTTGACTGTGAGCCTATGTTAGGCTCTCTTGCTGATTTCGCAAAGTGTGGCTTCACCCAAAATGCCTTCATTTCTCTTTTGCCTCTTGCCAGGTGTGATTCTTAAAATGCTGTCCGCTGTTTTCAAGGGCCACAACAAATGCCACCTCCTTCCAGAAGTCTTCCCTGATGCCCTTTCCAATAATAAAGAACCTTGTCCTTTCACTTAACAAAACACATGATTTGCTCTTCATTTATGAACTTTTTCATATAGAATTTTGTATTGTAAATTTTGTATTATATCATACTACTAAATTTTTTACTTTCACGAGGGCAAGAAATGTGTCAGTTTATTTTGGTTTCCCGCATTGCCTGAAATAGTGTTCTAAACATGGTAGAAGATTGATATATATTTATTGAAGCCACAGTTAAATAGAATATGGCTCCTGACCCCCTCCTTGAGGAGTTTAACATAGCAAATATGTTATAGAAACAACAGATCACCTCTTCTTTGTCTTAGAAGCGAGAGATTACTGTCTAAATCATCTATCCTCTCCTTGCACTTTGGAGAGCAGTAAGAGGCGAGTTAGGCAGCCAAAATTTCCATTTATTATGTATCTGTAAGATTATCTTTATCACAACATTTTCTACCATGTGGGTAAGGAGAAAAAATGGAAAAGGGAAGAGAATATTAGAAAAAATGTAAAAATAAGAAAATATTAGAGAAAATGAGGTTTTACAACAACAAAAAAAAACCATACCATATGACACTCAAACTTGTGGAACAGGTGGAAAAATGAAAAGCAATAAAAGAAAACAGAGAAAAAATGGATGAGAAAGACCCATGCATGGAATAAAGCACAGAGGAAACTGGAAAAGGAGACTTGCCAAAAGAATAACGAAGGCATAATTCCTGAAATATGAGGGAGGGGTGTTAGTTGGAATGAAGGGACATGTTGGTGAAAACATTTCTCCTTGCCTCCAAGATAAATCATTGGCCCCTAAGCAAAGTACACATATTTGCATGATAGTCAATGTCTTTTCTTTGATGAGACAATATTGTGACTTGAAATCATCTGACTTTCCTCCAAAAGTGTGCATTTGACACTATTATTTAGAATAACAGCCTCTTTCTGGATGGGTAATAAGTTGAGTATACATTTTTTTCTTCTTTTAAAATTAAAAATTATTAATATATTTTGTTTCTACATAACCTTCATTTTCAAATACATTCTTCCCCTTCCCCTACACATTAAACAATTTCTTCTAAACAAAAAAAGAAAAAAGACAATTGTTAGCAAAACTAACAACACATCAGTTGAGTTGGATAGTACATGCCAATCTCTGCACCCAGAGGGCCCCCCCCAGCCACTTCAATGAGGGGAAGGAGGTGTTCTCATCTTTGTGTATAAACATAGTTATTAGAATTATACTACTTTCAGTTTTTGTCACCACTGTTCTTTCCACTTGTATTATTGCTATTGTGTATATTGTTTCCATGACTCCTTTGTGAAATGTTATCTTCCTTAATTATTAGAACGTGAACTCCCTGAGAACAGAGATTGTCTTACTTTGCCACTTTTAACCTGTTTCACCCAAGGCATACAGTAAGTGCTTAATAAATGTTGTTCCATTCAATTCCATTCTGTGTATTTCAATTTGCATCAGTTTATGGGATAATAGGATTTCAGCATCTAATCTCTCTCTGAGAAACCGAAGAACCAGGGAGGGCAAGTGATTTATCTAAAGTCATAGAGTAACCCCCATCTAGTGCTTACATTTTCAACAGCACTTATCCATTACTCTACTTATATTTCACTAAGCCACTAACGTATAAAAGCTAAGAACTATTGGAAAACTACTAGCAGAGTATAACATAAAACAGAATTTCTGGATTCCTTTGCCAAAACAATCTTAACTTGCAAATAGCTAAAGAAAAACCACAGTAGCAGCAGCAGCACTGACAACAAAGACAAGCATGCAACAGTAGCAAGGAAGAAAAACAACTAGACTCTTCCTTGTCCCCATTCCCAAAAGATAAAGCAATAAAATTCTGAAATGGAAACGTTATATTGAAGGTCACTCAAATTGAGATTCTGACTGACCAGTCAGCTAGACTATTCCAACAGGGCAAGCCTTGATTAAGTGTCTACTATGTACCACGCGCTAGGTCTTGGGAATACTTGTTGTCCTTTGTTCTTGAAGATGACCAAAATGACATCATTTGCTAGAAACAAGTTACAGTGTGTCAGACTGGAGCTGCTCAGACCAACAAAAGCTCAGAATGCTCTGCCACAGGTTGGTGCAGTCCACGTGAATACTTAGGGTGGATTCTCTAAATCTGTGCATCTCACATTTCTTTTGAACTACTTCTATTCTGCTGTGCTCATACAATATAACACTTTTTCTGATGAGGGTATGCCATGCTGGGCAGTCGTGTGCCAGTATCTCTCATGTCACACAGTTCCAAAGTTTTTAAGAGAGACCTTGAGAGTATCCCTGTATCACTTTTTCTAACACTCTGTGAAGGTCTTGGGAACCTTGGGAAAGATGAAAAATGGTCAGGTGGAGCTTAGAGTCTATTAAGAGGGTTTAACATGTATATAAATTCAATTCAGTTCAATTCTTTGAGGACACAAAGACAAAAATGAAACAATTAGCTTATGTTCTACTAAGGGGATGCAATGTGTATACATAATGCATACATAAGCATATGTGGTCAATGAACAAACGTTAATTGATTGCTGTATGCTAGGCACTGTTCAGAAAGCACTCAATGAACTGGGTAGGGAGGAGAACTAGAGAAGGCTTCACAGAGGAAGGCACCTGAGCTATGTATTCAAAGAAGTTCGAAACTCTAAAAGATGCAGGTGAAGAGGCATTCCAATCAAGAGAGACAGTTTGAACGAATACACAGAGGCAGAAAGCATAAGGTTAGGTTCAAAAAACAGTGAGCAATCCTGTCTGAGTGAAGCGCAGAATTCACAGAGGACAGGAATATGGAGTAAATCCATCCTTTATTTGACTGTCAAATTGATCTTTCTAAAATGTAGGTCTGACCATATCACACACACCCCCTTCAATCAACTGCAATGGTTTTTTATTATCTCCAGGATCCTGTTTATCTTGCAAACATTTTCTTAAGCAGGCCCCCTTTCCTACCTTTCCAGTCTTCTTATACCTTCTCCCCTCCAAGTACTCTGATCCAGCAACACATGCCAGATTGTGGAGGGTCTTAAGAAGAGAAATTTATATTTTATCTTACAAGCATTAAGGAATCCTTGAAGGTTTTTGAGTAAGGGAGGAACCTGGTCAGATCTGCATCTTCGATTATTTTAGCAGTTTTATGGAGGATTGCAGTGGGGACAGAGTGGGAGAAGAGAAATTATGAGGAGGTAATACTCTAGACCAGAGGTGATGTGGCCTGAATTAGAGTAGTTACCATGTGAGTGAAGAAAAGAGGAAGAATGTAAGATACAAAGAAGACCTAGAATTAACAGGAACCGGAAATTGGATGTGAGGAATGAATGGAGTCAGAGATGATTCTTAGGTAGGAAACCTGGATGACAGGAGGAGAAAGAAGAAGGAGAAAGGAAAAGAGGTAGTAAAAGGAGGAGGAGAAGGGGTGGTGGTCGTAGTTTGTGTAGTGTCAAGGGCGTGGGAAAGGAAGATAAGCTCTATTTTGGACATGTTGCCAGTGGGATACCCAAGAAAAAAATGTCCAAAAATCTCCAAAGCTGGAGTTTTGTTGAGAGAATATAGCTGGATATACTGAGTTGGAAGTTATCTGAGTAGAATTGAAAACTGACCCTCAGAACCAGAAGAATTCAACACAAAAAATAAAGGGAAGGAGGGCTTTACTAAGTGCTAACTATGTGTCAAATTCGGGGGACACAAGTAGAAAAAGATAGTTTCTGCTCTCAAACCTTTCCTACTCTAATTGAGGGAACACAAGACATATAGAAGGATTTGGATATAGGATGATAAAAAGTCCTGAAGATCCCAAGGTAAAAGCAGCCAGGCAAAAGGCAAAGTCCAGGAGTCTTTAAGGTTCATCAAAGTGTCTAAAAGGAGGGGAGCCAGTAGGGCAGAGAGGTCAAACTCCACATGCTGCTGGCAAAATTTGGAGTGTGGCCTGAACTAGATTAAAATGTAAGTGGGAAATATTTAACAAAATAAATAAAAATACAATATAAATAATGGTAATTTGCAGTTTTCTAGGTCAGTATGCTGCTCACAGGAATCTGTTTTCATTTAAGCTTGACACCACTGCACTAGGGACTATTCTACCACCACTGGGAAGCAGGGAGTCAGGCTAAGAAAGGTTGGAATGGAGTGAAGATTCTGAATTACCCCTGGCAGTGACAGGGATTGGGGAGGGAGAGAAAAGAGAGTGAGTTCCTGTCCCCAAAGTGAAAAAGGGAAGAGGTGTCATTTTCTCTGGCTCATTGTCCCCACTTCAAGTCAATCCAAGTAATTTCCAAAATGAAGCGTAAGTATAACTTGCATCTAGGTTCTCCCCAAATGTGGATTAAAGGTAATTCCAGTTCCCTTAACAGTATGTAAGGCAGCACATGCAAATAAATATGACAGTTTTTATTTTAGCCCATAGAAAATGACAAAGGCGCAAAAGACTCATAGGAACCCATAAATACAGAAACACATAAAGCAATCAAATAATACATTAGCTCAAAGAGGGTAAATGAATTTTGGATTACCATTGGGGCAATCCTTTGACATTCTGGTGAGTTGAGTCCTCTTTCCAACAATCCCACAGCTTCCCAAAAACTCATAGTACCACCCTGTGGTTTAGACTCCCCCTAGAAGGTAAACACACTTTGTGGCTTCCTGAACAAATAATTCCTTTCTCTTCAGACCTGAACTGTACAAATAACTCACTACCTTTGCTTTCCAAAATAGGATGCTCCTTAGGACCCATGTGGACAAGCCTCATCTTTCTCCAAGGAGCAATGCTGTATCAGAAAATTTCCTTCTCTCTCTAGAAGATCCAATCCCCAAATTTTCCCTTCCTGAACAAATTCTTAGATTCAGTAACGCTGGTTTCCTTTCTGTTCCTCAGACCTGACATTCTCCTCTTGGTATTTTCACTGGCTGTCTCCCATGCCTGGAATGTTCTCCTCCCTCATTTCTGCCTTCTGGCTTCCCTAAAATCTTGTCTTCTACTTCTTAATCCTAGTGCCTTCTCTCTGCTGATTATGAATTTATTCTATGTATAACTTGTTTGAGCATAGCTGTTTACTTCTTGTTTCCCTCATTAGACTGCGACCTCATTTTTTTCAGTCACCATTTCCTTCTCCATCTCCTTTTATAGATAAGGAAACTGAGGCAACAGTGTTAAGTGACTTGCCCAGAGTCACACTGCTAGTAAATATCTGAGACCAGATTTGAACTCAGGAAGATAAGCCTTCCTGAGGCCAGATCACCCTACCCACTGCACCATATAGTTGCCCCTCCTTGAGGACACGGACTATCTTTTACCTTTCTTGGTATCTCCAGTGCTGAGCAAAATGCCAGACACATTGTAGGCAGCAGGGACTTAATGTTTTTTGACTGATTATGTACATAATCAATCTTTAAAAGGAGGCACTATTTTAATATCTCCATACAAAAGCCTATGTTCCATAATCTCACCAGGTTGGCTGAGGGAACTTTTCAAATTGATCAAGTACTTCCCTTATCAGTCCACCTTTCATTTATATAGTCTTGAGAAGTGAGTTGTAAGGAAGTAGAAGCAGTGAGTATGGACAAATTCTTTTTATTGGTATGGCAGTGGAAGGAGACACATAGGATCGCTGCTTGAAGGGATGTCCAGGACAAGTGAAAGGCTTTTTAAAGATCGAGGACATCAAGCATGGTTTTAGGCATTGAGAAAGGAACTCAGAATATTCTAGCATTGCCTCTCATTTTACAGGACATAGAAACTGAAACCCACAGAATTTAGGAGCATTTACTATAATTCATAGTAATGGATTGAAGACTAGAGATCATAAATCATAATGTATAAATGTGAGGCATGGATGCGTGATGCAGGGTGTGAGCCGTGCATTTGAGATGTACTTCGGGACAATCACAACCCCCTCAAATTTTTTTATGCTACTGAATCATCCTATGAATTCTATGTTTCTCTCTAGATTCAAAGGCAGTCTAGTAGATAGGCTCTGGAATACACTGTTAATTGCCAAAAATTGTATAAATGCTCTAATTGGCTTACTTCCAAGCTCATAGTGTAAGAGATTTCCAAATCTCTTTACTCATGGACTAGCTCTCCCTTTCTCAGTCTCACAGGCTTAGACAGAAATCACTTAATGGCTAAACAATTTATTCTCTGTATGAAGTAACAAATTTAAGTAAAAATTGTAGATAAACATTCATACAAGGTATAGATCTCTGGGATGGACCTTGGAACTAGGGTTACCTATTTCTCCTCTCCACTGTACTCCCAGCTGGTCTGATTGAGATTTAAATTCTGGGTGAAAATGATGCAATCACTGTGCTCTGGGGAAAAAATCAGGGGGAAGAAAGGAACTGTTGACTGAACTTCAAACTCACCAACTGCCAACTATGAGTTCAGCCTGATCTCAGTTCCTCTCTAATCCTGTCACACATGTGTCTTCTGTCCTCTTGCTCTCTAGTTCTTATGCTTAGATGTTCATTTTCACTTATGTTTCTCTAGCTATCCTTTCTGATTTCTCAAATTTGGGTGGAAGTCCCTTCCTCAACACCAAAACGAAATTCTCTTGAATGCCTATTTGGCCTAAGGATTCCTTATCTCCTCCAAAATCTCTGTGATCTTGGAGAGGTCCTCTAAAGTCTTCAGGAATGCTATCCTGAAACTTTTTGGGTCTCAGGAACTTGAAGTTATAATAGGTTCTAGAAAGAATCTTCAGGATCATTGAGTCCAACCCTATCATTTTATACATGAGAAAACTAAAGCCTTGACATGTCTGAGGCAGGATTCTAAACCAGGCCCAGCACTCTATCTGCTATACCACACATTCTCTCAAAAAGAGGGATAAAGAAAGAAAGGGCAAGCTCTCAGAGGAGACATAAGTGATCATAGACCTGAAAAGGAACTCAGAATAATCTAGCATTGCCTCTCATTTTACAGGACATAGAAAAATGCAAGCTCAGATAATTTAGGTGACTCACCCAAAGTCAGTCGGATCAGAAGTGGAATTAGAACTCAAGACCTCTAAATGAGATTGCAGCTAACTGCTGCAGAGGATACTACACTGGGCCATCTTCCTGATTTCAAATCTGGCCTCAGTCACTTACTAGCTGTGTGACCCTGGGCAAATCACTTAGCCCTTTTCACCTCAGTTCCTCATGTGCAAAATGAGCTGGAGAAGGAAGTGGCAAACTATTCCACTATCTTTGCCAAGAAAGCCCCAATGGAATAACAAAGAGTTGGACATGACTGAAATAACTGAATAATCAAAGGAGGGAAAGATCAACTAGGTAAAAAGTTTTTGTTGTGTGGAGTAGGTTTCTGATATGTGGAGGAGAAAAGAAGACAGAGCAGAAGCAAAGTCATGTGCAGAGAGGTAGGAAAGTGAAAATGACAGAGGGCCTGAGGAAAGAGAAAGGATATGGTTTGGAATAGCTTCTGTAATACTGTGATAAAGAAAAAATTAGGGGAAAAAATTTTAAAAGGTTCCTTGAAGCAGCAAAGGTCTACTTGAGATTAAATACCATGAATTGATATCTCGTTCAATCACCTGGCTGAACAACTTCCCTTGAGATAGTATTCAAGAGTAGGAGTGGAGAAACAAGATAGTGTGATATAATTTATAGTGTGATGGGGCAAAGGAGAGACCCAAACTATTTGAAGAGAGAGATCACTTTTATTTGGAGTGATCCACTAATCCATTTCTGTAATGTTGAGTCTTGGAAGACAATAGCTGAATTAGTTAAATTTTATAAGTAAAATTTTAAAGGTTAAAAGGGGCTCTAGTACACACAAACAGGCCCTGTATTACTCAGAGGCTTAAAGATTATTATCAACAACCTTGTAGCTTATTCCTTAAAGCAAAAGGGAACCAGTTTAGTTTGCAGTACAGGTCTTGTGTACATGTAAAAGGTTGTTCTTCCTAGACTAATCAGGCAGATCTACACTGCCAAATTCTGGTGCCATGACCCGCAAAAACCCCTTCTTCATATCACTCTATGAAGGCTGTCTTTATAAGATTCTAAACTGGTGACAAGACCAAGATTTTCTTCCATTTTTTTTGTCCGAGGACAAAATTCTTACAGGATTTCACCTCTAATCTCAAGTCAGGACAGAAATCATAGTCATATTGATCAGAACTTGACTTATAAATAAAAGAGGTATTTTGTCTCTGGCATTTTCTAGTTAACTTTCCTTATGTAAGTTCCTAGGGGTGTGAAGAAAGGATCTGAAGTTCTGTGTTCTTATTAGGGTGGCTTCCTGGATTTACTAGAGCAGTTGAATTCCTTAACAGCTTGTTCTTAAAAACTGTTACTGCCAAAATTGACCAGAACCTACTGTGACTGAACATTTCAGGATAGTTGAGGTGACTGCTATCTATCCAATTTCCTAAAACGCTGAGAAAATCTGGAGGGCTTGTTAGAATAACCTTTTGAATAAATGGGCAACGTACACTGACTGGTTTGTGCTGTTGACCTTGGTGGGTAAGTAAGTAGTACTATTTGGCATACTCTGGGGGATCTTCAGACTGTGTATTAGTTTACGTATTTCCAAAGGAACAAAGAGAGGCAATAAATAGCCAATGATGCCATATTAGAATATGTAAAGTGAATCTGGCTTTATTCTGTTTCTTCCTCAGTTTCCCTGTATATCAAAATAATAAAACTTGACCTAATTCTTTAAGGGTGACTGAGTGGGTTGCTTGTTGTCCTTCATCTCTGAAGAGGACCAAAATGACATCACCATGATAAAGTGAAATTTCAGGAAGTCCCACTGTGGCTGATCAGTGGCTGATCATCATCATCAATATGAGCTCAGAATGCTCTACCACAGGTTGGGCACAGATAGTCTGTGTGAATATTTGGGGTAGATATCCCAAATTTACTCATCCTGCATTTACTTCGTGTTGTCTCAATTCTGCTTTGCTCAAAGAGCACAGTACCCTTTCTGATGTGGGCATGCCATGCTGAGCAGTCCTGTGCCAGTGTCTCCCATGTCGCACAGTCAAATCCATAGTTCTTGAGAGAGACCTTGAGAGTGTCCTTGTATCATTTTTCTCTGCTCCATGTAAGTTCTCCATAAAGTAGTCTTTTTGGCAAGTGTATGTACATTTTGCATCCGAACAACATGGATAGCCCATTGGAATTGTGCTCTCTGAAGCATAGTTTGAATACTTGGCAGTTCAGCTCGAGCAAGCACTTCAGTGTCTGGTACCTTATCCTGCCAGGTGATCCTCAGAATCTTCCTAAGACAGTTTAAATGGAAGTGATTCAGTTTCCTAGCATGGCACTGGTAGACTGTCCATATTTCGCAGGCATATAACAATGAATTCAGCACAATGGCTCTGTAGACCTTCAATTTGGTAGCCAGGCTAATACCTCTTCTCTCCCAAACTTTTCTTTGGAGCCTCCCAAACACCAAGCAGGGTGACTCAGTAGTGTGAAGATGACTGCAATAATTCAGGGAGATCAGAGAGAAAAGCTCGAAAATTCCAACAGGGAGGGAAAAGGCTGAAGAGAGTAAAGTAGTAGAATCCAGGGATTTCAGGAAAGGGAAATGGGGAGTAATGGAAAGCAGCAATAGACTTTTGTAAAGCTTGAAGTTGTTTTCTTGTCTGGGGAAGGGAAAAAGTTGCTACGATGATTTGGATTTTATTGTGGATTTCATAGAATTATAGAGCTGAAAGGAATATTAAAGATAATTTGTCTAATGCCTCCACTTTATAGATGAGAAAATGGCTCCAGGAGATCCAGTGTAGTAGAATATATATTCCACTAGACATACATACTCTCTCACTCTCTCTCTCTCTTTTTCTCTCTCCCTCTATCTCTTTCTCTCTCTCTCTGACTCCGTCTCTTCATATATTCTGCTAATGGAATAAAAGAAATAGAATAATGAAATATTTTACTGCATAGAAAACAATTATGAAATGATAAGTTAGCAAAGCAATATCTGGAAGATGAGAAGGAAATCATGACATCATAAATCTACAGCTAGAAATGACCTTAGAGGCCATCTAGTCCAACTTCTTCATTTTATAATTTAGGAAACCGAGGCCCAGAGAGGTTAAGTGATTTGCCCAAAGTTACAACAGTAATTAATGGTAGAATAGAGACTTTAATCCTGCTCCTTTGACTCCATATTCAATACTCTTTCTACTGTCATACCTTACCTGATTCAAGGAGAAATACAATGTAGAGACTATACATATTATATATAAATTGTGCGTGTTCAATAGTCACATACCTGCCAAATACATAGTTTAAAAATACTACAAGACTGATATTTGTTGGAATGCTTATAACTTGGAAAGGATATATAAATTATGCAGAAACATCAAACTATGAAACTCAAAGAAAGTTAGAAAAGTAAAAATAGAGTCATACTAGTAGCCAAGATCTGCTCATATCAGTACAAATAAAACAATTTAGAAAAATTATATACAAGATAAATAGAACCAAGCAGAAAGCCCTACTAAAGAGGGCTAAGTTGAGTCCATCCTCAAAATCAGAAGAAGATTATTTAGGGCTAAAAAAGCAATAAGGATTAACAAGGATCAAATGCTACCCTTCTATCAACTTCTTTCAGCTCTCAGAATGCCATTCCAACCTTGTCTGTAAATCCATGTCATTACCGGCTTTAAGCCTCAGCCTCACCAGCCTCAGGAAACTTTTACTGTTAAGGAAATTTCACTTGGATCACCTTTTTATTCTGTATCCAATCAGCACTTTAAGACACTGAGTGTAACATGGTACTCTGTACTACTAATACAGTATGCCACTTTATCATTCTCAAGTGTGGAACAGTGGAAAGAACAATGGTTTTGGAGTCAGAGAACCTGCTTTCAAATCCTGACTAAGGATTTCACAGTTTTAAGAATGCCATTTGGTAAATCGTCCTTATTTCCCACGTGGTTATTTTCCTAGACTTCATCATCTCCAGAAGCTCATCATTCTTTTTTTTTACTTCTAAGCACAACTTCAGTAACGTTTTCTTAAATCAACCAAACAATAAATCGAACCTTGCTTTCCAGCAATGCATCACTATAAATGTTCACATAGAAAATCAGTATATGCTATCAGCTCTGAAGAGTGGTTAGAGTTGGCTTCAAGCTCCCCATTCCATCTCATGCTTAACAATCAAATGAGTTACCATAATGGTGCAGTCCTTTGAAGAAGAAAAAGAAAGTCCTAAAAATCCTCTCCTGTTTACCCATTCTTTTTTTTTTCTCAAGGATTTTCTAACATACACATAAGACCATTTCAGAAACTCATCATTCTGACAGATGAAATCAGCTTGGGACATCAGCCCTCTTCAGATCATTTCCCACCATCTACAGGACTTTGTCATATGACCCCGCACTGAGTAGTTCCCTTCCCTTCCCTCCCCAACCCCTTTCACCTTCTTTTTTATATATTGTCCTCCCCCATTAGACTGTCAGTTCCTTGAGGGTAGAGATTGTCTTATGCATTGTTTTGTATCCCCAACACTTAGCACAGTGCTTGGCACATAGTAGGTGATTAATAGATGATTATTAACTCTGCTTCTGACTCTTTTGATTAGTAGCTAGGTGATCTTGAGAAAATCTTCTTGGGCCACAGTTTCTATAAAATAGGGGTTGTTCTGCTCCCTTTTATCTCTAAATCTATGATTCCATTTTACAGATATATGTGTTTCTCTTCAACTAAACTGAAAGCTCCTAAAGTCAGTAGCTGTTTATTTTTCTTTTGTTCCTTTTTATTTTGATGGAAAGATTCTCAAGATGCTCCTGTTTTGTGGAATACATTGTACTGATTGCAGTGAATATGAGATCACTTAATACCCCCACTGAACATGGGGCCTTCTCAATAAGGTCCCTGGTCATTCGAAAGAGAAGTGTGGGCATCTGTGTTAGAAGAATTAAATTTATAAAGAAGACATATTTCCAAGACTATGATGCATAGTTGGGTCAGTAATTCACTGATCTGGTCCATCAGTACATTTACCATGTAGACTTTATAAGATGGGAAATTTACTGGGTCAACAACTGAAGAAGAGGTGATTATATTAGCGCTGTAAAAGTGGGTGGGCTAGCCATACAATAAGAATGAGGAATAATAGATGGATAGGCTCTATATGGAATCTAGCACCTTTGAAATGTTTTTTTTTTTCAATAGTGCAAGATCTCCACTATTTTGGGTAGATGCTCTATGGACATTTCATGAAAAATCATCCAGAGAATCTCACAGAATAAGAAGGTATGGTTGGTTGTGATCTGCATTGGTAGAGGGAGACCTCAAGCAAATGAGAACATGGATCCACTGAAATATTGAAGCATATACCCAAATTACCTAGTGCTTTAAAAGTATTGACTCTTCCACCCTAATTTGTCTTACTCGTTTCCTTTTCTCCACTTTTATTACTTTCTACATCAAGAAGAATAGAACATTGATGTGCAAGGCTATTTTTAAAATATATTGATCGTATTGACTGTAGGATGGAAAGGAGAGATGGGAAAAATAAACTTTGATAATATGTAGTTTCTAGAAGGATGGATAAATAGGATTTGGTCATCAAATAATTGGAAATTCTCAATAAGGAGGAATACAAACCAGAGCTATAATGAAAAGATATATTCAAGACCAACTTTGCTGTAGTATCAATGTCAAAACATTTTTTAAAATAGCCATAAATTGAGAGCAATATCAATCTGTGGCTATAGATTTATAAGAATATAAGGTTTTTAAGAATATAATATAATAATAAAAGAACATAGTAATCAATGGAAAATTTTTTTAAAAAAGGCATCAGCAATTAGTCTTAAAAGATCTGAGAGTAATGTAGGCTGGAATTAAGATCAGTCTTTTGGTAGTTTATGTTCAATGTTGGAACAAAATGAGGCACTTGAAGGTCATTTCAACAGTTAACAAAAGGAGATTTATTTAGTCTTAGGAGAAGAATACTTAACAAGGATATACACTGGGGATACATTGAGTTAATTCAGCTGAGCAAAAATCTCCTTAGTTGACTTGCCCATCATGGTCCACAGTCACACATCAGAGCCCTGCCAGAGCTTCTTATGGTTGTTTTCTACTGAGGTGGAGTCAATATCTGGAGCTTTTAGTCTCTTGAATCAGTCAAGTCTTGAGGCCGGTTTCAATACCTTTTAGTCTAATTTGCATGGGGAAAGGAGTTAGGATATTGCCCCTACTCCACTTCATCCCTTGGAGTTCAATTCTTCTAGCCAGCTTCCATAAAGAGGATTTGCACAATGATCATTGAGTGTTGTACTGGCAGCAACATGAAGGAGTCAATCAGTTCTATATCACAGTAAACAATGGACTACATAGCAGGCTTGCCTTTTGCTGCTACCCATGACAATGTCCACTTTTCTGATACATGGCTGCCATCATCACTGAGATGGCACAAGCTATTAGGGGAGATACTAGAAAGGACAGTGGTGAATGCTTTGCAGGAGCCCAGATACATTTCTGTAAGTGGGGATATGGACAAATGTGCCAATTGTAGCCCAGTTAATGTGCTGTGGCAAAGGATACTGTATCAAGGACCTTCTTCAGGAGACTTTTCCCCAAGGCAATTGGTTGGTAATGATCATTAGCAATGCAAAGTCATCTAGTCCTGGCAAAGAAGAGTATAACTCATTCTTCCAAATTTTTCCTTTCTAGTGAGAGGAAAATTGTCTTAATTCCCCAAAAGTTTGGTTTATCCTGGCTGCTTTGAAAGTAAACTGAACTCTGAGGACATTACCTAGTAGAATTTGGGAAAGGCTTACATTTTCAGTCAGAAAAGCCGAGGGATGACAGAGCTGGTGGGCCTAAACACCAGATTACAGCAATTATCTTCAAGGTATTGCTCTCAGGGACGCAGAGAATATAAATCTAAATCCCTTTTTGCTGAATTGCCATAGGCAATTTATTCTCTATTTTCCAGGTTTGGAAGACAATTTGTCACAAGAAGCATGAAGGTCAAACTAAGCTTAACTTCCTCTGCATTATCATCCCCTTTTTTAAGGATATTATTCAATTCCAATCTTGAAAAATCAAGCCTGAAAAATTGTTCCAGGTTAGGCCTGACTCAGACTAGTCTTAGTAGTTTAGGTTCAATTTTGGAACAAAATGAGGCATTCATAATTCAGCAGTTAATAAAAGATTTACTTAGCCAGAAAAGGGGAAGGATATTCAATGAAGATTGGCATTGAGACACCTTAAGTTGATACATTTGAATGAAGTTCTCTTGCATGGTCCACAACCAAACATTACAGAGTACTTGGAGCTCAGGTGACCAAGAATTGATGTCTCAGCCTCTTGAAGAAATCAATTCTTGAGGACAATTTCATTACCTTTCAAGAAAAAACTAGTCTAACATGTGGGGGCTGGAGCAGGGGACATTATTGCTTTTGCCAAGGAAGTGGGAAGGGGTGGTGTTAATAGGTCACAAATTCTATATGAATCAATGGTGTTATGCTAATATAATTAAATCTGCCTGGAGCCCTCATTTAAAGTCTTTAAACCTGTTAAAGAGTAGATGACCACTTGTCGGGGATGCAGCAAAGTGTAGTGGATAAACAGTTAGGGCTTATGTGCAAATCTTGCCTCAGATACTAAGCTATCTGACCCTGAGGAGGTCACTTAAACTTTCTCAGTCTCAATTTCCCCATCTGTTAAGTAGGATAATAAGAGCACTTACCTCACGGGATCAAATGAGATAATGTACGGAAAACAATTTACAAACCTTAAATCATTACATAAATGTTTGCTATAATTATAACAGTACTGAAGTATAATTATCTTATAAGTTATTCATATATAGATTGGGGGGGAACCTGTGGCCTCGAGGCAGCAGGTTCCCTACCCCTAGTTTAGGTGGCTGTTTGGAGTCTTTTCCAACTCTGATATTGTGAAAAGAAAATCTGAGAATGATAAAAGTGATAAATATAGGTGTCCTAGAATAGTTATAATAAGAAAATAAAAACAACATGAATATTCTAAAATAATCAGAAAAGTAAAATGAAAATCAAGAACGTGGAAAAATGCTGCAACAATAGAAAGGAGGAGGAATTTAAATGAAGTTCAGTATGGCTAAAAAAACAAAGACAAGTACTGATGTGAACTTTAATACTATTTTTTTCAGTGGAAATGATATTTAAAAAAATTGAATTATAAATTGAAACAAGTGAAAAAGATGCATACCTAGATAAAGATCAGAAATTGTTTCTTAAGAACACAAGTTGTATATGATAATCATTTTAAATGTCATTATAATAAATGACAATATCTCATATTTATACAGTGTTTTAGTTAAAGCTTATAAAACCTTACCTCAACAATCTATGAGGTTTTGTGTAATAAAGGAAAAAAGGAAACAAAACAAAAACCTGATGAGGATAAGGGAGATAAATAACTTACATGAAGCACTTGACTCTCTTCCATAGGGAAAAAAAGTCAAATATAAGTTAAAGGTACTTTTATTACATTTGCATAAACACCTTAAAATAGCATAATAGTCCTCACTAGCCATAATAAATATACTAGAAGATTATAACTACCATTATGATATAGAGAAAGTTACTGTTGCAGAGAACTTTATCATGTAAGAGTTCAAAAATCCTAATGAACTTCATCAATTATTGTATACCAACAAATAAAAGAAAAGGTAGAAAAAGAGCATACAGTACTGGTGACTCACTCCGAAGCTAGCATCCTACCTGTGTCTGGTACTCTTTCAGATTAACTGGTTTATTTTTCATCCATCGGCTTTTATCACTCACCTGTCTGCACGAAGTTATTTTAACATCTCTTCCTCATCTCCTCCCCCAAGTTCTATCCTAACTTTTCTCTAAGTTGTTTATGAAAGTGTACTTTAGTCTCTTGATTTCAAATTAGAAGAAGCAAAGACATGGAAACTGTTCTGACAATTACTTGGCAGATCAAAGCTCACTGTGGATTTCTTCTTAAAGGCATTTCCCTCTTTCATGACTGAAAATCATGCATAGTGAAAGCAACTTACTTCCTGTGGCTTTTGTCACACTGTTTGTTGTTTTAAAAAGACATTTTTACTTCTACTTGCAAATGTTTAGCTTAAATCTTTCACCAGTGATATTTTTATAAACTTTTTCTTAGGTTTGTGATTTATCCCATTGTATTTCCATGTGTGTCCTATAATTTTCCTTGCTGTGGCTGGCATGTAGTCTGTATTGTTTATGATAATTGCCAGCAGGTACATTGTAATTATAATATTCTCCTGCTGGTGTTGGATAGTTGGAGCAAACTATGGAAATACATAAAAGGATCAAGTTGTGAAGTCATAGAGACAACGTTATTTGACATTTAAGTACTAACAGTGTGTGTTAGGTACTGTAGACAACAACTACCATACAATGGACTCAATCTGAATTTTAAGAGAGGTGAGAAAAACAAAGGGCAATGCTCAGGAAAAAACACTAGTGGTAAAAGTCTTGAAATTACATGTTAATTCAATCTGGGATAGTGACTATTAAAATTTTGGTCAAGATTATTCCTTAAGGATCCTTAAAAGTTGAATGAGAAAATCAACGCTACAGAAGACCTTGAATAATAATGCTAGTTAACAATTATATATCTATTTGTGTTTATTAACTTATTTGAACAACATAACATGAGGGAAGTACTGGTGAACATCTTCATTATACAGATGAGAATGTGATATCCATGGGCACACACAGTAAGTGACAGAGACGGTATTCAATCTCAGGTCTCTTTAGATTCCAAGTCCAGCCCTTTTTCCATGATTCCACATTATCTCAGGAATGGATGATGGAGAAAAAAAAAACATTTCAAACAGGAACCAGCCTCAGATTACATAAGGGGCTATTGTGTCTCTAACTAACAAAGATTACAGTTATTGCTTGAATACAAACCTTGTTTTTGGAGTGATAGTCTAGTATAATGGAAAGAGGACTAGACTTGGTACCAGAAGACCTAGGTTTGATTCCTGACTGGAACCTATTATCTGTGACCATAGGTAACAACATCTTTTCACCAGTTTCCTCATCTGTAAAATTTCTTTTGCCTTTAGGAGCCAAATCACAGCATTTACTTGGGGAAAAAAGTAATTGTAAACCTTAAAGTGCAAGGTAAATGTGAAGTCTTTTTATTATTTTGGAATGTTTGTATGTATACCTGCCTGTGTAGTGCAGAGGCACTGAGGTGATTTCTTCACCCTTCGGTGGAGATGCTTACAGTTCATTGTAGTGGGAGTGATTCTATATCCTCGACTTTTGAGGTAGTAGAACTTGGAGCTGAGGGCCTGGAAACCAGTTGCACCTGCAGACTGCCTAAGATGTGCTTTCTCTCTCTCTCTCTCTCAATCTCTGTCTGTCTCTTTCTGTCTCTCCCTATCTCCCTCCCCACACACACGCATATATATTCTGTGGTCCAGGGACATTAATATATATATATATATATATATATATATATATATAATGCAAATAATAAATATTCATCAATGTATTTCAATATAATTGGTTTCCTTTGTAATCCTCCCTATCTTATTTTATGCATTTAAAAACATAATTATGAGAAAAGGACCTTAGGTTACACCAGATTGCCCAAGGGATCTATGATTAAAAAAATTAAGAACCTCTACTAACAAGTAGAGTTCAATGATCAATTTCACATTATATTTTATTTGAAGAAAGTGGTAAGAAAATAGATATTTTATCTGGATCTGTGATTTCGTTGGTGTAGGAACCTCCCCTGTGAGGAAGCTTTCTCTTCTGAGGCAGAACAGCAATTGTTCTGCAATTTATGGTCTTAGAGAGTTGACTGGGCCACCAAGAGGTGAGATTACTTACCCAGGGTCACATAGCCAGTAAGTGTCAGAGGCAGAATTTGAATCAGACCTTCTCCAAAGATGGCTCTCTGTTTACTATGTTACACTGCCTCAATGCAGATAATTATAATTCATAGGTTTAAAATGAATGTTTTTTTATTTTTAAAAGATATATGTATACATGTATGTGTATTTATGTATGTGTGTATATATCCTAGAGTTTACTAATGGTTTTATTGGTGTGGGTAGAATATTTTGAAGCAGATCAAAACTCTTCCATACTTTATTCTATACAATTCTCATTCATATCTTTCCATAAATTATTCACATAAGATCCAGTTCTAAATCTAGGATCCATGATAGAAAATGCTTTCAAAGCAATAGAGGCTATCCTTTCATTCTCTTATTATAAAAGGGTAGAGGAAGAGAAGCAGAAATCCTGGTGATGTCATTTTGGTCCTCTTTGAGAACGAAGGACAACAACCAACCAACCAATAAAAGAGACCATTATGCCATTGGTACTATGGGTTGTCATTTGTGTGCTCTACATGGCCAATCAACTCTTTTTTCCAATCACAAGGGTAGTTAATATTGTTTTTTATTCTACCCCATCCCAATCATTGGTGGTAACATATGATAATTATATGCCCTTTAGCTTCTAAGTATCTTTTTTCTTTTCATACCACGCTGTTGCAAACTAAATGTTGTATCCTGATCCTTGAAGCCACAGGAATAGGGAATTATATTAATAAACTACTATTTCTATCCTTTTGTTTTTCTGCTGCTTTGTCTTCCTTAGAGAGGGGAAAGATTTTTTTTTTTCCAGATTGGGTCTCTATCTTGGGCAGATTCGATTCCACTGGACATGAAAGATCAGACCTGCTATATTTCTAACCAGAACCACTTTGCCCCTTCCTCAGCAGCCTGGGGCCCACCATATTAGTGCTAAATTTAGTACAAATACTTGATTGGCCTTAGTCCCACTGCAACTCAGAACTCTTGAGTTTAAGTGAAATCCCACAACCTTCCCAAGTGTTATTAAGGTTTAATACCTTAACAGAGACAGCTAAGTGGCTCAGTGGATAGAACACTGGGTCTGGAGTCTAGGACTCAAAACTGGTCTTAGACACTTACTAGCTGTGTGACCCTGAGCAAATTACCTAACCTCTGTTTGTCTTAATCCACTGGAGAAGGAAATGGCAAACTCCTTCAGCATCTTTGCCAAGAAAACCCCACATGAGATCAGAAAGAGTTGGACACGACTGAGCAACAACTCAGATTGAGGGTAGATTGTCAGTATGGTTAAGTTTTATCACATGACTCTTTAATATAGTTTCTTAATACAAAATGGATGAAGGGGTTCGGTATGGATGAAAATTAAAATAAGAGGCTATTTGGGATTGTTGGCATAGTCTGTATTTTTTTAAATGCCAGCTCTAGCTTTGGATGGTGTTATGTAGATTGCTTGTGTAATGGGGATCTGGCGCACACACAGAGCATGTCTGATGGTATCTCCTCACATTGTGAGACTAGGATAGGGAGCCTGCTTTCTAGTTATGGTTATGTATAATGGGACATGATGCCTTGGAGAGATGATGGAACATGCATAGACTTGCTGGTTCTGGTTGGCTATGTGGTAAACAGGGGCTCTTTGATAGGCTCTGGAGGCATTCAAGAAGGCTGGGTCTTGGGTCTGTCTCATCTTTTTTCTCTTCTATTGACAGTTCTGCTGCTTAGTTTTCTCCCCTCTGAGGTCATGTGACCCTACAAATCCAGGCCTGTCTGTTCCTTCTATTCCATTTTAAGTGAATGGAGAGCAGTGTCCTTGTGTCCTAGGGTCTGAGTTTTGCAGTCAGCTCAGCATTGGTGCCCCAAGAAGCAAGGAATGACTTTTGGGACATAGTCCACTGGTAGCTGAGACAATGCCTCATTCAATAGAAATGCTACACTTGGATGTGAATTTGGTGAGACTAAGGCTATGCAGTAAGTGTGAGCCCACTCTCCCCAGAAACTGAGGTGAGCTAGCACATGTTCATTCCAAAGGAGACAGGGGAGAAATATGATGGTACTTGTGTTACTGTTCTATGTTTAAAATAAATATCCCTTTACAAAAGCTAACTGATATTAAATGAAACTGAGGTGCTAGTCATTGGCACCTAAAAAGGGGGAAAAAAACTTGGTTAGAACTCAAGCCAGTAAAGACACAAACTTCTCAGGGTATCCCTAAAACTCTTAGGGGGAGATATAGCTAGCCTGTATCTGGCATATTGAGCTAGACTTGCTATTTTTACATAAAAAAATGAAATCCTTCTAAGATATTAGAGCAATCTTAAATGACATGTTTAATATGTTCAAAAGGAAGGCATGTGATTGCTTCAGTGACTTTTACTCCTATCCTTAATTGGAGGGAATTCAGGTAATGTGGAATAATGGATAGTTCTTGAAACACTGCTTTTAACTGAGGATCTTTGATTTATAAACTGTAAGTTGTTACCTATCAGTTTGTTCTCTCTTTATTAAAGTATATGTTCCTAAAGGGCTTACAATTTTTTTCTTTTATTTTTAAGCCCTTAGAAAAGTGTTATGCAAATACGTTCAAACAGTTTTTTGCAATGATTATTAGAGCTTTAAGTACTCTGATACTAGAATTCTATTAGTATTTCTGTAGAAAATTACTTATGCTCTAAAGACTTATTTTTAAATCAATTTTAAAGGAAAGTTCTCTTATGTCTAATTAAGGAAGTATGTGTGTATACATAAGATCAGAAAAAATGTTACACTATAAACACTTCAGTTAAAAGTTTTTTAATAAAAAATATTCATGACTTGTTTTATATTAATAACAAGAAAATAATGAAATTCAGAATTATTGTTTATGAGAAAAAAATGCAGGTTATTTAGATTATGTTAGATCTACCTTAAAATACTATGTTACTGAAAAATATTCATTCTGCAACTCCTTGTAAATTGTTACTGTGTTGAGTGGATTGTTGCGAGGAGAGGGGGAGTTTTCATACTACCATCAGAGATAGTTCTGGGTGACAATATTTTTAAAAACTAAATGTAAACCTCAATCGGGCATACACTTAAATATTTATAACTAGAAACTCAAATTTGTGATTTCAACCTTGCCAACCCTCCCACATTGCTTAATTGAACAGATGGGCTTTGCACTGTGCCCTAAAAACCATCTAACTTGATTACTGTGGTTTTAAAGAAACCTCCAGTATGAAAATCAACTTTTTGGAAATGCTGTGCCTGTAATACATATGTAGGTAAATTGCTAACTGATCTTGTACCTAACCCAAGCTCAGTTGCTGTATGATGGAGAGGAGTGGTCTTTAATGTAAACTTGCTTTCACCTAGAGCTCCCAGTTAAAGTGTGGTTATTTGTTCCTAAATAGCTGTTATCAATTTTCTATGCCCAACTCAAATTTTTCTTTCAATTACTTCTATTTCTCTAAATATCTTTTATTTTAAAAGTTTGTTTTCCTGTCATTTTCTCCTAAAAAGCCCAACTCGGATGCCTCACAGTAAAGTGGAAGTCACTCAGGGCTCTGAAAAACCATGCCAACATTGTACAAGCTCTGACAGGTTTTACAATGGCTGGAAAAGGAAGAGACTGTCTCAGCCTGGGACTAGTCTGGCTAAAGTCAGAGAGACTCATTACCAAATTATTGATTTGGGGGTGACAAGAACTCATGAAACCATTTATTAGGGCTCAGAGAGGTTGCAGTGAACATAGAGTTTCGCTTCTCTATGGATGGCAATGTAAACAGGTGGAGGGAATACTCATACAGATGAAGTCACAGATTCTTCAAAGGATCCTTCAGTTAGAGAGTTAAGATGTCATTTGCCCAAAGTTTTCAAGTACATTGTCGAGTTGCACGTGTAGGGGACAAATTTACTGATTAAGAGCTGAAACTTAGATGGTGTCAGGTGTGTTTTACCTGTTATGGCACACTTTTATGTTCCCTGATGTCATACAGTAACTATCTCTTGTCAGGAATTCTATGATACTTCTTACACTTTTTATCTCCTTAATATTTTTAAATGTTGCTGTATATTCTGGTTCCGCAGGTTTATGTCATTCACTCTCTGATCTCCAAGAGGGGAAGAATTGCATGTTATTTAAGCTTTGTATTCTCCCTAGGGGATAACAGTAGGTACTTAAGAATATGCAAACAGAATTATGAAAAATCTTGAATATAACCTGGAATTGTTTAGGTCATGTGAATTTAGAGACTACCTTCGAGCTCCATTTAGGAATCTACTCCGTGTGCAGAGGTGCTTGGCGGTGAGCCAGCTGTGTATCAGGCAGAAATAAAGGAGTGGAGGGTGGGTGCAGTTCAAGCAGTTATACCAGCAGTCCTGCCAATACGGGAAGAGCTTGCCCACTCTGACGCAGCTGAAAGGGACCTGAAAGTTCTACTTTCAGAAAAAATGTAAGCAACCATTGAATGACACAAAACATACGTCAAATACCCAAAGGAATGCCAAATCCTTGCTGGGGAGGGTACAGCAGCCGCTGCCACTTAATTCCTTTACTCCCCCGTGCCAATGTGCCTGGTTTTTGATCCCTTATTTCTCTCTCTAGTTTTCGACTTCCCCCCCTCCCCCTGCCGCTGGAGCCCTGCGCGGTCCTGGTGCCTCGGTTTCCCTCCGCCACCTTTCCAGCACCAGCTGTTCCAATGGATTGCACCTGCCAGGACAGCTAACCTAGAATGACGTCACTAGTATGTCGGCATGTTGACGTCATTGGCGCGCTGGTTCTTAGAGGGAGGATGAAAGGATAAAGTGTTAGTGGACTGGAAGGCAGCCTTGACCCCACTGGTCAGGGCTGGAAGGCAGGGAGGGTTTCAGTGTCAGTTTGGACATCTGTGCCCGCAGGGAAGGAAGGGGAAAGTGGGCTCGGGGCAGGAGCCGCGCACCCGACGCCCCCGAGAGGAGCGCGAGGCGGGGCGGGGGTCACCCGGGGAATATCCCCAGCGTGTGGGGGAAGACAGCGCATGCGCCCTAGAGCGCGGGTGCGGGAGTGCGAAGGAGAATGGAAAGGCTCCCAGGGAGTGGGACGTCCGCTTGGAATGCGGCTGGAAGGGATGGTCCGAGGCTGGAGACCTTAGTTAACTGCCCCAGGCCCGTTGGTCGGCCTCCGCCGAGAGGGGCGATCCCTCAGCGCGCGCCGGCGCGGCGTCGTGACGTCACAGCAGCGGCGGCGGCGGTGGTTGGCGCAGGGGCAGGGGCTGCCGAGTGTGAATTACGCCGGGCTCGCGCTGAAGTCAGGACGAGGGGGAGGGGAGGGAAAGCTCGGAGAGGCGGGGGGAGGGGGAGGAGGACGGCGGCGGCGGAGAAAGCCAGTTGCCAGCCGCGGAGCCTCGCGCGCCCCGGGTCTCGCCGCCTGCAGCCGCGGTCTCTTTGCTCCCCCTGTGCTCAGCTCGCCCCACCCCCCCTTTAAAGAGCCTGCCTGCCCCGGTTCTTTCTCCCCGGCCAGCCGAGGACGCGGGGCACCTCCCGGACTTTGCCGGTCCCTCTCCGCTCCACTCCCCCCTTCCCTCCTGACAATAGCGGGGCGCGCGTCGCTAACAGTCGCCGCCGCCGCCGCGTCTTCCCGGGCGGGGGAGCTGGGGTGGGAGGGAGGGGAAGGGGGAGGCGTGAGTGCGGCTTCTGTCGCCCAGTTCGCGCCTCCACCGCCGCCTTCTCCTCCTCCTCCTCCTCTCCGGCTCTGCCCGGGTCCCCCCGCCGCGGCTGCGGGGCTGCGGCGGTCCGGGGCCCGGCCGGGGAGCAGAGCGGCTGTATTCAATGGAAGTATGTTACCAGCTGCCGGTGCTGCCTCTGGACAGGCCGGTCCCTCAGCACGTCCTCAGCCGCCGAGGAGCCATCAGCTTCAGCTCCAGCTCGGCGCTCTTCGGCTGCCCCAACCCCCGGCAGCTCTCGCAGGTAACCGCCGCTGCCCGCGCGCCCGGCCGCCCCTTCCCTGCCCGCCGACCCCGGCCTCCGCCCCCTCATTGTTTGGGAGAGGACCCCCTTCTCTGAGCGCCCCACCCCCCGTAGCCAGCCTGCTCGTGCTCTCCTGGTCTCCTCCATCCGCAGGGGTGGGTGGCCCTCGGGTGCCTGCTGCCCCCAAGCCCCCCAATTCTCCCCAGCTACACACACACGCACGCACACACGCGCGCCTGCTCTCCATCCCAACCATATACACACCCCATTTTTTCCCAAACCCCAGTTCACCGCAACCACACACATACATATACACGCTTCCCTTCTCCCATACTAACACACACATACATACAAGCCTGCCACCTCCACACCCCAGTTTCCCCCAAAATACATACCTCAATTCCTTCCTCTTCCCCACTATTTTCAGCATACTAAATAAAGCCCCTAGATGCTGACTTTCTGGTTCTCCTTTCCACCCTGTCCCCCCCGCCCCCAAGTTACTGCCCCCAGGTAACAGCCACGGAGAACACCTGTCGCGTTATCTCTCGACCCTTACCCACTCATAATGCTGGTATACCTCTCCGCCTAGGTTTTCTCTCCTCTTTCGAAGTTCTAAATTAATATTCTCTCCTTTTAAGTGGGATGGGTCCCCTGTACTGTGTCACTTTATACTGTTTCCTTTTTGTACCTTAAAAAAACCCAACCCTGGACAAAGCTTCCTCATTTTCTTTCAGCTCTCCTTACCCTTTCAACTCCTTTGTACCTAGATTACAAAGAAAAAGAAGCTTAGAGAAAGGTTAAAAAAATTATATAACACACATACATACATCTACAGTGACCAGAAATTTTAAGCCCAGTTCCCGCTTTTAGGTTTAAAACTTCTCTTTTAGAAGACAGGAGCAAGTTAATGAGACTTCAAACGGAACAGTTGTGTTGAATGGATGCTTCAGTGCCATTTGTCGAGAATTTACTTACTATTGTTCAAATGTCACTTCTACAGAGCTAGTTTGGTTACTTATTTTTTACGATCAAGCCTGTCTTCTCTCTCCCCCCTCTCCCCTTCCCCCCTTAAAAAAAAACTATTTGTGTCTTTACTCTCCCCTTCCCCCCCTTTAAAAAAACTGTATTTGTGTCTTTACTCTCTATATCCATTGTAAACTCTTTGAGGGGAGGGATTAAACCTTTATTGTCTCTGCTCATCTCTGGTGGTCAGTAAAAGTTTCTTGAATTAATAATTGAATGAATTGTTTCATTGGAATACCTGCACAGAGAAAGTACTTAAGTTTCTAGCTCCTAATCCTGTTCACCATAGGATTTGCTAATAAGGATTGAGTGGAAGTTGCTGTAACAATGAATATCACTTTTCATAAACCATTTCATTAAAGATTCATTTGTGTAGTACTGGAGTGTACTTGATACATTATCAGTGCTCAGGGTCTGTTTTCACACCGGTAAAATTAAGATGATGATGGTTATACTTCACAAGGTTAGTTGGAACGGGAGTTAATATATGTAAACACTTAAAGTGTTATATGAATATGAGCTATTCTTACTCAGCAATAGCTGCTGAAAATCAATGACATTTTTCTTGACTTGCTTAAAGCATTCCCAGGTTTGCAAAATATTGAATTTAAAATGCCACTAAAATATATAGCAATTAGAAGTCTGTTATTTTTCCCTAGTTCTTGTAAAACAATGTTTTACTTTTACAAACCAGCAGGTACATGTTGACTTTCAAAACTGATTTTCATTTCAAGATATAATCAAGAAAATAATCACTACTTATGAAATAAAAGGGTAAAATCATTTGTATTCCCTGTGAAGAAAAGGTATGTGAAGGGGAATCCCAAAGGGATTAAAGTAAGTAAAGGTGATCTCAGAGGTTTTTACCTGATGTTTTAATTAAGCCACAGAGACCAATTTTAAGTCCCACTACTTTCTTAACTCATTTCCTAGTATTTTAAACGTATAATGGAATTTTAAAAGCATGATTGCTGGCAAACAAGAAGCAGATAGTAAACATAATGGAGATATGGTCTACTAATCTCAAAGACTTTTTTCATCTTTCTAAACCTGAAGCAAGCAGATTGGGACTTTTGTAAATCTAGCTATAAACTCCCTTAACTAAAACTACTTTTCCTGGTTAGTTCTTTGCTCAGTGTTTACTGAGTTACTGAGTACTAATACATTTTTTGCTGCCTTTTGTGGGAGAGGAGTGAGATTGAAAGGGATAGGAGGACAGGGCCTAGACACTGCTTACACTTCATATTATTAGGAATTATATGTTGGTGATATCTATACTTTATATTTTCTTTATGTCCAAGTGCAGCATATAGATTTTTAAAGTCATTGCAAAGGCTAATAATGCAGAAAGGAAATTAAAAATTCTGTGCTCTTGTTCAGAGCTCTGGAGAATGAAAAGATGGTTGCTAAAAAGTTATTTTTCTATTTATATAGTATTAATAAGCTGGACGTAATTTCTGTTTAGATTTGGTTGCACTTTTCAAGTATTTATAAACCTTTTGTGAATCAACATGAATTTTTATAGTTAGCATGTTTCTATTGCACAAAATTTGAGATGTTATCCTATTCATTAGCAGCTATTTTATCATTTGAATCATGTTCAAAATATTGCTATAGTGTCAACATTAAGGTACTACTGAAATAGTTGCTTATTTGTCAATTTCAGCTTTTTGAAACAATGTCTCAGTAAAAGCTTCACACCCCCCCCCCCCCCCCCCCCGCCCCCAGGCAGTCCATAGTGAGTTCTTCTAAAAGCTCTTAGTGGGAGAGAGAAGGGAAATTTTAATAAAACAATTTTCTCACTCTGTGAAAACATAGTAATAGATGATCCTAATGATGACCTAAAATCAACAAGAAAAGGTTGTTAGGGCCACTGTGCCCTAAGATAGAAAAGTGCAATATTTTTGAATGGCCGAGATGTTTTGAATTTTATTCATGGTGCATGAGGAGGATTTTCAGTTTGTTGAATGTCATCTAATCGAGCCCTCTCATTTTATAAATTAAGAAACTGAGACCTAGAGAGGTTAATGTGGTTAAATGTGAAAGGTCACACTGGTAATTGGCAAAGACCGGATTTGGACCTAAATCTTCTGCCTCATTCCACATGATCAGGAAAATTCATTTGTGTGGAATAGTTCCTTAGATATATCAGATAAATGACATTTACACTGTACTGGTTTTTTCTTATCAGATAACATGCTACTTTTTTCAGAAGATTTAATTTTAAGTTAATTTGAGCCTTATCAAATAAATGAAAGAAGCATACATTTGATTATTAGATAAACATTTAGATTATTGTAAGGGTAGTGGGTGTGAAGAATGTTTACATTGGAGTAGGAAATAGTTTTTCTTGGTGGGTTTAGATTAATGTCAGAATTCTTCCTGGTAGAATCAGAAATGAAATTTGACTTATGGAAGAAATTTTAGTCTGTACAGGAAATTTTACCATAATGCTATTTTCTGAATCATAGGTTAAGCATTACCAGGTAACAAGTCTTAAAGTTATATTACTCTCATTTAGTATTATCCCATTCAGCAAGTACAACTTTGGGAACACTATATAACTTTTGATTTAGTTATTTAATGAGTTGGAAAGTTGAAAGTTACAATAAATTGTATAATCATCAAATTTACATTCTATTTGTCTTTCACAAAATTTTCTGTTAGTCTTCAGCTTCGGCTTACACACTTCCTTTAGAGGAACCTAAAAAAAATTCTCCTCCCTCCATCTCTTTTACTGATGTCTTCTGTTTATATATTACTTATTTCTGCATATATATATACTCTCCCTCAAAGAGAAGGGAGTTAAGCAGGTATAGAGAACATCCACATTTTACAATTCTTGGGACGTTCCACATCTCCATGTTGAAGGGAGGAGAGTATTTCATCATTAAGAGATCACATTTGGACATTAAAAAGAAGCTTGAATTCTTAATGATTAGAGTATTCTTTTCGTCTTAACTATTTGTTGTACTAGTTATTCTGGTTCTGCTTATTTCACATCACATCTGTGTATATAAATCTTCCTAGGCTTCCCCAAACTACTCATAATCTGTTGTTTTTTTAATGTAGTGATAATCTATTCCATTTATATACCATGGGATTTCTTTGTTGTTGGATTTTTGTTTTTTTCTCTTCTGGTGAGGTAATCATGGTTAAGTGACTTGCTCAGGGTCACCAGCTAATAAATGAGGATGGATTTGAACTCAGATCCTCCTGATTCCAGGACTGGTGCTCTATCCACTGCAACTTAACTACACTTTGAATAGCCTTTCCTTCATCAGTGGTTGGCCAGTTTTTTCTTTTTTGTACCATTAGGAAGAGGCTGTTTCCCTCTCAAATCCTGCCAAATTATAAGGAGATGGGAGTGAAAACTGTTACCATCTTGCATGCATGTGTGCAAATAAGCACAGATTTCTTCTTAGGACCCCTGTTCCTCACTTTTTAGATCATATGTGGAAATTCCTTAAATCTTAGTTCAAATTCAAGCAGTTTTCCAGTCACTGCTTCTGAGCCTGCTTTTAGTTTTCTTTCAGATGCATGTTAAAGAGTAGTAAAATAAATTTTCAGTGAGTTTGAAGGATAGTTCTGGTTGTGTGGTATATTTTTTAATTCATTAGTTTGAGTTAGATATTGCTGGCCATAGTGGTAGAGTCCATCTCCTCCCCACTCCCCCCTCTGGCCCTTAGAATGACAGAAGATCTAGATTAAAATGCTGCCTCTGACACTTTGGCCCTGTGACTCTGAGTGGGTCATTTAATGGGTCTCTGCTCCGCAAGTAAGCTGTTAAGACTTCAAATTGCAAAACAAGTGTCCTCCTACATTGGTAGAGAGCATTTCCTCACTGGTATTCACGTGTGAAATCACTGGTCCTGTCCAAAAAAGAGAATATTTTAAATAGCCTCTATACTTATGATTTAAGGTTTCCCAGGAAGGCACCACAGCACCCCTCCCCCAAAACCAAAAACCAATCACCAACCCAAAACACTCAAGCTTTTCATTATTCCGTGAAGTTGCTGATGCCTGAAATTACTATGCTAATATGTTACTTGGATTGCCCTCTCCTGATATCCCTTTTAAAAGTACAAGAGCTCTAGAGAGATAAAATACTTAAGTCAAAGAGTTAGCCTCCTAGTGCTTGGAGGAAATTGCCAGAGGTGACTTTTCTAAGTGAACCGATACAGTTTAGAGATGGTATGTCTGAATGTTTCTCTAAAGTGTGAGTGAATCAACTTTAACTTCGTGTGTTTGGCCACAGATAACAATAACTGTCATGGTTAACATTTTAAAGTTTGCAAAGTAATTTACATTTATTATCAATCTCATTGGAGCTTTATAGCTGCCCAGTGAGGGTAAGGACCCGAGGTGATACCTCTATTACAAATGACCGAATTGTGTCAGATTGGGATTTGAACCCTAGCCTTCCCAACTCCCAAATCTTAACACCTTATCCAATAGACTTGTTGTTACAGTGATGTAGCATTATCTTGGATTTATCATAGGCTACTTTATTTGCTTCTTGGTCATTTACCAAGTTTTCCGCTGTTCAGGAAGAGATAAAGAAAACTATATTCCAGGAGTTCTTAACTAGCAGTCTGTGTACTCAGTTATTTTTTATAGTTATGTCAATATAATTAGTTTCCTTTGTATTCCTATGCATTTTATATTATGCATTTAAATGGTGTGTTGTTGATGCCTGAAATTGCAGTGTATTTAATATTACTTGGATTGCCCCTTCCAGATATCCCTTTATATTATTCAGAGAAAGGTTCTGTAGACTTCATGAGTCTGCCAGAAGGGTGGGTCCATGACACCAAAAAAAAAATTAAGAACTCCTCCTATTGAGAAATACTGAGTACAGTATTAGCAAAGATTGTACAGCAATGTATTCTAATGATTATTTGCTCTTAACTAGAAAGTAGAAAGTTTAACAGTAGGAATCCTGTAAACAAAATGGACTGCATTAATAGCAAAAATAGTTTTATCACTTAATCATTACAGTAGTTGTTAGAAAAGCCTTTACCAAAATATAGCACTCCATTGTTAAATGTGAAAAAAGCATGGGAATAAATGGATTTTTCCTTAATATAATAAATAATATCTCTCTAAAACTAAGGATTAGTATTATTTGTATTGGTGAAACATTAGTGAAGATCAATTTAAGATCAAACAAATGAAAGATGATCATTTTCAATCTATTATTTGATAAAGGTGTAGAATATTAGATACATAATAAAATGAGAAACAATGGAAGCTACTGGTTTTTACTTTTAAAACTTACCCATTGATTTGGGATATTTTGTGTTACAGTACTTAAATTTGAATGACCTGAGCTTGACAAGAAAATTTAAATTTTCATTATGTAAGATTAGAGAGTTTACTTTTTCTCGTGCAGTTTTCACAAATACACTTTTCAAAAAAGTCATGTACCTGTTTTTAAGTGATACCTTTTTATCTAAAATCTTCTGACATAAAAATTTTGAACTTGAATATAAATAGAAGTTTTAGGATTTAAATGAAATAAAATTAGATTGGGGAGGCTTAATCTGGAAAAGCAAGCAAAATTGTTTTGTTTTGTTTTTTAACTTTATTTTTCCTCCCTATCACTAGATAGTCCTTGTTAATTGGGTATATATAGAAACTGACTATTCTCCCACAATTGTGTGTCAGATATACTACTCTTAATTTCAGTTTTACTGGTTCCTGTCTGCCTGATTATTGCTCCCTGCTTCCATCTGGTGGTGGGGATTTTCCTTGGTCTTCTTAAGTCAGTAGAAGACTGAGATCAGCGGTTTGGTGTAGAGGAAATATTAAAATAGTATGTCCTTGAGGAAGAGTCCTCAGTAAATCTTTAAGTAGTATCTAAATCTAAGCTGTTTTTATTAGAAAAGAATGCACTCAAAATGTGTGAATTATAGTATGATTAATACTGAAAGAATTGGATCCATGATTTCATTGGTGGGCATACAATGGCATTTGAAGTAGATTGCAATCCCTCAATAAATTGGTAGGTGGTTTTTCTTTGAGAGTTTTGCTGGATATCAGAATGTATTATTTGCAGTTAACCAGGTTTTTAGCTAATTGTACAAGTCTTCAGATAAGTTGCCAGACCATTCTCAAACTTTGATAGGTTTATTGGACTTGCCAAAGCTTTCCCTCTACTGGCCTAGCCTTAGAAAACTTAGATAATTCACATCACAATGAGGTATTGAAGGACTTTATTGGAGGTATTGGGGTGGTTAGTCTTTTTAAAAGGGAATTTGAACTTCACTAAAAGTTTGTTTTTGAAGTTTTTTAAAATAACAATATTTCTTTAAAGAGCACAGTGTGCCTAGTATTTTTTGTGTGCTTATAGATCATCAGCTATTTGATTAGGCCCAGCCTTGGAATCAGGCAGACCTACTGTTCAATCAATTCCTATTTCTTTCACTGAGTAGTTATTCGGTGACTTTGGGTAAGTCACTTATCCTTTCTGTGCATTAGACAGTCCTCAAAAATTGGTTAAATTATGCAGCAACTAGACTTTGATCATAGCAAACAACTGAAAGCAAAGTATGTATCAATGAATTTGAGAAACTATTAAGCAAATTATACTATATGAATATTACTGTACCATAAGAAATGATGAATATGAATAACTCAGAAATGTGGGAAGACTTATGAACTGATACTGAGTAAAATAAACAGCACTAGGAAAACAATCTACACAGTGAGAAACTTTGTAAACAAAACAATAAAATGAAATTAAACTCTATAAATCATAATGGCCAAGCTTAGGCCCAGAGAAGATTTTAAAAATATTGCTTTCTAACCTCTACCCCATGTCCAGCTCTGTGATCTAGCTATGCTGGTCTTCTTTCTTTCCTTGTATATAATATTCCATGTGATTTTTCTTTGCCTTTGTGTTTGAGTATTCCCTATGCCTGGAATGTACCCCTTCCCCACTTTTACCTCATAGAACCCCTGTCTTCTTTCAAGATGCAGTTTAAGAATCACCTTCTAAGTGAAGACTTTCTTGACTCCTTCAATTGCTAGTGTCCATCCTCCTATATTCTACTTTATATTCTCTTTATATTTATTTGATATGTGTGTATATGCACATGCTTATGTGTGTGTATAAAAATTGCGACATTTATGTACACGTATTCTCTCTTTCACCAACACAGGGAACCCAGCCACAATTTCAGAGCACTCTTGATGAAATAGTGTAAGCCACCTCTTGATGTGATAGATTCAGTTACAGATTGAGACTTAGTTTTGGACTTGGCTAATGCTGGAATTTGTTTTCCCTCTATATGTTTAGAATTGAGGTTTTATTTTTCTTACTTTCTCTATGTGTATAGAGGTATGGAGGAAAAGAAGGTGGATATTTGTTTAAAAAAATAATAAAACTTAATTTAAAAAATACAAAATGTAGGCAGCTAGGTAGCACAGTGAATAGAACAGAGTGGATAGAGCCAGGAGGACCTGAGTTCAAATGTGGCCTCAGACGCTGTGTCCTGGCAAGTCACTTAACCCCAATTGCCCCCCCTCCCCACAAAAAAACAAAACAAAACAAACCACCCAGCAGATAATAAAAAATAAAACTAAAATATGGGTCTTTGCAGTTTGTCAGAACCAGTTCAGCTACCCTCCCTTCTCTCCTCCACCTACCTTTTCTCTCTCTCTGTGCTTGGGTAGACACATTCTGTCTTGTTCAAACGTAAACTCTTTGCAAGTGGGGGGTTGTTTAATTGTGTTTGTATCCTAAGCACCCAATTGTTTCATTAACTACATTTGTGTCCTAAATGCCTGGCATGTATTAGATGCTTAATAAATACTTGCTGGTTGATTCTCTGTTCCTTCATTGCAGAGATGGTGAGAAGGGGTTCTATGAATATAGAATGTTGCATATGCTCTCAGATATGGGTGACGTGTTAGTTTTGCTGAATTATTTTTTTCCATTTTTTAATCTTTGTTACAAGGAAGTTGGTCAATTGAGGGAGGCTAGCATATAGAAAAATTTGATGGAAAAAAACAAGACATAAAAAAAGTAAATGTGTAGGGAGCATGCAGGAGTTGGGGAGGGAGATTTAATTTGGCTAAGCTAAATTGTCTTTGGCACATTGCAAAGTTCAAACTTCTCTCTGAAACAAAGGCCCATATTTTTATTTTTTAAATTAATAACCACCTTTTCTCATATAGTCAAGCGAAACAAATTCTTGCATTGACCATGTACAAAAAAATATAGCTCAATCTGCATTCTAAGACCATCACATCTCTATCAAGAGGTGAGTAATATGCTTTATCATGAATCCTCTGGTCATTGTGTTGATGAGAGTTCTTAACTCTTTCAAAGTAATGTATCTTTAAAAAATTACTTTTCTACAAATTTTTCTCTTGATTCTTCTCACTTCACTCTACATCTGTTTCTACAAGTCTTCCCAGGTTTCTCTGAATCATACTCTTTATTATTTCACATGACATAGTATTTAGAAAGCACTTAGCACAGTGCCGGGTACACAGTGGGTGTCATATAAATACTTATTCCTTTCCCCTGTATCTTACAGAACAATAGTATTCTGTTACATTCGTGTACCATAACTCATTCAGCCATTCCCTGTTCTTTGCCACTACAAAAAATAATTGCTATAAATATTTTTCACATATGGGACCTTTATTTCTTTGGGTACAATCTTATTATTTGGCATCACTGAGTCAAAGGGCCATTGTTTAATAGCATTTAGAGTATAGTTTCAAATTGCTTTCCTAATTGGCTTGATTAGTTCTCAGCTCTACCAACAGTCATCGGTGTTACAACCTCTTTTCACATTAGCTCCTCTAGCATTTGCCTTTTTCTTTTTTTATCAGCAGTGCCAGTTTGATGGGTGTAAGGTAGAATCTCAGAGTTGATTTATTTGTATTTCTTTATTAGTGATTTAGAGCACTTTATTAAAATATTAGTTGCTTGAATTTCTTTCTTTGAAAACTTCCTTTTTATTTCCTTGGACCCTGTATCAGTTGGAAAATTACTCTTATTATAAATTTGATTGAGATGCCTATATATCTTAGAAATGATGTCTTTATCAGAGAAATTTGCTGCAAAGATTATTCCCCCCACTTATCAGCTCTTCTAATTTTAGCTACATTGGTTTTGTGCAAAAACTTTTATTTTACTTACAATGATTCTCTCTATTTCATTTGGTCATGAATTTTTCCCCATTCAAAGATCTAACAAATAATTTCTTCTCTAATTTGTGGTAGCACTCATTATGTCTATCACTCCACTCCTTTCAAGCTTATTTGCTGAGCCTTTTTACAGATTTACCAAAAATTTTTGTTAAATACTGTCAGTTCTACTGTAATGGGATATTAAACTCACTATGCTATGCAAAATTAAGAACTATAAACCATAATGCTTACACAGATAACAGAGTTGAGACAGCACTCAAAAACTTCACTGGTAATACACTCAAAAAAAGTAAGGACTTAATAAAAATGGTAATACAGTTTTATACATAGTAAATATAGTCATGTGAAGAAATACATATATACTATAATCAATAGTGGTAGTTGGCTTGCTTCTCTAGTACCCAAAAGGGCTTAGGTTAGCGTTAGGTGCTGTGGGGTGGAGGAAGAAGGTGTGAAGATCAGCTCCTTTGCTTACAGTTTCTACTGTACCAAAAGAGGCAGGGAATGGAGCCAAGATGGTGGAATAAAAGCAGTGACTTGCTTGAGGTCTTCCCCAAACCCAAATATCTATAAAAAGTTAAATAAACTCTAGAGCAGCAGAACTCACAAAATGAGAGGAAAACAAATCTCCAGCCCAAAACAACTTGGAAGGTTGACAGGAAAAGTCTATTGCCCCAAGCTGGGAGAGGAATGCAGTCCAAGGCAAAAAACCCCAGCGCAGATCAGGTTCCAACAAACCTGGAGCAGGCTTCGAGGACTAAATGGCAGCAGCTGCTCCTGGAACTCTAGGCCCATAGACAGTGGGGGGGATTGAGTGACTGATCAGAGGGGGATTGGAAAAATTGGGAAGAGAAATGAAAGTGATGCAACAAAGTCATGAAAAATAGTCAACTATTTTCTAAATAAGACCCCAAAATAGGAAAGTAACACCTTGAAAGCCAGACTAATCCAAATGGCAAAAGAGGCTCCAAAATCAATGAGAAAAATGCCTTAAAAAACGGAATTGGCCAAATGGAAAATGAAGTCCAAAAACTCACTGAAGAAAATAATTCCTTCAAAATTAGAATGGAGTAAATGGAAGCTAATGACTCTATGAGAAATCAAGAAATTATAAAACAAAACCAAAACAAAATAGAAGACAGTGGAAAATATCTCAGTGGAAAAAACAACTGACCCGGAAAATAGATGCAGGAGAGAGAATTTAAAAATAATTGGACTACCTGAAGACATCATCTTTCATGAAATTATTAAGGAAAACTGCCCTGATATTCTAGAATCAGAAGGTAAAACAGATATTGAAAGAATCCACTAATTGCTTCCTAAAAGAGATCCCAAAATGAAAACTCCCAGGAATATTATAGTCAAATTCCAGAGTTTCCAGGTTAAGGAGAAAATGTTTCATGCAGCCAGAAAGAAATAATTCTAGTATTGTGGAACCACAATCAGGATAACATGAGAATTGGCAGTTTCTACATTAAAGGAATGGAGGTCTTAGAATAAGGTATTTTGGAGGTCAAAAAGAGCTAGGATTAAACCAAGAATCACCCACCCAGCAAAACTGATATAATCCTTCAGGGGGAAAAATGGACATTCAGTGAAATAGAAGACTTTAAAATATTTTTAATGAAAAGACCAGAACTGAATAGAAAATTTGACTTTCAAATAGAAGACTCAAGAGAAACATGAAAAGGTAAACAGGAAAGAAAAAAAACATTAATTTTATTTCCTCTTTGCCTGTGCTTAACCCTTTTGTTTCTTTTCTTGTCTTATTGATGCAGCTAACATTTTTAGACCTCTATTGAGTAAGACCCTTGATTTTATTGGAAAACCTTCCATTCCCATTGTAGATAATGTTTACTCTTTGTTTTAGATAGATACTACTTATCGTATAATGGAAACTAAGTAAACAAATATGTCTGTGGCACTTTTTATGTGCCAGAACCTATGCTAAGGACTTTAAAAATACCGTGTTTTGTTCTTCACAACAATTCTGAGAATTGAGTACTGTTATCCCCATTTTATAGTTGAATAAACTGATGCTGATAAAGGTTGAGTGAATTGCCCAGGGTCACCCATATTGCTGTATTTTCTAATGGTTTTTTTTTTTTTTAACAGAAATGGGTGTAACATCTTGTCAAAAGCTTTTTTCTTAATCTGTTGATATAATCATGTTTTTATTGTTCTTATTACTAATATATTCATTTATGTTTACAGTTTTCCTAATAATGAACCAGCATTACATTTGCTGTATAAATCTAACCTGGTTACATAACATCTATGATATGTTTTGGTAGTTTTCTTCTTCATATTGCTATTTTTAAAATGTTGCATTAATGTTAATTATAGATAACAGTCTATAGTTTTCTTTCTCTAGTTTGTCTATTCCTATTTTGGTCATCAAAACTATACTTGTATCATAAAAGACCTTTTCCTCTTTTCTTCCAAACAGTTTATGGAGAATTGTGTAAAAGTAATTTTTCTTTAAACGGTGATAGAATTTACTTTTAAATCCATCTGGTTTTTTCTTTGAGAATTAATTTATGGCTTGTTTAATATATTTTAAAAGTTTTTTTTTAAAGTCTCATTTCTTATTCTGTTAATCTAGACACTTCATATTTTTTGTAAATATTCATTTCAAATTTTATTTGTACATTGTTGGGTGAAATAGTTCCTAATAGTTTCTTTTGTTGTGAATTCATCTTTTTCATTTGGCTACTTGTAATTTGGTTTTCTTTTTTTAATCACATTATCTTATTGGTTTTATTTATAATTTTTTAAAAAATTCTCTTCTTTCAATTTTGTAAATCACTTTCTATTTCCATTGTGGTATTTATTTGGAGGAGATTTAATTTTTTTGTTTTCTAGTTTTTTTAGTTGCATAATTCATTGATCTACACTTTCTCCTTTATTGGTAAAAGTGTTTAGAAATATAGACTTTTTTTCTCTATTTTTTATTTGACTACAACGCCCCTCAAATTTTGTCATGTTGTTTCATTTTTGTCATTATCTTTAATGAAATTGATAGTTTTTTATACTGTACTGTTTGACTCACCCATTTATTTCATCTCCAGTTCATTTATAATAATTCCTTCAGTGTTTTTTTTGTTGACTATACATTGTGATCTGTAAAATAATGCATTTTTGTTATTTGTACTTTTCTGTATTTATTTGTGAGGTTTTATGCCCTCTAATAGTCAGTTTTAATGAAGTTGCCCTGTGTAGCTTAGAAATGTGTATGCTCTTATTTCCATTCAGTAATCTTCAAAGGTTTGTAAAGTCCAGCTTTCCTAAAATTCTGTTTAGGTACTTCACTTCTTTTGTTTATTAGTTTTGTTTTTTGGGTTAGATTAATCTAGGTCTGAGAGGGGTAAGTTGTAGCCCTCCGTTAATGTACTTTTACTGTCTCTTTCTCCTTGTAACTCTTAACTATGTTCTTTTACATGTCATGTTAGTTAGTGCATATATGTTTAATATTAATGAGTCATTGTCTAACAAAAAAAATAAATTTACAAAAATGTTCTGAAGACAAAAAAAATGAGTCATTGTCAATATTACCTATCAGCAGAAAGTAATTTTCCTGTTTATCTCTTTTAATGAAGTCTATTTATTATGTTGCTTTGTCAAACATCATGATTGTTAGCTCTGCCTTTTTATTTTTACTTCCATTGAAGCATAATAGAATTTATACCAGCCATTTAAAAAAAAAAACAACTTTTTTTTTCTATTTCTTATAAAACAACATATTGTTGGATTCTAGTTTCAAATCCATTCTGCTATCCTCCCATGTTATAAATGAGTTTATTCCATTCTCATTCACAGTTATGGTAGCTAATTGCCTATTTCCTTATATCATATTCTTTTATAGCCTGGAAAACCAGGAAAATTTTCTGAAATTTTCCAGTTTATATGGCAAGAGGAGGTTATCCCCCAGGATTTCAAGGATCCCTCCATTGTCCATCTCTATAAAGGTAAAGGGAATAGATTGTCCTGGGACAATTATGGAGGTGGAGGGTCTCTCTCTTAGTCATTGCTGGCAGAATTCTTGCTAGAGTCCTCCTTAATAGGCTGACCCTTCACCTGGAAGATGGTCACATACCTGAGAGCCAGTGTGGCTTCAGAAAAGGCAGAGGAACAATTGATACGGTGTTTGTGGCCCGACAACTTCAGGAGAAACACCAAGAGCAGAACAGAGGCCTGTACACAATGTTTGTAAATCTGACCAAGGCCTTTGACACTGTTAGTCATGAAGGCTTATGGAAAATTGTCAAAATTTGGTTGCCCAGAGAAGTTCATCATGTTTGCCCGGGTTCTGAATAATGGACAGTGCTTTCGTGCCTTCCCAGTAAACAATGGAGTGAAACAGGGCTGTGTGCTTTCTCTCATGCTTTTTAGTGTGATGTTTTCAGCCATGTTGAGAAATGCTTTCAATGAAGATGAACACAGTATCAAAGTCAACTACCGTACTGATGGTAAATTCTTCAGTTTGAAAAGGCTACAAGCCAAGACCAAAGTGGAGGGAGTGTTGGTGCATGATTTTCTGTTTGCAGATGATTGTGCACTCAATGCAGCCTCTAAAGTTGAGATGCAACAAAGTATGGATCAATTCTCTGCTGCCTGTGCTCATTTTGGCCTAATAATTAACACCAAGAAAACACAGCTGCTCCATCAGCCACCAGCACACCATCCGTATGTGAAACTATCAGTTATAACAAATGGAGAAGTTTTGAATGCTGTGGATAAGTTCACTTACCTTGGCAGTGTGCTTTCCAGAGATGTACACATTGACGGTGAGGTTGAGGCATGCGTTGCCAGAGCTAGCTCAATGTTTGGAAGGCTCCAAAGAAAAATTTGGGGAGAAGAGATATTAGACTACCAAACTGAAGTTCTACAGAGCCATTGTGCTGACCTCATTGTTGTATGCCTGTGAAACATGGACAGTCTACCAGTACCATGCCAGGAAACTGAGTCTCTTCCATTTGAACTGTCTTAGGAAGATTCTGAGGATCACCTGGCAGGATAAGGTACCAGACACTGAAGTCCTTGCTCAAGCTGAACTGTCAAGTATTCAAACTACGCAACTCCGATGGGCTGGCTACATTCTTCTAATGCAGAGTGTACACTTGCCAAAAAGACTATTTTATGGAGAACTCACATGGGGCAGGCAATCACATGATGGCCAGAAGAAACAATATAAGGACACTCTCAAGGTCTCTCAAGAACTTTGGATTTGACTGTGCAAAATGAGAGACACTGGTATAGGACCGCTCAGCATGATGTGCCCACATCAGAACAGTGCTGTGCTCTTTGAGCAAAGCAGAATTGAGACAGCACAAAGTAAACGCAGGATGTGCAAATTTGGGATATCTACCCCAAATATTCACACAGATTATCTGTGCCCAACCTGTGGTAGAGCATTCTGAGCTCATA
Source organism: Bettongia penicillata ogilbyi (assembly GCA_023548195.1). Classification (NCBI taxonomy): domain Eukaryota; kingdom Metazoa; phylum Chordata; class Mammalia; order Diprotodontia; family Potoroidae; genus Bettongia; species Bettongia penicillata. Next base: position 1,270,648 of record JAJHZJ010000624.1, on the reverse strand, counting down.
TTAGTCTAATTAGCCACAGTCAGACACACTGAAATTTCATTTTACAATGGTGATGTCATTTCGGTCCTCTTCGAAGATGAAGGACCACAGCCAACCATTCTTTTATACTTTTTCTTCTTTGTTTCCCACTCCTTCTTTATGAAGAAATTGTGGGTGATGAGAGGGAAATAAGTTCAAAACCGCTGCTCCAGATTCGGTATAATATGCTTTTTTTCTCTCCCCTCCTCCCATCCATTCCCCAATGAAAGGTTCTTATCCTTTTAAGCTCTTCTGTGAAATCCATCCACCTTAGTTTTATTTTGCTTTAAGACTAATTTCTCCCTTAATCTACCCTCCCTCTTTTTCTGCCTTTTCCTTCTCATTACCTGTTGAGTGAAATGTTTTTCTGTACCCAACTGTATGTGTGTTTGTATTCTTCCCTTCTTTAACCAGTTAAGATGAGAATAAGATTGAAGTGTCACCTGTTCCTCACCCCCCCCCATCTGTGTAATCTACTTGAGTACTCTCCTCACTTGAAATGATTTTCTTCTCACTTGTCACTCCCCTCCCTCCACCAGGGTATTCCACTTTCCTTCCCTTTCTTTAAGATTATCAGAACATTATAAAACCACTCCCAGATTCTGTTCTATTAGACTCTCTCTATGACCTCTGATGCTGATAGATTAGTGAGGGGACACAGGTAGTGTCTTCCTGTATTAGAACATAAACAATTGATCCTTATTTAGTCCCTTACGATTACTTGCTCATGTTACCTTTCCCTGTTTCTCTGTACTAACTTGTGTTTGTATTTCAAAAGTTGTACTCAACTCTAGTCTTTTCATCAAAATTCTGCTGTCTTTTTGCCCCCTGGTTTGAAGAGATCCATGTAGCTTTATGATTTCTTGAAATATGTCAAGGCCCCCTTTTTTTGGTCATGACTTTCAGATAGTCTAGTGATTCTAAAATTAACGTTTTTTTTTCCTAGTCAGTTATTTTTGCTTGGCAGCTAGGTGGTACAGTAAGTAACCAGGCCTGAAGTCAGGAAGGTCTGAGTTAAAATCTGGCCTCAAACACTTAATAGCTGTGTGACCCTAGGGAAATCACTTCATCTCTATTTGCCTCAGTTTCTTCAACTTTAAAATGGGAATAATAATGGTTCCTAGTTCTCAGGAATGTTGTAAGTATCCAGTGAGGTATTTGTTCAGTGCTTAGCACAGTTCCTGGCACATAGTACCATACCTCACATTTTCTTCCATTTTTTCATCTTTAGACTTTACCTTAATATTTCATGGAGCCATTAGCTTCTATTTGGTCTATTTTGATTTTCAAGGAGTTTGTTCCTTGGGTCAGGTAAACAGTTGTTCTAAGCTCTTACCAGATCTTTCTTCAGTAACTCTAATTTCTTTTCCCATTTTTCTTCTCTCTTGCTCTGGATTTTAAAAATCACTTTAAAGCTATTTTCACTTAATTTTTTCTTTCATCTCATTGGGAATTCTAGTTGAATTTGTGCCTGAGCCTAAGGTTTTTGTTTTGGGGGTTTTTTTAAGGCGTTTTTTAAAGATGTTTTGGACTAATTTTTTTCTTACAGGTTTATGTCTTTATTGTACCTGAAACCACAATAGATAATAGTAATTTTTGTGAAAGAATTTTTTGTTTGTTTTACTCAGACTACATCCTAAAATGTTAATAGGGCTTGTGCTTTGTACACTTTTGGGGGAAATACCTGGTCTAACCTCTTGGGTCCTTCTGCTCCTTTTATAGGGTCTGGAGTATTGTGTTATTCTAGGTCTCAGGATTAGTTCAGACTGGACAACTAAGCTTTCAGTGTTCTAATTCAGAGCAAAGTCTGAATACTACCTTTCTGATATGAGCTGTGTAAGTTCTTGACCTGAGTTTGGGTCTCTGCAACAAACACTCTTGTTCACTTGGCGCTGCTTGTAAATTCTAGTAAACAGCTGTTGGACTCAGCTGTCAGCCACCTAGAGCTCTGCAGCTTCAGAGTAACTGAACTGCAGGTGCTTTGGTCCTGAATTCTTGCCAATGTTATCCTGTTGAAGGCTTTAGACTGGACTAGAGGTTGAAAGTGAGATCCCATTCACTTCCTGGGGTCAGAGATATCCAACTGCTGTCTACTTTTTTAAAAATTTAAGTAAGTTTTTATTGATTACTTCTGTTGGTGGGTTCTTTTTTTTTTTTGTTATAGTGATCCCAAGTATATCTCACTGATCCCTGAAACACTAGAAGATTTACTCCATTTTTGTTCATTTGTTCTTTTAGTTTCATTTACTGTTGCTGTCAGGATGATCTGGCTTAGCTATTTCTCATATCAACTTCTCTGATGATTGTTTTCCCCCTTATAACTGCTTTTCACTTATTTATGAAGTGATATGGCAGGGCAGCAGTTCTCTGCTAGTATGGTCTGGGATTCTACTGGGATCTTTTCAAGGGGTCTGTGAAGTCAAAACTATTTTCATTATAATGCTAAGCTGCTTTAATTTCTAATATTGTAAATGTTGATGGATATAAAGCTCTTTGAGTAGCCCTCAATAATTTTTAAAAGTGTATAGGAGTTCTGAGAGGAGAATATGACTCAGTAGATAAGAGTACTGGACTGGTAGTCAGGAAGACCTGATTTCAAATCTGGCCTCAGCCACTTGACTGTGTGACCTTGGGCAAGTCACTTAACTCTTGAGGTGTTTCAGTGGATAGAATGCTAGGCCTGTAGTCAGGAAAACCTATATTCATATCTGGCTTCAGACACAAGTTATATGACCCTGGGCAAGCACTTTATCAAACTGTTTGCCACCACCAAAAAAAAAAAATAGAAAGGAAAAGACAAAAGAAAACTTAATGGACAGTGTGGTCCACGAGGTCACAAGCCAGACTTGACTGAACAACAACAAAAGGGATTCTTAGATCAAAAAGTTTGAGAACTACCATGAAAAGGCAGAGTCTTTCTCCATCTTATTTCATGTTTTTTGCAAATTACTTGACAGCTTAGAAGCAACTCCAGCCTAAAGTATTTAATCACACACATTGTCAGGTTCTTTATCCTTTTTTCTTCTAATGTGATAATGATTTGAATTTTGCTATAAGCCTCCAGACTATATAGATAGTTGATTCACCAAAAGACAGATTTTTTAGAGGTGTAAAGCATCTCAGTCATTAGAAGGGACTCACATTTATAGCCACTTGTTTGAAATCTGTTAAGATAAGTTTCAGTTTTAATGAACAAGTTTAATATCTTCTGACTGTATTTTTGAGGAAAATATTCATGATATTCAGGCATGAGGCTTCTGAGTAGTTTTAAGCCTATTTTGTTTCTTATCATTTTTAAATATATTTCGTGCCCAACTCTCAAGTTGAAGTCACCATATATGAAAGAATATGGTGATCTAATTTGGCCAAGTTCTTCTTAGACTTTCTGTACAGTCAGTCATCTGTGGGCATACATGTGTATGTGGGCACACAGGTATGCTTAAGTTGTCCTAATTTTCTTGTTGACCCATGTGCCTTCAACCTTTTTAAGTACCATGTGTCGAAGGAGGCCTTGCTCAGCAGTTGTTTCTCCGAAAAACATCTGGGAATTCAAAGGCCTGAAAGCTCGATATGAGTCAATGTGATATGTCAGCCAAGAAAACTGTCACAGAAACAGAATATCCAGGAATAGAAAGGTGATAGGTAGTCCCCTTGTTCTCCTCTGCCCTGTTATGTGTGTTATCTACAGCATTCTTGGCTCATAGTTGAAGGAGGGCATTTTTAAGCTAGAGAATGTTGGGGGAAGGATCGAAACCAGAAATTGAAGTGCCCTGTGTTCGTATTGTAAGGGAATCTTTTAACTGGGAATGTTTAGCTTGGAGAAGAGAGGAGATGGGGTTGATGAATAAGATAGTTGTCTTGAGGTATTTGATTTGTTTATCTATCCCCAGAGGGCAAAACCTTCAGAAATAGGTAAGAGTTGCAACAAGAGTGATTGAAATGGGCTTATAAGCCCCAAATCCTAACAACTAGAGATCTCTAAAACTAGAGAATTAAGGCTTCTTTGGGAAGTAGTGGGGTCTTCTTCATTGGAAGTTTTTAAGAAAGATCAAACGATCATTTGTCATAGAGAGTCCTTTATACTATGTGCCAGGGAGACCTTAAAGAGGATCTCATCATAAGTCCTTTGGAATTATCTTGGATCATTGTATTTGCTATAATGAGTGGTTCCACATATGGATGGTGTGGTGCTGGCTGGTGGAGAACCTGTGTTTTCTTGGTATTAATTATTAAGACAAAATTAGCTAAAGCAGCAGAAAATTGATCCATACTTTGTTGCATCTCAGCTTCTGAGGCTGCATTCTGAAGGAGGCCAGGAAACAGATGAGGAGAGAGCAAGAGTGTGAGGCTTGGGGAAACCCAGTGAAAATGTCAGGAATCAGGTAGTTGGTAAACTTTTACTATGTGCAAAGCATTGTGTTAGGCTGGAGGTATAAATTGAAAGAGAATAAAGTGCCTCCTGTCTAGCTGAAGAGCTGAGGAATCATTTAGCGTTGTGAAGTAACCTGTTGTGTATGGATCCTGTCTTCAGGGACCAGATCTATAGGGTTTGGGAGCCACTACTATTCCTGGGGCTCTTAGGGTTTATCCATCAGTGGTAGTTGGTCATTAGTGGTGATGCTAGTAGCTGATATGTGGACCTCTTTTACACTAGGGTTTTCCCCTAGATATTTTCTGGAATTAGAATCTGGGGAACACTTCATTTCCTGAGTCTATTGGGCTCTGGGTCTTGGGATATTACCACTAAAATACAAGAAGTAGTGCTTGAGGTGGACATTGTTTCTTCCTGTTTGGCAGATTCTGTTTCCTGTCTTTGCTTCAAGATTCCTTGCTACTTCAACTAGGACAGCTTGGTTGCCCCAACAGCATCAGTTGGGCAATGAAAGATGGGTTAGACCTGGAAGGATTGATAAGATTTTAACAGGCAAAGATTGGGAGGAAGATTTTCTAGGCATAGGATGTGGTACAAGCAAAGATGTATTGAAAGCTTGGATGGTGCCAGATAATGAAGCTCTTTAAATGGCAAACAAAGGAGTTTCTGTTTCATATTAGAGGTAACAGGGAACCACCAACGATCATTGAATGTTGTGGGGGTTTGAGGGGGGCGGTGTCATGGTCACACTTATACTTTTGGAAAATCACCTTAGCAGCTGAGTGGAAAGGGTGATTTGGGATTGGTGTGGAGAAAAATCTTGAGCCTTGGAGACCAGTTAGAAAGCTGTTGACATAGGCTAGGTAAGAGAGATGAGGGCCTGATATAGGGTTGTGGCTTTGTGAGTGGAGAGAAGGGAACATGTATAAAAGATTTTCTGAATGTAGAAATGATAGGATTTGGCAAGAGATACGTGGTGTGAGAACAAGATTCTATGAGCTTTGGTGAATGGGAAGATGGATGTTCAAAAGAAAAGAGGTTTTTTTTTTTAAAGAGATAATACATTCTGTTTTGGTTTGGACATTGTGAATTTGAGATGTCTCCAGGACATCTAGTTCCAGATGTCCAAAACATTAGTGAGTGTAGCTCCAATGTGATATTCATAGCACCTATGGTGGCCATGAATATCCTGGTGCAATTTGGAATTGTGAAATACAACAGATAGACTTTCCACATGGAATACAGAGCCAAAACATTTATTCAGGCACCAGAGAGCCAAATCCATTGTAGTAACAAAAGTCTATACACAATTATGATGCAGAGAACAACACCAGTCCCATGCCTTCCCCCTGCTAGGCTTTCCCACAAGCAAGCTCTTTCACTCAAGCTAGCCACATGCCTGCTTGCCTGCATCCTCCCTAGCTCTGACTGCCCTTTGACCAATTTCCTCTCAGCTCCACCGCTTCCTATTTCACCTCTTCAGCAAACTCATCCCACTACAGGCTCAGACTTACTTGACCCAAGCAGGTTACATGGGCCTGTTAATGAATGGGAAAGATCTTTCCATTTAAATTACCATTACAGTGGGCATGACACAAATGATAAACTAGCAAAGGGCACAGAGAAGGAGGGGTCAGACAGGAGGAGAACAAGAGAAAAGCATTGTCTCAAAACTAAAGAAGAGAGAGTATAAAGAAGGTGATTAACAGAGGCAAATGCTGCAGAGAAGTAGAAAAAGGGGATTCAAATTGAACAGCAGCCATTAATTTGGGCAACTAAGAGATCATTAGTAATTTTGAAGAAGGCAGTCCCAGTTAAATGATGAGATTGGAAGATAGATTACAGAGAATTTAGAAGAGATTAAGAAGAAAGTATGTATAACTCCTAAGTGTAGCATTTTTCAAAGGAATTCAGCCACACAAGGTAGGAGAAATAAAAGACAAGTGGCAGAGTGGATAAGGAAACAAAACTGCACAATTTATTACTTCAAAGAAACACATCTAAAAAAGCAAAGACTTTATTTTTTTTATTGATGAGAAGCAAGAATGAAATTTACTGTGCATCAGGTTAAGTTCAAAAAAGCAGGAGTTGTAAATCATGGTATCAGATAAAAATGAAATTTCATTTTCGTGAAAAAAAGGATGAACTGAATTGCAAAATGCCATAGCAACACAATAAGAGAAGATTTCAGTGTTCTTTTTACAGAGTTTAACAAATCTAAAAGAGAAAAAAGGAAAAGTATAAAATTGAACAAGCTGTTAGAGAATTAAAATTAAAAGATTTATAGTACCTTCTGAGTGGTACTGTTGAGGGGTACACAAAATCTCAGCACCACATGGAATCTTTACAAAATCAGAACATGTATTAGGGCACACAGAAATTGCAAATAAATGTGAAGAGGCAAAAATACTAAATAGCCATTACAGATCACAATACAGTAAACACATTTATTTCAAGAGCCTAGACAAAAGATAGCTCTAATTGGAAATTTAATGAAATCCTAAGTAAGGAGTGGATGAAAGCACATATCATAGGAACAATAATTGTGAAAGACAGTGATTGGAGAACATACTAAAGGTTTTGGGATATGCAATTAAAGCACTCAGAAGAAAGTAGGTATACAAACTAATAAAAAAAATTTTGTTTTCAAAGAAAAGTTTTTATTATTTACAGCTTTACTTTGTGCATTTGTATTTGTTGTAGTAAACACATTTCATATGATACAAACCCACATATGCACTTACATTCTTCTTTTTTGAAGATAGTGCTTTTGATGTCAGTTACCTCTGAATGAAACAATGGCTGAATACATAAGATAACCATATGAAGAATGTGAGCCTTTATTATTTTTTATTCTTCATTTTTAACACAGGTCATATCACAACACAGTTTCCAACTTTTTCCAACACAAATAATAACTATGTATGCTAACTTCATAAGCCCTTGACCTAATTGTCTCCACACTATTCCTAAGAATTAAAGGACCGTAACTTATTGTTGGTCTAAAGTCCTAAGCCTAATAGCTTAATTTTAGACTTGACCTCGGATGTTCCCCTACCAACAATCTATAATTTAATAGATCTGGTTACAAAGCTTACAAACCTTTTGACTATAGGAAATTGCCACTAAGAGTAGGGACATTGCAGGGAAATAATATCTCCCCAACTTCATGTCAGTTCCAGGCAGGAGTGGATTGTCAACTTGCATTCAGTGAGGCTTAGAGTCTGCTAGGTGTCAGTGGAGAAATTGAGTCAGGAGAGTCCTACCTCAGCCCCAGGCTGAACAGTCACTCTCCCACCCTTCCCATGAGATCACCCTTTTCAGTTCATAACCAGCATCTCACAGGCTTACTGGCATCATGGATTGGAGGCTCAGACTGCCTTTCTTGCTATCCATACCTGGAGTTAGACTCATAAGAATAGTCACTTAATTGTCCCATAGCATCTTAAAATAGCAAGTTCCAATAACCAGGTTTCAGATATGATGATAATTTCACATTGGCTGAAGAACATCTTTTGAGGCAAGTCTTAAGTGGCTACATGCTTTTCTATATCTGTTCTAGTTCCTGCTTAAATAGCAATCATAAAATAAAATTTACCATTAAAACCTTAACTTTTCCATCAATGCCAAATTTTACCCAGTTACCTGCCTCTAGGAGACTTACACTAAAATTCATTTCCCCAAACTAAAGATGTCTCTGATTTAGTCTCAGTAATTAATTCAGTTAATTGTTTTAATACTAACTGCTTTTACATCACTTTGTAACATATCCAGTTTTTCTCCCCATCTCTCCCCTCCCCCCACCCCCTAATACTTTGCATTCTGATTACCCTTTCCGTCAATGAGCCCTCCCTTTTATCACACCCCACCTTTCCCTTATCCCCACCTTCTCTCTTTTTTTGTAGGGCAAGATAAATTTCTATACCTCATTATCTCTGTTTCTTATTTCCCGGTTATACGCAATAATAATTCTCAACATTCATTTCTAATACTTTGAATTCCACCTTCTTTCCCTCCCTCCCTCCCTACCCATCCCCACTGAGAAGGCAAGCAATTCATTGTAGACTAAGTATATGTCGTTTTGCAAAAGACTTCCATAATAATCATGTTGTGTAATGCTAACTATATTGCCCTCTTTCCTACTCTATCCCACCTTATTTTTTTATTCCCTCATTTGACCTTGTCCCTTCCCAGAAGGGTTTATTTCTAGTGACTCCCTTCTCCCATTTGCCCTTCCTTCTATCATTCCCTCACCCCACTTGTAGCCTCCTCCCCTACTTTAACTAACAAAATTTTAAGAGGGGAATATTTCAAATATGCATTTAGCAATTAAAATGTCATCAAATCCTAAATGAGTATAAAAGAGGACACTTTGAAAATTAGAGAATTAGAAGAAAATAATTTATTAGTTGAAAAACAAGAAAGTTATAGAACTAAAAAAGGCTAAAAATTAATTCTTTGAAGAGACTAACAAAATTTACATAGCTTTAACCTACCTAATTAAAAAGAGAAGGTTAAAAATCAGGTTAAAAAAATAAATGAAAATGGTGAAATCACATAAAAACCAGAAAATTTTTTTAATAATTAAAACCTTACTATAGACAAGTTATATGCCAACAAAACTAATAATAAAATATAAGCCATCCAAACAAACCACACCAAATAGAGATCTCATAATCTAATTTTAGAAAAAAGAAATAGACTTGGTTGCAAAGGAACTACCAAAGGAAATTTACTAACGTGAATTTTCATGAGGTTTCTGTCAAACTTGAAGAATGAACAATTCTTCTCTTACCATACTTTTATATGACAAAGCTCTAATACCTAAACCACAGAGGGATGATGGAGATAGAACAATGTCATTACTGAATATTGATTGAAAACTTAAAAATAAAACCCTATAAAAAGAATACAGCAGTTGAAGAACAATCATGATCAGTTTGGGCTTATGTATGTAAGGGTGGTTCAACATCCGGAAAGCAAGCAATATTCTTTTAAAACAAAAACATGAAAAACTGTATGATTTATCTTGCCTAACAAAAGCAGAAAAGCCTTTGACAAAGTTTAACACTTCTGCCTCAAACCTGACAAAGTATAACTGTAGAAAGATCTCCCCCCCCACATACATATATGTATGTATGTATGTAAGTATCCAGTGTTAAAAATAATCGTATTATCTACAACAGGAAGATGCTAGAACCTTCCCTTATAAATACAGGAATAAACCAAGGATTTACCTTTTCCCCACTTTTCTTGGACGTAGTTCTAGAATGCTAGCAATAAATGAAAGAAATTAAATTCATAATGATCAGCAAGAAGAGTTGACTGTATTTGCTGATGACATTGTGTTTTAATTAGAAAATTCTGGGGGAAGCCACAAAGAATCTAATTGAGAGAATAGCTTCAGCAGTTTCAGACTACAAAATAGACCCACAGAAATGAAGAGCATTTTTATGTAAATGGGAGGCAGTGTGTGCCATCCAAATTGAACTGTCACCATTAACTTCACAAAGTTGTGTGTTCGTCCTTCGTTGCTGAAGACAACCATGCTATCGGAGAAATAATGACATAACTTGTACTTGACTTTGTTTTGAGTGAGGGAAGGCTGTGCAAGGTCGCCAGCCTCACTTCTTCTCCAGAGCCATCTGAATCCAGTGACCAGATACTCATCAGGATGACTGGAGATGACCCAAGATGCACTGGGACACCTTGGGCCATTTAGGCCAAGGTCTTCGCAGGTCCTCACTTAGGGTGAGGCAATGCCTGTTCATTGAATAGGCTTGTTTAAGAAGTAGCCAGGGCATGACCCCTTTAACGAGGAACTCAGACCCTAGTGGGAATAGTGAAGGACCCTAGATCCTCTCCATTAGAGTGTGAGCTCCTTGAGAAGAGGAGCTAGAGTTTGTGTCTCTAGCCTTTGGCACAGTAAGTTCTTAATAAATCATATAACAAAATCCAGGAGGCAGTAATAGAAAGGGAAGTCATAAAGTAACTGCAAATGCATAAAATTTTTAAGAGTCCATTTACCAAAACACTACTTAATATCTGAATCAATCACAAAATGCTCAAGGAAATAACTTTAAAAAGAAATTTTTTAAATTTTAAAAGGAAAATTCAGAAATAACTGAACCTGGTATCCCAGTGAGTAAATCCCAGAACTTAAAATTACACAAGAAAGAATTCTCCATTTGATAAAAAAAAAACAAAACCAAACAAAAAAAACTACCTGGAAAAATGGAAAGCAGTCTGGAAGAAATTAAATTTGGACATATGCCATATTCCATAGATTATGCCATATTTCATAGATTCAGAATGGATTTATAACTTGAATTAAAGATCATACCATGAAAAAAGTAAAAGAGAAATAGATCATATACCTTTTTTTAACGAGACAAAAGATAGATGTCCAAGTGCAGATCGAAGCATATTATTTGCTCTCTTTTTTGTTTTGTTTTTTCTTTCTCATGGTTTCTCCCATTTGTTCTAATTTTTCTATACAACATGATTAATGTGAAAATATTTAATAAAAATGTATATGTAGAGCCTATATCAGGTTGCCCTCTATCTTGGGAAGGTGTGAGGGGAGGGAGGTAGAGAAAATTTAAAACTGATGAAAGTGAATGTTGAAAACTAAAAATAAATTAATTTTAAAAAGAGTAATTAAAAAGCAAAACAGATCATTTTGATTACTTGATGAAATTGGATTTCTTCTCCCCTCATTTTGTTTTTTGTTTTGTTTGGTTTTTTGTCTGAATGAATGCATATAGGATAAGGAGGGAAGTAGTCAACTGGGGGAAAAATCACTATCAAATCTCTCTCATAAAGGTCTGATAACAAAAAAACCTACAAACAATATACACAGTGACTACAATAATATAAAGTGAACAAAAGCAACAAAACAATTGAAATATTGCCTATCATGGTGGACATTTTTAATGTGCTGATTTATTTTGTTGAACCTTTTTTCCCTCTCTTTTATTCCTTATATAAAGGATGGCTTCCTGAGAGGTGAGGAGAGGAGAAAATGTAAGTGATATAAAAAGATAATCAATATTTAGAAAAGGAAAATAGTGCTATGAATGAATTATTGGAAAAATATCTTAAATATTTTTTCCATTCATTTAACAGGTATTTATTAGACACTAAGGATACAATGACAAAGGTGAAACTTTAATAGAGCATAAAAGCCCTTTTAGTTTTCTAAGTATTGCTGAATTGAAGATTGTCTAATTATGGAGATTCTGGCCTTAGGGTGTGGTGAAAAAAAGATAGCAGGCTTGAGCTGCCCGTCAGTCCTACAAGGAAGGACGTTTAACCTGACCCTTGGGTTAAAAAGCAAGAAAAGACTTTTTTTCTATCTAAAAGATGAAAGCTAAGAGAATATTTAGTGTACCAGGAAATCGATCTGGGTAAAGCAAGAGGAGAAAATTCGTAATTGTGATAAATTAGATTAGGACAAAGCTGAACTCTGTAAATATACTATATCCTTGCAATCTGCCTATATTTTATTTGCAACTGTCATAAAGTCTTCATACCACAGTTCATAAGTTTTTTTGACAAATTACTGAGGCTCCTATGCAATTACCTAGCACTCTTTTACATTTTAAAACTGCCAGTATAAAAGTGGCTTGGATTCTGATGTTCTGACCTCCATTTCTATTTGAATTTGACAACCCTGTTGCAGAGGATTGTTGAATTGCGTTATCTTTGTTGTTGTATCTATTAAGAAAATATCATTTTAACTTGCTAACAAATTATGAAACACTGTATTTGTCAAATAGGAAACACTTTATTTGAGGAGACTGTTACTATATTGACTGTTGTTTGTTATCAACAAATGGTTGTTTTGGGTGGTACTTTGTGAGATAACTTTCATTGGTGGCCTTTCAGGCAAAGGCACTTGTTGGGAATGTTTAAGAATTATCTTTTAGGAATGGATTAAATTTGATGACCATTGTACCCTCCAGCTCAGATTGTGTGCTTCTGCGGAAATAATAAAAACAGCCAGACGTAGTATTCTCTATCCTTTTTAGATAATGACTGTAAAGATGCTATAGAAAATAGACTTTGAAAGAGACTGCCAGTTCCTTTCTCGTGTTTTCATCAAGGATAAACCCTGCATAATTAGATGGTTCTCATAACAGCTTTATAGAGATGGGGAAAGCAGACATATGTGTTTGTGCCTTTAAAAATGAGTTGCTTTCAGCATAGACTTTATCTGCAAGCTTTTAGAGAGGTCTAGCCACAATTCCTGACTTTATCTTACTTAGTGACTTTCTTGAATTATAATTGATAGCAAGTTAATAAAGTGTTTGACTATAGTAATTCCATTATCAGTGATGAGACTGGATCACTACAGAAACAACTGCAGAATTGTTCCATTTTGTTCTTTGGTATTTTCCTTCAGGTCTGATTTCCATTCTTCCTCAGCTCTTGGGATGATCTGGGTAAAATGAGTTTTATGATAGATTTTCCATAGTCTTATTTTTCTTCCTACTAATTAACATTTTTAAAGGTGTTTTACTGCTCCTTGTAATTTTTGTGTCATTCTCCTCTAATGGTTTGCAAAAAAAAAGGGTCATACTTTTAAACTGATGTTGCCTTTTACTAATTCTTTCTATTAGTAAGGAAATGAAATGTTTACTTTCCAAGGCAGTTTCTGTGCTTTTTTTGTTTATATTCATTGTGTGACAGCTAAACTTCTCTTTAAAAAGATAAAAATCAATGTTTTTCCTTTTATCCATTTCTCATTTTTAGAATCAACAACTCTGTCCTACTTTGTTTTAAAAGATTACTTTAATTGCCTACCATGTTGTCTTGTCCTTGGTTTTTCTTCTGATTTGATATTTTCTTGTTCTTGAAACTAATCTACAAACAACTGATTCTGAAATGAATTTTGTGTTCTAACCATTTATTTTCTATTAAGATATATTCAGTTTTATGTTTTTTGGTGTGGTTTTTCAGTTTTCCATAATTTTTCACTCTTTTTGAAGAAAGCCTTCATTTATATATCAGCATTAGAGTTCTGAGTAGTCTCTAAGCTTCTGATTGCTTTTTTAAACCTAAACTATATTTTTTTATTTTCCTTTTTTTTAATGGGTCCACCTTTGCCTTTAAGTCTCCAAGTATCAAGTTGTGTATTTGTTTGGTTTCAAGAAAATTGTCAAGTTCTTTCTAGAATTTCTTTACTTTGTCTTCTAGAACAGATGTTGACATATAAGCTTAATTATCTCCCTGGTGTTCTTTTTGACTACATTCATTTCATAAATACCTAAAGGGGAAAATATCACATCAGATATTTATTTTTGCCCTCACAGGATGGACCTAATTCCTCCCAAGTTTTGGGGTGTTTTTTTTCTCTTTTGATTTAAGATAGAACTTAATGGCTCAATTTTTTTTCTTTTACCTCTCCAGAGAGACTCTGTGAATTTTTTTTATTTAGCTGAAAATTTGTTTTCTTGTTTCATCTATTATAGAGATAATGAAAGGACCTGGGATTTCATAGGTATAAATTCCCTGTCAGTCATTTAATTACTACATATTTGTTAGTTGCCAACTGTATTTCGGCCATGGTGCTAAACATGGTGATAAAAAAAAAATGGCGCAAAAACCAAATGTTTTTGTCTACGGATTTCACGGTCTGATGGAGGAAACAGAAGGAAGACAACTAAATCAATAAAGGGAAGGCACTAGCTTTAAGGGGAAATAGAAAAGCTTCTTGTAGAAGGTGGGATTTTAGTTGGGACTTTTAAGGAAAGCAGCAGAAGGAGGAGATAAAGAGAAAGACCATTCCAGACTTAGGGAACAGCAGTGATCCAGAGTCAGGAGGTGGAGTGTCTTGTGCGAAGAGGCCAGTATTACTGGATTGCAGAATGTGTATATTGTTTGGGTAGGGAGTAGGGTATAGGAGTGAGGTTAGAAAGGTAGGAGGGTACAAGGTTGTGAAGGACTTTGAATGTCAAATAGAGCATTTTGTATTTGATCCTGGGAATAATGGGGAGCCACTGAAGTTTACTGATTAAGGGGTGTCATGGTCAGATTTGCACTTTAGGAAGATCATTTAGATGAATTTTGGCCTGGAGTGGCAAGAGACTTGAAACAGGAAGACTAGCCAGCAGGCTGTTGGTATAGTCTAGAGATGTAGTGATGAGAGCCTGTATTAGGAAAAAGACAGGGTCAGAGGAAAGAAAGGAGCATATATAGGAAAGATTACAAAGGCAAAATTGATGGATGTTGGCAATACATTGATGTGGAGGGTGAATGCAGATTTGAAGATGATACCCAGGTTGCTGCCCTGGGTGACTAGGGAGAACAGTAGTATCCTGAACGGTAATATGAAAGTTTGGAAGTAAAGAGGATGTAGGGGGAAAGATGATGAGTTCAGTTTTTGGCATGTGTTGATATTTAAGTTGTATACTGGACATCCAGTTTGAGATCAATGTCTAATAGATAATTGGATATGTGAGTATGGAGGTTGAGAGAAATTAGGACTGGTTAAGTAGATCTAAGAATCTATAGTATAGAGATATTTGAATTCATGGAAGCTGATGAGATGACCAAGTAAAACAGTATGGAGAAAGAAGAGAAGGCTCCAGACTGTTTACTGGGGACATCAACTTTTATTGGATAAAGATCCATCCAGGGAGACTGAGAAGGGGAACATTCAGATAGATAGGAGGAGAACCAATAAAACTGAGGTGTAGTTTTTTTTTTTAAATTCATTCCTCCATTACACGGATTTACCATAATTCAGCCACTTTTTTCAATCATAGGGTATACTCGTTGCTTATAATTTTCTGCCATTGCAAACAATACCTTTAAATATTTTGTGCATATATGATGTTTTTGAGATAAGATCCTTCCTAATAATATTGCTGTGATGAGAGGCATGATCAGTTTTTGACTTAGGTTATATATGGTGATATTGCTCTTTGAAGTTTGGGCTCCTGTCTACATCCAAACAGCAATATATCAGAGCTTCTGTTTCCTTGTTGTCCCACAAAAATTGAGTTCTTCCACCATTTTTTGTTATTTTTTGCCATTATACTAGATCTAAAGTGATAATTAAGGTTGTCTTGATTTACATTTCTGGTTGAGAGCAAATCTGAGTATCTTTTCATGGAGTTATTAGTAGTTTGTATTTCTTCTGAATTTTATGTTCATGTACTGTTAGGTTCATTAGGGAATGTGTGTTATAATCTAAATAATTTGCTACAGATATTTTATCCAGCCTGTTTAATTTAAAAGATATTTCTTTTTGGTTGTAAAAAAAAAAAAAATCTTTTATCCTTGTATATAAAATCCACAAGAGAAGTCTGTGTGGGAGGCAACACAACTTAGGAAGGACCTGACAGATTCATTTTTTAGTATCTTTGAAAGATAAAAATAATAATTACTTGGGGAAAATAACATTATTGCTACCAAAAAAATTGACTTTGTTAATAACTGCTGATTGACCCCTAAGACTACTTTCCCATTTCTTCAAAATCATTTGAGAATAATGTACATGGATTGAGGGCATATTATTGTGAAAACATGAAAAGAAAGGAAACACTTTTTTGAATGATTTTTTCTGTAGCAAACCACATCTTTATAGTCAAACAATTAACTGAAAGCTACAGGGAACACAATATCCCACCGTGCTGTACAAAAAACATTTGTTTTGGTAGAGTAAAATGCCTCTTTAGAGGCCCTTTAACAAGGTGGCTGTCATACAAAGATGGTGTGGCCAACAGCAAACTTCAGAGGGCTTTAAACCATAAATTTAAAGCAAGGCACAAAAATGGAGATACATATAATCATCAAAGGAGTTTACCATGTCATGGACGATTCTGGGATATAAACCAAACAGAAGATTCCTTATAGATAGATCTTGAGGTCCTCAAGATGTCCTGTCTGTGGGTGACATTGTGCTTAACTGCCTCAAGCCCCACTAAATAATGTCAGACTCTTTAGTAAGATCTGGAGGCAGCTGGGTGGTGTAGCAAATAGAAGGCTGGGCCAGGAGTCAAGAAGAACTGAGTTCAAATAGGACCTCAGAAACTAGCTGTGTGACCCTGCCTCCTTCAGTTTCCTCAGCTATAAAGTGAGGATGATAATAGTACTTGTCTTCTAGGGTTGTTACTAGAATCAAAGGAGATGAGTATTGAAAAGTACTTAGCACAGGGCCTGGCACCTTAGTAGGTATTATGTAAATACTAGCTGTTTATTATTATTAAGATCTGCGATCACTCAAGTGATAGCCTAATTATCTGCCGAGGAAAAGTGACAAAAACTGCCTATTGACCAGATTTTGATAAAGCAGTTAGATTTACAGCCCAAAGAGGTAGTTGATTTGTGTGTTCATGTGATATGTCTGTATGACAGACAATAAAGATGGCATATGGATAGTGAATTAGACACAAATGGTAGGAGACTATATCTAAGAAGTTATATTTGAGAGATTTTACAAGTTTATCCCTTTAACAAAGGTCCATTTTTTTTTTAAAACCAGTATTCTTCTGGGGTGCTAGATAGCTTTCAAACATGGAATATATTAGTTCCAAATAGTAGGGTAACTCCTACTGTTAGCTCCAAATTGCAGGTAACTTGAAGGACAACAAAGAAAGTTATGATAGATTAGAATAGGTTGTATGTAACATTAGAACAGATCATTTGTAAATAAATAGCATAAAAATAGCATAAAAGATAGCAAAATATATGACTGGAAAAGGAGGATTATGTAGCCAGATCAAGTGACAACTTTAACTATGTACTCTGTTGATAACCTGCAGTATCACTGGGTGAATCCCCTTTGAAAGATTCTCAGGAATAGAACATGGACAAAATTTGTTAGCCTGGAATAAAAAGAAGCATTAGTGTGACTTCCATCATTGGAGGGAACATTCATGCTGATGAGCTAATAGCACCAGTGAAGTATCAAAGTATGATCAAACTCTTTGATTTTTAAAATCTTTAGTAATTTATTGACAAAAATGTCCCTCTTCTTTGTATTAAAGAGAAACATGTTTTATGACTTTATGTTACTGATCCAATAAATCTTTATTGTAGTCTGATATGTGTTCAGTCATTTGAGTCATATCTGACTCTTTGTGACCCCATTTGGAGTTTTCTTGGTAAAGATACTTGAGTGGTTTTCCATCTCCTTCCATCTCATTTTACAGATGAGAAACTGAGGCAAGCAGGATTAAGTGATTTGCCCAGAGTCGCACAGCTAGGAAGTGTTTGAGGCCAAATTTGAACTCAGAAAGATGAGTCTTCCTGATTCCAGGCCTGGTACTCTATTCTTAAGGTTTTTTTCCTCTTTTGTGTAGTGAGTCTATTTCTAAAGAAGTTTCCATTTAATATTCTATTTCTGTTAAACCACCAACTTACTGTTTCTTAGTTTTCTATTCTCTTCCACTATTTTCATTTTATTTTTTCTTCTAGTCTTTGATAGTTTAAAAAATTTATAGTATATTTTGAAATTAGATTGTTATTATTTTATCTAATTCCATGAAATGGAGCGTTGGTATTTTTATTGATAGTGCTTTAAATCTGTAAGTTTGTTTGGGGAAGTATTATCGTTTGACCCAACCATGAGAAGTAGTTTAGCCTTATTTTGCCTAGGGCCCAGGCCTCCAGTACACAGCCTAGCCACAGACTTATTTTGTTTGTGTTTGTATCCTCAGAACACATGTACCTGACACATAGTAAAAACTTAAAAAATGCCTTGTTAACCAACATCTCTTTTATTTTTTCAGTGTTCCCTTAAATTCTATCAGAATCATTTTTTAAGTTCTTTGTATAGAAGTTAGTTCCCAAAAATATGTTTTGTGTTTTTTGTAAAGGATATTTCTCTTGGTGGTAGTATATAGAAATGCAAATAACTTTTTGTGGATTTATTTTCTGTGCTACTGCTTCTCTAGATTTATTTATTATCTCTTAACTTTTTTGTTGCCTATCTAGGGTTTTCCAATTATGTGATCTTGTCATACATATTTTTTTAGCTTATTGGTTGCCAATACTCTTTCATACGTAATTACTCTTGATAAAACTTTCAAAACCATGTCAAAATGAAGAGGTGAAGGCCTTACTGAAAATACTTTGTGTTTCATGTAATATTAGCTTATGGTTTCAAAACTGTATACATTTTATTGCATTAAGAGAAGATTTATTAAAACAAATGAGTTGTACATTTCATGAAAACCTTTCTGTGTATCTAATGCATTGTGTAGTCTTCAAATTTTCTCACAATGTTAGAATTTATTACATTCTTTTCCTCATATTAGACCATCCTTGCTGTTGTTTATAAATCCTGCCTGGATATGATGAATGTCCTCAAGCATGTGAAGGTGATTGTTGTAAAATTTTTATATAAGAGAAGATAGCAGAGTATAGGCTGGTAGCCACTTGAACTCTCCTAACATTCCTCTCCTAGCAACTTTAAAATAATGCCTCAAATGAAATTTTGGAGTGTTAGAGCCAACAAAAAGTCAGAGGGAAACATTTTTCCAGTCTGAGGCAAATTGAGAGCACTGAGGTGAGAGCTGGCCTGGTGCATGGCAAGAGTATCAGTGGTGGGCCTTGGAGGCAACTGTGACAGCAATAGCAGCAGCTTTGGAAGCTCCTATACTAGAGATGGCAAAGGGGTCAGACAACTGGTTAGAAAGAGATTATGGAGGACCCTTTGCTGGCATTGAGTGCAGCTGATGCTGATTGGCATCTCTGTTGCCCATAAATAGTTCTGGGTCACATTTGCAGAGTGGAGAGGCATGCTTGTATCAGTCACAAGGAAGCAACTGGGGCTAACAGGAGTGCTACACTTTTGACTGCAGGAGATAAGGGCCAAGAAGATAATAGTACTTGTGGCCGCAGGGGAGCAGGGACCCTTTCTAGGTAAAAACCAGAGCACAGAGTGTCTAGGAGAGCAGTGACTAAACCTCTCCCAACATAACACCACTGTGGAAGCAGCAAAAGGCTTGCAGACCCCCAGAACTAGCTCTGAAAATAGCAGCTTGAAGAAGCCTGAAATTTGGGACAGTGTCCACCTACCCACATCCCTGGAATAGAGCTTGAACTTTTAATATAAAACTGAAAATCAAGGAATAGGCTGGAGAAATGAGCAAACAACCAATGCCTAGCTATAAAAATCTACTGTGGTGACAAGGAATAATAAGATACAAACTCAGAAGAAAACAATGTGAACAAGCAGAACCTTCAAGAATTGGACCCAAGGCCAGCAAGAATTCCTGAAAGGGTTAAAGAAAGAGTTAAGAATGGTAGAGAAAAAAATTAAGAAATGAGAGTGTTGCAAGAAAATGATAAAAAGACAACAACAGCTTGGTGAAAGAGTCGCAAAAATACTGCAGAAAATAACACCTTAAAAAACAGAATTGATCTAATAGAAAAAGGTACAGAAGCTCACTAAAGAAAATACTTCCTTAGAAATTAGAATTAGGCAAGTGGAAACTAATGACTCCATAAGACGTCAAGAAACAATAAAGCAAAGTTGAAAAATAAAAAAATAGAAGAATGTGTGAGATATCTCATTGGAAAATAAAATCAAGGAGAGATAATTTATGCATTAATGAAACTATCTGAAAGCCATGATCAAAAAAAAGGGTGTAGACATCATATTTCAAGAAATTATAAAAGAAAACTCTGGATCTTAGATCCAGAGATTTCCAAATAGAAATGGAAAGAATCCATTCATCACCTCCTGAAAGACATCCCAAATTGAAAACTCCCAGGAGTATAATAATCAAATTCCAGTCTACCCGGTCAAATAGGAAATATTGCAAGCAGCCAGAAAGAAATATTTTTCAAGTACCATGGAGCCACAATCAGGATCACATAAGACTTAGCAGCTTCCACATTAAAGGTGCAGAAGGCTTACAATGTTATTCCAGAGGGCAACAAGAGTAACCTACCTAGTAAAACTGAGTATGATCCTTCAGGGGGAATAGTGGATATTTAATGAAATAGAAGACTTTCAAGTATTTCTGACAAAAAGATGAGGGCAAAATAGAAAACTTGGCATTCATACACAAGACAAGTATAAAAAGGTAAATGTGAAACACCAGTCATGAGACTGAAGTCAGACTGTTTACAAATTTTACATGAGAAACAATACATGTAACTCCGAAGAATTATATCATTATTAGGACAATTCGAGGGAATCTACATAAAGAGCATAAGAGTGAGTCAGTTGTGTTTGGATAATCTCCAACATGAAAAAAAATGAAGGGGTGATTGAGAGGGATGCACTGGGAGAAGGGGAAAGGGAGAATGGGGAAATTTTTTCTCACATAAAGGAGGCATTCAAGGAAGAGCTTTTATAGAGGAGGGTAAAATGGGGGGCTAGTGGGCTATACTTGAACCTCACTGTTATTGTAATTGTTTGATGAGGGAAGAATGTACACACATACACACACATATACTTTCTCTCTCTCTCCGTCTCTCCCTCTTTCCCTTTCCCTCTCTTTCTCCCACTCCCTCTCTCCCTCTCCCCCTCTCTCTTTCTCCCACTCCCTCTCTCCCTCTTTCTCCCTCTCCCTCCCTCCCTCCCTCTCTCTCATTCTCACTCAACAGGGTACAGAAATCATCTTACCTAACAGGGAAATAGGAGAGGAAGTGGACAAGAGATATTGGTTGGGGGAGGGGTGTAAATGACAAAAGGGAGGGCAGATTAAAGGAGCCAGTGGTCAGAAGCAAAACAGAATTTTGAGGAGGGACAGGATAGAGAGAGAAAGAAGGATAATTAGAAAATAATAGGATGGAGGGCGATACACAGTAATCATAACAGTGAATGTGAATGGGATGAGCTAACCCATAAAATAATAGTAGAATGGATTAGAAACCAGAATCCAGCAATATGTTGTTTACAAGAGATATATTTGAAACAAAAAAACACACAGTTAAAATAACTGGAACAAAATCTCTTATGCTTCAGTTGAAATAAAAATGGCAGGCATCTCAGACAAAGCAAAAGTAAAAAGAGACTTAATTGAAAGAGATTATCAGAGAAACTACATTTTCCCGAAAGATATCATAGACAGTGAGGTAGCAGTAAAAATTTTACAGCAAGTATCTCCATTAAAGGCCTCATTTCTCAAATATGTAGACAACAGAATCAAATTTATTAAAAAAAAAAAAAGATCCATTTCCCAGTTGATAGTCAAAGGATATGAATAAGCAATTTTCAGAAGATGAAATCAAAGTTATCTGTACTTATATGAAAAAATGCTTAGCATCACTGAGAAAGGCAAATTAAAACAACTTTGAGGTACTATCTCTCACCCATTATAAATGACAAATGCTGCCATCTTCAGCCGTTGCCCTTGAAAGTTTATCATCCTCTTTAGATTATTATCCTTGCCCGAGGGCTTGCCTGTGAACTCTTGACCAAGGGATCCCATAGACCTGGACGTCAGAAAAGCCCAGTTAAAGTGCAGTGCTGTCCTTTGGTGAGCATCCCTAAAACCTACAGAACTTTCTGCCCAAAAAGTGCAGCAAGCACCAGCCTCACAAATGACATGTACAAGAAAGTCAAGGATTCCTTGTATGCACAGGAGAAAAGGCATTGATTTTCAGGAGCAGAGTAGCCATGGTATTTGAAAGAAAAAAAACAACTTTCCAGAAAAAGGCCTTTGGCTTGAGGCTTGAATATATAGAACCCAACTGCAAGTCTAAGAGGATGTTTGCCATTAAAAGGTATAAGCATTTTGAAAGGGAAGCAGACAAGAAGAGAAAGGGCCACAAGTGATCCAGTTCTGAATTTCATTGTTTGCATTTTATTAGGGAAAAACACATTCCATTACTTAGTTTCATGTTTTCTATCTTGGAAAGAGGCTTGAGTAAAACCAAGTTTCATACTATTTGAAGTCTTTCCCATGTAGGAAAAGTTCTTAAGAATGTGAAATGGTTTAATTTTAGTCATCTACTTAATGAGATTTATGCCATTGAGAGAAAACTGATGGACATTTCTGAGGGGCCTTGACTATTAGTACTATGGCTAAAGTAATTACTGACAGCCTGAATTCCCAGGCACATTGGGAGTGAGGAAATTATTGATACAAATTAATAGAGATAGCGATAGTTAACCACTATTTTATAGATTTTCAGCAAATTAAAAGTAATTTGTCACTTTTAGAGGATGCCTTGTTTTCAAAATATTAATGAAGTTTTTCTATATCTATTTGGTTTGTTAGGGCTAATTCTCTGTGGAGAAGTAATTAATAGTGATTGAAATACCTGGTCACTAAAGGGGTGGCCCATTAATTGAAAATTCATTTATGCCCTGTTTTCAAAGTCTTAATGAATTGACTTCCTGTATCTGTTTGGGTTGAGGTAATCCTCTGTGGAGAACTAATTAATAATGGTTTAAATGTCTGATCATTAAAGGGATGGCCTGTTCATTCAAAACTGATATTAATCAGGTTTAGAGGTGGATGGGAATGACATCTGGTCAAGACTTGGATAGTAAAGATAAAAGGTCACTGTTACTTTATTTTACTCTGTGTGTGTGTGTGTGTGTGTAACATATACCTGTATTAGGTTTTAAGCCCTCTCCAGGGCAGAACGTTTGTGTTGATCTTTGTATCTTGGTGCAGTTCTATGCACTGTGCCTTTCATATTGAAGGTGCTTAATATTTAGCCTTCCAAAAAGAAAGGAAGGATCCTGAAGGGGTGAGAGAAAATAGGTACATTACTGAATTGTTGGTGGAGCATGAACTAGTTCAACCATGTTGAAGAACAGTCTGTACTTATGCCCAAAGGGCTATCAAATTGTGCATACCCTTGAATCAGTAATACCACTACCAGGTCTGTATCCCGAAGAGATCGAAGGAAAAGGAAAAGCATCTGTATTTTACAAAAATATTTAAAACAGTTCTTTTTGTGGTGGCAAAAAAAATTGGAAATTGAGGATATGCTCATCAGTTGGGGAATGGCTGAAAAGTTATGGGACATGATTGTGGTGGAGTACTATTGTCATAGAAGAAACGAAGAAGTGGGTGATCTCAGAAAAACATGACAAAACTGTATGAACTGATGCAGAGTGTGCTGAGAAAAACTAAGAGGTCATTGTCTATAGTCATAGCAGTGTTGTAATGATGGTCAAAGACTTGGTTACGCTGCTCGGTATAATGATCTAAGGCCATTCCAAAGGATGCAAAAGTGCTGTCCACCTCCAGAGAGAGAACTGATGAACTTTGAGTGCCAATTGAAGTATAATTTTCTCCTTCATTCTTTTATTTGTTTTTTTTTGTTGTGATATGGCTAATACAGAAACGTTTTGTATGGTTTTATATACATATATATATATATAATTGATACATTGTTTGCCTTCTTGGTGGGGGAGGGTGTGAGGTAGAGGGAGACAATCTGGAGCTCAAAATTTAAAAAAGAAAAATGTCAGAAATAATAAGATTAAACATTAATATAGATAAGAAAATAGGCATGTAGGTCAGTACTCGTTGATGTCTTTCCTGTTGCCTTTTTCAGTATAAATAAGGTCTGAATTTTTTTCTTTACCTGTCATAGTCTCATCTACTCCTTTCAGATAAATTATTTATTGACCCCTTGATTCCCTTGGAGTTATGGTGCCTGCCATGGAATTCCTCCATGTACTACTTGGTTTAATCTGACTGCTTTTCCAGCTTTTTTTCTCTATTGCCATTTTTGTTTCTTCTATAAGCATCTGTGGGACTGTGGTGTTGAGTCCAAGTATAGTAATTTCACTGATCTTGATGGTGAAAAACTTGGTTATACAAATCTTTGCAGATTTTTTTGTTTCTATGGTTTGTTATACTTCCCTTTTCATCTTTAAGTGCTGTTGGGATAGCTTCACTCAGATCATTTGTGAAGATTTATTTAAACTGGTTTTACTTTTCACTGCTTCTCTCCGCTGTATTACAACTGAGTATCTTACAGAGCAACAGAGGTTCATGGTGGGCATGGTTAGGTGGCAGAAAATAAATGAGAGACTTTAAGCGAGAAGAGAAATAAAGAGTATTAGCATGCAGATGTGTGACAGAAAAAAGTGAGCACTCAGTGAGAGGAAGGGTAGACAGTGGACAACTGAAATGCTGTGCTAGAGGTTTAAGAGGGAAGATGATAGTGAGACTATTTTTAGCCATGATAGACCTTCTAGATGTAGATATATAACTGACCATTGGAAATTTAGAATTAAATCTCAGGAAAGAGTTTGGTATAGAAATGTAGAGTCATCTTATAGAAATGATCATTGAACCAGTGGGAGTGAATGAGTTGATGAGCCAAGAGAAAATAGGGAAGGAAGAGAGTGGGGATGTAGAATAGAACCTTGGAGGGAATCTACATTAACAATCAGAGGAATACAAGAACTGCCAGTGAGATAACAATGTGGATGTAGAGAAGAGTTCAGCATTCCAGGTGTGGGAGTGAAGATTTTGGTTAAAGTCTGGCATTACATTGGGAAGAATACTTAGGCAGATAGAATAGGGCAAATTATCTCTCATAGAAGAGGCAAGAAAAAGCTTTTGCAATGGAGGAGAAAAGGAGGAGGTGAGAAGGAAAAAGTGAAGCTTACACCCATCACATTTGACCTAAGGAGGGAATAACATGTTCACTCAATTTGGTATGAAAATCTATCTTACACTACAGGAAAGTAGGGGAGAAGGGGATAAATGGATTGGGGGTATGATAGAAGGGAAGGCAAACAGGAGGAGGGAGTAATTAGAAGTAAACACTCTTGGGGAGGGACAAGGTCAAAAAAGAGAGTAGAATAAATGGAAGACAGGGTAGGAGGGAGGGCAATACAGTTAGCCTTACACAACATAACTATTATGGAAATCTTTTGCAAAACAACACATATAAAACCTGTATTGAATTGCTTGCCTTCTCAGTGGGGATGGGTGGAGAGAGGAAGGGAGAGAAGTTAGAACCCAAAGTTTTAGGAATGAATGGTGAGAATTGTTTTTGCATATAACTAGGAAATAAGAAATACAGGTAATGGGGTATAGAAATCTATCTTGCCCTACAAGAAAAGAGAGAACATGGGGATAAGGGAAGGGAGGGATGTGATTGAAGGAAGGGGTAATCAGAATGCAAGATGTTATGAGGTGGGGGGAGGGGAGAGATGGGGAGAAACTTTGGAACTCAAAATTTTATGGAAATGAATGTAGAAAACTAAAAATAAATAAACATTAAAAAAACAATACTTAGGAAGGAATATGAAGGACAAATTATACTGAAGATAGACTAGAGGCAAGTAGATTAGTCGAGATATTTTAAAAATAATTGAGGGGAGAAGGGAATAAGCATTTATATTGTACTTCCAACGTACTAAGCACTTTACAGATATCTCATTTGATCCTCGCAGCAACCCTGGGAGGTAAGTGCTGTTTGTTATTACCTCCATTTTACAGTTGAATAAACTGAGGCAAACAAGTTAAGTGACTTGTACAGGGTTACAAAGCTAGTAATTAGCAGAGGACAGATTTGAGCTCCAGTCTTCATGATTCCTCACGCAGCCCCTCTATTCACTGTCCTACCTACACATGAGTAAACTAGAATGGTATTGTTTCAGTATTATTACTGGTGGGAATAATAAAATTTTTACTCCAAATATGACTCTCAGGCAGCAAAATAATGAAAAGAAATTTTTCAAAAAATGAATCATTTTTCAAAAAATGAGCTAGAAAAAGAACCTTGGATTGGAGATCATCGGGTTCCTTATACATGACATTCTATCTCCCATTTATGTGATACGTTCCAAGAATTCAGTCCTTCCTTACCTTCTCCTCACAGAACCCCTCACTTCCTTCAAAACTTATCTCTTACCGGGAGGCTTTTGTTAATCATACCCCCTCCCCCATTGACTTCGAATATATTTGTGATTACTTAAGGGTATACATGTTACCCATAATAGAATATAAGTTCCATAATGGTAAGAACTGTTTGTTCATTCTTAATATAGCATCTGGCATACAGTGTTAACGTAAAGGTTTTATGAATTAAATTGCATCACTTCATTTTTTTTGTAGATATGGGGAAACTGAAAACTTTAGAAGTGAAGTGGTTTGTTCAAGAATACATACATAACTGGCAAATAGCAAATCAAGGATTAGAACCTAGAATCTCTAACTCTGATCTTAACACGCTGTATTAACCCATTGGCACAGTTTGGACCTTTGGGGCTAAGAGGTGGAGTCTGCCTGCAGGTTTATTAAACAGTTCTTATTTCCATAACTTTTCTTCCAATCCTAGATGTTCTTTTGTAACCTGGTGGTGGTGTGAGTGGTGTGGTGGTGAGAGAGCTAGGTTGGCCAATTACAATTATGTGTATCCTCAAAAACCTGAACTTACGCAGTTTAGTAATTATTTCTTAAATACCTGTTATTCACAACATAGTGTTGGGCACTTGGAGAGGTGGGTATTTATGGTCAAAGAATTTGTCAACTAAGTGACCAACTCAAGTGATATCTTGTATTTAGGTAGAATTGATTCTCTCAGGGAGAACTGGAAGCGTTAGAATCTGCCCTCTGCTGACATAGCCCTTGAGAGTCCAGTGTCTTACATGTCCGTAGAGATGCTGTGGAAGGGTCCCTGCCTCAAAGAAATTCATCTGTCCATAGGGAAGATTTATAATATATTCATGGAAAACCACATAGATTTTGACTGTTTTTTGTTGCTATTATGTTATAGCCTAATGACACCTGCTGTGAGCCTGACTCTTCATTTCTTCATTGCCCTTCAGACTAGGTGCCAGGTACTTGGTAAACACTGGAGAAACAAATACAAATAAAAAGACAGTCCCTGCCCTCAAGAAGCTTATGGTCTAATGAGGGAATGCAACACAAAAGGAACCTGAAAAGTTGAGGGGGAAGATGTTCATGTTCATTATGAAAAAGTCCAAAGAAGTTCAAAAGCAGCGTAGTTGGTAGAGAACCTGGAGTCTGTGACCCTGCTCTTCAGGCAGAGAGTCCAATCAGATGGGGAGAGGGAACTGATGAGATGTATCAAGACTGTGTCAGTCTTGATAATGAGGATGGGAAACATCAGACAGAAAGCTTTTAAGGATTCATTATGTTTTACTGAATCAAATGCTTTTTTAAAAATAGTCACTAAACAATTAGCACTCTGGAATTTTGTATTCTCTGTACCTTTCAGTCAGTTGTGTGACCATAAAGATGTGGTTGTCTCTATCTCCAAGGCAATATTCACAGCACCAACAGTGACTATGAATATGCCAGCACAGTTCTGAATCACAAAGTATAACACACTCTCCAGAGAGAAGACAGAACCAAGACATTTATTCAAACACCAGAAAACCAAATCCATTCTGGTAACCACGAAGCCTATACACATTATCAGGCCTTCCCACAAACAGGTTGCCTATTTTCTCTGCCCTTCCCAGCTCTGACTAGTCTTACCAACTTCTCTCAGCTGTGCTCCAGCTCTGCCTCTTCCTGTTCACCTGTTCTACCAGCTCCTCCCACCATGGACTTCTTGTGACTCAGGCTTCTGTGTGACTTAAGCATAGGCCCATTAATGGATGGGAAAGATCTTCCCGTTCCTGTAAAAATACATTAATTCCATTAAAAATACATTAACAATACAATGCCTTATTTTTTGTGAAAGTCTACCTTTCTATTCTCAGACCTTTATCAGGAAGCCTTTAAGTTGTGTGAAGATTATTTCTATAAAGATTTTATAAAGATGGGTCAGTAGGTTTTGATATATTCTTGGTTGCTTTTGAAGTAGTGGGGAGGGTTATAATAAAAGATTCTGTCCTGGGCCTCCTTTTTTTTACTGTATACTGTTTCTCTTGGTGATCTTATCAACTTCCATGGGTTTAGTTGTTTTCACTCTGCAGATGATTCTTAGCTGTGCATATTTTTAGTGTTTCTCCTAAGTTGCAATACCTCATCACTAACTGCTTTTTGGATATCTCAAATTGGATGCCCCTTATGGTCTCCCCTCTCTCTACCTCTATTACTATGGAGATGGCACCATCATCTCCCAGTCATCTAGGCTAGCAATCTTGCTGTCATCTTCAACTCTTCATTCTCACTCACCTTACATATCCAAATCTTGTCATTTCTACCTTGGATCCATAATCCTTATTCCACTCACACAGTCATAACTCTACTTCAAATCTCTGTCACCCCTTCGGTAGATTATTGCTGTGGGCTTCTAACTGTTCTCCTTGCCCCAAATCTTTCCCCTCTCCAGTCCATCCTCCATTCAGCTGACAAGGTAATTATTTTAAAGCATAGGTCTAACCATGTCATCTTTCCACTTAGTGAGCTCCATTGGCTCCCTATTACCTCCAGGATCAAATGTAAATTCCCCTGCTAGGCACTTCAGGCTCTCTGTAATTTGACCCCTTCCCTGTCTTTCAAGTCTTGATAAACTTTACTCCCCTCCATGCTCTTGATAGTCCAGCTACGCTATTTCACTTACTGTTTCTCATACATAATACTCCGTCTTCTGTCTTTGTCTCTGTACCAACTGTCCTCCATGACTAAAATGCTTTCTCTCTTCACTTCTGCCTCTTAGTTTTCCTGATTTTCTTCAAGATTTACCTCAAATACCACTTTCAGTAAGAAATCTTTGAGACCTTTCTTCCTCTCCCCAGTTGCTAATGTCTTTCTTTCTCGATCATCTTCCCTCAGTTCTGTGTATTTTCATATATCTTGTATATGTACATGTACATCTGTCTCCTTTCTTAGAATGTGAACTCCTTGAGGGGCCCTGATTAGTTTTGCTTTTTAAAAAATTCTTAGCAGTTAATACATTTCCTAGAGCATAGAATATGTTCCTAGAATAAATGCTTATTGAATTCCTGTCAATACAGTCTAAGATTTTTATTCTCATGCTTTTTATATTCATTTCAGTTATGAGAGTCTATTAAAGTTTGTAGTATGTGCAGTTACTCTTAGGTAGTGGAGGATGCAAATATAAAATGAATATTGATACTGTATTTAAAGTACTACAGTCTCCTGAGCGCTTCCCATTTTCATATATCTTGAGAATTGTCTTTAAAATTGTTGGTTTTTTCATAGACCTTGTTGCTGTATCCCTAATCTACTCAGGTTGCTTTTCAATCCTTATTTTTTTGTAGTGCCATTTCTACTGTCAATGCTTTACTGTCATTGATGGAGAGAAAAGTTAATTATAGAAGTCTTTATGGACAAAATATCCTTAAAATATTAGGAATCAATTAAATCTCAAAGATTTCATTATATGTACAGTGCTACAAAATCAAAGTACAATTCATAGCCCTTGTAGAGAAGCTTATAAACAATGGAAAAACTATACAAGATAAGAGCAAGATAAGAACATACTTGACATGTTCATAAATAATATGACACAAAATAGAAATGTATACTGTAATTTTATTCAGACTGTCACAGGATTCAAAGAAAACTCAAAGTGAAGCCATGATGTGATGCCAGAGAAACTGAGTATAATTGTGTGCCTCTTATCAATTCCATCTTAAATTCTGTAATTCGGAAACTTTCTTGACTTAGCTAACTTTATGTACAAGAATTTTCTTTTTTGTACTTTTCATATCCATGAAGTTAAAGATCTCTTTCTAGACATTTTTATTGAAGAACACTCATACAGTTTTATCTTCAGAACTAAGAGTTAAGTTCATTCCTTAGCTTTATACATTCTCCTTCATCTTAAAAGCATTTTCTAGTGGAGAGTTGGCATATATGTCATTGTTAACCTATTAGATGGATTCAGTTACAATTACCATATTGGTTGTGCTAGTATTCCGTTCCCAACCTAGTAATATTTTAAATTAAGTTTATTGTTGAACATTAATCTGTATATGAAGTAAGTTTTAACATATAGTAGTTCCCCTTCACTGTATGTATGTTCCCCTTGTCCACTTGACCAAATCTACCTATAAATGCGCCTTTAATTCCACTCTGACCTACAATTATAGCCACCTGTCATAAGAAGCAATGTGGTATAAGGTGAAAAGATATGGCAGTTGATTTCATAAGATTTGAATTTCATTTCTACTTCTGATACTAGTAGTACGATAACAGGCAAGTCATGTAACTCTTCTAATTTTCAGTCTTCTCATCTGTAAAATGGGGCTTAATAATTCTTGTCTTCCTCACCTGACAGAATTATTGAGAGAAGTGTTTTGTAAATCTTAAAGGGCTATTACATATGAGCCATTATTCAACGTGAGTCATTACTTTTTTCATTGCACTTACTACTTATGTCACATGTTTTGGCTCTCTATTGCCATAAGTCTGATTTAATACCGTAAGCTCCTTGAAGTCAATAACTCTTGAAGTGGGCAACACTGCGACAATGTTGATTAAAATACAGAGCCTATAGGTAAGATCTAGTAATTATTATAGTTCTAGACAAGCAAGGAGTCAAGTAATGAAGTAAAATAAAAGATGAATGATAAATACCCATAATTTCTGTTTAGGAAGAGTGAAGTTCCTTAAGGTACAATTTTAAATTAAAGAATTTAAAGCATGATGCAGTGAATTTCTACTCACATGAGGAATGCTTGTAAAGTTTGTGTGTTATGGATGAGTTCAGGTTAAGAGTAAAATTTCCCTGTACAGTGTGATTACAAATGCATTTTTCTTGAACGAGGAGTACGATGTGCGTCAATGCAAATTTGAAAATTATTTTTGCATCCTTTGTCTATTCTACTTTAAACAAAGCATCATAGTTGCAGCTGTTTAAATACATAACTTTCTTTGTTCTCTATATTTTATTAGATGTAAATGAAGGGTGTTAATCTGAGAATAGTTTCTTTTGTTTGAATTTTACTAAACTGCTTTCAGGACATTATTTTAGTTCCTGAAAATAGTGATAGTTATTTCTAATTTACTTTGAAATGTCTATAGTGACCTTAGTATAATAAAATCAAAGTTCAGACAGGTTGCAGCAAAAAAGTAGGGGGTGGTGAACAGGGAGGCAGGATTTTGGGGTAGCCTCTAAAGGATAGAGAGAAAGGCAGGTGAGATGACATACCGGAAAGTAGGAAGCAGCTACAATATTTAGACAAGAGGGAATGAAAGAACTTAGATTTGGGGTGTAGAGGTTTGAAAGAACAGGGTAAATTGTTACATTTATAATATGGGAGCAACCACAGGGAGAACTCTCTGGTTGGATAGTTTTCCTGTCTCTTTCTGAGCTTAATAGCTCTGTTACATGATGGCATAATAAAATCTCATCAACCTCCACTCAAACTGCACTACTTATCCTGCTCCTTATTCCCTGGCATGGATTTCCTTTTTTGTCTAACTGTAAGCTAATTCCCTCTCATTGTGTTGGAATTGTATCCCTGCTCGGGTCCTGTAAAAGTGCTTTGTAAAATAAGTCAGCCTAAAGTTTTTCTATCTAAAGGTTCTTTTATCTCTTAACTCTTTTCTAACTTCTTGATATGTTTAGTTATCTTTGGCAGATTGCAGGACATTATTGGATATTAGGAAGAGATTGGTTGACCTCTTACATAGGATAATGAATAGTTTTCCTGCTCAGATATTGGTTGAACTATATATATATATATATATATATATATATATATATATATATATATATAATCTTTGAAGTCCCTTTCATCTATGAGATTTTATTACCATTTTACTATTCTGAGATTTTTTTGTTGTTAAAATATTTTTTGCTGTAATGAGATTTGTCCTCGTTGGGAAATCTCCTTTATCCTTTCTGCCTATATTGTCTCCTAGAGTTGACCACCTAACAGTCTCCTGTCTTTTTTAGCCGTTCTAGTTCTTTCCTTCTAGGCAAAACACTCATGGACTGTAAGGGGAAGCTTTTGTTTAGTAAGTTTTCTTTAGACAAGTTTGAACGAGGAATAGGGACTGTGTGCTTTCTACAGACTGTACCAGCCAAATCAATCTGTAGAACCACTTAAGTTACTGTAAGGTAATATGTCTGTATTCTTTATACTTATTTTTTTGTGCTTTTTATTTTATTTTGATTGTAGTTTTTCTTAACCAAATTTTTTCTTGAAGTTCCTTTGCAGAAATTTTAACTTTGATCTCTTTCTGTGTACTGAAGAGGAAACGATTTATTTGTCTATATAACATTAGCTAGGGTTATTTGTCTATATAACATTAGCAAAGCTGCCTTTAGAGATTAGACAGAATGGTGATCCTACCTTCCTAGACAGAATAAATGAACCTAGGACTGATAAAGAAAATGGCAAAAATAGAGAACATGGCAAGAACAGTTAGCTGCCAAAGATATCTCAGTATTTACAATTGCTAATAAGCCCTTCCTATCTGGCGGTTTCATCAACTAACCTGAAGGAAACAGAGACCATATCTGCATGAATTACCAGTCTGTGTTTTGGATGTTTAATTTCTTTACTGTAGACATAGCTTCCATTTCAAATTAAAAATTCCACTATATTTCCTCATCCTTTATATTCTGTGATGATGTTTTCCCATACCTCTACTGTAGAAGTTCTACCTAAATGGACTAGAAAACCTCTTTTAAAAAAAAGCATATCAGGGGGGAGGAGCCAAGGTGGCAGAGCAGAAAGATACACATATGTTAGCTTCTAACCCACAGCCCATAAAATACCTGTAAAGAAGAACTCCCAACAAATTCTGGAGTAGCAGAAGCCACATAGCAACGGAGTGGAGGAGATTTCTATTCCAGAGAGTCCTGAAAGACCGACACCAAAGGTCTGTTGCTCACTGGACCTGGAACAGAGCCCAGCCCTGCCTTGGCCGTGCGGCACCAAGAAGAGCAGATCTGAGGAGGCTTCAGGGACAGAATCTCCAGCGGTTGCGCAGGTCCCTCCACCCACAGGCACCAAAGGTCAGTGAGAGAGTCTTTTTGGCTGGTCGAGTGGGGAGTGGGGTGTCTCCATGGCTCAGGCCCCCTCGAGAGTCAGCAGCGGATGGGGCTCCCAAAGCAGGCAGGAGCTCAGATCCATTGTTAAAGGTCTCTGAGTAAACCCCCCTGCACCCCTGGAACTGAGTCCTGTGTGGTGGCCCTGCCCCCACCTAAACCCCCTGAGGGATCTGAGCCCTCTGTGGCAGTCCTGCACCCCACCTGAGCTCCTGAACATAATCTCACACTGAATAGCAGCCCTGCCCCCGCTGAAAGCCCTAAGGCTAGGAAGCAGCATTTGAATCTCAGCCCCCAAGCACTAGTTGGGCAGATCTGGAGATGAGAGGTATGGAGAGGAAACTCAGAAGTTAAGTAACTAGCTGGGAAAATGCCCAGCAAAGGGAAAAAAAAAATAAGACCGTAGAAGGTTACTTTCTTGGGGAACAGGCATCATCTCCTCCCATCCTTTCAGATGAGGAAGAACAATGCTTACCATCAGGGAAAGACATAGAAGTCAAGGCTTCTGTATCCCAAACATCCAAAATAAATATTCAGCGGGCTTAGGCCATGGAAGAGCTCAAAAAGAATTTTGAAAATCAAGTTAGAGGAGGAAAAACTGGGAAGAGAAATGAGAGAGATGCAAGAAAAGCATGAAAAGCAGGTCAACACCTTGCTAAAGGAGATCCAAAAAAATGCTGAAGAAAATAACACCTTGAAAAATAGGCTCACTCAATTGGCAAAAGAGGTTCAGAAAGCCAGTGAGGAGAAGAATGCTTTAAAAAGCAGAAATAGCCAAATGGAAAAGGAGGTTACTGAAGAAAATAGTTCTTTAAAAATGAGAATGGAACAGATGGAGGCTAATGACTTTATGAGAAACTAAGAAATCACAAAACAAAACCAAAAGAATGAAAAAATGGAAGAGAATGTGAAATATCTCATTGGAAAAACAACTGACCTGGAAAATAGATCCAGGAGAGACAATTTAAAAATTATTGGACTACCTGAAAGCCATGATCAAAAAAAGAGCCTAGACATCATCTTTCATGAAATTATCAAGGAAAACTGCCCTGAGATTCTAGAACCAGTGGGCAAAATAAATATTCAAGGAATCCACCGATCACCTCCTGAAAGAGATCCAAAAAGAGAAACTCCTAGGAACATTGTGGCCAAATTCCAGAGTTCCCTGGTCAAGGAGAAAATATTGCAAGCAGCTAGAAAGAAACAATTCCAGTATTGTGGAAATACAATCAGGATAACACAAGATCTAGCAGCTTCTACATTAAGGGATCAAAGGGCATGGAATAGGATATTCCAGAAGTCAAAGGAACTAGGACTAAAACTAAGAATCACCTACCCAGCAAAACTGAGTATAATATTTCGGGGGAAAAAATGGTCTTTCAATGAAATAGAGGACTTTCAATCATTCTTGATGAAAAGACCAGAGCTGAAAAGAAAATTTGACTTTCAAACACAAGAATGAGAAGAAGCATGAAAAAGTAAACAGCAAGGGAAGTCATAAGGGACTTACCAAAGTTGAACTGTTTACATTCCCACATGGAAAGACAATATTTGTAACTCTTGCAGTATCTGGGTAGTTAGTGGAATTACACACACACACACACACACACACACACACACACCACAGAGTGAATTGAATAGGATGGGATCATATCTTAAAAAAATGAAATTAAGTGGTGAGAGAGAAATGTGTTGTTGAGGACAGAGGGAGAAATAGAATGGGGCAAATTATCTCTCATAGAAGAGGCAGGCAGGAGACTTTTTGGTGAAGGGAAAGAGAGGGGAGCTGAGAGAAAGGCATGAAGTTTACCCTCATCACATTCGACTAAAGGAAGGAATAAAATGTACACTCATTTTGGTATGAAAACCTATCTTACAGTACAGGAAAGTGGGGGAGAAGGAGATAAGGAGGGAGGGATGATGGAAGGGAGGGCAATGGGAGGAGGGAGCAATTTGAAGTCAACACTCTTGGGGAGGGACAGGATCAAAAGACAGAATAGAAACAATGGGGGGTAGGATAGGATGGAGGGAAATACAGTTAGTCTTACACAACACGACTATTATCAAAGTTATTTGCAAAACTACACAGATATGGCCTATATTGAATTGCCTACCTTCCAAAAGGGAATGGGTGGGGAGGGAGGGATGGGGAGAATTTGGAACTCAAAGTTTTAGGAACAACTGTTGAGTATTGTTGTTGCTACTAGGAAATAAGAAATACAGTTAATGGGGAATAGAAAGTCACCTGGCCCTTACAGGACAAAAGAGAAGATGGTGACAAGGGAAGGGCAGGATGACAGAAGAGAGGGCAGATTGGTGATAGGGCAATTAGAATGCTTGGTGTTTTGGGTTGGGGGAGGGGACAAATGGGGAGAAAATTTGGAACCCAAAATTTTGTGAAAATGAATGTTAAAAGTTAAATAAATTAAAAAAAACAACCAACCAACAGCAATTAAAAAAAGCATATCAGGGCTGCTGATTTTTAGTTAGATATATACCCATCAAGTTGTGGTGGTTATTGTGTTCGTCCATCGTTGTTGTGTTCGTCCTTTGTGGCTGGAGAAGACTGTGCCATCAGAGAAATGATGACATGACTTGCATTTGACTTTGTTTTGACGGAGGGAGGGCTGTGTTAGGACACCAGCTTCTCCCCTGGAGCCATCTAAATGCAGTTACCAGATATTCCTTAGTGGAGATGGCCCCGGATGCAATGGGAGACCTTGGCCTAAAAGGTATTTACTTAAGGTGAGGTAACACCCATTCAGTGAATAGGCCTATTTAAGAAGTAATTAGGGGATGGCCCCTTTAATGAGCCAAAGAAAAGTAACTACATAAGGCTAGGAGGGAAACAGCAACAGTTACTATTGCAAATCGCTCTTGAGTCAGGAAGGAGGGTCCAGAAAACAGCCCTTAAGTAGAGCTTTGGTTTAAGGTTTTGGGAAAGAGAGGAGAGGAGAGGAGAGGAGGAAAGGAAAGGGGAAAGCAAAAGGGAATCTAGCCAGTAAATTCCAAGGTAGATAGATAGATAGATAGATACACACACATACACATACGTATATACACACGCATGTATATGATTTAATCTTTAGTTTTAAAATAGACTTTAGGTAGTTAGCTAAAAGCACTTGAATGTTGGATGTAAGAGCATTGCTTAAAATTCCATTAATTTATTCAAATTAATTTAAAGGTATGAATCTTTCCCTTGAAGTTCTTACAGTTTACCGTGGAGATGAAATGTAATACCAATATAAAATGATCATGAGTTTAGAGCTAGAAAGGACCTTAAAAGTTATCTACTTCAGTCAGGTTATTTTGCAGAGGAGACCAAATCTCAGAAAAGGTAAGTGACTTGCTTTAAGGTTCAGTTGGTTAGGTAGTAAGTAGAAAAGTATTTTAACCATCTACTCAGATTGTAGTGCTCTTTCCAATATACCAAACTCCCTCTCATGACTTAACCATTGTAAATACTATATTAACATCTATTGTGAAGTAATATTCATTTAGTTTTGAGTTATCTCTGTTCCCCTCTAGGATTAGAAAGCAAACACCAGTCTGACAGGACTCAAAATCCCTAAATTTAATTGGGTTATAATCTTTATCTGAGAAACTTGGCAAGTGACTCAAGTAAGACAGATCATCCTGAGAGCACACAAGGATGAAATGAAGATCACAGTGAGCAGGAAAAGAAGTGGAAAAATGAGTAAAATTTCCTGTAACAAAGTTCTCCATCAGTTATGGCAGAGAAATCACATTTCAAATTCATCATCATAATCCTTGATATACTGAATGAGAAAGTAAAAATAATACTACAGGAAACAAAGATGGGGGATGCAGAAGAGGGGTAGGTGACACAATTTTGAGGGCATTAAGAGAAAGAGTCTCAACGTTTATAAAAGATCAAGCATTTAGAAGGGGGGGAACTTATTACCAAAAAAAGTCTAAAAATAAGAAATCTTATTTGCCTGCACATTCCCGTTTCTGCAAAATCTTTATGAAAATAATTTCTAAATACATTGATGGCATCTTGATAGAGTTATGAGAAGGTAAAGGGTGAATTTTTGCAATGTATTTGTGATTGACTTGAAAGGTGAAATCATTATAAGAATCTCCACTGCTTATTTGTTTTTTTAAAAAAAGCTTTTAATTTGGAAGAATAAAATACTTAATAGTTCTCTAACAAGATGCCTCCTATGCGTATATAGAAATCATGCAGAATTCCTTTAAAGATATTACCAAGATAATTTTGGTTCCTCTAACCACTAATCTGAAGTGAGCATATAATAAGAAAATGTTTGTCAGAAGTCTTTGCCGTCTTTATGAGAGATGACCAATATAGAATCTAAATGGAAAAGAGATTTCTTATAGATGATGAGGTTCACCATATGTTCCTTTCTGTGGACCAAGTTGCATCAAGTTCTGAAGCTTTGAAGAACCTTCCAAATGAACTTATTGCTGTCTTAATTGACCTTTTTTTGTGTATTTTAAAGTTCAGAGTATTTTATATATGTTATTACATTTTTAGCCTTACCTTATGATATAGTTGCTACCAATTAGCAAGTCCTTATAAAGACTTTACTTATGTACCTCAAGTTAGTAAATGGAGAAAGTGTATGGACGGGCAGTTTTTTTAAAGAAAAATATCCAATTTATCAATAGCCATATGAAAAATATCCCAAATCACTAAAGGAATAAAAATGGAAACAACTCTGAGGTTCCACCTCACATCTATCCCAGCAGCAAAGTTAGCCAAAGGGAGGGGGAAAAAGGAAAATGACAAATACCGGACAGGCTGCAAGAAAAGGCACATTGATGCACTGTTGGGAGAACTGTGAACTGATTCAGCCATTCTGAAAAACAAATTGAAACTAAATTACTAAAATGTGGGTATCCCTTGACTACCCCTAGTACTAATGCCACTACTAGGCCTATACCCTAAAGAGATCCGAAAAAAAAGAAAAGGACCATATGTACAAAAATATTTATAGCAACTCATTTTGTGGTGGAAGAGAACTTGAAATTAAGGTGCTGTCCATTGAGCAATGACTGAAGAAATTATGGTATATACATGTAGTGGAATAATACTGGATTGTAAGAAATGATAAGAGAGTTTCAGAGAAACATGGGAAGACAGGTATGAACTTGAGTTGAATGAAGAGAGAAGAGCAGTTTACAGAGTAACAACAGAATCATAAAAACAAACAACTTTTTAGACTTAACTAACCAGTGAAATGACTAATCAGGATTTCAGAGGACACATGATGCCTACCTCTTGACAGAAATGTGCTGTTGGTGGAGAGTTCAGATTGAGATACAGATTTTAGAGACATGGCAGTGAGGATTTTTTGGGGGGACTTAACTATGCTTATTATAAGGGGTTTGCTTTTCTTATTTTCAGTGGGGTGGGGCAGAAAAGGAAAGGAAATAAATTTTTGTTTGTTGGAAAAAAAAATGAATCTCTTTAAAAATATGCCAGGCACAAAGACAAAAGGGAAAACATTCCTGCTCTCGAACTTACATTCTAATGAGATAACATATACATATATGGGTATATATATTACACATACAAAGGAGAAGCAAGGTAACCTTGAATGCACAGATGTTAGTGGGAGGCAACAGAAAAGGCCTTCAGCAGAAGGTAGCACTTAATTATTCACATTTTATATATGACAAAATTGATCTTTTGTCTTACAACAAAATATAACTTAACTGATCAGCTAGCTATTAACCGTCAGAGGTAGGAATTGAACCCAGGTTTTTCTGACTCCAGGTCTAGTACTATATCCACTATGTTGCACCACATTTCTAATTACTCAAAAGAGTTTAGTCTGATTATTAACATAGGAAAAAAAGTGAAGGAAAAGTCCTTGTCGAAATTACATGGAATTGGATGGATCCCAGCACGGGTATCTTGGACAGATGTTGAGGATAGATAATGATCTGGACATAAAATTAAATACAAGGATGTCATTAGAAAGATGCATGACCAGAAAAGGAGGTGAACTGGTTATATATTGAGGTGAAATAACCAGTAGCATTTAATCAGTATCTCACTTGCATGTTGCTTGGACCCTGGAATTTTTAAAATACATACATACATATATATATATATATATATATATATATATATATATATTCATTTATTTTTAGTTTTCAGCATGCACTTCCATAAGATTTTGAGTTTCAAATTTTCTTCCCATCTCTCCCCTTCCCCCCCCCCACCCCAAGACAGCATGTAATTTTATATAGGCTGTACGTATACTTTCATATTGAGCCTATTTTCACATTAGTCATGTTGTAAAGAATTAGAACCAATAAGAGAAACCACAAGAAAGAAGAAATCAAAAAGAGCAAATAAAATGCTTCAATCTACATTCAGACTTCCTAGTTCTGTTTTTGTATGTGGACATTTTCCATCATGAGTCCTTTGGAGTTGCTAAGAAGAGATCAGTCTATCCAAGTTAGTCATCACATGTTGTGGCTGTTACTGTGGACAATGTTCTCCTGATTCTGCTCACTTGGCTCAGCATCAATTCAAATCTTAATAGATTTTTCTGAAATCTGCCTGCTCATCATTTGTTATAGCACAATAGTATATTCTGTTACATTTATATACCACAGTTTGTTAAGCCATTCCTCAACTAATGGGCATCCCCTCAATTTCCAATTCTTTGCCACCACAAAAAGAGCTGCTACAAATATTTTTGTACATGTGGATCCTTTTCTCATTTGTATGATCTCTTTGGGATAGGCCTAGAAGTGGTATTGCTAAGTCAAAGGATATGCACATTTTTCTTATGTGGAATTTTTATAGGTGTAGCAGAAAGCAGTGTATATAATGAAAAGGTGTAGAGATACATTAACATCTTCAATGTTTGAGTGAGATCATAGGAGTAATATTTTGGTTTTCTGGAAGTTGAACTCCTTCTTAGTAATGTATATTCTACCCTTTATAGTAGAGTAGGAATTAAATGTAGTTACCATAAAACAGATTATTATCAAAGAACTCAATTCAGAAGTTTAAAAATGTTATACTATTAAGACTTCATTTGAATGACCAACAGCAACATGGTGTAAAGAAAGAAAAATTCCCTGAATTTTTTAAGTAAAAGGGACTTGACTCAAATCTTGTTGAATCTCACTTTGCATCTCATAACTTATGTGATGTTGAACAGGACAACTTTTCTTAATTTCTGTTTATCTGTGCAAAGTGGTTGGACTAAGTGATTTTTTGATCCTATGTTAAAATAATCCCTATGCTATAGTACACAAAAATTATTAGTACCATTAGCCTGTTTATATTTCTTCTTTTAAATTTTATATTGAGTGTAAGAAAACCTAAAACAGGGCTTTAATTTATAAAAATGAGTATTTATTAGCAAGTTTGAATAGGGTTTTTTAGGTATTTGTGAGGGGGAAAAAACGAAGTGTAGAAATTTTGCTTTAGCTTTTTTATCACTCTTCCATAAATTCAGCACTGTCTTCTGCCTGCACTTAATTTGTATACTGGTTTCTGTGATAGGCTATTTCTGGCTATGAGATTCCAAAATTATAGATGCTGATGTCAATGCAGATGAGGCTGGCCTAATTTGGTCAAGAGAGGTACGTGCTATGCTAAGTCTTCTCTGCATGGAGAGATACAGGCCAGTGCCAAGACTGACAGGTGTCCTGTGCAGGGCAGAGAACCCTGGGGATAAAATTGGCTACTGACATTGCTATAATTCTTCTTTCTGTTACAAACAATATGTTCAAAGTTATTTTCATTTCCCTAAGAAGCTATCTTTTCCTTTATTTTTTTAGTTTTTAAGTCATAAACTAAAGAGGTTGTCCTTTGTAAAATTAATTAGTATCTTCTAAAGTTCAGATATATCTGCAAATTGAATAGTTGTTAGGAAATGTGATTCATTTATAAATTACTTTAAAAGATGTGATCCTTTATAGATTAATGTTGTTGAATTGAATTTTTCCTCCTTGGGAATTTTCTTAGACAACTCAAAACTTGAGAATACATCTCTAAAAGATTTTCATGAGAAGTTCTCTCCTTTAGTCTTCCCCCTTATTTTTTTCATTTCTTTTTGTTTTCTGTTGGTGATAGAGAAGGAGGTCCAGTGGAAAGTTTTGTAGTCAGAGACCTGAATTTGAGTTCTGCCTCTTGATACTTACCTAGATATTTGTCCCAGAGCATGTCACTTAACTTCTATCGGTCTCACTTTACTTATCAGTAAAATGGAAATAAAAATATCACCTACTTCTCAGTGCTGTTGTGAGAATAAAAGGAGATAATATCTATAAAGCACCTTGCAAAGCCTTTTTGTATATATGTTGGCCTTTATTATTACTGTGCAACTTTGGGCAAGGCACTAATCCTCTAAACTTCCACTCTGTTTAGATGGACAAGGCAAATTCTAAGAGCCCTTCAGGTCTAAATTTTGTACCCTAATTTATCAAGATAAATTAATGCTACATTTCTTAAAGACCATATATGCATTAATTATGACTATTAAAGAAAATTTGCCTGTACATGAAAAAAATTGAGAGAGAATTAGAAATGATTTTAAATAGCTAGCACTTTTTGTTGTTCCTCCCTCCCATGAAGTTCTTCATGTTAATAATAACACAATTAATTTGTTACAGACCATAAAATTTTAAAGTTATATAAAGTAATTTATTTAAGTATCTCAAACTTAATTTTGAGATCTTCAACATTTTGCGAACATTTTTACTTCTTTAAAGTATAGTGGTAAAATTTTAAAAACTGACTTTGGGAAAATCTTTTTAGGTTTTAGTTTAGTTTTGGAAATAATAAATAACTGAAAATACTTCTTTTGATTCCACTGTTTCCCTTCTCTAATCCATCCTCCACATAGTTGTCAAGATAACTTTCCAAAGGTATGTCTATCCATGTCCTACTTAAAAACTTTTAATGGCCTCCTTTTGTCTCTAAGGATAGATTGCAATTTTTTTTTCTTTTTGGCATTTAAATCCCTCCACCAGCTTGAATGAAGGCATACATGGCATATTTTTCAAATTAAATGCCATGGAAGTTGCTAATGCATTGAATGATAGGCTTCAAAAACCTTGATAGGCCAAGAACATTGGGCCAGATCTAATAAGATTAAATTTAAGATAAATAAATGTAAAGTTTCAGAATGCCAATTTCAGAACAATAAGATGAGGGAGACATAGAGCTGGATATCAGCACTTTGTCCAAAAAGATCTGGGGTTTTTAATGGACCTGAAAGCTCATAGTATGATGTAGTAACCAGAAAAATTTAATATAGTGTTGTTCTATTCAGAGAAGCATAAGTATCCCAAACTAGGGAGGTAATATAATCTACATTATTCAGAGCATCTCCTGAGCATTGTGTTCAGTTCTGGGCGCCACATTTTACAAATGTTGTTGATAAGAGAGCTTCCACAGGAGTATAAGGTCCTTAAGCCCATTCCTCTTCCATTTCTCTTTAGGGAACCACTAACCTTCCAGCCACCCAGGTTTTGCAGCCTTGAAGTAACAGCTCTTCATCCCTCATAATCAAAATTAGTTGCGATGTTTTGTTTTACTATCTTTATATCTTTTCCACAGCATTCGTCCCTTCAGATTTACACAGCTACTTTACTTGCACAGGATTAGATTATTGTAACACCCTCCTAATTGGGCTTCATGCTTCCATCTTACATTTTGTTGTTCAGTTGTTTTAGTTGTGTCTGACTCTCACATTGTCATCAACACTCAAATCTTCAATGACTTCCTATTTCTGCTAGGATAAAAGTCAAATTTTTCATCCTTCCATTTAAAGCTCTTCTCACTATATGACTCCTACCTACTTTTCCCATTTTATCTCCCTTCCTATACTCTCTATTCTCAATGTCATCTCTTACAGAACTATATAATTGTCTCTCCCTTTCTCTATCCCTCTCCCTCTTTTATCCTCCCCCATTTGCTCTTACTATCCCCCTCTTCTCTATAGAATGAAAGTTCCTTGCGGACAGTTTAATTTAGTATGTCTATGCAGTTTAATTTAGTATGTATGCCTCATTACCTGCTTGATAACTGAATTGTTGAATCAGAAATAGTTCGTTTAAGGCACATCATTGACTGCTTAGAGCAGAGGTCAAAGTAAATAATAAATGATAAGGATCAACTTGAAAAGGCACCAGAGTTTAAACATTCTGTCAGCAATGAAAAATGGGAAATGATCAAATATATTTTGACTTTCGCTGTTTATTAAAGAAATGGGAGTGCTGTAACATCAAACAGGAGATGAATGGAACCCCCAGAATGTCTCTGCCAGCCAACCCTTTATGTCTTTGTCAAATGGAAGGGCCTTGAAACAAACCAAACAAAAAAAACAACCAACCTTCCTAGCTTTAAAGTATAAGCTAACTTGTAAACTATCAGAAAGAGAATGGAAGAATATTATGATGCAGACTGTCACATAGTGGCTAAACTACTGGACCTGGGTTCAAATCCCATGGCTAAAATTTACCAGCTCAGTCAGCATGGGCAGGTCATTCTCTGAACCTCAGGTTCTTTGGCTAAAAAACGTGCTTCAGAATACCAGTAATACTTACTTCAGAGTGACTTTGAATTCTGGTTCTTCTACCTGCCACCTGTATTCAT
The DNA here is from genome assembly GCA_023548195.1 of Bettongia penicillata ogilbyi. Classification (NCBI taxonomy): domain Eukaryota; kingdom Metazoa; phylum Chordata; class Mammalia; order Diprotodontia; family Potoroidae; genus Bettongia; species Bettongia penicillata. The sequence goes on along the minus strand of JAJHZJ010000624.1, from coordinate 1,226,804 downwards.
TGACATCTTTGGACATTGAGTTTTTCATTGTTCTATAAAAGTTTGAGGCAGATTAAATGTTACCAAAGGATATTTTACAGAAGTTGATAAAACAGTATTTCTTAATAGATGTATAAACTATTGCTTCTGCCTCCCCCCCACATATGCAAAACATTAGTGAGAAAATGGAAAAGAAGATCAATAGAATAGATTAGAGAATTGGACATAATGGATACAATAACCCAATGTTCATTAAACTGGAAAACATAAATTACTTAGTTAAGAACTCTGATCACTACTTGGAAAAATTTGAAAGCTCTCTGGCAGAAATTAGGCTTACACCTAATTTGTGGTGTCACCAAGGTCTCACACCATACTTCACAATAAATTCAAAAAGATAATTAACCTGAATATTAAAGATCATTATTACAAGATGTTAGAGGAGAAACAGATCATGTATGTTTCTTAGCTTTCTACAGGAGATGAATTCTTTCGTTTACATTTTATTTTTTTCAGTTAACAAGTATTGATTTTCTTTTCCCCTTTTTGAGAAAAAGAAAAACAAAACCTTTAAATATTTGTAAAGTCAAAACAAATACCCTTTTGGCTGTATCTAAAATGTGTGTGTATCTTACTCTACATATTGAATTCATTGCTTCTCTTGTCAGGTGGTAGATAATATTTGTCATGGGTCCTCTGTCATCATAGTTGGTCATTGTGTTAACTGATCAAAGGTTTAAGACCTCTATTGTGGTTTGCCTTAACAATGAATGTTGTTATTGCATAAATTATTTTTAGGATCTGGTCACTATCCTCTGCATCATTTCACACAAATTTTCCTAGGTTTCTCTGAAACTGCCTCCTTTATTTCCTACAGCATATTCATATATCATAATTTGTTCAAAACTTTTTGGGTAAAGTTCCAAATTTATAGCCCCAGCAGTTGCACCCGTGTGCCTATTTTCCCATAGCTCTTTTAGCATTTCTTGTTTCCCCTCCCCCCCTTTTTTGGTCAACTTTTCCAGTCTAATAGGTCTGAGGTAAAACCTCAGAGTTGTTTTAATTTTCATTCCACTAATTATTAATGATTTGAAGTGTTTTTTCATGTAGCTATTGATAGTATTTTTATTTTGTCCTTTCACCATTTATCAGTTGGGGAATGGCTCTTATTTTTATGAATTTGAATCATTTCCTTATGTATTTTGTAAAGGGCACCATTATCAGAGAAGTTTGTTGCAAAGATTTTTCTCCCCTGGTTAATGTTTCACTTCGGATTTGGTTTTGTTTTCATGAAAACTTTTAACTTTATGTACTTAGAATTTTGTGATGTACCGTATTTTAGTCATAAACTCTTGCCTATTTCTTCCTTACTCATCTAGTTTATTCACAATGTGGACTTTTGTAGTTGTCATGTATCCAATTACAGCTTGGTGTATGTTGTGAAGTGTTGGTTTAAACCTAATTTTTTCCTTATTACTTTACAGTTTTCTCAGCAATTTTTGTCAGATAGTGAACCCTTAAGTTTATTTGCTTCTTTATGTTACAAACCTGTTCCATTCATTGACCTCTGTTTCTTAACCAGTGCAAAATCAAATAATTACTGTTTTGGAACCTATTTTGAGATCCATTACTACTAGGACCTTTCCTTTCCACCTTTTTTCATTATTTCCTTTGAGATTCTTGACTTTTTGTTCCTCTAGATGAATTTTTCATTTTTTCCTAATAAAATAATCCTTTTGTGGTGTGATTGGTATGTGTTCAATGTGTAAGAAAATTAATTATTAATTATTTGGATTTTTATTTGAGTAGTGTTTCGTAGTTGTATTAAAATAACTCCTGGGTGTATCTTAGTAAGTAAATTAGGAGATAAAGTCTTAACCAAACAAGGAATAGCGAGCAATTACAGAAGATAGATAATTGTGATTACATGAAGTTCAAGAGCTTCTGAGTAAACAAAATTCATATATGACAAAAAAGAGTTGACTAGGAATAAAAGCTTTGTATTTGAGATTTCTTATGTAAGGGATTAAAACTCAGCATGTGTAGAAAACTGACAAACATGTTAGATCCAAAGTAGAGAAATAAATGGTCAAAGAATAGGAATAAATGATTCTCAAAAGAATTATAAACTATATTAGCAACCTTATTAAGGATATTCTAAATCACTTATAATTAGGGAAATACAAATCAACTCTGAGGTGCCACCTTATGCCCATCAGATTAGCAAAGCTGACAAAAAAGAAAAATTATAAATTCTAGAGGGGCTTTGGGAAAACAGCTACATTTAATGCATTGTTGACAAAGCTCTTAATTAATACAGTCACTATGGCAAATAATTTGGAATTATGTAAAGTGGTTAAATATCTTTTCCCTTTGATGCAGAGATACTACTATTAGATAAATACCCTAATGAGGTCATTGATAAAAAAAGCTCCATATAGACCTAAGTATTTATAGCAGCAATTTTTATGGCAGCAAATAATTGTAAACAGAGTAGATGTCCATCCATTGGGGAATGACTAAACCATGAATAATGGTAAGTTATTATACTCTAAGAAACTACAATCATAGAAGAAACACGGAAAACCATATCAATTGATGCACAGTAAAATAAGCACAGCCATATAGATATTTATATATAGATATGTAAACCATCGTTTCTGCCTCCCCCCCCCCCCAACACACACATGCAAGACATTTTTCAGTAGATGGAAGATGTGGTTGCAAATTTGTTGTTTATTTTTTTAACTTAATAAAGAATAAAATAGCCATGTTTTAGCACACATATGATTGACCCCAACCAGTTTTAAAGAACCTTTAGAAGAAGCAAGGAATTTAGACTTGGAAGGGACCTTAAAACCAAATCTTCCATTATATGCATTTTACCATTGATGAAATGAATAGTCCAAAGTCACACAGTGACAGAACCAGGATTTGAACCCAAGCCTTCTGACACCAGATCCACACTGAAGTACTAAATTACTGGTGTTACTAAAATGATAAAATTGCATATTTTAAATAATTGTTTCTTTTATGATTCCACAGAAATATACTCCTGAGAGGCATCCTTAAAGAATGCTAGACACTTTTAAAGTCAGAGGAAAGCTGGGTCAAATCCTGTCTCTGGTTCTTAATACTTTTATGACCTCCTCAGGCCCCAGTTTATTCATCTTAAAAATGGTAATATCTATTACTTTATGAAATTGTGAAAAGACGCAAAAATGGTTTGTTTTATTGCTGCTACTTGAGATTTTTCAGTAATTCAGGTTGGCTTTCTTTTACCTTTACTCCAGATTAGTATGTTTTTATTATGTATGGGCTACTAAGACTATATACAGTCTTCTGTTACGCTTTTTGAAATTAATGCAAAACCCACATTCTTAAAGGTCATTGTAGTTATGTCTAATAGGCATTAGCTAGGTCATAAAGAAGTGGTCTTAACAGTTTATAAAAAAAGTCTTTAGGTGCTGATAATTTTAGGTTAAGTATGTTCCTTTCCAACAATGTCATTGACATCTTGATGCTGGTATAGGTGGAAATAGCTGATGAAATTGTCTCTGTTAAGCAGAATTTTGGGGAAGCTCGCAGATTTTTCAGCCAAGCTCGTCTACGTCCTGTGACCACTCAGGTACTTACTTGTTTAACTGCAGTTTGTTTTGTGAATATCAAGCCGACTGAACTGGGCTTAACTCTTTCGCCCTTGCCTTGCTAAACCTTTGGGTAAGCACTACTGAATTTAGTCAGTGCTTCCCTTCCCCCCAAAACCCTTTATTTTTATTGTTGCTTGACTTTTTCTGCCCCCTCCCTAATATTGTGGTGTTAAGCAAGTGTTCTGAAATAAGACCGGCAGGGTGGAGCATTCCCAAAGAAGTCAGGTGATTGTTGCATTAAAGCAGCTGCTTGAGGTTCAAGTCAGTCAGTGCCCCTCTGCCTTCTGCCACAGGATCACTTGTTATTTATCAAACTTTTACATAGCTTTCAGTACTGGCTAGGTTTAAAAAAAAAAAGGATTATGCTGAAGTCTTTTGGGTGATCCAATGGGAATTACATTGATCTGGTGTTTGGCTTTGGTTCTTATCAAGTGGATTACCTCTAAGGTAGGCCATAATTATTTTTCAGGGTTTAAAAATTAATGTCATATGAATGTGATAGAATTAATAGCTAATGGATTTGTCATACTTTATCTTAGTATTTATTCTGCAGCAGTCATTAGATTTGAAATGAGCATCAGGCAGTCTTGAAATTGTTACTTGCCCTTTTTGGTTGTTTTTAAAGCAAATTCTTAAAACTTTATGAAGGACTTTTTGAGTGACTGGGTTAATAATTATACTACATCAAATGAATCACCTTTTTGTAACTAAAGAAATTTCATTTTCTAGTGGAGGAAAAAAACCATTTAAATAACAGAGACCAAAATATATATCAGGTATAAACTGTAAACTTTGTCCTTTGTAAGGACAGATTTTATTTTGTTTGACTTAAAAGCTTGACCCTTGCTTTCCTTTTTCATCTCAAGTTCTGTATTAGACTCTCTAATAACTTGATAATTCTTATTGTGAAATTAACATTTTAAACTTGTGTATATCTTTATACATATCTAGTGAGTAGAAACTATATTGGTGATTGGTTTTCATCTAAAAAAAGCTTTTATTTTCTAGAAGGAGTATAGATGCAAATTTATTGTTTCTAATAATAATCAGATGTCCTAATAAAGGTATTTCCGCCAAAACATATACCTTATTCCTTATAATCTTTGCCTTTTCCTTAATCCATTTAAATTTTTAAAATTTATAGACTCTAGAAAATGGTTTCTTTAATAGAAGGAATGAAATATCCTGTTATTTTGCTGGCCTCGAATCTAAATACCAGGCTATTGAAAGAGATTAGTGCATTTTAACCTATTGATATCTGGAGTCTGAAACTGTTCATTTGAAGTATCTTCAGTGATTATAATATTTAAGATTTTTCTGATCATGTTCAAAATTTTCTTTCAATCTCTAATAGTTGTTATCAGATCTGATAGATTTGACTTAATTTTATAAAGCCAGCATTACTTTATATTTTGGTGGTTTTAAGCATTTTTAAAATTTTAATCTCTAAAGAACACTATGAAGTACTATGTATAAGTATAATATTTAAGAGCAAAATTAGATACTTTTCACCAAGTGTTCTTTGAGATGCCTTTTAATCTATTAATATAAAAATGGATGCATTTTAAAGAAACTTGTAGTTTTAAATTTTAAGCATTACTTTATTGATTTAGTTTAATATTATTCACTTGTCAAATTGTACATTTTTAAAACTTGCTGAGTTATTGAAGTAAAGATCAAATTAATGTTAATGGAAAGTTGTAGTCTACAAAATTTAGACCTTTTTGATCAAATATAGGAACTATTTGAGTATAGGCATTTTCATTAAGCTATTATTATTAGTCACCAAAAGAGTAATATTTCAAGTTTGAGTTAATTTTACATTTTTGGGGTGGGGTGACAAATCAATCATGGAAGGAACAGAAGAGAGACTGGACTAAGGGCTCAGGCTGAGGGCTAAGAGCCAGACAAAACATCTTAGGCCTTGGGTTCATAAACCAACTCCATTTGCACAGTTTTGTAATACTGTTTTCTTTTTTATGAGTTAAGGAGTTTTGGATTAGGTGATCTCAAAAAGTTTTTCTAACCTTAAATCCTGTGAAATCATCAGTTCATAATCATATGCATGTGTATAAATCTTCATGTATTTTGGCTTTTAAATGTTATTCTGAACATGTTTTCTGAGCTGTAGAGGAAGGTACTAACATTTTTCTTATGCTGTTACTTATTATAATTGTTAAATTCCTGAGATGTGTATTTTCTATGAATTTTTATAAATTTATTCTTCCATACTTTTAAAACAGGATTTCTTTATCTCTAATATGTCAAAATTTTAATAAGCATACAACTCCCTTCAATAAATTCTAATTTCGGTTTTCCTTTGACATATTGGTGTTCTTTGAGACTGCCAGATTCAATTTTTATTCAATCCCTTTAGAATTAAATTGTTACATTTTAAATAAAATTCATATTCAAATATCCATAAATATAAATAAATATAATGCATATTTATGACCAATATAAAAACAAATTAAAGTTGATTGTTTGCTTTATATTCTACTAGTCTCCCACTTATATGTACTCTGCAGTGTAGCTGAACTGAAGTCATTTCCTTCACACATTCTGACCTTTCCTGTCTTTCTGCATGCAGTTCCTCACTCTAGAACAGACCTGCCCCTCAACCTCACATTTCTATTTGTTGAAGATTCCCCTCTTTCAAGGGCTACCTCAGCACCTGCTCTGTGAAGCCTTCATTGTGTCCCTATCTCTGCTATAAATGATCTCTGCCGACTGCCATGACTCGTTTGTTTTTTTATACCTCTCCTATTCAGTTATCACAGCCTAACTTATACTTCGCTTTTTTCTTTTATATATGTTTTGTTCCCTCGCCTGTCAGACTTTAATCTTGAAGGCTGAATTAGTTTTGTTAACTTAAATGCAAACACCTCTATTTGACATTTAAGCTGTTTCAGGTTCTGTCTTAACTTGACATATAATATGTTCTACCTCACATACTCCTTAGTCCAGTCAAACTGGCCCTCATGCTATTACATATAACATTTCATCTCCTATCTTCATGCTTTTGTACAGGTTCTCCCTTATACCTGGAATGCCCTCCTCACTTCTGCTGTCTGGAATCTCCAGTTTTTTCCAAAGTTCTGCTTACATGTCACCTCCTGCATGAGGCCTTTCCTGATTCCTCACAATGCTCCTGCTAGTGCCTTCCCATTGCAAGTTGTAGTAGTAAATATTTGATGAGTGGTTGTTGAATAAATTAATTTTATAAAAGGATCCACTTTGATGTTATTTCAAAGTTATTCTGTTTACCTAAAATTTTTTAGGAACATTAATTGAAAAAAAGTGGAGTATATATTTTTATGTATATTGTGTATTAAGATCAATTTTATACACATACATGTGAAAACTTTGAAAATAGTCCCAGTATTTTTAAAAATTTTATTCAATTTTAATAATCCAGTTAAAATCACATACTTGAGAATATTGGGCAAAATAATTTTTATTATATTTTCTTCCGATAAGAAACCGTTATTGATAGAAGGTTGATTCGTCCTGACTCCAGAAAGTTTGGGTGGTAAAAGTGTTGGTGTGATAACATTACAAAGCAGTCAAAGGGAGTTGATTTGGGAACCTGCAGCATAGCTTGTTTTTTCTGTAGCTGTCAGTAGTTTCTGATGAGCTCAGCCTCACCCATGTTTTGACCTATACTAGCTTGCTTTACAAGCTGTTCCTAGGATGGCTAAATTAGAAAGTCATGAGTGGAAGCCTCTTAGTTATTTCCATTCACTGATGAGGTGGAAATATGGATAAGAGCTGAATGTTTTATAATTGGTAATTGACATGGAGTTTTGATTATAATTTTACTTCACAATTCCACCCCCCCCAAATGCACTTCTATTTCTATATTAACTTTTTAAACAAAGATTATTAGTAGCTCTAACAACCCTTTGTAGCCAAATATTTGCTACACAGTCTATACTATAACTTGATTATAAGATAGATACTTGTGACTAGCAGAGTTACAAATTGTCTGGAGAGCTTTTTCAAAATTAGTACTTTTAGGATATCATGTGTCTGTTAATGCAAATAGCTATAGCTGGTAGCATTTGAGATCATGCAACTAAAACATTGAAATAGTTTTGAAACTTAGTTGTTTTGTGAGTTTTTTCCCTTCATTGTTTTCATAAATTTTTATTTCATTTAGGAAATAACATCTTTTAAATTCGATTTTGTTATACTGATAGTTTTATCAGATAAATTATATCTTTATATGTTTACAGATTAGATAATTCTGTGTTTTATGATTTAATGATTTGTATTGGGATAGTAGAACTTTATACATTACACAGCTGAAAATGAGTTTTTAATAAGAACTGGAGATTTTGGCTTTTAACTTGAGGTTCATATTAAAGTATATTTAACTATAATCCTGCCCTTTATTTTAGCTATGAAATGTTACCATTAATTTTTAATATATAAGAACTGGCTCTTGTCCATCAATCAGCAAGATTTGATGTTGAGCTCAAATTAGAATGTTGTTAGATTGTTAGCACATTAAAATGATATTTCAACACAGCCAAAAGAAAAAAAAGTTATTATGCTTTATATTCTCATCCCAAAAGCTAGATGTTTTACTCAGATTTCCTAGTAATTTGTTGGACATTAGAGGCTTAATGGAAATTGATTTATAGCATATGTCATTTCATTATTTCATGGTTTCCTTATTCTGATTTGGCTGATAGAAACAGTATTTTCACATGTGCTATCATGCACCATAGGGTTTTTCTTATAACTCTATCTTTTTTTCCTGTTTTTGTGGGGTTTTTAAATAGTATTTTATTTTTTCCAATTCTATATAGTTTTCAATACTCCCTTTTGTAATATTTTGAGTTCCAAATTTTTCTCCCTTCCTCCCTTCCCTTCCCAAGATGGCACACAATCTGATACAGGTTGTAGATCTACAATCATGGAAACCTATTTTCACATTAAGCATGTTGTGAAAGAAGAAACAATAAAAAGGAAAAAGCCACAACCCCTCCCCCGCAAGTGAAAATAATATGTTTTAATCTGTATTCAGACTCCATAGTTTTTTCTGTGGATGTGGATAGCATTTTCTGTCGTCAGTGTTTTGGAATCGTCTTGGGTCATTGTATTGCTGAGGAGAGCTAAGTCAATCATAGCTGATCATCTCACAGTGTTATACTGTTACTGTGTACAATGTTCTCCTAGTTCTGCTCACTTGACTCAACATCAAATCATGTTTCTCCAAGCTTTTCTGAAATCCATGTGCGCATCATTTCTTATAGAACAATAGTATTCCATTACATTCATCTACCACAACTTATTCAGCCATTCCCCAGTTGATGGATGTCCCCACAATTTCCAATTCTTTGCCACCACAAAAAGAGCTGCTATAAATATTTTTGTACAAGTTAATCCTTTTCCCTTTTTTAAAGATCTCTTTGGGATACAGACCTACTAGTAGTATTGCTGGATCAAGTTGGATTGCCCTTTGGGTATAGTTCCAAACTGCTCTCTATAATGGCTGAATCAGTTCACAACTCCACCATCACGGCATTAGTGTTCCAGTTTTCCCGCATCTTCAGCATTTGTTATTTTCCTTATCTGTCATATTAGCCAATCTGATAGTTGTGAGGTGGCACCTCATAGTTATTTTAATTTACATTTTCTCTAATCAATAGTGATTTAGAGCATTTTTTCATATGACCTATAACAGTATTTTTAAATTGATTTGTATGACCTAATCATTTTCGATAGGTTAAACAGAGAATGGAAATGGGGGTGGGGGTGGAGAAACCACTGTCAATCAGTGCTTTTTTAGTACCAATTGATGACAGGTTTTTTGTTTGAGAATAAATTTTAACCCAAATTTACCAGAAACTTATCTGTAGGGTTGTTTGGGGATCTTTAGTAGACCTAAATTAGTAAGGAAATGGACAATTTTTAACCAGTATGGCTAGATTGATATGAATTTTTGGTTTTATTTTTTAGCTTAATTTGGCAAATTCTTTTGCGTAGAAACCTAAAAGGAATAGAATATTTTGGCTTTCAAAGTGAATAGATTAGTTATGGAAATTTCAGAAAGTAAGCACATATATGGTAGACAAGACATTTTATCTCACGTTTTTTAGACTTTCAAAATGTGTCATAAAAAGTATAGTAAATGAGAATAGTAATTTTATTAAGTTCATTATGAAGAATAGAGCACAAACTTCAATTTGATCATTGGTTTTCAAAATCAAACCAGGAAGAATACCTAGTCCATAGAAAAAATGACTGGTTTTGGCTCACTATACTGTATCTTATTTGGCAGCATGTGAACCTCTATTTTGAAGTGGAATTTTAGTAATTTATAAGCACCAAAAGGTGGTCTGCTTAGATGTACATAAGCTTAAAAAGAATTGTTACATAATTTTAGCGTATAATTTTATTTGCATAGAATAAAGAATTGTATATATATATATACACACATATATAATTTATAGAAAATAGTTGTGGAAATTGGGAGAGTATCTCAGAAGTTATATAGTCTAACATCTTAATTTTTTTGTAGATATGGACACTAAAACATAGTTTGTGACTTAAACTGATGATCACAGCTCACCTAGTTTCAGAGCCAGGAAGAAGACAAATCTCTGTTCTTGCGTAAACCATTACTATTTTTACACCACCATGAATTTTTCTTCAGATTATTTTAATTCAAAGTTTAGAATTAAGGTTTTGCAATTAATGTGATGTAAAATTCTAAAATGTGGTATCAAAACAATATTTTCTGAGCATTTAGAAAGGGAAATGGTGATCCCTTAGAAGCATCAGGGGATTCATTAAGAGTCAGTCATTCCAAGCTTAGCGTATTTCCATTGAAAAGATTAGACAGGTAGGTTAGGTTTCAGTGCGGGAAACCTGAATTTCGTCAAGCCATTGAAAAAGTCTAATGATATCCTTGTGAGCAGGAAGAAGATGTGAACTAGACAGTAATGTGCAGTTAGGTGGATTTCAAACTAGTTTTCTACAGTGGGAAGAGCATTAACTTTGTAGACAGGGAACATTGGTTCAGATACCAGTTCTGCTGTTTACTAACTTTGTGACTTTAGACACATCACTAACCTCTAGAATCTTGGTTTCCTCACCTATAAAATGTGGAGGTTGGTATAGGTGGTCTTTGAGTTCCTTTTAGGTTTTAAATTTGTCAAACTAGGACATAGATCACAAGAGAGCAACTTGGCTGTGATCGTATAACTATTAAGTGTCAAAGATAGAATTTGAACCAAGATCTTCTTGACTTTAAATCCATTGTTCTTTTCCCTTTTTGCTAACTTGCTTTTCACCAAGCCCTACTCCAGTCCTCATTGTGTGGAAGGTGATCCTGCGTTCTCAGAGGCTGTACTCAAGAGTCTAACACGTTCTGCCATGTTGGAAAGTCTCCAAAACATACTGTCTGCTTTCTGAGGACAGCCAACTAAATGTGGTGATGAATTACTTGACTTGTAACAACCCATGCAGCAAAGAATTTGAAGTGGCCCTGAGGCCTGTGAGGCGTTTTCCCCAACCCTAGTGACTGTGGCAGAAAGGGCATAAAGAGTCACACGTTGTATAGAGCGTAGATGAATATTAACTTAATTGTTGGCATTATCAATAAGAGAGAACTTTCCAGTGACTAAATAGAAGTAATAATACCAGAGAAACTAAATCATGTCAATCTCTGCATCCTGGTCATAAATGAAAGCAGAGTACTCATGATTGACATTTACTAGAAGAGCACTATGAGTGTAATTGCAGCTTGTAGTCCCAACATTTGTGCGGAAGATGAGGAAGTAGAGAATTCAGTGAGGAACTCAATTTTACTTTTATATTTATGCTGATTACAAATGCGATTCAGATTAATGTGTAAACCTAATATTGAGGGTTTAGACGCACTGTATATATTTGAATACTTTAGCTTCAGTACAAAAATGGACATGGGGAGGAGCATGATAAATAGTGCTGTCAATATGGTTAACTGATTCATGAAAGAGGAGAGAATACCAAATACTTGGGTGGGGGGGAGCAGATTTTATTGTGCTCTCCAGAAGTAACCAAGAGAATGTTAGTGACTATTACCTCGCGTGTTTCCTCTCCCTGGACTTCAAAGTTTTAGTGAGAATAATATGCACACAAATTGAAGACATCCTCTGTGAAGGTACAAGAAAGGAACAGGTAGCATTGAATAAGCAATATTGACAGCAAATCTTATCACCACAGTTGTAGAGAATGAGGTCCTACTGCACTTACTTTGTTTAAAAGTATAATTGTTTAAAAATACTTGATTCAGTAAAGGGGGAAAAAACCATCTTATAATAGCTAGCACTTCTGTAGCTATTTAATGTTTGCAAAGTATTTTGTGTTATTAATGTCATTTGATCCTCGTAACAATCCTATGAGGTAGGTGCTGTTATTATTCTTATTTTATAGTTGAGGAAACTGAAACAGGTTAAATTACTTTACCAAGGTCACATAATCTTTAACTTAACGAAGGTCTAATTTGAATTCAGGTCTTCATGACTCCAAGTCTATTGCTGTATTCACTGCATTGCTTATCCTCCAACAAGTTATCTTCCATGCATTTGCTTTTTTAAAAAAACATACAAAATTTCCTTTAACGTGTAAATGTGTATATAACTGTATTAACTTCTCTGATTAATATCAGTCAATTCATAATACGGGGAGATAAATGCTTGCCAAAAGTATTTCCCACCCTTATGATATCCTATGCAAATGGAAGAATTCCCTAGATAACGAGGTCCTCCAAATGATGTTTACAGATGTCAGTCATTATTCCCCAAGAAGTTATTAAGTGTATGTATATGTTTTAGGCGCTGTGGTAAGGGGGGAATGGAGGGTTACAAAGAAAAAACAAACTATCTTTGCCCTCAAGAAGGTCACATTCAAATAATGGAGACACGTTAATAGATTGGAACTTAGAAGACATAGACAGCAGCTGGTTTGTAATCTCAGAGGTAAAGGGGGACAGGAACAGGTCTGTTGCAAAATATAGGATTTGAGCTGAATCTTGAAGGGAAATAGGGAAATGAAGAGGCAAGGGGCTAGAGGGAAAGTAGTGAAGGCATGGGGGACAGCCAATGCAAAGGTGCAAAGTGAGGAGATAAAGTATGGTGTGCAAAGAATTAGTAAGCAGACCATGTATTTGTATCATAGAGTGCAAAGGAGAGTCAGTTGTAGAAAAATTGGAAAAGAAAGAAGGGGTAAGTTTATGATGAGTTTTAAATGTCACAGAATTTTGTAATTGACACCGAAAATAATGGGGAGCCATAGGGTTTATTGTGCTGATTGGATCATGTTCTAGAAGTTTGCAGAGCCTTCTATATGAGATCTATAATTTTCCAAAGAAGTTCAGTTGAACTATCCACACTGAAGAAAAAAATGGACAAAGAATGCCTCTGTGCAATCACTGCAAGTAATAAGCAACTACTTGTCAGACATTGTACTTTCTAATATTGAGAGCAAGGAGTAAGTTACTGGATAGCCCATGTACTCCATTCTTTGAAGAAGGGTCATGCGGTTTGACCCCCTGTGGAGAATTTACAAGGGCCATAGGCAAGTATTGTGTAAAATAAGAGGATAGATGAAATATGTTTTGCATCACTTGAACACATACCAGCACTGTTATCACAGAGCCATTGAAGTATGATGAAAAAGTTTTGCTGGGTAAATAAATCATAATGAAATCCATGTAAATGATTAAAAGTCAGTTTTCTTTAGAAGAAAAAAACAAGTTTTCAGAAAGTTAAGTATACCATTTTTAAATGTTTGTTGGAGAGGGAGGAGCAAAGCATAAGGAAAGGGTACTGTGTGACGGAGAGACAGCAGAGCTGGTGGGCCCTCACACCTCGGGAACATATTAGTGTGAGATGACCATGCAGTGCTCATTCACTGACCTTAACTGAGGGTCAGCTTCTTGATTGGCAAAATGTGAATGGTTACTTGCACTGCATGTTTCCCAAGGTTATTGTAAAGAAAACACTTTTTAAACTTGAAAGCATAATTTGAAATGTTTTCCGTTACATTCAGTGCACTTTTTTCTATATGGCTTAAGCAGATTTCACGAAAGACTTGGTGACTGTCTTCCTAATATGGATTAAGTAATAAAATTATACTTTTTTTAATGGATGTTTCAGAACTTCTAATGAATTAGACTGTTGTCTCAGTTATTTTTTTGGTAAGGTTTTACTATAAGTTCAAGAAGAATTTAAAAGAAATACATTGTTCCATTACTAAAAATAACCCAACAAACTTAACATGTTGCTTACAGAGTCAGTCTTTGTGTGCACATTAAGTTCCTTTTTAACCTGACCAAAAGCCTAACTTTCACATCCTCTTTCAATGTAGTCTGTTAGCTGTCCCCAAACATGTCTTATATGTTTCTTTCTTTTCTCTCATACCTAAGCTGCTCTGTTAAATGTTGCTCATCCTTCCACCCTCATTTTATTCATAACTAAGTTTTTATAGCACTTTAAAGTTTATAAAGCACCTTCCTCATAACAGCCCTATGAAGTAAATGGTGCAAGAATTACTATCATAGATGAAGAAATTAAGATTTAGACATGCTCAGGGTTAAATTATAAGTAGAAGAATTTATATTCCAGTTTAGCCAGGTCATCTTATGTGGCAAGCTTCATGCTATTTCTCTAAATCCTACTTCTCAGTAGGGACTTTTCCTGACAACCTTTGCCATACTTTGTTACTCATTCCACACTTGATTTAACCATATATTACTTTGTATTAACTTTTTTTACTTTTCATGTGGTTGTCTAGATTATAAACTTTTTTTCAGTCAGTTTTTTTAATACTAATGGCTTTTACCTCACTTTGTAACATGTCCAATTTTTCTCCCTATCACTCCCCTCCCCTCGCTTTCTAATACCTTGTATTCTGATTACTCCTTCCCTCAGTGTACCTTCCCTTCTATCACACCCCACCCTTGCCTTATCCCCATCTTCTGTCTTGTAGGGTGAGATAAATTTCTATACCCCATTCCCTGTGTTTCTTATTTCCTGGTTATATGCAGTAAAAATTCTCAACATTTGTTACGAATACTTTGAATTCCAACTTCTCTCCCTCTCTCCCTCCCCGTCCCCTTAAAGGCAAGCAATTCAGTACAAACTAAATATGTATAGTTTTGCAAAAGACTTCCATAATAATCATGTTGTGTAATACTATGTTGCCCTCTATCCTATTCTATCCCACCCTTATTTTTTTTTATTTTTTTATTCCCTTATTTGACCTTGCCCCTTCCCAAAAGTGTTTCTTTCTAGTTACTCCCTTCTCCCATTTGCCCTCCCTTCTATCATTCTCTCACCCCAGTTGTTGCCTCGTCCTCTACTTTCATGTAGCATAAGATAGATTTTCATATCAAATTTAGTGAGCATGTTATTTTCTCCTTCAGCCATATGTGGAGAGAGTAGCTTCACTTTTCCCCTCTCCCTTTCTCCCTTTTCTCCTCCATTGAACAAGATTTTTCTTCTCTCTTTTATGAGTTATAGCTTGCCCCATTTCATTTCTCCCTTTCTCTTCCCCATATTTTCCTCCCTCACCCCTTACTATTTTATTTTATTTTTTGTGTGGATATCATCTCTTCTGATTCAACACAGCCTGTATTTTCTGTGTGTGTGTGTGTGTGTGTGTGTGTGTGTGTGTACAATCCCTCCACCTACCCAAATACTGAGAAAAGATTCAATAGTTATAAATATTTTTTTTCCATGTAGGAATGTAAACAGTTCAGCTTTAGAAAGTCTTTTATGATTTCTCTTTCCTGTTTATCTTTTCATACTTCTCTTTATTCTTGTGTTGGAAAGTCAAATTTTCTATACAGTTCTGGTCTTTTCCTCAATATGAATGCTTGAAAGTCCTCTATATTATTGAATGACCATTTATTCCCTTGAAGTGTTATACTCACTTTTGCTGGGTAGGTGATTGTTGGTTTTAATCCCAGTTCCTTTGACTTCTGGAATATCCTGTTCTAAGCAGTTTGATCCCTTAATGTTGAAGCTGCCAGATCCTGTGTTATCCTGATTGTATTTCCATAGTGCTTGAATTGTTTCTTTCTAGCTGCTTGCAGTATTTTCTCCTTGATCTGGGAACACTGAGATTTGGTCACAATATTCCTAGGAGTTTCTCTCCTCTGGTCGTTTTCAGGAGGTGATTGGTAAATTCTTTCAATATTATTTTGCCCTCTGATTCTGGAACATCAGGACAGTTTTCCTTGATAATTTCATGGAAGATAATGTCTAGGCTCTTTTTTTGATCATGGCTTTCAGGTAGTCCCATAATTTTTAAATTGTTTCTCCTGGATCTGTTTTCCAGGTCAGTTGTTTTTCCAATAAGATAGTTCACATTATCTTCCATTTTTTCATTCTTTTGGTTTTGTTTTGTGATTTCTTGGTTTCTTATAAAGTCATTAACCTCCATCTGTTCCATTCTAATTTTTAAAGAACTATTTTCTTCAGTGAGTTTTGAACCTCCATTTCCATTTGACTAATTCTGCTTTTTACAGCCTCCTTCTCCTCATTGGCTTTTTGGACCTCTTTTTCCAATTGAGTTAGCCTCTTTTTAAAGGTGTTATTTTCCTCAGCATTTTTCTGGTTCTCCTTTAGTAAACTGCTAACTTGCTTTTCAGGCTCTTTTATTGCCTGAGCCCAATTTAAGTTCCCTTTGGAGGCCTTGGAGGCAGGGGCCTTGACTTCCTCTGAACAAGAATGCCTTGTTCTTCCTCATCTGAAAGGATGGGAGGAGACACCTGTTCACCAAGAAAGTAACCTTCTATGGTCTTATTTTTTTTTCCCTTTTTTGAGCATTTTCCCAGCCAGTTACTTGACTTCTGAGTTTCTTCTCTACAACCACCTCACCTCCATTTCCACCAAGCCAGCACTGGGGGCTGAGATTCAGATGAGCTGCTCCAATCCCCCAGGGCTTTAAGCTGGGGCAGTGTTGCCATTCAGTGTGAGATTAAGATCAGCTGCTCAGGTAGGGGGCAGGGCCACCACACAGGGTTCAGTTCCCTCAGGGGCTTTACAATGAGGCCTTCAGCAATGGATGTGGGCTGCTGTCTGCTTTGGGAGCCCCTGTCCACTGCTGCCTCCACTGGTGCCCCCTAAGGAGATCAGAGTTATGGGGACACCGCTTCCTTCTCAGCCAGCTGAAAAAACCCTCCCACTGCCCTTTAGTGCCTGTGGGTTGAGGTATCTGCGCTGCCGCTGGAGATTCTGTCCCTGAATGGTCCTGCTCCACATCTGATGCGACAGACCTTTCCCCTTGGTTTTTCAGATCACTCTGGGCTAGAAATTTCCTCCACTCCATTGTTCTGTGGCTTCTGCTGCTCTAGAATTTATTGAGAGTCCTTCTTTACAGATATTTTATGGGCTGTGGGGGAAGAGCTAGTGCATGTGTGTCTTTCTGCTCCACCCCTCTAGATTAAAAATAAGGCTTATGCATTTTTGTATCTCCCCTTTGTTCAATATAGTACTGTTAAAATTTTATGCTGTTGATGATCTGTTTACTATATATGTTTTGTTCCCCTTGCAAGATCATAAACTTGAAGGTAGAGGGATTTTATTGTTTCTTCCCAGTCTCTCCTTTCCTTCTTCTTCCTTATCTTCCTTCCTTTCTCTTTCTTCTATTTTCTCTATAACATGTATAATGCCTTATACATAGTATGAACTTAATAATTCTTTTTTGAATTGAAGATACGAAAAGAAACTACCTTGAAGTTTCTCCAAATAAATAATTCGGATTTCTTTCCCTATCAACAGAAACATACTGGCCTGAATCCACTATATTCTTATCAGTTTCCTAAACAATATCAGTGTATCCCTTTGTTTCATTACACATGCTCAATTCAGGTGTGTATATTAACATGTATTAAGAATGGGGTTTTTTAAATTGTTTTTCAGAGACGTGGAGCAATTTCCTATGACAGTTCTGATCAAACTGCATTGTACATTCGTATGCTAGGTAAGTATATTTCCTTTTAAGGTGTGATTTGAGGTTGTGTTTAAGAAAAATATATTAGATGGCACAGTAGATAATGTACTGGACTTGAAGTCAGGAAGACCTGAATTCAAATCCTGCCTCTACCACTTATCAGCTATATAACCTTGAATAAGTCATTTAGCTTCTATCAGTCATAGTTTTCTAATCTGAAAAATGAACATAATAATAGTATTCACATGGCTGTCATGAGAATCAAATGAGGTAATATACAAAGCACTTTGCAAACCTTAAAGTGCTATAGAAATACTTATTATTGTTATTATAACTAGGAATAGAATTTCAAAGCTGCTAAAATGCAGATAGGCCACTCTTTGGGTTCTTTATATATCAATTCTGTTTTATTTATATAGAAGGAAAAGAAAGATTTGTCTTCTATGTCTGTTCTTCAAGATGTTTGAAACATTTTTAATAGATGCACATGGAAAAAATGGCACATCAATTACTGTGTACATTTTATGCATGAACTCTAATAGTAGTCTCTACTTGGTTTTCTGTTGGTCACACAGAAATTATACTTACTTGCATGTGAATGAATGGGATCTAGAATAGCATTTAAAAAAAACAGTGATCTACTGCATGAAACTATATTTTAATAAAAGAATTAATATTCATCAAATTGTATTATATGGTGATTACATAAATTATGTAATTGAGATTTGAGTCTCAATTGGAAACTCAGTAAAATAAAGAATTGGAGATTATTTTGTTATTAAAATTATTTGAACCTAGAAAGAATCTTTGTCTAACATATAGACATAATACATTTTAAGTAAAATTTATCTGAGTATGAATTTTGGGGGTTGACTATTTTATTACTTTATTACAGTATTACTTGTACTGTACTTATACAGTTACTTATACTTTCTCTTATGGATATTTTAACATTGATTGTAAGAGGATGTGAAAATGACCCTACTGTGATTATGGTGAATATAGGCCATTTCTTCTAAATTGGGAGTAAACAATAGTCAAAAGGGAAGAAATAGAGATGCAAATAAGGAATGCTGTTTTGTGCATCTCATATATAATAACTTAATGTTTTAATTTCTTTTTTACAAAAATGCTTCTAAAATGTGCACATTGGTATTATTAACTATTTAAAATAATTGAATCTTAACACTTGGAAGGAAATTTTAGTGACTTGTATTCATTATGTATGGATATTCCAAGATGGTCCAAACTGGGAGAAAAGAAAGCATAGGTTTTTTTTGCAAGGTTTTGCAAGAGGAATTTTCTCAAATCATAACACTCAATTTTTATTTGGCCAGATAGTCACTGTGTAGGTATTATTAGGTACAAATTCTAAAAGAAGGAGAATAACCTTTAAATGAATGATTAAAGTTTTTTGTTCAGTTCTTTTTAGTTGTGCCTGACTCTTCATGACCCCATTGGGGTTTCTTGTCAGACTGAAATGGTTTGCCATTTCCTTCTCCAGCTCATTTTGCAGGTGAGGAGACTGAGGCTAACAAGGTTAAGTGACTTTCCTAAGGTCACACAGCTAGCAAATGTTTGAGGCCAGATTTGAACTCTGGAAGATGAGTCTTCCTGACTTCAGGTCTGGCACTCTGTCCACTGCTTTGTGAATCTTACAAGTTCACAATAAGAAGTACAAAAAATAATGTTGATTATGGAACAGCATTTTCTTTTTTCCGAGCTCTTCCGGACAATTGAAATTTCCTTTTTTTTATATGGGAGATACTTTTTGGAAGCTGAATTTTGCTTATTGGCAGACATTTGCTTAAGTGAGAAGATAAGGCATTTTGTTGAAATATATAGGATGAAAGAGTAAATGAAAGATTTTTAAAAATTAAGAGGCCAGTGTGAAATGTTTTGACTAGGATTGGAGTAATGACAGTATTTCTACCACTTTGTGCATTGTAGGATCAGGGGGAGGGGAAAGGAGAAACAAAAGAAATAGCTGTTGTCTTTGCCCTTGAACTTGTATTTGGGAACAGGAGACAAATATGAAACTGTTGGAAAACATGGTGATGTATAAATTGTATTTAGATGTCCTGGAGTGAGTGATTAGTAAACCTAGTGATCAGTCTAGACCAGGACTATACAACCTGTGGCACACCAAAGGATTTCAGACAGCCTGTGAAAAAGAGAGAGGGAAACATTCTCTACATTTTTCACAGCCTCCTGAAATCCTCCGGCATGCTCATGGGCCACACTGTGCAGGCCTGGTTAGGACTGTAGAGTCAGATTGTAAAGACTGTTGGGAGAAGTCTTAGGAGCACTTTACAGTCTACTCAGATGAAGAAATTGAAGCTCAACAAAAAAGAGTGATTGGCTTAACCTCCCACAGCTGATCTATCAGGCAGGACTATGACTTGGATTTTCTAACCCATGGTCCTGTACCAGACTGTGCAGCTGTGCTCCTCCACCTTAACTGGGAGGAACACATTTACAGATGCACAGAGCTTAGAATAACAGAACTCTTTCCATACAAATTTAAATGGGAAGAATGTTCTTAAACTTGTTTCCATATTTGTTCTAAAGAGAATTTCAAATTAAATACCATAACAGATGAAAATTTTACTTTGTCCTTAAGAAAATAGGGAAATACAAACGTATGGTCGTTCAGGTTAACATCTGCTCTTATGGACATATTTTCTACCATTCTTTCTGGATCAACATTGTGCCAAAGTGCAGAGTAAAAGGTGTGTTATAAAATTTTGGTTTATATACTAATTTTGTTTGAAAGAAAAGCTTTCTCTTCTATAATATAGCTCTTGTAGCTCAGTTTTGTATGATGTAGGTGTTAGAAGCCCCCAAATGTCAGAGCATCTTCTTGTGAACAAGCAAGGAAGATCAGTCAGTATATATCCTTAAGCATCTACTATAAGCCAGGGGCCGTGCTGTGTGCTGAAGACAGAAAAAGAGGCAGCTCGCAATTTGTTGTTGTTGTTTGGCAAAACTGTGTTGATGCTAGGAATCAAATCGTTAAGAATAGTCTATCTTTTTTTAAAAAATGGAAGTCAGCACCTTGTATGAAAGGTCATTACTGAATCACTGAAGTGATAAAGGCTTTATTTTTGGAATGTAGCTTTTTTCTTAGGTTTTATCTAAGTTGTTTCACTTCCTCTCAATCAAAACAAAGCAATTACTATCTTTAAATGCAATAGGACAGAGAGCAAAATACATATATATTTGAATTGATCCCATGTTGATTTTATATTCAGTCAGTCAACATGTATTGATTAAGCACTCATTATGTGCCAGACACTGACTGAGGATACAAAGAAAGGAAAAATCACAATCCCTGCCCTCAAAGAGTCCACAGTGCTAATGAGTGAGACAGCATTCGCGTGAGTGCACATGTGCACACACATGTCACAGAATGATATATCTATATCTCAGTATCTCAGAGGCAAGGCACTACCATGGGAGAAGGGAGTGAGGGGATAACACCAGGAAAGGCATCTTGTAGAATGCCAGGTTTTAATTGCATTTTGAAGGAGGGCAGGCAAGGGAGGCCAGGAGGCACAGAGGTAAAGGAGGAAATCATTAGAAATATTGAAGACAGCCAGTGAAAAGGCACTGAGATGTGGGATGAAACATAGTTTATGAGAAACATCAAGTAGGCCAGTGTAGTTGGACCCATGGAATACTTGATGAGGAGTAAAGTGTTTAAAGACCAAAACGGCAAGAAAGGGACAGGCAGTGAAGGGCTTTGAATGCCAAACAGAACATTTATATTTGAAGTTATTGTGGATAATAGGTAGCAACTGGAGTATGTCAAGTGACACAGGCAGACATGCACTTTAGGAAAATCACTTTGGCAGCTGAGTAGAGGAAAGATTAAGTGAGAAAGAGATTTGAGACAGGCCAACCAATAAAAAGGCTATTATGGTATCTCAGTCATGAGGTGATGAAGGCCTCTACCATAGTTTTGATGTGTGAGTGGAAACAAATGGACATATATGAGAAAAGTTATGAAGGTAGAAATGACAACAGTTTGGATATGTGGGATGAATATAAGTTAAGTACTATGTTGAAGATGATACTTAGGTTATAATCTAGGGTACTAGGAGACTTGAAGAATGGTGGTACCCTTGAAAGTAATTTGGATATTTGGAAAGGGGCATGGTTTGGGGATAATGATAGTGAGTTTTCCTTTAGACATGTTGAGTCTGAAATACAAATGGAGCATCTAATTCAATGTGTTTAAAAGACAGTTGGTGGTGCTGGACTGGAGCTCAGGAGAGAAACTAGGACTGGATATATTGAACTGCAAATCACCTGCATAGAGCTGATAACTGAACCCATGAGATCAATAGGTCAGATACTATAAAGGGAGAATACAAAAAGGGCGCAGGACAAACCCTGGGGTCACCTATTTTTAGTGGGTGTGACATGGAGGCTAATTTCTATCAAGGGAGACTGAGAATTAATGGTCCAACAGATAATGGGAAAGCAAAGAGAGATCAGTGTCATGAAAACCTGGAGAAGAGAAAATATCCAAAAGGAGATGATCATTAGTGATAGCTGTTACAGAAAAGCAAAAAAGGGTGAGGACTGAGAAAACAGCACTATTAGATTGTGTAATTAGAGATTGTAGGTACCTTTGGACAAAGCAGTTGTCATTGAGTGATGAGATCAAAAGCCAAATTGTAGAGAATTTAGAATCTAGAGAGTGAGAAAAAGGGAAGTGGAGGCAACTACTATAAATAGCTTTGAAGAGGGGAGAGGTTAAGGATCTAACGGGTGATATGATCATGCTAGGGTTTTTGAAGGATGGGGAAGACATGGGTATGTTTGTAGACATCAAGGAAGAAGCTTAGAACCTTACCTCAAGGACTTTAAATTGTAATGAATGAAAAGAACACAGGCTGGAAGCCAAACCAGACTGATAATAGTTCTCCACATGCAACAGGCCAGCTTCCATCTCTCCTCCTCCATCTCTGGTCTACAAAATCCTTATCCTCTCACAGCTTCATTTTAAGTACCATCCTTTCCATGAAGATTTAGTAAAACCCATTCTTCTTCTTTTCCTCCTTTCCTCAACTGAAAATGCTCTCTTCTTTGTCAGAATTTCCTTTATACTTTCTCTGTATTTCTCTTACTCCTACCATACCCAAACTTGTTTAAAAATTTTTTGTGGCTGATATTTCCTAATAATGTCCTGTGTTTGACCATGCTTTTACCTCGAGTCCCATTCTTTCATTAGGCCTCCTTACTCCTGTTCTTATTTCTTGTGGGAGAAAAGACAGGAAAAAAATGAGAGAAAAGGTACCAAAGAGAATGACAGCAGATGTTTAGAGCATAGTTAGTTGCTCAGCCTTTCCTAGCTGATTATTCTACATGGACTTCCCAGATTTATTCAATGAAAATGTCTTTTGATGTATAATCCTGTTTTGTCACCATTTTTATGTAATGGGAACCTTTTCAATAAGTTGTACCTTTCTTTACATAATCTAGTTATTAATGTGATCTTACTAAGTCTCACTATACCCAGTTAGATTAAATTGACCTTTTAAAGTTCTCTATGTTCGTTAGCCTTTATTCATTACTTTGTTTGCTCGTGAAGGACATCTGAGGTCAGTTTTATTGTTGGCCCTCAATAATTATCCTGTGAATTATCATATCTACTATTCTCCATGATAGATTGCTTGGCAAGGCATGATGGGTGATTTCACCCCTCTGCCTCAATGCTCAGTTTAAAATCCTCTTGATCAGATCTGTAAGTCTTTAGGCTAATATATTTTTCTTGGCCCTCAGAGATTATAATCATGACCAAAAGTCTTTCATCATTCATGTACCGTAAACTCCGGTCCAGAAATCCAGATGTAATTATTTGACACCATCTTCCTCACTTTCCATTTTCTCTTCTCTCCTCTGAAATCCTTATCTTCAAGTACTGGTAGTGATAAAAAATACTGCCTGTCTTTAATTTCCCACTCAGGATTCTGTAATCTCTCAAGATACTTTCTCAGGGTCCTTTTGGTAGTATCATGGGGTCATAGATTTAAGAGTGAAAGGGGTTTTAGAAGTCATATAGTCTAGTTCATGCATTTTTTTACATGTGCACCACAGAGCGCCTTGTTCATAGTCACCCAGAACTGGCATTTGAATTACCACCCTCTGACTTGAGATCCAGTGCTCTTCATAGCACACCACTCTGCTTCTTGCATGAATCATCAGAAGTGGGCAGTGGTAATTAGATTTGACAAGTCTTAGGAGGCTCTCCATCATATATTAATATTTATGCTTAACTGTCTTTTGTTGTTTGTTGTTCCAGAATTCTACAGAATGGCCTCAGAACAAAAGCTCATGACCAAGGATGTGTTAAGATGATTTCATAAGTTTAAATTCTAAGGCATAACAAAAATAGGGTAAAAAATAATATATCAATAATGAGAAAGTCATTGACATTAAATTGATTTACATAGCTAGAGATATCTTGTATCACATCTCATGTGTGACCTAGTTCTCAGCATCTATCAAAAATTGATATTGCTAGATAGGTGAAATTTTGAAATAGTGTCCAGGTAAATAGCAGGAAGCGGATATTAAGGTTCTGCTTCTTCAGAGCATAATATGCTGAATCATTCTTGCTTTTGGCTGAAGAATCTTTGGATTCCCAAATGAAAAAAAAGAATGCTTCCATTTGCTTTTGGGTGTTCAGAAAGTCTAAAGCAATTGAGATATATCTATGCTTCATATGTTTAGATTGAAGTTATAGCTATGAGATCCCCATGAAATAAGTGTCACAAACTATAGATCGTAGAATGGCCTGTGCTTTCTTACATAGATTGAGGGTTTTTTTGTGATTCAAGATCTTAAATGAATCAGCATATAAAATCTACCTACCCATAACGTCTGGAAATTACATGAAATTTCACTCCCTTCACTGAGATGAATGTACTAAAATATTAATTACATATTTTTCAAGGTTCCCAGGTTTTTATAATCTGTGGAAAATTCAGTTATTAGGATAGTCTAGAAAAAAATTCACAGAACCAAGTTCTTCCTTGGGATATCAAGGGCTTCTTTTATCTCAAAAACATCAACTATTTTTATATCAAATGAATTCAGAACCCTGAAGAGAATTGAAGTCTACTCTGAAAAACAGTTCACGTAACAAACATTTAATAACCACAATTGTTATGTGTCTAGCACTATACCAAGCATTTGGTAGAAGTCAGAATTTACCTAAGATATAGTCCCTGCCTTCATCTAGCTTTCAGTCCATTTGGAAGCTGGGACTTAGTTGCCCACAGAAGCACCTCCTAGGGAGGAGTGACTAGCCATATCTACCACCTACTGACCTTTGGGACAGACAGACCAGCCTGGCGGAAAGCAGGAAAGCATCCTGAAGGAGAGACAGGAAATAGCAAGTGCTAGGCAATTAAAAACAACAGGACTACCTTGACTGCCACCTTCCTTGGACTCTAATGCTGAACCCTAGAACTTTGGAAACAGCAAGCCTAGACCACTGGCCCTGCTTTCATCCCAGACCCCAGAGTCATCCTCCCAGGAAGCCACACTAGTGGAGATACAGCCTCTCAATTGCTTCTGCAAAGCCACTGAAGAATAAGAAAAGAAAGTTTTTGCCATCAAAATTGTTGGCACTGACAAATAGCTCAATGTTAGAAACTGATGATTTTATCAATCCTAAATGACAATAAAGAATTACTATTATTACTAAGTGCGTTGCCATCTGTTCTGCCGTTGTATCCTAAAGATCATGTGACTTTTCCTATCCAATTTGAGGCTGAAATTACCTAGAAGTGTTGTTTCTGCCATTAGAATGTGAGCTCCTTGAGAGCAGGGATAACCTTACTTCTTTAAGCCTATCCTTCCTAGTTTTCTATTTTTACTTTTTGTGTCACCAGTGCTTAGCACAGGACTTTGCACATAGTACTTAATAAATGTTTGTTTTTGTTGGTTCCTTCGTGCAAATACAAATAACTACTTTTTTAAAATTCATAAACTTCTAAGGGACAGGCAAAATGAAGTTCTGTAGTTGGGCAAAGCAGGAATCAGGGAATACTTCTGATTTCAAATTTGAATTGCTATTTAAAAGGATTATAATTAAATAAGTGGGACAGCTAGGTGGTGGTGCAGTGGATAGAGCACCAGTGCAGGAGACAGGAGGACCTGAGTTCAAATGTCACCTCAGACACTTGACACTCACTAGCTGTGTGACCTTAGGCAAATCACTTAACTCCAGTTGCTTCATCCTGGGTCATCTCCAGTCATCCTGATGGAATATTTGGTCACTGGATTCAGATGGTTTTGGAGAAGTGAGGCTGGTGACCTGTACAGCCCTCCCTCACTCAAAACAAAGTCAAATGCAAATCATGTCATTATTTCTCTGATGGCGTGGTCTTCCTTGGCAATGAAGGATGAACATACACATGCAAATAAGCATAAAAGTTTTCATTTTAGGTAGTTTAGATAGCACAAACAATTTACACCATAATATATGTGAAGCAAATTAGCATGAAATAAGACTGGAAATGTCTTCTTTCTTTTCTATGTAAATAGGAACCACTGAACAATTGAAGATTCTGAGGCAGGGGAATGTAAAACTGAATTTATGTATAAGGAATGAGTCTTTCAGTGGTGTTAAGGATGAATTGGAGGGCTTTTTCAATAGACTAATGGGCTACAGTAAGGCCCTTTGCTAGGGTGGAAATAGAAAAGAGGGGAGATGGATATGAGAAAAATAACTGAAATATATTCAACAAGATTTATTAACTGATGTAGTATCCAAGGTGAGAGAAGAGTAAAAGATAATTAGACTGTTTTTGAATGTAGAATACTAATGTTAGCTCTGACAAAAAGAGGTATGTTTACAGAAGGAACAGGTTTTGAAAGAGAAATGAGCATGTTGAGTTTGAGCTTCTGGTGAGTAGTTACCTTGAGGCATAGATTAGGCCTTTATGTTACCAGCAAGATGGCTGAAGAGTTTACTTGCTGCAAAATACTCCAAATCCCAAACCTTATTGGAAAGAATTAACAGAATTATTGTAGTTCAGTACACAGGATAAAAAATTGGGAACCTTCAACTCTGAATCTGCCTCTACCTGCACATCATAAATCAATTCTGAAGAATTTCATACTTAGAATTCTCATTCGGTTCCTCTTTCTCCAACTATGTGCTCACATTACTGAGCAAGACAAGTGAAAGGGACTTGTCACTAAGATGCTCCTATGGGAATCTTCAGTGATAATGAATCTAACTGACTCTTCAAGAAGCAGCGAACAATAATTGGATACAACCAGTCAAAAGAAAGGGGAGGAGTGGTAAATTGAAATCTTGAGGGAGCTTCAGCGGAAGTGTTTAAAAGTAAAAGCTGGAAGCATTTGAAGCCAATGCTGTCTCCTAAGAGATTACTCAGGACACAGGCCTAGGTCCAGGTGACCCCTTCATCATGAAAGGATATTTATATTGCAGTGGAAAGGAGAGCCTAAAGATTGAGAGGTAATATAAAAAGAAAGCTGAAACACCAGGAGGCCAGCAAAGAAAGCCCAAATAAAGATCTAGCACATAGATAAATCAACAGAGAAGATCTAAAAGCAAATCTTCTCTGTTGATTTATCTGTGTACTTGTATAAACTCTTATTTTTTTGGACCCTCTCCTTTCCACTGCAACACAAACACCAAACCATGTTGAAAAACTTGAATGTTACTCACCTTGATGTATCAGAAAAAAATAAGGAGCCTACAAATTTAAATTCTCATCAACAGATGTACTCTGAATATCGTTTATCCTTAAAAATATTTATTGACTAACTCTCAAATTTATTGTTTGGATCTATCTGTAAAGAAGATGACTGGTTAGTTTCAATGTTATATATAGCCTGCTCTTTTTTTCACCTGCAGTTAAGGCTTTATCCTAGAACTCAGTATTGAGAATATCTACTGTCAGGGTATCTGACTTTTAAAAAAACAAAAAGACTTTTTCCTTAAAAATTTATCTGGCAAGAAAGGAAAGGACTGTCTCTCTAAAATAGTAATGTTGAAGTTTATTCTTTTATCAGTCAATCAATATAGTTGGCTGACTGAGATTTGCTCTTCCTAATCTGGAGGCATTCATATTAGTGCCTAGCATCTGTTATTAACATAATCACCCTTAACTTTCTGTTATTGCTGTCCGAGTCTGTGAAGTCGTACTGGGGAATGGATACAACTCTGGTGTTTCAGTTTTGTACCAGCACCATACCAGATGTTAGCTTTTTTGGTCATAATAATGTATGAAGGCTGTCTAGTTATAATGTTTCTTGGTGAAGGCTGTACTTGAACTAATGAAATTATGAGTCCTTGATTTCAGGTATATGTGCCAGTCAGATCTGATGAGATACTGCTTTCACTGTGTAATCATCAGGTGTTTTCTGAGATGTTTATGTGTGTTGTAAAACAATTAGTTTGTTTACTTGTAGAAGAAAATGTTAATTAGAGTTTAGACTTCTTTTCGTTCACAAATTTTAACCTGCTCGAATTCTAAAATGAGCCATTCGTTATAATTGAAAAAATCTTGGAGATGTGAGAAAATTAGATTTAATCTAACTTAGTGCCCTCAGTTTAAGATTAAGTAGTCTGGCTTGGTATCTTTACTTTCCAGGGTTATTATTTGTGAGAATTCTGCGTAAATACAACCATAACTGGATGTTTATCAGAAACAGGCGCTCATTAATTGAGATCTCTGTGTACTGAGCGTTATGTGTATGATGCCATCTGTTAAATGCCTTGCTGTGATAGTGTAAAGGGCTAAGGGCCACAGTCCATAAAATACTGGGTCTCACTCAGTTGGGTTCCAACTTTACCTTGGACTGTTAGGAACTCTAAGATTCTGGGTGAAATCACTTATCCATATACCTTAGGCAAGTCCCTAGGACATAAAGGTTTGAGATCCATGTTAGTTTAGGAGTAGCCTTAAAAAAGTAAACTGATTTTTCACTACCCTGTAAAATAATTTTCTTTTAAAAAGATCAACTTCTATTTCTAAAGGCTTACTTCATTTGGAGTTATAAAACATGGGCGAGATCATCATAAGGGAATAAATTCATTCCAACCCCACCAGAATCAGTTTCATTACTTCAAACACACCTCCTAATCAACAGATTAGGAAAAATACACTGTTATACTCACTGCATTAGCAAATGCAACCATTGAAGATACTTTTTCTCCCTATCACATGTGGAGTTTTATATCTGTTAAAGAAACTTAGAAGATTAGGAACTTTTAAAACTGCTTTGAATTTTTTATTTCTTTGTTCAGATCAGTCATATAAAGTAATTTATTACTCCTAGAATGATAAAACTAATAAGTGCTTCAGAGTACATGGATATTGTACTCTGAATAATCGATATTTTTTGTCTTACAAAAGCTCACCAAAATGCCAACAGTTAACTGTAAATTGATAAAGTAACAGATAAGATATTTAACATTAGAACACAATTAATACATTTTGCCTGGATTTACCAAAGTGAAATTTTCTGTCCTAACCATTGTTTTAACATTTAACACATTTCCAGTAGGTTAGCTGGGTTTTTTTGTTTTAGGAGATTTCAGACGCACCTCTGAGCTCATTTTATAGAAATAGAGTTGTCATCCATTTGTGTTTAACTCCTTTAAAACATCATACCTTTAAACAAATAATGTAATAAATTATTGAAGTTTCTTATAGCATAAAAATTACAATAGACTAGCTTTAAAAATGAGTTCTGTCAATGTTTTTAGCTACTTGACCCATAAAAATTATTAGTAGATAAGTTACATAGATTGCTAATTTTGAGACTGCTGTGTATTGCTGACAGCAGCCTCTTTTCATTTGTGTATTTATCTCTACAGTCTTCCAAGCTTGTATTTTATTCTTGACCCTGTCTAGGAGATGTGCGAGTAAGGAGTCGGGCAGGATTTGAATCAGAAAGAAGAGGTTCTCATCCATACATTGATTTTCGTATTTTTCACTGTAAGTATAGCAGTTGAAAGAATACTTCTTGAGACTTTTTTAAAAACTAGAAATTTTAATTTTCATATTATTTCAGTAACATAAGTTGCAAATTTTAAAATCAGTAACACCCTTGTGTTAGACTATTTTAAAAAATAATAAGATATGGAAGAAGTATCTTTTCAGTTCTTAGTGAAAAGGGAGTTAAGATTCTAAATAAAGAATCAAGATAAATTTTGATGATTTTATGTGAGTTTATTCTGAATCCTGCAGTTTTCTTAAGTTCTTTTGTGGCTGACTCCCTAAGATTTTTGGAGTATAGCATCATATTGTAATAGTACAGTTCCTCGTTTTAAATTAAAGAGATTAGACTGAATGACCCCTAAGGACCTAAATCTCTGATGTTAAATGTTATTTATTTTACATGCATTTATTATGCATAGATATCAGTCATCAAGTATTTATTAAGTGCCTACTATATATCAGTTACTGTGCTAAATGCTGAGACTAACAAATACAAAATTGAGGCAGTCTGTTCCCTTAGTGAACTTATCTATTTAGATCTATGCTTAAAGATATGTTTAAGTTCATCATAACTTAAAACATGCTTTTCTGAACTGAACTAGCTTATTTTAACTAGTTGGACATAATATATGTAAATGCCTGATAATAATTTCTAAATGGTTTATTGACTGAGTTATATAAGCACCAGTGGATTTAGGAGTGAAGTGACAAAGTTTAAAGAAAGTGTTTTTAAAACAAAAGCATAGCTATAAATACTACAGCTCTTTCACACATCTCTCTGTTTAAAATGAAGTCATTTAAAACTTAAATTGCAAAATAAGTTTTTGAAAACATTTTCTTACGACTTTTAAGAAAGCATAAAGATACATGGAATGGAATCCTGGAACTTGAACCAAGTACCTGACAGACCAGCTACCTGTTTCTCACATAGACCTGATATTGTTTAAGCAAAATGCCTGAGAAAGGCTGCAAGATGGCATGATGTTCTGTTTCATTAACTGCATAGTCAGTGGTAAACTCTTTGAGATAATAAGAATTTAAAAATTCTTAGTTGGCTTCTGCCAGCCCTCTTGGCCTTATTTGCTTCAGCTGCCCACTTGTGGTGTGAAGACATCTGGTGAAAAACTATGATATAAAGAGTAGGTCTGTTAGGCTTTCTTTCCCTGTGAGAAATAAGCCTAGGTGTTCAGTGTTTTTGTTCATTCTTTTCCATTCTTAAGAGCAAGGTGTAGTCCCTGACCCTTGAGGTTGGACAAGTGAGCCACAGGCATTCAAGCTAGTTTTTGCAGCCAGTGTAGCACTGATAGCCCATGGATCAAGGAGTGATCTTGGAAGTGACTTTTTATACCCCTACCAAGAAAAGGAGTATTTGGCAGCAGTGTCTCCTTTGGACATGAACTTGGTGGGAATGATGCTTTGTTGGAACTGACCTAAGTTAGGAGTTTAATTCCCACCCCTATTCCCAGGTGACATAGGGGAGATTATGCCCCAAGGTATTGGGGGGAAAATGTTTGTACATTTACACTTGCTATATCTTGAAGTAAATATCCATTTGTAAAAGTCATTGTTAAATGGTTTTTAAAAATGGGATTTGTCAGCGGAGAATGATGTGATACATAGAGAATCACCAACCAGCATAGATTTTAATAAGAAATTTACTGGAGATCAACCAATATGGCAAAATATACCAAAGTGGTTACAGTCCAGATCTTAATGTACAGTGATGACCGCAACAATACCACCACTGCCACCTACTGCTACTACTATTTTGCTGCTGTTGCTGCTGCTACTGCTGCTGCTACTACTACTATTACTACTAGTACTAATACTACTGATAATGATAACTAGCATTTATATTTGCAAAGTACTTTACAAATAACTCATTTGCAAAGTACTTTACAAATAACTCATTTGCAAAGTACTTTACAAATAACTCATTTTACCTTCCCAACAACTCTAGAAGATAGATGCTATTTTTTTTTCTATTTTACTGGTGAGGATACTAAAGAAGATAGGTTAAATGACTTGTCCAGAATTACATAGCTAGTAGGTTTATGAATCAGATTTTCCTTTTCCAGGTACAGAATTCCATCCACTGTACCATCTAGGTGCCTACTTCAAAAAGACCTGGAAAAAAGCATCAGAACAGGGCCTGTTAAGAAAATCTAAGGGGAAAAAAAATCACACTTAAGTCATTTTTCCAGCCCAGCTCAACATAAGGAGACAAAGATCTCTGGAACTAGGGATGGGGTCTAGGCAGAAGGGTGGCCCTGTGCCAAATGTTCAGCATAGAAATTGAACCAAGGTCTGCATCTGTGCATTAGGGCCAAGAGAGGTCCTGTATCTAGCAGAGCTAGAGCTGCTACTAATCTAGAAATAGGAAATGGTGCCACATGATAGCTCTGTGACTCCTACTATAGAGCTAAACCACAGATCCAGTACCGACTGAAAAAAAGAGTGGTGGTTTAGGGCAAGAAGTAGTCCTTAGCCTGACGCTGTGTGCTGGAAAAGGAGCAGAAATAGAAGTGACCAGCAGCTGTGTTTCTTTGACCCCAAAGTGAGATCTCAGATGCAGCTCCCATCCTACTCTGAAGTTTGTAGAACCTGAGGGCTAACTGACAGTAGCTAGGGCGATTGTACCGCAGTTCCAACCAAGAGCAAGCTCACAGTTGTTTTACCCAGATGTAAAGCAGGCCTGCAAAGCTCAGACCAGGAGGGCAGCAATTAGACTTTCCTCTGAATCTGAAAGCTTGGAGCATACCCAGAGCTTGCAGTCTAAGCTCTGCTCTTGGAGATGTTGGAAGAATATAGCATGCAATATCTTGAGAAAGTAGCAGTACAGCCAAAAGAATGGAAGATAGATGTAGGCAAATCCCAGACATTTCTTCCACAAGTGTGCAAAAATTGACCTTAAGACAGACTACCCATTCAGAAAGTAAGGTAGGATGAAATAAATGAAAAAGCAAACTCCACAATAAAGAACTCTTAGGTGATGAGATAAACCAAAGACACAAACCCAGAAGAAGACTCCAGAACATCTACAAACAAAACTTCAAAGACAAGTACAACTTGGACATGATAAATTCAACTAGAATTACTACAAAAAATAGATTACTTTTAAGTTAAAATGATCTTAAAAAATGAAATAAGTCAAGGAGTAAAGAACTGGAAACAAAATGAGAGTTGTAGAGAAAAGACTAGGAAGTAAAATTAATTAGTTTAGGACAAGAGCTATAAACCTTACAGAAACAGATTGTTTGAAAATTTAACATCAAACAGAATGAACGACTCCATGAGGCAGCATGAAATAATCAGTGAAAAGATTGAAAAAACTAGTATATCTCATCCAAAATAACTGGTGTGGAGGTCAGGGAGCGATAACACGGGAGTCGTTGTACCGCCTAAATGCTGTGATCACAAAAGTGTACTGAGCATCAGAATTCAAGAAATCCCGAAGTAAAACTGTCTACATCTGTTAGAACCAGGGGTCAAAATAGAATTTTCTGGTCACATACTGAAAGATATTCCAAAATGAAAACTTCCAGGAAGTTCATAGCCAAAATCTAGAGTTCCAAGGTCACCGAAGAAATACTGCAAGCAACCAAAAAGAATTCTAACACCAAAAAGCCATGGTCAGGGTCACACAAGATATAGCTGCCACTAATTAAAGAGCAAAGACCTTGGAATACAGCATTCCAAAAGACAAAAGATGTACGTTCCCCTTTGCAAGTATATCTCCACATTTATCAAGGAGATCACATGTACTAACTGAGGTGGTTTCTGGGCTCTTTATGACAACTGATTTTCATTAGTTAAACTTACTGAGAAAATAGTGATAGTGCCAATGTATGTTTTCTCTATTTTTCATTTTCCAGTAGCTTGTTTAGTTTTTACTTATTTTATTTTTCAATAGCTTGTTTAAATAAGTTACGTTGAAACTGCTTCATTTACTTTCCATATTCTCATTTTTATGCTCATTTTCTAATTTGATAGTGATTTTGACCATGTTGATGGCATTGCTGTACACTGATAAGTGATTCAAAAATGTCTTAAATTTTTATCTAAATGATACTTATTTAGTTTTCACCATGACCTTTACCTACTGATTGAAAAAATATTCATGATTCCTGGTACATAGTAGGCACTTAATAAATATTTATGCATCAGTTAATACTTAGGTATTAATTTATTTAGGTATATACTTAGGTATAAATTTACTTAGGTAAAGCTTTGAGGATCCTGAGCCTTTGACCTCTTTTATATCCTAATCCTGAGCACTGTATTTTAACATACATTTTTGCCATTCTCCCTATCCTACCTTTGCACTGAATTCACTTATTTTCAAAGTTTTATGCTGACTTCATTTGGAGCATTTTATTCAGTTCTTCCTCAGTTTTCTGCCATTTTATCTGCAACAACAGATGTTGGCATATAAGCCATAATTATTTTCCTGATGATCTTTTTTTATACGTACTTATCATGAATATGAAAATAAGAGATGACCAAATACCCCAAGAAAGGTTGCTTCTTGTTGCCCTTTACAACACCATAATGCATGTTCTACCAGTTCACAAGCCTCTGAGGATGCTACTACTTTTTTTTTTTTCTCTCGGTTTCAATACAACAAGTGTGACAGTTTGGTTAAACCATGGAGTATGAGAAGGGGAATGAAGTATAATAAGGTTCCATCAGAGATGATACTTGAACCGTAATCTTACTGGTTCTCTTACTCCTGCAGTGTCATGCTTCCCTCAAAACTATTATTAATATGTACATATTTTATATATACCTACATAAGTACATGTTATCTTCTCAGTACATGGTAAACTCCTTGAGGGCAGAGGCTTTTATTTTTATCTTTGTATAAAATCATAATCCCTCACTACATCTGTAACCAGTTTGATAAGACCTCTAAGAGCTTGTATTCCAACAGTATTGTCTTGAAAATCCAGAGTGTAATTTATGGTCTTAGAGATCTTCATGGTTCACATTCATAATCACTTCACTACTAGCTTAGCCAGGCGTGGGAAACCTGCACCTTCAAGGCCACATGTGGCCCTCTACATCCTCAAGTGCGGTCCTTTGGTTGAATCCACACTTCACAGAACAGATCTTCTTAATAAAAGGATTTGTTCCATAAAACTTTGACTCAGTCAAAAGGCTACATCCAAGGACCTAGAAGGCCCCAAGTTCTCCACGTCTGCTTAGACTTATATTAAATTGTTTGCCGTTATCACATATCTAACTCTTATTTTAGAATAGAATAAGCCTTATATTAATAGTACTTCAGTATTTAAAATGAACCATATTTTCACTAGTGTGGGTACATATACCAACTAACAAAGATTAATAGGCATATGTAACACCTGGTCTTAGATGAAAAAATTTTAAAGAGAGAAATGTAAAGAAAAGCAGTTGCTTTGGCAGAAAAAAAAAAGACCCTGCCTTCTGGTGATTTAAAAGCCTTTCCAAAGGCTAAGTTGGCCCTTGGACAACACAGTCTGTCACTTGATATGTATCTGAAATCTTTGCATCTTGGTAGCAACCTGCCAGAACTTGAGTTCTACTGTCAAATGTTTTGAAAGCTAAAAGTCATTTCATGCCATAATGAATCACTGGAGCAAAACTTAGGATACATTTCAAACTTTGCTCCAGCATACTTTTCAATCAGTCCACAAGTATTTATTAAACACTTACTATGTGCTAGGTGCTGAAATACATGGAATGAAACAATCCCAAGTTCCAGCCAAAATGGCCTCCAAAGGAGTCAATCTTTCACCTTCAAGTCTTTCTTTGTACAAGTGGTCCCACCTACCTAGAAAGCGATCTTTCCCCACTTTTTCCTCTTAGGAGTCCTTAACTTCAAGGATCAACTTGGGTACTACCTCCTATGGAAAATCTTTACTGATCTAACCCCATTTTACTCTGGAACTCACAGATTGGATCCGTAGGTCCCTGCCCAAGCACCATATAACAGGTATATTTTGGGCCCTCCAGGCTCATAGTGAGTGTTAATAGTAACTGTTTCTCTTATGAACAACAATCCTGAGAGTCTTCCCCTCCCAGTTTGATTTTTTTTTTTAATTAAAGGGACCATCCATAGACTCACTTCTTAAAGAGGCCTATTCAGTGAATGGTGCTAACTCAAAGTGAGAACCTGAAAAGGCCTTAGCCTAAAAAGGGCCAGGGTCTCCCAATGCAACTTGAGCCATCTCCAGTTATCCTGATAAATATCTGGCCTCTGGACCCAGATGGCTTCTGGAGGAGAAAGTGAGGCTAATGATCTTGCACAGCCCTCCCTCACTGAAATTAAAGTCAACTGCAGGTCATGTCATCATCTCCCTGATGTCATGGTCCTTTTCAAAAATGAAATGAACACAACTGATATCTCTGCTTGTTAGTGCCATTTTCCTCATCCATTTATCTTGTATTTACTTGTGTTTATAATTTATATAGTGTCTTTCCCACCCTCAGTGGAATTTAAGTACCTGGAAGACAGAAACTGTTTAAAAAAAATTATCTTCCCATTGCCTAGCAGAATGTCTTGTACATTGTAAGTATTTATTGAATTTAGGAAGATAATATTAATTTGCTTACTGAACTATACTGTTTTTACTTGTTGGCATGAATTATTAGATAAAGATGGAAATTAGAAATAACTTACAGTTTAAAAGATTTTAGCATAAGCATGAAAGAAGGTGAGCATTAGTAAAGAGAAATTTTAGTAATGTTAGTGATGTTCTCAGTAATGTTCTCAGGCAACATAATGACATCTTAAGAACATTGGCAACAGAAATGAATGACCTTGGATTTTTGTGAGATAGATGGAATCTTAAGCATTATTCGTTGGGACAAAGAGTTTGGCAAGTTGAGGCCAGTGTGGCTTTTTAGCACTGAGGATGACTTGTGAGTACATCAGAGAGTAAAGGTAAGAAGAAGGGAAGATGAGTTGTTGGTTGGTGATTCTGTTCTCAAGAGTGTTGAGGAAGTTATTTGTCAAACTATTAACAACAGAAAGGTCCGTTTTTTCTCTTAAGGCATTTATACACAAGATATACAAGAACCTCCAGAGCCTTATAAAATGATTGACTACCACTACCGCCTGATTTATATGGGCACAAATAATACTGCCAAAAATGACAGAAGATGGAAACAGATAATGTTGAAGGAACTGTGGAAAGATAAAACTAATATCCTGTTAGTGAAACTGAATTGGCCTAGCCCTTCTGGAAAGCTATAGAATTGTCTTAAAAGTACTAAATTGTGTCCATACCCCAAAGCTATTACAAAGCAGAAAGGTGCTATACATGCTAAAATATTCACAGCGAAACTTGGTGGTAACAGAACTAAAAACAAGGCAGTGCCCGTTGATTGGGAAGTGGCTATAAACAAATTTTGATATATGGATATAATGGAATTAATCAACTGTATCATAGTGAAAAATGGGTACTAAGAAAGCAGAAGAGCATGGGAATGCTTCTGTGAAATGGTGTAGAGCAGTGAAGTAACCAGAACAAGGAATACTGTGCACAGTTGCTATAACCTTGAGGTCAGGGATTGTTTTTCACTTTTGTGTTTGTATCCCCAGTTATCAGCACTGTACTTTATTCTTAGTAGTTGCTTAATAAGTGCTTGTTAATTTATTAAAGAAACTGAGGCACAGAAAAATGAAGTGACTTTCTTGAGGTCATAGAGCTAATATCAGAACTGACAGTTGCACCTTGGTCTTCTAACAGTGTTCTATTGACTAAATCATCACCACTAATGTTTATGTTAGCACTTTAAGATTTGCTGAGTGTTTTACCTGTTTTATTTAATTTGATTCTCGTTTGAACCTTATGAAGTATATATAATTGTTATCCCTATTTCACAGGTGAGGAAAGTGAAACTGAGAAAGGTCAAGTGACTTGCTTGGGTTCACTGAAGTAGGATTTGAACCCAGGATTTCCTGATTCCAGCCAAGTCCAACTCTTTATTTCCACTGTGCTATATTGCTTCTAAAGATCGTGACCTCTCATCCTAATTTCTCCAGTAATAAATACTAGACATTATCATGTCTGTTGTGTTAGCGCTTCAAACTCAATATACTCAAAACTAAATTTACCATATTCCCTTTGAACTTGGCCCTTCTTTACTATTTCTGTTGACCTAGATGCCATTCTCCCAGTCTCCTAGGCTCAAAACATCAGCATCATTCTTGATTCATCCTTTCCCTTTATTTTTCATGTAAAAGCTGTTGTCACATTCTGTTTTACCTTTGCTTTAAATCTTAAATGCATCCTTTTTTTCTCAGTTCACGTACTGCCACCATACTGGTACCTCACTACCTCCAACCTGGATTGTGTTGTAGCCTATTTATTGGTCTCCTTGCTTCCAGTTTCACACAGCTGCAAAAATCACTTTCCTATTAGATAGGTCTTACCCTGTGTCACTCCCTTGCTCACAAACTTTCAGGGGTTCTCTCATCTCTAAGACAAACTGTTTAACCTGGTCTTGCTCCATCTTCTCCAGGCTAATTTCACATTACTCATCTTCAGTCATTCAATCAGTAAACATTTATTACGTACCTACCATGCTCCCAGCACTGAGCTGAGTATATACCAAGACAACAGTGAAACACTTCTTGCCCTTAAAGAGTTTACATTCTATCAGGTGAGACAACAAGTATGTATGATATAATATGCAAACATAAATATATTATAAATAAATATAAAGTAGCCATACTACCAGTGGTGCTCCTAGTGGTCCATTGTATGTAATGGCTTTAGTTGCAGCTCTTGCCTCCTGATTGAATTGGAGTACAAAATATATGTGAATGTGATTGTTAAAATTAAGAACATTCATTACTATAAATACTTCACAAACTATTTTTAATAGTAAAGAATATGTAAACTACAAAATGTCACAACTGTCTGAGAATTCAATATGTAATTAAGCAAAAATTTCCTTTATTACATACGTGACAAGTGATTATCTAGTCTTTGTTCAGATACTTCCTGTGAGAGGAAGTCTATCATCTCCGGAGACAGCCATTCCACTTTTGGATAACACTAAATTTTAGAAATCTTTTTCCTTATATTTTCTCCATTTACATCTTCCACTTATTGTTCCTAGTTCTTTCTTTTTGGGCCAGACAAAACAAGTAGCAGCCTTTGTAGCTGAAGACAGTTTTTGTGTCCTTCCTAAGACTTCTCTTTATCAAGCTAAATCTCCTCAGTTTCTTCAGTGAATCCTCACTCTTCCGTTTGTCTTTCGGGATGTGCTACCATTTATCAGAGCTCTCCAGAAGAACTGGTACAAGGACACTCTTAAAATCTCTCTGAAGAGCTTATGAGATATGGGACACACTGGCACAAGACTGCCCAGCATGGCATGCCCACATCAAAGAAGGTGCTATGCTCTATGAGCAAAGCAGAATCCCATTAGCATATCTGTATTCCAAGTGTTCTTGTGGACTGTTTGTACCCAACCTATGGTAGAGCCTTACGAGCTCATATTGGACTAGTCAGCCACAGTTGAACACACTATATCTTGACCTCAACATTGTGATGGCATTGTTCCTCTTCAAGTTCAAAGGATAAACACAACCTTAAAATGTAACTCCCAGAAATTAGCACAGTATTGTAAATGTGATTTGACCATGGCACAGTATATTGCAAGACTCTCCCTGTCTTAGTCACAGGTACACAGATCATGCATAGCTCTGGAGTTGGAAGGGGTTTCCCTGCAGCATTAAAACACTTTAACTTTCTTTGCCTGCCCATATCTTTTTCAAATGAACTACTTTGTATCCATGACTCTCCTATTTAGGACTTGCAAAGTTGACATTTTTATATTTGTTAAATAAAAAGTTCAGCTAATATATTAACTCTCCAGTCTTCCTACTACAAGTTACTAGAATTGATTTTTTTCCACTGCATTTAAATCAAATGCATCATTTTGTCACGTGAAACTTCTCATATCTGCATCTTCTGCTTTCTAGCACTCCCCTTTCAGTAGTGGAGAGTATAATATGGATCCGATTAAATTTATTTTCCCATATTGGAATTATGTTGATTTTGTTTTCATGTAACAATACATGTAGAATTTATTTATGATATAGGTTCTAACCTGATGAATTGGTACTACTTTGAATATTTCCGTATGGAAAATTATCTCAAGCATTGTGTTGGCCGACCATCGTTATAGGTGATAGTGAGGGCTCTAGTAGGCCTCTTCTCTACAGGAGAGCTGATGGACTGGGGTAGCATTGCTATACTCAGTAATTTATTCTAACATTATTGGTAATTATTTCATTCTATTTTAGCTGATAAAAACCTGTTCTCCGTTCTGAGCAGCTGTTGCTGTTAGGTGCCACATACTAGTCCTTTGGAATGTCTAGCATGTATAGAAAGAAATTTTATTGAGTCAGTTCACTCTTTTCTTAGTATTTTCCACTGAGAATACAAAACTTGTGTTCTCTCACTTCTGACTTATAGTAATAATAATAGCTAACATTTACATAGTATCTACTGTGTGCCAGACACCATTCTAAGTGCTTTACAAATATTCGCTCACTTGATCCACAAATTAGCCCTAGGGGATGTGTACTATTGTTCCTCCCATTTAATAGTTGAGGAAATTGAGGCAGTCAGAGATTAAGTGACTTGCCCAGGGTAAGTATCTGAGCTGAATTGGAACTCAGAGCTTTTCAGCTCCGGACCCAGGGCTCTGTACCAGTTAGCTGTTATTAGAGTCTATGAATGGACACAAACATGAAGGTAAAGCATGATCACTTATTAACTTAGATTCACAGTCATAAGCTTTTACCAACAGTCATGAAGATTATTACTACATAACAACATACATGAACATTTTAATTGTCCTTCAGTGATAAAAGTCAGCAGCTCATCTGCACCGAGGGATTAAATGATTTGTCCACAGTCACATGGCCAGTATGTGTTCGAGGCAGGATTGGAAGCCAGTTCTTGCTGATATAACCAGTGAGCTTCACAGACAGAAGAGTTGAAATTTAAATAATTACATATGTTTTTCTAGCAATTGCCAGAATACCTTCAACGTTCTCCCCACCCAGTCCTATCATCCTACCAAGCCAGTGTCATATTTTTCTCATTTTCAGGTTATCATGACTTCAAGTCACATGAGCTTCATTATCATTTTTCCCTTGATACTTTCCCTGGCTCAGCTCATCCTTCTTTCTCTTACCACTAGTGGTTTCCACTGACCTCTTTCCACAGTTGGTCCATAGTGTATTCCAACTTTCCATCACATAAAGTCTTGTTAGTACTCTATACCTTCTTATTAGTAATTTCATATTTCAGGCCCATTTTTGTTCTTGGCCCTGAATATAGTAGGCATGTCCTATTCCTCAGCATGGGGTAGGGAGAGCAGGTGATATTAAATTAATGATTATAACATTAGTTTTATAATTGAACTAGTTAGTTTTCATTTAGATGTGATGGGATAATAACTAGAGGAAGTAACTTTGAGGGGCTGTGCATTTGGGGATTTACTCCAGTGATTGGGGAGCCCAAGTCTGAGATAGTTGTAATATTTTATTTTATAGTTCTCTCTTAAAAATAAGCTTTTTAAAAATTTAAATATCAAATCAACAAACATTTATTAAATTCTTAAGTGCCAGGTACTTACAAAAAAAAATCAGTTCTTGCTCTCCAGGAGTTTAGTACAGTGGTAAGGGGTGTGGAGCTTGGATGGGTGGAGACAACTTGCAATCAACTATGTACAAGCAAGGTATCTACAGGATAAAACCAAGGAAGGCACTAACATTAAGGAGAATTGGGAAAGGCTTCTTGTAGAAGATAATATTTTACTAGAACTAAAAGAAAACCTCTGAAGATGGAGCTGAGGAAGAAAAAAAAATCCAGGTGTGAGAGATAGCCAGGGAAAATTCTCAGAGTTGCTAGGAGTGTTTGTATAAGGAGCAGCAAGGAGGTCATTGTCACTGAGTCACAGGGTATGTGGTGAGAACTAAGATAAAAGAAGACAAAAGGAAACTGAGGCTGAGAAAGATGAAATGACTTGGCCCAGGATCAGACAACTCATGAGGGTCTAAGATTGAATTTGAAATCTTGACCCCAGGGCAGGCACTCTATCTACTGTATCACCTTGCCACTCTGAAGGTGATAGAGAGCCAAAGGAACTTAATGAATGGTTAGACCTGAACTTTAGAAGGATCACTTGGACTGGAAACTTGAGGCAGGAAGACCCACTCGCACACTATTGGGATAGTCCACATGTGTCTCCTTTGAGAAGGAGAGAAAGGGGCATATACAAGAGATATTTGAAAATAGATTCGAGAGAATTTGACAACAGATTGGAAATATTTTCCTTTAAGTACAAATGACAGAATATAGAATTAGACATTTATGGCTAATTGGAGATATCCTTAGTAATGTACAGAATAGGGGCATAGCTAATTTAAACCTGACTAATGCATTCAGATGTCAAATGATTTTTAGCAGCACCAGCTTTATCTTTCTAATTAAATTTTGCTTAATTTAGCAGTTGTATTTCCTCAGCCACATGGCTATTGATGGTCCTCACACAAGCTGAGTGACATGGAGTATTTTATTTTTTCCAATTGCATGTAAAGATAATTTTCAACTTTTGAGTTCCAAGTTTTTTCCATTTCTCTTCTCCCTTGTCCCCAATATAGCAAACAATCTGATACAGGTTATTATATGTGCAGTCACGTTAAACTTATTTCTGCATATGTTGTGTTGTAAAAGAAAAAACAGAACAAAAAAGAAAAAAATCATACACAGAAACAAAGAAAGTGAAAATAGTATGTGTCAATGTGCATTCAGACTCTGAATGTGATTGACGTTTTCCATCATAAGTCTTTTGGAATATAGACTATAAATTTTAAAACATGTTATGAATAATCCCCTTGTGGATGATAAAGAGTTGAGAAGGGAGGTCAAATTAGGAATATGGGGAAGAAGACTTAGGAAAATATATTGCAAGTATTCAACTAATCACATAATTATTAAATTTAACCATTTGAATATGACTTAAAAGGCTATTTTTATAGTATAGCTGAGGATTTTTAAAAAATGAAGAGAAAGTAAACTTTGTTCTTGCTGGAAGAACTTTTATTTGAGGCAAAATATTTGTTTTGGAATAAAGTAGCTGTTGATTGTTAAGTACATTACTTTTCTTTTGAAAATAAGTAAGCTGTGTAGATCATGATATGGGTTGACATTTTATTAGGCTGATGTGTTTACACGTGTGTTTAACATTAGAAAAATAGCCTATATGCTGTTTTCCAAAAACAGCGTAAATTATAGGCAGCAGCTTTTAGGAAATTTGTTTCCCATCTCTGTATGAGTTATATAGAAATCATCCTTAAGTCACCTTGGTCTTTTTTTTCCTCTCATTGAAAGTGTTTTGTTTGTTTGTTTTAGGAAAACATTTTAAGAGACTCTATAGAGTTAAAAGATAGTCTTGAGAGTTTCAAATGTAGCTTGGGAACTGCTTTCTAAATATGAAAGTTAGTGTTAATCCAGGTGTGGCCATTTTGTACATATGGCCAAGTGATGGTGCACCTAGAGGTAAGTAGTCTGAAAGGCACAAAGTCTGGCTTCTCTTTGGGTCTCTTTGTACTCTTTAAGTGATCATCAGGTAGGCCATTCCAACTTTTGTCCTCAATGTGATTAATGTTTCCTGTTTTTCCTTAGCAGTTATTAAGTAAGATTTAAAAACTTTGCTATAGAAACATAGGGATTGGCAGAAAGACGTTGTATATTTTATGGAATGGTAGTTTTGACTGACATACTGATTTTTGTTGCTTTTTTTTTCAGCACAATCTGAAATTGAAGTGTCTGTGTCTGCCAGGAATATAAGGAGGTTACTAAGTTTCCAGCGATATCTTAGATCTTCTCATTTTTTCCGTGGTGTTACTGTTTCAAATTCATTAAACATTTTAGATGATGATTATAATGGACAAGCTAAGGTTTGTACAGTCTGTTTTAAGTTTTTAATTTTTTTGAATTCATTAAGCAAAGAATTTCACATACATAAGCTAACATAATTTATGGAGACAATCCAGTGTTTAAGATTCATTTTTTTGAGCTAGCTTTTTGTATGCTTTTTCCTTTTAAAGTTGAATGAAAGGTACAAAATATGAGTTTGTGCAGTAATAAAAGAAAGTAAATTCTTATATTGGTTTCACATTGAATAGAAAGTAGATTTTTAGAACATAGAACTATATTTGAGAAAAAAACCATAGAAATTAGTTCCAATACTAACATTTTACTGATGAAAAAAATGAGGCTCAAAGAGATAAGAAGTTAATGCCAAAGCTAAAAGTATGCATCTTGTCTTTTAGAACTAAGAAATACATTAGAAACATTGTAGTCCAGCCTTTCCATTTTACAGAAGAGAAAACTGAGGTATAAAGCGCTTCTTTGCTTAAGCTTATCTAGGTAGTCAGTGGCAAAATTGTCATTTCAACTTGGACTTCTAGTATAGTGCATCTTTAATATCTATGTAGGCATTTTATAAAGCCTAAATTATTGAAAATAGTTTTATCC
The DNA here is from genome assembly GCA_023548195.1 of Bettongia penicillata ogilbyi. NCBI lineage: Eukaryota > Metazoa > Chordata > Mammalia > Diprotodontia > Potoroidae > Bettongia > Bettongia penicillata. Next base: position 1,182,665 of record JAJHZJ010000624.1, on the reverse strand, counting down.
ATACCCCTGTGGAAGTAAGAATCTTCAGTTTAGAGGTAAGAGCTATTTAATTTTGATTTTAGAGAAGCAATGTTTACTATCCAATAGATTGTCCATATTAACTTAATTCTCTGTCCCAAATAATAAGCCATATCAACATAATAATATTATGATGCTTCTTGATTTGCAAAAACTTTGATTGAAATAGTAAGACAATCTTAAATTATATTTATGCAGGATTCTTAAAAGTACATAAGAAGTAAGAAGACCAAAACCCTTTCTTCTTGATTCATTCACCTTCCATTCTCCCTCCCCACCCTAAACACTAAAGAAACATGAAATGATTGGTTTTTCAAATCACAGTAACTGTATCTCTTTCTAAGTCAAGTAGACAGGTCTTTGAACAAGTATATCATTTGGTAACATGTTACTTCATAATGTGAATAAGTCAGTTTCATTTTCCATTGCCTTTTTTGAAGCAACCACAGATAATAGAAAATGTTGATTGGAATTATGTTAATAGTGGAAACACTTTTATTTTATTTCAGTGTATGTTGGAAAAAGTTGGCAATTGGAACTTTGATATCTTTCTCTTCGATAGATTAACTAATGGTAAGTAAAGAGTAGTTTATTCTAATCTGTTCTGTCAAAGCAAAAGCTCTGTATAGTAGAGAAGTGTGAGGGAGTAAAGAAAAACAGTAGAAAGAATGAAAGTCTAAAAGAGTGCTCAGTTTGGTTTCTGTAAGATCAGTCACTCCAAGAAGGACCAAAATATTTTTCCCCCAAGGGGTATAATGGCCTGGAGTCAACAAGACTCACCTTCCTGAGTTCAAATCTGGCCTCAGATATTTACTAGCTTTGTGACCCTGGACAAGTCACTTAACCTTGTTTGCTGCAGTTTCCTCATCTGTAACATGATCTGGAGAAGAAAATGGCAATTCCAGTATCTTTGCCAAGAAAATCCCAAATGTGATCACAAAAAGTCAGACACAACCATTTCCTTTTTTTTTTTAATTTTGCCAGTTTGATGAGAGTGAAGTGGAACTTAAAAGTTGCTCTAATTTAAACCCAGACCTTCCTCAGTCCAAGATTGACCTTCCACCCACTCTGTCATGCTGCTTTTCATAATGTAGGTAGCTAAATTGACTACTTGATGTATGAACACTGGGTTTTTTTTAATATCATTTGTGTGCAGCAACATAGACTTAAAGTTAAAAGAGACTTCAAAAGTCATCTAGTTTGACCTTATTTTAGAGATGAAGAAATAAAGTGAGAAATTAGATAACTTGCCTTAGTCACAAAAGCAATAAGTAGCAGAGCTGAGATTTGAACTTAGGTCTACTGATTCTACATCCAGCACTTTCCTCTATACCTGTCTTCATAATAAATTGTGTGTGACATATATTTGTATATTTGGGCACTGTGCTAAGGAAAGCCAGGTAAATAAATGTATTACTGGGCAAGTTGAAATTCAGCACATAAATAGAACACTTAATGGTACTACGGGCAAAAAAAAAAAAAGACTTATTGTTTGCCTGCTTTGTGTGTAATATGTGCTTAGATTTAGCATGAACTGTTATGCAATATTTCAGTAGATTTTGATGATAAAAATGAAGTCTCCAAACTTTATAATGGAATGTTTCTAAGGAATCTCCTGGTTTCACCCAAAACAGCACCAGATCAGCCGGTATGAATAGATTACAATCTTTGCCAAATTTATATGATCACAGATTGCTCTGAGTAATTTTGCTCATTCACTCTTATTATGATAATCAGTTCATATTTTGGAACAGTGAAGAAAACACTTGTATACAAAAACACTCCGGTTTAATTTGTATTCCTGACTTTATTAGATACCAGTAAGTTTCGTCCTTTGTATGACAAAAGTCCTCTTTTATGTAATATTCCCAATGTGCAATTTTCCTAATCCCCAGAAGATGGGGATACTTTCCCATGAAAGTAGACCATAGATTCCTGAGCCCATAATCACTCAGCCACAGAAAATCAATAGATTCTATTCATGTGAAAGAAATTATTGTGTATCACTTTTTAGTAATAATTCCACATGTAATATTACATTAATGATATAGAAATAAAAAAATATTTACCATTTATAGAATATTATGGAAATAATTACTTTTTTGAGACAAATTAGATACTCCAGGTGAAATGTGGAACAAGAATCAGCAATAGCTCACCATTTCACAAGGATTTTCCAGACCGCATATTTCATTTTTATTGTTACCTGTTTTGTAAATCGTGATACTTTTTCTGTTTAGTGAAAGTATTAGTTTTTGAACTACCTTTAGACATCTCAAACTAGGTGTTCTTTAGGTGGTATCTTAAACTCACTATGTCCAAAGGGGTGTATGTGTTCAACCAACTTGAGGATGGGAATTTGGTTTATGTGGCCCTCCCATAATATCCATTCACTGAGCTTTTTTCCAAGACAAACACAAGACCCTCCTTTACCCATTAACTCCCAACGCCACCCCACCTGCCACCTTCCTTTAATGTTCAAACTCCCAATCCTCCCCTCACCTCTTTCCTGGTACATTACCTAACCTGACACATGACATCGAGGAAAATCACCCTTACCCTTCCTCTAGCATATACCCTCCTTACTATTTCTTCCTGCCCACTCCGCCATCCCCATGTAACTTTGTGGCTTACTCTCTTCTTCTCAGTTGGCTCTGTGATCTGGAGCAGTGACCAGGGAGTCAGAACCACTCCAACACCCAAACATTTTTTGTTTTAGAAAAAGGTAGAGAATGAATCTCACGAGATACGCATGAATGGCTAAGTTGTAATCTTTATTAGAGACCTTAATATTACAGACCATGTTCCATTATTATTCTCCTCAGATCCATGGTTAATCAGAAATTCCCTGTTCCTAGGGAAGCCCCACTATTGCTCTAGTCACCTAGGTTCCAGAAGTCAGTGGGAGTCTCAGTTACTCTCCTTCACCCTGCGTATCCAGTCATTTGTCGAGTTTTGTTGTTTCCATCTTTACCACATCCCCTTTCTCCACTTACACAGCCACTACACTGGCACAGGTTTTTAATCACTTCTTGCTTGGGCCATTACAGTAGCCTCCTCATTGTCTCACTGTCTCATGTCTCTCCCCTCTCCACTGTGTTCTCCACTAAGTTGTCAAAAGCACAGGTCTAATCACATCACTGTGGGCACCTAGGTGGCAAAATGGATAGAGCACCAGGCCTGGAATCAGGGAGATTCATGAGTTCCAGTCCAGCCTCAGACACTTACTAGCTGTTTGACCCTGGGAAGTCACTTAACCCTGTTTGCCTCAATTTTCCCATCTGTAAAATAAACTAGAGAAGATGGAAAAGCACTCCAGTAACCTTTGCCAAGAAAAGCCCTAAAGGGGTTATGAAGAATCAGACATGACTGAGACTAAACAACGATCATGTCGTCCGCTTTTCAGTAAAATCCGGTGGCTTCCTGTTAACCCTTGGGATCAAATATTATTACATCTTTATTTTAAAAGTTTCATTTTTAATTATCTTACAAAATACATAATAATACAGTAACATAGGCATGTAATTTATTAAGTATATATAGGACATGTACTCAACGTACTATATATATGGGATATGTACTCAAATTTTTTTTTTTATTGATAGGGGTGTAATGTAAAAGAAGTATGGAGACAACTGATCTGGTTCAACCCCTCATTTTACTGATCAAGAAGCTGGGTGCTAGGAGTCTAGGTGACTTGCCTGTAGGTCATAAAGATAGTACAGGCGCAAGATTCAAGCTCAGTTCTACTGATGACAAAATCCAGTACTCTTTCTGTTACTTCATGCCTCCTATTAACTCATTAATTTGAATAAATCCTATAATTAAATTTGAATTTTTTATTTTCTGAATGCTGGAAAAATGTGGTGAAATTCATTTTTAGAATATTGTTTATATATGTTACTGTAATGGGTGTTGGGGAAATGTAGTAATACATAAGACATGTTTCCTGCTACCAGAGTATTTTGTCAGAGAAAACAATAAAAATCTACGATGCTATCAATTTGCATGAGGTAGTTCTTTTGCAAAATTGTTTTATAAGGATGATTTTCATTTTTCATAATTCATTGTACTTACTTTGTAAAATGAAATAAATGTAGAAGTCATCCTCATTTGCAAAAAATAAAAAAATTATTTTTACATAGAATAGAAATAAGATTGCATTTTTAAAATATGACAAAAAATGAAGTTGCAAATCGTAAGGTCATTGTATTTAGTAATGTCTGTACATATACAGTAAGGTCTGTAAATATAATGAGACACATATTAATATTAAAGATTTGCCAAATGCATTTCCTGGTTAAAAATGCAATAAAAAATTTCTGTGTTGATATTTATACTGGCATAACATATTTTCCTTTTTCTTTTTAGGAAACAGTCTAGTGAGCTTAACCTTCCACTTATTTAGTCTTCATGGCCTAATTGAATACTTCCACTTAGATATGATGAAACTTCGTAGATTTTTAGGTAAGAAATTCCAGCTAATGTCATGATAGTAGTTACCTAGCTATGTATAAAAGTTTGTTTAAATGTTTATATTGTATCCTGCTATGAAAAATCTAACAATTTCTGTCCTTTATTTTCCTTCCTAAATATGAGACTGCAAGAAGAATACACACTGTAGCATCTCGTGTTATGCTTTTTTCCCTACATGACCACTATAACTAGCAGTAACCCACACAATAGAGGCAGAAAGCCTTCTAGGATTTGCTGCGATCAGGTGTTTGTGGTTAGTGATATATTAATAATACCCACTCTTTGAAAATGCAGGGAACACTTAAGTTTAATCTGCACTATTAACATTTTCTCCATCACTTTCTTAAGTTAAGACTACCAAGGAAACTAATTAAGTCTTGATTTGTAACATTTGCTGATTTCCAAGGTATGATCTCTCACAAGCTGGTACAAGCTGGCTCCAGCACCCTCTGGCTATAATAGAGACCCTGAGTTTGAAAATGCATGTAGTGTAATGTCTGTGTAAGAAGTATGCCTATCTTTTGGAAATATTCCAAACAAGTATTTATCTTTTCTACCTAATGGTAGTGTCCATGATTTATCTTTGTTTCTCAAGTGAAAAGTGATTAAAACTTCATTTAAATATAAGAAATTTCTTAGAAATACTTTTGGCAGACCCTTCAACCTTTAATCAGAGCATTGAATCTTATCAAAGCAAAAAAATTTGACAGTACCACAAATCCCAAGCTTCAAAATCATTAATTATTTCATTTGCTCATTACTTCAATATGATTAAAGTATGTGGTGACTTGTTTATAAAATATTAGTTTGCCTGTGTTGTCATTTTCAGGTGGTGAATACTTAAAATGTGTATGAGATAATCCACATTCCTCATGTTAATAAATTTCTCCATTATACTGAAATGCATATTTCTCTCTTTAGTTCTGATTCAAGAAGATTATCACAGTCAGAATCCTTATCACAATGCAGTTCATGCTGCTGACGTGACTCAGGCCATGCACTGTTACTTACAAGAACCTAAGGTAAGATGTGGACATGGATTCCATCTGCTACTATAAGAAAAAAAGCATCATTTGAATGTTTGAATGTTCATTTTCAAATGTTTCATATTTCTTTTGGTGCCTTAAATCAAAGATTAGTAACTTCCAATATAAAGATAGTATCCAGACTAGTAAAGGTTTCTAGATAGCATGATAAGAGAGTCTAAATCAAGGACAGGGAATGATTGCACTAGTTCTGCCTACATGTTTGGGTCCTGTGGACGCTGTTTCATTACCACTATTTCCTTTGAATATTTTTCCATTTTTTATCTACCTTTTTTTAGCCAGGTATTTCAGTTTCCACTTAATCTCCAAGCTAGTTTTCTCACTTCTACTAGAAAGTTTAATTCCGCCTTCATATTACTGGCAGATTAATTTTACAAATGCAAAATAATTATCACCTTTTGGCCAATGTGACAAGTGTATTCAGACAAAAGTAAGTTGATCTTCGGAAGATAAAAATATAGTCCATCTTGTGGTCTGTACTTAAATTTGTTGTAATTGACTCATAATTTTACTTCATTGACTTTAAGGAACCAGAGCACCTCCATTCCACAGTGAGGCATCCAGAATAGGACTTTGGGGACTCAGAAGAGAGATGGATGACCCATCCTTTAAAGCCTGTCTTGAATGCCAACTGCTCTATAAATTTCTCTTATCCTGTTCAGAAATGATCTTTCTCTTTTGAACCTCAGCTAGCACTTTATCCCTCTCTATACACTTACATGTATCTTTTTTTTTTTGTACTAATTATCTGTGTGTTTCATATTTTCCTACTAGACTAAAAGCTCAGTGTCAAGAGAGACTATTTGCTTCCTCTTTGTATTTTCTAACAGAACTAAATTAGTGCTTTACCGCCAAATATATGCTTAATAAATATTGAATAAGTAACAATTATTATAGTAATCAACAATATTATATATCTATTTTGGGGGATAGGAAAGACTTGAGGAATTTGGTGGAAAGGTGAAACAGTTACATTATCTAGCTAACATCATTAGCATGTTAGTACTCATAAGTAGGACAGATATTGTCGACGGATAATGTGCTAGTCCAAGAAAAACAGGAAAAGAGCAGGCTGGAATGACTTTGGGGAAAGGGAAGCGTTCATTTAGTGACCCAAGATTCTCCTTGAATTAAAAAAAATTTTAACCTTATTATTCTTCCATTTGTGGACTTGAATCATGAAATACTAGTTTTCAAGTAATTGGAATTCTAGTTCACCCAAATGGAAAAGGAGAGGTATATATTTATCTTGAGCAGGCTTTCATATGTTAAAAATGAGTAATGATGCAAGAGAGACAATATGGTATCAGATGCTACTGGAAGTCTAATGAGAAACTATAGTATTGTCTTCTTCTCTCACAGAACTGCCCCTCGAGTAAGCCAAATGAGCTTCGAGTAAAGCAGATGAGGCCACCAGTGAAGCCAGTGCAGGCAGATAATCTTAGAGTCTCAGTTCAGTTCTAGTTAGATCAGTGACATGTATAGGGGGGTCTGTGACTAGAGTCAGTAGGATGGAAGTCGTCCAGTGGAAAGCCCCAGTGGGGTGGGAATCTAGATACTGGAAACCAAGATCACTTCATAAAAAAGTAGGGCATGGCAGCACTCAGACCAGGAGAGCCCAGGCATCTAGGGGCTCTGAGTTCCCTAGAAGTCTATCCTGAGAAACCATACAGGGCCTAAAGATCCCATGCTCTGAGCCTCACAGATATAGACAGGCCTTAACTACAGAAAGTGGACATAAATCAGGGTAATACCAAGCAGAACATACTACATCATCCAAAAGCTATCAGGCAGACCTCACCCAGGCACAGACCCCAAGTCAGGGATTAAGGCTAGAGATAAATAAACCAAAAAATATGCCAACAACTACAAAAAGCAATAGCTTAGAGTTCAGTAATGGAATTCTAAAATTCTTTAATGTGAAGGTATGTGTTCATGGGTAATGGGAAGATCGTTGGTATGACCCTATCTGTGTGTGACAGAAGTGAGTAGGATGAGGAACCAGGTTTTCAGGGTGTTCATAGATGAGATTAAATAATGAAATGAAAGTCCTGGAAGAGAGAATCAGAAGAGGAATAAATAGTTTAAAACAGAAAGTGGTAATGTACTCCCTGAAGATTAAAGTACACCAAGCAGAAGTCAGTGATTCTAACTTTCATTTTTCACTTCTCTGAATCTCTTTCCAGAGAAGATTTCTCTCACTCTCTTCATTATGTGTCCTTTATGCCCTCCTTCTCTGGTTCATGCCTCCTCTACTTGCCTAGACCTTCTCTATTCTCTGCATTCCTCATGGAGTCAAAACTTGTGAAGTATCACTGTGGACTCTCCCCATTGCCTTGTGGAGCTTGCCCTGTGGATTCCCCTTTTCCATCGTACCTCACTCCCAGAAAAATAACAATTCCTGCGGGTGTTAGAGAGGATGTTGCCCCATGGCAGGAATCTTTATCCTTTTCCCCACATTCCTAGTTATACCATTAACATGTCTTTCCACCTGCCTCAAAATCTACTCTATGGATCATCACACTCCCACTCCTTCAAGCATTAGTTTCCCCAAGGAGTTTCAACCCTATTCCCACCCCTCAAAACAAGTCAATCGGTTTTTTCAAGCACCAAATCTTAACAGACAACCCTCAGCACATGGTCCACATCTCTCTTCATAAAACATCTCTCTTCATATATGGAAGTGTTCATCAGTTCCCACTACCAAAGTAAAGTTTCCTTCTTTTTTGTTCCCTTTTCCATCTTTTCCTCCTCACCCAATCCCATGTAGTCTCTTCTTTCTGAGAGACCACAGGGATCACCTTCCCCTCATTGCTAGCTTTCAGTTTGATCAAGGCACATCACAAACTCACCACAATCCTACTCTCCTCCCTCTTTTCATTTTGTAGTTTAGTGCTAATTCAATTTGTAATGTAGTCCAACCAAAAAACAAAACAAAATAAAACAAAACATTGATTTAGCTGTAGATGGTATGTCACCAGGTTTCTCACATAATGCCCCAGATCTGCCCTTACCTCACTCTGATTTCTGCCCTCACATTTAAGAAGAAGCTCCTATCATGGTGTTATTGCAGCCAGGGTTGATTTCTGTCTTTTAGCCTTTAGATCTCTAACATTCTGGGAGTAGCAGGGAGAAGTTTGAGGGTGGGACTGAGCTCTACTTCAAGACTAGACAGGTGTCCTGTCCCTTTCCCTCTGTCCTTCCACTCTCTTGCAGAGATCTTTTGCATCACAGAGTGCTGTCAGGATGCTGGCTGTCAAAGCCTCAGCAAATGTTTGCACTTTGGAACTTAGATCTCCACAGCGCTAGAATGAAGAAGGGTTGTATTTTATTATTAATGTGTGAATTAGGTCAGCTTCCTGGCAAGGAGCATGGTGGGCTATGGGGGGGGGTAGTGGTGAGGAGGGTATAATAAGTAAGCTTAAGATAGTTGTTGGTTTTTTTAAACCTTCTTTGGGGCTCTTGGTGTTCCTAGAGTGTGGAGACAGCTGAAGTTGTTGTTTTATCTAATGTGTAATTTCTGTTTTGGAGAGGTTTTGAGATATTGTGAGCATCAGAGAAAGGACCTAGTCCTCCCTCTTGTTGTTCACATGACTCAGAAACCCCAGATTAATGACTGTGAAACAACAAAAATTAATAGAAAAGAATAATAAGATTGAAAAATGGAAGAGGATTTAAACTATCAGCTGTCAAAAACAACTCACCTGAAAAAAAAGGTCAAGAAAAAATGATTTAAGAATTATTGTACTCCTTGACTTGGAAAATGTTAAAAGTGAAAATTGTCCAGAGTTCTTTGAACCAGTAGGCAAAATGAAAATTGAAAGAATTCACCAACTATTTCCTGAAAGAAACCCCAAAAGGAAAAGTATCAGAAATGTCAGAGCCAAAATCCAGAATTAGTCAACACTCAACAAGCGTTTATTAAACTCTTACTATGTGTCAAGCACTGTGCTTTAAAAAAAAAAAAAAAGATAAAAAGTAGTTCCTAGTCTCAAGGAGCTCATGGTCTAATGATGGAGAGTTGGGGGAGTGGAGATTAGAGGTAATTAACAGAGGAAAGACTTCTTGTAAAAGGTGGTATTTTGGTTGGGACTTGAAGGAAGCTGGGGAAGCAAAAGAGGCAGAAATTAGGAGGGAGAGAATTCCAGGTATGGATGCAAAGGAAATGCTCAGAGGCAGAAGATTGAATGTCATATGCAGGGAGCATCCAAGAGGCTAATGTTAGTGTTCCTGGACTGCAGAGTGTGCCGGGGGAAGTAAGTTGTAAGAAGACTGGAAAGGTGGTAGGGGGCCAGATTGGGAAAGGCAGACTTCAGGGAGCCATTGTAATTTATTGTATGAGGAAAGTGACATAATCAGGCTTTGACAGCTGAATGGTGGAGGGTCTGGAGTAGGGAGAGATAAAATGGGGAGCCCAATCAGCTGGCTCTTGCTGTATGCCAGGTATGTGATGATGCAGGCCTGCTTGTCCAAGGGAGATAGCAGTATTGCAGGAGAGAAGAGATTTTTGTAACTTAATAATAAAAGAGGCTGTAGCTCTTTTAATTCCTACAGGAAGGGATTTTAATAAAACAGTATCACTGATAGATAAATTAGGTTTATCAGAAATAACATAGTGTAGTTGTAATTTGCATTAACTTAGAGAACAACACTCAAAGAACTTCATTAAAATAGAAGTGGTATCATATCCATTTTGGCTATTGCAGTGGTAGTGATGGTGCAGAATTTCTCAGGTGTATTCAGGTGATTAATAATGCATTTTATTAAATTATAGCTTGCCAACTCTGTAACTCCTTGGGACATCTTGCTGAGTTTAATTGCAGCTGCCACACATGATCTTGATCATCCAGGTGTTAATCAGCCTTTCCTTATTAAAACAAATCATTACTTAGCAACTTTATACAAGGTAAGTACAGTTATGACATAAAATAAAACCTACATAAACTTGTTATTTTAGAATTATGAAAACTAGAATATGAAATATTGTAAGTGAGAACCAGTTTCTTTATGTTTAGAAATATCACTAAAGTATATTAAATAAATTGCTTTGCTTTTATTTTTAGAATACCTCAGTATTAGAAAATCACCACTGGAGATCAGCAGTGGGGTTAATGAGAGAATCTGGTTTGTTTGCCCATATGCCATTAGAAAACAGGTATGTTGAATAGATTTAATGCACTTCATTAACATTAAATTCTTTTTATTATGAACCATGGAAAGTTATTTTACCAAATGTTTTGAAGTTATTATTTTCCTATTGCACAACACATTGCCATTTGACAAATTTTTGACTATTGAGTAAATTGAAAAAGAAATAAATATCAATATCTGTGTATCCATACAGTATATGTATGTGTGTGTGTGTGTGTGTATGTGTGTGTATATATATATACCTATTAAAATACATATTCATAATAGGCTTCTTATAGATGTGACATCTCTCATATTTTCAGTATTTTCTGGAATTAATGGGTGACAACTGGGGTTTTCTTTGGGGGAGTATTTATATTAGTTTTTAAATTAACTCAAGACTTTTACCAAAAACTTGTTTTTATAGAAATTCATTCCAGTAGACTAATTTGTATGAATTATGCTCCTGAGTTCTTAAAATTTACAAGCCCACTCTATCCACACAATGGAATGAATCATATATTAAGATTATACCATGATTATCTCAAATAGGTGCTAAATTCCTCTAAGGCTAAATTCAAACAAATAGGGAAGGGAAGAAAAGGTAGGTAAGTCCAAATTCCTAAAAATCCATAAAATCTACTGGTTTTTAATATCCACAAAAATATAATAGCCAAAATATTATCTTAAGTTCTTTGCACTGTACACATTTCTGTTGCTCTCAGAATAAAAGGACATGTCAAAGCAGGTAATGTATCAGAATGAAAGAAAGATTGTAAAAAAGTTATTTTGGGAACTATACACTATTATAAGATTATCACATTGGCTTGTTTTTTATTAATGACTGAGCATATGAAGGAATTTATTGGTTTCTCCATAGTCTGCAAGCAACAACCCTCTTCATGTAGACCCATCATGAATAAAATTACTCAGTTTACAGATATACTAAATGATTACTATTTCTAAAGAATTGCAGCATTGAAATGTTATTAGAGAACTATTTTACCAAATAAAAAAATGGGCTGTTCATATAATGAGAGTGAGGGATGCCTCATGGAAAGTCCACAAACTTCACTGGCAATCATGTATTATAAGAGATGTAGAGGAAGACCCTCAGCACCCTACTTAAATTTAGAAAAGGATATGAACTATGGGCAGGGATTAATGGGTTTGTGATCTAGACTATAGAAGGGAGTAACCACATTATCACACTGAGGCAGTCAGAGATCTACAAAGTATTGAGATTATTATATACAAAGTACCGTTCTAGGCATTGTCAATAAAAAGACAAAAACACTATCTGCCTTCAAGGAATTTATATTCTACTGAGTATATGACCTTTGGATAGATAAGTAAATATAAGACAATTTGAAGTGTGCAAGAGAGAGAACTAACAACTTAGAGGTGAAGTGTTAGCAAGGGTTTGGCAGAGAAAGTGGCACCAGGACTGAACTTTCAAGGAACATAGCTACAGATTTTAAGACAGGTGAGAAGTCAGTATATTTATGCCCAGAGTTGTAAGATGGAATGTTATGTATGAGGAACATGTAGGAGTCCAGTGTCACCAGATTAAAGAGTACGTAGAGACAGAGAAGGGAATAAGTTGTAAGAAGATTGAAAAGGTAGGAGGGGGCTCAGTTATGAATGACTTTGAATGGAGCTTTATGTTTGATCCTGCAGGTAATTGGGAGCCACTGAGACTTAACATATAGCAGGGGTGTGGGTTGGGGTGGATATAGTGAGGAATGACATTGTCAAACATTTTAGATCATTTAGAGGATGGACTGAAGTGGGAAGAGACTTGAAGCAGGCGGGCCAATTAGATGACTATTCTTGAGGTAATGAGGGGCTACACTGGGCTGGTGGCAATGTCCGTACAGAGAAGAAGGTATATACAAGAGAGATATTAAGAAGAAAGGATTAATAGGATTTGTCCATTGATTGGATATGGACGGCAGTAGAGAATAAAAAGTTAAGGATGATTTCTAGATTTCAAGTCTAGGTTTCGGAGAATGGTGGTACTCATGATAGTAATAGGGAACTTTGGAAAAGGGATGGGTTTGGGGAAAAAGTGAGTTCCATTTGGGACATGTTCGGCATAAGGTGTCAACAGGACATACAGTTCAAGATGTTTAAAAGACAGGTGAAAATTCAGTGCTGCAGGTCAGGAAAGGTGTTAGGACTGAAAATGTGCATCAGTGAGTTATCTGCATAGAGATGGCATTTGAAAATGAGAGAATTGGTTATGTCAGCAGGTGAAATAGTACAGAGGGAGAAGAGAAGGGGCAGCTAGATAGAGTGCTGGGCCTGGAGTCCACATATGGCCTCAGACAGGAAGAGTCGAACATGACTACACAACAGAAGAGAAGGGGCAGGGGCAGAGCCTGGGTTCCCGACCCCCTGCTTGTTGGCCGTTGCCACCTGAATGAGGATCCAGCAGAGAAGGTAGAGGAATAGATAGACAGAAGTAAAACCAAGAGAGCAGTGTCAGTTCAGCCAAAGTAACAAGCATATCAACAGTCATCAACATTATACCCAAAAGAAGACAATGCATTTTTTCTTCAGGATTGAGCCGGGTTGTTATTGTTACTGTTGAGTTTCATAAATTGTCTTTGTTTTATCTGGTTTTTTTAAAAGTTACATCATTGTAGTTACTGTATGCATAATTTTCCAGATTCTACATATTTCACTGGTCTCCATTCAGATAAATCTTCCCATTACTTCTCTTATACTCTTATGCTGTATTGTCATGTAATAGTGTTCTATTAATTACATTGATGTATCAATATATTTTTTAGCCATTTATTTGTTTCCAGTTCTTTGTACTACAAAAAATGCTATCATAAATACTTTGGACCATATAGGACCTTTCTTTCTATATTTGACATCTGTAAAACAGGTCCCTTGACTTCGCTTCCTGGTGGCCTCTGGCTGTGTTGACATAGCTTCTTGGTCACCTGGGGATATAAAAGGTCCCTTCTGGGTGGAGTAGGAGCCCTTTAGACTTGGTGGATGCCAAAGACCATGAAATTAGCTTGTAGGCTCCCAAAATCTAGAAACAAAGTGGGTTCCCATAAATTGTAAAAATAGCATATAGATGCAGTGAATTACAATTATGTCATAAAAAATTAAATATAAGCATCTAGCCAGGTCTGCAATCCAGGACTCTTTACTCTCACCCCACATACCAAAACCATTGCCAAATCTTGTCATTTTTATCTTCATAACATTTTCTTACATATCCTATTCTCCTCATTCACAGCCCTCCTCACCGCCCCCCCCCACTTCTAAGCCCTTATTTACGGTAGGTTTCTTAATTGTTCCCTCTGCTTCAGTTACTTGACATTACAATTCATTTTATAAATGTTAGTTGTTATGACATCCCAAAAGTGATTTTTAAAAATAAGTTTTTATTTTCTAATGCAACTCACTGAGGCTATTAATTTTCTTAGTATGTTTGCTATGTCCCTTGAGTTTTCCAAGTAAATCATCATATTATCAACAGAAAGGCGTCCTCTGAGAACCATATGAATCAGAACCAAAATAGTATACACAATGACTACAATAATTTAGTTAAAAATCCTTAAAAGGCAACCAAATTCAGTTTTAATGATCCATCTTGTCCATAGAATTTCAGTGTTGAACCTCAACGCTGGCCATCTAGTCTAGCCCATACCTGAATAATTTCCTCTACAACATGCTAGATAATTGGCCCTTTAAATTTTCCAAGAGTTTACCAAAGCAGATAATGCTACCTTAGTTCTGACATTGTATAAGTGCTATCCCTGCTTATTTAGATATGGCTACCTTTCTGAAAACCATCTTAGACATAACTGTAATTACTTAAATAAGTTCTTTTGACAAGAATAATTCACATCATGATTATAGATAGATATGTTCATCCTGTGCTAATCATTTTAGTTAGAATTTGGATATTTTATAGACATAAATTTTAAGAAAATTGAGAAATGTTTATAGTTTTTTGCTCTGTGCAAATGTTTGTCACAATTTGTCTGTTTTTCTCATTCCAGACAACAGATGGAAGACCAGATAGGTGCTTTGATTCTAGCCACAGACATTAGTCGACAAAACGAATATCTGTCATTGTTTAGATCCCACTTGGACAAAGGAGATCTGTGTTTAGAAGATGCCAGTCATCGACATTTCATTTTACAGGTGACACTGACTTATAAAACTTGTATTGTTAATGTATGTCCTATAGATTAAATCAGAATAAAAATAAAATGTTACTATATCAGAGTGGTATTTTAGTGATGCATAAATCCTGAGGCAGTGCTATGAGATTGTTTAATGTTTATAAGCTGCTAGTAGGAGGTACCTTTGATTATCATATACCCTTAAGAACAGGTGATTATACTCTTCTTTTTATTTAAAATCTAAATATGTTACTCATTGTAAGAATAGCAGAAAACTATATACTATATTGTAATAATGCTTTTGAAAAGCAAAACTGTTAGTATTTGATTAAGAATGTTTCAATGAAACTACCTTGCAGATACAGATAAGAAAGAATCAACTTGACATTTTTCAGTTTACCTGCTTAAACTACTCCATACTTTAAAAACAAATGTTTATTCCTTGTATATAAAAAATGAATATTAATGCACCTTTTAAGTTTGTACCTGTAGAAGAAGAGGAAAAAAAATATATGAATGGAATGGGGACTACTATTTTCCTTTCCCCACTCTCCTTTCTTTCACATTCATCCACATTCTTCAAATACCAAGACCCACTAATTTACGCAGGCCTGCTTGATTTCCGGCACTGAAATACATTTAGATGACTAAATATTACTTTGGCTGCAGTATTGGTCATTAGAAACCAGGTAATGTGGGAGGAAGCTCTCACATATATAAGCATAGATAGAAAATTTTCTTCCCTGTTTCTGTCACAGAGACACAAAGACAAACACTGTTAATTTCTGCTTTTCCCTTCATTTACTCCTCTCCTATTTTCCCATCTCTGTTCCTTAGAGACTATAACTGCAGCTGCCTTGTGATGTTCCCATTCTTCCACAGTAGTCAGTCTGAGAGGGAGAAAAGTAGGATCTCTAGCCCTTCTGCCTTTGCTTCCTACCTTCTGCCATCTCTTTCCTCCTCTGCTTCCTGCCTTCTATTCTTTCTTTACTTCCGTTTTTTCAACAGCGTTTCATGGCAGCTTATTTGGTAGAACCAGGTAGTGAAAGGAAGAGGCAGAAAGCTGGAGTGGATGACTAAACTTCCTTCTGTCTCTTCCTTCAGTCTCTTGTTGATTAGAGGTGGTGAACAGGAATGAATTTGTGCCCTCTCAAAAGCAAATTAAGCTAACTCCTGTGCTTTGGAGAATAAAAGTGTTGTGACCTCCATGGAGAAAAGTTGTATTGACATTGGTTGTATAGTAGAATCAATGAGAAGCAGTGCAGATGATGTTCTTTTTTGATGTTCTTTTTATTTAAAATATGAGTATACTATTCATTGTTGAAATAGCAAAAACCTACGTACTGTATTGTAATATTTTTGAAAAGCAGAAAAGAATTATAGTGAAAAGAATTCTAGGCTTGAAATCAGGAGGCATCTAGGTTCAAATCCCCTTCTCTTACATTTAGAACCTGTCTGACCATATGCACCTCACTTAACCTTTGTGAAACACAATTTCCTCATTTGTAACATGAGAAATAATAGTATGGCCTCTTTCTTAGGTTTACTGTAGCAAATAAGATAAAATATAGTAATATTTTGTGGATGTACGTATTAGCTATACTTAAGGTAGAATTTAAGATCCATAGTAATAAGCTTTCCCATTAAGAAGGGCTATGTATATCCACATCTGACAAAGAGTCAAGTTGAAGAAGAATCACTTTGTATCTTACTGCATCAAATAACAGCTAGGAAATAGTACTGTTATTTAAATTAAAATTAATTATATAGAAATTTATATTTTTTATTGTATCATAATTCTGTAAATAGTAATAATTAGTATAATTCTTCCATCAAGGTAACTCACTATTAATTGATTTTAAAGTAGCTATTTTTAATTAGAAATTTCTGATCAAGTAATCTAAGGGAAAAACTCTTTGAAGAAAAGATTCAGTCTAATATTTAGAATCTTAAAAATTGATAGAATTAGATGATTTAATTTTAGCCTTATATCTGAATCAGAAATGGGCCAGACACTTTAGTACACAGTATTAATGTATGAACAATAAATATATCATTAGATATAAAAAACGTTTTGACAAACTACAACAGCCAATTTTGTTTAAAAAAAATACTAGAAAATGCAGACCTTTGTTTTAGACATTTCATTAATTTGCTAAGTAGTATCTATTTTAAACCACGAATTAGTATTATATGTGATGTAGATAACCTAAATGCCTCTCCAGTACTAGTAAGGAGTAAAGCAAGGATATTTAGTATCACCACTACTATTTGATATAATTCTAGAAGTAGTAGATAAAACAGTAAGTGAAGAAAGAGAAATTGAGAATAAGCATAGCCAGCTGAAACAAAACTTAGTTATTTACAGATGATGTGTTGCTTTACTTAAGAGGGTCAACTAAAGTTAATTAAAACTTCAGGAAAGTTGTTGAGTATAGAACAAATCCATATAAATGATCAGTATACCTTATGTTACCAACAAAATCCAACCAGAAGAGATAGAAATAGAAACTTTAAATAACTTAAGAGTGTATAAAATACTTGGCAATCTACCTAACAAGACACTCAAGATCTATATGAATGAAACTACAAAATATTCTTTATAAAAATAGACATAAATGTGGAGAAATATTAATTGCTTGTTATTAAGGTGAACCAGTTAACCAAAAAAAATGACAGTACTATCTAAATTAATTTACTCTGTAATAGAAAAAAATAATAATGAAATTAAGGATTTATTTCTTCTGTAGTATTCTTCCAGGACCCAAACCAGATAGCGGTTTAGAGATGATCTTAAGAGTTGTTTTGCTACATAATTTAATCTTAATTAATGGGTCAAACAACAAATCATAGAACTAAGATAAAATTTCATCAAAGAAAATTACAGTAACCGAGCTTGTGAAATGCAGCTAAAGTAATCCTAAGGAGAAAATTTTTTTATGTCTAAATGTTTTCATCAACAAAAGATAGGAAAAAATCACCTAATTGGGTACACAGATAAAAAAGCAACAAAGTAGAAACACTGAAAATCAAAGAAGAGCTTAAAATTGAAAGCGAAAAATTAATTTGGTAAATAAAAATAGGAGGTTTTTTTTCAGTGAATGAAATAAATTAAGAATTAGCTGATGTGGCAAAAAATAATTAGATAGCAAGACCATATTGATCTTTAAAAAATTAGAAAGTAGAATCCACAATTGAAGGAGACATAAGAGGAAACTACCAGAACCTACTTTTACCTAATCATATGCCAACAAAACCAGTATCTTAGATAGAATGGATGAATATTTACAAAGATACCAAATACCCAGAATAATCAATAAAGGAATTGATTACTTAAGTCACTCTTAAAAAGAAGGAAAATAAAGTCACAAATGAAAAAAGGAGAAGAATATAAATTATTCTCAAAGGAAAAATGAGTCCAATATTGGATGGATTTACAAATGAATGCTAGCCAAATACTCAAAGAACAATTAATGCCATTATTACATAAACTGGTTGCAAAAACAGTAAAAGAACTCTGCTTATGATACAAGTTGGGGCTTCATACTTAAACCAGTGAAAGACAAAGTTGAGAAAGAAAAGTATAGAACAATATCTCTAATAAATTTTTACACAGAAATGTTAAATACAATATTAGCAAGTAAGCTACAATGATAGCCAACTTATGTATTATTATCTCATTTGATTAAGAATGTACAGTGTATAAACTAGTTGATTTTATACTGAGGATAAAGGTTTGGTTCAGTGTAAGGAAAAATGTAAAGATAATGGATCGTATTAATTAAAATAATTTAAAACTACATGATTATGTCAATGGATGCAGAATATTTCTGTTTCAAACACTAAAAAAAACCAGACTAAATAGGATTTTCCTCAACATAGTATTTATCAAAAACTTGGCAAAGTGTGTGTGTGTGTGTGTGTGTGTAACACGTGCACATATGAAAGGAGATATTTCCAGTAAGATCAGGGTTAAAGTGGTGATGTCCATCTTCACCATTACTATTTAACATGAGAATAAAAATGCTAACTATAGCAAGAAGAAAAAAGACGTGAAAATAAACGTAGGCAATGATCATGCAAAATTAATTGCTTTTTGTAGAATATAGGATAATGGTTTATTTAGAGAATCCTAGATAGTTAGTTTTTTATAAGTTGAACTAATTAGTAATATCAACAGAGTTGCAGGATATAAAATAAACCCACATAAATCAACCACATTTCTGTATATTAGTAATAAAAACTAGCAAGAAAAGACAAAAGGAAAAAATTCTATTCCAAATAAGTATATAAAATACTTGGGAGTCTGCTTAACAAGAAGTACACAGGATCTGCATGAATGACATTACAAAACAATCTACAGAAATAAAGACAGAATAAAAAATCGACCAGGTATTGTTCTTATTCAAGCCAATATAATAAAAATGACAATCCTATCTAAATTAATTTGCTTATTTAGTGCTCAAACTGTCAAACTGTTATAGACTAGAAAAAATAAAAAATTCATCTGAAGGAACAAAGAATCAAGATAAAAGGAAATCACCGGGGGAAAAAACATGGAAAGGAAGAAGGAAGGGAGTCTAGCAGTACCAGATCTCAGACTATACAACAAAATCTCATTATATTGGTAATGGTTAAGAAGTAGAGAAGTAAGTCACTGGAAAAGATTTAGTTCACAGCAGAACAAAGCAACCTAGTAGCCTAGTGCTTGATAATCCCAAATCCCTTAGCTGTGAAAGAGTAAAGGCTCTTTGATGAATACTGAGAGGAAACTAGAAAGTCATCTGGACTAGGTGCAGAGCAGCATGTCACACTGAATACCAAGGTCAGCTCAAAGGGGACACATGATTTAAATATCATGCATGACATCACAGACAGAGTAAAGGAGCAAGGAAGAAAGTACCTTTTGGATTTACAGATAGAAGAGCAGTTCATGAGCAAATAAGGAGCTGAGAGAATCACAGAAGGTAAAATGGACAATTTTGAATACATAAAATCTAAAAGTTTTTGCATAACTATGCAACTAAAATTACAAGGGAAACAGTTAGCTGGGAGGGGAAAGTTTTTGTGCAGTTTTCTTCGAGAAAGATCTCATTTCCAAGATGTTTAAATGATTCAAATTTATATAAAGAATAAGAGCCTTTCTGCAGCTTTACCATGGTCAGACAATGTGAATGGACAGTTTTTCAGTGAAGAAATCTAAGCTATCAATAGCTGCATGAAAAAAAAAAATCTCCAAATCACATATCCATCTGTTGGGCAAATGTGACCAGAAAGAAAAGTGACAATTGTTAGAAGAGCTGAGGGAAAATAAACACAATAATGCACTATTGGTAGAGCTGTGAGTTGGTCCAGTCTTTTTAGAAAGTAGACTGCAGCTATGCCCCCAAAGTCATTAAACTGCAGCACTTGGAACTAGCTATACTATGCATAGGCCTATAGGTCAAGGAAAGAAAAGCGCTTTTGTGTAAAAGTCTTTATGACAACTCTTTTTATAAAAGCAAAGAACTGCCAACTTAAGTGGTACCTGTTAGTTGGGACCTTGCTGAACAGATTATAGGATATGAATTTCATGAATACTGTAGTGTTGAAGGAAGTGATGAGAAGTATGTTTTTCAAGAAACCTAGAAAGCCTTGTATGAACATCAGCATGGTAAAGTCAGCACTCCAAGAGGACAACCTGTAAAATTACAACAATTTTGCAAAGACCTATCCAATCCCCAGTGATGCTTATTAGAAGTTCTGCACTGATTCTCAATATTTTCTTGCATACATAGTATTGTAGATAGTGTCATGTCAGAATATAATAGACAATGAGTTTTTTTATTTTGTAATAATTGCACATAATGTAATTCTGGTTTAATTTCAGCACCAGAGAAATTAATGCAAACATTTTATACTATACAATAAAAATGAAAGCATTTTGTTTCTGCATGTAACGATTGTAATAGTTGTTGCATTGTCTAGATGGCTTTGAAGTGTGCTGATATATGCAACCCATGCCGGACCTGGGAACTAAGCAAGCAGTGGAGTGAAAAAGTCACAGAAGAATTCTTCCATCAAGGTAACTCACTACAATTCATTCACTCAGGTGTCAGATGAGGAGTCTATGGGATCAGTTACTTAAGGAATGTGTAATTTTCAGTAGTACATGTGACATAGAAATATGAAAAGGGAATAGGCACAAGTATTCTACAGCAGACTACATCATTGATAAGATCATGCTGTACACACTGGTTGACTGCTTTAAAAAATGGCATCTGACTATGTAGTATAAAGTACCGTCTGAAAGATTTTGTCAAGCAAGAAGACTGGTGAATATATTAAGATTCTACAAATTCCTTGACACAGTAATCAAAATCTGCTGTTCACCTCTATCAAACAGGGCATAAAATGTGGAGGAAACATGCCCCCCAAAAGGGTTCACTAGTGTCACACAATGAGCTGCAGAGACCAAGTAGAAAAGACATCCTTTTTAGATATTAAGATCATCCAGATGTTTGTTTGCAGATGACATTGCACAAAGCCCCAGAATAATGCAGAGTTTCTTCAGTAGCATCTGCAACCACAGAAAGGATAAGTTGAACAATTCACACAGAGCACACTAAATGTATTAAGACTGCTTATTGTTCAGTTTCTGATATGCATTTGGATGGGCAGTCCCTTGAATTAGTCTGCCAGTACAAATGTCTTAGACAACCTCTCCAGATGGATAGTGAGCTGAGTCTAGAATTGAGTAGAAGAAAGGACACAGCTTGGACTGTTTTGGGGAAATTACAGTGTTTTTAACAATCCTAAACTACACTACAAATTCATCTGATAAATACCAATATTCTCCCAGTATTATTTTGAGTTAGAGGTCACAAACTGTCACATTCTCCAACAAGTCAAAATTGTGAGTGACCTAAAAGAGGTCTATGGAGAGGCACATAATAAGCACAAGTAGAACATTACAGCAGCATATTACTAACAGTGATTCATTGAGAAGAAGGGACACAAAATATATCCTACATGAAATTTGTGGTAATAACAGACATTCCTCTAGCATTTTAAAGTTTGTAAAAGGTTTTATGTGTTTATCTCACTTGATCTTCACCATAGTCCTCATTTTGCAGACAAGGAGAGGAAGTGATTGTAAATGGCAGCACAAGAAGTGCCATGGATAGGATTTGAATCCAGGTCTTTTTTGACTCCATGTTCAGAACTATCCCTTTTGCCAAACTTCTTTCAATGGTAGGAAAATGAAGTGGTCTGGTTATGTAGCAAGAGCAAGAAATATCAGAGAATTTCAGTGCTGTGCTAGTACCCATGGAATGTTAAAAGAAATAAATGAAACCCTCCTGCAAATATGCAGGATAACATATGGAAATACATGGGCAAAATAACATGGACAAAAATCAAACAGGTTGAGGTGAAGATGCGCTGTGATCTGCATTATTTGTAAGAGTTGTTAAAGTAGTGAATATACAGTAAGTCTTTCGTTATCTTCATTTGACAGACTGCTAACTTAGTCTTTAGACACTGAATAATTTTTTTTAAACCAGCTCAACAATAATTCATGGAGGGGATTAGTCATCATGTTTTTCTGTATTCTTAGGAATTTAGAGGCAAAACCAAGTCAGTAATCTTACAGATATTTAAATAGGCAAGTATTATGATAGAGTTTCATCTGGGAGCCAGAAAGCCTGAGTTCTAAGTTCTAATCTCAACATTATTACTAACTCAGTTGCATGCCTTTGGGAAGTTTTTTAATCTCTTAGACGATTAGATTATCTATCAAATGTTTTCTCTGATGTACTTTTCATTTCTAACATTGAATGATTCTTTTATGTAATGAAATCTTTTACACCTTCTGACTCATGATATCATAAATCTTGAATCTGGGAAGGACATCAGAGACAGTGTTTTACTGTTGCGGAAACTGAGATTATTCTCTCGTCTTTATTATTTTTTCCTGTGTTAGGAGATATTGAAAAAAAATATCATTTGAGTGTGAGTCCACTGTGTGACCGGCAGACAGAATCAATTGCCAACATTCAGATTGGTAAGTGTATGTATTTTCTGTACTTTTTTAGAACAATGTCATTACTTGCTTTCACTTTTATTTTTTCAAGAGAAATAGCTTTGAAAATATAACCTTCAATATTGTCTTATTCTATTAAAATATTTTCCAACATTTTTATTGTACTTCATGTTTACTTATTTGGTTTGCTCTGAAGCAAAAAAAAATGTCTAGATTAGGCAGGTTCAGCCTTAAAAGATCATCAGTAATTGTCAGTTTGACACATTGGTTAAATTAACTGGAAAAACAAAAATGACTCCTTTCATTTCTAAAAAAATCAGTTATTCAGAGAGAATTTTGGGAATATGGTGAAATAAGGCAGATAACCACATGACTTTCCCAAATTCCTCCACAAATAACTTAATACCTCAAAATGGATTATAGAGTGGCAAAAATAATTAAAAGTCAGGTAAAACAGTCCTCCAGCCTAAGACAGCTTAGGTCATTAGGAAAGATATGACCTCTTAGGATGGTGGTCTGACTGGAGGGGAGTACAGGTTCCTCCAGGCAGATACTCCTGAGTCAACAAATAGCAACTCCTGGGGCAGCTGTGTCAGTTGCAGCCTTATTTTTGAGAGCTTTAGCTGTGTCAGGAAAAGATTGCAGCACCCTCTGCTGGTGCTGAATGAGGGGCCCAAGTGAACACACACTGAACAGTTGGGATCTCAGCCTCTGGATGTGGGCAAGGAGGAGCAAGCAGACATCAGTGAGAATGGTCACAGAGGGGCAGGGACTCTGCTGGCTGTGGTGACTCTCAGGAGAGCAGAGTCCCTGATTTCAGTTTTGGGTTCCAGGGCAGCAGAGCAAGCTAACACTTGCAACTGCCTGAGGGACTGCAGGGAACAAAAGCCTCTATGGTGGCAGCCATGATGGGGGCTGAGGAGTGGAGTGAAGTACCTGAGGTCACTCATAGATGAAAGTGTGAGCCAAAGGAACAATGCCCACAGCTGGTCTTGAATTACAGAACACTGAAAGAACCAAGAAGTCAGAGGCCCCCAGATCGAACTCAATAAAAGAGCATGAAAAACCTGAAGCCTGAAACATTATCCCCATACC
This sequence comes from Bettongia penicillata ogilbyi, assembly GCA_023548195.1. NCBI lineage: Eukaryota > Metazoa > Chordata > Mammalia > Diprotodontia > Potoroidae > Bettongia > Bettongia penicillata. The sequence goes on along the minus strand of JAJHZJ010000624.1, from coordinate 1,158,720 downwards.
TTGAAAGCAGAGCCCAACTCTAACATAAAGTTAATCAAGAAATAAGCCATTTAAAAAATGAGTGAAAAACAGAGAAATAACTTGACTGTAGCTACTGTGGTGATAGAGAAGATCAGAGTTCAGACTTGAAAGAAGATAAAACAGCTTCTTGAAAAACTTCAAAGAAAAATGTAAAATAGTCACAAGCCCAAAGAGTTTTTAGAAGAGCTTAAAAAGACTTTAAAAATCAAATAAGAGAGGTTGAAGAAAATTCTCTCAAATTAATATCAAGATAAAAATAATGCAAAAAAACCCCAAGAAAATTAGGGGGGAAATGGGAATAAAACAATTGGAAAAAGAGATTCAAAATCTTACTGGGGGGAAAAACTGCTCAAAAATTAGAATTGGGCAGGAGGAAAGCTATTGACTTCATAAGACATCATGAAATAATAAAACAAAATCAAAAGAGTGAAAAAATGGCAAAAAAGTGAAAAAAATTGAAGAAAATGTGAAACATCTCACTAGGAAAACAACTAACTTGGAAAACACTTCAAGGAGAGATGATATAAGAATTGTCAAACTACTTGAAAGTTATGATAAAAAAAAGAGAATATATACTTCAAGAAACTATTAAGGAAAATTGCCCTGATGTTCTAGAACTAGAGGGTAAAATAGAAATTGAAAAAAATCCACTGATTACTGCCTAAAAAGATTCCAAAATGAAAATTCACAAGGACATGCTAGCTAAGTTTCAAAGCTCCCAGATCAAGAAAAAAATATTACAAACAATTTAAATACCATGGAGCTACAGTCAGGATGGCATAGAATTTAGCAGTTTCTACATTAAAAGACTGAAGGGTGTGGAATATAATATTCTGAAGAGCAAAGGATCTGAGTTTACAGCCAAAAAGAACCTACCCAGCAAAACTGAGTGTAATCCTGCAAAAGAAAAAATGGATATTTGATGAATGAAAGGACTTACAGGTATTCTTGAGGAAAAGACCAGAACTGAATAGAAAAATTGACTTAAAAGAATCAAGAGAAACATAAAATAGATAAGAAAGACTAAATTATAGAGGATAAGATTAACCTGATTATTTCTTATGGGGGAAAATGATATTTGTAACTCATAAGTGTTATCATTTACTAGAGTAGTTTGAAAGAGTATATTTAGGTAGGAATCATGGAGTTGAATTGATGAAGGAATAATCCTAAAAAAATAAAATTGCACAGGGAGAGGCAAAATGGAGCAAATTATCTCATACAAAAGAAGCGTGAATAGAAGAACTGTTTTAATGGAGGGCAAGATAAGGTGAAGGGGCAGGTAGCATAGGAACCTTATTCTCATTGGAACTGGGTAAAGAGAGAAAAACCATATATATTTAGTAGGATAGAAAAGTCTTCTTAGAAGTAGGGTTGGCAAGAGAATGGTTTAAGGGGGGATTCTTAGAAGGGTGTGGAGATTAAGAAATGGACATGGGGATAGGATAAGAGAGACTTTTAGAAAAGAGTGCAGATTAGGGAGGCAGTCAGAAGTAAATGGGGAGGGATGGGATAAAAAGAGGGGAAGAGGAAGAAGAAACAGTAAGGAAAAATGGAATGGAGGGACAGAACTAGTAATTATAACTTTGAAAGTGAATGGGATGAACTTCCCCATAAAATGGAAATGGAGAGCAAAATGGATCAGAAACTAGAACCTGACAATATTTTGTTTACAAGAAACATAAAAATAAGAACTACGCATAGAGTACAAATAAAGGATTGGAGTAAAATTTACTATGCTTTAGCTGATGCAGAAAAAGCAAGGATAAGCAGTCGTGATCTCAGACAAAGTTAAAGTTAAAATAGATTTATCGAATAGAGATAAACAGGGACGTTACATTGTGATAAAAATTACTATAGATAACAAACTAATATCAGTACTAAACATATATGCATAAATGCTGTAACTTTCAAATTTTTAAAGGAAAAGGTAAATGAATTACAGGTGGAAATAGATAGCAAAAGTATTCAGTTCACATAATGCAATAAAAATTACATCCAATAAAGGACCGTGAAAACACATTAAAAACTAAGTGGCAGGTAAACAACCTAATCTTAAAGAATGAATGAGTCCAAGAACAAGTAGTAGAAACGGTAAATAATTTTACTGAAGAGAATGGTAATAATGAGATAGCATATAAAAACTTAGGAGATGAAGCAAAAGCAGCAATCAGAGAAATGTTTACATCTCTAAATGCTTCTATTAATAAAATGGAGAAAGAGCAGATTAGTGAATTAGGTAAGCAAGCAGTTTAAAAAACTAGAATAAAAACAAATTTAAAATCACCAGTTAAACACAAAATTGGAAATCCTGAAAATTATTTGTAAGAAAACCATTGAATTAGTAAACTAGGAGTTGGTCTTATGAAAAAACTAATAAAATAGACAAGCCATTAGTTAATAATTTTTAAAGAGAAGAAAATCAAATCCCTAATATCAAAAATGAAAAGGTGAATACGAATGAAGATGAAATAAAGCAATTATTAAGGAGTAATTTTCCCATTTATATGCCTGTAAATATAACAGTTTAAGTGAAATGGGAGAATACTTGCAAAAACATTAAAACTTCCCAGATCAACAGAAGAAGAAATAAAATATCTAAATGAAGCTAATTTAGAAAAAGAAATTGAAAGGTCCATAAATGAACTTCTTAAAAAAAAGGCATCAGGACCAGATGAATTTGCAAGTGAATTCTACTGAACATTTAAAGATCAACTAATTCCAATATTAACTAAATTGTTTGTATTAATAGACAAAGGAGGAATCCCACCAAATTCTTTTTATGAAATAAATATGGTGCTGATCCCTAAGCTAGGAAGAATAAAAACAGAGAAGGAAATTATGAATCAATTTTGCTAATAAATGTAATATTTAAAAAATTGAAGAGCTATAATTTCTGGGTAATTAACAATTTTATTAATAATGGTAGCATATTACCAATAAAAGGGGGTCAGTGACACTGTCAGATGCCAAAGATGAATCATGACAGTGAGCTTCACAGTTTATGTGCCCTTGGAAAAGTGAGTATTCCTGAGGGTGACAATCAACTCTGATTGGTTAACAGTTAATGAGAATGAATATTGCAATGAGAGGTGGACCTAGTCACTGGGGGATGTAACTTTAATTATATCCTTTACTTCTAAATTGCCTAACCTTGGGCAGTCAAATCAAAGAATTTATCCCCACCCATAGCTGTGTAGAACACAATGAGCTTCCTTCCCTTCCTTGTGTGGTTGGGTGGGGTCTGAACAGGATTGAGGAGAAAATTAATTTAGTCTCATTTTTCGCAATGCCCTTCAGAGACTGAACAACCTGCAGGCTTCTGAAAAACAATCCTAGTTCTAATTCAGTCATTGATTATTAATATGAAGGAGAAATAATGATTGCTCTCAGTGTTGATGCAGAAATCCTAAATAAAATGCTAGCTAGGAGACTACAACAGTGTATCACAAAGATTATGCATTATGACCAAGTGGGATTTATATCAAGAATGGAGGGCTGATTCTGTATAGGAAAACTATTAACCTAATTTACCACCTCAATAACAAAAAGGAACAAAAAATCACATGATTATATCAGTATATTCAGAAAAGGCTTTTGACAAAATACAACAGTTTTACCTCTTAAAAACACTTGAAAGTATAGGTATAGTTTGACTTTTGTAATGATAAGAAATGTTCACCTAAAATCATCAACAGGCATTATCTGTAATGGAGATAAACTACAAACCTTCCCAGTAAATTCAGGAGTAAAACAAGGATGCCCATTATCATCAATACTATTCAATATTATGTTGGAAATTCTAGCAGGCAGCTTTCAGAGATTGGTGTACAGCACTGCATTTACTCATCTGGGTCAGAAAATCAAATATCAAGATTGGTTTAATGAAAATGATGGGGAAATTCAGAAACTACTAAATGAAAAATGAGAACTCCACAGCGGAACAGTTCATCCGTTCCTAAGAGGGTAGCATTTAACTCCATCAAAAGTAAAGTGCACGTGAAGTTTAGAGAGTTGCAGGATTCTTGACTTAGTAAGAAGGCAGATACAATCCAAAGTGCTTTTGTGATGCCATGAAGGGCCAGAGACATATGGTGTGTCTGAACTAGTCAGTGCCCATGAAGCCACATTGATTAGTAGTGATAGGGATGTGATTCTGGAGACACTGGCAGAACACTTCCATCGCATTCTCAGTAGACCATCATCAACCAATGCTGAAGCCATTGGCAATATACCTCATGTTGAAATCAATCCCTCTCTAACTCAGTTTACAACTAAAGAAGAGGTTTTTTGAATACCATTAGGTTTGTCTCATATGGCAAAGTTCCTGGTGCTGATCCTATTCCAGTTGAGATTTACAAGGCAAGGAATCTACTGTTCATACAAAAGCTGACTGAAATTTTCTGGGTTTTATTGCAAAAGGAGGTTATTTCCCTCCCAAAGTTCAAGGATTCCTCCATTGTCCATCTCTGTAAAAGTAAAGGAAATAGATTGTCCTGTGACAATCACAGGAGTCTCTCTCTTAGTCATTGCTGGCAAGATTCTTGCCAGAGTTCTCTTAATAGAACTGGAAGATGATCATCTACCTGAGAGCCAGTATGGCTTCAGAAAGGACTGAGGAATGGTTGACACGGTATTTGCTACCTGACAACTTCAGGAGAAATGTCAGGAGCAGAATAGAGGTCCGTACACAATATTCATCACACTAAGACCTTTGATACTGTCAATCATGAGGGCTTATAGAAAATTATGTCAAAATTTGGTTGCCTGGAGTTCATCAGTATTATACATTAATTTCATGATAGCATGATTGTTCAGTCACCAATGGAGTTGAAACAAGACTGTGTGCTTGCCCCCATATTTTTTAGCATGATGTTTTCAGCAGTGTTGTCAGACACCTTTGATAAGAATGAACACAGCATCCAGGTTAGCTACTGCATTGATGGTAAATTATTTAACTTGAAAAGACTACAAGCCAAGACTAAAATAGAAGGAGAGTTGGTGCATGATTTCTTTGTTCATAGATAATTTTTCAATGCAGCCTCTGAAACTGAGACCCAACAAAATATGGATTGATTCTCTGCTGCTTCTACTAAGTTTGGCCTAACAATTTAACAAACATAGGTTCTCCACCAGTTGTACCATACATACATGAAACCGTCAGTTGCAGTAAAAGGAGAAATTTTTAATTCTTTGGATAAATTAACTTACCTTGGCAATATCCTTTCTAGTGATATACATAGATGATGAAGTTAATGCATGCATTGCCGGAGCTAGTTCAGTGTTTGGGAAGCTGTGATGGAAAATATGGGAAAGGAAAGGTAGTAAGACTGCCTACCAAATTAAAAGTCTATGTAACCATTTTGCTGACCTCATTTTGTTGTAGGTCTGTAAAACCTGTACAGTCTACTGGCACCATTGCCAGGAAACCGAATTGCTTCTATATGAATTATCTTAGGGACATTCTGATACTTGGCAAGATAAGGTGCCAGAAACTGAAGTCCTTCCTCAAGCTAAACTGCCACGCATTCAAATTCTACTGCATAGAGTGCAACTCTGATGGGCTGGTTATGTTCTTCAAATGCCAAACATACATTTGCCTGAAAGACTATTTTATGGAAAATTAATGGAAGGATAGTGCTCAGATGGAGGTCAGAAATGCACACCCATGGGGGCGGATGAGCACATTTAGGGTCTCTCTGAAGAACTTCAGAATCAATTGCATGATATTAGAGACTCTGACAAAGGACCACACAGCATGGTGTGCCCACATCAAAGAAGGTGCTGGGCTCAAGAAGCAAAGCAGAATTGTAGCAGCTCAAAAGAAACATGAGATGAGTAAATTTAGAGACATGGCCACTCCAAATGTTCATATGGACTAATTGTGCCTGGCCTGTGGTAGCACATTCTAAGTCAGACACACTGTACCTTGACTCCAACAGAGTACGTCATTTTGGGCCCTCTTCAAGAACAAAGACAACAACCAACAAACCAGAAATGCTAGCAATAGCAATAAGAGAAGAAGATGAAATTAAATTAATCCAAATGGGCAATGAGCTAATAAAACTGTCTGTTTGCTGACAGTATGATGATATACTTGAAAAATCCTAGAGATTCATCTAAAAAGTTAGTTGAAGCAATAATCTTAGCAGAATAGCCAGATATAAAATAATCCCACATAAATCATTAGTATTTCTATGTATCACCAACAAACCCCTGCAGGAAGAGAGAGTTAGAGATAGTTCATTTAAAATATGTAGACAATATAAAATGCCTGAGAGTATACCTGCCTAGACAAATCCAGGAACTATATGAACATAATTTTAAAAAACCACTTTTGTATAAATAGATTTAAATAGAGAAATAGTAACTCTTTGTGGGTGAGTTGGGCCAATATAATAAAAATGACAATTCCACCTAATTTAATCTTCTTATTCAGTGCTATCCCAATTAAATTATCAAAAATTATTTTATTGAACTAGAAAAAATAACAATTCTTTTGGAAAATCAAAAGCTCAAGAATGTCAAGAGTTAAAACAATATGTAAAGGAAGGAGGTCTAGCAATGCCATATCTTAATATAAGGTAGTTATTATCAAAACTATGTGTACTGGCTAAGAAATAGAATGGTGAATCAGTGGAATAGAGTAGGTATATAAAATACACAATAATGAATTATCGTAGTTACCTTGTGTTTTATAAATGTAAAGGTTGTAAACTTTCAAGCTAAGAATTCACTGTTTGTTAAAAATTGTTGGAAAAACCTGGAAAGTGGTCTGGCTGGCAAAAACTAGGTATAGACCAATATCTTACACTATTTACCAAGATAAGGTCAGAATTGGGACCTAGATATAAAGGGAGATATCATAACTAAATCAGAAGAACGTGGAGCATGTTGCCTATCAAATTTATGGATAGGAGAGGATTTTATGAATAAACAAGAGATAGCATTGTGAGATAGAAAATAGATATTTTTTATTATGCTAAATTTAAAAGGTTATATACAAATAAGATCAATGTGACCAAGATTAGAAGGAAAGCAGAAAATTGAGGGTGAGGAGAAATGGGTTTTATACACAGTTTCTCAGTTAAAGACCTCATATCTCAAATATTTAGAGAACCTTATTAAATTTATAAGACTATGAGTCATTCTCTAATTAATAAATGATCAAAGGATATGAACAGGCTGTTTTTTGAGAAACAAATCAAAGATATCTGTAGTCATATGAAAAATGTTTTAAATCTTTATTGATTAGAGAAATACAAATTAAAACAACTTTGAGATGCCATCTCACTTATCAGATTGGCTAAAATGATAGAAGGGGAAAATGACAAATGTTAGAAGGGATTTGTAAAAATTGGGACATTAATACACTGTTGGTGCAACTGTGAACTGATCCAACAATTTTAGAGAACAATCTGGAATTATGCCCAAAGAGTTATAAAATTGTGTGTATCCTTTGACCCAGCAATATTAGATCTGTTTCCCAGGGTGATCAGGGAAAAAAGGAAAAGAACATGTATGTTCCGAAGGATTTATAGCAGTTCTCTTTGTGGTGGTAAAGAACTGAAAATTTCAGGGATACCCATCAATTGGGGAAATTGCTGAACAAGTTGTGCTGTGTGATTTTAGTGGAATACTACTGTGCTGTAAAAAATGATGAGAAGGCTGATTTGAGGGAAACATGGAAAGATTTATATGAAACAATGAAGAGTGAAACAGAAAACATTGTGTACAGTAACAGCAGTATTGTTTGAGGAGTTTATGTGAATATCTTAAGCTACTCTGAGTTATGTGAATATTCAGATGAGCTTCAAAGGACCCACCTTCAGAGAAGGAACATGAGGAATTATGAGTTGTCTAGTTTCACAGACAGGTGTGTGTGTGTGTGTATGTGTGTGAGGGGGGGGAGGGAGAGAGAAGAGAGGGAGAGGGAAGAGAGGGAGAGAGAGAAGGAGAGGGAGGGAGAGGGAGAGGGAAGAGAGGGAGAGAGAGGGAGAGAGAAAGAGATGTTGGCCTTCTCTAGTGTGGGGTTGGGAGAGAAGGATGGAAACAGCTTGGAAATCAAATGTAAGAAAAAAAGGAACAAATATTTTTTAAAGAGAAAAACAAAAATGATTCCAAAAGTATTCGTCTTATTCAATAAGAACATTGTCCCAATACTTTTATATCCAATATCCAATTCCTTTTTTTTTTTAAACTTTTTTATGCCTTTTTTTTTTCCCATTACAACTATCTTCTCCCCATTTCCTCATTGCCTGTGATCTCAGTTTGGTTGTTTCATGCTCCCTCCTGCCCCCTTCTTTTCTCTGGTACTTGCTTCCTTTTCTGATGATCACCACCTTCTTTGCTCACAAAAAAATGCTTTATTCAGTAATTGTCCCCTTTTATTTTTGGCTATCAAATTACAGAAAAGAGAGATATATTTATTTAGTGCACAAAGTTTTCTATTTGATTTCTACCTTGTTATTTCCTAGACAGTAAAACTACTCTGTGTTCTATGATATCTAATGCGGATTAGACAACTATACCTAGATCACCAGCTTTCATATAAACTACTAAGTAGATTTCAGAAGGTGAGCCATTTGTCATTATATGTGACCTTGGTTTTAGTTGGCAATTCAGAAGTGTAATAATTGCTTTATTCTAATGGTATCCATAACAAGAAGCCTGATATTCTGACCAATCTCTTCCTCATTGCATATCCTAAAGTAACTCTTAAACCTAAATTGTACTGTGGCCCAGTGTTCTGAAGTTATTTTTTCTTCACAACTAAATATGAAATATATGAGTTCATTGGTGTCCAGGAAGGAAGAACCCCTTGCACATTTTGTAATTCATGTTAATTCCAAAATTAATCTTAAGTTTGAACTCTTAAAATTCTTCTGGCCTTCTTCACCCTTGCACTTAGTTTCTCCCAGTGGGATAATTTAATGATCCCAGTTCAGACTCATTTCATCTAAGAATTCTTTCCTGATTGGAGGTCAAGTACTATTTTGAGACCCTCACCTTTAATTATTCTCTGAATAAATTTTTATTCAATGTATTATTCATAACTCATTTTAAAATTTCTGAATAGGAATTCCTTGATGGTATGTTTCTCATGTGTGTTTGTGTCAGGTTACTGTTTTAGACTTCCTTATATATATTTCACAAATCTGACTTTGGTTTGCAATTGAAGTAATTCATCATCTTGACTTATGAGGAGAATTAGCTCAAGTGACCTGATTTTCCTTGTGGTTAAGGGTAGTCCAGATATCCTTTCCTTAGATTGGTAACCTTCCCAGACACCCATGGGAAAATAGTTAACAAACCCTGATAGCAATAATATTTTATAGTCAGACTTTCTATCACTTGATCTTCATCAAAAGAGATTTCATTTTAATGTGGATTGTGTTATTGTGTCAAACCTGTGATCTATAACTTGGTATAGTTACTAAGCATTTATTAAGCACCTACAATCTGTTGAGCATTATACTAAGTGCTAGGGATACCAAGAAAGACAAAACACAATCCTTGCTCTCAAGGAGTTTACAATCTAATTGGGAGAGACAACACAAGCAAGCTTATATACAGGATAAATTAGAATTAATAGAGAGAAAGCACTAGCATTAATGAAGATCAGGAAAGGCTTCCTAAAGAAGCTAGTTAGCTTGTACTTGAAGGAAGTCAGGAGACAGAGACAGGGGTGGAGAGGATTCCAGACATGGGAAACAGCTAGTGAAAATGCCCAGGGTTGGAAGATGAAGTGTCTTGTCCAAAGCACAGAAAAGAGGCCAGTGTCACTGGATTATAGAGTTGGAGGTGAAGAGGAGTAAAGTATAAGAGGATGGTAGATTATTAAATAGGATTTTCTGTTTGACCCTTGAAGTGATAGGGAGCCACTTGATCAAACCTACACGTAAGAAAAATCAATTTGATGGCTCAGTGGAAGATAGACTGGAGTAAGGAGAGAGGCAAAGAGACCAACCAGCACATTGCTGTAATAATTCAGACATGAGGTGAGTCAGGACAGATCCCACCTCTGACCATGTGGAAATTGCTCAGTTTTATTGAGCCTCAGTTTCCTCCCCTATAAAATGGGAATTATAAAATCTGCTTGATAGGATTTTTGTTGAGAATCCAGTGCAACAATATGTGCAAAACACTCTGCAAATCTTAAAGGCCTATGTAAGCAACTATTTAGTAGTAATAGTTGAGTGATATGAGAATATGAAGGTATGACATTTTTCTTCCTCATGGATAACTAATCAGGAAAATCAGTGTCTTCATTCTAGTAAAATTTGACTCTTCTAGTAATCTAATTTATTCAGTGCTCAGAAATTGCCTTTATATTTACGTTGTCTGTGTTTTGTATATATTTATTATATAATTTCTCTCCCTTAGACCAAACTTCTAGAGGACTGATAACTATTTTGTCTGTCTAAATACAGTGTCTGTCTAGCACAGTAACTGACTCAGAGTAGCTACTTATGTTTTTTGAATTACATGCCACTATTGCTTAATAATTGACATTTACGTAGCTCTTGAGAGTTTAAAGCCTTATCGTGAAGGATCTTATTTTTCATGCAATTTTATTGTTTACTGAGACTTATTCAGAAGTTTCTCTGTATAAATTGTTTGTTACTTGCTGTTTTCGAATCTGGTACGTAGACCATTACCCTTACTGACTGCTAAGATATAATTTGAAATTTGACACTTGTATATGAACTTTTTATGGATCAGGGAAAATCAGTTAGAGCTATTGATTAGGTTACTAGTTATGTTTATTTTTTTAACTTAAGCCTTTTTTTATTTAACAATATTCTATTAACTTTATTATACACATTAGTTTCTGGTTTTGGTATTTTAAAATCAGGACTTGTACTTTCCTGCCATTTTAGTAGAATAACACTTATAATGAACCATAGAACATAATCAGTGATGGGATCTTAAAAGCTAAAGGAAAGATAGACTTCACAACAGAGTTTTCAGTGGGCCCTTCCATCCCCACTGTTTATACAACTCTGTCACTATGCTCATATGACCTCTTTCTATAGAATCTCTGTAAGTCTCTGCTACAACTTGGTTGGGTTCTCTGCTTTTTTCGTGTTTTGTCCAACCCTCATCTATCCTAAATCACACTCTGGTGTCCTGAAAGAGGTCAAGTACATTTTGACCCTTACTACCTAGTAGTGGCAACTAAGTTGTGGGTTCTCTGTGTGAGAATGGTGCAATTGTGTTTGTTTCTTAACTGTTTTGAAGGTTTGCATGTATTCTAGGGCATTAAATTTCAAGAAATAGAGCCTAATAAAAAGATACTTAAATTTTCCCTACTAGTCTCATATGGAGAATTATAGACTCTGGAAATATTGAATCAGGCTTTTAAAGTTGCTGACAGACTTTGTAAAAGATAATATGTAAAAGATGATATGTAAATTCATATCTGATGTTTTTTTCTTTGCCTTCTCCCCTTCAAGGCTTTATGACATACCTAGTGGAGCCATTATTTGCGGAGTGGGCCAGATTTTCAAACACCAGACTATCCCAGACCATGCTTGGTCACGTGGGACTCAATAAAGCCAGTTGGAAGGGAATGCAGAGAGAACAAAGCAGCAGTGGTAATGACACTGACACTGCCTTTGAAGAAGTAGACTCTGGATTATTACCTCAGGAAAATCGATTGTTATGACCCCAGCTCCACCTGGCCTGTCCAGAATCAGTGGCACAAAACAGACTCTTAGAAGATGTTTTAAAAACTGTGAAAAGGGGTCTTGAGGTGAGAGAACTTTTAACTCCTGTCTGCTGAGGTTTCCGAATGAATGATGCCAGCATTATTTATTTCTAAGATTTCCTTTGATGGATCTTTTAAACCTACTTTCTGTTACAAAACCTGAACATATAGCAATATGCGTATGCCTCAGTTGACTTTTGTGTGAACCCTTTAATATGCAAAACACAACAGGGACAAGATCCTCCAGGAGTAACAGAGGACATTTCATGGTTTGCCACATGGTGTTTTTCAAAGCAAAACTGTGAGCCTCAGAGTGGCTCCTTCAGCAGAGGTCTCTTGGAACTTAACTAGGCTGATGGGACAAGATTTAAAGAAGGCCTGCCGCCACTAAGTTCTCACTAAGGAAACTATGGGAATGTGAAGTGCCCAGCCTCTGCTGCCTCTGACAAGACTTGATGTTTACAAATTGACTTTAAAAATGTGGGTTCTAAATTTGCCTTGGAGCATGATTGTGAAAGAACCACTCAATTTTTTAAGATCAAATCTGAGACTGCAGCTCTTTACCCAAACATCCCCTTTTTGTTTGACTTTCTCCTCTCATTTGGATGCCACACAAGTCTCCCATTTGCTATGGTTTTACTTTACACACTGGGAACTGAGCTTTTATCAGAGAATACAGTCCAATTTTCACTCCAGTGCTGCGTGGGAATGTATTTTGTTTTTAAAGTAGAAATACCAGTTTTAAATTGAGAGGTGGGATGGGGGGGCCGGGTTGGGGTGTGGGAAGATGAACAATGTCCGAGCTGTCTCGCTGTTCTGCAGGGAAGACACTGCATGTGGTTTTTACTACTGTACACTCAACCTGCACATGCAAGAAAAGGCGGAATGTTTAAAAACACCATAATCAGCTCAGGGTATTTGCCAATCTGAAATACAGTGGGATGGGGAAATGTGTCCTTTGGAGCCAAGGGTACAAATGTCCCTTTCGCTGCAGTGAGAGTGTGAAAAAGGAATTTTAAACTTTTGCTGCATGAGTGTGGGGGTGAGAGAGAGAGAGAGGGAGGTGTGCATGCGTGCGTGTGTATATGTGTGAGAGAGAGAGACAGAGAGAGAGTGTTTGAATGTGTGTATATGTGTTTATCCTTGTAGGGAAGGATTTAAACTGTAAACTTTTAATTTATTCTTTTAGAATGTGATGACTTAATGAGTAACCACACTTGGGGGAGGGAGTTTCGGAAGCTGTAACAAATTGCTACAGATGCCTTAAACTATGCACACAGCTAAGTGACCAAACTTCTTGTTTTGATTTGAAAAAAAAAGTGCATTGTTTTCTTGTCCCTCCCTTTGGTGAAATGTTACCCCTCAGTGGGCCTTTCGATGAGAAAAGGAGATGTTTTCTAGGACAGAATTTAAGAACTAATTTTAAACTTAAAACATTCCATTTTTGTAGTTTGTTTTAAATTGTTTTAAGTACAGTAAGCACAACTGTAACCTAGTTTTAAGAGAAACTGGTGCTTTCTTTTAGTTCACTTGTATCTCCCTTGTTACTGTAAAAGACTGTTTATGAATTATGTTTACAGTTTGTTGCAACAGCCATTTTGGAGGAGAAAGCTTCAGTGTAAAGCCATTTGTAAAGGCTTTGCCATACTCATTTTAATATGTGCCTGTTGTTGTTAACTTTTGATGAATAAAATCCTATCTTTTCACACTCTGATCCTAGATGGTTGCATTCTTTTTCCTTTTATATATGTGTGTGTATACATACATACATACATACGTACATATATACATGCATACATACACATAAACTTCTGTACACTTAGAGGCAACATTACTTTTTTGAGTTAAGAAGAACTGGATTTGAATCATCCAGAGACATGTAACTCTGTGACCCTGGGCAAGTCACTTAGCCTCTCATCCTCAGTTTCTTCATCTATAAAATGAGGATGATAATGTTTTCATCATTTGAGTTGTGAAGATCAGGTGAGCTATGCACACAAACACAACCTACACAATGAAGTTGTGAAGATTAGGTGAGCTTTACACACACACACACACACACACAACCTACATCATGAAGTTGTGAAGACAAGTGAGCTTTACACACATGCACACACACATGAAAAACCTGCATCATGAAGTTGTGAGGATCAGGTGAGCTTTACACACACACACGAGCGCACACGCGCACACACAGCAGTTCATCAATCTTAGAATGTTCTATAATATTCTCCAGTAACTTAGATTATTGCAGTGACTTCACTGGTCTTTGGATTTCCACCTTGTCCTCTACAATTCCCCATTCGGATGGCTGTCAGAATCATCTTCCTAAGTAAGCGTGGATCTGATCAGGTTTTTCTCCTGTGGATCCCTGTTGTCTCTAAAACAAAAGATATATTCTCTTGCTGTGCTGAAGCTCCTCAGTCTGCCTTCAGTCTTTGCACATTTATCTGCCATTATTCCTCTTCACATGCTCGATGTTCAGATCAGTCTCAGTTTCATGCGAACCTGCTGGCTGTTCTTTGTATGTAACATTGCAGCTCTAGCCTCTGCCTTTTCAGACTGCCCCCTGGGTCTGGAATGTTTTCTGCGCTTCTGTCTCTTGGAATTACTTTCTAGCTTCTTTCAAAGACAGTTTCAAGGGCCCACCTATGCACGGTGTGACTTTGCTGTTACTTTTGATTGTTGCTGCATTCCCCTACCCACCTAAGTTATCCTGATTCTCTTGTGTATATTTCACATGGACTTATCAATGTGAAATTGTTTTGTGTTCCTTTGTCCTTCTACTATCGTATACGTTCATGAGAACAGGAACTTTTCTTGGCTTTCTGTCCCCAGCACTTAGGATGGTTCTTATCACATGGGCACTCGATAAATGTTATTAAATGCTATTGTATGGTTATTCAGTGATTGAAGTGTTATTTAATTCTTTTCATTTTCATCCTGGGCTTTGATAGCTATATAGATAACATACATACAACATCTATCCAGTTCTAACATGCCAGGTACTGGGGGTTACTTGTGGGTGTTTGTCCTTTGTTGCCATCAGAGAAATGATGAAATGACTGACTTTGTTTGCAGTGAGGGAGGGCTGGGCAGATCACCAGCCTCACTTCTCTAGAGCCATCTGAATCCAGTGACCAGATAATTCATCAGGATGACTGGAGATAACCCAGGATGAGGTATTTGGGGTTAAGTGACTTGCCCAAGGTCACACAGTTAGTGACTGTCAAGTGTCTGAAGTGAGATTTGAACTCAGGTCCCCCTGACTCCTGCAGTGGTGCTCTATCCACTGCACCACCTAGCTGCCCCACTAGGGATTACAAATACAAATAAACATCCCTCCCTTCAAATATTGAGTTTTTTAATGAGGGAAGATAACATAGAGTGGAGATAGAAAGATGACCAGATGGCCCAGTGGATAAAACACTGCACCTGTAATCAAGTTCAATCCAACTTTGAGACATTTACTAGCTGTGTGATCCTGGACAACTAACTTAGCCTTTTCGTCTAGTTCAGGGATGGGGAAGCTGTGGCCTCAAGGTCACATGTTGTAAGGGAATTGCCAACCCCCAGCCTCTTGGACGGCATTCACTGGTCATGACTCAGGTAAACTGAGGGGAGACTGGTAAGGCATGAACAAGGTGGCGCTGGGAGGAAGGGTTCCACCCCTGTTTTGTTCAAGGCTATTTTCCCGGGCTTGTCAGAGAACGAAGAAGCCAAAAATGTTTCTCCTTCTTGGGGCTACGTGTCCACACTGGGCAGTCCTGGTTTAAGGTAAATTACTTCCTTATAAGGGCAAACAAATTGCTTATAGGTTCACTTAGAGCACTGGTGTCAGATAAGAGATAAAAGCTCCGCTCACTGCTTGAATAAACGGAGTTCTTACTATTTTGTCTCCCGCCTCGGTCATTGCTTACAGCTACACTGCACCAAGGCCTACAGGCCTCTGCTGGTCAGATAAGCCTGTGGGCCTGAGAGATCAGGCCCAAACTCCCGGGGTCCCTAACAACATGTGACCCTCTGTGTCCTCAAGTGTAGCCCTTTGAATTCAAACTTCACAGAACAAATCCCCTTGATAAAAGAATTTGTCCAGAAAAAGAAATTGAACAAGCCATCAGTGAACTCCCTAGGAAAAAATCTCCAGGACCAGATGGATTCACAAGTGAATTCTATCAAACCTTTAAAGAACAGTTAATTCCAATACTATATAGACTATTTGGGAAAATTGGGGAAGAAGGAGTACTCCCAAATACTTTCTATGATACAAATATGGTTTTGATACCCAAGTCAGGAAGACATAAAACAGAAAAAGACAATTATAGACCAATTTCTCTAATGAATATAGACGCAAAAATTTTCAACAAGATTTTAGCAAAACGAATACAGCATCTTATCAAGAGAATAATACATTATGATCAGGTAAGTTTCATACAAGGATAAAAGAATTTGTTCTGTAAAACTTGACCCACTCAAAATGCTGCACCCAGGGACCTAGAAGATCACATGTGGCCTTGAAGATACAGGTTGTCCACCTTTGATCTATTTTCTTCTTTAAAATGGGGATAACAATAGCACCTATCTCCTAGTGTTGTTGTTAGGACAAAATTGGATAATATTTGTAAAACACTTGGCAAACATTTGAAGCATTACATGTGAATGTTATCATCACCATCATTGTTGTTATGGGAGAAAAAGCAGCCTGAAGATCATGTTCAGGCCGGAGTTAAGTGAAGCAGCAAGGCCTTAGCATGGAGGTCACTTTGAGGTGTAACATGCATATTAAATCGTAAAGACTATGAATGTTTTAAGGTTAATAATCAAGAAAGTTGCCAACAAGTATAGAGGTAGAATAAGGCACACAATGGCAAACATGATAAACGTGTAGGCTTTATTAACTTCATTGTTTCAAAGGATGGTTCTCTTGTCAGATTTTAAGGGAGAGATTGTAAGGAAATGACAATAATGTAAAAATAAAGTTACAAAATGTTTAAAAGTTGCCATAAGCAATGCAGTCTAGTAGAGGGAGAGCCCTAGCTTGGAAGTCAAAGCTCAAATCCTACTCCTACTCACAAGCTGCCTAGATTTCAGTTACCTTTTTGGTAAAATGAAAGGATTGATCTCGGGGTCTTTGAGGTCTATTTTGAGCCATATGGTTATATGATACTGTGATATAACAATATAAACTTGGTAATCAAACAGCGCTTGAAAAACAGCTTAGCCTCTATGGAAAGGAAATCCTCTGAGCCAAATCAACATGGTGTTCGTATCTCCAGTTCCTTGCATATACTATAAATACTAAGGATTTAATAAATACTAAGGATTACAATGGTGATATTGTGTGCCATTGTGGGATGAGAAGGGTGATTTATATAGATTTTATTGCTCAGATCAGGGTTCTCAGTCTTTGAGTCCCTATAACCCTTACTCAATATATAAAGAAATAAATTTTAGAAGTAACCACTTATATGCACATAATGCATATAAATTTTCATAAAGAAAACTTCAGTATATAACATTTTAGTATTATACAGTTGTTAAATGTTTATTAGAGTACAGTCAAATTAGCAGATCTTTTGATTCTGTCTTGTAACCAACAGTTTTATTCTAATATAATTACAAAATATAAAATCTTGTGTTCAAAGCCTTTTATAACCTAATCTCCTCCAACACCTCCCTTCTCCTTTCAAATTTTCTTACATTTACTCCCCACCTACCTTGTACTCTTTGATGCAGTCACACTATCCTTCTCATTCTTATTCAAAAAAGATAATCGTCTCCTTGGGACATTTTCTTTGGCTGTCAGTCACACCTGCCATGTTCTCTTTCCTCATCTCTACCTCCTGGCTTCAAGTCTCAGGTCAAATCCTGTCTCCTGTAAGCAGGCCCTGACTGCAAATCTAGTTTTCTCAGTTCTCTCTCTCTCTCTCTCTCTCTCTCTCTCTCTCAGAGCCAAATGTAGTATGTATTAACTTTTCTGGGATGATTAGGTAACAATACTATGTGGATATGAAAGCATGGTCTCTATGAATTTTCATCCTGTGATTGCAATTTGTTGCAATTTGTAAAGGAGTAGACATTTGTATTTATTTATTTTACTCAACATTCATTTCCATAAGATCTCCCCATCTCTCCCCTCCCCCCACCCCAAGATAGCTGGCATTCTGATTATTGCTTGCCCCAGTCTGCCTTCCCCTCTATCACCCCACCCCACTTCTATCCCCATCCCCCTCATTTTCTTGTAGGGCAGGATGGATTTCTATACCCCATTGCCTGTACATCTTACTTCCCAGTTGCTTGTAAAAACAGTTTTCAACATTTATTTTTAAAACTTTTGACTTCCAAATTCTCTCCCTTCTTCCCTCCCCATCCACCCACATTGACAAGGCAGGCAGTTCGATATAGATTATGCATGTGTAGTTACGCAAAACACTTCCATAATAGTCATGTGAAAGACTAACTATATCGTCCTGTCCTGTGTACTCCATTTATTCTACTCACTCCTTTGAGCCTGTCCCTTTTCAAGAGTGTTTGCTTCTGACTCTACCCTCCCTCGATCTGCCCTCCCTTCTGTCACGCCTCCCCTTCTCCCCTTCCCCCTACTTTCCTGTAGGGTGAGATACCCAACTGAGTATGTTATTCCCTCCTTAAGCCAAATCTGATGAGTAAGGTTCATTTATCCCTTCTCACCTCTCCCCTCTTCCCCTCTGCCTCTTTTATGTAAGATAATTCACCTCATTCTATCTCTCCCTTTCAAGGAGTAGACTTTTAGAAGGAGAAGGTTCTTGTATCCTAGATTTAGAACTAGTAAGACCCCAGAGGTCATCTGGAGCAACATGGTGCAATGAAGAGTAAATTGAGGAAGTTGGATTTAATGTTTACCGAGGTCCCTCCTGGCTTTAAATGTATGTTTCTAGCCAAAGCCCCTCATTTTGCATTTGAGAAAACTGAGGCCCATCAACGGAAGCCACTTTTCCAAGTTTACATCTGTAGTAAGAAATAGGAACAGAATTGATATTCAAATGCAGGTCCTGTGGACTCCAGCTCAAAGTACTTTTTCCACTTTGTCCTTTTCCATCTGTTTAGAGGAATGTATTTAAAGTTTTCATTTGAAAAATGAAAATCAAGAGTCTTCTAGCCAATTAGAGAGTTTTCTCAATGATATTTTAAAGACTTTTTTAAAAAAAAATTTGTGGTTCTTAAGTCTTTTCCCACAATTTTATTATAGTCATGTCGCCACCCAGATTCACAACCTTCTCCTTCACCCCTCCCCAATTCTCCATATAGCCACGTTGTTGCTAACTTTTGTTATTTCTACCTTTGCAATATCTCTCCTTAATGTCTCCCCTCACACAGCCATCATCCTAGTTCAGGTTGACCTCACTTTTCTCTTGGGCTACTGCAGTAGCCTTCTAATTGGTCTCTCTGCCTCCAGTCTCTCCTCACTCCAGGCCATGATCCATACAATTGGGTAAGTCTGTCACTCCTCCCCCACACCCTGAAGGGGTCAGTTCTACTGCCTCCCTGTTATTCCAGGATCAGCTATGCTGTCCTCTGGCTGGCATTCCAGGCTCTTAACCTGTCCCTTTCCTGCCTTTGTAGTCTTTTCACACTTTACTTCCCTTGCACACCCTACAATCCAGAAGTACTAACCTATCTACCTATCTGCTATTCCTCACCCCCAACACTCCATTTCTCATCTCCATGCCTTTGCACTGGCTGTCTCCTATGCCTAGCACATTCTTCATTATCTTTCCCATGACATATTTTTGAGGCCTTTTCCCATACAACTGAGCTTTACCCTCCAAGCTTACTTTCCTTCCTGTATGTATCTTTGTATCAGCAAGCACCCTGACACATCCAGGAGGACCTGCTGCACAGGTTCTTAGACCTGCTTTTCTAAAAGGAAAGCAACCTTTGTGGGGTCAACAATCTTCTTTAATCATGTTATATACCAACAGAGAAAATATAAGCAGAGAAATAAAGACCAACAGACAGGGCTTCCAACTGTCTGACCATAGTACATGCATCACAGATCAACAGACATACCCAGCTGTCTGACCATTACATATATACATAGTTACCAGAGAGAGAAGCACCAGTATCTGGGTTTTCTTTTCTTGTTTTTTCTTTCTAATATAAATTTATTTATTTAACTTTTTACATTCATTTTCACAAAATTTTGGGTTCCAAATTTTCTCCTCATTTGTCCCCTCCCCTCAGCCCAATACACCAAGCATTCTAATTTCCCCTATCACCAATCTGCCCTCTCTTCTATCCTCCCTCCCTTCTCTTGTCCCCATCTTCTCTTTTGTCCTGTAGGGCCAGATGACTTTCTATTCCCCATTGACTATATTTCTTATTTCCTAGTAGCAAGAACAATACAAAACAGTTGTTCTTAAAATTTTGAGTTACAAATTCTCCCCATCCCTCCCTCCCCACCCATTCCCTTTGGGAAGGCAGGCAATTCAATATAGGCCATATCTGTGTAGTTTTGCAAATGACTTCGATAATAGTCGTGTTGTGTAAGACTATATTTCCCTCCATCCTATCCTGCCCCCCATTGTTTCTAAACTGTCTTTTGATCCTGTCCCTCCCCGAGTGTTGACCTCAAATTGCTCCCTCCTCCCATTACCCTCCCTTCCATCATCCCTCCCTCCCTGCTTATCTCCTTCTCCCCCACTTTCCTGTATTGTAAGATAGGTTTTCATACCAAAATGAGTGTGCATTTTATTCCTTCCTTTAGTCGAATGTGATGAGAGTAAACTTCATGTTTTTTTTTCTCAGCTCTCCTCTTTTTCCCTCCACTAAAAAGTCTCCTGCTGGCCTCTTGAATGAGAGATAATTTACCCCATTCCATTTCACCCTCTCTCCTCCCACTACATTTCTCTCTCACTGTTTACCTTAATTTCTTTTAAGATATGGTCCCATCCTATTCAATTCACTCTGTGCTCTCTGTCTCTGTATGTGCATGCATGTGTGTGCGTGCACGCGTGTACATGTGTGTGCGTGTGTGTGTATGTGTATGTGTATGTGTGGTCCCACCAACTACCCAGATACTGAAAAGATTTAAGAGTTACAAATATTGTCTTTCCATGTAGGAATGTAAACAGTTCACCTTTGGTAAGTCCCTTATGACATCTCTTTGCTGTTTACTTTTTCATGCTTCTTCTCATTCTTGTGTTTGAAAGTTTGAAAGTTCTTTTCAGCTCTGGTCTTTTCATCAAGAATGCTTGAAAGTCCTCTATTTCATTGAAAGATCATATTTTCCCCTGAAGTATTATACTCAGTTTTGCTGGGTAGGTGATTCTTGGTTTGAGTCCTAGTTCCTTTGACTTCTGGAGTATCCAATTCCATGCCCTTTGATCCCTTAATGTAGAAGCTGCTAGATCTTGTGTTATCCTGATTGTATTTCCACAATACTGGAATTGTTTCTTTCTAGCTGCTTGCAAGATTTTCTCCTTGACCTGGGAATTCTAGAATTTGACCACAATGTTCCTAGGAGTTTCTCTTTTTGGATCTCTTTCAGGCGGTGATCGATGGATTCTTTCAATACTTATTTTGCCCTCTGGTTCTAGAATCTCAGGGCAGTTTTCCTTGATAATTTCATGAAAGATGATGTCTAGGCTCTTTTTTTGATCATGGCTTTCAGGTAGTCCCATAATTTTTAAATTGTCTCTCCTGGATCTATTTTCTAGGTCAGTTGTTTTTCCAATGAGATATTTCACATTCTCTTCCATTTTTTCATTCTTTTGGTTTTGTTTGGTGATTTCTTGGTTTCTCAGAAAGTCATTAGCCTCCATCTGTTCCCTTCTAATTTTGAGAGAACTATTTTCTTCAGTGAGCTTTTGAACCTCTTTTTCCATTTGACTAATTCTCCTTTTGAAAGCATTCTTCTCCTCATTGGCTTTTTGAACCTCTTTTGCCAATTGAGTGAGCCTATTTTTCAAGGTGTTACTTTCTTCAGCATTTTTTTGGGTCTTCTTTAGCAGGTTATTGACCCATTTTTCATGCTTTTCTTGCATCTCTCTCATTTCTCTTCCCAGTTTTTCCTCCACCTGTGTAACTTGATTTTCAAAATCCTTTTTGAGCTCTTCCATGGCCTGAGCCCATTGGATATCTATTTCAGGTGTTTGGGGTACAGAGGCCTTGACTTCTATGTCTTTCCCTGATGGTAAGCATTGTTCCTCCTCATCAGAAGTGAAAGGGGGAAACATCTGTTCACCCAGAAAGTAGCCTTCTATGGTCTTATTTTTCTTCCCTTTTCTGGGCATTTTTCCAGTCAGTTACTTGACTTCTGAGATTCCTCTCCACCCCCCACCTAGATCCACCCAGCTAGTGCTTGGGGTCTGAGATTCAAATGCTGCTCCCCAGCCTCAGGGCTTTCAGCGGCGGGAGTGGATGCTATTCAATGTGAGCTTAAGTTCTGGTGCTCAGGTGGGGGCAGGGCTGCCTCCCAGGCTCAGTTCCCTCAGAGGGTTTATGCAGAGATCTTCAGTAATGGAGCAGAGCTCCTGCCTGCTTGGAGAGCCCGGGTCTCCTGCTGTCCCTGTCTCCGCGGCTGCCTCCTGAGGGGGCCTGAGTTATGGAGACACCCTGCTCCCCTCTCGGCCAGCCCAGAAGTCTCTCTCACTGACCTGTAGCACCTGTGGGTGGAGGGACTTTCTCAGCCGCCGGAGGTTCTGTCCCTGAAGCCTGCTTGGATCTGCTCCTCTGGGGCTGAGTGGCCAGGGCAGGGCAGGGCTGGGCTCCGCTGTCAGGTACGCGACGGACCTTTGGTGCTGGTTTTTCAGGGCTCTCTGGAACGGAAATCTCCTCCACTGTGTTGCTGCATGGCTTGCCCTGCTCCAGAATTTGTGGGGAGTTCTTTTTACAGGAAATTTATGGGCTGTGGGTTTGGAGCTAGCATATGTGAGTCTTTCTACTCCGCCATCTTGGCTCCTCCCCCCAATCTCCAGCATCTGGGTTTTCAAAGGAGTAGGGGCTCCTTAACAACTACCCAGAGTCTTATCTGGCACATGAACTGTCTTCCAAAGAGTGAACCCCAAAGTAAAACCTCACCTCAGAGTATTTGTACACTTTTCAGAGCCTGAGGGTGACCCAGTGCCTCGTTAATTAACCAGAGGTGTGGGCCTTCCTACAAAACAAGCCTCCCTTAATCAAGTTTTCATGGATTCTGCCGGAGGCCCATTAATGGGTGGGGAAGATCTTTTAACTCTCATTAACATCACAGTCTTAAAGGCACATTATATGTTGTCTTCCCCATTTACATGTGAGCTCCATGACTGCAGGGACTATTTTTATGTTCTTGACTTCCTTTGCATCCCCAGGACTTAGCACAGTTTCTGGCATATCGTATGTGGTTAAGACATGTGTGTATGATTGAGTGATAAATGTTACTTGAATTCTAAATTAGTCTCAAGTACAAATTTGCATCTTCTGTCAAGATGTCACTTTGATAACTATTGCTATAATATTTGGCATTTATATAGTACTTTAAAGTTAAGGGGCAGCTAGGTGGTGCAGTGGATAGAGCACCAGTGCAGGAGTCAGGAGGACCCGAGTTCAAATCTCACCTCAGACACTTGACACTCACTAGCTGTGAGACCTTGGGCAAGTCATTTAACCCCAATTGCCTCATCCTGGGTCATCTCCAGTCATCTTGATGACTATCTGGTCACTGGATTCAGATGGCTCTGGAGGAGAAGTGAGGCTGGTGACCTGCACAGCCCTCCTTCCCCTAAAACAAAGTGAAGTGCAAGTCATGTCAGTACTTTAAGGTTTATAAAATGCTTCACACATCTTATTTTCTCCTCTCAACAACCCTAGCAAATAGGTGCTGTTATTTCTCTCGTTTTACAGATAAGGAAAGATGAGGCAAACTGAGGCTAAATGACTTGCCCAGGGTCACACAGCTAGTAAATGTCTGAAGACAGATTTTGAATACAGGTCTTTCTGACTCCACATGTAAGTATTCGATCAATTGCATCTCCTAGCTGCTATAATATAAATTATTTTCTATGTAATGAAATATTAGGGAAGCAGTCTTGCTACACTGATCTTTATTCTTTTTTAATTATCTTTTTTAGTTACCACATAAGGCTATAATACCTCTAATCTCTACATGCATTTGTGATCAGAGAGACTATTAAAAAGTCCCTTGTGATGGTCTCTTCTTGAGTATTTATATGGATCTATGCTCTCCTTCCTAAATACAGATCACAGCCCATCCAGTCCTTCCTAACCTGTGTAATTTCTGTGAGTATTCTTCCATAGATCCTACAGAGTATCTATACAACCTGCTGGAGGCTTTCCTCCTCTAAGTCAAGGGTTCTTTGTATTTTTTATTTTATATATTCCTGGACACCTCTGCCAAAAGACCCCTTCTCAGAATAATGTTTAATATTCATAAAAATCTCAGTTAGAGGTTGGTGAAAATAAAGATGTAATTTTTTCCCCATTAAAGTTCATGGAACCTCCCCCTGCCAAAGTCTGTCTTGGGTCCATGAAACCTCTGCTCTAGGTCTCTTTCCATTTCATGTGTATAAGTTGAATACTTGGGTTGTCCATTTGTTGTCCCTCATTCTTGCTACACAGCCAGTTCTTTTCTTTTTCTGATTATAAATATCCTGGATGATATCCTTTAAGCCACTTCTTGAATATAGGTCATCAATGGAAATATGCTATAGTTTGTGGATGCTCATCTTGTGTCTATATCCTTTACCTTATTCTGAAATGATCATGGCATTTCAAGATTCCTAACCATATAGCATTATGGAGGAGTAGAGGCATTTGTTAACATAAATTTTTATATCAGGTAGTGACTTGGAATCACCAAAACCCTTCTGCTTTCTCCAGTTTTCCAGATGGAGGTCAATTGTCTTCTTTCTTCTTCCCATTTGATTATACATTATGTAGAATTTTTTTCTCTAATAATTCCTCCTATCTACACAAAGTAGGAAGGTTTCTGATCCAGTCAGTTGTTGGAGCAAAAATTATTTTTGGCCCATTCAAGAGCTGGCCTCAGAGCCAGAAAAACTTGGGTTTGAGTCGTCTCCCTGACATGTACTGACTTTGTAACCCTGAGCAAGACACTTAATCTCTCAGAGTTCTATGACCATAAGTTTCAGAGAAGGTTCTGATTTGCACTGATAGAGGGAGTTTCCTCACCTGGAAGTTCCCTTGGTCACAGAAAACACAGGTCTAGTCCCTATCCCCATCTTAGGAGATGTCATGGATATTTTGGCATGTGACCAGAATCACTCTCTCCATAACTTTTAGTCAGACCAATTAATGGTAGTGTTTTCACCATAGTAGTACTGTCAGTGGAGAATACTTCTAAAGGTAATGGTGGGTAATTGTAATGGGGCTGTTAGCTGGCTTAGTGGATAGAGCTCCAGGCCTGGAGTGAGGAAGACTCATTTTCCTGAGTTCAAATTTGGCCTCAGACACTCGCTGTGTGACCCTGGGCAAGTCACTTAACCCTATTTGATTCAGTTTCCTCATATGTAAAATGAGCTAGAGAAGGATATGGCAAACTGCCCCAGTATCTGCCAAGAAAAACCCAAATGGAGTCACAAAGAGTTGGATGCAAATGAAAAGGATTGAATAACAAAGGTAAAGGTGAGAACAGCCCTGTGATACTGCTACTAAGGTACCCATAGAAACCTGCCAAGTCATGCATAGCCAGCTTAGCTTTAGCAGCAGGGCTGAGGAGGGGGACAGGGCTCCCAGTGTGCTCTAGGCAAATTGAACTACCACTACCTTGCCCTGAATCTTCCTTCTGACCCTGATGGAAACAGCCCTAGACCCTGAAACCAAGAGCCTTGGGAATAATGAGGTGAATAAAAGATATCCGAATCACTGAAGCTTACAGTTAAAGGGGACTTCAAAGTTTATCCCAACTCTCACTTCCACAGAGATAAACAAAGTGTTAGGTAGGGATTCAGAGGAGGCAGAGATTTGTTCTGTTTGGGAGAAGGGAGAAGTTCAAAAAGAAGGTGGCTTTTAAACTGGGATAATGTTAAGGATAGGTAAGAATCAAGCATTTTCCAAGGAAGAGGAAATAGCAAAGAAGACAAGAAAACATGAGACATACTTTAACAACAGCAATAAGGTAAGAGAAGTATGCATCAAGGTAAGGCAATGTTAGAATGCTGGGTCTGGAGTCAGGAAGACTTGAGATCAAAGCAGCCCTTAAACACTTACTAGCTATGTGATCGTCTACAAACCACTTAACCTATTTGCCTCAGTTTCCCCTACTATAAAAAGGGGATGATAATAATAGCATCTAGTTCCCAGGGTTATTTATTGTAAGGATCAAATGAGATAGTGTTTGTAAAGTACTTGGCACAAAACTGGATGCACTATGTTATATAAATTTTAGCCAGTAGTACTAGTAGTGGTAGTGGTAGTGGTAGTAATGATAGCTAAGGGTAGATTCATGGATGGTATTGCATGTTACTTTGAATTTGAACTTTATGTGGCAGATCAGAGGTTCTTATGAGATCCATGGAAGATGTCCATGGCATTTCACAGAGTCACATGTATGAGGAAAATATAACATCTTTATTTTCACTAACCTCTAATTGAAATTTAGCAATTCCTCCAGTTATAAATGTAGATAACAAATGTTTCCTGAGAAGAGGTTACTTCGACTTCTCCAGACTGCTAACAGTGTCAGTGACTCAAAAAAGATCAAGAACCATTTGACCAGACAAAGGGGAGGGGTCTGGTTTGAGCTGAAAGAAGGCAAGTTGGGGGGAGATCAGCAGGATTTGGAGGGAAGTCGAGTCCAGTTTGGATGTATTGATTTTGAGTTGTGGCTGGAACCTTGAAGTCATGCCAACCCAGAACAACTGGGAATGATCATTTTGGAACTCAGGAAGAATTTAGGGATGAGAAGACAGAAATTGGAAAGCCATTCATTCATTTATTCATTCATTCAGTACATACTTATTAAGCTCCTACTGTATGTCAGGTACTGGGTTAGGTATTGGGGATATAAAAAACAATCCCTTCCCCTGAGGAATTTATCTTTTCTCAGGGAGAAGCAACATATACATAGAAAATTAAATGCAATATATATATATGTGAAGTAATTTCCAGAAGGGCACTAGCCAATGGCAGTGGAAGTGCAGGGAAAGAAGTGGGAAGCAGAACAGACACTCACTTGAGCTTTGAAGGTAGAGGTGAAAGTGAGGAGGGAGTTCATTCTAGGCGCCAGGCACAGCCTGGGCAGAGTGGGGACAAGAGATAGACGATGTCACATGAGACTACCAAGGAGGCCAGTTTGACTGAGACATAGAAAGTTCTTGAGGGAGAGTAACATGCACAAAGGAAAGGTAGATCAGAACCAGGTTGTAGGATTTAAAAGTCAAACAAAGAGGATTTTCTGTTTTATCAAAGCCCCAGAACTTCTTGAGTAGGAGACAGACAGTCAGATGTGGGCTTTAGGAAGATGTTAGATAGTGTATGGAGGAAGGATCAGAGAAAGAAAAGCCTAGGAGGGAGGTGACCAGTTGAGAGTCTGTTGCAATAGTCTATACCAGAGATGATGAAGGCCTGAGCTGGTATGATGGCTGTGTTCATGAAGAGCAGGGAAAGGATAAGACACATCCCAGTTCCTCAAATGACTCATTCCCCATGACCTACATCTCCACCACCTCTCAGTTACACACAGAGCTGGTCATACACTTGATCTTGTCATTTCTCACAAGGGTTCTACTTTCATGTACAAGAACTCTGAAATTTTATCTGATCATAATCTTTTTCCATTCTATCTCTCCCTTTGCCTTTTGATTCAACCCTGTTCTTTGCCCTAACCATGACCTCCGATCTCTCTACCCTTCATTTCTTTACAAAATCATTATTCCTGTGCTGTTGTCAGGATCCCCACCCCAAGCCCACTCCTCATTTTCTCTCCTCTCCTTTCCATTAAGAGACACCCAGCAAGCAAGCTGTGCCTTGAGCTTCGTGTGACAATTGTCCTTTGTGCCTCGGGATGAACTATTCTCCACACAATGGGCTCCAACCAGCACTAAGTGGTCCTGGAGCTCAGACAAGCACCTGTAGGATCCACATCCTGTCCACGAAGCCCTGCTATGAAAATACTTTTTTCACTAGACAAACACTTCAATGTTGCAGTTACACCTCACTGCTTGCTGTCTAATCACAATTATATTTATCAAGGCTTAGCCTCACTGCCTTAGGTCTCAGTCCTAGAGCAGACCGTGGCACACACGTCTAATTTCCCTCCTCCAATGGAATAAAGAAAGTTTTTTGCTTATAACTTCTTGAGCTTTTTGGTCATTTATTCTTAAGAGTTAGGACGATCTATATTATACTCCCTTCTTCCCTACGTTGCCTTCCTGAATCAGTTCGGTTGTGCACCATCCTCCACCCTCAAGTCCCTTGCTCCCTTATCCTACAGCTGATCATACCCCATCAAAGTCCCAACCTTGGATTACTCCCACCATCACTTCACATGCTGCTGAACTGAGCTGGAAAAAGTCACAAAACTATGCTGATCAGGTCCACTACATATTTATGTTGTATCAACTGTGCCATTCCTGCAGGAAAGGAGAGAGGACAGGGGGATAAGGTCTAGGAAAAGTGATTTGTTTTTTCAGGTTTGAGGTGGTTTGTTAGCAGAGGGGAAAGAGCTAATGGAGCCAGGGAGACACTGAAGAAGCGACACAGTATAGTTGCTGGAACAAGTTTCCATAGGAGGTAGAAAGGAATGGAAGCAAGAATGGAGAGGTTAGCCCTGGAAACAAAAGCTACATTTTGGTCTAAATCAAGTCGGAAGAAAGTGGGTGAGAACAGAGACATTCTCAAGTGAAGAGAGAAGTGGAAGAAACTCATCTGACTGCCTAGATGTTAAGTAGGAGACAAAGCCACCTACAAAGAATCAGAGTTAGAATGTAGGCTTGAAAAGAATTGAAAAACTATGCCACAACTGCTTTGGGAAATATAACAAGTTAATCAATGATGAATAAAAGGGCTAACCAGCATTGAAGGCCAGTTCTGAGATGAGAAGGTATTAATTTCAATGGAGGCAATCAATACAGTTTTGTGATTTTTCACCAGCAATGTTCAACAGATGCCAGGAGAACTAGAAAAACAGTAGAATTTACTTAAGGTGGAGGACTGGAAAAGCAAGTATGGTCAGTTGTGGCTAAAATAACTTGAGAGTGTGAAATCTCAGAGGTGGGCCAGTTTTAGCTGATGAGAGGTGTCCAAATTGTAGCCTGTTTGTGGATGGCAGAAATGGAGTGGTGAAGAGGATCACAGGCATTAAAGAAATCAAGGAACTATGAACCTGAGAGTTAGCAAGGCTCTCTGTGACTGGTGAAGTCACTGAGGATGCTATTTGAAAACAGTAGCTCCTTGAGGTCTGGAGTTTTTATTTATGTCTTTCTATTCACAGCACCTCGCATAGTGCTTGGTATATAGCATGTATTTAATAAGCACTTGATCATTAATTGATTTCCCTCTAAACTCTCTCTTCTTAACTTTCCTATTTATATTAAGGGAACCACTATTTTTTTTTTCAGTCATTCAAGCAGTCTTGCCCACTTGGAGTCACTTGGACTCTACTACTCCCCTCTCATCCATTACAACTGTTAACTGATGACAGCAGAGGATGGGGATGGAGAAAACTATGAACCAGGTAGCTAAGTACTCAAGGAAGGGAAATGTTTTGGAAATTGGTCAATGACACTGATAATGAGGGGTCCTTTTCCCTCTAAACTAGAATTCTGTGATTCCAGCATAAAAAAAAAAGATGTAAGGGTGATTATAAACAGATGTCACAGAATTCAACAGTGAGGTTTGAAAGACACAGAGTAGTGTAAGCTTTTGGAGATTATGGTCCATTTTATGATATGATTTTATATCTTGAGTCTTAAATATGATAGGCATTTAATATATGAAACTGAATTATATCCACAAGAATTCAACAGAAAAACAGCAGCTAGACCCTCACTATGAGCCAAAACTTATTCCTGATAATTGCAATTAAAAAGTCAATGAAAAATGTCTAAGAAGAAACTTGACTGCAATGGTACCATAATTGATCATCCAGAATATGAAGAAGCAACTCAATTTCGGGATGATTAATATAAGGGACATTTATTTGCCAGTGGAATGACTGAGGATGATGAGCTGAAGGTTCGTGTATTTTATTTTTGTGTTTATTTGCTGCAGTTTGCTAAATATGATTTTTATTTCAATATGGTCAGGAAAAGATGTATGTAATATTTCTACTTTCCTGCATTTGGTTGTGGTTTTTATAACCTAATACATGGTTAATTTTTGTGAAGGTGTCATGCACCAATAAGAAATCAATAATACTTCTTTCTCTTTCCATTCAATGTTCTCCAGAGGTCTACTCTCTAACATTTCTAAAATTCTATTCATCTCCTCAACTTCCATTTAGTTTGTCAAATTTATGTAGGTCTGAGGGATAAATTGAGGTTCCCCATGATTATAATTTTACTGCCCTATTTCCTTTTGTAACTCACTTAACTTCTTCTCTAAGAATTTGATTGTTGGGGGCAGAGCCAAGATGGCAGAGTAGAAAGATGCACCTACTCTAGCTCTTCTCCCACAGCCCATAAAATACCTGTAAAAAATGACTCTCAACAAATTCTAGAGCAGCAGAAGCCAGAAAATGAGAGAGTTAAAGAGATTTCCAGCCCAAGGTAGCCTGGAAGGCCTACAAGAAAGGTTTATTGCATGGGGCATGGAGAGGACTGCAGCCCATGGAGCCCAGCCCAGGCTTGGCTGTGCAGCACCAGCAGAAACAGGACCGGAACAGACCCAGGAAGCAGCTGCGGTTTTCAGATCCCTCAACCCACAAATGCCAAAGACAGCTTCAAGGGTCACTTTCACAACTACCATCCTGATGAAGGGGAGGAATCAAACATGTTCCTTAGAACCATGGAAGCTTGCCCTACAAATATCTACCATTGACAAAAACACCTTTGATCTTCCTTCTTTACTTTCCCATCTTGAATTATTTATTTTGGTCAGTAGCTCACAGGAGATTCCAGAATCCTTTTAGGGGTCTGAAAGGTCAGAACTATTTTCATAATAATACTAAGACATTTTAATTTCTAATACAGTAAGAATAGATACAACCCACAGAAACAAAGGCTCTGGAGAGGAGGGATCTTCAATAATTTTTATAAGTATAAAAAAGTCCGATGGCCAAAAACCCCCAAAACCGCTGATTGAGAGCCTGAGTTCCTTGCTCTGCTTAGAGAAGAACTCACAGTAGGTAGGTAACATTACCTGTATCATCTTCCATATCCTCTTTCAGCTTTAAAACTGTGCTGCCAACTGGTTGAGGGAAGGTTTTTTTTTTTTTAATAAATTAAACACTAGATTTGAAAAAACTGGAGAACGAAAGATGGATTTACCAGGCACCAAGAACTAAGCTGGGTTTTCAAGAAACAGTATTTAGCTAAATCTTGTGTATGTGGCAATTTCTATGGAATGGTTTCTTAAAGAAGTTAAAACTGGAGATTTAAAATTTAAGTACAGTCCCTTCTGCTGGTAGCTTATTTTAGGGAAGCATGTCTTCTTAAAATACTGAAGGCAAGGACAAAGGACGTTAGTGAATTACATTTGTAATGAAAGTAATGGAACCTTTTCTATTGTGAATGACAAAAATCAACATCATCCAGGTGAAACAAAACAGTTTGCTTTATTTTAAGACAATAATGTCTTTAAATTTGTGCACAGGCCTAAGTTCACTCTTAGTACAAATATGTATCTCTTGGAAGGCCAAAATATTTACCAAACCAGGTGCTTTGAAATTTTTTTTTAAGGGTAGCCTTTTAAAATACGTAAAACAGATACAACTTCAAAATGCACGTGAACAGCAAGTTAAAATAAGTAGTCACAGTTCAAAATTAAAGCTGAATAATCAAAACCCTTGAAGACCACAGCATATACATTAACTAAATTTTAATATTTAGGAGGCCATTGTACACATTTTTAAATAACTTAAAAGTGAAAACTCCTTCCACTCCCCAAAGAAGTGAAGGATTTTCTAGAGATTAAAATTTTAAATTCAATGAGTAAAAAATCAATGGCATGGTTAAAGATTTTTTAGGCACTATCTGAATTTGTCAGGTGGAGACACATAGCACTGTTGGTGCTATTAAAGATGTCATCAAGGACTGCAAATAGGAAATGTATCTTAAAACAGCAGAAAGTGTTTACTGTTAATATCTGAGATTTCTGCTTTTTGACACTGTCCTAGGAAACAGCACAGTGATCAGATATATACCAATAGGAAGTTACTTCCTCTTACTCTAGATTCAACAACTCCTTACTCTATCTACTAAGTTCACTATCAATCAAACACTTTCTGAAACACACAAACATCATATTTTTACAAGGATTACATTTTTTGAAATCCTTCACTGCACTGACATTTTAGAATTATCTCCTAAAACAATGAGCCATCAAAAGAGGAAAAACACAATGATACATTTGGTCTTTATAAACAAAAGAATTCCAAGTCATAAATTAATTTGATTCCTCTCTTTCTTCTGCATTTTTTCATTTGATACTGGGTGGCACTGAGGTGAAAGAAGCTTTCAAGGTCATCCACTTCAACTTCAAAAACGAGCATTTTCACACATTTCAGCAGTAAGTTGTCTTCTTGCAACTTTTTGACCTCTAACTCCCAACAAGTATGAGAGCGAAATTAGAGTTTTAAGTAAACCTTGAGCCCTGCTTCAGGCAAGAAGATTCAAATCTCAAATTAAATGTTTCATTGCAACAACTTATGTCATACCAGCTGTTCCATCATTGTAGACAAAATTAATATTTAATATGAATGAAGATAACTTAACAGTACTTCATTGCCATCATCACAAACTGTTTTAAATCTGTCAAATACATGCAAATAAAACATTTGTACAGATAAATTAGTGTTTAGGAATTAAAAAACCTCAGAGTAATATCCACAAATGTTCTGAAATCTAAATATTGTTTTTAAAGAATGGACAATTTAAATCCAAGCAACTTGGATAGATTAAAACTTGTCAGAATCTACATATTCCATGAGTGGCTCCGGAAAAGACCATCTTTGAGAAACAAAAAAAATAGTGTTTTTGCTATGGTTTAATTTACTTTTTGGTTTCACAGGCAGTCACTGAACATAAAATCATGGATTTACTAAATAATGTTGATTTCTACCAGCCTCACTTAACCCTAACTAAACAACAGTTCAACAAAATAGTCTTTGCCTTCTACTTAGTGTCTACTTAGGAATGTGAGACATTTTCAATTAAAGACTTCATTTTTCCTGTAGACTTTAACATGTGTGGCCCAAACTGGAAAAGAAACAAAAAGAAAGAATTACTATAGGTGTTACGGTTCATAAACAGTAATAACTTATCCTCCATATAATGTATTATTCATGACTACTGAAATATTTTTGGAATGAAAGTTCAAATAACTTGATAATATTAAAATCTTAATTTGGAACATTAGCACTATGAATCTGAGAACTAACGTAATCAGTCTCTGAAAAATAGGTATTACTTATGCCATACTTAAATTATTGCCATTTTAGCTACCTTCCAAGTCCGAGCTCAAATGTCCTATCTATAAAACCATCCCCAGTCACTCTAGCCAAGTGGTATCTCCCCTTCCTCTCCACTCCTATGGCTTGAGTGTCAGTACCACTAAAAAAGAACATTTGCTACAAGGTAGCCTATGAATTTGTGTACATGTCAAACAAGAAAATGAGCAAGTGCTCTGAAAACTATAAAATGCTATGCAAAAATGTAAGGTAGTAATATTGTACCTTTACACGATCCCCTCTGGATTTTCAGATACCAGAAAGCAAGGAGAGCAAGATTTATGAGAGTAAGGGGGAGAAACTGATGTCTCTCAACATCATTTTGGACAGTACTAATATATGGTAGGCATTTAATCAACATTTTTATGCAAATATATGCAATATAACCATAGAGGAAATAGTACCTACCAACACTGTTTCCGACGTAGTCTTGGATTCAGATATTGGAATAGATTTTTCTGTTTCAGTTTGGCCATCACTTCGGTACCGATAAGCAAATTTCTTTTTCAAAGCTTCCGCAATTAGGGTTGCAGGGTCAGCAGGGTCCACAGGTTTTGGTTTTAAGTCTTGCTCTGATCTTAAAGAGATTAAAAAAAAAAGGATCAAATTTTAATGTGCTGTAAATCCACTGGTGAAAGAACTGTCCAGCTTTACATTCTGAATTATATGAACACTGTATTCAATATGTCATCTGCTGAGTAAGCGTAATTTTCCTATAGCATTGAGAAAGTGACGTCTAGGCACTTAGAAGAGCTATGCTTTACTAACTAAGTCAGTCATTTTGTGTATACCAGATGACCACACTGATTCAATGTTACAATAAAGATTTGTCTTTCAGAAGAAATACTTTACTTTTAAATTTGTGGAGAAAATACTGTTTTAAAAATTAAAATAGCTTTGACTTGAAGGTGTTCCTTCCGAGGACTGAAACTAGGGCCCATTCACTGGAACAGAACTTTATTTAAGAATGAAAGCACTGTAAAAACAGATTATTACAAACTAAACAGTTAAGTGCCAGGTATTTTGTGTGATCAAAAGAAAATTTGGGGTTCTACAATTATACAAAAATTTAGTTGTGATGGAAAAAGGAAGATAGAGAACATAGCCACATATTTCACCTTTTCACAGATCGAAGTTTTACACTGTTCATGTCTTTTAGGATTTCTAGCATGTTTGGCACTTCAGGTTTCTTTGGGCTATTTCCTATCAATATCTTTCCAGCACTTGCTTTCTTCTCTCTTCTCTCTTTAATCAGATCAATAACAGATATACTTTTGTGTACTCCCGAAGAAGGAAGAGGAGGAGGAGGAGGAGGAGGTGGTGGTGGTGGCAGAGATGATAACGATGGTGGTGGAGCAGCAGGTGGTGCTGGGGCAATTGCAGGTACAGTGGGACTTAAGCCACCTACACAAATGATAATCACAACAAAATTAATGATATTTTGACTATGAAACATAAATGATATTCCAGATTTTAAAAAAATCTTTTGAAAATAAAAATATTTTCTAGTGTGTAACAAAGCACTGAAGTTACAATATCCATTTTGTTATCTTAGTTTATTACATAATTGGAAATGTGGTTTCAATTACTTTGTTATAAATGCCCAAATCTAGGTTATAGTAGTTTTCCATCCAAAGCTTTCCAGAGTGGAAAAGTTCTGCTTTTACAGGGGTGCTTTTGTGATCTCAGATGTTCAAGTTTGGATTCACACCAAGAGTGGCTAGATACTGCCACAGTGCAGGGCAATTAATGCCACATAAAATTTAAATCCTTTGAAATTTGTGTTGCTTGATAATTTATAAGATTAAATATATGACATACAATGCCATTTGTCTAATTCACATTTAAACTGCTAACTTAAATTCTTTTTTTAATACACATTTTAAGAGGCAAATTGATGATTCAAGTTAAGAGGTTCAAATCATAATCACTAGTGTCCAAAAAAATTATGGTGACAGAAGGCAATCCATCTATTTTATTTCAATCACAAAACTTAAGACCAACCAATTATTTTATTTAACTACAGTAGATATTATATGGACTTAACACATAATTCTTTCTATATAATTTGAATTTAAGACAGTAATTTGGGGCTACTGGGAGGAAAGTACCTTAATATTAAAAAATTTCTCTTTAAGATTTGAATCACATAATATAATAAAAGTGCATGGTTGTGTACAGGAATGCACACCCCACCAACATCCACTCTCAATTTAAACTCACATTTATGATAGTTTTCCCAATCTACCAGCAGAGGGGGATAGAGACAAAGAAACAATAAATTAGAGTTTAAAAAAAAGACTAGAGAGAAAAGTTAACTATCTGGGCAAAGTTTCATAAATGAATAGGAGATTAACCTACGTAAAAGAAAATAAGAAGCAAAGAGACAACAAAACCACCTAATGTTCAAAGGTACATTGAGTTATATGGAAAGCAACTTCCTACATGTGTTATGGATTAACTGTTCTGTCTTTGACTTAAGGCAGCTTTGTCAATGTGTCAAAGGAGAGACACATGATTACAAGTCAATGGAGTAGGGACTGGGGTTTGAAATGCCACAACCCAACTCTTTCAATGTATCTTTCTCATTAACAATGATTATAAGTAGGGACAGTATTATCCCTTTCTATTTTATATCTCTTTCTACTTTACAGATGAGTAAACTGAGGCTTGCTGAGTTTAAATGCCCTGCCCAAAGCCACAGTTGTTACTGGCAAAGCTGGAACTCAAACGTGAGTCATTCACTCTCCATCTGTCTTTCCACTTTACCATATTCCCAGGCTAGGTATGCAGGTAATTTATTTGAATGTTTGAGCATGTGTCTCTTTAAATATATCTCTGAATGTATTCCAAATCAGAATATAAATAATTTGGAATTATCTGAGGCAGCGAGGTGGAGCAGGGCCCAGAATCTGGAAGACCTCTTAAATTCTAATCTGTCCTCATACTAGATACGTGACTACAGACAAGTCACTTAACCTTTTCTCAACTGTAAAAATGAAGACAACAATAGCACCTCCCTCTCCGGGTTGTTGTGAGGATCAAATGTGATAACTGTATAGGGCTGAGCACCGTGCCTGGCAAATGACAGGTACTATATAAATGCTTCTTCCCTTCACTTCCCTCACTTGCCATTTGGCATAATTGTCAACACAGAATCAAGAGTTAGCCATATTAAAAGAAAGTATTTATGTTGGGGTCATGTTATTTAAATGTCTTTTGACTCAATGAAGACTATATTCCCCAAATCCATTGTTCTTCAGTGGTGTGGAAATTATTATAAAAAAGCATTTACTAAGGGCTTTATTGGGTATGCTGTCCAGTAGCTAAGGTCCAAAAATAACTGATATTTATCTGACGATAAAAATCATGGCATGTAAATTTTAGGACAAGTGACTTCCTTCTACTGGTTTCTATTTCATCTGTTTAAAGCAAAGAAGTTTGACAAGACTCAAATACCTGAAGTAAGACTCTGCTGTTCTTGCAATGTCACAATTTTGGCAATCTGTGCTCGGAGAGTAGCGAGTTCATGTTCAAGTGCACTGATCTTCTGCAACGCTTCATCATTGGCTAAAACTGTCACTTTGGGTTCTGGATCCTCCTGGGAGAGATTTGGTAAAGAAACTTGTCTGTCTGGAGGCTTCTCAAAGAAATGAAGGTCATCAGGAGGGGCCTGCTTTGACACAACCTCTGTTCTGTGAGGAAAAAAAGATAAAAAAATGTGTCTTGTCTTGGGCTTTGGGGACCCTGGATTGCTAGGATGCATTGTCAGTAAATGTGCTCAGTAAGCCTGTCCTCTCAAACTGCAGCAATATCAAGCGTAGTTCAAAGAATCATGAGGATGGGAGAGTAAGAGGACATAAACCTAGAGAAAAGTAACTTCAGAAAACCAGTCCTGAATTGGTCTCAGCAACCGGGATGGAGAAGCTCATTATCAATGAGATCAGTAACTCTGTCCCATTCGTCTGTGGCCTGGGTTTACTGGTCCACAGTGCTAAGACATGCAACAGCTACAGCAAATGGTACAGCTTGTATTTAACTCCTGATACTCTATGCTTAAATGCTAGGTAGAGTCCTCCATCACTAGCCACACAGGATTATTATAGGCAAAATTTGTATATTAAGAATCTTCCAGTCTCCACCTCCATGACTGGGAACAAAATATTTTTTAAACTCCCTCTCCCAATCCAACATCTAACATTAACTATATGGGACCATTCAGCTACTACAAGGGCTTCCACTGAGCCCTACCAGCAATGTTCAGAATAGAAGTTACTATGGGAATACCCAGCATGAGTATTCCTAAGAATTCATAACATTCATGTCTACAATACCCTTCCCCTGATCTGGCACCATAACTGAGGCCCAAAAAGGGGACTGTCTTCAACCAACCTCTTTCCTTTGGTGGTTTGCTCTCCAAAATCCCCAAAAGAAAATGCGGTAGCCTTTTTAAAGTCATAGAGGGTGTTCTGGTAATAGTCATAACCTGGGCGCTAGTATCTAGCATTCTCTTTTATGTATTTCAGAACCTTCTCCTTCCAAAGCAATGGTAATTTGGGTATGTAGCCTCTGGTCTCTTGGGAATAAATGGAAGGGTGGGGCGGGGAGAAGAGAAACCTTGGATCTCTCTATCAGGGGACTTACTAGAGAGTGTGTGTGTGTTGCAAGGATTAATTAGGTGACATGAGACATTTTAGGAATGTCCAAAATTTTTCTAGGGCACAAGGATCCTTACTACCCTTGCTCAGGTGGATCAATCATCTTATCTACTCCGTGTTTTACGAGCGACATTCAAACATTTTTTTCATGTCTTGGTGCTGCACATCATACCCATCCATCCTAAAAGCACCTATTTATGTGGACAGCCAGGAAAACTAACTGCACCTGAAGCAGGTAGGTCATAAGAAATGGGGTGTTACATTCCTATTGAAAACACTGGAGAGCATAGGAATAAATGGAGCCTTACCTAAAATAATAAGCAGTATCTACCCAAAACCATCAGCAAGCATTATATGCAATGGGATAAGCTAGATGCATTGCCAATAAGATCGGGGTGAAACAAGGATGTCCATTATCACCATTGTTATTCAATACGGTACTAGAAATGTTAGCTGT
This sequence comes from Bettongia penicillata ogilbyi, assembly GCA_023548195.1. NCBI lineage: Eukaryota > Metazoa > Chordata > Mammalia > Diprotodontia > Potoroidae > Bettongia > Bettongia penicillata. The sequence goes on along the minus strand of JAJHZJ010000624.1, from coordinate 1,120,264 downwards.
AGCAATAAGAGAAGAAAAAGAAACTGAAGGAATTAGAACAGGCAAAGAAGAAACTAAGTTATCACTCTTTGCAGATGATATGATGATATACTTAGAGAATCCCAGTAAAAAATACTTGAAATAATAAGCAACTTTGGCAAAGTTGCAGAATACAAAATAAACATATAAGTCATTTACATTTCTATATATTATTAACAAAGCAAGATAGAAAGAGAAATTCCATTTAAAGCTATAGTAGACACTATAAAATATCTAGGAGTCTACCTATCAAAACAAACCCAGGGACTATATGAACACAATTACAAAACACTTTTTTGCACAAATAAAGTCAGATCTAAGTAAGTGCAAAAACATCAGTTGCTCATGGGTAGGCCAAGCTAAAATAATAAAAATGACAATTCTACCTATATTAATTTACTTATTCAATGCCATACCAATCAAACCACCAGATAACTATTTTCTAGAGGTAGAAAAAAGAATATCAAAATTCATCTGGAAGAACAAAAGGTCCAGAATATCAAGGGAACTAATGAAAAGAAATGCTAGGGAAGGTGGCCTAGGTCCCAAATTGTATTATAAAGCAGCAATCATCAGAAATGGGGAGTTATGGGGCATAAATCAAACCCATCAAATCAGAATTCCCCACTTTATTAATACCTGAAAAGGGAGATCTCTACCTGGGGATCTTTAAATGAGTCAATTAATTCATCTGTATGTAAACTTCTAGATGGAATTATGGAACTGAGGAATGTTCCCTATCACTCCATTAGATGACACCATCATCAGCCACTGTTCTCAAGTTCCAATGACTTCTTTAAATTTCCTCTGTAACCTACTACAAGACATTCCCCAAGAAGGAAGATGGGGGTGGCAGCTCTTTTACCTCCTGCTCTGATTCCCAATCTATTATCTTGTTTTATAGCACTCAATTCCACAGGTTCAGGGTATTCTTCAGAGAAACAACTGAGTGAGAAAGCATAATTTCCTCTGGTAGCCCATCAGTCCCTGCCTCCTGACCTCTCTTCATTTGGGTAATCTCAAATCCATTAGGCAGTCTTCTGAATTCAGTGAATTTAAAAAACAAACAAACAAAAAAGCTCATTTACATCTTCTAATTGCTTAATCCTTAGAGAAAACTTATTTTCTTTCTCTTTGCTTTGGCCATATAGTTTTCTTTTCCATGGATGCCACTAGGAACTACATACACAGTGCTTTCCACATTTATACTTTCCTCTAATACTATAGGACTTATTCCTCTTCCAAAAAGTAGGTTTTCCACATAATCTAACCAAGGTTTTTGCCACTTGTATTGTTAATGTATCTTTAATGGAATTAATGTATTGTTAGTGGAACAGGAAGATCCTTCCATTCATTAACAGGCCTGTGTGATCTTCTAAAGTCACATGGAAGGCTAAGTCACATGAAGCCTGTGGTAGGAGGAGGTTGCTGAACAGGTAGAACAGGAAGAGGGGGAGCTGGAGGAGAGCAGAGAGGAAGCTGGTCAGACTAGTCAGAGCTGGGAAGGAAGAGGAAGCAGGCAGCTGGCTGTGAGTGAGACAAGGGCATTTTGCATAGGGGAGCCTGTTTGTGGGAAGGTCTCATAACGTGTATAGACTCCTTGGTTACTATGATGGATTTCTTTGTTGCTATGATGGATTTGGTCTTCTGGTGTTGGGATTTGGCTTTCTGGTGTCTGAGTAAATGTTTTGGTTCTGTCTTCCATGTGGAGAGTCTGTTATATTTTGTGATTCAGAACTGTACTGGCATATTCATAGCTATTGTAGGCGCTGTGAATATTGCATAGGTGCTATACCATTGGGGAAGAAGAACCTGTTTCTAACTAGCCTATGATCCAGGGCTCTCTTTTTCCTATATCACTTCTCTATTTGAAAAATGAATTTGACTTTGAGACCACTGAAAAAACCAAACACCACCACTCTGCCCCCTCAATCCAACTCTGAAACTCAATTTCTTTTGTTCATAGCACCAAATATTGTGGACTAGGCCTAAATTTAGGAGTTACCAATCATAAAATCCATTTTAAATGACTTTAATAATTAAATGTTACAAGTACAATCCAAAAATGGAAAGGACATTAAACTATACAATACCCCTTCCTTTCCATAGACATCAAAATCAATAACTTAAGAAAGGTACTTGAAGGCAATGGGAGTTCAGAAAAAAATTGGAGTTCCTCCCTGCTCCCCATATTTTTATATTTTAGGCCACCAAATCTGAAGGGCAGTTAGATGGTGTAATGGATAGAGTACTGGGCCTGGAGTCAGGAAGACGTGAGCTCAAATCTTGCCTTAGACACTACTAGCTGTGTGACCCTGGGCAAGTCACTTATTCTCTGCCTCAATGTACCCATCTGTAGAATGGGGATGACCTCAGGTTGTTGTGAGGGTCAATGAAATAATAATTGTAAAGTGTTTAGCATAGTACCTAGCACAAAGTAAGCACTATATAAATGTTAGCTATTATCACTATTATTGTTACCTGGTAGGGCTGAGCTATATGACCATGAAAGGTGTAGGAATAGCCCAGAGAATCCACCTAAATGCCCACCACAAAGGTTAACCTTACCTAAGCCACCCTTAGGCTTTTGTTTCCCTCCTCTCTCCTCCTGAGCGTCTCTTCATCTTCTTCTAGGTCCCATGTACCTCCTAAGGCTCTGTCATGGGCCTTTTTCTCTTCTCCCTCTATACAGTTTTCCTTGGGGATCTATCTCTTCAGCTTCCACAGATTCAATGATCATCTCTATGAAGATGATTTTAAGATCTACTTATCCAGTCCTGACTTTTGTCCTTCAGTTTCAAATCTCCAACTGCCTATTGGATATCTTGAAACTGCATGCCCCGTAAAGATCTTAAACTCAACATGTCCCAAAATGAACTCATTCTCTTTCCCCCAAAAATCTCCACTCTTCCAAACTTCCCTATTACTGTTGAGGGCTCACCACTTAGGTGTCATCCTTAAGAGTCCTGAAGTGTCATCACTTTCTCTCAGTCATCTATTCAATTAGTTACAAACTTCTGTTATTTTTTTCCTACCTTTGTAACATTTCTTCTTTCTTTTCCTTGATACTGACACCCCCTCCCTGACCCCCCACGTTGTAGGAACTCATCATCTCACCCATGGACTACTGCAATAACCTCCGGGTTGGTCTCCCTGCATCAAATCTTTCCCCTTCCAGTCTATTCTTCACTCAGTCATCAAACTGACATTCCTTAAAGTACAGGTCTGACTATGTCACTTTCCTATTCAATCAACTCCAGTGGCCACATAGCACCTTTAGGATCAAATATATAAACTTCTTGTTTAAAGCCTTTCAAGTTAAAATCCTTTTGTCATTTAAAGTCCTTCACAACCTTTCTTTATTTCCAGTTTTCTGACATCTTATTATTCTGTACTGTGAGAACCAATGTCACTTTTTACCCAGTGTCACTTCCATTTCTCCTGACTCTAGGCATTTTAACTGGCTGCCCCAATGCCTCAGAATCCGAGGCCTTCTAGGTCCATGGATGTGGCCTTTTGACTAGTTCAAGTTTTACAGAACAAATCCTTATATTAAGGGGATTTGTTCTATGAAGTTTGGATTTATTCAAAGGACTACACTTATGGACCTAGAGGGCCATATGTGGCTTCAATGCCACAAGTTCCCCATCCCTGCCTCAGATTCTCCCTTTTTATCTGTTTTTTTTTTTTTTGGTCTCCTTCAATATTAGCCCCTCCAATTTATCCTATACATATAAAAATTTGCTGTATATATAGTTGTTTGTCATATTCTCCCATTGGCCTCTGAGTGCCTTTAAAACAGAAGTTTTTTTGCTTTTCTTTGTATTCTCAAAGCCTGGCATAGGATAGGAAATTAATGAATGTTTGTTTTGATCCTCTGATAAGATCCTTAAAAACACAAAATATTTTTCAATTCATACTTCCTACTATGTTGTTATCAATCTCTTAATCCCCATATAACCTTCTTAGTACCGGCAAGAGATGAGCTATAAGTTCTAACATTATTTTTGTCAAGTTTGTCTTTTTTTTTTTAAGTAAAGAGAAGCTGTTTAATGCTTTTAGAGAAATAAGAGAATCTCAAAAAGTTCACTTGATTTTCATGTTACTAATAGCTTTTGCACAAATGTCACTAGCATTTTCCTTGCACTATAGTTTCAGTGAATTATGTTGCAAAAGATATTACTGTGATATAAGCAAGCCTAACAATGATTCAAATGGAAAGAAGAGTTAAATTTTGACAATTTTAATCTCTAATAATTTTGTGGACTAAAAAAGACAATTAGTTTTAGTTTCATTTGACTAGAAGAAAGCTGAAAAATTTTAGTTATTCTCAAGTTCTTCTGCGTGTTAAATTTCATTTTAAATGTTTTTTGCAAGGAACTCTTTTCAGACACCTGATCAAAATTTAGATTCCCTCCCTCCAAACATTCACATAACATAGTGGGACAGCTTATTAGAATTCTTCAAATCTTTATTTCTTTGAGCTAAATATCCCTAGTTCCTTCAAATGAGGCCCATGTGGAATGGTGCCCAGCCTGATCAACTTTCTTTTAATTAATGCATTTAATTAATTAATGCAAAATCCTTACAAAAATGTGGTTACTAGAAATTAGTACAAAACTCCACTCTATATATGGTCTGACCAAAGAAGGGCACATTAGGACTGTCACATCACTGCACTGATTCCGAATATTGTGTCGCCAAAGATTAAAATGGCTTTTAAAAGATCTTTTTCTTGTACTGCTGGACCACATTAAGCTTGTAGGACAATACCTTGTTGAAAAAACATACTGCTGTAAAATACCCAGAACTTAATTTTTATAAAACTGTCAGTAATTTCATCTCTCCTCTATTACGTGCTTTTGCAACTGATACGTTAAAATGTGCTAACATTTTTTCTGACAACAGACATTCCCAACAAACATCCAATTTTTACAAATTACAAGAGGTCTTTCTCCCAGTGCTTGGCAGAGGTCTGAAACATATTAGGCACTTGATAAATGCTTGCTAATTGATAAGGACAACAGGTAGTGGAAAAAGGCCACTTAAATTGAATTCATTTTAATATGTGGACCAACATTTTATGGTGAATGAAAAATTTTTTTTTATTGGAACTTTATCTTAAAAAAAATTAAAGTTTATTTTATTCTTAAATTTAAAACAATTTAGGCTAAAATCCCATCTATGAACTAATTTTTAGAACAAAGTGATAAATCAAGGGTTGGGGGGCATTATTTTCATACAAAGTAAATAACATTACATCCTTTATAACATATCATAAAAAGGGTAACCATTGCAAAAATATTCTACAGCTTCATCAATTTCCCAAGAGTCTTTCTTAACCTGTGTATTCAAATAATTCTCTTTTGAAGCAAAGATCAATAATCAGAGACTGAAAGAATAAATGGGAAGGGAGAGAACCTAATATTAAGGGGAGAGGATTCGGATGTGTTTGGAGACTGATTTTACAAGTGGCCACTTCATTACGGGCTATTTTTTCCTTCTTTTTTGAGTGATGACATTTGCTTCTTTATATTATCCTCACAGGAAGGCAGGCTGGCATAGTGAACAGAAAACTGGCCAAGAATGGAAAGAACAGGTTCAAGGGCTGTCATGGACAAAACAGGAGCAAGTCACTCAATCTCTCAATGCCCCAGGCAATTCTAAGGTTAAGTTGCAAAACAGCTGGAGAGCTAAGAAAGGGGGAGTTTTCTCACCATAAATTCCCTACAGTAATGAAATCACAGGTCTGGACCCAAACAAAACACAGGCTCATAACTACAGGAAATCTCTTCACATTCCCTGCATAAGTTTTATTATTGTCATGAGAAAAGTGGATTTAACACATACCTGTGTGTGTGTGTGTGCGCGCGCATGTGTGTATCCTTTGATGACAGCATGGTACTAATACTGATCTCAGTAATCTGACAAATTTATCTGGGTATTTGTTGTTTCCCCTCAAGTTGAATCTAAATTCCTTAAGGTCAGAGTCTATTTTTTTTCTTTGATTTCTCAGGGCCTAGCACATTGCTACAGTGGATGCTTAATAAATGCTTCTTGAGTGGAGGAATAATGATAGCTAGCATTTATATGGGATAGCTAGGTGGCACAGTAGATAGAGCACTGGGCCTGAAGTCAGGAAGACTCATCTTCCTGAGTTCAAATCCTGCCACTTACTAGCTGTGTGACCCTGGACAAGCCACTTAACTCTGTATACTTCAGTTTCTTCACATGTAAAATAAGCTGGAGAAGGAAATGGCAAACCACACCAGAATCTTTGCCAAGAAAATCCTAAACAGGATCACAAAGAGTTGAACACAACGGAACAAGTAAAGTTTTCCATAAGCACAGACCTAATCATGTGACAGTCTATTCAATCAACTCTAGTGGCTTTCTAGGATAAAAAGCACAAACTCCTCTGTTTATCTTTTAAAGCTCTTAACAATCCTGGCTTGCACCCAACTTGCCAGTCTCACTGGATATCACTCCCAATTCTGCATTCTGTTCTTGCCTCTACACTTTTGCACCAGCTGTTCCCCATGCCTGGAATGCATTCCCTTCTGCGTAATTGAGAAATCTGCCCTTTTTTGAAAATGCAATTTAGGTACTACCTTCTCTACATGAAGCCTTTGCTGATTTCCTCAACTTCTAGTTCTTTCTCACCTAACCTATACTGTATTTAACTAACTGTATAGATTTGCATTTGTTAACTTTATGCTGTATACAGTTTTTTATCTATACCTTCAGTCTACCCATTAAAAAGAAACAGTCAGCTGGTACAGTTGGTGAAGTACTTGGCCTTGAGTCCAGTCTTGGATACTTATTATCTGTGTGACCCTAGGTGAATCACTTAACTTCTGTTTACCTCAATTTTCCCAACTGTGAAATTGAGATAATAATTTAAGTGCTTAGCACAGTGCCTGGCACACAGTAGAGAGGTCATACTCCCATCTTCCTCCTCTTAGAATATAAACTCCTTGAAAGAAAGAAGTGTATCAGTCTTGTTTTTATATCCCCAGTGCATAATACATAGAAGGTGCTTAATAAATACTTCTTGACTGACTGACTGAAAATTAACTAGTGGGATAGAGCCTATATCAAATTTTGGACTTCAAAAGAAATTCCAGGTGGGGAGAAGGTATTCTACATACAGCATGCAGTAAATAGATGGACTCTAGGCAGCTAGTAGAGACTACCTTCACAATTAAAGAGAACTGGAAACTGGCCTGATAATAAGAAGAGTTATCAAGGTACAGATGTGCTGGTGGCAGATATTCCCTTATCTATAGGTAGCAGGCATTAGCAATTTTGGGTATTTTAAGGGTGGGGAGAACTACTGGGAACAGTATTGGGGTAGGGGTGGTTACAAGCATTTATTAAGCTATTAGTATGTGCTGGGCACTTTGCTTAGCACTTTATAAATATTATTTCATTTAACTCTTACAATTACCTTGGGAAGTAGGTGCTCTTATTAACCCCATTGAAGGGTGAGGTTAAGTTAAGGGTCACACAGTTAGCAAGTGTCTGAGGATGGATTTGAACTCAGGTCTTCATGACTCCAAGCCCAGTGCTCTAGGAACTATGGCACCATCCAGCTGCCTCTAAATGAGAGCAAGCAAGGATGAGTTGTGTCACTTGCTGTTATGGCCACAACTTTACAGCAAGGATGGCTAAAGTTCCTAAATTTTGCAGTACTTACAGGTGTAGAGATGCTATTGATTCCAGACAAACTAAGTCCACTTTGAGATAACTGGAATCTTTCATTCCACAGAACAACAGCTAAAATGCCATTTATTTGTAACACAATGGTTACTTTAATGGATTAAATTTTCATAGAAAAATTTCCTGCAAACTATAGCTACCACAAGTATTAAACTAATTCTTTACAAAACTTTTACTTAAAACTTCCATTCTAATAGCCAATTAGCAAGTTCCATGATTATTCATACTTAGTGATTCAGAATTTCTGGTGTAAAATGTACAACATCTGAAAAATCCACATTAATTTTGTTTAGTTTCCGTTAGTATATCTCTCAACTTTAATATAGTGGAAGAGGTCATTAATAAAGTTGCCAGGTTTCCTGGAACGGCAAAAGAATTAAGCTACTCTCCCTACATAAATCTTAGGAAGAACATTATCCTTCTGTTTCCATTTATTACAAATTAAGGACAAACTCCTCTCCACCTTGAATACCAGTTTAGGAAGAAAAAGCTGTCAGGATCCTTGGCAAAATAATTCAGATAACTGTGACACATGTCAACAAACACTTGTGCTACATGGCCATATTGTTTTATAAACCTTATAAACATAGATTCAATGTTTTTCTTTCGGGAATGTTTGTTGCTTTGAGTATGCATCATAGGCACATCCTGCAAAACATCCTCAACCTCTGCCAAATTATAGAATATCTTGTAATTTAAGGATAAAGATTTTTAGAAGGTGAAATGGAACTAAGGTGAAAGTAAGTAACTATGAGATAGCCAGACCTTTCCAAACTGTTGGACAGTCTGTATGATTATATAAAAGTCCTTCTGTAACAGAAAAGTAGCTGCCATATATCTTTCCTCATTATATGTGGGACAAGGTTTAAGATTGCAGGCTGTTAATTCTTAGATATGTCATCTTACTTTAAAAAAAAAAAAAAACAAACCACAACAAACACATACCATCACCCACACAGACAAATGTTTTACAGAAACAGCCAACTAAAATTTCAGAAATAGAACCAATCTGTTTTGCTGCCCTTAAAAATAGAGAGCTATTAAGATTTAAATGCAAAAACAGATAATATATATATACACACACACTGTTATTTGCAGTTTCACCTAGAACTTTTGTTAATAACTGTGGTAAATGTAAAGAAATGATAATATAAAAAAGATTATACTTATCCTAGAACAAGAAGTTAAGCAATCTCAGAATGACAGTCACTTTAAATAATACTCAGAAAAGTAATCAAACTAAGGGTGGGAATACAGAATTCAAATTAAAAATCAAAGCACATGACAACCATTATCAAATGCCAAATGCACATTATTACAGTCTCCTACCTACTAGGAACTGAAATTCTAGGATACTCCTGCATTAGGTAACATTAAATAACACATACTGGATAAACATCGAGAGAAAGAAAAGTGACTCGATTACTACTTCGGTCATAAAGTTCCTTGAGGTAGGCAAAAAGGAGAGAAAAACTAATTCAACAGGACAGAATCATCTGCTTAGAGGTGCAATACTGGGATCAGACTGGTGGAATCCAGAACATACACAGTCTGGCACTTCTGTTGAAATTGGGGAACAAAATAATTTCAAGCAAAATTCGCAATGGGGTTCATACTGAATTGTCTGTGAACGAAGTGAAGAAAAGGGAGTGAATATTCTGGGTTCATTAAAGGGACCATTCTGTGAAGGAGGGAAGAGAAAGAAGAGACTTTTTTATCTTTGGCCACTGGGATTGGGGTATTTCTTCACCCAAGGTCCAGGGACCAGGGATAATCTACAGGGCCAGAAAGTAGGTCACAGAGCAGGTTTAGAAGGAAGCCCCTGCCTTGGAAAGGGCCCAAAGTTCATATAAGATATGTCTATATTTAAAAGAAGAAACAAGGTAATTTAATTTGCTTAAGGTACCAGTGTACGTACTTGAGTGTTAAGTAATAACACTTTTCTAGGACTTTTATTTTGAAAGTATGTCAGAGAATGACAATATAGTTAAGACATCAATCGTATGGTGATGATACACGCACATCTCTTAGCCCTTCTTAGGATCAATAATGCTGAGGCTTGGCGTACAAAGCAAAGGCAACTGGACTGCCTAAATATGAAGCCATACTCTGCCTTAGCAGCCCTGCATTCTTAGCAAATGAGCTATCCAATTACAATTGCCTAGAATTCTAGTACAGGAGTAAAGCTAGAAACAAAGTTGTACACATCTATAGAGAGTATTTAATGGGAGGCTGATAGAGAAAACGCAAGAGAGAATGAGGAGCCAGGAGTATGACATGGGATTTGGCTAGATAAAGAGTAGGGAAAAGGAACAGAAGTTGGAAGAATACGAGATAAGGGAGAAGGTCAGGACAACTTCTTCTCAGCTTCCTTCTCTCTTCTAACATCCACTGAGGCCCGGTTCTTCCCTGATGACATTGCTTCCCTCTCGTGACCAGAGTCACTATGTGTCAGAGTTAGGACTTGAACCCAGTTCTTTCTCACCCTGAGGCCTGTTTTTATACGCCAGGTCACACTGCCTCTCACATTTAAGTTTTGGAATAATAATCAAATCAATACTACCACTGCTACTGGAAAAACTGTGCCAACCAACTCCTCTGCAAGTCCACTTACTACTCGAATTCTAAACCAAAATATAGTCAGCTCTGGTATACCTTTTGCTTGAAAACATGTTTTTGTTCCAACAAAAGTGATATAGTAGGAAATGACTTGAGTATAACACAAATTTTGTGTTTGAAATGTATGATTTCATCTGAGAAAAATGATGAAAACACAAAAAAAACTGCCAAAGTCACAAGCTGTATCCCTTTCCAATGCCAAACAAACCTCATTTCTTTTTCAAGGTAAGATGTCATATTTATTGCATATCTTCTGATGAAGAAGGAACTGTGGGTTGAGTAGGGCTGGTCTGACCCAATTTTCATCCCCACCCTCCACCATGGCTGACCTCAGTCTCCAGGACTGCAGGGACTCAACTCTGCCAGCCCAGGCACTATGGGAACTGAGGCGGACGCTGGGCAGCCAAGACTAATGACAGCACCACTATTAACTGTGGTGTTTATTTCCTAACCACTTAACATGCATAAAGCTTTGCTATCATTTTTGTTGGGTTCTTATCTTTTTCATATGCCATTGATAAAGTTTTTTTGAGTGATGTGCCATTACTCCATTTTCCCCAGGAAGCTTGTGGTTTTTATTGCTTCATATTGCATAATGAGGTGATTTTTAGGAACATTAATTTTGAGTGATGGTAGAAGGAAATGACTGGACCTCCCCTGGTACCCACTAGAATAGAAGTTTCTTGAAGACAGGACTGTTTTTCTTTTTGTTTTTAAAAATAGTGTTTGGCACATAGTACATGTGTAATAAATACTTTTCCATTAATTCATTCCAACCTCATGTCATATGCAATTTGTATTCTGAAGCTTTTTCTGATCCCACACTGCCCAAACCCATTAGTGTCCTATCCCACCTTAATTTTCTTTGTCCTATACTCTGTGAAAATCCTGTATCCATCCCGTAGAATGGAAGCACAGATCACTTTCACTTTTGTCTTTGTATTCCCAGTACTACAGTTCTACAGTGCTATACACGTAGCATATACATGTTTGATGAACTTAAGTACCTTTAGTGAACAAACTAAAATGTTATCAACAAATTAAACAGCGAAGTTAATGGAGAATAACATTGGGTGAAATAGCTTACATCCCACTGAAGAACTACAGAAAGATGATTTCACTTTACTACACATATTTCAAAACTGGACAAATGTCTGAAGGACACTTTCAGGACATGTGGCATATCTTGGACCCTTCTCTCTATCTCTCATGTCTTATCCATGCCAATCTCTGTTGATGTTACCTCCTTGGCTCCTCCCCTTCACATTCATCCTCTCCTTTGTCCTCCCCCAACAAATTCAGGCTCATATTACCACCTCCCTGGACTATGCAGTAACTATCTAATAGGCCTTCTACCCCCACACTCTGTCTTCCAAAGGATCTTCGGGGTAGTAGTAGCTAACATTTATATAACAACTTAATGTTTGCAAAGCACTTCACATATATTATTTCATCAATACAACTACCCAATGAAGTAGGTGCTGTAATACTGAATCTATTTTACAAATAAAGACACTGCGGCTGAAAGAGGTTAAGTTAAGTGACTTGCACAGGGTCACCCAGTTAATATGGGAAAGTTATCATGAGAACCCAGGCACTTCTGAATAAAAACGGCACTCTAATCCACCACCTCACTGAGATTTCCGGAGTCATCTTCAGATTGTCTGACCTCTGCCGTTTGAAGTCACTCTACTTTTCTGGCATAAACTCATAATGCACCCTTTTATCTGCACCAGACTCTCATCAACTGATCTATGTGTCCTATGAAAATATCATGTAACCTTCTGCCTCTCCTTACTCCCAAACCTCACTCAGCACTTTGTTTTACAACTCTCTTATGCATTTGTAGAATGTGTATGTTATATTTATCTGTTTATCTTATCTTCTTATTAAAACTGTTAGCCATGTAATAGTAGGCAGTATCTTAATACTCTGCATCACCTATTGTCCCCCTCCAAGACCACTGAACAGTTCCTAAACAAAATAGGCAGTTAATGTATGGTTGAATTAAATATTAATATTCCATAATGGGTAAGATTTGACATACTTCCAAATTACACCTCTTCTTTGTACTTATAGCTACATTACCTAAAACAATGACTGGCACACAGTCAGTCCTTAACAAATCCTTGTCTGATTAATCTGATTAAAGATTCATGAATTCGTAATACAAACTGGAGGGAAAGTTTTTTTTTCTAAATCGCAAGCAGTTCTGTTAATACAAAGGAAAAGCTTGTAAAAAGTATTAGTATCTTGTCTCTTGAAGACTCACATGGTCCTGTTCATATTCTTAATACCCACAATGCTGTGACATCACAATTAATTGCTGTTGAAATGCCATCAGCATAAACTTCATTTGAAAAATAAGACACAGAGCTCTTAAAGAGCTTCTGCTTTCATACAAATACAAATGAGACAGGGAAACAAAGTGTGCCATAAATAGACAGAGTCTCTGAATAAGATGTTTCTACACAGAATCAAGCAATCTGAAATGCAAATTATATTTATAAAAAAGAAGTTACTTCATATTTTACATTATAAGGAGTCATATATATGAGGTGAGCTCATATATAACATAGGTAGCATACACATGCTGAACTTCAACTCTGCCAGTATGGTAGGTCACGCCACTAATGTTTCTGTACCTGAAAACTTGGGGATTTTCAATACTAGTCTTTTGTCTCCTTATACTTTCACCTTTTTTCTATACCATCAGTAAACTCCAAATCACTCTCTTATATGCACTTTAAAAATCTTGCAGATTCCTTCTACCTGTAGTTTATCCTGACTTCTCCAGTAGATTGCCTTCTCTCATCTTTCCTATGCTCTCCTTGTCTACTGATTGCTTCCCTACCGACTACAAATATCTCCTTGTCTTTCTAGTCGTCCAAAACCCCTTATTTGATCCATTTTCCCTTAATAGCTCTTGTCCAACTGTATCTCTCCTTTCTCCTTTGAGGATAAACTCCTTAAGGGCATCCACAAGTATAAGCCTCTACTCTCACTCTTTTTAACTCAATACAGTTTGGCTTTCAATCTCATCATCCAATTGAAGCTTCCTTCTCCAAACCAATGATCTCCTAATTTCCAAATCTATCTGTCCTTTATAACACTTCTCATCTTTCTTGGCCTCTCTGCAGCCTGACACTGTCATTTCTCGTTTCTGATATTGTCACCACCTTGGTGAAGACCCTCTCTACCTCACTTCTGGACTATTATAATATCTGACTTTTTGTCTTTTTGCTTCAGTTCTCTATGCACTCCACTAGAGGTCTGACCATACCACCCCTCTCCCCTCACCGAATAACTTCCGGTGGCTAAGTATCACCTGCAGGATCAAATATAAAATGCTACTTGGTATTCAAAGTCTTTCACAACCTGGCCTGTTCCTACCTTTCTAATCTTTTTACACCTTACCTCCCCAGCCTAGATTCTACTATTCAGTTACAATGACCTCCTTATTGTTTCTCACAAAAGACTCCAGACATTTTCACTGGCTATTTCCTATTCCTGGAATACTCCTTCCTCATCTTGCATAGTGCCTGGCACACAGCAGGTGCCTAATGAGTGCCTAGTAACTGGTCTAGACCAATTACAACCTTTTGGGTTGTTCTCTTAGTCACTGCCCTTCAAACTATCATGATGCATGTTCCATCTGAAATCCATCATTCAGATTTACCACTACAACCAACTCAAACTATACCTCTCCAAGGTACTTTCTTCCAGATCCAATACAAACTAGACAAACTGCAGCCAAAGCTTTCCGCCAGCTGATCGCACTCTTCCAGTACACCAACATTTGTGCTTCGGCTCCAGCCTCCATCCTTCGTTCCAAACTTCTGGACCTTCCTGCCACTCCTTGATTACATTTTCCTCCTTCCAAACAAGTATTTCAATATACAGCCTCCCTGGGTAATCACAACTTCATTTCCCTTCAGAAAGTGGTTCTCAGAACTACACACAGTCCTTAATTTGCAGAGAGAATCTCAAATACTCTTTTACCAGCATGTAAACGCATTTCTGTTGATCTTTTGAATCTCAGATATCGAAAAGCTTCCCTTGGGTGGGAATTATTTGTAAATGGATGCAGTGTCAAATTTCTATAATGGTAAGAACCTATTGGAAACTCAGTAAATTAATCTTCTTCAAGTGCAGGTCAGACTATGTCATGTACCCCCCCCCCCCCCCCCTCTCCCTCCCAACTGAAGACCGGTAAGCCAGACAAGCTTTAGAAGCTAATGGAAATAATGGAAATAATTTGTGGTGTTACTGGTTAGGTCACAGATAGGAACTCAGAACAGGTTCAAATGCTAAAGACAAAAGTGGAAAACTGGGCTAGTTATTGCTGATTGTAAATGCGCAACTCGGCTCTTATCACCGGCCTCCAAGACTAACCTCAGCCTTGTGGAAACCTCTCCTCCTTCTTCGGCGACCCATCCCACATCAGCAAAAGAGGCCACTGCATCTTCCTGGTGTTGATTAGGGCTCCATTCTGTCAAATGGCTGGTAAGCTAAAGGTTAGAAAAAAGGCAAAGAGTGCTTATTTGGATGCTGAAAAGAATAAGGTAAGAAAAACTTACTTCCCAAAAAACTCCACAGATAGCAAGTCTACAAAATAGCATATTTCTAACTTTCCTAACACAAACTCTCTATAAAAACTTTACCAATACCATTTTCAGTTCCTGTGTGGTACTAAGACAATGTGCCAATCTTTGAATGCTGGTCAGTCTTTATAATAGCTTTGCTTTTTAACTGAAGCAGAATTGCTCTGTTTAAGTACTTTCATCTACAAAACACAATCTAAAATATAAAGCATTTATTAATACTGACCAGAAAAACATTTTCTGAATCAAAAAGTCTTATTAATTGTATCTCATCAATGGGACTGAAGACAAGCTTACTATAGACATAAAAGGGAAAAAAAAATTGCCATGATCAGCTATGTTGTTTGTAAGAAAACTGTCAACCATGTCAAAAGAACTCATGTACAATTTAGTACCAGTATAAAAGTAATTTTAATTCGGTTTCAGTCCTGGTAGCCCTTACTTTTTTGCTTAGTCATCCCACATGTTACTCAGATATGTAAACTAAGAAAGGAATTTAGAAGCTGTAAAACAAATAATATAAATATTTCTGTAATTATTATGACATGCTAAATATAAACTTTTAGTAAGATTTATTTTTGAAATATAACTTCTGATTGCTAGTACATTTCTGGATGGAAGAATAAATGATTTAAATACAAAAGAAAAACCAAAAGCTACTCTTGCCAGAAAAAAAAAAGGTGTTGTAGGTATTTACCAGATAAATTTCAGAAGCTAATGAAAATGAAAGAATAGAAAATAAAAACGTAGAAAATAGATATCCATTACACCAATTATCCATTCCTCCTGTGCCAAGGCATCTGTCCTATTCAAACCAAGTCCTTGATACTACCTGAATAATGCCTTCTCACAGAAAGAAAGAAAAAAACACCAACAACCCACCATTCAAAGAAATGTAGGTTAACGTGTAAGATAAGAAGGGGAACTAATACTAAAAGATAATCTAGCTATTCTTGGTGAGTTTAAGTTACCAGTCCCAGATGAAGGACATTCTAAAATACTGAAAGAATTGTTGGTGTCAGTGATCTCTGAAAGACTGGAGAGTAGTAAAGACATTCAAAGACTTGACAAAGATCAAGCATTACCCTGATTTTTTTTAAAAAAAGGAAGAGACTCTGGAAAGTCCTGATCAGTAAATATAGTAATTTAAATATAAATATCACTATCACTTGCAGGATCAAATATAAAATTAAATATAAATATTAAAAATAAATATAATTTAAATATAACTGATTTGGCAAAATTCTAAATCTGATTACTAAAAAGATGGAATGAATATCTATAAAACAAAGTGGTGATTAAAAAGAGAAAGATCTCATCAAGAAAAAACATACTACACTAAAATAACATCCTTTTCTGATAAGGTGATTTGACTAACAGGTCAAGGGAATTTGGTAGAGATACAGTTAGTTCATCTAGATTTTAGCAAAGTACTTGACAAAATACTGACTGGGGAAGTAATTCTTGGGACAATGGGTTACAGGAGAGTACAGGAGAGAGGTGGGTTTGGAAATGTTTGAATGATTAAACCCAAAGTAACAATTAAGATTTGATGTCATATTTGAAGGTGTCTAGTGGGGTGCCCCAGCGATCTGTCCTGTATTGGCTAACATTTTTATCAGTTACTTGGATAAAGATAGCTAGCAAACTTAATACATTTGCAGCTAACATAAAGCAAGGAGGAAATTAATAGGTTGAAGGTCACACTCAAGATCTCAACAGGCTAGAACACTGGTACGAATCTAATAAAATGAAATCTAACAGGGATAGATGTTAAGAGCTTAAGTTTAAGAAATTTAACTATGCAAGTGTAAAACAGGAGAAGCATAGCGGGATAAGACTATGTATGAAAAGATCTGAAGGTTTAGGTGGACCTATGTTCAATACAGGTCAATAATGTGTCATCAAAAAAAAAGCTAATGTGATCTTAGGCTTCATTAAGACAGACAAGTGTCTAGGACTAGGAAGTTAATAAATTATCCCATTGTATTCACCCCTATTCAGCTATTTACCTGGAATATTATTTTCACTTCTGTGTACTACATTTTAGGAAGGCTATTCATATACTGGAGAATAACCAAGATATTGAAAAGCTTCAAACCCATGACAAATGAGAACTGGCTGAAATAATGTTTAGCTGGGAAAAGAAAAGACTTAGGGGAAGCACATGACAACTGTTCAAGTATCTGAAGACAGTCATGTGGAAGACATTCTGCAACAAGTGGTAGCAGTTTTGGAAAGGTACATTTGGGGAAAATTAATTATTTGATGGAATTATTTATCAAGCACACAATGAAGAGCCAGTAACCAGAGGTATGAAGACATAAAACATAGAGTCCCTACCCTCAGATAACTTACATGCAATAATTCAGAAGTATAGTGGGCTACACCTCTTGAGGTAGTGAGTTACCCTTCAATAGAGGTATTCAAAAGCAAAGACTGATTGATCACTTGATGGCTAAATCCTAGGAGAGATTTTTGTTCAGGAATGGGTTAGACTACAAATAGCCTCTGAGATTCCTGTGATATATGACATTAACGTAATTGGTTTAAAAGAAAACTCCATTAAAAAAAGTCAAATAAGTGGTATATGTAATCAACAGGCACTTAATTGTTTGGCTCTTGGTATGTAGGATCCTTCTGAATGTTATAATTACTTACTCCTCAGGTAAAATCCTACTTTAATGCCTCACTCTGGTATGACAATGACCAGGAGTATGACTTGGGTCTCTTGAAATCTATGCTAGAACAAAATTTCAAAGTCTGGAAGATCTTATCAAGACAGAAAAACTTCAACATAGGTCAAGTTATCTATCTCATGACAACCAGTGTAGCTAAGTTTGGAGAGGTTCAACACTGAGGTTCATTACCATAAGGTGGCAAACTTTTTTTTTTCAAATGAGCAATTCTAGAAGATCATCTATTGACAACGTAGAGGGGTTGCTATTATGCCAATCAATGGAATAGATTCTTGAAGTAATTACTTAAGGAGACAGGAACCAGACCTGTGATTTTACTAGCATGGGGAAGTCCCAGGGAACATACTCCCTCTACCAATGTAAGCTGGCATTTTTCTGAAACTTACGAGTTCTAGACAGTTGTCTGGGGCACCGCAAGGATACAAGATATGGTCTGAGTCATAAAACCTCTAAACAGTTACAACAATATAAAAGGGCATGAAAAATCAAAATTATGATAATACAGCATGTGGAACAAAGTGCCCAACAGAATTTCAGAGCTGGAAGAGGCCTCTGCCAAGCAGTTCATTTCAATTCTGGAGAATTCAAATTGTTATTAAGGCTCTCCTTAGCTCAAACTTAAGTTTGACTCTCTATAAACTCCTAACACTGCTTTTACTTCTGTTTTCTGCAATGAGTGCAGAATAAGTCCACTATCCTCTTTTCTACACTATAGCTATCATGTCCCTGCCAAACTTTCTTTTTTCCAGGCTCAACATCTCTCGCTGTTTCAATTGATCCTTGTGCAGTATGTTTTGAGTACCACCCTGCTCCCTGTTATTTGGAAGTGTGTTCTCTTCTCAATGTGCTTCTCAAACACACGTACAAATCTTTATTTCTAATATATCCTAATATACAAAATATCTTAAACATGACAATATATTTTTATTTTAGCAAATAGAAAAAAGTGAGAGAAAGATGTTATTATTGCTTACAAACTAAGTATATAATAGGTCTAAGAGATGCCTAGTCAAATTAAATACAAATTACAGTAGTGGTGCTAAAATTAAGATGATGCACAAATGAAAAGATTTTGGAATGTTAAGAGTTTTTAAAAAAAGTAAAGTAAATATGAATTCCATCTCATTATTTGGCAGGTTTTCCTTTGTAAATTTATAGCACAGGGAATCTCTATTTTGGCCTACATTAGTATCTTGTAAAGAAAGAAAAAAGAAGACTTCTACTATTCTTTCCTTACACAGTAGAGTGATAAACCCTTGAGAAGCTGAGTATAAATGCATAACTTTGTGAGGCCTGAGAAGTTTCTAAGTAACACTCTTTAATAATCCATGGGAAAATCACGTAGCATGAGCAAAGGATGACAGTTAGCCTAATTTGGCATCCTGGTAATGACGAGAGCTCTAGATAAAGGCTTTCTTCCCATTTGGAGGATCCCCTGTGGAGGTCTGATGGGAGGATTCACAGGTGCACAGGATGAGAAGACAATACTTTGCATAGTTGGGGAAATATGTACATTAATGAAATCAGATACATTAAAATATTGAATTAATCCTATATTGGTAAAAGGAGGGTCCTAACTTAGTTGATGGTGGGCTATATACCCCCTACATCAAGATGCTGGGTTAGGGCTCCTTTAGTATATGAATGTGCAAGCCTTACAGAGACTGCCTGGATGATTATAACTAAAAGACAACATTTTAATGGGCTTTCTAATCTGTAGACCTCAATATATCTTTTGAACATATCAAAACCCAAATCTGACCTTCTGGACACTATTTTAACAAAAATCAATTTAAAGAAACATTACAATGAAATTGCTTCTGTTAAAAAGGCATGTTTTTAAAATCTCTTTCTGTCCCTTTTTATTTCTTGCTACATCCTAAAAATTACAATTAGTATGTCTCTTCATGAACTTTTGTTTGTAAAAGGAGAAAGCCAAAATCAAAGAATGACTTTCAAAAAATATATACACAAGCACTACATAAAGCCCAATTCATTCTCCAAAGGTTGATTTGGCTCATGTTCTCAAGGATTAATTAAATCTACCTTGGATGTCTTTTGGCAATCAAAAGATCAAGGAACTTAATTACTTTCTCAAAATACCCTCTCTAAGGACATAAGCTACCTTATTTCGCATCTATTTCCTTGTCTATTCTATTTCTTTATATAAACATTAAGTACTAGCCTTCGCATGGCACACTTGTTTTAGTCATGCAAATTCCCATACTTAGGTTTTTTACTTTAATATAGAAACATTAATTTACCTTGTTGCCACTGTAACAAGTCATGCCCACAACTGGTGCTCAACAAGCTATTATAGAAGTTTTGGTCCCAATAGCGATCTCTAGCCATTATTACTCAAACTTACATGCTCAGATCTCTATATCCTATCCTTGAAAAGTATTACTACGCTACTTTAAAAGTACTATTGCACTGTGAGCTTAAGGGATTTTGACATTTCTAAATTTTCCATGTGTCATAATCATCTAGTGACATTTAAAAAAAAACACACACAAAAAAACCTCACTTAGGTTTTATTTCCTCAAAGACATACTCACTTAAAAGATAAAGTAAATTCAAACAGCAATTTCAATGATTTTTCAATATAGAGAGAAGGCAACAAAATATTCAGAATGGAAAGTGTCTAATGCTACAGTATGGGAAACAAAATAGCTAATTAGTATATCCAAAGGATAATTCATTTATAAAAAGTTCATGTTAAAGGTGAATTTGCAGCATATATTAGTAATCAAGTTTTATAGTTATCTGTAGCATGATTTAGATACCAGCATCAGCATGCACAATAACTGATAAGAATTTTTAGGTAGACAAAGCTGACTTACTGAAGTTTCACAGCATGGTCCTTTCCTACTAATGCTAGCAGAAAAGAAAAAGAAGGAAAAATAGTAAAGAGAAAGAAATAGAAAATTTTCAAGAGTTTGATACAGAAGACAAAATTAAAGTTAGTACTCAACATCACTATGAAAATCAGCACTTGATAAGAATAAAATTATATCACAAAGTATCCCAATATATATTTTACATAAAGCAACACATCTGGTGAAAAAATATTTGACAAAACACTCAATAACAGCTAAAAAATTATTTACATTATTCAAAATTGAGACTTTTTTTATTTAATCTGAAGTATTTGGTTAATTTTAACTTGAACCAAGTAAACTGAGTGATTGAAAAATATTGATAAAAGGAAAAGCGAAACAGAAAAACACTGTATGAACTGAGACAAAGAACAGAGAATTTCAGAGTACCCAACTTTGTCATGTGAATTCTCATTTTTGATACACTATATTAGGCTATATCATTTCAATTTCTGACCTATCAAATAAAAAAATAGTAAAATTTTTATAGCACCTTTGTAGAGTTTAGCTAGCATTTTTTTATGGTGGTAAATAATCTTTTATCTTTTACCCTTTCAATTAAACTAGCACAGGGAGCAGGCCCTTAATAAGTCTATTAATTGGTAACTCCAAGATTTCTACTTTATATTTTACCAGCACTACTGGAATAGTTTTTAGTCAAATAGAAAACACAACACTGAATCAATTGGCTTTCAGCTTTTTATTTAAAAAAAGCTAACAATTCTATTTTCTACACATGCCATTTTTGTTGTTAAGAAAGACACAGATTGTTCATATTGTAATCTGGTGAAATCTGCTTTTGTATATGGAGCATATATTATGTGAAGGACTACCGTATATTGGAAGACCCAAAGTCCTACTCTTAACTGTGCCACTAACTCATAGTGTATCCCTAAGGAATTTACAACTAATATGAATTTCAGTTTCATTGTCAGTAAAAGAAAGGTTGGGTTAAATGATTTTAGATCCCCAATTTGAATACTCTTATGATTCTGTAAAATGGGAATTGATGAGAAATTACACTAGCATTTTCTTTATCTTCAAAAAAAGTAATACATAAGAAAAAGGGCACACAAAATTATTGTTATATGAGCACTAGTATAGGTTCTGTGTCTGCATACTTTCTATCTCAAATATTCCCATCAGGTAGATGGGAGAGACTAGGATGAAGGACATGAATAGGAAGGTTGGAATTTCTCTTGTAGGTTTAGTCCTAGGGTCATGCTAGCAAAGATTCGTGATAGCCTTTCTGGACCATCATTCCACTTACATAGCTACTTTAATCCTC
Source organism: Bettongia penicillata ogilbyi (assembly GCA_023548195.1). Taxonomy (NCBI): domain Eukaryota; kingdom Metazoa; phylum Chordata; class Mammalia; order Diprotodontia; family Potoroidae; genus Bettongia; species Bettongia penicillata. Next base: position 1,098,435 of record JAJHZJ010000624.1, on the reverse strand, counting down.
GAGTTTGGCAAAGAAATAATTAGAGTGGGGAAGTTGGGAGAAAAATATGCACTTAAGTTTTTTGTAGTTATACAAGTGATCTTGATTTGATGGCAAGCAGTTAGGGTGGGTTTATATAACAACACAACCTTCAGCTTTATTCTATTTACTCCATAACCAGAAAAAAAGCCTACTGAGTTTCTTTTGTGCTTTTTTTTTCCAACATAATTTGAGACTGATATTAGACTGTTTTGGCTATAGGAACAAAAATGAAGCTAAACTTATTCCTGAGTTAGTGGCTATTTTCATGACTGTCAATAGATGGCAATGCCATTCCACAAAAGACGTAAAACAAAAACAACCTTTTCAAACAAGCAAACAGGTTAACTGAAAACTAGCCTTCAAAAATAAATGAATAAATGAAAACTAATTTTGAAAATGCTATGTGCTCAAATATCTTTCCATAACAAAAATCCAAAAAGAAATTTTTAAATTTAACAATAGTGATATGTTTTCTATACTATTTTAAAAGGACAACAGGAAAGGTTTATTTTTTCAATGATACAAAGAAACTTAGTCCAAACACTATAAAAAGTATTGGACATGGGCAAAAGTGCATTCGAACGTTGCCTCTGCCACTTTGGCAGCCCTGTGTCCATGGTGTGTCCATTTAACCTCTCAACCTCAGACTCCTCAACTATAAAATAGAATACCTGGAATAACATCTGATTCACAGGGCTGTTGTGTATGAGGCTCAAAGAAGAGAACCTAGGCAAAGCACTTTGTAAACCTTAAATTATATGTGTGTGTGTGTGTATGTATGTATATATATATATGCATATATATATATGTATGTGTGTGTGCGTGTGCATGCATGTGTATATATATGTATATGCATATATACACAGACAGATGTATATGTGTGTGTGTGTATACATGCCAGCTATAATGATTATGTATAAAAGTACAAATCTCTCCATTTTTCTGAGATCACTAAGTTATTCTGAGAATTTAGACATGCATTATATTAAATGTATAAACATGTTTAAGACAAGGACTGAGTCATGTAAACTCCAAGCTGACATGCTTCATATCAGAATGTATCACTGCATTCTACTACTCTATAAAGGTCTGGAGGATTTTAAGCTAGCTCTTTAAATAGGCTTAAAGGAATATACCTCCAACCTACCTTTCTTCTTGACCATGGTGATAGTGATACTACAAATCTATACAAAATCTACTCAGAAATGTAGGGATAAAATGGCTGAAATAAGGCAAAATTTCTGCTTTACTTTTTAAAGAATCTGATGATTAGGAAAGGCAGTTAAATTGTTTTAGTTACTCCTACCCACATTCCTCTAAATCCCAATGAGGGCGGAGCCCATATTTTGTGCCTAATACAGTGTTTTGCCCATAGGAGAACTGATTAGTAGATGCCTTTGAACTGAGTAAATTAATCCTTCTTGACTATAATTCTTAACAGTCTGTAGACAGAGGTAGCTTCCTGGAGTCTGGAGGACCAGAGCTCAGCCAGGTCCCTAGACTCTTGTTTGCCTAAAATTTAAAAAAAAGTCTGAGTCCTCCTTAGACCTACTACCACTTCAAATGACTTAGCCTCAAAGACTAGAGTAAAATAGACTTCTTACACACAGATGTCTTCCACTGAATCCTTGCTTTATATTTACATTTAATCCTTGTTTATTATATTTAACAGTATTTAGCAGATCACATTCCAGAAATGCCACTGGGCATGTGTAACTGCTGCAACCTTAGTTTCAGATAACATGATCACATTCTTTGATTGATTCACCTCCCTGAGGCTAAGGCTACTCATCTATAAAATGAGCAGGTTGGGCTAGATAAGCTTTAATTAGTGTCCTTTCTAGCCCTAAAACTTCAGAAACATTTTAAATTCAAAGCTACAAATAAAATATGGTAAAACAGAAACTTTCTAAAGAAGCCTGTCTTTGGCAATTACTGAGTTAGACAAGACTATTATCAGAGTAGATTCAGATTATGATTAAGTGCTATTCCAAGATACTTTCATTTGTTACCAACTACATGAACAAAAAGTATGTTATTCTGTATCTGTGAAAAAACAACCTTAATAGGTTCATTTAAATCATTAATGTAAAATTATTATATTTTATTATATACAAAAAATCATTAAAGTAAATGATTAGGATCAGATTCTGGAGAAAGAAAGAGAACAGGTAAGTCTCTGCCCTCTTTTTAATGCCTAAAAGAATGCTACATTTTAATAAGTTTACCAGTTTGGCCACTTATGTCAAAATGAATTACTAAAATGTGGTTAATAAGAAACATTTGGTGCAATTCTTAATTTTGATAAGAAAAAAGTTTATAGTCATTCTTGCATTAATGATATTTTTCTTCAAAAGCTCATCTGACCTGCTAACTTGACATGAAAAGAAAAAATGGTCTAACTAGACTAAAACAAAAATATTCCACAGATGATGAGGAAATTTTAAAAACTTACTAGGGTTATTCTGCATAAAGCATATACAAACCCTCAAGTTCTGATTTGAACCCAAAGTAAACCATGTACCAAAATTTTATATTCCTATTCAAATGTTTTTCTGCCCATACTCCTTCAAAGTTCTGATTTGTCACCTTTGAGTGTTATCTAAAATCTAAGACAACTCAGTTTAATAGAACTAACTATGACTGCTACAGTGTGCAGCTTTCTTAAAATTAAGAATTTAAATAACTTGTATTACTGTCTTTCTGGTTCAACCCTATAAATGGTCTATTTATATTTCCTGCCTGTATATACTGCCTATTTCCATTCCTTCATATGAATAGTGACAACAGCTATAACTTTCACCTAACTCAGGGGCAGTTAGCAGTTATTATCTAAAGTACTAGGAGACTCTCAGGTGAGAAGAATTGTCTTTCTTCTACTTTCCAAAATATCTAAACAAAATGCCACCTGGGACATGAAACTGGTATGTGTGAAATTCAACTTTAAATCTGAAGTTACACAAAAAGAGGCTTTGTCATAATGGTACATTTTAAATCTGTGAAGAACAAGAAAATGGCTATATAGCATCAAAGGCTCTATTAGGAGGATTGTTCATAGCTCCTAACTAAGCCAGAGAAATCAACTATGTATTTCTATGCACAAAAACAGCTGTTGCTGACATGGCACTCAGACACATTTAGGGGGAATCCCTAAGCCCCATGCAAACAAGGGTCCCATCTGACTTAGGGCCTCATTGCCAGAACACTCCAAGGTTTGTGGTTCAAACTTTCAAAGAAGAGCCCCAGAGAGCAGCTTGACTGCATAGCAGATGTACCACCTCTGGACTTCACCACTTTAGAAATAGTTCTGCTGCAGTTGGAAAGGAAGGCCCTGTAGCTGTAAACACATGTACATAGTCTCTGGCCAATTTCAAACTAGTTCAAAGAAAAACAGAGGAAGAAAGATTTCTCATTGCTCTAAATGGTTTTTGGCATCAGTGAGAACCTTAGGCTCATTTCTTGATAGCAAGTTAAGCTTTCTTTCCCTGTGCTACTACTATCACCGGCATGATTCTGTCTTCATTACAAGGCTCTAACAATGACCTACAGTATCAAAAGAATTTCAAAAGGAACACTGGTGAGGGTCAAAGAGAAGCCCTTTCTGCAGACAAAGTAACTCTAGTGGTAAAAGAAAGCAATAATGATACTGGAGGCATCCTGTCCCTGCACTATAGTGGAGGATACCTGATGGTCACTTGAGGTCTAGGAGCTTTGTGTTTAGTAAGGTACTTCTAAGGATCCACACATATATTCTTAAGGCAAGTTTCTACCATAAGGAACCCTTAGTCCCAATGCTCATTAAATGACTGATTGCCACCTTAGCGTGAGTTGGTTTACAACAAAATCTACAGTGTCTCTATTTCCAAAGACAAAACCATGCAATTCTTAGTGAAGAGCAACATGACATTGTCAACAGTGAAAAATAAAAGTGGATGGAAGTACATGACTCAGTTTTAGAAGAAAAATCAGACTTATAACAGAAGAGGTTACTGAGCACTCCCAATCCTTACTTTGTTATTTGTAGACTAATGCAGCTAGCAAAATACAAAAGTCTGATGGTCCCTTAAAAAAAACAATTTATACAGTACCTGTATAAATGAATGAATTTTAAAACATGAAAAAAATACCTGAAACTGAACTCTTGGACACCGAATCAGAGATAAATTAGTGCCGATCTTCCTTACAATACTTCTAGATGAACCATATGGTTTGCCTGACCAGAGTACCTGAGAAAGTAGAAAACACAAATATTTAATGACAATACTCACAACACTGTTAACAGAGTGTTATAAGTCAGTTATAAAACACATGTACCTACTGTGCCATATGATTAGATGGCACACTGATAAGAGGAATGATCCACATTTTGGGGGAATAGCTCAAGTGTTTCCCAATTAAAAATTAAGAGCACATAGCTTAAGTTATTAATAATATAACAAAGGTTATTGGAAATAGAATATGTAATAGTAATTACATATTGAAACTAATAATTAATTTGATGTCATGGTTATTATTATATCACAGTGTCTACTTTCATAGTATTTTCCCTCCCACTGCTTTCTACCAAAAGAACTACCTCTTAGGTTAACTCCTTCATTTTAGAAAATTTAAAGATTCACTCTCAAAGCATAATACAACATAGCAAACAGATTATTTTGTATCAAATAAGAATGGATACAGAATGCTTTGCAAACCTTAAAATATTGCAGTATCAGCTATAATTATTAATATAGCATTCAAAACAAAAAAAGCAAACCTTAACAAAAGAAAACAATACCAGGCACGCATGTGGATTAGTGGACGCACACTAGATCCTCTATGAAGTCTGACAATGTGTTTCCTTAAGTATATTGGCCTTTCAGTAAAAAGATATATGTGATTGCATGAATACTTTATTTGAAAGAAAAGACACATGAGATTTAGTAGGAAGACCAGGATAAGACAATCATTAATAAGGAGAAGTGAGCCATTAAAAGTAAATCCTAAAGAAAAGAATGGATATGATACAGGACTGAATTCCTACTACACCCTAACCCTACACACTATCTGTGACATTTGTGACTATATTCAAACTGCTTATATATTGAAATCTTGTAATTAAGTAGACTGTGCTCCTTCCAGGTAGCCCAGAAGCTACACCAACGTTGAGTGTAGAAAGCCCTAAATCAAGTCAGAGGGCCTGGTTTCCAGTCTTGGCTCTGTCAATTATTACTCTTCGGTCTCCCTTTCCTCATCTATAAAGTAAGGTTTGAGGCTCAAACTTTGAGTCCTTTATGGCTCCAAATCTGTTATTCTCCTCTGATTCTACCTCACTGTTGCTCAGAGTATAATAATGAATGCAATGCCACAGGAGGTTCTGGAACTGGCCCCTTGGGCACACATTATCACAAATCAGGCTGAGCTTAAGCTAATACCTCTGCAGTGCTTCAGATGAAAGAGAATTTAGTTTTAAGTCAAACTCCACTCTACCTATGCTGACCTTAAACTCTGAGAGCTGGGACAAAGCAAAATACAATTTGGGAGAACACAGGGTAGGAATAGCATTTGTCTCTCTTCAGGAACTCTACATGATAAGATTCCCACTTTTTCAGCTTGTTCAGGGTCTCACTGATTTTTGAGTGGGTAAAGGCCAGAAAAAAAAAATGGGTAGTTACAAATTAGATCTGAAATTTAAATGAAATAACTTCCACTTAACAAAGAGGATTATCATTTGAAGATATCCTTGAACAGAAGTAGGTTAGATTTAAGAGGAAGGACATCTGACAAAATGGAAAGTGTGAGGCAACACAGTTTTAATAATGGATAAATAAAACAAAGTAATTGCCAAGCCAAGAAAAAAAATGAACGGGCATGCAATGGGCAGAGACTTAACAGATAATATTTAAACAAATCTTTACCTTAAACATTTTTCAATGGGCTTCCTTAGTCTTGATCTTTTAAAAACAGAATCATAAATTAGGGCAAAAAATGGCAACACTTTAGTTATTAATACCCTGCCTTCTTAATTTTTTCCCCTGTAAGTCTAGTGGTAAGCCATAGTTCAAATAATACTATAACATAAGAAATGGATTTAGTTAAAACAAAATATAATTTGATCATCCCACTAGTAATAAAGCATGGGAAAAAGACAATATCCAAAAGAAATTCAACTTTCTTTTCAGTAAGAGTAGACCCAGAATGGAGACAATGAAAAAGGAGAAAGCTCAACAAAAGAAGTAAAAGACTTGCCAATACCTTTTCCAGTTCATGGCTCTATGGTTTGTATAGAAAACATGCAGATAAAGATTCCAAAGTTTTCTACATTACTATTTTCTTAACTGTTTCATAGTAAAACAAAACAAGACCAACACTTTTACTGAAAAAGGAAGCTGTAGTTACAAAAAAACAACCCATGCCTGAGGAACACAGAAGGTGATAGTTGTACTTGATTACCTTTTTTTAATGACAACAGTGAGCTAAAAAAATGAATAGCATTCTTCTGTTTTGTTACCTGTGTTCTGCACGGCACCTTGCATTGTATAAAGAAACAGGAGGCAAAGGTCCGTGCAGTCTGCTCACTGGGGCCTCTAGGGAGAGGATGAAATAGTTGCTTCTGTTACAGTACGAGAAAGATAAGTGGAGAAAAAGAGCAGCTAACCTCCAGGAGTCACAGAATTAGGTCTTTCTTTATTGTCTCTGTTCAGCCCTCATGAGAAAAAAATGCAAATAGCTATAAAGGAATAGGGAACAGATGGTACTGAAAAGTCACCATCTGTACACTGGGAGGCAGTTTGACCCAAGAGGGTCTCTTTCCCTCTACTCCTGGCTCAACTGTGCCTTGTAAATGTAGATGTGTAGAAAATGATTTCCTCTATTTTGAAGCAATTAAAGATATATTATTATTTGGACATACCCAAATAGTGATCAGAGAAGAGGCAGAGGGAAAAGTGTCTTGATATTGATCTTATGTTGCCTAATCTCAAAGGTGGATCACTTTCAAAAAAATTTTCTAAAGAGTAAAATTATTCTTAGTTTTAACCATTTGTTATACACATAGTATGTACGCGTGTAAAAATCATATGCACACACAGGGAGGTAACGATGGCTATATTAATGCTAAGAGAAATTCTGGAAAAGGATTTGAGAGGTAGAGAGACAGTGTGCATGTGTGTATATGTATCTAGTTGTGACAGTCCATAACATTTAGCAACAGTGTTTGAATGTGATGACAGCAAAATGGGGGGAATCTGGTGACATTAGGAAAGCAGTTTGTTCTATTTTAACATCGTGAAATGGTACAGTAGAGGTGTTGAAGTGTGAGGCTTGAGTCTGAAGCTGTCATCTGTCTGAGTCGTGCTGGCTACATACCCTAGTTTCATGTAGTAGTAAAGCGAATTGTAATTAAATGCTACCATATTTCTACTTTATTTTCTATTTTTAAATTTATTCTACATTAACTTATTCAGATTCATGTAATAATCTGATAGACAATATTTAGTAGGAAATACCAACTGTAAATTCAAATCCAATGAACATGTTAAGTGAATGGATTGTTTTAAAGACAAGCTAGAAAAAAACAAGCTCTTGTTTTTTTTAGACTACGGGTGTGAAGGGGCGGGGAAGAAAAGGAAAATTAAGCTGTGCACTAAAAACCAATTCAGGACAGTGGAGCCCCCTAGGAGTCTCATAAAAATCCCTAACCAAAGGACACATGTTCTTTTTTTTTTCTTTTTGAAAAATATAAATTTATTTATTTAACTTTTACATTCATTTTCACAAAATTTTGGGTTCCAAATTTTCTCCCCATTTATCCCCTCCCCCCACCCCAATACACCAAGCATTCTAATTTTCCCTATCACCAATCTGCCCTCTCTTCTACCATCCCTCCCTTTCCTTGTCCCCATCTTCTCTTTTGTCTGGTAGGGCCAGATGACTTTCTATTCCCCATTAACTGTATTTCTTATTTCCTAGTAGCAAGAACAATACTCAACAGTTGTTCCTAAAACGTTGAGTTCCAAATTCTCCCCATCCCTCCCTCCCCACCCATTCCCTTTGGAAAGGCAGGCAATTCAGTGTAGGCCATATCTGTGTAGTTTTGCAAATGACTTCGATAACAGTTGTGTTGTGTAAGACTACCTGTAGTTCCCTCCATCCTATTCTGCCCCACATTGTTTCTATTCTGTCTTTTGATCCTGTCCCTCCCCAAGAGTGTTGACTTCAAATTGCTCCCTTCTCCCATTGCCCTCCCTTCCATCATCCCTCCCTCCCTGCTTATCTCCTTCTCCCCCACTTTCCTGTAAGATAGGTTTTCATACCAAAATAAGTGTGCATTTTATTCCTTCCTTTACTCGAATGTGATGAGGGTAAACTTCTTGGTTTTTTTCTCAGCTCTCCTCTTTTTCCCTCCACTAAAAAGTCTCCTGCTTGCCTCTTGAATGAGATATAATTTACCCCATTCCATTTCACCCTCTCCCCTCCCACTACATTTCTCTCTCACCATTTACCTTAATTTCTTTTGAGATATGGTCCCATCCTATTCAATTCACTCTGTGCTCTCTGTCTCTATATGTGTGCGTGCGCACACGTGTACATGTGTGTGTGCATGTGTGTGTGGTCCCACCAACTACCCAGATACTGAAAAGATTTAAGAGTTACAAATATTGTCTTTCCATGTAGGAATGTAAACAGTTCACCTTTGGTAAGTCCCTTATGACTTCTCTTTGCTGTTTACTTTTTCATGCTTCTTCTCATTCTTGTGTTTGAAAGTCAAATTTTCTTTTCAGCTCTGGCCATTTCATCAAGAATGCTTGAAAGTCCTCTATTTCATTGAAAGACCATTTTTTCCCCCAAAGTATTATACTCAGTTTTGCTGGGTAGGTGATTCTTGGTTTTACTCTTAGTTCCTTTGACTTCTGGAATATCATATTCCATACCCTTCATTCCCCTAATGTAGAAGCTGCTAGATCTTGTATTATCCTGATTGTATTTCCACAGTACTGGAATTGTTTCTTTCTAGCTGCTTGCAAGATTTTCTCCTTGACCTGGGAACTCTGGAATTTGGCCACAATGTTCCTAGGAGTTTCTCTTTTTGGATCTCTTTCAGGAGGTGATCTGTGGATTCCTTGAATACTTATTTTGCCCTCTGTTTCTAGGATCTCAGGGAAGTTTTCCTTGATAATTTCATGAAAGATTGATGTCTAGGCTCTTTTTTTGATCATGGCTTTCAGGTAGTCCCATAATTCTTAAATTGTCTCTCCTGGATCTATTTTCCAGGTCAGTTGTTTCTCCAATGAGATATTTCACATTCTCTTCCATTTTTTCATTCTTTTGGTTTTGTTTGGTGATTTCTTGGTTTCTCATAAAGTCATTAGACTCCATCTGTTCCATTCTAATTTTGAGAGAACTATTAAATTCAGTGAGCTTTTGAGCCTCTTTTTCCATTTGGCTCATTCTGCTTTTGAATGCATTCTTCTCCTCATTGGCTTTTTGAACCTCTTTTGCCAATTGAGTGAGCCTATTTTTCTTTTAAATTTATTTATTTATTTAATTTTTTTTTACATTCATTTTCACAAATTTTTGGGTTCCAAATTTTCTCCCCTTTTCTCCCCTCCCCCCACCCCAATATCCCAAGCAATCTAATTTTCCCTAACTCCAATCTGCCCTCTCTTCTGTCATCTCTCCCTTCTCTTGTCTCCATCTTCTCTTTTCTCCTGTAGGGCCAGATGACTTTCTATTCCTCCTTAACTGTATGTCTTCTTTCCTAGTTGCAACAACAATACTAAACAGTTGTTCCTAAAACTTTGAGTTCCAAATTCTCCTCATCCCTCCCTCCCCACCCATTCCCTTTGGGACAGCAGGCAATTCAATATAGGCCATATCTGTGTAGTTTTGCCAATGACCTCCCTGATAGTCGTGTTGTGTAAGACTAACTGGATTACCATCCCTCCTAACCTGCCCCTCATTGTTTCTCTTCTGTCTTTTGATCCTGTCCCTCCCCAAGTGTTGACTTCAAATTGCTCCCTCCTCCCTTTGCCCTCCCTTCCATCATCCCCCCCCTTGCAATATCTCTTTCTCCCCCACTTTCTTATACTGTAAGATAGGTTTTCATACCAAAATGAGTGTGCATTTCACTCCTTCGTTTAGTCAAATGTGATGAGGGTAAACTTCTTGTTTTTGTTTTTGTTTTTTTCCTCAGCTCTCCTCTTTTTCCCTCCACTAAGAAAAACTACCTGCCTCTTAAATGACATATAGTTACCCCCTTCCCTTTCCCTCCCCCTACATTTCTCTCTCACCATTTACCCTAGTTTCTTTTAAGGTATGGTCCCATCCTATTCAGTTCAATCTGTGCTCTCTATCTCTGTATGTGTGTGCATGTGTGTATGTGTGTGCATGCGTGTACATGTGTATGTGTGGTCCCACCAGCTACCCAGATACTGAGAAGTTTTAAGAGTTACAAATATTGTCTTTCCATGTAGGAATGTAAACAGTTCACTCATGGTAAGTCCCTTAAGACTTCTCTTTGCTGTTTACTTTTTCATGCTTCTTCTCATTCCTGTGTTTGAAAGTCAAATTTTCTTTTCAGCTCTGGTTTTTTTCATCAAGAATGATTGAAAGTCCTCTGTTTCATTGAAAGACCATATTTTCCCTTGAAGTATTATACTCAGTTTAGCTGGGTAGGTGATTCTTGGTTTGAGTCCTAGTTCCTTTGCCTTCTGGAATATCCTATTCCACGCCCTTCGATCCCTTAATGTAGAAGCTGCTAGATCTTGGGTTATCCTGATTGTATTTCCACAGTACTGGAACTGTTTCTTTCTAGGTGCTTGTAAGATTTTTTCCTTGAGCTGGGAGTTCTGGAATTTGGCTACAATGTTCCTAGGAGTTTCTCTTTTTGGATCTCTTTCAGGTGGTGATCGATGGATTCTTTCAATACTTATTTTGCCCTCTGGTTCTAGAATGTCAGGGCAGTTTTCCTCGATAATTTCATGGAAGATGATGTCTAGGCTCTTTTTTTGATCATGAGTTTCAGGTAGTCCCATAATTTTTAAATTGTCTCTCCTGGATCTATTTTCCAGGTCAGTTGTTTTTCCCATGAGATATTTCACATTCTCTTCCATTTTTTCATTCTTTTGGTTTTGTTTGGTGATTTCTTGGTTTCTCATAAAGTCATTAGACTCCATCTGTTCCCTTCTAATTTCGAGAGAACTATTAAATTCAGTGAGCTTTTGAGCCTCTTTTTCCATTTGGCTCATTCTGCTTTTGAAAGCATTCTTCTCCTCATTGGCTTTTTGAACCTCCTTTGCCAATTGGGTGAGCCTATTTTTCAAGGTGTTAATTTCCTCAGCATTTTTTTGGGTCTCCTTTACCAAGGTATTGACCTGTTTTTCATACTTTTGTTGCATCTCTGACATTTCTCTCCCCAGTTTTTCCTCCACCTGTCTAACTTGCTTTTCAAAATCCTTTTTGAGCTCTTCCAGGGCCTGAGCCCACCCACCACCCCCCTGGGGTGTCTGGGGTACTGAGGCCCTGCCCTCCACGTCTTTCCCTGATGGCAAGGATACGTCCTCATCATCAGATCCGAAGGTCGGGATCATTTGCATTTGTTGGAAAAAACTCTCTAAAGTCTTATTTTTCTTCCCTTTTCTAGGCATTTTCCCAGCCAGTTACTTGACTTCTGAGATTCCTTTCCACCCCCGCCTGGATCTGCCCAGCTAGTGCTTGCCCTCTGAGATTTAAATGGGCTTTCCTCCTGCCGGCTGTCAATCAGTGAGCTTTAGTTCAGGTGCTGGGGTGGGGCCAGGGCCGCCTCCGAGACTCTGATCCCTCAGGGGCTTTATGCAGAGACTTTCAGGAATGGAACGGGTGGGGGCGGGGTGGGGGGCCCGCCTCCCAAATCCCGCTCCCTTGGGGGCTTTAAGCAGAAGCCTTCAGTAACAGAGCGGGGTGGGGGCAGGGCCGTCTCCCAGGCTCAGCTCCGTCCGGTTTTATGCGGGAATCTTCCGTAATGAAGATCCTGCCTGCTGTTGGGGGATTCCTGAGTCTTGGGCCGCTGCCGCCTCAGTCGCCACCCACACCTCTGCCTCTGCCGCTTCCTCCCGAGGGGGCCCGAGTCACGGAGACGCCCCGCTTCCCCTCTCCTTCAGCCCGGCCTTCTTTCTCACTGACCTGTAGCTTCTGTGGGCGGAGGGACTTTCCCGGCTGCTGGAGCTTCCGTCTCTGAAGCCTGCTCGGATCAGCTTCTCTGGGGCCTCGGCCAGGGCAGTGCTGGGGGTCAGGTCCACTTTCCGGGGCGCACCGGACCCTGGGGACGGGTCTTCAGGGCTCCCTGGAACGGAAATCTCTTCCACTCTGTTTCTGCACACCTTGTATTCACCCAGAAGTTATGGGGGACTCTTTTTACATTAATTCTATAGGCTTTGGTTTCGGAGCTCGTAAACGTGCATCCTTCTACACCGCCATCTTGGCTCCGCCCCCGTGAGCCTATTTTTCAATGTGCTAATTTCCTCAGCATTTTTTTGGGTCTCCTTTACCAAGGTATTGACCTGTTTTTCATACTCTTCTTGCATCTTTGTCATTTCTCTTCCCAGTCTTTCCTCCACCTGTCTAACTTGCTTTTCAAAATCCTTTTTAAGCTCTTCCAAGGCCTGAGCCCACCCGACACCCTCCTGGGGTGTCTGGGGTACTGAGGCCCCGCCCTCCACGTCTTTCCCTGATGGCAAGAATACGTTCTCGTCCTCGCCATCAGATCCGAAGGTCGGGATCATTTGCACTTGTTGGAAAAAACTCTCTATAGTCTTATTTTTCTTCCCTTTTCTGGGCATTTTCCCAGCCAGTTACTTGACTTCTGAGATTCCTTTCCACCTCCGCCTGGATCCGCCCAGCTAGTGCTTGGCCTCTGAGATTCAAATGCACTTTCCGCAGCAAGCTTTAGTTCTGGCGCAGGGGTGGGGGCAGGGCCACCTCCCAGACTCGGTCCCTCAGGGGCTTTCTGCAGACACTTTCAGGAACGGAGCGGGTGGGGGGCCCGCCTCCTATGCTCAGCTCCCTCAGGGGTTTTATTCAGAGGCCTTCAGTAGTACAGCGGGGTGGGGGCAGGGCCGTCTCCCCGGCTCAGCTCCCTCAGGTTGGAAAGACCTTCAGTATTGAAGATCCTACCTGCTGCTGGGGATTCCTGAGTCCTGGGCCGCTGCCACCTCAGCCGCTGCCCACGCCTCTGCCTCCGCCGCTTCCTGCCCCCGTCTCTGCCGCCGCCGCTTCCTCCCGAGGGGGCCCGAGTCACGGAGACGCTCCGCTCCCCTCCCCTAGCCCAGCCTTCTTTCTCACTGACCTGTAGCTTCTGTGGGCGGAGGGACTTTCCCGGCTGCCGGAGCTTCCCCTGGAGCTTCCCTCTCTGAAGCCTGCTCGGGTAAGCTTCTCTGGGGCCGCGGCCAGGGGTGGGGGTGGGTTCCGCTTTCCGGGGCGCGATGGACCCCGGGGACGGCTCTCCAGGGCTCAGTGGAACGGAAATCTCTTCCCCTATGTTTATGCACCCCCTGCAGTGATTCAGAATTTATGGGGATCTCCTTTTACCTCAATTCCATGGGTTGTGGGCTCGGAGCTCGTAAATGTGCATCCTTCTACTCCACCATCTTGGCTCCGCCCCTAAGGTGTTATTTTCTTCAGCATTTTTTGGGTCTCCTTTACCAAGCTATTGACCCGTTTTTCATGCTTTTCTTGCATCTCTCTCATTTCTCTTTCCAGTTTTTCCTCCACCTGTCTAACTTGATTTTCAAAATCCTTTCTGAGCTCTTCCATGGCCTGAGCCCACCGGACATCCACCTCGGATGTCTGGGATAGAGAGGCCCCGACCTCCACATCTTTCCCTGATGGCAAGCATTGTACTTCCTCATCAGAAATGAAAAGGGGAAGGAACATCTCTTCCCCAAGAAAGTAGCTTTCTATGGTCTTATTTTGCATCCTTTTTCTGGGCATTTTCCCAGCCAGTTACTTGACTTCTGAGATTCCTCTCCACCCCTGCCTAGATCCGCCTAGCTAGTGCTTGGGGTCTGAGAGTCAAATGCTGCTTCCCAGCCTCAGGGCTTTCCGGGGAGGGAGCGGCTGCTATTCAATGTGAGCTTAAGTTCTGGTGCTTGGGTGTGGGCAGGGCTGCCTCCAAGGCTCAGTTCCCTCAGGGGGTTTATGCAGAGGCCTTCAGTAATGGAGCTCCTGCCTGCTCTGGGAGTCCTGGGCCGCTGCTGCCTCTGCCGCTGTCTCTGCCTCCCGAGGGGGCCCGAGTCACGGAGATACCCCGCTCTCCTCTCGGCCAGCCCAGACGTCTCTCACTGACCTGTAGCACCTGTGGGTGGAGGGACCTTTGCGGCCGCCGGAGGTTCCATCCCTGAAGCCTGCTCGGATCTGCACCTTTGGGGCCACGCGACCAGGGCAGCGCAGGGGTGGGTTCTGCTGTCCGGAGCGCGACGGACCCCTGGGGATGGCTTTCCAGGGCTCTCTGGAATGGAAATCTCCTCCACTGCTTTGGTGTGCGGCTTGCAGTACTCCAGAATTTGTGGGGAGTTCTTTTTACAGGAAATTTATGGGCTGTGGATTCAGAGCTAGCATATGTGAGTCTTTCTACTCCGCCATCTTGGCTCCTCCCCCTCCACATTTTCTTTCTTGATAGTCTCCTTTCTCATCTGAAATTCTTAGCCACACACATTTCTATTACCGAAGACAGGAAGCAAAAGATTCACTTTTTAAAACAATGAGAAAATTTTAAATTTGTATTCTCCTGGCTGTCCACTACAATCAGGACCACAGCGACCTACGAGTTCCACACATTCAGTTAGTTCCTCAAACGAAAAAAAAAAGTTTATTTTTAAAGGTAATATTAAAAACCTATATGGGATTCTTCATTAAAGAGGAAAAGAATGGAGAAGTAAAAATATGTTTTAAAATCTAAAAGGGGGCATAGGGAAGAAGATACAAATAACTAAGAATAAGCAATATCAATTTAGGATTATAGCTGTAGAACTAGAGGGGACCTCTGAGATAATCTAGTCTAATCCCTTCATTTTCCAAATGAAGAAATTGAAGCTAGGGAGGAGGAGGAAGCAAAAGTGATGGAGTCAAGTAGTAGAAATACCAGAGGTAGTAGCAGTAATAATAGCAGCAGAAGCAACAGTAATAGTAGCAAGAGTAGTGGTTACAATAGCAGGAGGAGTAGCAGGGACAAGGATGTAGCTCTTTTAAGATTTACAAAAGCACTTACAAAGTGTTACCTCACTCGATAATCACAACAATCCTGGGACTTTGTAAATGAAGAAGAGAAGCTCAGAAGTTAAGAAGACATGCCCAGGGCCACATCGCTAGCATGTCTGAGTCAGGACTTGTGGTTCTTGTGCTTACCTCTCCGACTACAAGTTTAATATTTTACCCATTATGGAGCCAGAAATAGAACTGACATCCTCTGTGCAAAGCCAGTCCTTTCCCCAGTGCATCATGCTGACCCTCTTAACTTTCTGGAAACATTTTCTTTGTACAAAGAGAAGACATAAGGGTAGAAGATATAGTCTTTGTCCTTGAAGAACTTATTACAGGAAGACTCAGTTCAGATATACAGTACTGGGAAGACAGTAGTGTGGTAGAGCAAGAAGAATACTAAGAAACTGAGTTAAATCTCCCCTTTGTCACTATACTTGTGGGATTTTGAAGCAAGTAAGTTAGCTGTGCCTCAGTTTCCTCACATGTGTAAAAGTGGATTGGACTATCTATCTAGATGGCCTTTGGTCCTTTTCAGCATAAATTTATATTCATATGACCCTAACTGGTGATAAACTATTCAGAGCTATGGGAATACAGTTTTTAAGGCCAGGCACTAGCCAGGAAGATTTCAAACTCTGAGAAGGAAAATGTTACAAAGAAATGTCAAAACAAATATCGTCACTGATTTCTAAACAGTATGTGATCTAAGTATTAAAGATAATCATAAAAAGGAAAACAGTAGGTGATACCTTTCACAGTTATGACCAGGGAAAGAACTTTTAAAAATTACTGCTAGCTTTTGCTTTTATATCACCTTAAATTTCTTATATATTTCTTTTGTTCCCCTACCCTGATAGCCACAATATCTTTATTAACAAAAAAAAAAAAAAAAAAGGCTTTAAAAGCCCCAAACATCTATGTTCTGTTCTGTTTTTTTCTCATGGTTTCTCCAATTTGTTTTAATTCTTCTACACAATATGACTAATGTGAAAACGTGTTTAATAAGAACCCATATAAGATTACATGCCGTCTCAGGGAGGGAGAGGGAAGAAAATTTAAGACTTATGGAAGTGATTGTTGAAAACTGAAAACAAATAAATTAATTTAAAAAATAATAGCAATAAAAAAAGCCCAACACATCAATTAGGCAGTTGGTCAATAAAGAATGATTAAATGCCTAATACCTGCCAGGTTCTGCACTAAGCACTGGGGATACAAAAAGAGGCAAAAGATGGCCCTTGCCTTTAAGGAGCTCATGATCAAACGGGTAAGAGAAACAAACGAATATATACAAACAAGCTACACACAGGATAAACGGAGGTCATTTAGAGAGAGAAGGCACCAGAATTGAGGGGTTAGGAAAGGTTTCTTGTAGGAGATGGGATTTTGACCAGGACTTACAAGGAAGCCAGGGAAACCATTCGTCAGAGATGAGGAGGGAGAATGTTCCAGGCGTGGGGGTGAGCCAGAGAAAATGTGCAGGCCAAGATATGGAGTGCCTTATTTGTGGAACAGTAAGGAGGCCATTGTCACTGGATAGAAGGTATAATTTGGAGACTGAGGCTCTACATGAAAAGGGTGGGAGGAAGATGGGACCATGGAACATCTGAGGGGGGAATATAAAGATTTGGAAGAGCTGCTGTGCCCCTCCAACCTACTGAACCAAGTCAAGATTGGTTCTTTCTCCTTAGTTTTCACATTGAAGTTTCTCTCTCCCCCTCACTCCCCTCTTTAATATATACATTTGCTTACATACACACAAACACAAAGGAGCACTTCGTTGTCCTGAAAGATGAACAGCAAAGAGAACATCCTTAAACCTCTTTACCTTTTATCTTCATATTAGAATTAGCTTGTGCTTTGAACAAATTTTGTCACTTGGCCATGAAGAAATATAAAGGTCTGACATTCAGTCCAGGTCACTGAAAAATCTCTACTTCCCACTTACTGGAAGTGAGATTGTCAGTCTTAGTCTTTCTTGCTAGGAGCTCTTGGAAAACTGCTATGGTAAACTGCATACTGTCATTAACTGAGATTCCCTTTTCATGGTTAGTATCTTGTAAACACCTTAACACTCAACTTTCTTTCCTCTTACTCACTCCCCTTTTTCTGCTGTGCTAACAATCAGTCTTAACTTGTTTTACTTATTATCTCCATTTCAAATCCTTCTCTCCCACAACCTTTTCCCAATGAAGCTGGAAGTATCAACTCTTCATGATCCCATTTTGGGGTTTTCTTGACAAAAATACTGGAGTGGTTTGCCATTTCCTTCTTCAGCTTATTTTCCATGAGGAAACTAAGGCAAACATAGTTCTAAGTGACTTGCACAGAATCACACAGCTAGTAAGTAGATGACTAGATCTGAATTCAGAAAGATGAGTCTTACAGACCCTAGGCCTGACACTCTATCCACAGAGTAACCTAGCTGTCCCATTGTCTTCTTAAAATGCCCTAAATTCTTTCTAGATAAAAACTGTTAAATTTTTGTATACAACGTAGACCAATAGTATTCATATACTGACACTAAATAAAATCACAGTATCAAATTCAAAAAATTTTCCTTTCACTTAAAAAATGGTACTCTGCACATTTGTAATATATGTTTTTTCTTCTTTTCTCAATGGGTGGGGGAGAGAGAAAGGATTTGGAACTTGAAAAAAAATTAAATTTTCTTAAAACTGGTAAATGGGCTTGGCCTAGATTCATGGTCTTTTTCAGCTCTTAAGTTTTCTGATTCATAGTCCAAATCTGATACATAAATTAAGATAAGAAAGTATACTCCTGGTATATATAAGACAGTGTTATAAGAAGATTATCTTTTGTGATTTTTTAACATTTGAAACCATTAAGTTTCATAGACATATTTTACCACTGCTTTATAAAATCAATTTTGGATACTCACTGATTCCATGCTTATTCCAACTTGCTCGCAAACCATCCTAATTAGGCGTTTAATCCAGTTAAGCATCTAGATGCCAAAGTCTTCACAAACTGTTATTTTCAACATTTCAAGCACACACATCAGCACATGGTCCATAATCAAACTGAAATTTAAAAAGAGAAGCATTTAGATTGGCATACTTTCAATTAACATTATCAATCGGCATAGTATAGTGGCAGGAACACAGGACTCCAAGATAGCAATTTGATTCCACCTTGCCACTAATTTGCTGGGACATCTTAGGAAAGCAATTTAAAATAAGGAGGTTTGTTTTTAAGGTTCCAGCTCCAATGTATTTCAAGAAACATTTATTAAATGCCTACTCTAGCTGAGGTGTTAGGGATAAAAGAAAAAGAAGCAGTCCCTGCTCTGATGGAATTTACATGGGACTTAAAGGAAGTGTCTGTGGAGATTATGACATTAGTACAAGTAGATATTATACAGATTTTATAAGCAAATAGTTAAATACCAACAGAGTTAAGCATACCTCTCATCTTCTATGCACTATTGTTCCTGCTCACAAAGAGCTTATGATTAACTTAACTGGGGGAAAATACACGAAAAAACCGGGAAGACCACCTAATAGTGCTGTGGCTGTTGTGGCCCCTTTGCACTTGGTCAGAGCCTCATGGCCAATTAGAAAATTCAGATATAATTATGAGTTACGGATTCCAATTTGAGAACCAAATAGAACATATCTGCAATTAAGGCTATATATCTGTCATTATGTATTGGGCAGTTTGAGGGACTTACTGGGAGCAGCAGCTGATTCTCTCCTGACATTTTCCTTCATTTAATAGCTATATTGTTAATGTATTTAGAATGGAATGAGGTCTTTCCCATTCATTAATAGTCCTATTTGACCTGCTTATGTCACACGGAAGCTTAAGTCACATGAGTTTTGAGTTACATGAAGCCTGTAGTGGGAGGAGCTAGCTGAACAGGAAGGGGTGGAGCAGGAAGGGTAGAACAGGAACAGGAGCTACAACAAAGCTGAGAGGAAGTTGGTCAGACTAGTCAAAGCTGTGAAGGACGGAGGAAGCAGGCAGCTGGCTGTGAGTGAGAGAAGGGCATTTTGCATAGGGGATCCTGTTTGTGGGAAGGCCTGATCATGTGTATAGACTTCTTGATTACTATGATGGATTTCTTTGTTGCTATGATGGATTTGGTTTTCTGGTGTTGGGATCTGACGTTCTGGTATTTGAATAAATGTTTTGGTTCTATCTTCTATGTGGAGAGTCCTGTTATGTTTTGCGATTCAGAGCTGCACTGACATATTCACAGCTGCTGTAGGCACTGTGAATATCGCATTGGTGCTACAGTGCCATAGGCTTTCTGAATGGGTATGTGAAAAGTTAAACCTAAAGAGTGAAAGAATCCACAAATAATACACACAACCCTCTTCTAAAAGCCTGGGCAAATCACCTTTCAGTGAATCTCACTCTTCTTACCTGTAAAATGAGAGGACTGGATGAAATGGCCTCTTAGATCACTTTCAGCACTAGATCTATGACTACATGTATAGTCAAATTTATAGAACTGAAATTTCTGGGAACAATCTGCTAGCTCTCAGTCTCATGTCAAGATACAGGCACAAAGCTACTAAATAGGTCTTTATGAAGTATCAGTTTGGGGAATGTTTCACCAAACCTTAAAGAAATCATTAGCTCTGACCAACTTCAGATGTTGGTGCTAAGAGTTGGGATAATGCTCCAAGAAGAATGCAAAGACCCAAAAACCACTCAATATAAAAGCCTTTATCAATTCTTCACATTTTGTTTGAGAAAGGGAATTAGTAATTTGGAAGGTTTGTTCCTTAAGCTACAGGTAATTCTGAAAACTCTTGGGCAAAAGTTACCAACTTTCTGCATAGACCCTAAGAGGTCTACACAAATAATTATTCAGTTAAACTTTTTTAGTTTCCATTAAGTATTCTAATGTCCCCCACCCCCTAAACATGGCAGAAAGGAAAAGATAGGTAGTGGGAAGCTTTCTTTACCTTTATTATTCAAAAGGACATTTAAAAAATTTTCTGTAACCTTGAGCATATATTCCCACTAATCAATGACTGAATGAATGAATGAAAAAAGCATTTAGTACTTATTCTATGCCAAGCCCTGGACAGATAGAGTAACAGTTTAAAGAGGCAATTAACAAGCATTTCTTAAGTGCCTACTCTGTATTAGGCTCTATGTTTGTTCCAGGCTTGTTCAATAATGGAAGAGTGCTCGCAAACGGATAGTCTTATGTCTGTGAAAAAGATCAATAGACAAACTCAACAGCTAGGGGAAAAACAACTATCACTCCATTTATATAAACATATATTCTCTCTGTATAGAGAACAGGCTAATATATATGTATATATAAATGAGCTTCATGTCCATGCTCACATCAGCACTTATTAAACATGTGCAGGGCAGCTACATGAATGAGTACATGTAATATCATTATTGGATTTTGAATCATCCCTTTTATAAATAATTCATATTCAGTTGTTAAATATGGTGATTCTTTGAAATATTTCTTGTATGCATCCTTTCTTCTTTATTCTTCTCCACCACCCTAGACTACATTTTTTATTGATTTATTCCAGTATTAGTACAAAACATTAGCTAGACTTATTTCATTGATTTTCCATCCAGCCTGCACACTGCTGCTCATGTTTTGTGATTTCTTTGATGTGGATATTACCTCCACTGAGTCACTGTGGTCAAAAAACCCCTTTAATACCCATAGGCAACTATGCTCAGTTTACTCAACCACTTTCCAGCAGCTGAACTGGATTTCACTTCGTCATCGTCATCATCATCATCATCATCATGATGCCAGTCTCTTTCTCTTTTACCTTCCTTTTGTATGCTGCTTTCCCCTACAGAGTATAATCTCCTTGAAGGCAGATACTATATTTCATTTACTTATTTGTATCCGAAGTGCTTCACGTAGTGCCTGGCACATAGTAGGTACTTACTTAATACATCTACTGAATTAAACAGTGTTCTTTCAACACTATTTCCTGTGTTTAAAAAAAAAAAAGGGGGGGGCGGTCTGGATAGCTTACCATACCAAGATTAAATTTCTCTTCCTGGCAGCAAGGTTCAGTGGCTACAGTGCCAGACTTGTAGTCATGAGCTCTAAATTTGAATTCTATCTTAGACCCTTAGTAGCTGTGTGTCTGTGAACAAATCTACCCCTGTGGACCTGTGTCCTGATCTATAAAACGAAAATAATATTTGTACCATCTAACTTGTGAATTACTTGTGAGGAAAGTGCTTTATAAAATCACAAAACATGACATCAATGTTTTGTTATCCAACTTGTTTCCTGGCAGTCTCTGCTGGTACCGTCTGCTCTAAGCAAGCTGGGACCTCCACAGTTAAGATGTATTCCTTCTACTTTTGTTAATGTTCTTTAACCTTGTGGAGAATCCAGACATAATGCAGGCACTACCCTACTTGTCTCTCCTATTTACTCATATCCTCCTCTTTCTTCAAGCCCCATTTTCCAGGCCAAATAACAGGGGCTCGCTACAAACTTATAATTATTTATTTTATTTTTCTCTCCTCGCCTCATATCTCTAGCTTCTCTTTTTAGTTGTGCTAATAAGTCAACAAGCATTTAATTGCTTACATATAAGGCGCTGCGTGAAAGGTAAGGGATACAAACAAAGAGAAAAACATTGTCTGCACTCAAGGAGCTCACGTTATAAAGAGAAAGCAAAACAATTAGGTATATATACATAAGAATACTGGGAAAGGGTGACATGGAGTATGGATGGACGGATGGATGAGGAAAGACCTCTCGTAGAAGGCTGGGTTTGAACTGAGCCTTTAAAGAAGGCAGGAAAGTCAGGTGGTAGAAATGAGAGAGCAGAGCATTCCAGGCGTGGGGGGCATAAGATATGCAGTTGCAGGACAGTGTTGTTATTAGTAAGACAATGTAGGCCAAAATTGTAGATTACATAGTCCATGGAGGGAAAAAAGTATGAGCAGGCTGGAAAAGTGAAAAGGGTCCAAGTTCTAAGGGGCTTTATTTGAGGATTTTATATCTGATCCTGGAGATGTGGGGCCACTGTAGTTTATTCATATTCATTATTACTTTATTAGGGAGCTGCTGGAGGGGATGGATTAGAGTGAGTTGAGAGAGACTTGAGGCAGGGAGACCAACCAGCAAGCTATTTCAGTAGTCTAGGCAGGAAACAATGCATGAAGCATTTATTAAGCTCTTACTGCATACAAAGCACTGTGCTATGAGCTAGGTATACATTCAGGGGCAATGGCCTCCTGGCTATCCCAGAACGACACATTCCATCTCTTGGCTTCGAGAATTTTCTCTGGCTGGCCCTCATGCCTCAATGCTCTCTCACCACCCTGATGTTAAGTCCCTAACTAAAATTTCACCTTCCCCAACCCCTCTTAATACCAGTGCTTTCCTCGTTAATTATTTCCTATTTGTCCTATGTATAGTTTGCTTTGTGAATATTTATTTGCACTGTCATCTTCCCTCACTAAGTAGTAACTATTGGAACTCTTTGAGGGAAGGAACTGTTTTTTGCCTCTTTTTGTATCCCCAGCACTTAGCACAGTGCTTGGAACATGGCAGACAGGTCTTTAACAAATGTTCGTTCACTGATTGAAACAAAACAAAAACAATGTCTGTTAAAGAGCTTACATTCTAATTGGGGAGACAAAACATATGAAAAGTTTCAAATGGAAATCAGCTGGTAAAGCCTTGCGGTCTTCTGAGTACAGTAACAAAGCAGCGGTTAGTGTCATTTAACAATCTTTAATGTCATTTCCACTGATAAAAAGAAATCAATTTCCAATAACAGCCAAATCTGAAAGCCTTTTTTTGGTTCTCATTCTTTCTGATATCGCCCCCGCTCCAAGCCCTTTCCTAGGTTTGTCTTCTGATGCATTTTATTTTACCTTCACAACAGATCTTGAAATTTAGCTGCCAATCTAGTTCAGATCCTCATCACTCCAACCACCTTTCTACAAAACTTCCTAACTAGTCTCTCTGCCTCCACTCCCTCTCCCCTCTCTAATCTATCCTTCTTACAGCTGTCAAAATGTTAAGCACAGGTATGACCGACCACATCACTCGCCTGCTCCGGAATTTTAACCCTTTTGCAATTTGGCTTCAACATAAATTTCCTGACTTATTTCACCTTACTCTCCCCACGTGCATTCTATTTTCTAGCCCAGATGGCTTACTTACTCCAGTACATAACATTCTCATTCATCCCTTGCTTCTGCCTCTTAGAATCTCTAGCTTTCTTAAAGGTTCAATTCAAATGCCACCTGCTATATAAGGCCCTCCTGATTCCCCTTGGTGATAAATGATCCCTCCCACCCAATTAATTTGTATTTCCTCTTACATATTTTAGGTACACTTATCTGTGTAAATGTTGTTGTCCACTCCTCTCCCTCACCCCCCAAGAATGGAAGCTCCCTGGGGAAAAGAGCTGCTTTACTTTTGTCTTTGTGCCACACAGCTGGGCGCTTGGATTCAAAGCAAGTACTTAATAAATGTTTCTCAAATTAAACTGGAAGGATGAGCAATGCAGATTATGCAACACCTTCTCCCTTCAATCCACACTGCGGCTAGAGAAATCTTTCTAAAATCCTACCTTAAGGTCATTTTATTCAAGAGCTAAATGGCTCTCTTTCAACCAGCACAACATATTTTCATACTAAAAAGACCAGGCACCTTCATTTGACACAAAATTTAAAATAAAAATTTTCATCCACTTTCTCTATTTTCTTTAACTTATAGATAAAAAATTGCATCCCATCAAGTGATGTAGTTTGCTCCTTTGAGATATTCTTTCACTCCAGGTTCTTTTAGTGTTAAATTCCTTAGTTTGTCAATTTCACTCAATCTTGCCCCACTTTAACAGTAAAGTTTATTTCTTACTAGTCTCTCACTCTTTCTCTTCCTCCCTCCCTCCCGCTTCATATTAGGTGCCCATTACTATTCTAGGAGCTATAGAAAACATAAAAACATAAGACATGAGTCACTCATCCATCCATCCATCCATCCACCCAAAACTCAATCATTCCAAGGCTGTTTTGGTACACACTGATCTTCCTGCACTCATGATCAGCACCTTAGCCCAATGGCACACACAGGCAGTCCAAAGTATAATAAATTACTATTACAAATTACTACTTTTCCTCCTCCTCCCCCTACCATCCCTGACCATTATGTAAAGGCAACAACGGTACCACAACCTTTTAAGCAAGAACACTGAAATTAGCAAAGCAAGAATCAGTGCATTAATACAGCATTTTCCAAACCAACTGGGCACAGAACATTTTGGGGTTACTAATTAGTATATTCATACACATGTGCATGTGCACATGTGTACACAGGCACATATTCCATAAATTCTGGTGTGGAAATATGGAATAATCTTAGCAACATAGGAAGTCAAGAAAATTGTGGAACAACAACAAAAAAAGGAAATTAAGAGTAATTTTCACCCAGAAAAACTTACTCATTCTAAATGTTTCTGAAACGACAAAAAAAACCCTGTCATATTTAATGTTTTACAAGGAAAAAATATTGCTAGCTTTATTTTCTCAAGCAAACTCTATTTGTTTAACACTAGGACCTCATAGGACATGGTTTGGGGAATAGTAATGTGTTATTTATAAAATGCAACAGAAGTCTGGAGATTTGAATTCCAGTTTTCCTGCTGGCACCAATCATCCCTGTAGGTAAGCCCAACATTCTACAATACAATGTAATTTATATTCCAGAATTTGATATAGTGAGATCATTTTGGACACTCAATTGTTTGTACCATTCAAAAAAAAAGACTAAAAAAATGACAAATGCTGGATGGGATGTAGAAAAATAGGGACACTGATACATTATTGGTGAAGCTGTGAACTGGTCCAACCAATCTGGAGAAGAATTTGGAACTATTCTCAAAGGATTATTAAAACCATGTATATCCCTTGACCTGGCAATATCACTACTAAATCGGTATCCTAGATATCAAAGAAAAAAAGAAAAGGATTTAGATAGATAAAAATATTTACAGCAGTTCTTTTTTGTGGTGGCAAAATAATTGGAAATTGAAGGGAAGCCCATCAACTGGGGAATGGTTGAACAAGTTGTAATATATGACTGTGATGTAATACTACTGTGTGCTAAAGAAATGATGAGGGGGATAGTTTCAGAAAACCTGGGAAGACTTATATGAGCAGAACTAGGAGATCACTGTACAGTACAGTAACAGCAATACTGAACGATGATCAACTATGAAAGACTTAGCTACTCTGATCAAGACAATAATTCACAACAATTTTGAAGGACTCATGATGAAAAATGCTCTGCAGAGGGAGAACTTTTGAACTCTGAGTACAAATTGCAATATAATTTTTGCACTTATTTTTTCCCACATGGCTAATATGGAAGTATGTTTTGCATGATTCTGCATGTGTAACTGATATGTTTCTTACCTCTTCAATGGGGAGAGGAAAGACTAAAGGCATAAAATTTGAACTCAAAATTAAAATAATGTATAAATAATAAAAAATTTTAGAAAATTATCTTTTAAAAAGGAGGACTACATCTCTGTACCCTCTCAGAGTAGTAGTGCAAGATTTCATAACATAAATGTGAGGGTCTATTTTTGAGATAGTCTAGATGTTCTCTAAAATCCCTTCCTAGTCCAGAGCCTGGGGAAGACATTAAATAACATATTGCACACTGGACCCCCTTCCTCTGGTTAAAGATCTGCCTAGTACAATGTTACAAGCTATGTGTCTGTACAGGCAATGTGTCAAAGTGAAAACAGAAACTAATCAAAGTGCTTCCACATAAATTTCATTTGATATAGACACCAACGAAACAGTACAAACCTACAATAGTGCTCCTTCCTTTATCTAGACCCCAAACGTGACAATTTTGGTGAATATTATTGTTTTTAAAAGAAGTGAGACAGGTTTTCCCACTCATGACAACGTATCTGGGAAATAGCACTGAATGATATTGAGGGTGGCCTTGGATTTGGGAACACTTGGGTTCAAAACTCAGGGTTTACAGTACACTTTAGCAATCACTAGCTGGGTAAACATGGGGAAGTCAAAGTTAAATCTCACTGAATCTGTTACAACTCTAAGGTGTTAACTAGGGTAGAAGCTGGAAGGAGTTGACAGAATCACAGAATTTGTCCTTAAAAGTTTTTTTCAATGTCACACAGCTGGATAAAAACTTAAAAAGTATCATCTTGACATTTTTTTGAATAAGTACTTTAGTCCATGCAGCGCCCCAACTAATCTTGAGGATGAAGGGTGGCTATAAAGCTGGAAGACAGGAAAAACTTGGAGAAAAATGTCAAGAACAAATATGCTATCTCCCCATTCAAAAAACTCACTTTACTTAGTACAGTGTTTAATAAATGTTTAAATCAATTTATGGTGGGTGTGAGCAGGCTACAACATGTGAATTTTAAAGAATGGAATTGAAAAGTGTCATCTGGAAAATGTGTGACCAAAATAGATGGGCTGGTCAAGTTTCAAGAGTGTGGAATGCCAAGGGGACAACCTGAGCACTCTACTGGTGTGTTCTTAAGGTGTTTGGAGACATTGAGGAAGGGCAGAATCTTTATGGAACACTTATGGGAGGATAGGATAGAGTGCACAAGATGGACCTGAAGGTATGAATGAGTTTTGATCTGCATTGTTGGGGAAAACATTTTAGTGTCTGTGAGTTCTTTTTCCTAAAGAGCTCAAGAAAATGAACCTTTCCAGAAAGTACAAAATGCTGTAACAAACAGTGGCAGCAAAGCAATCAATCCTCACAACAGTTTAACTGAAATAAATTACAATCAAAATGACGCAACAGCAAAATCACTTAATTATATAACTTCAATACATGGTAAAGATGTTCAGGGTCTATGTGAAGAAGTGGTTATTTGACTTTTCTTTGGGACATTTATGATAGGACAGTGATATACCCTATTTTATAGAACAGAGAAAAATACAAGTTAATTATCTTTCAATCCAATATTCTCTTCACAAAGTCACCTGGTCTTAAGAGCCTAGGAGTAATTGTACTGCCCAACATATTTCCAAGACGATAAATTACAAAATTAATGAAAGAAATGCAAGCTTTTATGCAGTGTTATGGCACCTTACAATCAGCCTTTGGATGAATTTTAATTGGCTATCATTTAAAGTCACAGAACGACAAATTTAAGAGAGTTTAAAGAGATGATGAACTGAGTCTAATCCTCTCCGTACCCTCGTAAAAACCAATCCTCCCTCTGCGCTACATCTTTCACAAACTCAAACTAGTTAGAAACCTTAATGAAAATCCGAGGAGAGACAACACACAGGCTATGGGCCTGAGAAAAGAAATTATTTTCTGGACGATGTTGCTCCCATGACTTCTTTCAGGGGTCAGTCATTATCAAAGTTATTTTCTCTCTCACTGTATTCTCTCAGAAAGCTTAGAAGCTTACTAATGCACAACCCAGGAATTCTTTCACTTCTAGATGTTAAGATTAACTTAATTTTAATAACTGAAATCCTATGGATTTTTTTATGGCATTTTTTTCTTTCATGCAAGGTCCATTAAAATTTCAAACTAATAGGAATTGTTGGCAAAGATCACAAATTAACTATTTCAAATGCCTGGTTAAAATAGTTAAGTGGAATGTGTACTAAAATTTTTTGGGGTTCTGCGTGTCTGGCCCATGCCACTAAGGAAATGATAATCAACAATGAAGCAGATTTTGAGCTATGTAGAAGTTTGCTTTTTTTTTCCTGGCAATAATTGATCATCACACACAAAAAAATTAAAATGTGTACTACATTAACTAATTTTGTGCATTTTTAATAAATATATTTTAAAAATATATTACAGAAATATAAAGTTTTTGTAGTAAATCCATATGTAATTGGAATTGATTTTCAACAACATATATGTTGATTTAAAAAAGACTTAAAAAATAAAATAATCAAGAGCCAGGAGACCTGGGTTCCAGTTTTATTTTGGCATTAATTTGCTATATGATTTTGGGAGACAAACTGAGTTCCACTGGGCTTCAGTTTCACATTTGTAAAAAGAGGGGGTTGGACTAGACAAAACTAAAATTCCACTTGAATTCTAAATTCTATGACCTTAAGTATGACATAGATGTTGAAGTGACTACTATACATAGATTAATTAACCTTATCAACAACTTAAACCTGACTTTATTCTGGACAGACCTCTAGATGAGGATTCTGAAAACAAGGCAAGGTGCATTCTGCTTAGGATATTATTCTGCTCACTCCACAACAGCTCAGAGAAAAATTTTCTGGGGTGGGTGGCTATAGCTTTGGCTACTAACTCAAAATGCTTAAGAGAGGAAAAAAAAAAAGTTTAAAAGCCTTAAATTTTCCCAACTGCAAAAGTTTCAAAGGGCAATGGAAAAAAGTGATAACACTGAAGCTCACCACTCACCAAGTAAACAGAGCTAAATGTGGTAATAATATGAGCGATTTTTTTTCAATGTGAGGCACCCAAAACACTCAATCAATAAGCAAAGCCCCCAATTACTTATAAAGTCCAAATTCAGTCTGGTAAACAATCAAATCCCACCCTATTTCCCAGCTTAATTATACTACTACTCCCTAATACAAATTTTCTTAATCTGAAATGCTCTACTTATGGTCCCCAGAACTTCTCTACCCCCTTTAACGATACCTGGTATTTGAATAACATTTCATTTTATAAAGTGTTTTTGAATACAGTATTTCATTCCATTTTTATAACTCTACAATGTAAGAGGGGATATATTCCCATCTTACCTACGAGAAAACTAAAATTGAGAGCTCAAATGGCTCGATTCAATGTCACACGGACAGTTTTTGGCCAGCCTAGGCTAGTGCCCAGGTACTCTGCTTCAAAGGGCAGTATTTTTTCTTTATTTTTTCTCAACAAACCATAATAAAGAAAATATATTTTTTTAAATATTTGCCATAGTTATTAAATGACTTGGATCTTCATTTAAAAGTTACATGAATTCAACATTTTAGGTTGAAGCCATTTTTTGGTGGCTTTCAAAGCAGCACATGCTAATGGCAACCTCTAACTAAATTAAGTTGCTTTTTACTTCCATGATTCTTTTTTCTGGGGCTCGAGCCCTTAACAGAACCTCACCTCTGTTTTACTTAAACCAACTATTGTTGTTTCATTATAGTGTAGTCTGTACTTCAGAACAATAGTATATTATATTTTGTAGTGCTTTAAAGTTTATAAAACAATTTCCTCACAAGAGCTTTATGAAGCAAGGAAAAAGCACTACTTTCACTTTAGAGATGAGGAAATTCAAGGTTACATAATTTATAAGAGATACATACTTATCTGATTAAATTTCAGACCTGATCATATGTCCAATGTTCTTTCTACACCATATAGAAGAATGACATCTCCTATTTCTGCTTGCGGAGATTATGGAGCCGCCCTGGGATTAGGGACAGAATATTAAATTCCGAAAATAGAAAGTGGATCACTTTGCTAAGAAGTAGGGCATAAAGAGGATAATATGAAATAAGACCCAAGTGTGGATAGCTGATTATCCTCCATTAAAATCTAACTCTGATGTGTCACAGCAATGAGGTAAAGACTCTGGATTACACCCTACCAACACGGTAAAGATACTGAAAGAGGCTCAGTATTGGATTCCCAGTAATTCTTATGAGGATCAGCCTAGCTAAGTGCTGCCTAAAATTTCCAGAGGGATAGTCACCAGGTAACTTTTTTTTTTTTCAGTTATGGAAAACTCATGAAAACAAGTATTGTACTGTGGAAATGATTTGGAATCTCTCTGCTTTGTGTCTGCTATCTACTACTTGCCTGCCCTGTTATCTCACACATAAAATGTCAGGGTAAACTCACCCCTAAGGGTTTTTTCCTGCTCAATATCTATGCAGGAAAGAACTATGAACTTGTTTAAAGCACTTTTTTTGGTCATAATTGTATTTTAATATAACTGGTTTAATTTGTAATCCCACTTGTTTTGTGCATTTAAGACTATTATTCTGAAAAGGAGTCCAAGACACAAAAAAGATACTAGGATATACACGACATCTTGCCTTGATGGAAGGAGGAAGAAAAGTCATAAGCATTTAATAAGTGCTTACTGTGTGTCAGACACTTTACAAATATTATCTCACTAGGTCCTCACAAACAATTCTGCCAAGTAGGGGTTATTTATAAGCCCCATTTTACACATGAAGAAGTTAAACTCAGAAGCACCTAGGCGGCTCAGAGTCAGGAAGATCGGAATTCAAATCCTGCCGGAGACACTAATCTGCGTCACTGACCGTCTCTGCCTAAATTCCCTCAACGGTAAAACAGGAGACAGGAGATCAGAATAGCCAAATACCTCAAAGGGTCATCAACAAGATGTAGTAATGTGTCTGTGGGTCTTGGACATCGAACAGGGGAGCTTACAGTGTTTGCTCTCCTCCCTTCCAATCCCCTTCTCCCGACTCCAGACCCAGCTCTAGGCCAGGGCCACCTAGCCACTGATTAAGTGTCCTTACCAATGAAATCACAGGTATTTTAAAAGATGGACATATTGCATTGTTAAAAATGCATTCTGACAAGATTTTTGAGTTCCAAATGCTCTCCCTCTCTCCTGCCCTTCCCCACCCATTGAGAAAGCAAGCCATATCAATTACACAAGAACCCCAGCTATCACATCACAGCGGGAACACCCCCCAAAAAAAGATTATTTTCCCCCTCCTGGCTTCCTTCCAATCCCAGGTAAAATCAGACTTTCTCCTTAATCCCCCCAACACCACGCTCCCGCTCCGCCGATCACCTCCAAACTACCCTACCCCACCCAGAGCCTGTTGGTAAACAGTGCAGAGCCCCTTGTCAGGCGGAGGGCGCCCCGACGGCACGCAGCAGCCACGTAACAAATGCTTCCTGACCATGGGAACCCTCAAGCGCAAGGACACCCACATCCTCCGGTTAGAAACACCGAAGGCCACCAAGTGTCGGGGGAAGAGGAGGGGCGGGCGCTACTTTCCCGGCGCGCCATCGCTGCCTCCCGGGGGCTGGCAGCGGATCCCACTGAAAGCTCGACCCCGGCGGCAGCCCATCCCCTTCGCGGGGAGCCGGGGAGCGCGTGGGAGCGGGGGCCGAGGGAGCGCGCGGGAGCGGGGGCCGAGAGAGCGCGCGGGGGTGACCCGTCACCCCAGAGCGACGTGTCGTTGTGGGCGTGCGCGGGAAGCTGAAGGAGTGCCCGCGCTCCCCCCGTCCGCCCCGCTCGGCTCCCGCCGGCCCCCACCCGGCTCGGCCGGCTTCCTCTCCTCCCGCCCCCACGGGCCCAGCCCAGCAAGGCGATAGCTGCGGCTCCGCTCCCTGGGCCACCCCCTCTCACTGCTCCTACCACCCCGCCCGGAAGTGCCAGAACCCAGGAGCCGCCCCCACCACACCCGGGCACCGGCCCTCCGGGATGTCCCCGCTCCTCTGCGGACCCTACCCCCACTCCTGCAGCTCACCAGACCCGCCGCCACAGCCAGAGTCTCCTTCGCCGGCTTCGCACTGGGGCTGGGCGGTCCCAGGGGCGTCATCGGCAGACAGCCAATCCCCTCCCGACGCCGGTTGTCCCCCGGCCTCCGTCGACCAATCGTCTGCCTTCCGTTAGCGTAGGGGGCGGGTCCAGAGTCCCGCGCGGCTCCTAGGGTGGAGAGGGCGACCCCAGACGGGGTCATGCGGGCACCTGGTTGGGTCCCGAGTTGGGCGTGGAGGCGCTGCGGGCTCTGCGCATGTGTGTGGGGTGTGGGAGCGGGCCAGGAGGCGTCGTGGGGCTGGGAATGTGACTCCGCGGCCCCCGCTCTCGCTGTTTTCGTCCGTGGGCCGGCTCTCTTTGTGTGGCCTTTTGTTTCTTGTGTGAAGTCTAGGAAGCTTCGTGTTCTGAGGGTGCCAGGCACAGAAAGACCTCAGTTTCGAGCCTGCCCTCGCTCCCTCCTCCGCGTAGGGGAGAAGCCTTTGGGCAGACTTGCGGATCTGCAGCATCTTCACTTAGGCCCTCGGATAGCCAGGGGCAGATGCGCGCGCAGCCAGCGCCTGAAGGGTCATGTTATCCGCGGTGATACTTTGTATTTCTGTATCCTTTGGAGAATTTCCCTTCTGATGGCATTCCGACCGCTGACACTGCAGGCAGCCGTATACGCTGACACCAATGTTGATGAGAGAGCAACAGTCACGAAGGGAAACGTAGAGTGATGCCCTATTCCAGTAAAAGGGGTGCCAGATACTGTGGAGGGTAAAAAAGACAGACTGGTGAATGAGGGCAAGCCTCACTGAGCCCAGTGTGGCTTCACTCAAGCTCATTCCATTGGAAGGAGAAAGCTTGCAGGACCAGTTTCATAACTGGTTGCTGTCAACAGATACTTATGCAACTGGTAATTACCTTTTGTGACAAATTCAATATCTTTATGCTATTTACTCTTTCTTTCCAAAGAAAATACACCAGATAAATTAAAACTAATCACAGCAGAGGCCAAATTACAATTAACATTAGATTCTGTGAGTGCTCAATAAATGTTAAAGCTAAACTGACTTTTGAGTAGCATTTCAAGTTGGAACAGGTCAAACTGAAGTATTTTACTTTAAGAAATTTGTATAGCAAAAGTAATTTTCTAGAAGTAGTTTAGTAACATGAGTTAGAGACCTTTATGGTTAAGCACACAAGTACCCATTTAGTTCACTTATAATTTGCTTTTCTACAGTTTTCTACAACTAATAATTTACTTTGAACACTTCAGACATCTCATTGGGCGGGAATCATCAGTACAAATGAAGCACTGATTTTGTGGTTCTCTTTACACTGGGGAGGGAGTCATTTCTTTGTACATTTACTACCACTCCCCCTTGTGGTCTTAAGGAGAAGAAACCATTCACGATCTAGCGAGCTAAATACAGGTGAAACACAAGAAAAAAGAAGCTGAATAATTGCCTTCTATTGCTTTCTATTCATACAACTTGACTTCACCTAGATCCTATTAATTTCCTGAAAAGACATGAGAAATCCTGGAGAAAATAGGTACCTGGGGAACAAAGACTGGACAAGAACTGATGCTGGAAATGTAATGCTGATTTCATTTCACTTAAAAATAATAGGGGTGTGGATTCTGAAGTACTTCAGCCCCCGGCTAAAAGAGACTACACACCCAGCAACTTCACATTAGTTCCTGGGGCTGTCTAAAAGATTACTGTGTATGGAGTGAGGAAGATCCAGCCATACATGAAGATCAAATGGAAAATAATACAAAACATTTTTCGACCTCTCCTCTTTGGGCCATTACTCTCTCTTTCCTGGGTTTCCAGTCATGGTGGCTTAAGAGTTGCTGGTTTAGCAAGGGATTAAAGTATATTTCTAATTCCATGTTCCAGTATACTATGGGAAGTGGGAGATACAACGGAACAGTTCTTAGAAACTTTATCAAATTATATCTATTTCTTTTCAAATTAATTTGAATTTTCAAAGACTGAATATAGAACAATTTCAGTACAGTCTTAGGGAAGGAAACGTTAGCTTACAACCATATTTAAGGAATAATGTGCTACTCCGTATCTTTAGTTGAAAAAGTAGAAGGGTCAGAGGGAAAGAGGTAAAGGTTGGAGGAAAGATAACAATATTTGCAGTCAGGCCAGACCTGTCCTTGAATACTGTTTCAGGCACTTGTGTGATTAAGTGACAATCCCTTAATTCAAGAAGTATTCAAACAATCAACATTTATTAAGCCCTACCACGTGCCTGGCTCTATATACAAAACAAGTCAAAAGACAGTCCTTGCTCCGAAAGAGTTTATAGTCTAGTGGGGGAGACAACATGTACACAAATATATACAAAGCAAGCCATATACAATATAAATAGGAAATAATTAACAGAGGGAAGGCACAAGAATGAAGAGGAATTGGGGAAGGTTTTCTTTAGAAGGTAGAATTTTAGTTGGGACTCAGGAAGATAGACAGGTCTGTAGTCAGAAAGAACTTTCCAGGCATAAGGGACAGCCAGAGAACATGCCCAGAGCTGAGGGATAGAATGTTTTGTTTGTGGAAGAGCCAGGAGGTCAGTATCACTGGATTGAAGAATGTGTAAGTTTAGTATATAAAGACTGAAAAGATAGGTAGGCTCTAGGTTTTGAAGGATTTTGAAAGTCAAACACAGCATTTTGTATTTGCTTCTGCAGGCAATAAGAAACCACTGGAGTTTATTGAGCAGTGCATGACATGACCAGACCTGTACTTTAGGAAAATCACGTTAGTGACTGAATCAAGGATGGATTCACTAGCAGGCTATTTCAACAATGTACAAAAACGTATGCTTGCCAAAAGGACTATTTTATGAAGAACTAATATGGGGCAGGTGATCACATAGTGGTCAGAAGAAGTGAGAGAACGACACTCTCAAGGTCTCAAGAACTTTGGATTTGCTTTTGCAACGTGGGACACACTGGCACAGGACTGCTCAGCATAGTGTGTCCACATCAAAGAAGGTGCTGTGCTCTGTGAGTAAAGCAGAATTGAAACAGCACAAAGGAAATGTAGGACGTGGAAATTTAGAGTATTCACTCCAAATGTTCACACAGACTATCGGTGCCCAATCTGTGGTAGAGCATTCTGAGCTTGTATTGGTTTGATCAGCCACAGTTGTACATATCGAAACTTCACTTTATCGTGGTGATGTCCTTTTAGTCTTCTTCGAGAACAAAGGACAACAACCAACCAGCCCACAATGAGGGCCTGTACTGGAGCGCTAGGCAGCATCAGAGGAGATAAGGGGAAGTATGCGAGATAAACTGTTATAAAGCTGAAATCAGCAGCCCTTAGCAACAGCTGGAGTGAGAGAGTGAGGAATCCAGGATGGCTCTGGGTTGTCAATTTGAAGGAAAAAGGAATGTTGTTGCTCTGTACAGAATTAGGGAAGCTAGAAGTAGGGGGAGGGAGGGAGTTTGGAGAAAAGATAGTAAGTTCTGTTTTTGGACATAATGAGTTCAAGAAATTTCCTGGACATTCATTTTGAGATATCTGAAAGGCAACTGGAAAGGTGAGATTGGACTACAACACAGAGATTGAGGCAGAATGGGTAGATGTGAGAATCTTAAGTGTAGAGATGGTGATTAGGTCCACAGGATTTGATGAAATTACCCAGTGAAGTTGTATAGAGGGAGAAGACAAGGAGGCCTTGCACAGAACCCCAAGGGACACATAGTTAAAGGCCTTGATCTAGACAGTGAAGTAGTCACATGGTGTAAAAGCAAGCACCATAATACATCCAAGATGGCCTGCTATCACAGGTTCTTTGATCTGCTTTTCTAAAAGGAAAGGCAACTTTTGTGGGGTCAACAATCACTTTAATCAAGCACATGTATCATTCAGGGGAAAAAGTCAGCACCCTGAACTTCAGAGAAAATACCAAGAAATAATAATCAACAGACAGGACTTCCAACTGTCTGACTATAAGCAATACATACATCACAGATCAACAGACAGATAACTGTCTGACCATATATACATAGTTACCAGAGAGAAGCACCAACATCTGGGTTTTCAAAAGGGAAGGGAGGTTCCTTAGTGGCTACCCAGAATCTCTTCTGGCCAAACAGACACTTCCAATGAGTAAACCCTAAAGTAAAACCTCATCTCAGAGTATTTATACATTGTTCAGAGCCAGAGGAAATCACAACCCTTGAGAACCAGTGCATTAGAAATTAACAAAAGATGTAGGTAGGCCTCCTCCAATCAAGCTTTCCTTAATGGGCAGGCCCAGTGATGAATGGTTAGGGAAGATCTTTAATTCTCTGATTAGCATTACACATGGGTAGGAGGAAAAGCAGGAGAAAATGGTGTCCTGAAAACCTCAAGAGAAGAGTGTATCAAGGAAAAGAGTGATCAACAATGTTAAGGGCTGCAGCAAGATCAAGGAGAATTAGAATGGAGAAATTATCATTGAACTTGGCAACTAAGATCATTGATAACTTTGAAGAGAGCATTTGGTGGAATGATGAGTTCAGAAGGCAGATTATAAGAGGTTAAGAACAGAATGAGAGGAAAGTAGAAGGCACTTACGACACAAGGAGCTCAGCTACAAAGGGCAGAAGAGATGTAGGACAGTAGTTACTATAGATTGTAGGATCATATGAGGGTTTTTTGAGGATGGGAGACATTGACAGGCAGTATAGACAGGAAGATATTGAAAATATGTGATAGAGTGGGGATGATAGAGGGGGAAAATTGGTTGGAGGAGAGGTGATGGAATGGGATTGCTTGACCAGATAGAGAGGTTAACGTTGGTAAGGGGTAAGGCTACTTCATCATGTGAGACAGGAATGAAGGAGGAAATAGTGGCAGATGGTATTAGAAGAAGAGGAAGAGCAGGGGGAAAAGGAACCCTTGGTGCATGGCTTCCTTTTTTTTTTTTTTCTGTAAAATAGTAGGTAAGGTTCTCAGCTGAGAATTGAGGGGAGGGAGCCATGGGAGACTTGAAGAGATCTGAAAAAATTTGAAAGTGCAGCTGTGTAGAATAAGATAGTGAGTTGATGAAGAAGGTACATAGGATTGCCTAGCAACAGTGAGAGCCCAGTTGAGATTATGTGACAAATTTGTGGTGGACCCAGTTGGAATGGTTGGATGATTTTTCTCCACCTTCATTCAGCAGTTTAGCAGCACATTTGTAGGAAAGGTGACAGTTGGTGGGAGTGATCCAAGGCTGATGAGGCTTGGTAGTGAGCCAAAATAGGAAAGCAGTACAAAGCTGAATTGAAGGTAAGCCTTAGGCTTCTTACTATAAAGTGGAGATAAAATATAGAAAGCATTTTACAACTGTTCAAGTGTTATTTACAATTGAACATTTTCATGGGTGAAATATACAATAAACAAAGCATTTAATACTAAACATTCGGAATAAATAGGAAAGTTTTGCATATGGGAATTGCTGCTCATATTGAGAAAATTTCATTGTTAAATTTTATTGGTAATAAGAAAAGGATAGGAAAAAAATCGAGAGAAAAATATTCTCCAAAGGTAGTTGTACTCATGCTTGAATTGGCTAAGGACGCTTGATAGAGGATGGTGTAAATCTGGACTACACTCAGTAATAGTTTCTTAAAAAAAAAAAAACCAAACCCTTGTTGATGACGATTATTAAGATATTTAGGTTCTGGTACTTATTATCATACTTTTTCTAATAAAGTTAGCAAAGGCTGAACAAATTGTTTCCTGGGAAATAGAGTTTTCCGCCCAGTCGCTTCCAACGGGAGTACTACAAATGCCCTCATGC
Organism: Bettongia penicillata ogilbyi; assembly: GCA_023548195.1. NCBI lineage: Eukaryota > Metazoa > Chordata > Mammalia > Diprotodontia > Potoroidae > Bettongia > Bettongia penicillata. Next base: position 1,060,954 of record JAJHZJ010000624.1, on the reverse strand, counting down.
CTTCCAGACGCACTGAATTCTGGGCATTGTAGTGCTAAAGCTGAAGTCAGCCCTTTCTAAGAATCAAATTCCACGAGATTTCTCCTCCAGGCAGAGCCCAGAGGGACGGGGAAGCGCGAGGTCCATTCCAGCGTTTCTGGTTTCTCATTGGCTCTGTCCCTATATGGCCACGACTCTTTCTCCGCCGCAGCCAACGACCATCGTAGCCTAAGAAGAACTCCGGTCATTGGTGGGAATTGATGTCGCGTTTAGGGCCAATGAGCGCGCAGAGACGGCAGAGGTGAGCGGGTCACAGGACTACAGTCCGCTGTTCGGTCCCTCTCCCGGGCCCTCAGCTCTCTAAAGCCTTCTTCCTCAAGGGGCTTGACGGTGGGTGGGTTTCTTCCTGCAGTCGCGGCGAGGGCCGCGAACGGAGCCGCCTCCGCGGGCCTTGGGAACACTCACGATGCGGCGGGGCCTGGATGCGTGAAGCTGCCCTCGGAGCGTCGGTACGTTGGGACGTCCCAGCCCGCGGGGCGGTGAGGCGAGCTGCTGGGCAGGAGGACAAAGCGCCGGCCGGCCTGCCAGGCCGAGCCAAACGACCCGCGGGGCTTGGGGCGTGGGTCGGGATCAACCCAGGCTAGGACGGCTGGCTCTGCGAGGCCTTCGTGGTTGGTCGGCCCGAGGTCCGTGGTTTCCCTGTCAGCCCCAGATTGGGTCTTGTTGGAGCCTGTTTGTTCTGGTTCTCTCCAGAACGGTCCGTCCGCCCCCATCCTTTCACGGGTCACGTCAATCAGCACTTAGTACTTGCCCCCCTTTGGCGCTCGGAACCGTGACTGGGCGTCAGGGGTGCAAAGACCAAAACCAAAAGAACTCGAAACAGTCCTTGTGTTATGGGAGCTTAAGTACTGAAACGGAAACTGGAGGCACGCGTGAAGAAGCGAAAATATATACGAAGTAGCTATGAGTTAATTTCTGGGTGGGGGTTGCAGACGAAAGGCACCAGGAGCAGGGCTGGCTGGGGAGGGGGGCGGGAAGCAAGGCTGAGCTTGAGCTGACCTACGAAGGGTGACCAGGAATGCAAAGGGGGGGACGTGAGGGTCGAGCATTCCTGTGTACGCAACCCTCCATCTCCCCGTTCTGCCTTTTTACTGGCCTGCCCTCCGAGTCTGGAACGATTTCCCTCTGAGATTCCCTCCAATTTACTCTGCATGTGTGTATGTATTTTCAGATATGTGTATATGTATGAATATATGCCTATATATATACGTATAAACAGTACATAGTGAGTATGAACTTGCATGACACCTAAGATACACGTGTAGCTTACACGTAGTTGTTTACACATAATCTCTCCCTTTGGATTATTAGCTGCTGGAGAGCAGCGACTGCTTTTGGCTTACTTTGTAATACCACTTCTAGTACAAAAAGCTCTGAATAGTTTTTGAATGGAAAAGGCGTGGGGGAGGGGGAGGGAAGGACGGACGTGTTTGTGAAGTGTGTCGTATATGAAGAATATCGAATAGTGAAGTTTTTCTGGAGTGTTAATGTAGGCAAAGGAAATGAACACTTTGCAGGCAGCCTGTAAAGGTAGGTGGGAATCAGGTTGTAAAAGGCCATAAATGCCAAATATAGGAGTTTGTATATGAGTTTATAGGTAAGAGAGTTATGATTTTTGAGTAGGTGAGTATGGATCGGAATGGGAAGAAATTGGTAAATCACTTAGGAAGCTGGTGCAGTAATCCAAGTGAGAAGTGATGAAGGTTTAAACTAGGGTGGTGGCCATGTGAGTGGAAAGAAGGGACTTGATGAAAGAGATGTTTTGGACATGGACAAGAGTTGCCAACTGATTAGATATAAAAGGTAAGAGAGGAGTTGAGGATAACTGAAAATGTGAACTAGGGTGACTTAGAAGTATGGTGGTACCCTCAAAAGGAAGGAGAAAGCGTTTTGGGGAAAAAGATAGACTGCTTTGAAATTGCCATGGAAACTTTACTTTTTTCTTGCCTTTTGGCACCTCATTTCATCTGCATCGTTTTGGTTTTTTTTTACGGTACTATATTTCACTTACTAATATTTTGGCTACTTTTTACCAAGTGTGGGAGTGTAGCTTTGATAGCCACAGAATATTTTGGTGTAATTGGCTCTTTTCAAACTGTACTTATTCTTTCTGAGCTGGGTACATTGGTTTATTTGAACTAACACATGTCATTCCTGATTTTGTTGTGCACATTTGCTTAAATCTTTTAGGACTTCACAAAATCTGTTGATGAGCTTGCAGGGGGCAGAAATGTTAATAGTGCACATTTGTTTTTCAGTTGTGTGACTCCTTGTGACCCCATTTTGGGGGTTGTCTTAGCAGTGCTACTGGAATGGTTTTCCATTTCATTCTCCAGCTCATTTTACAGATGAGGAAACAGCTGAACATATTTAGGTGATTTACCCAAGGTCACACAGCTAATGTGTCTGAACATAAATATTGCTAAATGAATGTGTAGTCTTCTGAAAGTCTTATTGTTAAAATTCAGTTAAACAAATTTACTAAGCATCTGATTATGTAGAAGCGGCATTGCCAAGTGATAAGCAGCAAGCCTTGGAGCCAGGGAGATCGAGGTTCAAGTCTTGTCCCTAACACATAGTGTTTGTGTGATCCAGTATAGGTTACTTCACTTCTCAGTGCTTTGGGATTCTAAGGTTAGAGAAAGTGCCTCATTACATTCGGTAAAGAGAATTTCCTCACTAGGAATTTTCTATGCCAGTGAAATCACAGGTCCTTTCCCAGTCCCTATCTCTACTTGTGGGTGTGCCATATGAGAGACTGGATATGCAGAAGCAAAGATGAAATGGCTCCTATCCTCAAGGAACTTGCTTGCATTTTCAGAGATATGAACTATGTATGTATAAATTAAAGTACCTGGTAGTTTGAGGAAGGAGAGAAAAGTAACAACTGGGCAAACCAGAAAATCGTGGGAGGTGGTACTTAGTATGAACCTTGAAGAAAACTAGGGATTTCGAGGCTATCTTTTCTCCATTCTCTTAATAATTGTTAAATCTTCTCCTTGCCAGTGCCAACCTTTGATCCCATCTCCTGCAGTGCTTGTTCATCCCTCTTTTTAATCTCCTTAGCCCTTCGGTATCCAGATCCCCCTGATCCTTGAAGCCATGGTTACATGCAGCTGTCAAACTTTATTTCTTCTCTCTTCACTTGCATTTAAAAAAATTCATTTTCTTCATTTTCTTACCTCCTATTCCTCAACCCAACTTCTTCCCTGTCTTCCTAAGGTGAACTCCAAGGTCACCAGGGGGTCGATAAGTTCAATAGCCTTTTCTTTGTCCTCATTTTTCTTGATTTTAGATTGTTGAATGGGTATCCCTGCTTTCTGAATACTATCTCCTTCCAAGCTGCTCTTTTCAGAATTCTTTGCAAGATCATCATCCTAGTCTTGCCTTTCCTGCTTTTGTAGTCTGGGATTCTGGCCCTCTTTTCTTTCCATACCTTTTGTTTGGGTGATTTTACCAACTCCCACCAGTTTAGCTATCTTCTGTGTGTAGATGACTATCAAAGAAATACAGCTCTTCTCTCTCTTCTGAGCTTCAGTCTACCTCTGAACACTTCCACCTGGGTGTCCTGTAGGTATTTAAAACTCAGCAAGTCCAAAACAAAACTCATTATTTCCCCCTTAAACTCCTAATATTCCCATTTCTTAGGGTATCACTGTTCTTCTAGTACCCCAGGTTTACAACCTCAGAACCATCTTCAATTCTTTATACTCTCCCTCGCTTCTCTATCCAATAAATTGTCAAGTCTTGTTATTTCCACCTTCACATCATCTCTAATATCTCTCCCCTTCTTTCCATTTGTGCTACATCCACTCTAGTTCCTTTTGCTAAGCTTCAGTGGTTCCCTATTGCCTCTGATAAAACATAATTTCATCATTTCCCATGTAAAGCTCTTTACAGTCTTGTTTGTATCTTTCTGGGATGATTATACATTATGCCCTTTTGTGTCCTAAGTTCCTGCTAAGTCTTCTATGCCTGGAGTGTTCTGTACTCATCTCCATTTCTTGTAACCCCCAGCTCCCTTCAAGGCTCAGCTGAAATTTCACCTCTGACAATAATGTTACCTAGTTATTAGTGTGCCCCCCTTCTCCCCGTAATGTGTGTATATTTGTATCTTGCATTTACCTTTCAGTATTCATGGTGTATTCTCTAGACTCCTCCCCGCCCCTTGAACCTCAGTAGAAGTAAGCTCCTTGAAGACGCTATTTTGTCTTTGTTCATGTTCTTCTATATATTAAGCACTTTAGGAAATAATTATTTCAATTTCTGAGGTTTTTCCTGATCTGAGCTTGATTCAGTTATAAGGAACTGTGTTGAAATTGCATATTTTTATCTATTAGAATTTTCAACTTTGTCTCCAACTTTTGAAGAAAGTATCATTTCATTTTATTTTGTGTTAAAGCTGTTTTAGAAGTTTCCTAATTTCTATTTGATTTCAAGAAAAATGAAAGCACATGCCAGAATTGTTGATCTTTGAAATATTAGATAAGTCCCATGCCTGACTTCAGTCTCACAGCCCCTTTTTTTCTATTATATTAGGAACTTTCTCATTTTATTCTGCCTAAATCTAAGTACATGGCCCAAGAAAACCTCCAAAATGTGTTTAAGCAACGAGTTTCTGCTTCAGTTTGACTAATTGGGTGTTCTGAAGCCTAATTACATATTGCTTCTCAAACTTGGGGTGGGAGAAACCAGAAGCTATGGTTTAAGAGCATTTTAGGAGGGGATAACATAAAACACTGCAAGAATTTTTTTGTCCCAAGGGTTCCCCTTAGGTGGAAAAGCCTTAATGAGGAACTAAGGTCTGGTAGCATACATCCTGTTACTGCTAATGTGCTTGGCTCTCAGATAGAGACCTGAATTGGGTCATTTATCTGGAAATCAGCCATTGGTGTTCTAGAGGCTCTTTTTTGTACATATGCAGTGCAATGCACATACCACACATTAGTTCAGTACCCACATAGGGAAACATGTACTAGCCAATAATAAATGTAACCTAAAGGAAGAATATTCCAATAATTATTCATTTTGTGCCCATTTACACTTTTTTTTTTAGTGTGGTACCTTTTAAAAAAACTTAACAATTGAAGCTATGTAAAAGGGAATGTGTTATTCCAGCAGAGGCTGAATGATATTCACGTTCAGATTTGAACTAGGTGGCCTCTCGGGAGGTCCCCTTCAACTCAGCATGGTGTGACTGAGAAGTCCTTGAAACTGCAGCATGAGAAGTTGAGCAGATAAGTAAGTGCTGTATAAATGTGGCCATGTCTGTATTTGGAAGGAAATGTGTAGGTTTATATCAAATGAGACAGCATTTGTGAAGTGTTTTGCGAACCTTAGAGCACTATACAAATGCTACCTGTTATCTTTATTTCTTTATATCTTATTATCACCTTATAGAACATGTATTTTATAAATACAAATTAGTATAGCAACGATACTTGATCTATGTGCAAAGTTGAGCTTAGGTTCTCCAAGGCAGTGCTGATTTAGCATGTTTTGTCGACTTAACCAAAGCTGAAAAACCAGAGAGATAGTTTCTAATGTCTGAGAACATTAGTTTAGCTAAAAGGGGAGGAGGATTATATCCCTGTAATTTTTTTATTATGGTGATTCAGGAATAGATACATTTACAAAAATGAGAACTTGGTCTTTGAAAATTTGACTGTTTTAAAATCTTTTTAAAGATTGAGACAACTTTTCAAGGTCAAGTGATCTCTAATACCTTTTCTTTTTTGTTCCAGTGTAAACCAATAGCCCAGATTACTTTTTCATTAAGTAAGAGAAAATCTGCTGAAAAGTAAGAACTCAAGTAACCTACAAAATTGGTTTTTTAAACTTTGGATATGAATAGAATTTTTACATGTATTATATCTACTTGAGTTTTATCCTTTAAAACAAATATTTTTTAACTAGAATAACATAACTATAATATGAAGGGGTTAGGTTTAATGATGAAATATAGAGAAATTAAGTACTTTTCAAAATAATTGTTTTTACATAGTTTACTATGGTCTCCTGCCTACGAGATAATACTACTCTACTCTACTATACCAAAGTCTACCATTCCTTATCAAGCCAGGTTTACTTCCTGCAGCTTCTATTCTTTCTTCCACTTCTGCCTTTTGAGGTCAATTAGAACAAGTTTAATCCTTCTACTATGTGACAGTTCTTCAAATGTTTGATCTGAACTGAAATGAGAGTGTTGGACTTGATGGTTTACAAGGTCCCATCTTTAAAGTTATGCTCCTGTAATCTTGTCTTCTAATCAGAATATTTCTAATTCTTTTCATATGATAGAACTTTTGGAATTGGTACCATTCTAGTTGACCCCCTTTTGCACTATCCAGCTTATCAACTAAACTGTGACTGTCAGAACTGAGTACAATACTCTAGAGTTATGATGTGAGCAGGGAAGAGGACAGAGACTTGTGCCTCCTGGGTCCTTCATAGGTGCTTCTCAGGGTAGCCCAGCCTCCCTTTCTTAGTTCAGCTATTCACTTTTTAGGTTTTCTGTTGTAATTTAGGAGATTTCAGTCACTGCTCTGTGGTACTAACTAATCTGTTTTTCTCAACAGAATTTTAAAAATAGACTGTTTCTTCATATGGCATAGAAGATGAGCTCTGCCACCATGAATGACGAGCCTGATGCACTATCGGTAGTTAACCAGCTTCGGGATCTTGCAGCCGACCCGCTAAATAGACGAGCCATCGTCCAGGATCAAGGATGTCTGCCAGGCCTTATTTTGTTTATGGACCACCCCAATCCTCCAGTTGTCCACTCAGCTTTGCTAGTAAGTGACACCTTAGTACTTATAAAATGCACTAGTTTTGGGGTTGGCTATTCCTTCAAAAAAATTTGTGTATTTATTGTTCCCTCTTGAATATGTTCCCTGTGGCCTTACTGTGTCCATCTCATCCCCTTTGCTTGACTTTTCAACTCATTGCAGTTCTTTGTCATTAAGGTGGTCTTTCCTTTATTTTCATCAGTTCTTTTCATCTAAGAAAGAGAAATATCTGGTTGAAAAGGCATTAGAGACAGTTCTGAGTTGTCCTCACTTGGAGAATAGTACAGGTAAAAAATCCTTTGTATTCAGTGTTGAACTATGTTTTTTCATATTTAAGAGCATGTTTGTTCTCATGATTCACTATAGTTGGAAGATGTGACCCTATTGATTATATAGCACACAGGTGCATAGTTGTCCAGCTTTCCCATTCTACTTTCGGCCTTCGAACTCTTGATTGTTTCTGGCTTCCTTTGCTTCTTACAGTGATGGAAATGGCTGTAATTTAGAAATTTATATCTTTCCTAGTCTTGGGAAGTTATTAAGTAATTGAATATATTTGTTAAATAAGGTGTTTTTCCCATAACTTTCAGGCCTATGACAAAAAAATCCTATTTATATGAACAAAATACCGTTACCTCTGAGAGACAGTATGGCCTAGTAGATATTGAGCCAGCTCTGACCTGAAGAAGTTTTAGTCCTATTTCTCCTACATGCTTGCTGAGAGCCTGGGGTCAAGTCACCTGACCTCTTGGTGCTCTAGGTTTTCAGTCAATTTCTTGGCTAATCTGCATCACTTTCTACACCAGGTGTTGATGATATTGGTGAAAATAACAGGCTTAGATTAAAAAAAAAGAAAGGTATTATGTTTAGAAGTATGGGTACTCCTATGGATAATGAGATATGTTTCTTTTAGGTGATTACCAAGAAACTTAGGTGACTGCTATCTTTTCTAATCCTGTCAGTAGTTTTAGGATTCATGTGTGTATGTTTAAATTAGACCTTTGATTTCATATGGGTAGGAAACCTCTTCTCCCCTCTTTAGAGATGCCTCCCCCCTGAGGAGATGCCCTTTACCAATGCAGATTAGCACCTTCTCTGAAATTTATAATTTTAGATGGTTGTCTGGGAACTTGTCACTTGGGCCAGGGTCACACACAGCCTCTGTACGTCAGACTCAGGAGTTGAACCCAGGCCTGTTTTCAATACTATACTGCCTGTTACTTATAAAATCAAATGCAATAATAAGAAAATCACTACATAGCAGAATATTTCTAACCACCTAAATGATCATCCATTTATTTTTTTTTTAATTGGCTACTAGAACAAAGTTCCATAATAATAAGAGAATTTGAACAGTTGCTGAAAGTTTGTAGTAACAAGATCTAACGTGCAATAATGTAGCATACAATATGTTAACATACAAATGTTAAACTATTAATAAACAAAGGCATCCTGAATTAGTTGCTTCTTTGCAGAGGATGAAAAGAAAAGGCTTATTACTATTATTTAGAGCCTTTTTTTTTTGAAGAGAATATAGAATAGACCTATACATAGAGAATATAGGACTGAGCATAGCAGTGAGATGGAAAGGGGCAATGTAAAAGGACACGTGCTGTGGAAGCAGGTGTAGTAGTTTTAGGAGAAAAAAAATCAACGTATGAGTAATGCACTTCTTGCTCCCTGAAACTTAAATTTTATTGATACCTTTTCTTTTGTAAGACAGAGACACTTTCTGAAATCTCATCCTTTTATATTGCTCCCTTGTAGCAGAGAAAACACTGAGTAAATTTAAGCAACGTAGTTTCAGAATCTGCCAGTGTATGCAACATTAGGCACCTGTAGTCCTCTATGGCATTCTCTGTTAAGAAAACAGAAGTGTATTATATCATTTATCCTCTAGAATTAATAGTAACTGCCTAATTTGAGTTCAAGTGGCTTTTAGTGGTGTTTTCATTTATATTTTTCTCTTCCTACAGTCCTTCCAACACTATTTCTGTCTTTTCCAATCCGATGGCTGAGGTAAAATGTGAGAGTTATTTTAATTTGTATTTTATTAGTAATTTTGATCATTTTTTGATATGATTGTTAATGGTTTACAATTCTTGCTTTGAAAACTTGTGTCAGGTTCTTTGACCACTCAACAGGTGGTAGTTTCTTAAGGAATAGTTGCAGTGTGGGATCTGGAATCATGTCAGTGAACTTTGTGTGTGTGTTCTGTTCTATGAAAATCCATTTGTCTTGTATTGAATGGATTTTTTACTTATGCATGATTTTATGACATCATGCATTGGTCATTTGGTTCACTGTTAGATCTTCTAATGTTTGACACATTTCATTATACAATATAAAAAAAAAATTGGTACTATCTCCATTAGAAAGTCTTTTTTTTTTTAAATATTAGGAAGTTTGACAAGTATAGGGTGGGAATACAAGTTTCCCAAAATTCTAATTTTTGCTTGAATACTCAAATTTTATCATTGGCAATAAAGACTGTCGTTGTTTTCCCTAAAGTGACAAGTGTACTTCAGTATTCTCAAGAACATGTCTACCAGATATGTATGTCTGAACAATAATAGTTTATCAGTTCTTTCAAGAAAAAAATGGTCCATGAAAATCACACAACTGCATTTCCTAGAAACAACCATTCTTCAGTATGTGGCTTTATACATACTGCACATTTCATCATACAGAATTTTAAAAAGACATGTATTCAAGGTTGAGATTTAATAAAATTAACTTCTATTGCTTCATCTAGTATATGCTTAATTGCAATTGGCATTTGTTTTTACTGTGAGTGCATGGTAGTGAAGAATACAATGACTATTAATATAGTTTAGTGCCACTACCTTGGATCCTCCTAAATTGCCAGCAGTTTTACCCACCATTGCTCTGGCACCATAAAAACAAATGTTAATTCAGTTATTCTGGAATAAACCGTGAGATTCAAAAAACTTATTCAACATTTTCAGCGTTTCAGCACCACTTGTATTTGTTGCCAAGTATTCACATAAAAGATCTTTGTTGTTTATTTGGTGCTGATATTGGATTAATGCAATCAAAATGGTAAATATAACCATGACTCTAGATTTGTACGCTTGTGAGCCTAAAGTATGAATTCTGTAAATGAGATTTTAATTCACTCTTAATGCTTGCAACTAAATCTTAACCCACAGATCATGTAACCTCAGGAAAATACCACTGTTCACTTGAGAAAATGAACCTGAAAAAAGCCTTAGTTTTCTTTCCTTAAAAGCAAAATGCCTCAGTATTATTGTGAAAATTATTTTGACCTTGGTGACCTGGTTCTGTTCTTGCACCCACAGGGTCTGGGGACCATGCTTTGAGAACTACTGGTTTTATATACAATGTGACATTGAGTTTATTGGTTTTGCTTAATTGTTACAAGAGAAGTCTCATTGAGGGAATATCTAGAAATGATTGTGTTGTTAAAAAAAAAAAGAGTCAATAAAACTTTGGAAAAATGGGGTTCCCTACACCCATGAAATCACAGTTCATCTTTCCTCCCTACCAATAAATTAAAAAAAAAGGAATTGGACGAATAAAATCCAACCTAAAATGACATTAAAAAAATCTCCTAAGTCCCAAAATCTGTTTTGTTGAGTTTTTTATTTTGAGTTATTTTATTATTTTAAAAAAAATAATAAAATAAAAAATGAAATAAATACATATTTATTTATGTTTGAGTTGTATTTTATTTTTTATTGTATTTAATATTAGTTTTGCACTGTATTTTCATGTTAGAAGTGCTTTAGGAGAGCACATTGTAAGCAATGATATGATTGTCTTTGCAGTGCTTTTATTTGTGTTTGAAGTAGTTCACTTTTTTCTTCATTTACTGCCCACATTTAAAGTTTAGACACTAATTTTTGACAAATTACTTGTCTGTTTTTGTCATAAGTAGGAAGGTATAAATTAGTGTAATACTAAGCTATTCTGGTTGGTAATTTGAAATGCCTTTTTTGACAAGAGACTCCACAGCTAGAGCATCAAATACAATTCTTTGAAAATGGTATGTTGTGGTTTAACGAGACTATACCTGTGGGATGAAACTGCTGCCCTTTTTACAGTGGATTCTTATGAATAAAACATTTTACTACACTTTGAAGTTCTATGCATTTTTGATACCAACATCTTCCATGTTGTTTTTATTAGTGAGAATTTATTAGCTCTCATTATTCTTCAGGCACTGTGCTAAGCACTGGAGATAAAAAGAGAGGCAAAAACAGTCTCTGCCCTCATGGAGCTCACAATCTAATGGAGGAGACAATTTGCAGCCAACTGTGTACAAGTAAGGCAAATGCAGGATACATTGGAGACCATCCTAGAAAGGGGATTCTAGAATTAAGGGAAATTTGGAAAGTCATTGTTATAGAAACTGGGATTTTAGTTGATATTTGAAGGAAACTAGAGAAGCCAAGAGGAAGAGAAAAGGAGGGAAAGGAAAGAATTCCAGAGAAAGAGAAGTATATCTTTTAGCAAAATTAGATGTTTACAAATTCATATTTAAATACTTCTTTTCTTTGAAATAGGACATTCATTTGCTGTTTATTTTTTCTACTGTTGCTTTTGTTTATTCGCTTCCCATTGACTTTTTCACTAAGCACCTTTAGGAGGAGTGGAGTTATTTTTGGAAAGAACCTTGAATCTAAAATCAGAATTTGGCATCTCTTTGGGTTTCACTTTACCATCTTCTCTTTGTATGTCATAACTACTTAAGATCCAAAATTTGCTTTGTGTGGAAAATAAGATGTACTTCTCAGATCCCATTGGAACTGAGTAGCACTGGATTCTCAGCATTGTAAAAAAAAAAAAAATACCAAAAAGTATACTTCACATGGAATAAGTATTTAGTCTTTAGAAAGTTTGATCTTCAACTGGTATAACTTTGAAATAGAAACATGAAAACAATCCCTTGAAGTGAATTTTTCAAGCTTTGATAAAAGACAAATTATGAAGTTCCTGCTAGTGAAGTCATATTGCCCTTGACTTTGGTATGTTTAAAAAAGAGCAACAGCAGACCAAGACACTAAAATTAGCATGTAATGTTGTAGCTTTTTATAGAGAGATAAGGGTTTGGTCAAGTTTTTAAAATGATTGATACTTTAATCTTAAGAGCAGGGTCATATAAAGTTAAATGTTCTTTGCAGCAGAACAGAAGCTATATCATAATTCTAAACTTGCCTAAATGCTACTTTTAATAAATATTTATGAACACCTTCTTTTTAACAGCTCTTTCTCCTTGTTTTCTTTTTTATTTAATAATGACAATTTTCAAAGTCCTATGGAAAAGTTAAAAGAGGAGATTCTACTTTATTAGGCAAATATTAGATAAAGTTCTTCAGGTCAGAAACTATTTCATTTATATTCTTTACTGCTTAGCACAATGCATTATATAAAGTAGATGCTTAATCAGTGTTGAATAAAATAACAGTGGACAGAGAAGTTTTTATTTAAAACAATGAAAATGGCATTTCAGGTCAACAGACGACTATTTAAATGTCCACTATATCCAAGGTACAATGCTACACTTGATGAATGTAAAGATGGATATGACACAGACCCTGCTTTTCCATTAGAGTCTTATGAGAGATGACAAATCTTTCACATTAATTGATAACACAGAGTAAGTGCAAAGAATAGAGCTAGGAAAAGTATGAGGGAAAATTTGAGTAGGGAGATAATCATTTTCACTTTGGAGGAGGGCATCAAGTAAGACTTAATGGAGAAATTGGCATTTGAGTTTGACCTTGAAAGAAGGGAGGGACTTCGATAGATGTTTGAAGTGGTGTAGATTCTGAATTGAAGGGAGAGCGAGACTAGAACTGGGAGGACAATTAGGAAGCTATTACTACACTCTATAAAGAACAAGAACTTGAGTGGTTGTATGGGAGGGGGAAAAAACAAAAAGGCCAAGTGCAGAAGATGGATATCAGGATTAATACCTGATTTGGATGTGTGGAGGTAAGGAAGGGGCAAGAGTTAAAGCTCACTCCTCCAGTGTATGGGCTTTGGTAACTGGGAAATAGGTGCCATTAATAAAAATAAACTTTTCTGGGAAGGTGAGAGTGGGAAAGATGACAAATTTGGTTTTAGATGTTTTTATTTTGATCTGCTGATGGTTTATTCTGGTGGATATTGGAAATATAGGACTAGAGTTGGGATTCAGTGATGGTAGGGATTTGAGAGTTAATCTATAAAGGGTGATAATTGAAATTATGAAAATGAAAGGAATTATCAAGGAAGAGAGTATAGAGAGAAATTAAGAGCTAGGGTACAACTTTGGAGACTGCTGTTGTTTTTTTTTGAAGAAGCAAGAGGACCATGAGGAATCAGTAAGAGAAGGAGAAATCAGAGAAGTGAGAGAACCGAGAAAAAGTGTATGATCCTTAGAAGCCAAAGAAGAAGAACGTATGTTGACAATTTTAAAATTAAGTCAAACATTGAAAAAAAAGGGTTTTTGACCTTTTTGATTTCATAGCTGTTTAGGTTGTTAGATTTGCATTTTTACTCAGACTTTTAACAGTGGTAAAGTTAACAAGCTTTTAACAGTTTTTTTTTTTATGCTAGAGTGTTAGAACAATAGTTTTTTAGCCGGTGGTATGGAATGTCATTTTACTGTATTTATATCTTTTTCCACCTTTCCCAAAATCTAGAATGGTAGGCCTCAGATATTAGCAGGCACTCAGAGAAAATGTAGAAGTAGATCTGGAAGACCTAGCGTACATTCTGCTTGTGGATAGAATGTATACAAAATTATAAACCTGACTGCTCCAGCCAAACATTTTGCTTGTTGAGTGGATTTTCGTGTGACCATACCAATACAACTTGGAAGGTCTTATGTCAGGATAGTATGTTTTATTAATTTAATTTCATCCTGAATATGTGATTACACTTTGTATTTGAACATTCTAACCTTTCAGTTTAGTTTTCCAGTACTAATTAAGTTTTAACATGCAAAACATAGTAATCCAAATTTTTGGAAATACTTTGATATGTAGGTTCTTTGTAATTTTGTGTCTCTGAATTTGTTTCTTGTTACTGCTAGATGCCAGTTCACTTGAACCACATTTTAGTCGAACACAAATACCAATAGCCTTGTCTTTGAGTGTTTTGCACAGTTTCTGGGAGGAGAAAGGGATAGATGGGAAGGAGGAATTTTTCAAGTATGAGTACCACTACTATAAACGAGGCCCTGACTTTGTAGCATACCTCAAGCTTGTTGAGTTGAATTAAGCTGAGTTTCAGTTTTCACCATCTTTTTTATATGGTATGGGGCATAGTAGAACTTTGTCACCAGCTTTTATGGTTAATGTAAGCACTGTGAAAGAAATACTTTTCCTTTATTTGTTACATGTAACTTTGCTTTGCATTAAAAAGCCTCTGTTCCCTCAGGTAAGAACTGGAACTCAGTAGCTGCTGAGTGAATCAAATTGCTTCTTAATGGTTTATTTTCTGGATCTGAAGTTTGGTTTTTTATTGATTTATTTCCCTAGTTTCCTGATTTTGCTTTCATCCAAAACCAGATCTTTGCCCACTTGCCTTTGACACTATTTGACCTGGGCTAAAGGCCATTCTTGTATACAGAAAGAATCCCAGAGGCTCTCTGTTCCAGTCTGATTCCTACAGATGAGAGTCATTTATGTGGCTGAGAGCCCTCCAGTGAATGAGAGATTTCCTTTAGGCTGCCAAGTTGGCTTTGGCATCTTGAATCCTGGAGTTTTTCTTAAAATCAGCCTGAATCAACCTCTCTGTGATGTCTGTCTGTTGCTCCCAGTTTTCTCTAGATCCAAGAACAGTATGTCTAACCCATCTTTTTTTGTGTCCAGCCCTTCAGTTTCCTGAAGATACTGTCTGTTTCTGCTAAACACACTCAGTTCCTTCAGTTGATGTTGATTCATATGGCATAAATTTGAGTTCCTGCACTATATAGTTGCCTTCCTCTGAATGCTTTCCAGCATGTCATTGTTCTTCAGGGAAATTTAGTAAACGTTTATTAAATGCTAAATGTATGGGCAGATATTTTGTCAGGTGCTAATAATGCAAAGATGAAAAAAACAAAGCAGTATGTATGCTGCAGGAATTTGCTTTCTGTTGGAGAAAACAGCATGTACATGGACATTATAGCTCAAAGTATATAAAAAGTAGTTTGTTGGTGGGGATCAGAATGGCTTCATGTTGGAGGTATTACCTAAGCTGAGCTTAGAAGGAAGCCATGGATTCTGTAAGTCCTTCCCAAAATGTGTTATCAAACGGTAAACACAGTACTTGAGGTGGAAGTCTGAGCAGAGGAGAACTGGGTGAATATACAGATTTATCTGTATCTGTATATTTCCAGACTTATCTGGAAAGGCAGATTAGAGCCATACCGTAAAGGATTCATATGGGTTCATATGTTGACTTGCAGGCAACAGGGGGGACACTGAGCAGTGGAATAACATGATCAGAAGTGAGCTTTAGGAATATCAATTCAGTAGCAGTGTGGAAGATGAATTGAAGAGGGGAAAATCTAAAGGCTGAGGAACCAATTAGAAAGCTATTCTAACAACCCATCAGATAGATAAAGGCTTGAACTGAGTTGGTTTCTATGTAATGGAAGACGATTATAGATACTAGATATATTGTGGAGATGGAATCAACAATAGTTGACAGTTGATTGGGTAAGAAGACTTAGGAAGATGGAGGAGTACTTCTACTGAGTAGAAGAATGGCAGTGCCCTCAGTAGAAACGGGAATTAATATATGGAGAAGTCCCAGGACAGACTCTTTTTTATTAAAAATTATTTATTTTATATTTTTCCTCAATTACATGTAAAAATAGTTTTAACTATTTATTAAATATTATTAAAATTTTATTTTAACTTTTAACAGTTAAAATTATTTAACTATTTTTAAAATTTTGAGTTTCAAATTCTCTCCCTTCCATCATTGAAAAGGCAAGCAATTTAATGTAGGTTATATATGTATAGTCATGCAAAACATTTCCATATTGGCCGTGTTGTAAAACAAAATATAGGCCCCCCAAAAAAAAAACTCCAAGAAAAATAAAGTTTAAAAAAATGCTTTAATCTGTATTCAGACTCCATCATTCATTCTCTAAGAATGGATTGCATTTTTCATCATAAGTCCTTCAAAGTGGTTTTGGATCATTGTATTGATGAGAAGAGCTAAGTCATTCATAGTTGATCATTTTACAGTATTGCTTTTCCAGTGTACAGTGTTCTCTTGGTTCTACTCATTTTGCTTTGATTCAGTTTATACAAGTCTTTCCAGGTTTTTCTAAGAGTATCTTCCTTATAGCACAGTAGAGTTCCATCACTATTGTATACCACAATTTGTTCAGCCATTTCCAAGTTGATGGGAATCCCCTCAATTTCCAATTCCATGCCTTCAGAAAAAACTGGTATAATTTTTTGGTACATATAGGTCCATTTTCTTTTTTTTTTTTATCTCTTTTGGGATATATATCTAGTAGTAGTGGTATTACTGAGTCAAAGAGTATGCCTAATTTCCAAATTGTTCTACATTATGGTTGTGTCAGTTCACAACTCCACCAACAGTGCATTAATACCTTAATTTTCTCACATCCCATTCCAACAGTTGTTTGTCATTTTCCTTTTCTGTTCTGTTAGCCAATCTGATAGGTGTGAGATAGTGCCTCAGAATTTTTTTATTTTGCATTTCTCAGATTAGTAGTGATTTAGAGCATTTTTTTCATTAAAAAAATTGGAAAACTGACTATTCATATCTTTGGATTATTTATCAGTTGGAGAATAGCTTTTAATTTTACAAATTTGACCTCTATATATTTGAAAAATGAGGCCTTTAGCAGACAAACTTGCTTAAATTTGTTTTCACAGTTATGATAGCTATTTCCTTTTATCCTGTTTCCCCCCTGCTTATTCTTTCTATTCTCTCCTTTCACCTTCTCCCTCCTCAAAAGTGTTTTGCTTCTGACTGCTACTTCCTCTAATTCATTCTCCCTTCTATCACTCTCTCCTTCTCTCATCTCTTTTCCCTCCTACTTTTCTGTAGGGTAAGATAGATTTCTGTACCCAGTTGAGTGTGTGAGTGTGAACCAGTTCTGATGAGAGTAAGGTTCAAGCATTCCCCACCGCTTTCCCTCGGCTGTAAAAGCTTTTTCTTGCCTCTCTTACCCCATTCGACCTTTCCTTTCCCCCTTCTCTCAGTGCATTTCTCTTTCTTACCTCTTAATTTTATTTTACTTTTTTAGATATCATCCTTTCATATTTAAGTTACATCTGTGCCATTCTAACTGCCCTAATAATGAGAAAGTTATGTTACACATATCATCTCTCTATGTAGGATTGTAAACAGTTTAACCTTATTAAGTCCCTTATGATTTCCCTTTCCTGTTTACCTTTTCATGCTTCTCTTGAGTTTTGTATATGAAAGTTATATTTTCTATTTAGCTCTGATCTTTTCATCAAGAATGCTTGAAAGTTCTTTTTCATTGAATATCCATTTTTTTCCCCTGAAGGATTATACTCAGTTTTGCTGGGTAGGTGATTTCCTAGAACTTTTGCCCTCTAGAATGTCATATTCCAAGCCCTCTGATCTTTTAATGTAGAAACTTCAAGATCTTGTGGTATCTTGACTATGGCTCCACCATACGTGAATTTCTTTCTGACTCTTGCTGATCTTCTAAGTTGTTTTTGGCTGGAAAATTATTTCACTCCGTCTTTTTGTGGGTTCTGCTGCTCCAGAATTTTTTAAGGGCATTATTTAAAGGTGTTCTGAAGGGTTTTGGGGAGATTTCAGGCAAATCTCTGCCTTTTTTTTTTCTGTCTTGGCTCCACCCCAGGGAAGAATCTTGAGTTATACCCATAATACAGCGAGTTTGAACAATGGAGACAAAAAAGGATTGCTCAGATTTGTCAGAGAACCAATAGAAAATAGATTCTGGAAAACCAAGGAGAAGAGAGTGTTTAGGATGAACAGCAGTTAGTCATTAGTGTTAAATGATGCAGAGAAGTCAGGAAAGATAAAAGATGGACCAAAATAGAAGAATTAAGAATATTTTTGTTATAAAACTGTAAAATCTTATAAGGATATATAATGATAACTTTGAGAAAACTTATCACTAGGTACAGTAAAATTAGTTTGACTTTTTCTTTATGGCACATGTTTTATCTTAGCCTTTATTTACAATGTCCAATTTGTTCATTCAATTTATATTACTGTGTACTTGCCTGCCGATAGGTTGTTTCATAACTGTTCTTAAGTCATTCTACTTGTAACTTTTTCTCATTCTAAAAGGGAAAGAGTCTGTGTATTTGTTGTAACACCTCTTCCACTTGCAGCCCCAGCAGCTGGTACAATTCTTTAAATAGAGCAAATGCCCAAGAAGTGTTTGTTAATTAAAATGAATTTTCCATCCTAGGGTACACTCAGCTGTAGAGCTTCTAGGCTGTAAGATTAGTGAGATTGTTTAATTTGTCTTGAGAGTAGATAAGAATTTTCAGTTTTCAGCCTTTCCATTGGTAAATATTAGATAACACAACTTTTGCTGTACTTTTCTACCTATCCTGCCCAGTCTCTCCGTTGACTTCCAATCTTGCATTTCCAACTTGTCCTTCAGATGTCTTGGATTGGACCTTCAGTATATGTCTTAAACTCATTATGTCCAAAATGGAACTCATCTTTTCCTCTTAACCTTGTCTCTTCCCTTCCTCTAACCTTGCCTATTATGATAGAGGACAAAATCCTACCAGTCCCTCAAGCTCACAACCTAGTGGTCATCCATGACTCCTCACTATCTTTAAACTCCCCCTCTCCTCCCAGTAGTTAGTCTCTTGTCAAGGCCTGTGGATTTCACTTGTACAGTATCTCTCAAATATGCCCCCTCTACTTCTTGGACATTGCTACCACTCTACTGTAAACCCTTACCACTTCATGCCTAGATGGTATGCCTTCATGCCAAGTCTTCCCCTCACTCCATCACATCCTGTATTCAGGTACCAGAGTGATTTTCCTAAAGTACGTACTCTAACATGGCATGCTCCCTACTCAGTAAACTTCTCTGGCTCAGTATTGTCTCCAGCAGCAAATACAAAATCTTCTCTCTGATGTTCAGAGGCCTTTATAACCTAGGCTCCTTCTGTCTTTCTAATCTTATGTTTTTTTTCTCCACTGCATATTTTTTCTGTCCAGTAACACTGGTCTTCTGACTGTTGGATAAAATAAGACACTACAGTCCCAGCTTCTATGCATTTTCTCTGCCTGTCTTCAGTGCATGGAATGTTTTCCTTCCTCATCTCTGCCTATTGGCTTCCCTCACTTCCTTCAAGTACCAGCTAAAATCCCATCTCCTACAGGAAGTCTTTCCCAGTCCCTCTTAATTCTGTTGCTTTTCTTCTCATTACTTCTTACTTATCCTGTATGTGATTGGCTTGTATATATTTGGTTTTTTTCTCCCTTTAAATTTTGGGCTTCTTGTGCTTAGTGCAGTTTTTGGCACATAGAAGGTGCTTGATAATGATTACTGGTTGATTACTTTTTTTATTTGGAGTTGGGAAGATTCATCTTCCTGAGTTCCAGTCTGGCTTCAGACACTTAACAGCTCTATGACCCTGTGAAAGTCATTTAACCCTGTTTGCCTCATTTTTCTCCTCTGCAAAATGAAACTGGAGGAAATGGCAAACTACTCCATTTTCTTTGGCAAGAAAATGCCAAATAGAGTTTGAGCATAACTGAAGAATTTGACACAATTGAAACGGTTCAGCAACAACACTTTTTATTCATATTGCATTAGTTGTTATACTCTGGTAAATTCCTAAGATGGAAGTATATTTTTTATTTGAATTTAGTTTTATTTTGGGTAGAATTGAGACCTGGGTGGCCATACTTGGGAATAAGACTTTTAAGAAATGGTGTAAAAAAGTGTTTAAGTTCTTTTAAAAGTTACATATGGTAAAATGGTTAGAAGAGCAGCCTTGGAGTCAGGAAGACATGAGTTCAAGTCTTATTTCTAACACATACCAGTTGCATGACTGGACAAATTACTTAATGTGTCATTGTCCCAGGCAACTCTTTGTAAGACTGTAACTTAAAATTGAGTTGTTGATTGGTCTCACTGGAGGGAGTTTCCACACTTGACATTATTCAGGGAAATCACAGGTCCTAGTTAAAAACAAAACCACCAACTGCAAAACATAGCAGGTGCAGGACACTCACTGTTGACACTAAAAATTTGGTCCCTTTACCTCAAGGAATTTACTTAAGTTTAATTGGAGAGATAAGACTGATGCAGGAGTAAATGTAATCTAAAATACATTATCCTAAAAACAATAGGGAGATGCAAACAAATTGCTGTGGATGGTAGGAAGAGAGAGAGAGAGAGACTATATATTATTTCCAGTTAGGGCATAGTGTATCAGTCAGTAAACATATATTAAGCACCTTCTATGTGCCAGGTACTGTGCTAAGTGCTGTGGGGATACAAAAAGAGGCAAAAGAAAGCCCCTGCCCTCAAGAGCTTACAGTTGAAGGGAAGAGATCACAAACCAACAAATACATACAAATTATATATGGAATAAATAGGAAGTAAATAAGAAGGGGAAGGCACTAGAATTAAGAGGGATTAGGAGAGGCTTCCTGTAGCAGAGGGAATTTTAGTTGGGGCTTTCGGGAAGCCAGTAGGCAGAGATGAGGAGGAAGAGCATTCCAGGTATGGCAGATAGCCAAAGAAAATACAGAGTTGAGCGATAGAGTGTCTTGTTTGTTAAACAGCAAAGAGGCCAATGTCACTGAATTGAAGAATATATGGTGGGGAGTAAGGTGTAAGATGTTTTGAAAGGTGGTGGTGTGGGAGTGCTGTAGGATATGAAGGACTTTGATCACCAAACAGGATTTTGTATTTGATACTTAGAGGCAAGAGGGAGCCACTAGAGTTTGTTGATGTAGCACCAGTGAGATTGATACTCACAGCACTTACAGTAGCCATGAACATTCCGGTGCAGTTCTGAATTGAGAAAAACCACAGAATCTCCACATGGAAGACAGAACCAAGACATTTATTCAGATACCAGAAAGCCAAATCCATCACAGTGACAAATCTATACACAGTAACAATGCAGAGAGCAGCACCATCCCCAAGCCTTCTCCCTGCTGGGCTTCCCACAAACCAGCTCCATTAAACAAATCAATCACAAGCAGTTGTCTCTTAAGCAGAATCACAATCACAAAGTGATGCCAGCCAGCAGCCTTCCTAGCTCTGATTGCTTTGGAGTCTAACTTCCTTTCAGCTCTGCCCCAGCTCCTCTTCTTCCTGCTCCACCTGCTCAGCAAACTCCTCCCACCACAACCTCCATGTGACTCAGGCTCTCATGTGACCCAGGCAAGTTATATGAGCCTCTTAACGAATATGAAAAATTTTCTAATTTAAATTACCATTAAAGTTGACTAAGGGGACTGCTTTAGGAAAACCATTTTGGCTTAAATGAAGAATGAATTGGAGTTGGGGAGGGATATGAGGCAGTCAGATCCACAGGCAGGCTGTTGGAATAGTCCAGAAATGAGATTTTGAGGTCCTGAGGGTGGTGTCAGAAGAGAGAAAGAAGCATAATTAGAGAGATCTTACAGAAGGTGAAATTGACAGGCCTTAGCATTCAGGGAAGAAAGTAGGGAGTTGAGATTGATTTCTAGGTTGTGAGCTCAAGGGACTGGGAGGATGGTGTCCTTTACAGTTGTGGGGAAGGTAAAAGGGTGGGTGGATTTTAGGGGGAAAGATGATGAGCTTGATTTTAAACATGTGGAATTTAAGGTATTTACTGGGTGTTTATTTTGTGAAGTTTGAAAGGCAAGTGCAGATTTAAGAATGTTCAGCAGAGAGATTATAGGGCAGGATAGGAAGATTTGAAAATTACCAATGTAAAGATGGTAATAAATCCATGGGAGCTAATGGGATCACCAGCTAAAGGAGTGGAGAGGCAGAAGAGAAGAGAGCCCAGAATCGAACACTGGGATACCTACAATTAGAGAGTATGACCTGGATAGGGATCCAAGCGAAGTAGAAAGAGGAGGGGTCAGATAGGACAAGGAATGGGAGAGAGAAAGAACATTAAGTAGGAGAGGGTTCTCAGCAGTGTCCAAAGCTCCAGAAAGGTTGAGAAGAATGAGAATTGAGGAAAGACCATTGGACTTTGCAATTAAAAGATCATTGGTAACTTTGGAGAGAGCAGTTTGGTGGAATGGTGAGTTCAGAAGCAAGACTGTGAGGGGTAAAGAAGAGAAAGAGACAAATTCGATAATCTAAATGAGATGGATGAATATTTTAAAAAATACAAATTGCCCAGATTAACAGAAGAGGAAATTGAATACTTAAACAACCCCATCTCAGAAAAAGAAATTGAACAAGCCATCAATGAACTCCCTAGGAAAAAATCTCCAGGACCAGATGGATTCACAAGTGAATTCTATCAAACCTTTAAAGAACAGTTAATTCCAATACTATATAGACTCTTTGGGAAAATTGGGGAAGAAGGAGTCCTCCCAAATTCATTCTATGATACAAATATGGTTTTGATACCCAAACCAGGAAGAGACAAAACAGAAAATGAAAATTATAGACCAATTTCTCTAATGAATATAGATGCAAAAATTTTCAACAAGATTTTAGCAAAACGAATACAGCATCTTATCAAGAGAATAATACATTATGATCAGGTAGGTTTCATACCAGGAATGCAGGGCTGGTTCAATATTAGGAAAACTAGTAGCATTATTAATCATATCAACAACAAAACCAACAAAAACCACATGATTATCTCAATAGATGCAGAAAAAGCTTTCTACAAAATACAACACCCATTCCTATTAAAAACACTGGAGAACATAGGAATAAGGGGAACTTTCCATAAAATAATAAGCAGTATCTACCTAAAACCTTCAGCAAGCATTATATGCAATGGAGATAAGCTAGATGCATTTCCAATAAGGTCAGGGGTGAAACAAGGATGCCCATTATCACCATTATTATTCAATATGGTACTAGAAATGTTAGCGGTAGCAATTAGACAAGATAAAGAAATTGAAGAAATAAAAATAGCCAAAGAAGAAACTAAGTTATCACTCTTTGCAGATGATATGATGATATACTTAGAGAATCCCAGAGATTCAAGTAAAAAACAACTTGAAATAATAAACAACTTTGGCAAAGTTGCATGTTACAAAATAAACCCACACAAATCTTCTGCATTCCTATATATTAGCAACAAAGTCCAACAGCAAGAGATAGAAAGAGAAATCCCATTTAAAGCTAGAGTAGACACTATAAAATACTTAGGAGTTTACCTGCCAAAACAAACCCAGGGATTATATGAAGACAATTACAAGACACTTTTTGCACAAATAAAGTCAGATTTAAGTAAGTGGAAAAACATCAGTTCTTCATGGGTAGGCCGAGCTAATATAATAAAAATGACAATTCTACCTAAATTAATCTACTTATTTAGTGCCATACCAATTAAACTATCACATAATTATTTTCTAGAGCTGGATAAAATAATATCAAAATTCATTTGGAAAAACAAAAGGTCCGGAATATCAAAGGGACTGATGAAAAGAAATGCTTGGGAAGGTGGCCTAGCGCTACCAGACCTCAAATTGTATTATAAAGCAGCAATAATCAAAACCACTTGGTATTGGCTAAGAAACAGAGGGGTAGACAAATGGAATAGACTTGGCACTCAAGACACAGTAGGCAAGGAATATAGCAACCTCCTGTTTGATAAACCCAAAGATCCCAGCTTCTGGGATAAGAACTCACTGTTCGACAAAAATTGCTGGGAAAACTGGTTAACTGTGTGGTGGAAATTAGGCATAGACCCATGCCTGACAGCGTACACAAGAATAAAGTCCAAATGGGTACATGATTTAGGTATAAAGATTGATACCGAATAAACTGGAGAAGCAAGGAATAATGTATTTATCAGATTTATGGAGAGGGGAAGAATTTTTTTCTAAAGAAACGATAGAAAGCATTATGAAATGCAAGATGGATAATTTTGATTACTTTAAACTGAAAAGTTTTTGCACAACCAAACCCAATGCAACCAAAATTCGGAGGGATGTAGTAAATTGGGAAAAAAAAATTTGCGGCTAAGCTCAGGGATAAAGGCCTCATTTCTAGAATATATAGAGAACTGACTCAAATATATAACCATACAAGTCATTCCCCAATTGATAAATGGTCAAAGGATATGAACAAGCAATTTTCAGGGGAAGAAATCAAAGATATCTATAATCATGAAAAAGTGCTCTAAATCACTATTGATTAGAGAGATGCAAATCAAAACAACTCTGAGGTATCACATCACACCTGTAAGATTGGCAAACGTGACAGAAGGAGAAAATGATAAATGCTGGAGAGGTTGTGGGAGAGTTGGAACACTAATTCATTGTTGGTGGAGCTGTGAGATCATCCAACCCTTCTGGAGAACGGTTTGGAACTATGCCCAAAGGGCTACAAAAATGTGCATACCCTTTGACCCAGAAATATCACTACTAGGACTGTATCCCCAAGAGATTATAAAAACGGGAAAGGGTCCCATGTGTACAAAAATATTTATAGCAGCACTCTTTGTGGTAGCCAAAAACTGGAAGTCAGGGGGATGCCCATCAATTGGGGAATGGCTGAATAAATTATGGTCTATGAATGTAATGGAGTACTATTGTGCCATAAGAAATGATGAACAAGAAGCCTTCAGGGAGACCTGGAAGGACTTATATGATCTGATGCTGAGCGAAAGGAGCAGAACCAGGAGAACTTTGTGCACAGCAACGACCACAGTGTGCGTGAGTTTTTTCTGGTAGACTTGGAACTTTGTAATAACACAAGAACTTACTGAGAAAAAAAAAAATCCTAATGTCGGTCTTCTAAGGCAAAATACCTTCCACACTCAGAGAAAGAAATATGGAAGTCATTCGCAGAATGTAGCAGATCATGTTTGTGTGTGGGTGGGTTTCAGTGTATTATGTTTTGATTTGTTATATGATTTCTTCCATTTATTTTAGTTCGAATACATAGCATAACTATAGTGAATATGTGCTCAATAGGAAAGTATATGTAGAACCTATACAGAATTGTATGCTGTCACAGGGAGGGTGGGGGGGATAAAATCTTAACTTTAAGGAAATGATTGTAAAACATTAAAAAAAATTAAAATTTTTAAAAAAAAAAGAAGAGAAAGAGGGGAAAGAAATGGACAACTTTTCTGGGAAGTTAGCCACAAAAGACAGAAGGAATATAGGCTAATAGTCAGCAGGCATACTGGGATCAAGTAATGACTTTTTCCTTTTTTGAGGATAAGGGAGACATTGGCATGTTTATGTGTAATAAGGGAAGCATCCAGAAGACAGAGAGAGATTGAAAATATATGCTAGAACAGGAATGAAAGAGAGGGAAATTGTTGGAGACAGGATGAAATGGGGTCACTTGACCAAGTAGAGGGGTTAGCCTTGGTAAGCAATAAGGCCACCTCATCCTTGACCTAGGAAGGAAAGAGGTAATAGTGTTGGAAGGTATTTGAGTGATAGGAGATGAGGAAGAGAGGAGGAGGGAGCATGGTTTCAGGTTTTTTGGGGTTTTTTTTGTAAAATAGGTAAGATTCTCAGCTCAGAACGGTTTGGGGTGTTAGAGATAGGTGGGGTAAGAGGAGCCATGGAAGGTTTGAGGAGGGATGAAAAGGTTTGAAAGTGCAGTTGTGATCAATGGGATAGTGACTTGATAAAGGAGGTGAAGTAAGATTGCCTAGCAGCAGTGAGGGTCCAATTGAGGTTTTATAACATAAGTTTGTAGTGGACCTAAGGAGAATGGTTTTATGATTTTTCTCTGCCTTAGTTCAGCATGTGCAGGAGCAAAGGCAGCAGGTGATGGAAGTTATCCAAGGCGGAGGCTTGGCAGGGAATTGGTGAAATGATAGGAGGGCTAGGGACTCAATTGTAGAGTTGATTTGGTTCATCAAAGGGTCAAGAGATCTCCTCAAAAAGAGAGTTGCTAGTGCAAGGGGCCTGTGAGAGAATTGAGAAGTCAAGGGACTGGAGATCATGGTGAAGATAGAGTCTGATTAGGTCAGGTAAGACTGAGGGGAGAGGTGGAAAGCCTGTAGATTATGGTAGGATAAGGAGATTTTGAAATTCTTGAATGTGGAATTGGTACATTTGTGAGTGATGGAAAGCTCAAGAGCATGGTCCATTTTTGTGTGTGGCTGAAGTGGGGTGGAAGAATAGGTCATGGAAAGTGGAAGTTTTTAAGGAAATTAGTAGTGTTTGAGGATGAGTCAGTATGTATGTTGAATTCCCCTTGTATGAGAGCAGAAGTTGGGGAGGAGGGAAAAATTGTAAGCCATTTTCTGAACTCCATTGAAGAGGGGAGGGGAGTTACTTGGGATTAAGGACAACTTTATGCAAGACTGAGAAAGCATTTAGTAAGATGTTGTTGTTTGTACTTTAAGAGAAGAAAGTTAAATTTAACCTGGGCCTTAAAAAGAATTTAATTTGCCTTTCATTTTATATTTAATTGATAGCTTAAATTTTCTTTGGAAGCTGAAATTTTACACAGTGCTCAATTTTCCTGTGTGACTTTTTTTTTAAGTCAGCAGATTTTTGGGGGGTATTTGAGGAGAGAGACCAAGTCTGACTATTCTGAGTAGGCTGGAAGTGCAGCAACTTCTCATGGGCCAGATTGCTCTACTAATTAGCATGGGGTGTTTGATCTGCTCCATTTACAACTTGGGCAAGTTCATTTTTTAGTGTCATATGTGGGTCAGTCACCATTTTAGTGCCAGACTTAGTTTAGACACTGGATTAGGTTAGACCACTGTGGTTCAGGGGCAGCTAGGTAGTACAGTTGATATAGTGCTGGACCTGTTGTCAGGAAGACCTGAGTTCAAATTCAGCCTCAGACCTTTATTAGCTGTGTGATCCTGGGCAAATCATTTAACACTGTTTCTGTCAGTTTACTCATCTGTAAAGTCAGCTGGAGAAGGAAATGGCAAGCCTTTCTAGTATCTTTGCCAGGAAAACCCCCAAAAGGAACACAACTGAAAATGGCTAAAAAACTACTACTGTTACTTCTGCTGTAGTTCAGATTTTTCAGTTAATTATACACCATCCTCACTCTCACAGACAGCAGGGATTATGGCATGTGCCACCCTTTCTAGCTTAGTTTTCATGTCTACATTTATCTTACCTCCGTGCTCATGTGTTTACATATATAAATTTGTTTGTAGGCTTGTTCCCTCATTTGACCCCTGGAGCTTGTAGAAAAACCAGTATTTTATTTTATTTTTTTTACTTAATAAATGTTTATTCTTTTTTTTTAAAGTTTATTTATTTATTTAACTTTTTACATTCATTTTTACAAAATTTTGGGTTCCAAATTTTCTCCCCTTTTATCCCCTCCCCCCACACCAATACCCCAAGCAATCTAATTTTCCCTATCTCCAGACTGCCCTCTCTTCTGTCATCCCTCCCTTCTCTTGTCTCCATTTTCTCTTTTCTCCTGTAGGGCCAGATGACTTTCTATTCTTCATTAACTGTATGTCTTCTTTCCTAGTAGCAACAACAATACTAAACAGTTGTTCCTAAAACTTTGAGTTCCAAATTCTCCCCATCCCTCCCTCCCCACCCATTCACTTTGGGAAGGCAGGCAATTCAATATAGGCCCTATCTGTGTAGTTTTGCAAATGACTTCCCTGATGGTCGTGTTGTGTAAGACTAACTGAATTACCCTCCATCCTACCCTGCCCCTCATTGTTTCTCTTCTGTCTTTTGATCCTGTCCCTCCCCAAGTGTTGACTTCAAATTGCTCCCTCCTCCCTTTGCCCTCCCTTCCATCATCCCCCCCTTGCTTATCTCCTTCTCCCCCACTTTCCTATACTGTAAGATAGGTTTTCATACCAAAATGAGTGTGCATTTTATTCCTTCCTTTAGTCAAATGTGATGAGGGTAAACTTCTTGTTTTTTGTTTTGTTTTTTTTCTCAGCTCTCCTCTTTTTCCCTCCACTAAAAAGTCTCCTACTTGCCTCTTAAATGACATATAATTACGCCATTCCATTTCACCCTCTTTCCTCCCACTACCTTTCTCTCTCACCATTTACCTTAATTTCTTTTAAGATATGGTCCCATCCTATTCAATTCAATCTGTGCTCTCTGCCTCTGTATGTATGTGCATGTGTGTATGTGTGTGTGCGTGCATGCATGTACATGTGTGTGTATGGACCCCCCAACTACCCAGATACTGAAAAGTTTTAAGAGTTACAAATATAGTCTTTCCATGTGGGAATGTAAACAGTTCACTTCTGGTAAGTCCCTTAAGACTTCTCTTTGCTGTTTACTTTTTCATGCTTCTTCTCATTCTTGTGTTTGAAAGTCAAATTTTCTTTTCAGCTCTGGTCTTTTCATCAAGAATGATTGAAAGTCCTCTGTTTCATTGAAAGACCATATTTTCCCCTGAAGTATTATACTCAGTTTAGCTGGGTAGGTGATTCTTGGTTTGAGTCCTAGTTCCTTTGACTTCTGGAATATCCTGTTCCACGCCCTTCGATCCCTTAATGTAGAAGCTGCTAGATCTTGAGTTATCCTGATTGTTTTTCCACAATACTGGAATTGTTTCTTTCTAGCTGCTTGCAACATTTTCTCCTTGACCTGGAATTTGGCCACAATGTTCCTAGGAGTTTCTCTTTTGGGATCTCTTTCAGGTGGTGATCGATGGATTCTTTCAATACTTATTTTGCCCTCTGGTTCTAGAATGTCAGGGCAGTTTTCCTCGATAATTTCATGGAAGATGATGTCTAGGCTCTTTTTTTGATCATGACTTTCAGGTAGTCCCATAATTTTTAAATTGTCTCTCCTGGATCTATTTTCCAGGTCAGTTGTTTTTCCCATGAGATATTTCACATTCTCTTCCATTTTTTCATTCTTTTGGTTTTGTTTGGTGATTTCTTGGTTTCTCATAAAGTCATTAGACTCCATCTGTTCCATTCTAATTTTGAGAGAACTATTCTCTTCAGTGAGCTTTTGAACCTCTTTTTCCATTTGGCTAATTCTGCTTTTGAAAGCATTCTTCTCCTCATTGGCTTTTTGAACCTCTTTTGCCAATTGAGTGAGCCTATTTTTCAAGGTGTTATTTTCTTCAGCATTTTTTTGGGTCTCCTTTACCAAGGTATTGACCCTTTTTTCATACTTTTCTTGCATCTCTCTCATTTCTCTTCCCAGTTTTTCCTCCACCTGTCTAACTTGCTTTTCAAAATCCTTTTTGAGCTCTTCCAAGGCCTGAGCCCACCCGACATCCCCCTGGTGTGTCTGGGGTGCTGAGGCCCCGCCCTCCACGACTTTCCCTGATGGCAAGAATATGTCCTCGTCGTTGTCAGATCCGAAAGTCGGGATCATTTACATCTGTTCGAAAAAACTCTCTAGAGTCTTATTTTTCTTCCCTTTTCTGGGCATTTTCCCAGCCAGTTACTTGACTTCTGAGATTCCTGTCCACCCCCGCCTAGATCCGCCCAGCTAGTGCTTGGGGTCTGAGATTCAAATGGGCTTTCCGCGGCAAGCAGTTGCTAATCAATGTGAGCTTTAGTTCTGGTGCTTGGGTGTGGGCAGGGCCACCTCCCAGGCTCAGCTCCCTCAGGGGGTTTATGCAGAGACTTTCAGTAATGAAGATCCTGCCTGCTGCTGAGGGAGTCCCGGGCCGCCGCTGCAGCTGCTGCCTCCACCCGCCCCCACCTCTGCCACCGCCGCTTCCTCCCGAAGGGGTCTGAGTCACGGAGACACTCCGCTCCCCTCCTCCAGCCCAGCCTGTCTCTGTCACTGACCTGTAGCTTCTGTGGGCGGAGGGACTTTCCCGGCTGCCGGAGCTTCCGTCCCTGAAGCCTGCTTGGATCAGCTTCTCTGGGGCCGCAGCCAGGGCAGCGCTGGGGTGGGGTCCTCTTTCTGGGGCGTGACAGACCCTGGGGACAGCTCTCCAGGGCTCTCTGGAACGGAAATCTCTTCCACTCTGTTTCTGCACACCTTGCAGTGATCTAGAACTTATGGGGATCTCTGTTTACATTAATTCTATGGGCTGTGGGTTCGGAGCTCGTAAACGTGCATCTTTCTACTCCGCCATCTTGGCTCCGCCCCAAAAACCAATATTTTTTAATCAATCAAATATAAAAGAGAAATAGAGCAAGTTTATTCTTTTTTTCCTGTGAAATTGTGCAAAACATATTAGCCATGTTGCAGAAAAAAGGCAAGAAAAATAAAGTGAAAAAATTACATTTCATTTTGCACTTAGTTCATCAGTTCTCTCTTTGGAAGTAGATAGCATTTTTCATAATGAATCCTTCAAAATTATCTTGGATCCTTGTCTTGATCAGAGTAGCCAAGTGTTTCACAGTTGATCTTTATTGCACTATTGTTGTTATTGTGTACATTGATCTCTTGATTCTGTGTCAGTTCATGTAAATCTTCCCAGGTTTCTGAAGACGATTGATCATCATTTCTTGCTGCACAATAATATTTCAAAACAGTCATATACTACCACCCAGTTGATGTACATCTCCTCAAATTCCAATTCTCTACTCCCTTCCCCTGGGTCTTTGTGATTTCCATCAAGATTGATATATTTCTGTAAAAATTCTGTGGGGGCTTGGGGGTGGGGGAGCGGGGCACACACCACACGCATTTGTGTGTTTGTGTTTTGTTTCCTTTATTTGAGATAAGATGGAGGTTTATATCCTCACTCCTCCCTCTCACCTAATTTCTTTCTCCATGTTTGTATATTCTCAGAAACCACAAGTATGAGAGAAATAGCAAGTTCTATCCCTTCCTTCCTACTTTCTACATTAGTGTTTTCTTCCTTTTACCATTTCTTTTTGCTTTTCTGACTCCCAGAGCAGTACCAATTCATCCCTGAGGCTTCTGTTTTTCTTATTTAATTTCTTTAATATCCTTTGAAAATGTTAAGGTTCTGAAGGGGCACTTGATTGTTCTCCCCTTCTTGGAATGCTAGCATGACATCATCATATAACACCTTTCAGTGTCTCAAATGAAATACCCTTCTAGGTTTCTCTGTAACATCTCTTTTTACCTTTGGTGGTCTTTTTAATTAATTTGTTTTCAGTTTTATACAACCACTTCCATGTATCTTAGATTTTTTCCCCCCCTCCTTGAGATGATGTGCAATCTTATATAGGTTGTACACATACATTCTTATTAAATACATTTTCATCTTAGTCATGTTGTGTACAAGAATTAAAATGAATGGAAGAGACGATGAAAACAACATTAACAGAAGAGAAAATGATCTGCTTTATTCTGTGATCCAATTCCATAGTTCTTTCTGTAGATGTGGAAGGTGTTTTGCCTCAAGAGTACATTGGAAATTTTTTAGGTACTTGCATTGCTCTGAGGAACTAAGTATACCAGAAAAATGTGGTTGTTTGCTGTGCACTAAGTTCTCCTGGTTCTGTTCCTTTCACTTGGCATCAGTTCGCAGTAGTCCTTCCAGGCCTCTCTGAAGACTTCCTATTCATTTCTTATAGTACAGTAGTCTTCCATTACATTCACATACCATAACTTGTTCAGTCATTCCTCAGTTGATAGTCATCCCCTTGTTTCCCAGTTCTTGGCCACCACAAAGAGAGCTGCTGTAAATATTTTTGTACATGTGGGACCCTTTCCCATTTTTATGATCTCTTTGGGATACAGTCCTAGAAGTGATATTGCTGGTTCAAAAAGGTGTGTGTATATTTTTGTAGTCCTTTGGGCATAGTTCCAAATTGCTCTCCAGAATGGTTGAATCAGCTCACAGCTCCACCAACAATGAATTAGTGTTCCAACTGTCCCACATCTTCTCCAGCATTTATCATCTTCCTGTTTTGTTATGTTAGCCAATCTGATAGTTGTGACGTGGTACTTCAGAGTTGTTTTGATTTTCATCTCTGTAATCAGTAGTGATTTAGAGCATTTTTTCATTTGACTATAGATATCTTTAATTTCTTCCTCTGAAAACTGCCTGTTTATATCCTTTGACCATTAATCAATTGGGAAATGACTTGTATTGTACATTTGACTCAGTTCTCTATATATTTTAGAATGAGGCCTGTATCACAGACACTAGTTGCAAAACTTCTTTCCCAACTTTGTGCTTCCCTCCTAATCTTGGTTGCATTGGGTTTGTTTATGCAAAAACCTTTTCAATTTAATGTAATCAGTATTGTCCATTTAGCACTTCATAATGTTCTCTATCTCTTGTTGGTCAAAAATTTCTCAATTCTCTATAAATTGGACAAATACAAGCAAGTATTCCTTGCTCCCCTAATTTGTTTATAGTATCAGTCTTTGTACCTAGGTCATGTATCCATTTGACCTTTATTCTTGCGTATGGTATCAGGCATTGGTCCATGCCCATTTCTGCCACACTGTTATCTAGTTTTCCCAGCAATTTTTGTCAAACAGTGAGTTCTTATCCTAGAAGCTGGGGTCCTTGGGTTTATCCAACAGTAGATTGCTATATTCATTGACTTCTGTGTCTTGAGGACCTAACCTATTCCACTGATCTAGCCCTCTATTTCTTTGCCAGTACCAAGTGATTTTGATGGTTGTTGCTTTATAATACAGTTTGAGATCTGGTAGGGCTAGGCCACCTTCCCTAGCATTTCTTTTCATTAGTTCCCTTGATGTTCTGGACCTTTCATTCTTCCAGATGAATTTTGATATTATTTTTTCTAGCTCTAGAAAATGATTATCTGGTAGTTTGATTGGCATGGTACTGAATAAGTAAATTAATTTAGATAGAAGTCATTTTTATTATATTAGCTCGGCCTACCCATGACCAACTGATGTTTTTCCACTTATAGATCTGACTTTATTTGTGCAAAAAAGTATTTTTTAATTGTGTCCATTTAATCCCTGAGTTTGTTTTGGCAGGTAGACTCCCAGATATCTTATAGTGTCTACCGTAGCTTTAGATGGGATTTCTCTTTCTATCTCTTGCTGTTGGGCTTTGTCACTAATACATAGAAATGCTAATGATTTATGTGGGCTTATTTTGTAACCTACAACTTTACCAAAGTTGTTTATCATTTCAAGTAGTGTTTTACTTGATTCTCTAAGTATATCATCATATCATCTGCAGAGTGATAACTTAGTTTCTTCTTGGCCTGTTCTAATTCCTTCACTTTCTTTTTTTTCTCTTATTGCTAAAGCTAACATTTTTAGTACCTTATTGAATAACAGTAGTGATAATCCTCATCCTTGTGTCACTTCTGATCTTATTGGAAGTGCATCTAACTTGCTGATGGCTTTAGGTAGATACTGTTTATTATTTTATGGAAGGTTCCATTTATTCCTGTGCTGTCCATTGTTTTCAGTAGAAATGGATGTTGTATTTTGTCAAAGGCTTTTTCTGTATCTGTTGAAATAATCTGTTGAAATGAATGATTTCTCTTAGTTTTGTTGTTGATATGATCAATAATTCTGATAGTTTTCCTAATATTGAACCAGTCCTGCATTCCTGATATAAGTCCTACCTGATCATAATGTATTATTCTCACGATAAGTTGTTGTTTTCTTTTTGCTAATATCTTATCTAAAATTTTTGCATCTGTATTCATTAGAGAAATTGGTCTATAATTTTCTTTCTCTTTTTTGGCTCTTCCTGTTTTCAGTATCAGAACTATATTTATATCATAAAAAGAATTTGGTAGGACTCCTTCACCAGTTTTCCCAAATAATCTATATAGTATTGGAATTAGCTGTTCTTTAAATGTTTTAAATGTTTTGTAAAATTTACTTGTAAATCCATCTGGCCCTGAAGATGTTTTCCTAGGGAGTTCATTGATGTCTTGTTCACTTTCTTTTTCTGAGATGGGGTTATTCAACTTCCTTTTCTGTAAATCTTGGCAATTTGTACTTTTTAAAATATTCGTCCATCTCATTTAGATTGTAAAATTTATGGGCATACAGTTGGGCAAAGTAATTTCTAATTATTGTTTTAATTTCCTCTTCATTGGAGGTGAGTTCACCCTTTTCATTTTTGATATTGATAATTTGATTTTCTTCCTTTTAATCAAATTGATCAAAGATTTATCAATTTTATTGTTTTTTTTTTAGTTTTATTTATTAGTTTAATCATTTTCTTAACTTCAATTTTCTTAATTTCTCCTTTGGTTTTCAGTATTTCTAATTTGGTATTTACTTGAGGATTTTCAGTTTGTTTTTTTCTAGCTTTTTCAGCTGCATGCCAAATTCATTTCTTTCTCTATTTTATTCATGTAGGCATTCAGTGATGTAAGACTTCCTCTAAGAACTACTTTTGCAGTATTCCATAAGTTTTGGGAGGTTGTCTCATTATTGTTATTCTCTTGAATGAAGTTGTTAATTGTTTCTGTGATTTGCTGTTTAACTCACTCATTCTTTAGGATTAGATTATTTAGTTTCCAATTAATTTTTGGCCTATCCATGGCCTTTTATTACATATAATTTTAACAGTAAGATCTGAGTAGGATGCATTGACTATCTCTGCCTTCTTGCACTGGATTGTGAGGTTTTTATACCCTACTACATGGTCAATTTTTGTATATGTGCCTTGTACGGCTGAGAAAAAGGTATATTCCTTTCTATCCCCATTCAGTTTTTCTCCAGAGATTTAGCATATTTATCCTATCCAGAGTTTTATTTACCTCCTTAACTTCTTTCTTGTTTATTTTGAGGTTAGATTTATCAAGTTCAGAGATGGGGAGGTTGAGGTCCCGCACTAGTATCGTTTTGCTGTCTGTTTCTTCCTGTAACTCTCTTAACTTCTCTAGGAATTTGGATGCTGTACCACTTGGAGCATATATGTTTTGCAATGATATTGCTTCATTGTCTATGCAGGATATAGTTTCCTTCCTTATCTCTTTTGATTAGATGTATTTCTGCTTTTGTTTTGTCTGAGATTAGGATTGGTACTCCTGCTTTTTTTACATCAACTGAAGCATAAGATATTCTGCTCCAACCTTGTACCTTTACACTGTTTGTATCCCCCTGTTTCAAATGTGTTTCTTGTAAACGACATATTGTAGGATTATGGTTTTTAATCCATTCTGCTGTCACTCAGTTTTCTGGGAGAGTTTATCACATTCACAGTTATGATTACTATCTGTGTGTTTCCCTCCATCCTCTTTCCCATCGTTTGTTCTTTTAGTTCTCCTTTCTTGTCCCCTCCACAGTTGAGTTCAACTTTAGAAAGTACTTTTTGATTTCTCTTTCCTGTTTAGCTTTTCATGCTTCTCTTGATTCTTGTGTTTGAAAGTCAGATTTTCTTTTCAGCTCTGGTCTTCTCTGCTCTTTTCATCAAGAATGCTTGAAAGCCCTCTTTTTCATTGAATGACCATTTTTTCCCCCTGAAGTATTATACTCAGTTTTGCTGGGTAGGTGATTCTTGGTTTTAATCCCAGTTCCTTTGACTTCTGGAATATCATAATCGAAGCCCTTTGATCCCTTAATGTAGAAACTGCTAGATCTTGTGTTATCCTGATTGTATTTTCACAATACTCAAATTGTTTCTTTCTGGCTGCTTGCAGTATTTTCTCCTTGACCTGAGAACCCTGGAATTTGACTACAATATTCCTAGGAGTTTCTCTTTTTGGATCTCTTTCAGGTGGTGATCAGTGGATTCCTTGAATACTTCTTTTGCCCTCTGGTTCTAGACTATCAGGGCAGTTTTCCTTGATAATTTCATGAGAGATGATTTCTAGGCTCTTTTTTTGATCATGACTTTCAGGTAGTCTCATAATTTTTAAATTGTCTTTCCTGGATCTATTTTCCAGGTCAGTTGTTTTCCCAGTGAGATAGTTCACACTGTCTTCTATTTTTTTATTCTTTCAGTTTTGTTTTGTAATTTCTCAGTACTGTTTTCTTCAGTAAGCTTTTGAACCTCCTTTTCCATTTGACTAATTCTGCTTTTTAAAGCATTCTTCTCTTCATTGGTTTTTTGGACCTCTTTTGCCAATTGAGTTAGCCTATTTATAAAAGTGTTATTTTCTTCAGCATTTTTTTGGGTCCCACGTTAGCAAGCTGTTGACTCACTTTTCATGATTTTCTTGCATCTCTATTTCCCTTCCCAATTTTTCCTCCACCTCTCTTACTTGATTTTCAAAATCCTTTTTGAGCTCTTCCATGACCTGAGATCATTGCGTATTTATTTTGGAGGTTTTGGATGTAGAAGCCTTGACTTTTTAGGTCTTCTCTGATGGTATGCATTGTTCTTCCTCACCTGAAATGATGGAAGAATATACCTGTTCATCAAGAAAGTAGGGTTCTATCGTTTTATTTTTTTTTCCATTTTGGGGGCATTTTCCCAGCTAGTTATTTGACTTTTGAGTCCTTTGTTAAGAGGAGGGTATACTCTGGGTACCTGTAAGTTCTCAGTTCCTGCATGGTAGCACAGTCAAGGGCCTGTCCTCTGGTCTGAGAGCAACTAGAAGCACTCTGTTCTGCCCAGGATCTGCCAGTAGGGGTTCCCTCTCCAGAGCTACCCCCAGCTCCACCGCCAGCAGTCTTCTGCAACCCAGGAGAGCCACTCAGGGCTGAGATCCAGATCAGCTGCTCAATTCCCCCAGGGTCTATAAGTGGAGAGCTCCAAAAATGGACACTGCCACTGCAGTGGCTGTTGCTGGCAGGACCAGACTATGTTCTCTTCTCACTCAGATAAAAGAGCTTTCTCACTGATTTTTGAAGCTGTCTTTGATATTTGTGGGTTGAGCAATCTGGAACCTGCTTCTGCTGGTGGTACCCTGAAGTCTCTGTTACAGGTCTTGTCCCTGCTGCACTCCACACCGGTGCAGTAGACCTTTCCTGTTGGCTTCCCAGGCTGTCTTTGGCTGGAAATCTCTTTTACTCTGTTGTTTTGTGGCTCCTGCTGCTCTAGAATTTGTTTAGAGACATTTTTTACAGGTATTTTGGGCTATGGTGGGGAGCTTCTACAGTGTCTTTCTGCTCTGCCATCTTGGCTCTGCCCCCAGAATGCTGTTTTTCTGTAAGAAATGATGAACAGATGGACTTCAGAAAAATTGGAAAGACATATATGAACTAATGCTGAGTGAAATGAGCAAAGGAACAGTGTACACATTAACGGCAACATTGTGTAGTGATCAACTATGATAGATCACTTAGCTCTTTTGAACAACTCAGTGATCTAAGAGAATTCCAAAAGACTCATGATGGAAAATGCTATCCCTATCCAGAGAAAGAACTATGGAGTCTGAATGCAGATTGAAGTATACTATTTTCACTTATTTTTTGTTTTTTTTCTTTCTCATGATTTTTCCCTTTTGTTCTGGTTCTTCTCTCACAACATGACTAATGTGGAAATACTCCAATATGATAGTATACATTTAATCTGTATCATATTGCTTGCCTTCTTGGGGAGCGGGGAGGGAGAAAAAAATTTGGAGCTCAAAATCTTATAAAAGTGAATGTTGAGAAAACTATTTTGACATAATTAGAAAAATAAAATACTATTGATTGGGGAAAAAACGTATAATAAATTCCCCAAGTTACAAAAAAAAAGACTACTTACTCAACTTTCTTTTTCCCCTCCCCCAACTTTATGTCTCCTCCACTCATCTTAGATTGGGTACTTAATGTCTCTCACTTGGACTACCACAATAACCAGATTGGTCTGTCTGCTTTCATTCTGTCTCCAATCTCTGCATACAGAGCTCTAAAGTCATTTTCTTAAATTTAAGGTCCAAATAAGGCACTCTGTTCTGGTAGTCAGAAAGTGTTCTAAATGTCAAAGTTGAGGAATTTGTGTTTTGTCTTAGAGGCACTATTACCTCTACTCTTGATTAGGTTTTGTGACAGTGAAAAGAAGCTTTATCTACTTTTGAGTTTGGCTACCATTTAAGTCAAACTCTGACTCTAATCTTTCTAGATTTATTTTCACACTACCTTTCCTTTACTTTATGTTCCATCCAGCTTGATAGACTTAGGATTCCCCAAACGCTTTTCCTCCTTAGAATGTACTCCCTGTTTACCTGAGCCTAACTGAATTCCTGACAACCCTCAAGTCTCACCATATATGCCACACCTTAACAGGTGCTCACATTTTATCAGTATTTCCTTCTTCTTCAAATTCTTGAATTTACTCATTTGTTGAAATGTTGAACCCTGATGCCCCAATTGAATTTAAGCTCCTTGAGGACAATAACTGATTTGTTTTTTAAAAAAATTGTCTTTTCAACTGGAAATGTTAGAACTTAAAGGTTGCCAATAGATGCTTGTTGAATTAAAGTGTCTCAACCAATCTGTGTTATTTAGTGCAGTATTAAAGCTTCATAGTTAATAAAATAAGCTCTAAGTAAAATGAAGGAAGTGAACCTTTTTACAGTCTGTTTATTAATTTGTGTAATTTGGAAATGAGAATTGATTATTTCCTAATTGATTGTTTCTGTTTTAGGCTCTGCGCTACTTGGCAGAATGCCGGGCTAACAGAGAAAAGATGAAAGGTGAACTGGGTATGATGTTGAGCTTGCAAAATGTAATACAAAAGTAAGTAGACTGTTTTGTTTTGCTAAAATTAGAGAAGTAGGTTGTCTGGCTAAACTTTTACATATAGTTGAAGGAAAGTCTTAGTTGAATCCTTGAAGTTGAATACATATACAGGCAGTTCTCATTTATGCTTAATTATTTGTAGAAGAGGTGTAATCATTTGAAATGATTTAAGTCAAGTCTAATTTTTAATTGACCTGGGAATTTTAGATTATATTCCTGGCAAAGGGTCTGATATCCAGCTTTTTCATTTCTACTATAAATGAATTACAAAAACAAAAAAACCTACATTGTCCCTAAATTAACTGATGTGAGCAGAGGAGTAACTGATTTTATGTGAAATTGTTATTTAATATGATACAGCATAGTTTCTAGTGGTAACTTTCAGCCTTTTTGAGTAGTAAAACCTTTTTTAAATACAAAAACATTTCACAGATCTCTCTCGTGGTAGTACTTATACTATTGGTATTCACTGATTAAGAAAATAAATGGTGACAAGAAGCTGTTATGAATTCTGTAGTCTTCTCAATTTGCATCTTATTCATCACAACATCTCCATATATTTGAAAAATAGCGCATACATGAGAGACATTATTTAGTCTAAAAAAGACTGGTTACTATAATGAATTATGTAGTACATTTTCTTGGAGCTAAGAAAAGATCAGAATAGCAGTGTTTGGTGTATATGTAGTGGTTTCCCAGACTCTACAAATCCACAAGTTCTACAGTTTATAAAGTTTCTGTCTTATTTTTGATTTGCGTCTTTGCTTACTGCAGTGAACCAGAAGGTGATAGAACAGTTTTGTCAAGAATTTATAGATTTCTCAAGGACTTCTTTGGGGAGATGGATAGACCTCTACTTTTGAGGAGGTCATAGAGGAGATAGATTTAGGGCCATTTAATGATTTTTGAGAAGGCTTTTGTTCTTGAACTGCTAGTGGCCACCTGGGCTTCAGCACAACATAGGATCTGGAGCCAGGCTGAGCTGAGGAAGACCTTTCTTGAAAGCAAGCTCTGACCAGAGTGAACTTTGCCATTCCCTATTAAGTGGGAGCAGTGAGGAAGGGGAATAATCTTTGTCTCCCTGTCCAGATCACTAGAGGATTGTTAGTATTCTTTTTTAAAAATTATTTTTCTTTTAAAATTAAAAAATACTTATTTTTGTTAAATATTTCCCAATTATATGTAAATTTTTTTATCATTTTAAGATTTAAATTCATTTATTTTTAGTTTTCAACATTCATTTCCACAAGATTGAGTTCCAAATTTTCTCCCAGTCTTTCCCCTCCCCCCCATACCAAGACTGCAAACATTCCCTTTCCCACATTCTGCTCTCCTTTTTATCATCCCTGTGTCTTCTTGTCCCCTTTCCCTTTCCTTCCCCATATACCCAGTGCAGTGTGAAGCCCAAAGATTGAACCACAATGGGCACTGCCCACGCTCCTCACCGTGCCTCTTTCAGACTCTCCTAGCTTGGAGTGAATGTCAGTAGTAACTCTGTCTTTGAAACAACAATCCTGAGGCCCCTCCCAGCTTGACCCATTTATTTGTTTGTTTATTCATTTATTTATTCTTTTCTAATTTGAGGGGCCATCCCCTGACTACTTCTTTAAAAGGCCTTTTCACTGAATGGGCATTACCTCACTTTAAGTGAGTACCTGAATAGACTTTAGCCTAAAAGGCCAAGGTCTGTCATTGCATCCTGGCCGGTCTCCAGTCATCCTGATGAATATCTGGTCGCTGGATCCTGATGGGTCAGGAGGAAAAAGTGAGGCTAGTGACCTTGCACAGCCCTTCCTCACTCAAAAGAAAGTCAAGTGCAAATCATGTCATCATTTCTCTGGTCTCATGATCCTCTGGAAAACAAAGGATGACCACAACAATCTTGAAGGGCAAAATAGATTTCTGTATCTTATTGCCTGTTTACCTTATTTCCCAGTTGCATGTCAAAACAATTTTTTAACATTTGTTTTTGAAACTTTTGAGTTCCAAATGCTCTTGCTTCTCCTCACCCATCTGTAGCGCCAGTGGGATATTCACAGTGCCTACGGTGGCCGTGAATATTCTGGCGCAATTCTGAATCACGAAATACAACAGATTCTCCACATGGAAGACAAAACCAAATCATTTATTCAGATACCTGAAAGCCAAGTCCATCATAGTAACAAAAATCTATACATAATAACAATGCAGAAAACAACACCATCCCCAAGCCTTCCCCCACTAGGCTTTCCACAAAGCAGCTGGATTAAACAAATCACAAGCAGACTTCCCTTAAGCAAAATCACAAACAGACTTCGCTTAAACAAAATCACAAACAAACTCTTCCACTCATGCTAGCCAGCAGTCTGCTTGCCTAACTAGCTCTGATCAATTTCCTCTCAGCTCTGATCTAGCTCTGCAGACTCTTCCTGTTCCACCTATTGAGCAAACTCCTCCCATCACAGGTTCCATGTGACTCAGGCAGGTCACATGGGCCTATTAATGAATGGGAAAGATCTTCCCGTTTACCATTACACCACCCCAGTTGAGATGGCAAGCAGTTCAACATAGATTTTACATGTGTGGTTGTGCAAAGACACCTCCATAATAGTCATATTGTGAAAGACTGTATTTCCCTTTAACTTATCCCGATCCGCAATTACTCTGTTTTCTCCTTTGACCCTGATTTTTAGCATTCTTAATGAAAAGACCAAACCCTAGTAAAAATTTGACACCTAGAAAGGAATCAGTAATATTTAGGGCTTTTGGTTATAGACTTTGCCTTGGAGGAATAGGGGCACCCTGATTCTTTTTCAAAATGTCCTACCAGTTAGAGCAAGGGGAAGACTTTGGTTACCAGATGGGTGTTGTCCCAAACGTACTTGTCCAGACACCTCCCTTGTCCACCTCTTTCTTGCCTTTCACTGTCAGATTTCAACTCCAGCTTTTAGTCTCTCTGGACCACTCTCTTCTACCTGCTTTAAGAGCTTCTAGAGGCCCTCTCAGGCTATAACACCTCCAAGGCCCTTCTTATGCTGTTATTTTCTATTTCCTGACTGGATTCCTAGATTCCCTGGGCTATTCCTCCTTCTCCTATCTGCTGTGCGATGGGCCTCTCATTTTCTTTCTTTTTTTTTTAATATATTCATTTTATTTATTTTTAATGTTCTACAATCACTACCATAAAACTTAGATTTTTTTTTCCCCTACCTACCCTCACCACTCCCCTCCCTTTCTCCCCAAGATGGCATACAATTCCATATAGGATCTACACATACATTCCTATTGAATACATTTTCATTATAGTCGTGCTGTGTAGAAGAACTAAAATAAACAGGAGAAATCATATAACAAACCAAAACATAATACACACACACACACACACACACACACACACAAACACAAAAACGATCTGCTACATTTTGCGATTGAATTCCATAGTTCTTTCTCTGAATGTGGAAGACATTTTGCCTTAGAAGACCATTGGAAATTTTTTTTTTTATGTCCTTGCATTGCTATGAAGATCCAAGTATGCCAGAAAATACTCTCTCACACTGTGGTCGTTGCTGTGCACAAAGTTCTCCTGGTTCTGCTCCTTTCACTCAGCATCAGATCATATAAGTCTTCCAGGCCTCTCTGAAGTCTTCCTGTTCATCATTTCTTATAGTACAATAGTATTCCATTACATTCATATACCATAATTTATTCAGCCATTCCCCAGTTGATGGGCATCCCCTTGATTTCCAGTTTTTAGCCACTACAAAGAGTGCTGCTATAAATATTTTTGTACATGTGGGACCCTTTCCCATTTTTATGATCTCTTGGGGATACAGTCCTAGAAGTGATATTGCTGGGTCAAAGGATATGCACCTTTTTTTAGCCCTTTGGGCATAGTTCCAAACTGCTCTTCAGAGTGTTTGGATGTTCTCATAGCTCCACCAACAATAAATTAAGTGTTCCAGCTCTCCCACATCCTCTCCCGCATTTAGCATTTTCCTGTTCTGTCATGTTTGCCAATCTAATAGGTGTGATGTGGTACCTCAGAGTTGTTTTAATTTGTAGCTCTCTAATCAAAAGTGATTTAGAGCATTTTTTCATATGATTATAGATATCTTTAATTTCTTCCCCTGAAAATTGCCTGTTGATATCCTTTGACCATTTATCAACTGGGGGACTCCCATTTTCTAAGAGGACATTATACCCCCCACCTGTCATGAGCTCAGGCCATCAGGGAGAGATCATGAATTATCTGATCATCTGTCTCTCATTTCTTAATTGGGAATGACCTTTATATGGTAACTGATAGAATATAGGTGACTAGCTGGGAGTTGTTACCCAAGATAGGAAAACACCGATTTGTCCTCTTGAATTCATTTCACTAGACTCAGATGAGCTACATCCTTAGATTACTGAGCCACTGTCAACGATATTTAAAAGACTATGGAAACAAGAGAAATACTTCAAGATTGAAGAATGACAAATGTCCTAATTTTCAAAAAAGGGAAGAGGACAAATCTGCAAGCTATGGGGCCATTTAGTTTGACTGATTCCTGTTAAAATTCTAGAACAGATCATTAAAAAGATGGTTGCTGAATCTACCAACCTAGAAAAGGAAGCAGTGATTACAAAGTGCCAGAGTTCATGAAGAAAGGTCATGGCAGGCTAATCTCATTTCCCATTTTAACAGGATTACTAAACTAGAAGGTGAGAGGAATGATGAGGATTCAGTTCACCTAAATTTTTGCAAAGCTTTGATAAAAGTTTCTCATACTTCTCTCCTGGTAAGAACATGGAAATATTTGGATTGAATGAAGATACAATCAGATGCATTCAGAAATGGTTGATTGGCCAAATTCAGAGTAGTTGTTATGTTTCAATATCACCATGGCAGGAGGTCTCCAGTGAGTACCCCAAGAACCTGTTGATTGGCTCTGTGTCAACCACCATTTTTGTCAGTGACTTGAATAAAACCATAAATAGCATGTTCATAAAATTTGCAAGATAAATCAACTGGGAGGGATAGCTGAGACAGGGAATGATGGAATCAGTATCCAAAACAGATTTAGACAGGCTTGAGCAATGGAACATATGTAAAATGATGAAATTCTTTAGGATTAATATGCAAAGGCTTTCACTTAGGTACAAAAATAATTAACTTTCGCTAGCGTAAGATGAGGGAAGCCTGATTGGGCATGAATTCAGAAAAAAAATTGACAAAAGGTAGTGGACCTTAAGCTTTGATATGAGTTAGCAGTCAAATGTGGCAGTTGCTAATTTGATTTTGGACTG
The DNA here is from genome assembly GCA_023548195.1 of Bettongia penicillata ogilbyi. Lineage (NCBI taxonomy): Eukaryota > Metazoa > Chordata > Mammalia > Diprotodontia > Potoroidae > Bettongia > Bettongia penicillata. Next base: position 1,017,299 of record JAJHZJ010000624.1, on the reverse strand, counting down.
CATTTAGAGAAGATAGCTTACAAAAATATGGGGGTGAGAGTTTTACTCTACTTTGACCGCACTCAATATTCAGCTCTGGGTGCCACAGTTTTAAGAAGTACATCGATAGGTGGGACAGTGTTCAGAGGAGGAGCAATGTCTAGAAAATACAAAGAGGCAAATTTAGGCATCATGTGAGGAAAAACTCCCTAACAAAGGAGCTTTCCAACTGTGGAATGACCTTCCTTGAGAGGTAGTTGCCTTGTCCTTGGTGGTCTTTAAAGCAGAGGATTACTAGTCATTTGTTGACTCACTTATATTGGGATTTCTCTTGTGTACGAGTCAGGCCAGGTGACTGCTAAGGTTTCTTCCATCTCCTAGATTCTGTGTTTGTTAAGTTCTTTAAGATTTTGCAGAGGTCTTTATGTGTGCTATCTCTTTTGGTTCTCTAAACAATCTCCATGGCCCCTGGTTATCTGCAGCATCAAATGTAAAGTCCTTTATTTGGCATTGAAAGTTATTAACAGCCATCCTGCTTTCTGCTTTTCCATTCTTCTTACACTTTACTGCCTTCTTCACAGTGTATGGTCCAGCTATACTGTCCTACTTGATGCCAGATCTCCTGGCTTTCCTGTATCTGGAATGTTCTGCTTCCTTTCTACTTCTTAGATTCTTTGGTTCCTTCTAGACTCATCTAAGATGCCTTGCTTTGCAAGAGACTTTTTCTTAATTTCCCAGCTGCCAGAGCTTTCCCTTGTAAGATTACCTTCCATATACATTGTTTCTTGTATGTGTTAAGTTGTTTTCATCCATGTCTGACTCTTTTGGGGTTTTCTTGGCAGAGAACTGGAGTGGGGAGTGTTTTGCCATATCCTTCTGCAGCTCATTTTACAGATGAGGAACTAAAGCAGACAGGGTTTAGTGACTTGCCCAGGGTCACACAGCTAGTAAGTGTCTGAGGCCAGATTTGAATTCATGAAGAAGAGTCTTCCTGACTCCAGGCCTGTGCCTTATCCATTGTGCCACCTAGTAGGTAAAATACTTGTCTCCTCTTAGAATATCAGCATCTTGGAAGACATGACAGTTTTTGTTTTCCTTTGTATTCTTGGAACTTAACATAGTGCCATGCACATGGTAAGCAGTTGATAAATGGTTGTTGATTAATTGAGAAACTAATCCAAGAATGTCTGTTTTTCTGTTTTAAAAAAAAAATCTTCATTTCAAATTTTAGATGTTGGCATTCTTGAGCTGCCATCTTCTTTTCAATGGTGATTTTACCTTGCACTCAAATATTTTGAAGTCATACTTCCCTTTCAACTGTATGAACTAACTAAGCCTTATTCATTATGTTTTTAGTATCCTTTGATCCTTCTTTGTTATGACTTCAGTATGTCAGAAAGTTTTCATAATCACAGGATTATAGACCAAGAGCTGGAAAGGAGACTTAAAAGTCATTGAGTTGAACCGCCACTTTTTATAGATGAGGAAACTGAAGCTCAGAGAAAAGTGACTTGCCTAGGGTTTACCTAGATAATTGTATTTTTGTTGTAGGATTCAAACTGAGGTCCTGACTCCCAAGGCCAGCTCTGTCTAGCTGTGCTACCAGAACTGAAAGGTAAAAAGTACTTTCCCATGTCTTCACCTTAGATCATCAATGATAGTGAATTATAACATGACTAAAGTGCTTTTTGTAATAATTGTAAAGTATTAAATGTTAGGTGACTATATATTTACCCAAGTCATGTTGCTATTACAGTTTACCAGTCACAAAAGAAATTCCATATTATTACTTTAGTCACAGGGCACTATCTGTACCACCTTCTCTTTACCCAGATATTATGTGTATATGTGTGTGTGTGTGTGAGTGCAAGTGAGTGTGTGTGCATGCTCTTGTGTTTGAAAAAGAAAGGAATTGAGTAACCATTGAAACTAGAGGGGAAGCTATAGGCAGAGTATATCAACAAGTCCACTGACTTAATTTCTATGCTGTTCCCCTGTTACTGTTAGTGTGGTGCTGGAATTGATTTGGAATCTGAACACTTGGGTTTGAGACTCTGGTTTGTCATTCATCAACTCTGTGACTTTGGACGTGACTTACTTTCTGGGTTTCCAATTTCTTGTCTATAAAATTGGGATAATAGTCCTTAGATTGCTTATACACACTGAATTGTTAGGGAAAAAGTACTTAGCTATTATCAGAATTATGCAAATGTAAATTACTTCAGCCTGATCAATATCAGTTGTCAGAAATAGCTAAGGATAACTGCTAATAACTTGTAATATAATCATGTTTTTTCTCAGTGTTCTTGGGTTAAAAGTATTTTTATTAGTCTTGATTCTATAGATGGCTTATTTCTGTCAAATGAATATATGCATATTCATTATATATGTTTATATGATGAATATCTATACTATAAAATGAATATGTGTGATATATAGAATGAATATGCATATATTCATTTGACAGCAATAAGCTATCTTACATATATATGTATATGAACTATATAATTTTTCTTTTAAAAGAAATTCATCTCCCAGAACTGTATTTGGATTAATGTAATGATTTACTTTTTCATTCACTTGGCTTTCTTTCTATTTGGCATTGTAGTGCTAGAACAGTAGACTAGCAAAGAGTGTATTTGTCATAGTGGCTGTTGAAAAGTCAGTGACTAAATGCTTGTAGTCCTATAGTATCTTAGTCTTTTGTTTGCTTGATGACCACAGATATTAGAATGAACTTTTTTCTGTCACTTGGGTTTTCTGTGATAATCAGACTCCATGAAAAATCTTAAACTACACTGTAGGCCTTTGTTGTAATGATGATTTTACTTTCTTGCTTGCTATATTTATATTCTGTACATTTGATCACTTTTGAGTTTAATCTTTTGGTTCTGCTCCTTCCACATGAAAGTCCAATAATTAATTAATAATAAGCAGCATTCGTGGATAATCTTCAAGCCTGGTAATTGGATTTATTAAATACATTTCCTAAATTTTCACTCAATTCAATTTAAATTAGCCTGTAAGCTTTTTTAAAATCAAGGAAAATAAGCCAAATATTAAAAAAAAAAATCTTTAACTGCTTATATTGGAAAATAAACATTTTTCAAAGCATTAAATTCTAGCAAAAGATTTTTGGAGGATGGCATATTATGAAAAATATTTAGGAACATCTAACATTTGAAAATGGAATTATAATGAATTTTTAAGAGCAAAGATTTTTGTCATTTCACTCTTGTTAAGATTTGAGGAAATCTAGTTGACAGGAAATGTTCAGAATTAAAGTTTTAATTTCATGGAAACGTGTTAAGGAACTTATGTATTGAAAAAGGGGTAGAAATTATTTTTGTCTCAAAAGACTGATGCAATTTAATAGTGATTTAAAATTATGTTTTGTTTAGATAGTGAAAAAGGCAAGGAAAGTGAAAATGCATGAATATGAAGATGCAGAGATTTGTGACTTTTTTTAAGGGAAATAATAGTAAGTTATTGGATACCGGAATTATTAGTATTTCTTTAAGGTATTCAAATTTAAACTTTAAAACTTTTTTTAAAAATTATTAATGGCCTACTTATATGTAAGTCACTGTGCTAGTTATTGAGCATGAAAAAATGAAAAATGGCCCTTGCCCTCAAGGACCTTATGTTCTACAGGTATATAAAAAAATTTCAAGTGAATTTTAGTGATACCACAATTTGAGTGGTATTTTAAACTTTGGGAACTTTTTCACTGTTGTCAAGCTGAAATTCTTTTTCAGTTTAATATTTTGAGAAGACCTTTTTTTGCATATATCTGAGTTTAATGGTAAAATTTCTCTCTGCTTCTCCAAGTATGATATATATATATAGGTTTAATCCCTTCCCTTGTCTGTCACAGGAATGTTGAGCATGAACAGCTAGGTACTTTAACAAAAAGTTCTGAGGACATAGAATAATATGGGAAAGCCCATCTTAAGAATGACTTTACCATAGGTCTGCATAACAACATATGTATGCCTTGTGAGCCACTTGTGGCTCACTGAGGGATTCTGGATGGCGTGTGAAAAATGTAGGATTAACATAAAGTAGAGATGTAACAAGTACTTTGTCTGTGCCCCACTTAACCCACCTTCCACTAGTCACTGTGCCTGTCATGTAACTTGGTAGCAGGTTGCCACTATGCATGCTCTCCTGTTTGTGACTCTAGTTTGAGAGGAGCGAATCTCTGCTGTGTTTTCAATTGTTAGTGTTGAACAGGGACAAAGTGAGCCATGTGCTGGTGCTGCTATGTGGTGAGTGGCAACAACACAAGGGCTTCTTTCGCTCTCTGTACGGCTGCCCTCCAACTTACTTGAGTGTCTGGCGTTTTCTTCAAGGTCAGTTCAGTATTTCTTTGTATGTGACCACTTGCTGTGGGTGCTTTTTATTCTGATGTTAAAGTTTTTGGGGTGACTGTAAAATGGGTGATAAGAAACAGAAGATTGAATCAGAACATAGAGTGTTTAATCCGGAGTGGACACATAGATGTTGTTTACTTACATGAGAAACAAAATATTGTGCCTTGTTTGCCGAGAAATAATAACTGTTCTCAAGGAATATAGTTTTGTCTCCATTTAAATCAAAACATCCTGACTTAAGCAAATTGGACTCCAATGAAAATTAGACACAGTGAAAAACAAAATAATTAACAACAAATTGTTGAAAAATCTCGATGGGAAACAGTTTTCCAAGAAAGTAAACTCAGAAAATGAGGAGGCTGCTAAGGTTAGTTTTCAGATTTCTAAAGAAATCAATTTCAAACATGATTTCAGAGCACAACAAACTGACACTGATTGCTGATAAGCTGTGTAATATGTCCCATTAACTAAATGTAAACAGTAAGAAAACCTGAAAAATGTATTAAAACTTGTACTTGCTTAGCAAAGTAATTTTTTAACATCATTTTGATTTCATGATAAATAAAAATCTTAAGTAATAAGTGTAGTTAATTGATGTTAATTAAAATTTACCTTTTTAAAAAATATGGTTTATTTGCAAAATAGTTTAATCACTAATTATACCTTTACTTAGAAAGTGAGCTGCTAACTGCCTATCCGTGGTCCAAAAAAGTTTAGCCTATTTTAATTTTGGCCCCTACCTACTGTCAAGTTGTGTAGGTCTACTTTAGATTTTTTTTTCCTCCCTACCTGTGAGTAATTAACCAAGTAATTCTAAAATCTAGGTACTTAAGTCTTGCCTTTTAGACTTATTTGAATTTTGATTGGTTATTCTGATAATTTTATTTCTGAAAAACAGGGTAAAGCTTATGTAATGCTAGGAATGTCATCATCTCTCCAGTGACTAGCTCAATCTGGTGCACAAAGTAGGTGATTTAATAAATGTTTGAGTCATCTTACTAATGTTTTTTCAGGGATAATTTTCATTTTTGCTTTCAACTGTGCCTTTAATTCAACTGTGTTACAACACGAACTATTATGTAATGTAAAATTTGGTATAAAATAAGATGGGTCTAAGACCTTGTCTAAGAGGATTTATTGATAGAAGTATCAAAAGGACCTCATTATGACAGTTTTACTTACACTTTAATGGGATAATATAAGACTTAAGCTCATGGTAACTTTTTTATCCTTTTCATGACTCAGTTTCCTTGTTGCAGGCCTCCCTAATTTGAGTATACATTATTGCATTGATATTCTGTTGCCTTCATGATGTGGGAACATTTCGAATTTTAAAGGCATTGGTTACCAAAAAATGTTGGTAAATTTGACTTCTAATTTGGATGTTGTCACTCGCATTTACGGGAAGATGCTTAGAATGCTCTTTTGCGTCTGGGCACCAAGGCACTCACATTAGGATCATCTTTTGGTTCAGAACATCCCTTACCTCAGTGCTTCAACAATCTGTGATTTCTTCAACGTGGATTCTGCTTCACTGAAATAGTGTATAATCCTGCCTGTCTCACAGTCTAGTAGATGGACTTTGAAAGTTGCTGTAACTAACAATTCAATGCTTTGTAGCTATCCTGGTGATGAGCGTCACAGCTGATCCTCGGGCAACAGATGTTCAATCTGTCTCAGGTCTGTATTTCTCTTAAACGCTCTATAAAAACATTTCAAATGTTTTGTAAAAAAACATGTATTATTGAAGTATTTTTAAAGTTTTGGTTGCCCACAAAAAATTCTTGTAGCTTTTAGATCCCTTTATTTCATAATGAAAAGTTAACTTCATCTTTGTGATCTGCTTTTGCCTTGGCTGGAGACATCTTTAACTATATGACGTCTACATGGGATTCTAAACATCTGTTTTCCATATATTACTAACGTGGTCTGGCCACAGGTGATGGATTTATCACAATCCTAACTTTAACACAAGCATCCTTTAGAAAATCATTCAAATTTTGAAATTTCATATACCCATATCATTAGAAACCTGTTTCCTACACTGATAATTGTTTTCTTTGATCTGGCTACACCAGGGCAGACATCCAGCCAGCATGAGAGTAGAAGAAAACTGTCAGAGCATCCATCTATCTCTTTAGGAGGCCTGAGTTAGGGTAAGATGTAGTTGTGCTGCTATGGAACTGCTCAACTGTGGAAGCACCAGAAGGATGTTCCCACACCCCAGAAGGCCCCAGAGGGCAAGAAAAATCTGTTATGGAGGGCTGCTGTTTGATTAACAGAAGAGAAACACTAGAAGTGGCAGTAAGCCGTGGGGAAACCAGATAACAGAAAGCAGGTATGGAGAATGGGGTTGCCTGTTACAGGAAAGCAGGGAAGGTTTGTTGGATATAGAAATAATTCTGGGTATTTTCTTTTTGCCCTCCTTTAGTTGTTATTCTGTGAATCTCTACACAACTTCACTAACTTGCAGGTTTGTCTTGTGCTGGGGTCAAATTGGAACTTGCAGATTGGCAATTGGATTGATTTCAGACTCACTGTTACTTTCAGTTCTTTAACTGTGAAGAGAATTTTTGAGTTCCTTGTCACTCAGAATGAGTCTGGCGTTATGTCCTAATTCTGGTCTCTTACTAACAAAAACTCTAAGCATTCTAAGCTAAAACTCTTTTTGTATTCTGCCTTTTGGTTCTGGAGTCCTTTGTCAGAAGAAACATAAAATGTCAGCTCAGAAGATCTAAATCTAACTTATGACATATTTGTTGTCTGGGGTTTGGAGAAAAATAGTTTTGATGGAAGATGTGCTTTGTGAAAGTGCTTTGGAATATTTAATACTATAAATATAACTTGCTTTAATAAAATGTGACATTCATTTGAAAACTACTAATATTTCATGGAGCAAACTTTATAAAATATTAGATTTAGAAACAGTGCTTTTGGAATAGTCTGATTTTTTCTTGAGGCTTGCTAAGATAATTTGAGATAGATATCTGATGGTAGGTGAAAATGTTTGCATCATTCCATTCTGCTTCCCTCTCATATAATTTTTTAAAAAATTATTTGTTACCCCAAGATATAACAGATAATTATAATGTTTTTCTATGTCTTATTCAAGAGAGACGCATAGTTCTTTCTGCTAAATGATAAGGAATAACTAGCCAGCTAAAATCAACTTTGAGCACTTCATGTGCTGCATAAATGTAATTTTTCCCCCTAAAAGCACACAAAGTGCTAAGTTACCTCTTAAAAAAATATTTAAGAAGTTTACCATGAGGGGTCGCAGATTTTTACATTAATGTTGGTATATTCAGTAGTTCATGAAGAGTGTGATGATTGTAATGGCTCCTTATGGACAGTATAAAATAGTATTAGTAGCTTCTAGAATTAGAATGAATTAGAATTTGTAGCTTATATGGAAATATACTCATTTTGTGTTGGAAATCAAAGTGACTTTTGATAGCCAACTGGGGTTAAAGTTCACTGGTGTGGGAGATTTTTCTGGGGGAGTTCATTTTATGAATACCATTGTGATACTCTTGACTATAACTAATGTATTAAAAATAGTGATGGAGAATCAATATACCAGGTAGCTCTTATTATAGAATGGTGAATTACTGAGAGTAAAATTCCAATTACTTAGCTAAAAGAGTTTTTCAAGATAGTCTCTATTTGCCTGGATGTCAGGTTTAACAAGCTGAACTAAATCCAGCACATTAATCAGCTCTTCAATTTATTACTTGACTAAGAAGATTAGGGCAATTAATATGTGTTTAATTACATAGTTTCTCCTTCAGATATGACCAGATGTACCACTCCATCCTTACTCCCAGACCCTTTCCTCCCTACTTTATTTTTAGTTTTGAATAGCCTTAACCTTTAAGTATTGGAATAGACATAATATCTGTGTCTTTACTGTCATAGCCTTTCTTTTTAATTTTTAAACAAATATCTTAAATCACCAAGAAAGGATAATTTATAAGTGATGTCACTATATGGAGGTTGTATCATAGTTATATATGGTTGCTACAGTATTGAATTGGAAGTAGGACTTTTTCCTAAATTTTTTCTTTTCTATGCTGAAATACAGAGAGAATTCTTTACCTTAGATCTATATTTGAAACAACATAGTAAGAAAGTGCAGTTGAATGAAATTAATTGGATTTTGGAAAATAACATGATGATGGTATTACATTAGCTCCAGTGATGATTATTAATTTTGAAGCAGAGTAGTGCCTGGCACATAGTAGGGCTCTTAGTAAGTACTTACAGATGAATTGGAAAACCAACAAAAACTGAAAAGTACCACTAAATTAATTAATGGAAGAAATGACGTAGAATGTGGTCTAAGCAGGAGGATAATGGGAAAATTCTAATATTGGTAACTTGAGATGTGTCTAAAAAATCAAGATGTCTTCTTATATTTTTCCACTGAAAGCCATATTTCATAACTTCTTTTCACTGAAATAGACTAATATCCCTCTGTGACACCGTGTATTATCTTCATAGAATTGCTATGGAACCCTTAATCATCACCTCTCAAATAACATGGTTTTGGTCCTCCCTGTACTTAGGCAGATCCTTGGACAACAGGCACAGTCTATGACCATACTTTACTTGTTTGCCTCCTTTTAGCAACTAGGTTCACCTCATTTCCAGAGTGATACATCTGAGCCATAATCTTTTTATCTGAAAGTAATGATAGCAACCTTTTTTAGTTCATTAGTCACCTATTGCCAATTGTGAAGGGAGAAATCTTGAATCTTTGGAGTGGATCAGAAGGGGAAGAGAATGCTGTTTAGAGCAAGAATGAATCCTAGGGGCAGCTTAATTAGCCCTCCGACTTTTTACTTTATTAGACTTCCTGAAATTCTGTCAGTTTGAGATGCATATGATTCTCATCCTCTTTTGAGAATGCTGTAGATAAGTGTCAGCTAGTTCAGTGCATTTACCTTTTTTTCGCTCCAAGTGAAGACTTATGGTTTCTCTGTGGAAACTCCTTCCACTGATACAGATCAGCGGCACATCAACAACCTAATATACTTAGAGGGTTGATTGGGTCACAAGATTTACCTGTGGCCATATAGCTAGTGTGTGTAGAGACAGAGCTTGAACCCAGGTTTTCCTGGTTCCAAAGCCAGTCTTCCTACGTTTCTTCTCAACATATGCAGAACATGTACAGGTTTTAATTGATTGCAAGCTCAGTAGAAGTCATCCATGTGTTGTGGCATCCTGAAAAGCTAACTAACAATATCTTAGACGGATTTAGTAGAAGTATAGTGTCCAGAGTAAAGGAGCCTTGATAGTTTTATTATGTATTTTGTTGTGGTCAGACTTGTCATCTGGAATATTTTGATGAGTTAAGAGCAACACATAATAGGAAGGCTCTTAGTAAACTGGAACATGACTAAGATGGTGAAGGGGACTCCAATCCATGCCTGGTCAAGTCAACAAGCATTTGTTAAGCACCTACTGTGTGTCAGGTATTGTGCTAAGCGCTGGGCATACAAAGATAGTTACTAACACTGTGACCCTGGGTACAGATGACCATCAGCTTCCGTACATGGCAACACTAGTGATGGGGAACTTCTTATGCAAAGCAACACCTTCCATTTCTTATCTCTAATTGTTGCAAAGTATTTTTGTCTCTTGAACTTCTGAACTCTATTTTCTTCTCTAGGGAGGCAGTGGAAAGTGGGTTGGATTTAGAGTCAGAGGACCTGGGTTTAAATCCCAGCCTTCCACTTACATTTGTGTTCAGCTCAGTTTCCTCAACTGTAAAATGAGGACAATAGCAGCATCAACCTGCTAAGGATGTTGTGAGGACAAAATGAGATTATATTTGTAAGGTATTTGGCACACAAAGTTGCCACTGTATGAATGTTAGCTGTTATTATTAACGAAAGGCAAGGAATAGTCCTTGCTGTCAAGGAGCTCACAATCTAAAGGGGGAAAAAGCAAACAAACAACCATGTATAAACATATATGTAAGATAAATTAGAGATCATTAGTGGAGGGAAGGCACTAAGCAGGATTACAAAGAGACTTGAGTACATTATGACAGTCAAATATAAATATTTAAAGGGTTAGTATATGGAAGAGATTAGATTTCATCTGTTTGTTACATAGGTTTAGTTTTGGAAGGAAACTCAGAGGTCATCAAATTCAAGCTTCTTATTTTTTGGATAAAGAAATAGATGAGGGTCAGAGGGGTCATGTGAACTCAATCACACAAATGCAAATGGAAAGTTAGGATTTAAACCCAGATTCTTTGACTCTAAATCTAATTCAATTTCCACTGCCTCTCTAGAGAGGAAAACAGAATTCACTTCAACAGACAAAAAATACTTTTTGACAACTAGAGTTAAGAAGTGGAAGGTGTTACTTTGCATAAGGTGTTGCTTTGCAACTAGTGTTACCATGTACAGAAGCTGATGGTCATGTGGGGGATGCGGGATGGGGATGATATTGATGGATTTCTTTTGGGCTAGATGACTTCTAAGCTTCCTTCCAGCTTTAAGTTTCCATCATGTTATGATTCTGTTACTTTCTGAAGTCATCTATATTGAAAGAATAGGAGCTTTGATGGGATGCCAAAAAATCGTAAACTTGAACCACAGGGTACTTGCAGATATAATGTAGATCTAAGAGAGGTAATTCTGTAGAATTTTAAGGCAGCATGAAGATAAGATTATGGAGGAACTTGGAGAGAGGGGCATCAGAAAGTAAACAAGTTTTATAGAAAGGTGTGTGAGAGGGTGCTTTAGAACAACTAAATGCATTTCAAAATTTTCTCTGGGGCTGACTATATCACTCAGGAAAAGGAGTATATGTATTACCCCTTGTGTACTTCATAGACCTGACTCCTAATAATGAAAGCACAGGCTAGCTCTCTTAGTACCATACTTAGATACAGGATAAACAAAATAACTTTTTATAGATTCAGGTTGTAATATAAACACTATTTATAATGTTTTTATGAGAAAATGAATTCTAAATTCCAGATGACTTAGAAAACTAGCTTTCAGAATCAAGCTTATTCGATGAAAATCACCTTAATATTTAAAGGAATGGAAATGTTGTTTAAAGGATGATAATAGCCTTTCATTTCTCTCTCCTGAACAACTAAATGTGTTTTTCTTCAGAGTATTTTGAAGATCTTGTAAGTCCTGTACTGTGACTTTAAAAACACTGTGAAGGCTTTTCATGAGTTGGGGTCTGTTATGTTGTCATATATTAATATAATATCAATATTCATCAGTATCATATATAAGATAGTTTTATTAGTTTGTGTTTATAGAGATGAGGTGCATTAGATTTAGTGGCAGAAAGACCTGGCTTCAAATTTTGTTTCAAATGCCAGTTATGTGATTGGACAAGACATTTAACCTCTCTGACTCTGTTTCCTTTTCTGTTAAATGAGAATAATAACAGCACGTATTAATTTACAGAGTTGTTTCAAGGATTAAATGAGAGCTTACATTAATAAAATATATAAAACTTTTGCATACCTTAAATTACTAATAAAGTGAGCTACATTTGTGTGATTGAGTTCACATGACCTCTCTGACCCTCATCTGTTTCTTCATCTAAAAAATAAGAAGCTTGAATTTGATGACCTCTGAGTTTCTTTCCAAAACTAAATCTATGGACTAAAATTATCTTGGACTTTTCCAATTTTCTATGTAAAGATAACTGTGTTTTTTCAAGGAGCTTAATGAGATATCTGAATATTAATAATTATTTTTTTATGGGCAGGTGGTCAGAAATATGAAATCTTTTAAGTAGTAATATGTTAGGAAGCTTTTAGGATAGAAAATAAATGGGACAAAAGTATCATATTCCCCTATTCCTTCTTTCACTGAAAGTCCACAGATATTCTATCTCCTGTAATTTTGTGTTGATGACTGACAGTGCTGCAATCTTTGTTCTGAAAACCTGTCTTTTTTTAAGACTTTCTACTCTTTCAGTTTATACATATAATCAGTATATTGTGTTATGTGCCAAAGCAAAATATTAATGATTTATAGAAATTCTATTCTAATTAGATGCCCAGAGAAATAATTTAGTTTGTAGTTTTATCCAACCTCTCTTCACTAATCACAATTGTGACTTATTTTTTCAAATAAAATTTAATTATGTATTAATCATCTATGTTGTTTATTCACCAATTAGCACCATTTGTCATTTAGTCCACACTTTCCATTTTTCATATGAGGAAATTGAGGCCCAGGGAGATAAAAACAACTTAAATAAAGTGACAGAGAAGAAATGGTAGGAAAGGACTCTATTCTCATACTGCAGAGAGGAAGCATCTGTCAGCAACCATAGAAAATATTCATGGAAAAGCTTTGTTCTTGATGGCTTTTCTTGTCAGATGATACCACTAAGCTTCACTTGTTTAGTGAAGACCACTAGATCATCAGAATTTCATATCCTGACCCGGCCACTTGGTAAGAATGTGACATTGGCAAATCACTGAATTTCCACGGACTTCTGTTGTCATTTTCAGAATAAGGATGGTGATGCTTATATTACCTTCACAAGCAAAGTTGTGTGACCCCAGTGCTTTCTGACTGCATAAATATGAGTTATTGTAATAATTATGCAGTTTGTTTTAAAAGCATAGGTTGACAACCTTTTTTCATTTCACATAAAGCCCTGAAAGTGCATGTTAACACAAAGGTGAATTTTCTCTTTAAGCAAAAGATCTGAAATTCAGCAGTGATTTCACCCAACTGATTCTTATACATTACGTTTTTTCAGTTGGCCAGCATATATGAAGTGTCTTACAAATGCAGTGACCTTTCCCATAAACTCTGATACAGGTTAGGAAGAAAAATTACTGAGACAATCTCTTTAAAGAAAAAGGTTTTTTGAAAGGTTATTTCACTACTCAACCAAGCTCAGTCAAAATGATTTATCTTTTTGTGTGGTCAGTAGTGGCCTGGGAGAGCCTATTTGTGGTCAGTAAAGTGCCCAGATAGTTGTCTCATTGTCATCATAGGGAAACAGAAGAAGCTCCATACCTAAGGTGTATGAAAACTGGGTAACAGAAGAATAAACTTGTTTATGTTATACCATGGAATGTGAAATCTTAACATGGTTTTTGTTAATCCCTTACAATGACTTTCAGTATTCTTTCTAACTCTCAGTTTATGATATTGCGATCATTCGTGCCAAGCACTTTTATAAGTGTTAATGGAGAATAGCATGAGTATGATCCCTCTCATGGAACTTAATCTGAGAGAGAGAAAAAATATAAAATAATGAACCTATCCAATAATACAGACAATGATGTATTTCCAGAAGGAGTAGGAGGGTCTTTTGACATACCTACATTGAGGAGATGATGAGATGAGACTCAAAAGAGGTGATGGTTGGTTATAACATATAGATGTTTGGAACATCTTGTATCCTGGCTCGCTTTTTTAGTGCTTACTGGCCTGTTTTGCTTATGAAAGCATGACTTGGATGTACATTATTGAATAATTGTACTCTCACTAGGTATTTTTGTACTTCAAAGGGATCTGTGATTTCATTGGTTGTAGGTACTGCTTCCACTGAATTGAATTGCAACCCTGTTTACACTTTAGAAAATAGTCTGTGAATTGATGTGACCCAGTAAAAATACCATTTTGTGACTAGAGTAAGAACTTGGATCATCAGCTAGTCCTCAGAGTTTTTCTGGTTTGGTAGGACCTGCCAGAGTTTGTGATTCTGCATGTGACCTTTGAGGCCCTGAGAAGGCACAGAAAAGATTTTATTGGAAGGTGGTTAGGTAACCTCTCCTTAAACATTGATTTGTGTGTCATCTAAAGTATTCTGTGTTCTACAAAACAAGATACCTTTAACCATGAAGATTTCAATCACTTTTCTGATTAGAATGCATACTTAAAGATTTCTTTGTTTTAGGAGAGGAAAAAGTTATTGATATAATTGCAAGTAAAATGTCATTTGTAAAAAAAAGAAAAATAATATTGTTAACTGTTATTTAAGAATTATGTTTTTATGAACATTAGTTGTAAATTGTCTCAGTTTGCTATTTGAATATTCTCATGATGCTGTTTTACTATGTCTCATAAATAATTGGTCAAAATGGAAAATATGAAAGAGCCCTATTAGTGAGTTAATTAGATCTGTTATTAATTCCAGAGGATGTAATTGTGTTAGGCAAGGGTATCTTTGAATTTTATACAGAAGAAAGATTTATTTTTGTTAAATAGGCAGTACATTCATTTTTACTGTAACATTAATATTAATATCACTGTTCTGATTTAATAGCACTTGCTATGTTTGTAGAAAAATAAGTTTCCAAAAAAAGTTTTCCATACATTAAACTGTTTTACTTTTTCTTTTTTTTCGTCTTTGTGCAACCTGTTTTATTTATTTAGCATATATTCTATTTTGGAATCCTGAATTCTCTTGGAAATCTGGTGAAACCTTTGAACTCTTTTCCAGAATTATTTTTAAACTACTGCTTGAAGGAAATACTGAAAATTTTTTTCTAAGTTCACAGACTCTCTGAAATGTTAGATTCCTGGTTGAGAACTATTTTGCCCTAGAAGATTTGTGGGAGTTTTTTTTGGGGGGGCGGGGGGTGGAAATGTAGGAGAGAAATTTAACAAATGAGTTATAGTGACCAACTCTTTAAGAGTTTGAAATAGTAACTATCTTTTTATAAGAGTTTAAAAGCTGAACAAATTAACACCTCCACCCAGTAGACAATCTAGAAAAACTTTTTTAAAAAATAAACTTTTTTTAATTAGCAAAAAATTTTATTTTCTCTCCTCACCTTCCCTTCTGCATCTTTCCTCCTCCTAATTGAGGAAAAAAAAGAAAAGCAAAAACTTAATAATTGTGTGTAGTTTTATAATACGTTTTTGCATTTACATTGGAATAAACTTGTCTCATATGTTGGAATGTGAGATGAAATCACAATGTAAAGAAACAACTTACAAACCTTTTATCATTTTGATCATCTCCCTAATTGTATGGTATAGGTGATGAAAAGCATCATTTCTGAGACTAATATAGAACACCAGCATAAGAAGAGATGATTTACTTTTCTAGTTGTGTCTGACTCATACTTCTATGAATGTAGATGTGATCACATGTAAAGGTGATTTCAAACTTCTTTTCCTTCTGACTGGAATTTGTAATTTCACTGCTGAGTAAAACTGAATGGTACTAAGCAAAAGAGGTGATGATGTCACAGAGTTGAGAGTTGATATTTCCATATAGGTTAGATTAGATCCTTTTGCCTTCAGTTATAAATATCTGAACTTAGTGTAATTTGACTTTAATCAGAGGAGGGAAATAAAGGTTTCGTGATTAACATTATGTACTTGCTAAAAAAATTTATGTGTTTTTAGCTTTTCTTGAATTAACAAACTTTTAAATTATTCCTGAGCACATTAGTAATGTCAGTTTACTAGTAGTCCATAGGAATAAACTGCTTAAAGTTTAGAGACATCTAAGAAATATTGCCTATAATATCATGTGAATTTGATGATTATGCTGTGGCCAATACTTAAAAGTATTATTCAAAAGATTTTTGGCATATTTCCTGAAAAATTTTCTGATTGGCAGTTTTATTTACTTCAGAAAGATTGAGGGTTAGCTTTATCTATACCAATCTCAGGTAAACAGGAGGGAGCTTAAATTTCCATGAAGCACTTTCCAGGAAATAAAGTGGTAAAGCTTAAAAGACCTTAATGCATTATTCATCACTGGTACATATCACCAAACTAACATTTCATATATGAGAAATGCAGTTCAAGTTTGGGGTAAAAACACTATTGCCTACATTACCACAAATGGTTTTTAAAAATTCTTGTGGCTGTGTAATTTTATTAAAGCCATATTTCTTAAAAGACTTACGTGATCCTTGAAATCAACTTAC
Organism: Bettongia penicillata ogilbyi; assembly: GCA_023548195.1. NCBI lineage: Eukaryota > Metazoa > Chordata > Mammalia > Diprotodontia > Potoroidae > Bettongia > Bettongia penicillata. Next base: position 1,001,045 of record JAJHZJ010000624.1, on the reverse strand, counting down.
TTACGGGATTCACTGGTTTTTTGCTTAGTGGTGTCCAATGTTTCAGTGGTACCCTATTTAAATTAGTCTATTAATTTGTTGAAAAATAAGTTTTTTATTGATGTCTTTTTTAACCGAATTCTTAGAAAGCCATCCCACATAATAAATTATATATATTTAAAGACAAAAGAAAAAGAAGAGCAAAACAATGAACACAACTTATTGATACATTGAGAAAAGTCAGAGAATGTGCAGTATTGGCATTTGATATTTAAATTTAATTGAATTAACAAATTTTGTTTAGATTCATTTAAATCACTAGTCAGCCTCAATTTCTATTTTTCTACTCATATATGTTCTTAGTGTTTTGATATAGCTTTAGCACACATCTCTCATAGTTTCACAGTAACATAATTGTTGAATTATAGATTCCCATGCTATTATTTTACATTTATAAAATTGATTCTGTGTAATTAACTGTTCTCTATAATTTCCCTCCCTTATATAGTATTTTCATGAACACCTATAACGTTAGATGGGGTACAACTATTTATTTATAACTATAAATAGCATCAGTCTTGATTATGACATTATATTTTTAATAATATAGGAGAATAAACAGGAAGAAGTTTTCTGTATATTTCATTTTAAAATGATATTTTGCATAAATTTGACAAAGAGAACATTCTTTGTAAAACCTTCAAAAGAAGCTTAGGTTATCATTTCAGTATCCCTTAATGAATCTAGGTGCTTCTGATTTTCTTTAGGTCATTGGTATAATTTTTCTTTAAAAACCTTGTCTTCATGTATATATTTTCCTTTTTATTTTTTCCATTTATTTATTTTTGACAAGAATTTTTAAAAATTGTGAATTCCAAATTCTCTTCCTCTGGCCCCTCTCCCACCCATTTAGAAGGCAAGCAATAAATCAATTACACATTTGAAGTCATGTAAAAACATTCAATATTAGCTATGTTGCAAAAAAAGAAAATGAAAAGAATATATTCAGTCTGTTCAATCTTAGTTTATCAGTTCTCTCTCTGGAAGTGAATAACATTTTTCGAAATGTTTTGGATTATTGTATCAGGTAAGGTTAGCTAAGTCTTTTACAGTTGATCATCACTACAATACTCTTTTTACTGTGTACATTGCTTTCTTGGCTCTGTTCATTTCACTTTCCATTAGTCCATATAAGTCTTCCCAGGTACCCTAGACCTCTGAGGGTCTTCTCCTCCCAGTTGGATTTTTTTTTATTTTTTATTTTTTATTAAAGGGCCATCCCTTGAGCAACTGCTTAAAGAAGCCTGTACCTCCTTCTCCTCCTCCTCCTCCATGCCATGCTGCCTTTTTTCCTCTGGGTTTACTGGTTACATTTGTTGCTCAAAGATCAAGCCCTCAAACACAATTCACTCTGGAGCTCATAGAATGGACAACAAATCCGCACCCACCTAGCACTGAGTGGATTTAAATACTAAATAGTAATTGTTTCTCTTTTACCCAGGAACCCCTGAGGGTCTTCCCCTCCCAGTTTTATTTTATTTTATCTTATTTTTTTATTAAAGGGGCCATCCCTTGAGCAACTAGTTAAAGAAGCCTATTCATTGAATGAGTGTATCTCACTCAAAGTGAGAATGTGATAAGACTTTAGCCTGAAAGGGTCAGGGTCTCACATTGCATCCTGGGCCATCTGCAGTCATCCTGATGAACATCAGGCTAATGGATCCAGATGGCTCTGGAGGAGCAAGTGAGGTTGGTGACCATGCACAGCCTTCCCCACTCAAATCAAAGTCAACTGCAAGTCATGTCATCATCTTGATGTCATGGTCCTCTTAGAGAATGAAGGACAAACATAATAACAGCAACAGTAAGTCTTCCTAGGTTTTCTGAAAGCATCCTGCTCATTATTTCTTATAGCACAGTAGCATTCCATCACAGTCATATACCACAACTTGTTCAGCCATTTTGCAACTGATGGGCATCCCTTTGGTTTCCAATCCTTTGCCACCATATAAAGAGCTGCTATAAATGTTTTGTGCATATAGGCCCTTTCTCTTTTTCTTAGATCTCTTTGGTACTGCTGGGACAGAGGGCATGTACAGTTTTATATCCCATTGGGCATTATTCTCCAGAAGTCTCCACATTATTCTCCAGAATGATCAGAACGGTTCACAACTCCACTAAACAGTTTCTGTTTTTCTGTATCCCCTTCAGCATTTATTTTCCTTTTCTCTCATGTTCATCAGTCTATTGTGAATTGGTATCTCAGAGTTCTTTTAATTTGCATTTCTTTAGTCAGTCGTGATGTAGAACATTTTTTTATACTACTATTGTTAACTTTGTTTTCCTTTGATAACTTCCTGTTTTTATTGTTTGATCACTTATCAGTTAGGGAATGGTTTTTCTTTTCATGAATTTGACCAATCTCCTGTATATTTGAAAGATGACATCTTTATCAGAGAAACTTACTGTACATTTTCTTATCCCAGTTTTCTGCTTTCCTTCTAATCTTGGCAGAATTAAATTTGTTTGTGCAAGAACTTTTAACTTCATATAATCAAAAATCTCCATTTTATATCTTGTCATTCTTTCTATCTCTTGTTTAGTCATAAACTCTCCCTTTACCCATAAATCTGACACGTACATTTTTCGGTGCTCCCCTCATTTATTTATGCTGTTGTACTTTATGTATATAGTATTCTGTACTAGCAGTGCTCTGTTTCTTTTTTTTTCTTTTCCTTAATTTATTTTTAATTTTCAACGTTCATTTCCACAAGAGTTTGAGTTCCAAATTTTCTCCCCATTTCTCCCCTCCCCCCAGCCCAAGATGGCATGTGGTAATTTTTTTGCCCTTTGGTCATAGTTCCAAATTGCTCTCCAGAATGGTTGGAGCTCACAGCTCCACCAACAATGAATTAGTGTTCCAACTCTCCCACACCTTCTCCAACATTTATCATCTTCCTGATTTGTCATATTAGCCAATCTGATAGGTGTGATATGGTACCTCAGAGTTGTTTTGATATGCATCTCTCTAATCAGTAGTGACTTAGAGCATTTTTTCATATGGCTAGCTTTAATTTCTTCCTGTGAAAACTGCCTGTTTATATCCTTTGACCATTTATCAATTGGGGAATGACTTGTATTGTACATTTGACTCGGTTCTCTATATATTTTAGAAATGAGGCCTTTGTCACAGACACTAGTTGCAAAACTTCTTTCCCAAATTTCTGCTTCTCTCCTAATCTTGGTTGCGTTGGGTTTGTTTGAGCAAAACCTTTTCAGTTAACGTAATCAAAATTATCCATTTTGCACTTCATAATGTTCTCTATCTCTTGTTGGTCAAAAATTTCTCAATTCTCTGTAAATCGGACAAATACAAGCAAGTGTTCCTTGCTCCCCTAGTTCGTTTATAATACCCTAGTTCGTTTATAATATCAATCTTTATACCTAGGTCATATATCCATCTGGACTTTATTCTTGCATATGGTGTCAGGGCATTTGTCTATGCCCAGTTTCTACCACATTGTTATCCAGTTTTCCCAGCAATTTTTGTCGAACAGTGAGTTCATATCCTAGAAGTTGGATTTATCCAACAGTAAATTACTATATTCATTGACTACTGTGTCTTGAGTACCTAACCTGTTTCACTGGTCTACCCCTTTGTTTCTGAGCCAGTACCAAGTGGTTTTGATGGTTGCTGCTTTATAATACAATTAGAGATCTGGTAGGGCTAGGCCACTTTCCCTTTAGTATTTCTTTTCATTAGTTCCCTTGATATTTTGGACCTTTTGTTCTTCCAGGTGAATTTTGATATGTTTTTCTAGCTCTAGAAAATAATTATCATTGGCATGGCACTGAATAAATAAATTAGCTTAAGTAGAACTGTCATTTTTATTATATTAGCTCGGCCTACCCATGACCAACTGATTTTTTTCTGCTTACTTAGATCTGACTTCATTTGTGCGAAAAAGTGGTTTTTTTTGTTTTTGTTTTTAATTTATTTAAGTTTTCAACATTCATTTCCATGAAATTTTGGGTTCCAAATTTTCTCCCCATTTCTCTCCTCCCCCAGCCCAAAACGCCAAGCATTCTAATTACCCGTATCACCAATCTGCCCTCCTTTCTCTCATCCCCATCTTCTCTTTTGTCCTGTAGGGCAAGATAAATTTCTATACCCCATTACCTGTATTTCTTATTTCCTAGTTGTATGCAAGAACAATACTCAACAGTTCTTCCTAATACTTTGAGTTCTAACTTTTCTTCCTCCCTCCCTCCCTCCCCACCCATCCTCATTAGGAAGGCAAGCAATTATAGGCCATATCTGTGTAGTTTTGCAAATGACTTCCATAATAGTTATGTTGTGCAAGACTAACTATATTTCCCTGCATCCTATCCTGCCCCCCATTTCTTCCGTTCTGTCTTTTGACCCTGTCCCTCCCCAAGAGTGTTGACTTCTAATTGCTCCCTCCTCCCATTGCCCTCCCTTCCATCATCCCCCACTTTGCTTTCCCCCTCTCCCCCACTTTCCTGTATTGTAAGATAGGTTATCATACCAATGAGTGTGCATTTTATACCTTCCTTTAGTGGAATGTGATGAGAGTAAGCTTCATGTTTTTTTCTCTCACCTCCCACCTTTTTCCCTCCGCTGAAAAGTCTTTAAATTGCCTCTTTTATGAGGGATAATTTGCCCCAGTCCACTTCTCCCTTTCTCCTCCCAATATATTTCTCTCTCCCCCCTTAATTTCATTTTTTTAAGATATGATCCCATCCTATTCAACTCACCCTGTGCTCTCTTATCTCTGTGTGTGTGTGCACGTGTGTGTGTGTGTGTGTGTGTGTGTGTGTGTGTGTGTAATCCTACCAACTACCCAGATACTGAAAAAAGTTTCAAGACTTACAAATACTGTCTTTCCATGTAGCAATGTAAACAGTTCAACTTTAGTAAGCCCCTTATGATTCTCTTTGCTGTTTACATTTTCATGGTTCTCTTGATTCTTGTGTTGAAAGTCAAATTTTCTTTTCAGCTCTGGTCTTTTCATCAAGAATGCTTGAAAGTCCTCTATTTCATTGAAAGACCATTTTTTCCCCCGAAGTATTCTACTCAGTTTTGCTGGGTAGGTGATTCTTGGTTTTACTCTTAGTTCCTTTGACTTCTGGAATATCATATTCCATACCCTTCAATCCCCTAATGTAGAAGCTGCTAGATCTTGTGTTATCCTGATTGTATTTCCACAATACTGGAATTGTTTCTTTCTAGCTGCTTGCAAGATTTTCTCCTTGACCTGGGAACTCTGGAATTTGGCCACAATGTTTCTAGGAGTTTCTCTTTTTGGATGTCTTTCAGGAGGTGATTTGTGGATTCCTTGAATACTTATTTTGCCCTCTGTTTCTAGGATCTCAGGGAAGTTTTCCTTGATAATTTCATGAAAGGTTGATGTCTAGGCTCTTTTTTTGATCATGGCTTTCAGGTAGTCCCATAATTCTTAAATTGTCTCTCCTGGATCTATTTTCCAGGTCAGTTGTTTCTCCAATGAGATATTTCACATTCTCTTCCATTTTTTCATTCTTTTGGTTTTGTTTGGTGATTTCTTGGTTTCTCCGAAAGTCATTAGCCTCCATCTGTTCCATTCTAATTTTGAGAGAACTATTTTCTTCAGTGAGCTTTTGAACCTCTTTTTCCATTTGGCTAATTCTGCTTTTGAAAGCATTGTTCTCCTCATTGGCTTTTTGAACCTCTTTTGCCAATTGAGTTAGCCTATTTTTCAAGGTGTTATTTTCTTCAGCATTTTTTTGGGTCTCCTTTAGCAAGGTATTGACCCATTTTTCATGCTTTTCTTGCATCTCTCTCATTTCTCTTCCCAGTTTTTCCTCCACCTGTCTAACTTGATTTTCAAAATCCTTTTTGAGCTCTTCCATGGCCTGAGCCCATTAGATATCTATTTCAGATGTTTGGGGTACAGAGGCCTTGATTTCTATGTGTTTCCCTGATGGTAAGAATTGTTCCTCGCCATCAGAAATGAAAGGTGGGAACATCTGTCCCCCAAGAAGGTAGCTTTCTATGGTCTTATTTTTCTTCCCTTTTCTGGGCATTTTCCCAGCCGGTTACTTGACTTCTGAGATTCCTCTCCACCCCTGCCTAGATCCGCCCAGCTAATGCTTGGGGTCTGAGATTCAAATGCTGCTCCCCAGCCTCGGGGCTTTCAGTGGTGGGCGAGATTGCTATTCAGTGTGAGCTTAAGTTCTGGTGCTCGGGTGGGGGCAGGGCTGCCTCCCAGGCTCAGTTCCTTCAGGGGGTTTATGCAGAGATCTTCAGTAATGGCCCTGAGCTTCTTCCTGCTCTGGGAGCCCCTGGCCGCTGCTGCCTCTGCCACTTCCTCCCGAGGGGGCCCGAGTCACGGAGGCATCCTGCTCCCCTCTTGGCCAGCCCAGAGGTCTCTCTCACTGGCCTGTAGCACCTGTGGGTGGAGGGACCTTCGCAGTCACAGGAGATTCCATCCCTGAAGCCTGCTCCAATCTGCTCCTTTCTGGGCTCGTGGTCAGGGCAGTACAGGGGTGGGCTCTGCATCCGGAGTGTGATGGACCTTTGGGGTCAGTTTTTCAGGGCTCTCTGGAATGGAAATCTCTTCCACTGTGTTTCTGCACGACTTGCTCTGCTCCAGAATTTGTTGGATGTTCTTTTTACAGGAAATTTATGGGCTGTGGATTTGGAGCTAGCATACGTGAGTCTTTCTACTCCGCCATCTTGGCTCTTCCCCCGGCTTAATGTTTATTTTTTATTTTTAACATAGTTTATAACAGATAAAGCAATTCAAACTTTTGGTCAGGTTGTACTTCTTTCTAAAGCATTTACAATATGGACCACAAAAGAATTTTTTTTAAAACATTACCTAACTGAGACACAAATAACATTTATGTTGCTATCTTCACAAGCTCTTGACCTAATTGTCTCCACAGTATTACTAAGAATTAAAGGACCCTAGGTTAGTGTTGTTGGTCTAAAGTCCTAAGCCTAATAGCTTACTTTTAGACTTAACCTTGGATGTTCCCCTACCAATAATCTCTAATTGAATAGATCTGGTATTAAGCTTAAAAACCTTTTGACTAAAGGAAATTGCCACCAAGAGCAGGGACATTGCAGGGATACAGTATCTCCCCAATTTCATGTCAGTTCCAGGCAGGATTATATTATCCACTTGCATTCAGTCAGGCTTAAAGTCTGCCGGATGTCAGGGGGGAAATTGAGTCAGGAGAATCCTACCTCAGCCCAGGCTGAACAGCCACTCTCCCACCCTTCCCATGAGATCACCTTAAGCAGTTCATACCAGCATCTCACCAACTTACTGGCATCATGGATTGAAGGCTCAGCTCGCCTTTCTTGCTACCCATACCTGGAGTTAGACTCAGAAGAACAGTTACTTAATAGTCCCATAGCATCTAAAAATGGCAGGTTCCAATAACCAGGTTTCAAATATGATTATAATTTCACTTTGGCTAAGGAACATCTTTTGAGGCAGGTCTTAAGTGGCTTACATGCCTTCCTATACAAGTTCTAGTTCCTGATTAAATAGCGATCATAAAATCAAATTTAACATTAAAACCTTAACTTTTCTATCAATGCCAAATTTTGCCTGAGATTACCAGAGTTTCCACATATAAGAGAGGCCTCTGCTCAGTATCTATTAATGTCCTTGTTACAATGGTTGATCCATTTTTCTAATATGTAGTTAAACTGATATGGGATCAGTAACCTAGTCTGTGTACTTTTATAATGTAGATGGCATTTGTTACCTTTATATATTACTTTCCTGAACTGGCTCAAATAATTAAATTGGAGAAGTTGCCCTTTTCTTCACCTGAGGGATAAAATCATGGTACCAATAAAATAAAACTAAGATAATATTTAACTGATACAAATTTTTCTTTTCAAGGTCTACTACCCCAGGAGAGACTAAACTTTTGGCTTCTGAAATCTATGACATCCTCCAGTCATCCAACATGGCAGATACCGGCAGTGTCAGTGAAATGAACTCACGTCGAAGGAAAGCTCAGTTTTTTCTTGGGACTACAAACAAGCGTGCCAAAACAGTGGTTTTGCATATAGATGGCCTTGATGATTCTGTAAGTGTCCTAAAAACACACAAATAAGATTGCATTTTTTCATTCAAGCTCATTGTTGTTATTTTTTCTCAGAGGACCATGGTATTAGGAAGGCAAAGTCATGACTTGCAAGTGAATTGGATTTAAGTGAGTCAGGGCTGTGCAAAGTCCCCAGCCTCAGTCTGTCCTGTGGAGCTCTCTGGATCCAGTGACAAGATCAGTCTTATCATATACCTTTAATGAAGCTTGAAGTCTTCTTGATCCTTTGTTAGGGAAACCAACTCTTTTTATATTAGTGTTTATATTAGGCGGGGATGAGGTATGGTAAAGATGGGATTTCATTACATCTCAACCAAAAAGCATTTGTTAAGCATTTACTATGTTACCAGGTGCTATGCTAGGGCTGCAAAAATGAAAACTTAGAGAAATGCAAATTAAGACAACTCTGAGGTACAATATCACACCAATCAGATTGGCTAACATGACAAAACAGGAAAATGATAAGTGTTGGAGAAGATGTGGGAAAGTTGACACACTGATACATTGTTGGTGGAGTTGTGAACTGATCTAACCATTCTAGTGAGCAGTTTGCAACTATTCCCAAAGGGTAATCAGACTATGCATACCTTTGATCCAGCGATACCACTACTAGGTCTCTAAAGAGATCATAACAAAGGGAAAAGCATCCACAAGTACAAAAATGTTTGTAATAGCAGCTCTTTTTGTGGTGACCACGAACTGGAAATCAAGGGGATGCCCATCAATTAGGAAATGGATGAATAAGTGGTGGTATGTGAATATAATGGAATACTATTGTTCCATAAGAAACGGTGAGCTGGTGGACTTCAGAAATACCTGGAAAGACTTGCATGAACTGATGCTGAATAAAGTGAGCAGAAGCAGGAGAACATTGTACCTGGTAACAGCAACGTTGTGCAGTGACTGACTTGGTTAGACTTAGCTCTTCTGAGCAATGCCATGACTTAAGACAATGCCAAAAGGTTCATGATGGAAAGTGCTATCCACATTCAGAGAAAAAACTATGGAGTCTGAATGCAGATCGAAATGGAATATTTTCTCTTTGTTTTGTTGTTTTTTCTTTTTTCTTTCTCATAGTTTTTTGCTGTTGTTCTGATTCTTCTTTCCCATTGTGACTAATGTGGAAATATGTTTAATATGATCATACCTGTATAACCTATATCATATTGTATGCTCTCTTGGGGAGGGAGGAATGGAAAAAGGGAGTGAAAATTTAGAACTCAAAATTTCATAAAAGCAAATGTTGAAAACTAAAAATAATTTTTTTTTAAGAAGAAGGCTATATCTGAACTAGAGAGACATGTCCATATAGAGGATGGAACTCTAAAAACTGAGGGGAACAAGAAAGCCCTCAGGTTAAAGGCAGTTCTTAGTCTGAGTCTTGAAGAAAACCAAGGGTTTCAAGAATGGAAGTTGGCAGGGAATGCTTTCCAGCAGTGGGGGATACCCAGTAGTATATAAAGGTATAAAGATGGAAGGTGAAGTATCTTGTGAGGAAAGGCAGCAAGGAGTTCAGTTAAGGCTACCAGGGGTGGGGAACCTGCAATCTTGAGGCTACATGTGGTCCCCTAGGTCCTCAAGTGCAGCCCTTTGACTGGATCTAAATTTCACAGAACAAATCCCCTTAAAAGGATTTGTTTAGCAAAGCTTGGACTCAGTCAAAAGGTCCACACTGAGGACCTAGAAGGCCACTTGTGGCCTTGAGGCTGCAGGTTCCCCACACCTGTACTAGACTGGACTGCATGGAGGAGAGTAACGTATGAGAAGGATAGAAAGAAAAGAAGGAATGAAGTTGTGGAAAGTTTAAAATGCCTTACAGAGAAGTTTGTATTTGATTCTAGAGAGCCAGCAGAGTTTGAGTAGTAGGGGACATGATTGTGAGACTTGGGCTTGAGGAAAATCACTTGGCTACTATACCTCTATGGAGGATGGTTTGGAATGGAGAGAGACTTGAGATAGAAAAACCAGTTAGGAGGCTGCTGCACTAGTCTGGGCAAGAGAAGATGAAGGCTTGAACCAAAGTGGTAACTAAATGGAGAAAAGAGAACATTTGTGGGAGATGTTGGAGAGACAGAAATGACAATATTTGTCAGCTGATTGGTGTGAGTAAATATGAGGACTTGAGGATGATATACTACAGCTGCAGACTTGGAGGCTCCAAGAATGGCAGTGCTTTTGGGTGAAAATAGAGAAATTTTAGAAGAGTGGTAAGTTTGGTGAAAAGATAGAGTTCTGTTTTGAACGTGTTGTAATGTCCAACAATCAGTCCTGCAAGACTAAATCTCAGGAGAGAAACTAGTGCAGGATGTGTTGATTTGGGAGTCGTCATAGTGCGTAGATTGTTCATTGTTACTATGTGAAATGAAGTCTTTCTGAAATATTATTTGAATGGTTTCTTCTTCTGGTTCTCCTGAAACAATTATCCAAAGGTTAAACCTTATTATTGCTAATAATTTAGCTGACCAGTCTTATGCTGCAGAATTCTTCCCATATCTGCTTTGCATGTCAGTTTTTTGTTCTTTTTATTCTTTTCAGGTAGCAAAATGTCGTTATTTCTCTTGGTATATTTCTATGGCTCAAAAAAAAAGTATTAAGTAATTCTTCATTTGGTTCATTTCTTTAAAGAACATGTTTTAATATTTAGGAAGTCATAGCTAATTCATTGAATTGTGGAAAGAACCTTGAGCTCTCCTGAAGGTTCTCTCACTCTCTCTATTTTATAAATAACAAACCTCCATAGAGGGGTTAAATGACTTATCTCAGAACACAGTTATTTAGTGGCAGACCCACAAATAACGTTAGATGTCCTTTTTGCTAGTCATTCAGTTACTGTTACCAGTACAAGAGATCACTTGCTTTAGAATAATTTCTCAAATTAATCCCTATCTCTAGGTAGAAAACAATCATGAATATAATTCTTTATTTATAGAAGTTTTTGTTGATACCTGAGAATTTTTTGCCAGTCATTTGCATATCTTTAGAACATCCTTGGAGCATCCATAATATTTATTGAATTGAATTGCTCATATCTAATCAGTGCCCATATCATTTGTCTCCAATTCTGTATTGCTGACTTTGTGTGAGACTGATGAATTCCAGTTCATGTGACCAACAAGGTGGAGGATAGACATTTTCTTTGATTCTCATGACCTTTCACATTTTTCCCAAGCAGATTATGTATCAAAGATTAACCTGCTCCATATTCTCAAACTTCAGGAACCTGAAGTGAAAACTATAAACTGATATGAACTCATGCTCTCTTGGTACTTCCTTCCCCATCACTCACCGTTCTCTTGGTGAAGAGGCTGCAAAGCAGCACTAACTGACCCATGGGCTTGCAACAAAACACAGCCCCACACCCTAACCTTCCTTTCCCTCTTTCCAGTACTGTGAAGATATAAATTCCAAACTGCAGGAATTTGCTGAGATTGTGATGGCCAGTGCCATATGTGCTGCATCAGAGTTCTGCAGGAGAGCAGAGGAACAGAGAGAATTGGGCAGGACATGTTTGGGGTTTATTATTAAAACCCAACTCTGTATCCTGAAATGGGGGCACTTCCACCCATTGTCATGTCCAAACTCCAAAGGGCAGAAATTTGCCCAGGCTTCAGCACCATTAGTGTAGCAGTCCTCTATACTGCAAGACCAGAAAACTCAGGAACAAACACCCTGTGTGTGACTCCTCTAAACCTGAAGAAAAGACCTCAGCATCCAGCAGTGGTCATTTCTTTCCCCTCAAAGGCCCTGGAAGCAGAGACCTAGGCTGGTAAACAGAATTTTCCAGTGTGGGAGGAAGCAGAGATGCTTTGAGATTTAGCTTCTAGGGAAAGAGACTACTATCGGAGGGGAGTGAGTCAGAAAGTGAGCAGTAGGAGAAAGTAAGCAGGACAAAAAGACTAAGAATTGCTGAAGATATTAGGAAGAAGAAAATTCAAATACCTTGAGAATAAACAGATAAATCAACAGGGACATTAACAAAAGAAGTAAATAAGATCTTCAAATCTAGTAAAAAAAGTTCAGGCTTCTATGAATAAATATTGCAAAACAAAGTAAAATGATTCAATACCTGATGAAGCAGAAGGGCCTGTGGGTTTTGAATCACAGCATCCTTTTCCTGAGTGGTTTAAAAGAGAAATGGGGATTATAAGAACAGAATTTATGGCCTACACAGCAGAGATAATTGGCAGAATTAGAAAAACTTGATCTGTGATGGCAAATCTTTCCAAAGAAACAAGAGAGGACTACTGATTGGGAATGCAAGACTTAGTATATGGAACTAAAGGACAATCTGGAAGGGGAGAAGCAAAAAGCAGTAACGTGGAAAGAAAATATGATTCTTTATCCAAGCAAAACATATTGATCTAGATGACAGGATGTATAAAAGCAATCTAAGGACTTAGATTTCTCAAAAGAATGCAAGTCAAAAAACCTGAACACTGTAATGCAAGAAATAGTAATAGAAGAAAACTGCCCAGAACTTCTGTACACAGAAAAGGAAATGCTTATTGAAAGAATGTATATAGATGGTTTCCAGAAAAAAAAATCAAAAACCTCAACCTGCAAATTCTAAAACACATAGTAATTAAGTTTAACAATTCAGTTCAGAAATCACCATTTCTGCCATCTACCCGGAGCAAGATTTCCAAATACAAAGGAAAGGATATTTGAATAACAGAAGAGGATTATTCTCTACCCGGCAGAAAAACTCAAGATATATCCCAAAGTGACCTACCTTGCAAACCTGAGCTTTAACTATAAATGAAAAAAGATAGATGGTCTATAAGAAAGGTGTTTAAAACATTCTTAAGAAAAAAAAACAGACCTGAAGAGATTATTTTCTTTTTGAACACCCCGGATTGTTGTTGTGTTTGTCCTTCATTGTTGAAGGGAGCGTAATACCAAGGTGATGACATGACTTGCAGTTGACTTTGATTTGAGTAGGGAGGGCTGTGCAGGGTCATCAACCTCACTTTCTTCTCCTGAGCCATCTGGGGCCAGTGGCCTGATATTCATCAGGATGACTGGAGATGGCCCAGGATGCAGTGTGAGACCCTGACCTTTTCAGACTAATGTATTATCACATTCTCACTTTGAGTGAGTCACACCCATTCAATGAATAGACTTCTTTAAGTAATTGCTCAAGGATGGCCCCTTTAGGTACCACCCTCTTAATTTCCAGTTCTTTGCTACTTCAAAAAATGATCTACTGTACATATTTTTATAGATATGAGTAGTTTCCTCATTCTTTGATCTCTTTGAAGTGATGGATTTGATATAGTAGGTCAAAAAAGAAGTTTATTGACTTTTTTGGACATAATTCCCGATTGCTTCCCAGAGTAGCTAGACCAGTGGTAGAAAACCTGTGGCCCACTAGGTCCTTGGATGCTATGACCTTTTGACTGAGTACAAGTTTTATAGAACAAAACCTTTTATTAAGGGCATTTGTCCTATGAAGTTTGGATTCAGTCAAAGGGGCCACACTTGAGGGCACACCCCAGGTAACAGAAACTCAGAAGAGGTGAACAAGTGCCAGGGATAGTAAACAGCAACAAATTAACAGCAGAGAGACCAGTAAGAAACTTCTTTGTAATGTACACAAGGAGATGGAGGTTAGGTGGAGGTAGTGGTGGAGAGGTGGGCCTGGGGAGTTATGGACTGATTTTGGAGGTACCTCACCTGTAGGTGTGTGTGGGACTGAATTGCAAAATGAAAATATTACTTGAAAGGGGAGAGGATATGAGGAGTATATGATATGTCTAGGTCAAACTTTAGGCTAGCAATGCAGGGTAAGTGACTTCTGTGGTCTCTTAGGAAGAGGAGAGAGCAGAAGAGTGAGTGAAAAGGGATGAAAAAGTGGAAAGGTTTTGATTTGGTGATGGAAGGAGTCTCCATTCATGAATGCTTTTGTGGGTGAAGAGAGATGTTCTGTTAAGGGACATGAGGATCTTGTGCTATGGTTTGTGGGGGGTTTGGTGCTTGAAGAAACCACCACTTCTGCCTCTGGAGACTGGGAAGAGCAGTTGGAACCTGGGGGAATTAAAGGTTGTGGTCTCAGGGAAGGAGATCTTTGAGGTAAATGGGGAATTGTAGTGACCAGGAGATTATACCTCACAGGTGGACAGCATTATAACCAATGGAAATGGGAGTGGGGTGGAGGGTGTCCTGCCACGGAGCAGTGCTTTTGTCTCTGCTGGAGCGTATTTGTGTAAGACTATTCTTAATAATTTCCTGAAAGGCAGATAAATGATTATTGTAGTATTTCAGCTGAAGGAAGTGACACTGGATAACATGAGGTGAGGCAAGTGCATCTGAATCACTTTTATTCCAACTACTGAAAGCTCTTGAATTGTTTGAATGTCATTGTATTCAAATAGTAAATACAACAGAACCGTAGACCCCAGTGCTTAGAACATCCCCATATGTTTTTGCAAGTCATTAAGGACATTTAAAAAGAAATTTTTGTGTTTGGCTAAATTTAGCTTGTGTGTTATCAACAACCTGCTTTAGTCCTACTTGGCCAGTTTTACTCTGATGTGGCCACTGCACATGCTACAACTCATTGGAGCCACAAGTGAGCGTTGGGTGAAAGGTGGACACCAAAGGTGGATATGAATAGTCTGGAAAAGGGCTCAGCAAGCCCTCATCAGAGGTGCTAATCCTCCCTAGAAACCTCTAGGTAACCAACAGGCCTCAATCTGGTGGTGAGTTAGAGCAATGTCTACCCCGAGCATGTAAAGACTTCCCCTGCAGATGCTTGGATAAGAGCATTTTGTTCCAGGGGTCATGAACGCCCCTGAAGCAGGCACCCTGGAGCACTTAGAGCTTGGTCAGACATCAAAGGTCATCCACTGCCTCCCTGACTTTGGAAGGGAGAGTGAGCCTGATGACTGTGCAGCTCTGCCTCTCTTATATGCAGTTCACACCCAAATCATAATAACACCCAGTGATGCCATTGGTCCTCTTCAAAATGAAGGACAAACAAACAGCTTGTGTGTTTAGTGCTGTAGTTCAACCTAGAATATAATAATTACTTGCAGTGGTAACTAAATGACAAGAGGTAATGCTTTGAAAAATGCATAAGTAGCCCAAAGAGAAATGAACAGAAGTAACTATATAAGCATGATTCTTCATATTATAGTGTATTATGATAAGACCAAGAAGGAGAAAATTTGGTCATTTAGTCAACCAACAGAAATGTTTGTGTGTATCCACATCTATTAATAGAATGGTATTATTTAATAGAATGGTATTATTTTGTTTTAAGTTGTAGACATTTGTTAGCTTCCTGTGAACTTGAAAGTTTCATGAGATCAAGGTCTTATTCACTTTAGTCTCCTACAACATTTAGCATAATACCTCAAACATAGCAGGCTCTAAGCATATATATTTTTAAGTTGGCATTAGTGCAAGTTAGCACCATCACTCGCTCCTAGGTGTTTTATTTAAAAATAAAGCTGAAATTCTGTCTTAATTAGGAGTGGTAACATTATTGCCATTTATCTAAGAAGGTGGTTGAACATTTAGCAAAAGTATCCCATGTTAATAAAATGAAGTGAATTGGCTATAAATACTGAATTACCACATAGGAAAAGGATAAATCAAATTAATACTGTTTAGCCTGCTTTATTTACATGTTCATCCTACTCAGATTTAATTGGTGGTGTGGAAAATTTTTAGGCATTTTTATAGCATTTATCAAAGAAAACCTATTTGTGCTTTTTAATTTAACAGTCAAAATATATCATGGTAGTTGGATGTTGTTTGTATAATGAACTTAGCAGTGATAAAGAAAAGAAGCAGACAAGTTTTCTGAAATGGAGATTTTTAGGTGTTATTTATCTAAATCAAAATAGAATGTAATTGTTAGGCTCTTTACAATTATACCAGTGTCTTTCCCTTGGGAAATAGCAATCTTTTGAGAGACTTCAGGGCTATTCAGGAGTAAGAAATCTTGAGAGTAGTGGATAACTGAGATGATTTACTGAAACCAACAAGATAACAGTGACTGAGGTCTGTCGACAAACTTATGTATAAAGTGAGCCAAGTTGTGATCAAAGTTCCAGATTCCATGGTATGGAGGGACAAACTGTTGTTGTGTTTATCCGTTTTCGAAGAGGACAGTGACATCAGGTAAATGATGACATGACTTTCAGTTGACTTTGATTTGAGTGAGGGAGGGCTGTGCAAGGTCACCAGCCTCACTTTTTCCTCCAGAGCCATCTGGATACACTTTGGTTGACTTTCCCCTTGTAAAAAAAAACACCTGAAATCTTGTGGATGAATAAAGACAAGGTAATGTTTGTTCACTCATAAGTAATGGCTCTCCCTGATCTTTTCCTTAATGACCCTGAGTACAGGTACAGTACCCTAAATACCTACTCACTGCTGTTTTTCATGTGTTTGATTGTGGAGGGGAGAATATAGTAACAGATTAAAAAGAAAGGAACAAAATGTTATTTCATAGGGAAAGACTGCCATGTCTTAGTAGCCGACTGGCTGTACAGAATGAAAGGAGGTATACATTTGGGAATCATCCACAATAGGGAATAAGAATGAACTGGCTTTGAGAATTAGAAAAAGGGTAAAGAGAACAAGGAGCTCTAAGGAGTGAGTCTTGGGGAGACTCTAATTAGAATGCAGGAAGAGGAAGCCATTTGTCAGCTCAGATTCAGTAGAATGTAATGTCACTGAAACTATGGTAGACAAGAGCTTAAGGGAGGAGTTTGGTGATCATTGCTGTCAGATATTGAAAAGTTCAAGAAGTCAGTCAGAACAAGCCATTAGCTTTATCAAGAAGGAGGTAATTACTGACTTCTGAGAGTGTACTACCACAGATGAGGCATTTTAACAAATAGGCTTCGATTCTTGTAGTCATTTCACATCCCAAGATTGTTAAGAAACAGTTTGAACATTTAAATGCAAGCTGCTCATTTAATGTTAACTCTAGTCAGTTGGCCAATTCTATTCACTGATCATATGGGGGAAAATACATTTTCTGCTTTTGAGCACTTTACTCTTCATTTGTACTTATTTCCATTCTGTTAACTCTTAGATTGCTATAAAAATTGCCCCATTTCTTTCTCATAGGATTCCCTTTAAAACTAAACGTTAGTACAAAAGGAGCGTACTTATTTCTTTTATTTGAAAAATAGAATAACTCATTCACTGTGCCATTGAGAATTTTTTTCCCTTTAAGTGTTCCATTCTTTGATTTAATTATATTTTTTTCCTTTTTTTCAGTCTCGGAGAAATCTTTGTGAAGAGGCCTTGTTGAAAATTAAAGGAGTTATTAGTTTTACATTTCAAATGGCTGTTCAGAGATGTGTTGTACGAATTCGTTCAGATTTGAAAGCAGAGGTATGTGATTTGAAATAATCAACACTCTCAGAACTGGACTTCTCTTTCCTCAAACCCACATCCTTTTCAAACTTTCCTCTTGTTGATTAGAGTGCATCCATTCAGTCACCAGGTTCACAACCTTATTATTTTTGACTTCCCTCATTCCTTATACCTAAGTATACCTTGTCATTTCTGTGTTTACAAAATCTCTTGCATTCATTTCTATCCTTATAGTGAACATTCTGCCCTAGTTCAGGCCTTGATCACCTTTCAACTGGACTGTTGGCTATTGCCTACTAAATTGGTTTTCCTGCCCCAGGTCTCACTTTTCTCCAGGGCCATTCTTTACTTAGCTTCCAAAGTGATTTCTCTCTAGAGTGCAAGTCTGACCAAGTGCCTGTTATACCCAGTGAATTCCCTGTTGCCTCTAGGATAAAATAAAACCTCTGCTGTTTAGCTTTTAAAGCCCTTCACAGTCTGGTTCTTTACCTTTCCAATTGTATTCCACCATACTCCCTTTCCCACACACTAGCTGTCCTGCAGTCATGTCCTCACTCTTCGCCTTGCCTTATTGGTTCCCTTTGCTTGAAATGCAGTACCAATCTCACTCCTGCCTCTTAGAAGCCCTAATTGCCTTCTAGACTCTGCTCCATTGACACGTATATGAAGCCTTTCCTGTTCTCCCCAGTGGCTAGTGCCCTCTCCCCCCAAATTCACTTTGTGTATTTATTTTGCATAGACTTACTTATGTACATATTTTCTCCCCTGAGAGAATGCAGGCTCTTTATGGGCAATAGACTTACCCTGTGCCTACCGCATATAGGATTGTCAGTACCAGTTTCCAAAAGTTCTACTGCTAACCATATTTACACTTGTAGTCTTGCTTTTTAACTGATTTTGTTAATCAGTTCTGAAGCCTTTAAACACTGTCAGTTGCAAAATCACTACTAAATATACTTTTTACTTGTTTTGTCCTGACCTAGGCTTTGGCAACAGCAATAGCATCAACCAAAGTTATGAAAGCACAGCAAGTTGTGAAAAGTGAAACAGGAGAAGAAGTAAGACTGTCTTAATTTTAAATCTGTCAGATTTTGATCTTTTTCAGGGTTCCTTATAGCCAGTGAGTTTCTGTATTTTCAGCACAAATAAAACTTTTCAGATAAAGCATATTTCTTAAGAGTGAAGGAAAATACAGATGTAGGGAGGATTTCTCTAGAGATGGAGTCTCACCTGTCTTTACATTGTCTGCGTAACCGAAAGTTTTCAACTTTTATGTGATTTCTGTGAATTCCTATTAAAATGTTACAACCTGTTCTTGTTAGGAAAAATGTAAGGGGAAACATCAGCAGGAGATCTGCATTTATGTTTCCAGGCCAGGTTTCCTACCACTGTATTTCTGCATGTTGGCTTTTGTAAACTGATTTTTGTTAGTCTAAAGCCTAGAGATGGTTAGGTAAAGTCAACTTTTGCCTTTCCAGATGAAAGCAGGCTAGGTTTGTACCGTGGTATGCTGTTTAGAGGTGCATTGTACCCCTAGTAACTACCCACCAGAGGCCAGCCAGGAGTGCCCCTTCTTTACAGCAGTAAGCCACCCCTTGTAGCAGATGCACTATGGCTTTGGGTGGACAAAGAAGGCTTTTGCCCCTGGGCTTTAGGTGATAGAAACCAGCAAGTTCTGATTTCTGTCCTTTCAGTTTCAGGCTGTGACAGGCTGCTAGACTCTGTTGCATTCACTGCTCTTTTTGTCTCACTGTGAGAAAGCCTGGTGTAGTGAAAACAAATTGTTGAGGCTAAGGGTTTTAGTTAGAGCATGGCTGCTGTTTTCTAAATAATTAAATTTTTTATCATTTTAGGCAAGTTAATTTATCCATTCTGTTTTCCATCTATAAAATAAAAAGTCATATTAACTTCTTAAGATTATTTCTATCAGTTACATTCTTTGATTCTGCGATGGTACTTTTTATGTCAGTTTTTGTAGGCTTTAAATTATAGATATGATTGTAATTTAATGTAATTTTTCAAGAGTTTAGGAATAGATATTCATAATGAATAATTTTGAATCACATAATTGTCATGTTGATTTTTTTTTTAAATTTATATTTTCTATTTATTAGATGCTGGTCCCATTCCAGGATACTCCTGTAGAAGTAGAACAGAATACAGACCTACCTGACTATCTGCCTGAGGATGAGAGTCCTATAAAGGAACAAGATAAAGCCGTGTCTCGAGTTGGGTCACATCCAGAAGGTGGAGCCAGCTGGTTGAGCACAGCTGCAAACTTTTTATCCCGTTCCTTTTACTGGTGACTTAAATTTGAGCTCAAGGACTGCTTGAACCAACAAGGGGCCAGTTTTCCATTGGTGTGGTGAACTGTCAAGTGCAATTTGCAATAAGTTATCATGAAAAGTTTTTAGATTACACAATTACGTATGCTGCATTTTACATTTTATTGGACGTTTGACCTGTCAGGTGGTTAAAGGGACAGAGGCCTCAGATGGAATTGCTTTGTTTCTGGAGGGTATTCCTTGGTTTTGTTTTCCTGTTTTGTTGCCTCACTTAAAAAATATACATATATGGGTCCACTATTAAAACCAAACTTTTATGCATATGCAGCTTTAAATTTTACTTCACATGCAACATGTGATTAGGCAAATTCTTCACTCAAGTCTCAGGACTTTGTTTGCAGGGTAATTCTTTGTATCCCAAGTTGTACCTGAATCATTAAGTCTTTTGGGGGGGGGGAGGGGAAGATGGGTTCTTTGTTTCTAATGAAGGATGCTGATTTTGTTACTCTTTACCAGGAAGCCAGAGGAAAATATACCTGCGTATTCTTGCTCCTTTTTCCACTTCTTTTGTTTTTGCCAACCATCTTTGCAAAAACTTAATTTTCTGTAGCATTTTCTGTATTAGAATTTATCTGTTTGAACACAGTAATCCCTACAATACATTTTAAATTATTTTGTTGCCCCCCAAAACATTGGTATTTTGTATGATTGACAAAGAATTGAGTAGAAGAAACTGTGATTGTGTTGTTGGTTATCCTGCTTTCAAAGAATATTTAACTGTGTGCGATGGCATATAATTGGCATTGACTGCTATTTAGTCAGGCTCAAAGTAGATCTGGAAAGTTATAATTTGCTTAAGTGATATTCACTTTAGTCTTACCTTAAGCAGGAAATGGCTTCATAGGTCTTAGTTTGTAATTGTACATTATGTCCTACTAACAGAAATAACAGTAGTTAAATCTGCTATAAACTTGAAAAACAACACAATGAAATGAATGCTTATTATGCCCCAGTGCCCCTGCAGTAGATTCTGAACTTAAGCATCAATTGCTTGGCAGGTGTCCATTCAGCATATGTTTCCTTAAATCACCTCTTTGGAATTTCTCATGCACATGCAGCAGTGGATATTATACAGGGTGTAGAGTTTAGGGAGGGAGTGAGGGAAGAATCCAAACAGTTACCATTTGTATACAAAAGTAGCTTTTGTTGAAGAAGGTCTTTGGCTGTTTAATCTTGTCTCATCATATCCAGTCAGTTTTAAAAACAATTTTGGCAAAGGTAAGACTTGTTTTGTTTTTGTAAATATGATGTAAGACATGCTCAATGCTTAATTAAGCTTCTGAACTATTTGGAAAATAAGAACAACGCTCTCTGGGAATATGACTGACAAACTTCAGTGCTGTTATGATTAAAAACCAACACGAAGTGGTTGGAAGATGCTCTCTTTCTGGCAACATTTGCGACTCTTATTACTTGGAACTTCAGTGAAAATCTAGCCTGGAAGGCTTCTTCTTCCTACTCACCTCTAACAATTAAAAACATTCAGCTTCTGAGAGGAAAATTATTGTGAAATTAATACCACTAATGAAAGTCTTGAATTCATTCATTTGAATTGTGGCTTTCTGGAGGCATAAGGGACATATTTGCAGACTAGTTGTTGGGTTATTTTTGTTTTTTGTTTTTTTAAATTTATCTAGTCTGATTCAGGTGACACGCACAGGCTGAAAATACAAGCTTTTAGGAGCATGTATTGCTTTAAATATGTAATACAACTTGCTGACTAGAATGTTACAGTACCAGATGTGTTTTTTTTAAATCATCCTTTCTATAGTCATGAATGCAAAGTTTACTTTTCTGTATTAACAGCTGTTTGCATTTTATTTTGCATTACATCTACTTGTTAAATAATGACATCCCTTTGATAGTAATGGTTCAGTACAAGTAGGTATTACAGTTTTGATGTTTGTGTGTTTAAATTCAAAGTATACTTCTTTTGCCAGTGTTGCAGATCTTGTATTACAGTTAAGGTATCTGTAAGGCATTTCTCTTTTCTTCCTTTTTTTTTTAAATATATTGTAAAATAATAAAAAGTAACATAACTAAAAATGAAATAATTGAAGTTTCTGTATTTTGTGAACATAAACATTACTCATTTCTATTCACATCTTGTTAAATTTTGTAACTTTTGTAAAGTCATTTTTTCCTATCGGATATTTCAACTGTTTGTTTCTATTAAATTAGAGGTACTTTGCATTAATCACTTTGTACCACCAGCCTAGGAGATGTACAGCAGAGACAGAAATGAAAATTAACGTTTACTGACCCTCGTCCCTTGGTCTTATTTGAGCCTCCTCCTTCCCTTTTTTAAAGCAGCACAAGTAACATGAATTAATAATATTTATACATTTCATATTAAATGGTTAAGTCACTCAAAATATAGGGGTCACAATTTTCCTTTCTGGACTCTATAGTTACTCTATAACATTAAATAAATTCCTTTATAGGAACTTAATACAATTTTAATAAAAAATTAATAAAAAGTTTTGTTTTTTGCAAACTAGGAGTAATACTTGCCCCTTTTAGGATGTGGTAGTGTAATAAATATCTTTAGTGTGAGAGTCTCAGAATTGTTATAAGAAAATGAGATACCAAAAGTGATTGTTTTAATAGTGTCCCAAATATGATGTATTTGACCATCTCTTTGTCTTTGCTACTCTCCTTCCTTGCTCACAATGCCACCCCGTTAACATTGTTCTCCTAGTTCTTTCACAGATTATTTTCTACCTTTTTAATCCCACTCAAAGTCTTCTGGCCTACTGTCCTAATTTAACATTGTCTTCCTTAAGGAATTTATCCACTCTATTTAAAATTTTCATTTTGAACATGAAAAATTAGTTCCAAGTTCTTTCCCTGTCTCCATATTTAGTCCCAGTCATTGAGAAGGCAAGTAATATAGTTTATGTGTGTGTGTATATTTATATACTTATATATATACTTATATATAGTTTAATATAATTTATACCTGTGAAGTCATGTAAAACAGTTTGATATTAGCCACGTAGCCTAAAAACAAAACAAAACAAAACAAAAAGCAAGAAACATAACGAAAGTTTAAAAAGTGTGCTCCAGTCTGCATCCAGAATTCATGAGTTCTCTTTCTGGAGGGAGATAGTATTTTTCACCATGGGTGCTTTGGAATTGTTTTGGACCTTTGTATTGATCAGAGTTGCTAAATCCTTCACAATTGATCATTATTACAGTATTACTGTTACTGTGTACAGTGTTCTCCTGGTTCTACTCTCTTCAGTTTGCGTAAGTTCATACAGATCTTCCCAGGTTTTTCTGAAACCATTCCCCTCATCATTTCTTAGAGCAAAATATTGTTCCATCCTAATCATATACCACAACTTTTTCAGACATTCCCCAATTGATGGGCATCCCTTCAATTTCCATTTCTTTGCCACCACAAGAATTACTATAAATATTTTTGTACATATAATTGCTTTTCGCTTTTCTTTGATCTCTTTGTAGACTCAGTTATTTCTAAAATGAAATCAATGAAATTTTTACCCAGGCACTTTAGCCCAGCATGATCTTTCTCCTTTGAATATCCATAACAATTGCTGTGGGTCTGTGCCATTCATTTGATACTTAATCCTGTCCTAATATTGTGTTGTGTCACTTCTTAATATGTGCAGACCTTGACTCCTCAATGTGATTTTATAAGCCCCTCCAGAGAAGGGACATCTTTCATTTCATATTTGCCATGGTACCTTGTACAGTACTATTTGTATAATAGATGCTTAATATTATTTGCTAGTTGTAGCGAACTATTTATAGAGCATATTAAACAGATAGGAAAGTTGGGTACTGTAAGTCTTTAGTATTTATATCAGTTGTAAAGAAAATTTTTTCAAAAGGTGCATACTTTTAATTTTTTATTTTCAGTTTTCATCATTCACTTCCATAAGATTTTGAATTCTACATTTTCTCTCCCTTTCCTCCTCTCTCCCCAACTTGGCATGCCGACTGATATAGGCCATACATATAAATTCATATTAAACATTTTCAAATTAGTCATATCGTAAAGAAGAATTAAAACCATTGGTAGAAACCAAGAGAAAAATGAAACTAACAAAAAAAAAAGAGTAAATAATATGCTTCCATCTGCATTCAGATTCCATAGCTCTTTCACTGGATGTGGATAGCATTCTCCATCATGAGTCTCTTGGAGTTATCCCAGATCCTTTCATTGAGTCTATCAAAGTCTATCATTGTACAATGTTGCTGTTACTATGTACAATGGTCTCCTGGTTCTAGGAGCATACTTTAAAAAAAAAAACTTCGGGTTTTATACAATTTGTTTTTGATCAGTAGCATCCAAATATTGTCAAAATACATCTTGGCTTCAGGGTTTTGGAAAACTCCAAATAATTTTCAAATGGATTGCAGATGTCTCAGGTTCTTGCTAGGTTGTATCTTACGGTACGATGAGTAATCCTACTAGGACTATTTGGCTTATCTTGGTAGCAGCTCCAGTCTTCATTTCTCTTTCCCACAGTGGGCTTTCACATTAAACAGATGTCTTTAACAGGAGTTCTTTTCCCTTGTCCATTTATGGAATTTGCCATCCAGTTTATCTTTCTGAAGTTCTTTTCACACTTTTCAAATGATACCAGTTAAATTTCTGTATCATCTCATGTTGTCATTTCTAAAATAAAAATTGTTAGGCCTCATGTTTGAAAGATAGCATCCACATTGAAAATTCTCAGTTCATGCCTTTGTACTTTTAACCTGACTCCTTAGTTCACTTCTGCAGCCTTCCAGTGGTTTATATTGAATGAATTGAGGTAAGAATTAAGCAAATTAAAATGACTATATACTAATCCTGTCTCTCTTTGCCCTCACTCTTCACAAGTAGCTCTCCCTTACTTTTCCTCCTCCCTCCTTCCCTCTCCCCCACCTTTTTTTTTCTCTTGGTTTTAACGAAGCCCATTCAATTTGAAAAAACTTCTACCAACTCTTTCAAAGTATAAGAAGGGGGTGTGGCATGGAGGAAGGAAAGAAAAGTTGTTTGAGGAAAATAAATATATATATGCAATGTCTTATTTTTAAAAAGTTTTAACAGATCTGTGAGAAGCAGTCCAGTGTATCAAATTATTTATTTAGCCCCCCTGGTAGACTAACCATTTTTGTGGTCAGCTGTCCCCCTCCCCCACTTTTTTGGTCACCCGGTCCTACTAGTTTTTCCTTAAAAATATTTCTCATTTTTCTGTCTTGCCATCCTCACTACCATCAGTCTAATCTAAATCCTCTTTACCTCATATCAGGGTTTGTTTTTTTTTTTACTAGTCTCTTAGCTTTCCTGACTTCAAATTCTTTCCACTCCAGTTTATTTAACCTTTTGCTTTGAAATGAAGCCTCTTTAAGGCAGGTGTGTTGAACAGAGTGCAAATTTTAGTCAGGAAGAACTTAGCTCAAATGTGACCCCAGACACTTCCTAGTTGTGTGACTGAGTAACCCTCAGTTTCCTTAATTGCAAAATGGGACTAATAACACCTATCTATCAGGGTTGTCATGAGATATTTGTAAAGGAGCACTGTGCCTGACGTACATAGTAGGTGCTATTATTTAGATCATGATATTTCTATCCTCTGATTGCTTTTTCCTACTATATGAGTTCTAAACTTTGGTGTTCAAGGCCTTATAATAGTATGATATGTATATTTATATATTATATGTATGTGTATATGCTTGCATGTGTGTATGTATGTATATACATACATATGTGTGTGTATTTATGTAGTGTATAATAGTGACCATGTCACTCGCCTGCTTAAGAACCTTAAGTGCCTACCTTTGGCTTCTAAATAAAACTACCTAAAAAACCCCAACTATCCAGCTTGGCAATGAAAGCTCTTCTCAATAGCGTAGACATTCTTAATTTTTGTGTGCAAGTTTCCTTTTGGCAGTGGGCTGATGAAACCAGTGGGCCCTTCTCAGAATAATGTTTTTAAATGTATAAAAAACAAGTGGGATTATAACAGAAGCCAATTGTATGGAAATAAAGTTACCAAATATTAATAAACACAGGTTCATAGGCTTCAGGTTGAAGAGTCCCTGGTCTAGAAGAATTGATCTATTTGATTCTAGAATTTGGCGTTCCAGTTCCTGGCTGCTCCCTTTGCTGGAGCTATGTACCTTCTTCATCTCTGTCTCCTTCAAGGCTCAATTCATGTGCTCCCTCCTATGAGAAGCTTTCTTGATACCCTTAGTTTTTTGATGTCCTCTTCCTCTGCAAATTCTGCAGGTATTTGTTTATTTTTTGTTCCTGCTTCTTAAGGGCAGAAATTACTACTATTTTTTTTATCTCCTAGAACTCACATTTAGTAGATAGTAATTACTTGTTAGGCTGAATGAGGTTTTCCAAACATAGCTAGGTTGGTCCTTGAATACCTGATACACCTGGTCTGTTCCCAGCCCTTTAGGCAAAATGTTTCTGACTTTGTAGGTATTACCAGAGCTTGCCTTCTGATATCATAGCT
This sequence comes from Bettongia penicillata ogilbyi, assembly GCA_023548195.1. Classification (NCBI taxonomy): domain Eukaryota; kingdom Metazoa; phylum Chordata; class Mammalia; order Diprotodontia; family Potoroidae; genus Bettongia; species Bettongia penicillata. Next base: position 974,764 of record JAJHZJ010000624.1, on the reverse strand, counting down.
TTCAATAATAGAAATTGACACCCTTCCACAAGTTGTTAGAGTAAGACTTTTGTGACAATAATAGAGATTAGACATTATATAATAAATGCACTAGAATTTTTCAAACAGTGCTTTGAAATCCATGGGGAGAAAGGTCGTTTCCGATAAGGGGCAAGGGCAAAGGATTTGAAGGAGATAAGTGGAGGAGGTGGCATTTGATTTCAACTAGGTTGGGGTTCCATATGTAAAGAGGGAGAGAGAATGTTTACTGAGTAGGAAATGGCACAGATAAAGGCATAGGAGGGGGAACAGGACATGTGTGGGGGACAGTGAGTAATACAATTTGCCTAAAATACAGAGTATTGGATGGAAAATAAGGATGGGAAGGAGTTAAGGGTATTACTAGATCTGGTGATTTTGAATGTCAGGCAAAGGGTTTTGAACTTTGATAAGCAGAGAGATAACTGAGAATTTTTAAGCAGAGGAATGATGTTATTAGATATGTTTTTAAGCACATTTGGTATTGGGTCCAGAGAGAGTCAACATAGGAAGACCTGTTGCAGTAGATTCCAGGTGGGTAATAATGATATTGGAGTAATGGCGATAGGAAAAGAGAATGGGAAAATGTGTGAGTTGCTTTAGTTGTTACAATATGACATTGTCTAAAATGGGAATTTAATCAGCAGGAATCTGTCACTCACTCTTCTCTCATATCCAAAGATAACCCCAAGGTTTAAAACATACGAAACTAATTGAATCATGGTACAACAGTTAAAAATAATTTTGTTGGAAAGCAAAATGGCATTAGAGTGAAAAATAACTGCTCTCTCTTATGGTTCCTTACTGATTGCATACAAATAAATACTTGTATATAAAATAAGAGAAATTTATTTTCTGTTATCCTGAAGAAACTATTGCTCTTTATAGTTTTCCAACTTTTCACTCACATTCTTTGCATCTAGACTATATTAACTGTCATTGTTCATTCAGTCATGTCTGACCCTTGTCTGACTCTTCACAGTCATGCTGATGCTGTACATGAGCTTTTCTTGGTAAAGATACTAGAGTGATTTGTCATTTTCTTCTACAGTGGATAGTGGCAAACAAGTGACTTGTTCAGGGTCGCCAGTAAGTACCTGAGGTCACATTTGAACTCGGGTCTTCCTGACATCAGGCTCAGTGCTCTGTTCATTGAGCTATCTAGTTTATTTCTAGAGTGGAAATGAACTGGCCAAAAAAAGTGGAATTTTTGGTTCTGGTGCATGAACTGCTATTTAATAACTTAAATAAACATTAGGGAAGTAAACAGTAAAAGCTTGATATTTGTATGTGCTACTCAGTTTTTCTAATCATATCAGCAGGCTAGGTGAATCAAGGAGGTGTGGGAATGGTAGGTTAATTTTAGGATGGGCAAATGCAAGGTAATACATTTTTGGGAAAAATCCAAATTGTACATAGAAGAAAATGAACTCTGACCCATATAAAATCTGGAACAGGAAACTAAGACTCACAGTAGATTGGCCAGTAAAGATATCATTTCACTGTGGTACTTTAACTAGACAGTCCTAACAAATTCAGTTCAGTGTAAACTAAAGATACTGAAAAATAATGCATGCTTTTCTGGAAGTAGCATTTCAAGGAAGACATAACAGTTGAAGATAGACTAGGTACAGGTAAATGAGATGGGCAAGAGGACAGACAGGTGCAGATTCATAGTATTAAAGCTTTAGAGGTGTAAGAGCCCTTAAATACCACCTATTTCAACTCCTCAGTTTTACAAATGAGAGACAGAGAAGAGAGACATTGAGAGGTATTTATATAAGCTCGTACAATTACAAAAAGAACCAGTATTTGAACCTCAGGCCTTCAACTCCAAATCTTACACTCTGGTACAGCACCAAGGACAATTTTTAAAAATATTTTACTTTTTTCAGTGATAGAGTTTTTTCCTAGTGAGTGAAGATATGGGTAGGGATCACCATCGATTTGTTTACAAACCTCATAATATACTACTAATTTTATCTTTCCCTCCCCCCTTTAATTTTCTAGCTCATTAGAGATTACTCTTTTAAGCTTCAAAGAATAATTTTACATCATAGATAGACTTCTTTTTATAGGAAAGAATTTTCTAAACTCGTTTATGGAACAAGCTAGAAATACAAGTTCAAGAAGGTTTAAAAAGAGGAGAGTTCCATAATGGACTCAAGTTTTAAATTACATGTTTTGGGTACTGTTCTAGCTTCTGAGGCCTGATCTAATGCAAAGGTTCTTAAAGTGGGCAATACCATCCCCTGGGGGGTGCTGGTATGATCTAGGGGGGCTAGTGGTAGCCTAGGGTGCATTTGGGGTACATTGAATAAAAACAAGGGGGAAGCAAAAGCATAAGGAAAAAAGAGGATAAGAAAATTTTGAAAAACCGTTCATACATCTTTCATTTGTTGTGTAACAGACTTTAAGTTGTAGTCATTACATTATTTTCCAAATAAACACAAAATGCAAGTTATACCATTCAGTGGCCAACTTTGCCGATAGGTCTTACTAAACAAGTATTGGCAGGTAAGCATGTCATGCATTGTTGCAGTGTCTAGCCTGCATTGGCAGGAATATGTGTATGTAATGACTCGTGTATACTGCGATACTATATGGTTACATGTAGCAGTATTGCATCATCAAAAATTCAGAAAACCCCACAAATTTACAATAAATTATTAAATTTAAGATGTCATATATATATATGTGTATATATATAATATATTTAAATGGCACAAATTTTAAAAAAACCTGAAAGAGTTAAGGAAAGTAGATTTCCAGGGGCCACTGAACAATTTTTTCTTTTGGAAAAGGGGTGGTAGGCCAAATAAATTTGACAACGTCTTCACTAGTGGAACATACCTGTTGTATCCCACAAAGCTTTTCTAAGTCTTTTCGGCCAGAGACCAGATACTTGTCTGGAGAGAACATTGACCTAATCCAATATAGCATTTCTAGTCTTAGTCCTGATTGAAGCAAAGATAGAAAAGGACAAAATCACTGTTAATTTGATGTTTAAAATAAAAGATAAATGATGACTAATTGAAGTAGAAATGTGTTCAAACTATTAATTCAGCAGAGAACACTTTTTATATTGTAGTTTATAAAATTTGAAAATGAACCTGAAAAATATTAAGATAAATGAAATAATCTACATTAAAGCTACTGAACAAGTAATTTATAAAGCACTTTGCTCACAGTGGGTAGTGCAAGTATCTTCCTTTTACAGATGTGGAAAGATAGGGCTTTGAGAGATTGAAAGACTTGCCCATATTTACACAGCTATTGTCTGAAGTGGGAATTGAACCCAGGTCTCCTGACTCTCAATCCATTATTCTTTCTAAAGATAAAACTGCTATATAATCCAAGATAGTAATAATAATGAAGATTACTTTCCTACTTAATGTGATCCCTTTGTTTTTCTAGTTTAAACTTAATAATATCTAACATTTATATAGCACTTTAAGATTTAAATTTTTATATCATACATAAATATCATTTGATCCTCACAATCTTGTGAAGTAGGTGCTGTTATTATCCCCATTTTACAAGTGAGAAAACTGAGTCTGACAGAGGTTAAGTGATGTATCCAAGGTCACACAGGTAAAATATTTGAAGTGGGATTCAAATTTAGGTCTTCCGGACTCCTAAGTCCTATGTTCTGGCTACTATGCTCTCTAGCTACCTCTCCTTGTCCACTTACTATTACACATGCATAGTATTTGGACCAAATGCATAGAAATTAGAAAGACAGATTCTGGCAAATTATTAAGAACAAACTTCCAATCATTTAGAACTGTTTGAAAATGGAGTGTTTTTCCTTGTTATGGAGTAAGTTTTCCATCATGAAGTTTTTCAAATAGATTGGATAAACATTGTCAGGCTGTTCTAGGACAAGATCAATGCATGAGTAGAGAGTTGGAACATGACCTTCAAAGGTCAAATTCTGCCAATTATTCCACATATGGAATATTCTGCTCAGTTTTGCTTGCTACATTTTAGGTAAGTAGGAGTGCATTCAGAGAAAAGTGACCGAGATGGTAAAGGGCCTCAAGATAGTACCATAAAAAGATGGGTTAAGGGAAATAATATTTAGCCTGGAGAGAAAACTTAGGGGATATGCTAGTAACCCTCAGGTATTTCAACAGCTGAATGTGGATGGTGTAAATTTGTTTTGCTTGGCTTCAGCAGGCAGTACTAGGACCAGTGGTTGAAAGTTATAGAGAGGAAAAATAAAACACTTCCAACAATTAGAATTACACAAATTAGCTTCTCAAGTCCCTTGTAATTCTGATTTTCTGTGATTCTGAACAAGAAATAGATTATTCGTCACTATAGTTCTTTAAGTAACAGCTGGACAATAACTTGTAAGTCATATAAATATGTCTTAGAGAGAATTATTGTTCAGATACACTACTCTCCCCTTACTGTTTACTTTTTTTAAAAAAAATTTTTAGTTTTCAACATTCATTTCCACAAGATTTTGAGTTCCAAATTTTCTCTCCATCTCTCCCCTCCCCCAACCCCTAAATGGCATACATTCTGATTACCCTTTCCCCTAGTCTGCCCTCCCATCAACCTCCCCACTCTTATCCCTTCCTTTCTTTCTTGTAGGGCAAGATAGATTTCTGTACCCTATTGCCTGTATATCTTATTTCCCGGTCCCATGTAAAAACAGTTTTTAACATTTGCTTTTAAATTCTCTCCCTTTTTCCCTACCCACCCACCCTCACTGATAAGGCAAGCAATTCAGTATAGGTTATACATGTGTAGTTATGCAAAACACTTCCATAATAGTCATATTGTGAAAGACTAGCAATATTTCCCTCCATCCTATCCTACTCCCTGCTTACTTTGTTTTCTCTTTTGACCCTGTCCCTTTTCTAAGGTGCTTGCTTCTGACTACCACTTCCCCCAATCTGCCCTCCCTTTTATCATTCCCCCCACTCCCCTTTATCCTTTTCCCTCTTACTTTTCCTGTAGGGTAAGATACCCAATTGAGTGTATATATTACTCACTCCTTAAGCCAAGTCCAATAAGAGTAAGGTTCACTCATTCTCTCTCACCTCCCCTTTCTTCCCCTCCATTGTGAAACTATTTTCTTGCCTCTTTTATGTGAGATAACCCCATTCTGTCTCTCCCTTTCTTCTCCCAATATATTCCTCTTTCACTCCTTAATTTTATTTTTAAATATCATCCCTTCATATTCAACTCACCTTATACCTGCCATCCATCCATCCATCCATCCATCCATCCATCCATCCATCCATCCATCCATCCATCTATCTATCTATCTATCTATCTATCTATCTATCTATCTATCTATCTATCTATATTTCCTTCAATTATTGTAATGCTGAGAAAGGTCTCATGAATTACAAATATCTCTCCATGTAGTAATGTGAACAGTTCAGCTTTAATCCCTTATGATTTCTCTTTCTTGTTTACCTTTTCATGCTCCTCTTGATTCTTGTATTTGAGAGCCAGATTTTCTATTTAGGTCTGGTCTTTTCAGAATGCTTGTCCACTATTTAATTGAAATTCCATTTTTTTCCCTAAAGTGTTATATTCAGTTTTGCTGGGTAGGTGGTTCTTTGTTTTAATCCTAGCTCCTCTGATCTCCAGAATATCATATTCCAAACTCTTTCATCCCTTAATGTAGAAACTATTAGATTTTGTGTTATTCTGATTGTTTTTCCATAATATTAAAATTGTTTCTTTCTGGCTGCTTGAAGTATTTTCTCCTTGACTTGAGAATTCTGGAATTTGGCTACAATATTCCTAGGAGTTTTTCTTTGGGGATCTCTTTCAAGAGATGATCAATGAATTCTTTCAATTTCTATTTTGCCCTCTGGTTCTAGAATATCAGGGCAGTTTTCCTTGATAATTTCTTGAAAGAAGATGTCTAGGCCCTTTTTTTTGATCATGGCTTTCAAGTAGTCCAATGGATCTATTTTCCAGGTCAGTGAGATATTTCACATTGTCTTCTATTTTTTCATTCTTTTGGTTCTGTTTTGTAATTTCTTGATTTTTCATAGAGTCATTGATCCTTTCTAATTTTTAAGGAATTATTTTCTTCAGTGAGCTTTTGGACCTCCTTTTCCATTTGTCCAATTCTGCTTTTTAAGGCATTCTTCTCCTCATTGGCTTTTTGGACCTCTTTTACCATTTGGGTTAGTCTATTTTTTAAGGTGTTATTTTCTTCAGTATTTTTTGGGTCTCCTTTAGCAAGCTGTTGACCCATTTTTCATGATTTTCTTGCATCACTCTCATTTCTGTTCCTAATTTTTGTTCTACTTATCTTACTTGATTTTCAAAATTCTTTTTGAGTTCTTCCATGGCCTGCAACCAGTTCATATTTTTCTTGGAGGCTTTGGATGTAGGAGCTTTGACTTCGTTGTCTTTTTCTGGTTGCATGTTTTGATCTTCTTTGTCACCGAAGTACGATTCTGTAGTCTGAGTTTTTTTATGGTGTTGACTCATCTTCCCCACCAAACATTTAACTTTCTAACTCTTTGTCAAGGTAGGACTCTGCTTCCAGTAGGGCGTTGGTATACTGTCTCAGACTTCAGGGCTTTTGTATCAGCTGCTTGATCCCCCACTGTCTGTGGTCCCATAGCTTTGGAAGTACTGCTGCTGCCACCACCTCCATCCCAGGGCTGGGGCTGGATCCCAGCTGAATGATGCTCCTCTTTCACCCAGGTCCCACAGAGTTTTCTCACTGATCTTTGGTGTTTGTGGGTTGAGAAGTCTAGAAACTGCCACAAGTGCCAGTGATTCAGTCCCTTGAGACCTGGTTCCAGCCCTGTCTGTCTTGTAGTACCCCATGCCAGATGGTGCTCCACTCCCAGCCCAGTGTGATATACTCTTCCTGTTGACCTTCTACTCTGTCATTTTGTGAGTTTTGTAAGTACCTGCTTTTACTCTGCCATCTTGACTCCACCCCCTCTCCCCTTCCTATTTTAAAATAACAACTACAAATCTCCTAAAATACAGCTTATTAAAAGTTTGCCCGATGCACAAGAATCCCTTTTTAGTTTCAGTGAGACACTCATTTCACAAATACTAAATTAAGCCCCCCCAATCCACTTGCATTGCTTCCAGCCCATTCCTCACAGCCATCATCTGGCAGTAACTCCTGGGAAAAGGGTCCCAACATTCTGACCAAATGTCAAACACCAGGCAGGCTAGCCAGTCTAGAAGAAGCCTTAAGGCACCCTGAGGGAAAGATAGCAGGTGCCAGACAAGTCAAACCACAATTGTCATTTTGAGCACCATCTCGCCTCAGACCCTGATGAGATTGCCAGATGACCCTGAATTCAAGAGTTTTAGGAATAGCACATTGCTCTAGGAATCAACATATCATCCTGGGAAACAACCCCTATGGAGATGCAGCCTTGCAAGCAAATAATCCTGGAAGTAATACAGCCACATCTATGGAAGAGCCAGAACAGAAAGTTCTTGCTACCAAAATCCTTGATTCTGTCAAATGATTCCACCTCAAATCACTGGTGTGATTTTATCAGTGGAAGTGACATTAAAGAAGAGATATTAGCATCTGTTTTGCTGTAGCCTAAGGACAACAGGACCTTGCTGTCTAATTTGTAGCTGAAAATCTGTGTGTTGTCTGTACCATTAGAATGTGAATGTCTTGGGAGTATCTTACTCAGTAGATGTATCTTACTCAGTAGATCTCAAAGTTTGGTCTGTGGCCCCCTTGATCCTTTGTGGTTTGTGAGGTCAAAACTGTTGTCATAATAATAATTAGATGCTATTGGCCTATTAAAATACTCTTCCCTATCTCTGTGAGGTTGGATTTTCTTGATTAACTTCAACCAAAACAAGATATCAAAACAGATTCAATGAAAAAGCAGATAGGAGAATCCACTTGTCTTCTATTAAGCCAGATATTAAAGAGATTTGCAAAAATAGGTAAAACAATGGCTTCTCTTTTTTTTTTTTTTGTTTGGAAAAGCAAAATTATTTTTCTTTAAAAATGTTATTTGGAAGAATATGTAGTGAGCTTGTTATTTTAGCATGAGTTACTATTTTTAAAATTTATCACTTTCATTTCCAATATGGTAAATATTGCTAGCTATAACCCACATGAACAAAAGCTCTTTTGGAGTCCTCAGTTTTTAAGAGTGTAAAGGGTTTGAGACTGAAAAGTTTGAGAAATCTGTTTTTTTCCTTTCAGTATCATTAGTGCTTAGCATAGGGATTTGCACAAAGTGTTTCCCTCTTCTTGCATTCCCAAATTAACTTGTAATACAAAAGCACCCATATGAACACACTCCTTAGAGTTCACATCACCACTTTTGTGTGATTGGTTACGTGTGTGCTGTTAGCCATCTTTTATAGTTATCTCTTTTGGTTTATAAGTTCCTAGAAATTTCATTCCTTCCTTCTTTGAAACTGGGCAATGCCACATGCTTGTTAATAAATATATTTTTATGGGATGAAAAATAAGAGTTTTTTGTGGTTTTTGACTTCTTTCTAAGTAGGAAGACCTTATGATCCAATGAGATCTCAAACCTATTCAGAGTTCTTTGCCTTGCCCCTGGGAATACTTCCTCTTACACAGTTGCTTAATTGACATGTAAAAGTCCTGGATTCTTTCAGGTCATGGTAGAAAGAGTGGCCCAAGAAGCTTTGAAAGCCCTCTTAGGGGAGAGAATATAAATTTAAACAATTGGGTACTTAATGTAATGAAATATTTCAAAACTGATCATCAGCAGTATCAATAAATTTATATAATAGAAAAAAAGGACCTATTGATTGGAATTAGCACTATGACAATTATTTGTATATAATAATTTACTACTTTTAATATTATATGAACACACTATCGTGGGGTCTGTGAATCGTAGTTAATTGATATTGACAAAATGCCTTTTGCTTATAAATTCACAATTGCAGATTTTTTTTTTTCCAGAACTCTGAAAAGCAAATGTTAGTGTTGTTATTTTAGAGGATTCTGTTAATCGTACTCCGGGATGTTTGGATGTTTATAACAGCAATGAGCCATAAAATGTTCCTGTTCCTGTTTTGCACAGGCAGAGTTTGGCTTATTTAAAAACAACATTTGCTCTATATGATATTTTAGCAAATTGTGACTATTATTGTTTCTCTTTAGCCATTTGGTTAGCTATAACACATGGAATGTTTTTGTAAGTGCTTTTCTTTATGTATAAAATACTATTAGTACTTATCACAGATGAATGATGTCAACTACTTAATTTTCAGTTGTCTACATTTTCAAAACAATGAAGACAGATCACCGACTATAATATGGAAATAGCTGTCATTTAATATAGTTGAACATTTACTGTGTCATTTGCTCTACAGAAGCAATCCCGTTATTAAAATAAATATAAACAGTTCTGTGCATATGTAGATATACTGATATATAATACTCATTACAGTTTGTAACCATAAAATACACAAACTTAATGGATATTTTGATTTCTTTTCCAATACAGGCTTATAAAAAACTGAACCTGGTCAACTGAGCTCATGTAATGCATTAAGGAAAGGTTTCAATTGAAATTGAAGATTAGGAAGCTTATGACTTAAATTTTGTCTGTTTCATAGATAAGCAGTTGAAGGAAAAACAGGCCACTAAATTAAGACTATATAAATCCTCTCTTTAGAATTCAGATTCACATGATCCTCAGTAACGTTGCCAAGAAGTCCTTCTCCAATCAAAATTTCATCTGCCTTATAAGCCATAAAAATGATTTCATAGAGTCTCATATTGGGATGGAATACCAAGAGGTCATCAGGTTCAACTCATTCCTAAACAGAAATCTCCTCTGCACTGTTTTCAGAATGTGTGGTTTTCAAGTCCCACTAAGAGGAACTCTTTTAAATAATGATTTATTACAAACTTATTTATTATAATGTTGAACATCAGGCAACTAATTCACATATAAAGTATAATTATTTTTCAGTAACTCTAACTCTCCAAAATTCTTTGAGTTTGTCTTCATTAACTGTCATATTTGCTATTTTATGGTCATAGCTGCTGTGCACTCTTTTCTGATTCTACTTTTTTTTTCCACTAAGCATTTGATAAAGGTCTCCCAAATTTCTTTATGTTCCTCATACTTACAAGTCTTGCATTATAGCATTTCATCATATCAGCGTATGGCAATTTATTCAACCATTCCCCTGTTGATGGACATCTAGGTTATGTCCCGGTTTGTCTTTTTTCCAGTACAAGTAATGCTACTATGAGAATCTTTGAACAGATAGCTCCTTTTTTTTTTCTTTTTGGTAATGCTTACAGGGCATATTCCTTAAAGTAGAATAACAGAATCAAAGGCTAGGACTATATTTTGTAGCTCTTACTGTGTGAAATCAGGTTTTTCTGATTAGGAATGCTACTTCCTAAGCAACCCTTTTCCCTTTTGAACAGCTTTAATTCTTATAGCTCCATGATAGTTTACTGAAATTTCTACTGCTGACCTAGATCTATTCCTTCAAACCATATAGACTAGGTCTGACCATACTTCCGGACCCTGCCTTTAGACTGGACCCCACCCTGACCTGAGTCACATATACTGATCTCCACATGGAAGGGTCCAGAGGCCCTTGGACCACAACATTGCCAGATACCATCTCCATCCCCCAATTTGAAGACTCCTGGGCGGCTGTATCATTTCCCCCTTTGCCTTTGAGTTCTGGATTTTGGGACACTTTGAATCAGGGGACAACCTCCAACTTCTGACAGGAAGTCTTCATGCCCTCTGGGATATGGCAACCTTGACTGCCATTCTCTTTGCTCTGGGAGCAGAGAAAACAGTTGGGGGTGGCATAACCTGGGATTGAGGCAGCTGGTTGCTTAGTGGATAGAACACTGGGTCTGGTGGCAGGAAGATCCGAGTTCAAACCCAGCCTCAGATACTTCCTAGCAGTGTGAGCCTGGGCAAGTCACTCCTGTCTGTTGGAAAGAATCCACTGGGTCCACTGAAGGAGGAAATGGCAAACCACTCTATTGCCAAGAAAACTTTGTGGACAGTTGGTCCACAGGGTCAGGAAGAGTTGGACATAACTAATCAACTAAACCACCACCACAACAAAATAATGTGGGATTTATGATTATACATGTAAGTCTATAGTCTACAGAAGCATAAGGGGACAAGGGATTTAAGGTGATTTAGGATGAAGGTACATAGGTTAACTATGTACCATAGCAACTGGTTAACTCCAGAGTCAGGAATATGAGGGAAGGAAAGTGAGACTGTTGGGATTGATGGACTGAAGGTTTGAGAAGATGGAAAATAATTTGAGAGCAAGCAAGTGAAGGAGTAGAAAAAATGGAAGGACAAGTTTGTGATTAGGGAAATTTCAAAGTTCAAGATAACGGAGAGGGCCCCATTTGGGGTGAATGGTGAGATTTAAAGTGTGAGCATGCCTGTGGCTGTCTGGGGTGGGTTGAATGTGGGATGTGGGCATTGGGAGGGCTTTTGAATTTTGGAGCCAGTGTTTTTGAGGGAACATTAAAGTGTATATTGAAATCTTCAAGTTTGAGGACAGTGAACTTCAAAGGAGGACTTGTTGGAAAGTGATAATGACAAAGTGGGAATCTCCAAGTGGCAGTGGGTAGCAATGACTATACCAGCTTCTTTTCTTGACCCAGATAACCCAGAGAAAATAACTGAAAGAACCACTTGCACCATTCCAGGATGTGTTATCTTCTAAAGAGAGCCATAATTACCATGAGTACCAGAATAAAGTGTGAGAGGAGGAGACCTAGGATGGGGTTCCAAAAGGACTATGGAAAAGTAGGTCTAAACTAACTGGGGATGGGAGTGAAGAAATGGGTTACAAAAGAAAGGAGTTTTTCTCTCAATGGATGAAGACTTTGAATCATCAAAGGAGGAATCAAGAGAATTAGAAAGTGAAAGTTTGTTAAATGTTGCAACGGGCAATCGGTCCAGCAGCCTATGATGATCAGGGTCCTCTGTGGTAGGACATTATCAGGAATTTCAGCCAGTTAGCAATAAACTACAATGATCAGGTCTTCAGGGACAAAAGTGCACTCATATGTGGTATGAGCTCCATAGTCCAATTCAAGAACTAAAGTGGATGACACATACTCAGAAGGCACTATGAATGCCAGGCATGTACAGTCTCTACTTGGTCAGCCTTGGTGTCTGTTGCCCTCATCTGGGCTGCTAGTAGTGATCTTGATGTCTGAGGCCATGATCTATGAAGGGTCTGTCTAAATTATCTAAATAATAAAGCATAGTGAAAAATGTGATTTATTTCAATTCAACAAATACTAAGTGCTTGCTATATTGGCAAAGATGATAAATGACACCCCATCTACTTTTAAGAAGTTTTAATCTAGGATTTTACCCTTTTTTGTGTTATGTTCTTTGTCAGTCTAATGAAGCCTGTGGACTCCCTCTCAGAATAATATGTTTTGTTTTTTAATGCATAACATAAAATTGAATTACAAAGAAAAACTTTTAAAATGTAATTATCAAAATATTAAACATTCAGAGTTCATAGACTCTTTGCTTTCCCACCTCCAGCTGTGGATTCCTTTTTAAGATCCCTTTTTAAGATTTTATATATACATATATATATTCACACACACATACACACATATATGTGTGTATATACACACATATATATAAACGTATATATATCCTTTTAAGATTAGATTATAATCTAATGGGGGAATATAGGAATATAAATAAATATACAAAGTAGAATGCAATAAGGGCAGTGTGGTTGGTCAATGGAGACACTGACTTTGGGATCTGAGTCTTAGGTTCAAATCCCATCTCTGTTACTACCAGTGTAACCTTGAGCAAGTCACTTAACTTCCTTGGACCTTAGTTTTCTTTCTAAAATAAAGGGATTGAACTTGATGACCTAAGATCCCTTCCAAATCTAAATCTATAATTCTAAGTATAGATCCAAAATGATTCCGAAAAACTGGAGGAGGGAGAAATCATTTGTCTGAGGGAGGTCAGGGTAAGTTTCATGGAGGAAGGGATATTTGAGTTGGACTTTGGAGGAGAAGATTGAAGTTCTAAGTTGGAAAGCTAGGTTGTAATCAGATTGTGGATTGCCTTAAATGTCAGATTGAGGAGTTTATCTTTTATTCTGTATTCTATAATTCTATAGGAAATTATAAATGTTAGGGAACATTTAACATTTCAAGCACCAGACTGAGGATCTACTCTGGCAATCACCAAAAAACAATCTTATTAAATGAATTGTTCACTTAGGAGATTACCTATGGAAATATTCAATTAGGAATCTTTCCTTCCTTCTTTCCTTCCTTGCTACCTTCTCTCTTTCTTTCTGTCTTTCTTTTCTTTCTTTGTAGTACACTCTGAAGCCCATAGACTAGACAACAATAGGTTCCTGTCCAAGCTCCACTTAAGGCCTGTTTTCTGGACCCTCCTGGCTTAAGAGTGATTATCAGTACTAAGTGTTGCTCTTTCCCTCCCAGCTTGATTTACATTTTTTTTTTCTTTTGCTCATTAAAAGGTTCATTCTCTGACTACTTCTTAAAGAGGCCTATTTACTGAATGAATGTTACCTCACTCTAAATGTGTACCTGAATAGGCCTTAGCCTAAAGAGGCCCAGGTCTCCCAGTGCATCCTGGGTCACCTCCAGTCATCCTGATGAATATTTGGTCCCTGGATTCAGATGGCACTGGAGAAGTGAGGCTGGTGACCTTGCACAGCCTTCCCTCACTCAAAACAAAGTCAAGTGCAAGTTGTATTGTCATTTCTCTGATGGCATGGTCTTCTTTGCAACGAAGGACGAACGCAACAATGGCAATAATTAGGGAGATTTTGAAAAAAAATATTTTTTATATCACCAAAACTTTCTTTAGCATCTTTCCTCCTTCCCCTTCCATAGGGCTACCTCATATAATGAACTATTTTTTAAAGACAAAAAAAATTCAGCGTAACATCACAAAAGTCTGAAAAACATGCCATGTTCCCCAACCCTTGAACTTCCATCTCTGCAAAGGAGTGGGGTAAGGGTGTCTTTTTCATATCTCTGCTTTGGAACCATGCTTGTTCTTTGCAATTTTATAACATTTAGTCATGTGTGTGTGTGTGTGTGGTTTTTTTCCATTTATATGGTGGTAATTATTTGTGTGTATTGCTTTTTTGGTTCTATTTATTTCACTTTGTATCAGTGCATATAGATCTTTCCATGCTTTTTGGCATTCATCATATTAATAATTTCTTAAGTCACAGTAGCATTACATTGCATTCATATACCACAGTTTGCTTAGCCATTCCTCAGCTAATGGATGTCTACGGTTCCCAATCTTTTGCTATTACAAAAAGCATTGCTATAAAATATTTTGGTAACTATTATGGATACTTTCTGCTTATCAATAGTCTCTTTGGGTATAAGCCTCATAATGGAATCTCTATGTCAAAAGATTCAAAATTTTATTTGCTTTATTTGCATAATCCCAAATTGTTTTCCAAAAATACTGATTTATAGTTCCACCACCAATCTAGTGTGTCTGTCTTTCCATAAATCCTCTGACACTGACAATTCCTCATTTGTATCTTTGCTACTTTACAAGGGATGACACAAAACTGCAGGGTTTTGAATTTACATTTCTTGTTTTAATGATTTGGAACACTTCTCACATGGTTTTTAATAGTTTACAATTCTGAGGACTCTTTGTTCATGTACTTTCACTGCTTAGCTATTGGCAAATGACTTTTACCTGTGTGTGTGTGTGTGCGCGCTTTATATATATCTTGGATACCAAACTCATATTAGAGAAATTTGGTATGAAAAATTTTTCCCTCAAAGATTTTGTTTCTGTGGGAGTTTTTCATTTCAAGTTGAGATTAATGAAAAGATACAGAGTTTCTGGGTAATTAATAATCAATGTATTAATTAGGCCACCAAATAATCAATAAATTGATGATGAGTGTTCTCAGTAACCAAAGGCAAAACCATTGAGATCATTGAATACTTAAATACCTTCAAAAAATGGGTGTCCTTGGCAGGCAGAGATCAGTCCTGGTAGGTGAATAATTAATGAAGGGATAGAAGAGCATGTTTAGCTCCTCCTGCGAGAAAGTGGCTAGATCTGGAGACTAAGTTGCCTCCACAGCTCTCTGGACCAAAGATCTATCTCTACCATCTACTAATCCATCACTGAAGTTGAATAATTGGGAGCTTGGGAGAGGGGTTTCAAGGGCATGAACATAATACTTTTAGGGCTGGAATTCACCTAGATTAGATTCTATTTACACTTTAATCAGAAATAAATTCTCCTGATTAGGCAAGATCCTGCCCAGTATTGAGGAGAATTTAGAGGATTTGGCCCATCTTATCAGCCGTTTCAGAGACTGAGTGACCTATAAATGTTGCTCCCTGAATGATGAAATAAAGGGGGACTACCCAATCCTAATTTAATAATTGGTTATTAATAGAAAAATAATAATTTATCTCAATGTAATCAGTTATCCTATTCTACCTTTTGTAATTGTTCATAATTTGGTTACAAATGCATCTGCTTACCTTGACTGTGAGAGTCTGATCCTAGAGTCTCATTGGTCAGAAAATTCTGCCTTTCCTTTTCATTTTAATTATGATTTGTAGGTGACATTGAAACTAGTCAAATGTGCAGACCTTAGTCTTAAGTGAATAATTTAGTTTAATTCAAAAAGCATTGCATAACTGTCAACTATGGGCAAGGCACAACACTGGGCTATCCAGCAACAAAGAGAAGAGCTTACAGGTCAAGTAGGGGAGATATGGCATGTACACAAAGAACTGTAGGAAAAGTAAGAATCTAGTGTATGGTGCAAGGTCAGATGGAGAGGTAGGAGAGATTCAGGAAGGGGGGATCATTTCTAATTGGAGGGAGCAGGAATTAGGGTTAGGTTTCAGGAAGGTTTCAGGAAGGGGCATCTGAACTGAGCATTGAAATTAAGAAGAATTTCAACAGAGAGATGGAAAAGCACTCTTTTCTAGCCATGGGGCATGGCATAGGTAAATGTAAAATCAGAAAAGGGTAGGATGTGTTTGGAGAAAGGATAGCAGTAGATCAAATTAGCTGGAACATAAAGTACACAAAAATTAATAATGTGAAATAAAACTGGAAAGTCAAATTAGAGTTTGAATGCCAGGCCAAAAGATCTTGAATTTTGTGTGATAGAATCTTAAAGGTTTTTGAGTGGGACAAGGTCATATGTGCACTGAGGATACTACTTTAACAACACATTTATGATTGGAGAGGGCAGGGCCTGGAGAAGAAGAGGATAGGAAAACCCAACATTCTATAGACCCTTATTAAAACTGTATTTATATTGAGGCAATTTGTAGTCCCTTTACAAATATCCCATTTTATTCATACAACAGCCCTAGGAGATTGGTGCTTTTATTATCCCCATTTTGTAGTAGAGGAAACTGAGGAAGATAATTAAGTGACTTGTCCAGGATCACACAGCTACTGTCTGAAGTCGAATTTGCATTCAGGGTTTTCTGACTTCAGGCTCTCTTCCTGACTCTCCACTCATTGTATCACCTAGCTGTTAACTTGATATTAGCTAACATTCAGCTATTATCTGAGTGCTCCAACTTAATGTCCAACAATTATTAGATTTCTAAATAATAGAGTGATATGAAAGATATGTTAGCTTGATTTCATTTCCCTCCTACTTAATCAACATGCTGCTTGCATTATTAGTACAGTTATTAATAACAACTAGCATTTATATATTGCTTTAAAGTTTTCAAAGCACTTTGCAAATTATATCATTTGATCCTTACAACAACCCTATGAAATAGGCAGTATTCATATCACCATTTAAAAGATAGGGAAATTGGTGACTTGACCAGGGTCACACAGCTAGTAAATTCTTGCAGCAGTATTTAAACTTAGGTCTGCCTGACTTCCAAGTCCAACGTGCTATTCCCTCTGTACTATCTAGCTTCCTTATAGCTATAGCTAGCATTTATGTGGTACTTTAAGCTTGCAAAACATTTTGCAAAGTTTTATCTTATTTGATCCCAGTTTTCTTGGTTGCACCTAAATAACAGAATAGCCCAAGGCATTTCTGCTTTGCTATGTAAGTGCCCAGGATAAGTTTTTAGGAGCAACATCTAACTGGAAACACTTTAGAGTTCAGTTGTTCAGTTAGATGCTTAAATACCCCTTTGACAAGCTAAGACCTATTGGATGCATTTATTTCCATATTTTTTTTTTCCTGAGTAAATGAAATTCTACAATCCTAAACCTTATACTGGGGACTTGAAATGGTTATTAGCTCTTAATATTTTTCAAAAATGCAGTTTCTCACTAGGAACTTTTATTTTTAAATACTTTTTGTGACTTTTGAGAAAAGAAAGAAATCCTTCTAATGGAAATTTTGTGCCAAGTAAAGTGGGTGTTTGTTCTTTGTAGATGGTAAGCAAATTCCTGGCTACCAAAATGCATCCTTGTAAAAGATGTATTTACAACAATGCAGATGAAGTATTTCTATAAATAAAGCAATGATATCATTTTAAAGAGTTGAAGTTGGGTTTTGCATATGTGTGTCGGTCATATCTGTGGTTGGTGGTGGGAGTAGGTTAGGGGCCTTTACCTTGTATCTCTTTTGGTCCAGCTGGGTCCAACTATGCTGATAGTTTCTATTGCCACCCCTGCTCCTACATCCTCCATTGAAGACCTCATTGTTGTGTGAGGGTGACCATGGGTTCTCCAAAGCTATTCTAATGGAGTCAGTCCTACTAATAATAGCAGCTCATATTTACATTTTCTTTCTTTTTCTTTTTAAAAAATGAACAAGCATTCATTTTCTTTCCTGCTTACTTCACCAACCCCTCCCAGTGGAGGAAAAAAGAAAAAGTCCTTATAACAAATGTGCATAGTCAAAGAAAACCAACTATATCGTCTACATCTAAAAATACTTCATTCTGTAATTTTGGTCCATTACCTCCATGTCAGGAAGTGGGGAGCATGTTTCATCTTTGGTCCCCTGGAATTGATGGGGTTCAGACTCTGGGAGCCTCCTTGAGCTCCCCTTGAATCTTCCCATTTAATCTGGCCTTTCTTACTCAAATCTAACCTTCCCATTTGTTCTGGCAGTCTCAGGAAGCCCATGGGCTTTTCGTTATCATTCTGCTCAGGTCTCTGTTGCACCCCCCACCCTTGATCCCATCAAAATCCCATTTCCCCAGGCTGCTGACCACTCCCATCAAGATCTGTATCTATCCACATACTGCCTCTGTCAAAGTCTCTGGACTGCCCCACCTGCTTCTCACCCAAACCCCCATTATCTGATATCTCCTGCTAGCCTCCAGCTGTTGCCAGCCTTTGACCCTCCTTGGATTCTCTCCTTGGACTTCTCCTCCTGACCCTTCCTAAATCCCTCCTCCCATCACCCTAGACTATCAGACCACTCCCCAGATCCCTCCCCTATACTCTTTTCTGTATTTAAGTTCCATCTTGCCTCCATGCAGGCGCTCAGATTCAATCCAGCTCAGACTCTGTCTAGCTGAGATTCTCTCTGGCCGGCTTGTGAATACAAGCGTTACAAATGCTTAGGTTCCTTAAGGGGCAACCCAAGATGGCGAATCCTTAATAAACTTTGTTTTCTTTGGCTTTAAGAAGGCTTGAGTCGAATTCATTCGAGCACCACCCGGACTGTCCATATTTTGGGGTCCCCTTTAACCTTGTCAGAATCATGGCTAGTCACTCCTTTATATTCAGAATTCTTAAGTCTCTCAAAGTTGTTGTTTTGTCTTAGCAATTTAGCTATTTATCTTAATATTACTGTAATTGTTCTACTGGTTTTGCTCACTCCGCATCACTTCATACAAGTGTTAGGTTTTTCTAAAACTGTACCTTTCATTATTTCTTATGGCAAAATATTATATCTCTGTATGATGTTATTCACCTATTCCCCCTTTGTTGGATAGCTCCCTTAAATTCCAGTTCTTTGCCACTCTAAAAAGGGTAACCCCATCTACTTTTTATTTTTTGTTTTTCTTATTTATTTGAGTTCCCAATTTTCTTCCCATATTTCCCTTGTCAAGACAGCCTGCATTCTGATTACCACTTCCTCCAATCTGCCCTCCCTTCTATCACATCCCTCCCTTCTTTTATCCCCAATTCCCTCTGTTTTCTTGTAGGGCAAGATAGATTTCTATACCCCATTGCCTGTATATCTTATTTCCCAGATGCAAGCAAAAATAATTTTTAACATTTGTTTTTAAAACTTTGAGTTCCAACTATTCTCCCTCCCTCCCTCCCCATCTATGCCCACTGAGAAGGCAAGCAATTCAATATAGGTTATACGTATAACACTCCATTTCTTAAGCGATACTAGATTTTTTTTTTTAATCATTACCACTTTGCAATATAGTTTGAAATCTGGAACTGCTAGGCTGCTTTCCTTCACATTTTTTTAAAAAATTTATTGCCTTTATATTCTTGACCTTCTGTTCTTCCGAAGAAATTTTATTAGATCTATAAAGTAGTGCTTTGGTAGTTCTATTGGTATGGTACTAAATAAGCAAATTCATTTAGATAGAATAGTCATTTTTGAACATAGTGGCTTGGTCTACCCTTGTGCAATCAATGTTTCTTCAGTTGTTTAGAACTGCCTTTATTTGTGTGAAAAGTGTTTTGTAATTCTATTCGTATGGTCTCTGCATTTGTTTTGGCAAGTAGACTCCCAAATATCTTATTTTGTCCACAGTCATTTTGTAAAAAATCTCTCTGTCTTTTCCTGCTGGTCTTTGTTGGGGATGTATAGAAATGACTTATGTGAGTTTATTTTATATTCGGCCACTTTTCTAAAGTTGTTAATTATTTCAACTAGTTTTTTTACTTAATTCTCTAGGGTTCACTAAAAATACCATCATATCAAATGATGGTTTTATTTCTTCGTTGCCCACTTTTATTCCTTTAATTTGTTTTTCTTCTCTTAATTATTTAGCTGGCATTTTGAATAAAATATAGAATAATAGTGGTTCACTTCTAATCTTATTGGGGAGGTTTCTAGTTTATGCTCCATTATAGACATTACTTATTCTTGATTTTAGATAGATACTAACTAATCATTTTAAGGAAAGATCCTTATTTATTTCGTTGCTTTCTTGTGCTGTGCTTTCTCATGGGTGTTATGCTTTGTTGAAAACTTTTTCTGCATCTATTGATATAATTCTCTGATTTTTTTTATGAGCTTATAGTTTTTCTAATATTGACCTGACTGTGCCTTCTTACTATAAACCCCATCTGGTCATAGTGTATGATCTTTATGATATGTTGCTAGTATGTTATTTAAATTTTTTGCTTGAATATTCATTAGGGAAATTAGCCTATAATTTTCTTTCTCTGTTTTTGATTCCCCTGATTTACATATCAAAACTGTATTTGTGTTATAAAAGGAATCTGGTAGGATTTCTTCTTTGTCAATTTTTTCAAATAGTTTATATAGTATTGGCATTAATTGTCCTGATTGGGAGCATGGAAAAATTTACATGTCTGATCTAGAAATGAATTATTATTCTTTCTACAATATTACTCACGCATCGTAGGTCAATCTGCAGGCATTTAAGTGCCCACTATGTGCCAGGCACTGTGCTAAGCACTTTATAAACAATATCTCATTTTCCTACTCTGTCCTAGGCATCATGCTAGTGTCTAGGGATACAAAGACAAAATGAAAGTCCCTGGGCTCAAGTAGCTTACATTCTTTTTTTTAATATAAATTTATTTATTTAACTTTTTACATTCATTTTCACAAAATTTTGGGTTCCAAATTTTCTCCCCATTTGTCCCCTCCACCCCAATACACCAGGCATTTTAATTTCCCCTATCACCAATCTGCCCTCTCTTCTATCCTCCCTCCCTTCTCTTGTCCCCATCTTCTCTTTTGTCCTGTAGGGCCAGATGACTTTCTATTCCCCATTACCTGTATTTCTTATTTCCTAGTAGCAAGAACAATGCTCAACAGTTGTTCCTAAAACTTTGAGTTCCAACTTCTCCCCATCCCTCCCTCCCCACCCATTCCCTTTGGGAAGGCAGGCAATTCAACATAGGCCCTATCTGTGTAGTTTTGCAAATGACTTCCATAATAGTTGTGTTGTATAAGACTAACTATATTTCCCTCCATCCTATCCTGCCCCCCATTGTTTCTATTCTCTCTTTTGATCCTGTCCCTCCCCAAGTGTTGACTTCAAATTGCTCCCTCCTCCCTTTGCCCTCCCTTCTATCATCCCTCCCTCCCTGCTTATCTCCTTCTCCCCCACTTTCCTGTATTGTAAGATAGGTTTTCATACCAAAAAGAGTGTGCATTTTATTCCTTCCTTCAGTCGAATGTGATGAGAGTAAACTTTATGTTTTTTTCTCAGCTCTCTTCTTTTTCCCTCCACTAAAAAGTCTCCTGCTTGCTTCTTGAATGAGAGATAATTTGCCCTGTTCTGTTTTACCCTTTCTCCTCCCAATACATTTCTCTTATACATTTACCTTAATTTCTTTTAAGATATGATCCCATCCTATTCTATTCACTCTGTACTCTCTCTGTGTGTGCGTGCACATGTGTATGTGTGTGTGTGTGCGCATGCATGTACGTGTCTGTGCGTGTGTGTGTGTTTGGGTGTGTATGTGTGTTTGTAATCCCACCAACTACCCAGATACTGAAAAGCTTCAAGAGTTACAAATATTGTCTTTCCATGTAGGAATGTAAACAGTTCAACTTTGGTAGGTCCCTTATGACTTCTCTTTGCTGTTTACTTTTTCATGCTTCTTCTCATTCTTGTGTTTGAAAGTCAGATTTTCTTTTCATCTCTGATCTTTTCATCAAGAATGCTTGAAAGTCCTCTATTTCATTGAAAGACCATTTTTTCCCCTGAAATATTATACTCAGTTTTGCTGGGTAGGTGATTCTTGGTTTGAGTCCTAGTTCCTTTGACTTCTGGAATATCCTATTCCACACCCTTCGATCCCTTAATGTAGAAGTTGCTAGATCTTGTGTTATCCTGATTTTATTTCCACAATACTGGAATTGTCTCTTTCTAGCTGCTTGCAATTTTTCTCCTGGGAATTCTAGAATTTGGCCACAATGTTCCTAGGAGTTTCTCTTTTTGGATCTCTTTCAGGAGGTGATCTGTGGATTCCTTGAATACTTATTTTGCCCTCTGGTTCTAGAATCTCAGGGCAGTTTTCCTTGATAATTTCATGAAAGATGATGTCTAGGCTCTTTTTTTGATCATGGCTTTCAGGTAGTCCCATAATTTTTAAATTGTCTCTCCTGGATCTATTTTCCAGGTCAGTTGTTTTTCCAATGAGATATTTCACATTCTCTTCCATTTTTTCATTCTTTTGGTTTTGTTTGGTGATTTCTTGGTTTCTCAGAAAGTCGTTAGACTCCGTCTGCTCCATTCTAATTTTGAGAGAACTATTCTCTTCAGTGAGCTTTTGAACCTCTTTTTCCATTTGACTAATTCTGCTTTTGAAAGCATTCTTCTCCTCATTGACTTTTTGAACCTCTTTTGCCAATTGAGTGAGCCTGTTTTTCAAGGTGTTATTTTCTTCAGCATTTTTTTGGGTGTCCTTTAGCAACGTGTTGACTCATTTTTCATGCTTTTCTTGCATCTCTCTCATTTCTTTTCCCAGTTTTTCCTCCATCTGTCTAACTTGATTTTCAAAATCCTTTTTGAGCTCTTCCATGGCCTGAGCCCATTGGATATCTATTTCGGATGTTTGGGATACAGAGGCCTTGACTTCTATGTCTTTCCCTGATGGTAAGCATTGTACTTCCTCATCCAAAGGGAAAGGAGGAAACATCTGTTCACCAAGAAAGTAACCTTCTATGGTCTTATTTTTTTTCCCTTTTCTGAGCATTTTCCCAGCCAGTTACTTGAATTCTGAAATTCCTCTCCATCCCCGCCTCACTTCTAGATCTGCCCAGTTAGTGCTTGGGGTCTGAGATTCAAATGCTGCTCCCCAGCCTCAGGGCTTTCAGCAGTGGGCTGACTGTGATTCAGGTAAGATTAAGTTCAGGTTCTCAGGTGGGGGCAGGGCTGCCTCACAGGGCTTAGTTCCCTCAGGGGGTTTATGTGGAGATCTTCAGTAATGGACCTGAGCTCCTGTCTGCTCCGGGAGCTCCTGGCCAGCTGCTGCCTCTGCTGCTGCCCCCGAGGGGGCCTGAGTTATGGAGATACCCCGCTCTCCTCTCTGCCGGCCAGATAGGGTCTCTCATTGACCTGTAGCGCCTGTGGGTGGAAGGACCTTCGCAGTCAATGGAGATTCCGTCCCAGAGGTCTGCTCTGCTCCTCTCAGGAGTGGCCAGGACAGGGCTGGGCTCTGCTCTGGGTCCAGTGCATTATGGACTTTTGGGGTTGGTTTTTTAGGGCTCTCTGGAACAGAAATCTCCTCCACTCTGTTGTTGTGCGGCTTCCACTGCTCCAGAATTTGTTGGAAGTTCCTCTTTATAGGTAATTATGGGCTGTGGGTTCAGAGTTAGCATATGTGAATCTTTCTATACCACCGTCTTGCCAAGTAGCTTACATTCTAGTGATGAGGAATCAGATGAATCTGATGCTCTGTCTGGTTAAATGATTTGTCCAGGAATATGCAATAGAGTTGGAATTCAAACCTGGTTCCTTTAATATAATGCAGTACCCTTTTTACTGTGCCTTCCTACCATGGTGGAAAGCTTTTGAACATTGAGCCAGTGATAATAACCCTATGCCTATTATCTGGAGTTCACACTAACCAAATTCATCACTAGAAGATTGGCTTCCAACTGATTTTTTTTCCTTCCGACAGCTCATTTAACCTGTCTAGGCTAGAGGGGTTTCTCTCTACTAGTTAAAGAGACAATACCTTTCAATCCATCAATGATTAATGAAATGACTGGTGCTTGAAGAATTTAAAGTTATGACAAGAATATGACAAGTAAATGCTGTTACAAGCTGCAGTAGGAAAAACACAGTGTCCAGACAAAGGAGGGATAATTCTGCGATAGACTAGCATAGTCAGACCACATCTAGAGTACTCTGTTTACTTCTGGGTACCAAGTTTAAAGAGGATATAGACAAAATGGAGCATATTCAGAGGAGGATGACCCAAGATCAAAAGTAGACTGAAGAACAAAGATCTATTGAAGGATCTGGGGATAGACTAAAAAAAGAAAAGTCTTAGGGAAAAAAAGAAAAAGCTTTTATTAATGATTAATTTATTCATTATTATGTGCCACGTTCTTTACAACTATCTCATGTGATTCTCACAACAACCCTGCTATATAGGTCCTATTATTATCCCCAGTTTATCATTGAGGGATCTGAGGCAGACAGATTAAAGAACTTTCAGCTAGGCTCACACAGCCATTAAGGTAGCTGAAGCTTCATTTGAACCCAGGTTTTACTGACTCCAGGGCTATATCATCTAGTGCTTCCTTGGGGAAAGCAATATGGTAACAGCTTGCCGGGAGGGGAGGGAAGGCAGAACTACCATTCAATCTCAGCCCCAATTCCAAACTAAATGGATGAATTCACCAGGGAAGGTGATGTGGTCACTGGTCTGGAAAGATTGATCTGAATGGAGAAGGGACAGTCAGTGGCTATCATGGGGAGGTGGCAAGGTATTTTAAGGCATCTGGGATAGATGAATGTGAAGGTGTGCCTGGGATCTACTAAGATAAAGATCTTATGCTGTCTGCATTCACTGTCTAATCAAAAATACAAAGTCAAAGGACTGTAGTGTTGAAAGGCCTTCTAAATTATTGTTGTAGGCAAATGAGTAGCCACCTTAGAAGATATATTTATATGTAGATTAAATTTTGTTTTTCTTTAAGCTAAGTGTGGTGGTGCAGGCCTGTAATCCTTGCTACTAGGAGGCTGGGCAAGGAGAGTTGGGAGTGTTAGGAGCATAGGTGAAGGTGACTGGCTATCTTCACTAGGTGTCGCACTAAGTTGGGTGTTAATATAATGAGTCCCCACAGGAATGGAATTCACTGGGTTACATAAGAAGGGGTGAACCCTCTTAAGTTCAAAATTTATCAGGCAGGGGTGTGCCAAGAAATGTTTACAACCAGATCTCTGTAAAATTAGAAGTATATACAACACACTTTTAAAAGTTTAATCTTTTAAAATTATTTACTTAATTTATGGAATAAAACAAGCATTTCCATAACATAGTTATAATAAAAAAGATGATTGTATATGAAACTGCAGATCTATTCCATATAACTTGTTATTACTTTTAAATATATAATAGAGTTATAATGTATATTTTTTCCTTTATTTCTTTCCCACCTGCCCAGTCTTCATTATTAATATTTTCTCTATCACTCTCCAAAGTCTAGACAATCACAAAACAGTAAATTAAGCCCCAACTTGTTGTGCTGGCCTATTTTCAAGGCTTAAATAAATGTTCACATTAGAAGTTTTTGGGGAGCTCTATATCATCTCTGGTAGGGATCAATTCTGTGAGTAGCCCCTGTACTTCCATTGCAGGTAAAAAGGGGAGGCTTGGCTTAAAATACATATAAAAAAAATTCTTCAAAATGAATTTATTACCTATACAGGGTTTCTAAAAAGTTCGTGCAGTTTTAATCTTAAACTTTTCAGACTTAAAGACTTTCAAGATTTAAGACTTAAATTCAAACAAAGGAATTTGTATTTGATCATAGAGGTATTAGGAAACCACTGAAGTTTCTTGAATAAGGAATGTTAAGGTCAGAGCTGTGCTTAAGAAAAATTTTGGCAACTGTATGGAGAATGGATTGAGGAGGGAAGAGAAGAGACTTGAAACTAAGAGAAGAAATCTAGTGAGATCAAGTGACTTGTTCATGGTCACTCGGCTACTAAGTAGCCAAAATGAGTTTCAAACTCAAGTACCTCCAGCCTCTAGGCATGGTATAATGGGAAAAGTTCTGGTGGAAGCTAGGTAGCACAGGAAAACCCCAAGTTCAAATTCAGCATCTTACTGTGCCACCCTGGGCAAGTCACTTGACCTCTGTTTGCCTTGGTTTCCTCATCTGTAAAATGGGGGTTGTAATAACCCTTTCTTCCAGGCTTGTTGTGAGTACTAGATGAGGTACTAATTTAAAATACTTTGCCAGCACAGGGCCTGGCACATCCGAAGTACTGTATAAATACTATTGTTATCATGATACCTTGGGATGATTGAAATGACATATTTACTGTCAAATAACGTATAAGGTTTCCCCAAAGTCAGTGCCATTTGAAGCATAATTGAACTCCTTCTTCTCTTTTCTACATTTCAATAGTCTCATAATTGGTCTCTGTGCTTCTCTTCTCTTCTCTCCCCAATCCATTCTCCGTACAGCTGCCAAAATGATTTGTCTGAGGCATAGATCTGACCATATCATTCCCTCCTCAGTAAACTCGAATGTTTTCCTAGTACCTCTGTGATCAAATACAAACTCTTTTGTTTGGCAGTTGAAGTCCTTCATTATGTAACTTATCTTTCCAGATTTTAAAAAAGTGACTTCTTTCCCTGACTGGTCTAGTCAAACTCACCTCCTTGCTGTTTCTCACACGTGATATTCCACTTCTCATCCTTTGCCTGGGATGTATCTCTGTCTCTTAGAATCCTTAGTTTCCTTTAAAGTTCAGCTCAAATGCCACCTTCTACAAGATGCCTTTACTGATTTCTCCAACTGCTAGTTTGTTCTGCCCTTGAAAGGACATTTTTTATTTCATATATATTTTGTGTATATTTCTTTTGTGCATATTATCTTCTCTCATAGAATATAAGCTCCTTGAGGAAAGGCACTGATGAGATCCTAACAGAGCTGCCCCCACCCCCAATATTCTAACTTCATTATAGGTGTCACTGGTCCAGGTCCACTGGATTCCCCCCCACCGAAGTCCTAACTTCTTTATTTTGTCTCATTGCTCACTAGAACAGCAAATGTGTCCCTGAAACTCATAGTTCTCACACAAGCAGAAAGTGTGGGAACCCAGCCACTGCCTCTACCCAGCCGTGACCCCCAGGCCCATCCCCAGAGAAACAGGTGTGTTCTTGCAGTCACTCACAATCACATCGTCCATCTAGCCCAAGACAGTACCACATACCTATTCATCTTGACCAGATAGAACCACAATAGCTAGCCAATAGGAGGGCAGCATGGCCAGAATGTTTAACCACCGAACCATAGATGGGACCCCACCTTCATTACCTAATCCCTTAACAAACTCCTCCTGCTTTTTAATATTAATCATATTCCTATATTCTATGTAAATTTCTGTTGTGTAGTCAACATCTTTACTCATAAAAATCCATCTTGCTCTCTCTGAAGTTGCTGGTTCCTCTTGGCACTTAGCCCACTTCATAAGAGGTGCCAATCTCAATAAATGCCTATCCTTGGATTAGAGGTGATCTGACTAAATTTTTTGAGATGGTTCCACCACAACATATTATAAAACCCCAACAGTTTTTGGCGTCCCAGAGTAAAAACCTCAATAGTTTTTGGCATTCCTGGATTTAAACCACAACAAGACTATTTCATTTTGAATCCCTCACACCTAGTACCATATCTGGCATGTAGTAGCTACTTAATATTGTTGTTTGTGCTTTGTTTTTAAAGAAGACCAATGACATCATGGGACAATGACTTATGTGTCCTGCTTGTGAATTGGTTTTAAGTGAGGCAGACTTGCACAAACTTCTCAGCCTCACTTTCTCATCCAAAGTCACTGAAGTCCTGCAAAAAGACAAGAGTCAGGATGACTGGTGATGCCTGGGATGCAGTGGATGACCTTGTTGTCTTTGATGTCTGACCAAGCTCCACAGGGCCTTCTGTGGCCATTGGAACAAATTGTTCTCATCTGCCCATTCTGCTGAGGGAGTCTTCATGTGCTTGGGGTAGATAACCCCCT
This sequence comes from Bettongia penicillata ogilbyi, assembly GCA_023548195.1. Taxonomy (NCBI): domain Eukaryota; kingdom Metazoa; phylum Chordata; class Mammalia; order Diprotodontia; family Potoroidae; genus Bettongia; species Bettongia penicillata. The sequence goes on along the minus strand of JAJHZJ010000624.1, from coordinate 946,878 downwards.
CACTCACTGATGAGTGTGAGACATTTTTACTGAGGTGTGGCTGCTGTGTGTATGACAACTTCTTGGAGCCACAGGTGAGGGTTGGGTGACTGGTGGGCACCAGAGTGCATGAGAAGTCCTGAAAAGGGCTCAGCAAGCCCTCACACCAGAGGGGCTAGTCCTCCATCAACACTCCATACATCGTAGGTAAATGCCTACTAAAAAGTCTATTATAATCAGAAGACTAGCTTGCTGAAAAATGCTGTGGTCTGCTAAATAGAGAATGGGAATATGCCTTCCTCCACTCCCAGTCCAAGACTTTATGAGGGTTCATTATAATTCCCTTAAAGAACTTTTACTCATAGCCTGGAAGAAGGATACTGCCAAAGAGTGACTCTCCAGATGAGTAATAATTCTGCTTTCCGCACTTTGGTATTGGAAAGACACTTGCCCCCTCCCTACCATGTTCATTAAGTAGAGTTTATACCGCCATTTACAGGTAAACATGGAGGCTTCAAGGCCTGTCAGGCCATCTGGATGAAAAGTGGGGAAGAAAATGTGGGAGCAATGGGCTAAAACTTAGTCAGTGGCAAAACCTAAAAATGGAATCTATGTTTATGTAGATCCATAACTAGAAAATTTTTTTTTAAAATCTAGGGTATAAACCTTTGGCAGGGGTGAGGAGTGCTGGTGGTAGGATGGAGGATGGTTTGCTAACAGAAGCAGTTACATAGTGAGAAGGGTTAGTCTTTTGTCACTTTGGAGTTTGGGTAGGGATTGAAAGGGGGGTTCTGAGTCCTGGGTAACATTACAGTAAGACTTCAGGTAGAGTATAGAAAGGCAGATGATGAAAGCAAGGCAAGGAGACAGTAGACAGTGGTCCACAAGAGAAGAAAGTATATACCTTTTCAAAGAGGGATCCCCCTCCCCCCCAGATGATGGCACCCTGGGATAAAGCCCTTTTTACCCCATGCTAGTTACAGTTCTATGTGTGTGCCTACTTTTGTAAGCATCTCACTTTATTTATACATACTCTGACACTGCCACAAGCCTAGCATAGGCTCATGTTGGAGCTCTTGCAACAACCTTCATGTTGGTCTCCTTGCCTCCATTAGCTTTCAAATTGGCATTCCTAAACTACAAATCTGATCATCTCTGTTTAGTAAACACCAATGTCTTCTGATTGATTCCAATATAAAATATAACATCCTCTAATTTGGCTTTTAAAGGTCTTCACAACCTGGTCGCTCCCTACATTTCTAGTTTTCTTACACTTTACTACCCTCTGAACATTCTCAATCTAGTGATACTGCTGTTCCTGCTTGAACAACATACCTCCCCCCGCCCATCCCTGAGGGCCCTTCCCTGGCCTCTAAAAGCCTGGAATGCTCTCCTTCCTCATGTCTGTCTCTCCTGGTTTCCTTCAAATCAGCTAAAGTCTCACCCCCACAAGAAGTCTTTCCCAATACCCCTTAATGCCAATGTCCTCCCTCTGAGACTATCCTCAACTTATCCTGTGTGTATCTTGTTTGTACATAGCTGTTTGCACATTCTCCTCCCATCAAGGCATGAACTCCTTGAGAGCAGGGACTGTTTTTATCTTTCTTTGTATCCTCAGTGCATGGCACAGTACCTGGCATATAGTAGGTGTTTAATAAAAACTTCTTGCCTTGCCAGATTTTTCCACAAACAGAAAAATAAAAAATATTTCCAAGGATAGTTATTGGTAACTCGCAACCTGAGGGTAAGAAGAAATGGCTGTAGATTTATCCTCAATGGTAACATTCCTATTAATTTTGATAAAATAAGTGTTATAACTTTTCCTCTAAAAGTTTGACTCTCAGTGGTAGAGATAATGATTTTTAATATAAGAAAGTTGATTTTTCCTCTTAAGGAAGTTCTACTAAAATCCTACTGCAATGTCTCTTCATTGTATGGAGGTGAGCCTATATTCTCCAGGACTTTGGCCAAGAGGTACAAACTGGCAAATCCTCACAAGGTAGAGAGGTTTCAAGGATGGACTGGGAGATGGATTGACTGTCTTTTTCATGGACCAGCTTAGCTAAGTCTAGAGAAGCTCATTATCCAGTTGGCTGCAGAGTAATGTTTTTTTTTGTCTGTTTGTTTGTTGTGTGTGTGTGTGTGTGTGTGTGTGTGTGTGTGTTTGGTTTTTTTGCCCCAGCAAATCTTGTAGGTCACATGCTAAACCACAGAGGAGTTGCCATCTTCCTTTGCGGAGGGCGAGGCCCCACTGATTGGGTCACATATCTCTCAAGCATTGCCTTAAAGTATCTTTTCTGTGACAGAATAGTGACTTTTTGACGAACTATCAAAATATTCCTTGTTCCTCAAGCTGGGTTAAAACAACCAGGGGTGAAGTAGCATGCCCTCCACACCAGCCTTATATCTTTGTTCTGGTAAATGGCTCTAACTCATTTATCAGATAGGGATTTCCTGTTGCTAGTACAACTTTCTTGTCTTTTCCCTCCCCCCCTCCCTCTCCCTCTCCCTCTCCCTTTGCCTCTCTCCCCCTCCCTCCCTCCCTCCCTCCCTCCCTCCCTCCCTCCCTCCCTCCCTCCCTCCCTCCCTCCCTCCCTCCCTTCCTTCCTTCCTTCCTTCCTTCCTTCCTTCCTTCCTTCCTTCCTTCCTTCCTTCCTTCCTTCCTTCCTTCCTTCCTTCCTTCCTTCCTTCCTTCCTTCCGTCCTTGCTTTTCTTTTTAAAAATTATTTTAGGCTTTAACTGAGTCCAAGGCATTGCCTTACATATTTTGTCTGCATTACCTAAATAATGCACTAGATGGCAGCATAGAAATATTATTTTAAAAATGTGTCAACACTCAAAGAAGTAATAGAAATATATTTTTAGGAAGACATAAACTAACCTCTTGTAATTTGTTTGGCCTTTCCTAAACACAGGGGTGGACAGCAGTGGTCTGACTTGTTTCTCTATTCTGTAGTGAAAGGCAGAAAAAAAAGAGATTTCCTATAACATTTTCCATAGTTCATTCTTTTTCAGATGACGATGCTATGGAAGAATGAATGAGTGTGTAAATTGCCATCCCTTCTTGCAGTGCGCGCCGTTCTCATTCCCCCAAAACTTAATTACTTACTAAACTTACAGAACCTTCCCCTACTCGCATTCAGTTTTTTTTATTTGTTAGGAGCTCACCTGTGGTTATGTAGGGATGAACAGGCAGGTCCCACTGGCAGAATGCTTAGCTTTGAGTCTATGTATCTGAAACTAGATTCTGACTGTCTGATAGCATTCCTAAATGAGATGGAAATAACCACCATGCTATTGTTCCGTAGTATCCGAGCCTGCTCTGTTAGCAAAGATAATAGTTAAACACGGATATTTGCAGTATATTTTTAGTTTATGGAAAACTCTTTTTTCTTTCCTGTGAAGGCAGATGTCTGTTAAATTAAACAGTTTAAATCGCCTCCATTGTGTAATTTTTGGGTCATGGAATTTTGCTTGATGAACTCCCAGAAGGTGTGGAAACTCCAGAATCTTAATCTTTCTGTTCTATGGCTATCACTGAAAATTGTTATTTATTATTCGCTGCGAATAATTGATTTGTTGTTTTGCCTTTTTTCAGGTCTTTTGCTAGAGGATTTTAATTTCCTAAAGTTTACATGATCATTATGTGTCAACAGAAATTAGGCGACTGCAAATGAAATTAGCAATAAAAACCTGACGTTATGCTGTGTCTGAAGTGGGCAGAGTTTAACTAGTAAATGAAGTGCATTAATGAAGCATGCGAGATAGAGGTGAAAAAGCCCTGGGTGTTTTTTGCAGAATTTGGGAGAAGCTTAAGCCCTGCAACGGTGGCAATTAAGGACAATGGGAAGTGATTTTTCCACCATCATTTAAAAAAAATTTGTTGTATTACAGAGAGGTTTTTCAAAGCCTTTGCGTATCCTGTGGAGTATGTAACACCTGTGCCACACAGCCTTTCCAAGCTTCCAGTATCTTTGCCTAGCTGTTCAAGGTGTTTGCTTTCATCTATAAAGTCAAATAGGATTGAAGTACTGGGGACTCTGGAGACAGTCCTCTCCTCCAATTCTCCCATGGCACTGGAGATCAAGGAGCAAACAGATCTTGCTGAAGGTTTGAAGTCTAGGGACCCAGGGGCAGGGCATTCTCAGAGATAGGAACATGACTCTGGAATTTCCTCCCTCCTAGTGGTCCAACAGAGCCCATGTCTGTTTGCCTTCAGGGCACAGTGGAGGACCCATCTGTTTGTTCAAGCAATTGTCTGAGTGATAGCCTTATGCTGGCTCTCCTCAGAGTCCCCCCACCCCTCAACTTCTTCCCAACCTACCTACCTACCAACCTTAATAGAATGAAGATGAATATTTGACATTTCTTATTGAGAAATAGGATATTTAAAAAACATTTGCTTTATTTATACAAGTATTTCCACCTAAGGAATTACAATGATTATTTCATTTAAAATCAGGAAGATAATACCTTGTATACAAAAAAGTAAAAATAATTCAAATTCAGGACTGCATTTCATACTCTCTCACTTATAATTTTGTTATTTATTATGGTTTGGCTAAAATTAGGCAGTTCCCAGAAGTTGCCATCCCATCTTCCATCTCTATGTCTTTATGAAAACTGCCCCTCTATGTCTGGAATGCAGTGCCTGCTTAAGTAATCAATCTTCATAACAATGGTGATGATAATAAGTGGCATTTAGATAGTAATTTAAGGTTTGCATAGTATCTTCTATATATTATCTTATTTGATTCTCCTAACAACCTTGTAAAATTGTTATCCCCATTTTATAGTTAAGAAAACCAAGTTTGAGAGGGGTTAAGTGATTTGCTCAGGGTCTCCAACTAGTAAATGTTTGAGGGAGAATTTGAACTAAGGTAACTTCCTCCTCATTTAAAAATCTCTAGTTTTCTTCAGACTAAGGTTAGGTCCCACTGCCAAGGGGAAACCTTTTCTGACACCCTCAGTTGCTAGTGGTTTCTCTCTCCCTCCCTAAATTCTCTTTATTTATCTTTCTCCAGTAGATTTTAAGCTCCTCAAGGGAAAGGACTGCTTTGTTTTCTATCATTTTCTATCATTCCAGTACTTAAAATACATTGCTTTGCACAGAGTAGCCTCTTAAGTATTTGTATTGAAAACTGCTTTTATGTGATTATAGATAAGCAGTGAATCTAGAGTTTTACTGGATGAATACTCTTGTGTTCAAATCCAGCTTACACACTTAGTGGCTGAATGATCTTGGGCAAATGATTTCACCTTTCTGGACTTTAGTCTTTTCATCTATAAAATAAGAGGTTTAAATTCAGAGGTTCCCTTCCATCTCTTAATTCTCTGATCCTGTGTCCCTATGAGCTATGGAATCCCAAAATAAAAGTTCTCAGAGATTATTTAGTTCAACCTGAACAAGATTTCCTTCCTATACAACATGCTTTGTCCAGACTCTGTGTGAATCCCTCCAATATAAGAGAACCCGTTTGTCCCCAAGATAGAATATGCCATTTTACTGTAACTCTAATTTAGGATTTCTTTTTAAATCCTTAAACTCGACCTAAACTTAAGTCGAGTTATGCAATTGAGCAAACAAAGTGCTGGCTATTTCTGCCATGTTAGTCCAATAGGACTTTTACTCAGGAAGGGAATCCACACTCACCACTTAGTTGACTAATGCTATTTGTTGGCAAGAGTACTAGTCAGGAGGATATGTACTTGATTTCTGGACACCAGCTTCCCAAACATACTAGGTACATCACATTGTAGTGCCTGTCCCTGGAGGAATCAATGGGTCTTCCATGAAGTGGTTAAATTCTCATTTGAGTGGCTGGAGGACAATGTGTTGAGTGTTAGAACTTGGTTTGGAGTCCGCCATCACTGGAGATCTTTAGTTTTGATGAGGTTTGTGAACACATGAGGTGAGGTGATGGTCTAGCTGAACATGCTGGTAATAAAAATACAAATTCTAGTAGCACACATCAGTACAAGTTCCAATCCTGAACCAAATCCTGTTAGTATCACAAAGTAAAGAAAAGCATTCTAGATTATTCTAATAATAATTCTCAAGGAAGGTATCTCCAATGAGGGCCTGCTCTTACATTTCTATTATGAACAAGACAGAATATACAGTTAAAAGATGCAAGGTTGCAGAATTATAGTCCTTCACATAGTGTCAGTATTACATCAGGAGCCTTGGGGTAGGGATCCTATTTGGGTCAGATGGGGGAAGAAAGCATAGAAAAAAGAACAATTCTAGAAAGTGGCAGGGTGGGGACTCATGAATAGGGGGATGCTCAGTCATGAAACTGAGAGTGTCTACTGAAAATATGCTTCCTAGGTTATAAGGGCCTACGATGGCCATGTCTTCAGCCATGATGCACAAGATTAAATCTACTTCTAAAATTTCCATCCACCTTTTCCCACACAGGCTAAGCAGAATGTCTAATACACATTCTTCATGGCTGATACTCAAATATGTGAAGACAAATATCATTGCCTCCTTAAGCTTTCTCTTTTCCAGGCTAAATATTCCTAGTTTCTTTGCCTAATTTTCACATAACATCTACATAAACCAAAAGGAAAGAGGAGCTTTATTACAAGGGATATGGGATGAGAGGTGGGAATGTAGAGACATTAAGAAAAAGATCTAAAAAGGCAAAAGGAAAACCTGGTCTGTGTTTGAAGCATGAAAGAATGTCAAAGAAAAGAAGAAAAAGAAATACCATTGTAAATTTAGAATTAAAAGTCTCATCAGTAAATAATAATACAGGCACATTTTGGAGATGCTGGAGATATAGGGTCAGTTCCAGACCACCCCAATAAAGGAATATATTGCAGTAAAGTCACACAACTCTTTTGGTTTCCCAGTGCATATAAAAGTTATGTTTACACTATAGTCTATTAAGTATGCAATAATATTATATCTTTAAAAAGTACATACTTTAAAAATACTATATTACTAAAAAAAAGTTCCAGCCATCATCTGAGCCATAACATTCAGTGAGTCATAATCTTTTTCCTAGTGGAAGTTCTTGCCTCAGTGTTGACAGCTGTTGAATCATCAGAATAGTGGTTGCTGAAGATTGGGATGGCTACAGCAATAAAAAAAAATAAAAAGACAACGAAGCTTGCTGCATAGTCTGACTCTGCCTTTCAATTGAACACTTAGAGGCCATTGCAGAGTTATTAATTGGCCTAATTTCCATATTGTTGCGTCTCAGGGAATAGGGAGGCTAAAGGAGAGGGAGAGAGATGGGGACCCACTGGCTAGTGGAGTAGTCAGAAAAGGCACATTTATCACATAAGTTCGCTGTCTTAAGTGGGCGCAGTCTGTGGGACCCCAAACAATTACAATAGTAACATTAAAGATCACTGATCACAGATGACCATAACATATAATAATAATGAAAATGTTTGAAAAATTGGGAGAATTACCAAAATGTGACACAGAAACATGATGTGAGCACATGCTGCTGGAAACATGGTACAGATAGCCTTGCTCCATGCAGGGTTGCTATAAACCTTCAGTTTGTAAAAAATGCAGTGTCTGTGAAGTTCAATAGCATGAAGATTAATAAACCGAGGTATACCTGTAATAACTACCATTTGTACGACATTATATGCCAAGTACTGTGCTAAGCACTTTACAGTTAGTATCTCACTTGATCCTCACAATATTCCTGCAAAGTAGGCTATTCCAATTTTACAGATGAGGAAACTGAGCAAACAAATTAAGTGACTTGCCCAGGGTCAGCTAGTTTATGTCTGAGGCCGGATTTGAATTCAGTTGTTCCTGGCTTAAGTCCCAGCATTGTATCCATTGTGTCACCTAGCTGCATCTAAATGAGTAAAGAATAACTAAAATAAAGGACTTTTATGATGCCAACTGTGCCCAAGACACAAACTCATAAATGGAGAACAAATAAAAAATATCCCACCCACAAGCAAAATCTCAAAGAAAAAAGTTTGCATATGAAATCAATCAGAATTCCTTGAAGAAACATTGCAAGAACTGTTATTGTTTGTCCTTTGTTCTCAAAGAGGACCATGACATCAGGAAAGTGATGCCATGACATGCAAGTGAACTGGATTTAAGTGAGGGGGGACAGTGCAAAGTCACCAGCCCTACTTTCTCCTACAGAACCATCTGGGTCCAGTGGCAAAATAGAGATTAAGATGCTTGGAGATGGCCTGGGAATGCAAGAACTAAAAAAAAAAAAAGTTAAATATATTATAAATATAAAATATAAATGAAATGAAAGCTATAGAGCAGACCCTTGGAAAAAGAATTAAAAATGCCAAATAAAAGATTTATATCTTACCCTAGTAATAGACTTCCTAAACATTAGAATGGACAAAATAGAAGTTAATAACTTCAGAAGGCAACAAATAATACTAAAATAAAGTGAAAAGATTGAAAAAAATAGAAGAAAATGTAAAGTACTTCATATAAACAACTGACTTAATAGATCAAAGAGAAAGAACAATCATTGGACTATCTGAAACATATGATCACAAAAGTACATGGCTACCATATTTTAAGAGATTATTCAAAGAAACTATTCAGGTATATTGAAATAAGAGGATGATATGAAAACAGAGTCTTCTAATTACCTCTCGAAAGAAGCCCCAAAATGACAAGTCCCAGCAATGTCAATCATTGACAAGAATCTGAAGTTTCCAAATCAAAGAAAAGATATTGTAAATAACCAAAAAAAATTCAAATACCGAGGAACTATAATCAGGATCACATAAGCTTTAGTAGGTAGCACTAAAAAAGAATAGAAAACATGGAATGTGATATTTAGAAAGGCAAGATACAGACATGCAGAGGGGACAGAGCCAAGATGGCAGAGTAACAGCATGAACTTGCTAGAGCTCTCCCCTTAAGCACAGCCAAATACCTGTGAAAAAATGACTCTAAACAAATTCTGTAGCTGTAAAACCCACAGAATGATGGAGTGAAATTAATCTCCAGCCTAAGACAGCCTGGAAGGTGGATTGGAAGCATCTATCCCACTGTGCTGGGAACAGAGTGCAGTCCAGTGTGGGCTGAGCAGGCTTCAGGGGAACTGAATCTCTGACACCTGTGGCAGTTTTCAGACTTCATGACCCCAGAATGCTGAGAACAAATTGGAAGGTCAGTGGAAAAAAACCTGTGGGATCTGTGTGAGAGACTAGAATGGTCCAGCCTCAGCCCAGGACAGTGGAGGGGGTGGAGGCGCCTGTGGCAGTTGCAGCAGCTGAGGCAGAGGCAGTGACTATTTCTGGAGCTCTATGCCCACAGATTGTGGGGGGAATCAAGTGGCTGACAGTATACCCCCAACCCCCAGTAGAAGCAAAGACTTTGACAAAGAGCTTTGACTCTTGAGCAAAAACTGGAAAAAGAATCAGGCTATAGATTCTTACTTTGATGACAAGGAAGACTAAAATATACAACCAGAAGAAGACAATAAAGGCAAAGTTCCTACATCCAAAGCCTCCAAGAAAAATATGCATTGATCTCAGGCCATGGAAGAGCTCAGAAATGATTTTGAAAATCAAGTAACCAAATCCCAGAGTTCCCAGGTCAAGGAGAAAATATTGCAAGCAGCCAGAAAGAAACAATTCGAGTATTGTGAAAATACAAATAGGATAACACAAGATCTAGTAGCTTCTACATCAAGGGATTGCAGGGCTTGAAATATGATATTTCAGAGGTCAAAGGAGCTAAAATTACAACCAAGAATCACCTACTCAGCAAAACTGAGTATAACACTTCAGGGGAAAAAATGTCATTCAGTGAAACAGAGGACTTTCAAGATATAGGCATCCAATCAAGAATAACATAGTGAGTAAGTTACTGAGAAAAATGAAATACAATGCCACAAGGGAAAAAATAGATTTTTAGTGAAATAGAGGACTTATGTGTCTTGATTACAAAATGACTAAAGCTGAATGACAATGTTGAAGGACAAATATCAAAGTCAAGAGAAAAAAAGTTAAATAAGTGAATAATTGAAAAGGAATTATATGCATCCTAATTGGGATGGGGAGGAATGATAGAGACCTTTTAGAATTGTATGTCATTAGAGGTCATAGAAATAGTCAAATGAGATAGAAGAGCTAGAAGAGGTTTTGTTCTGTCTTGATACTGAAAGACGGAAGAAAAGAGATGAGGGAAGTATACACTGGGGAATAAAAAGGAAGAAAGATGGGAGAACTGATGCTACATAGTCAAGGTGTGCAAGTAGAAATGCAAATATATATAAATGTAGAAGGAGAGGGGAGAGTGGGTGTCAACTGAACTTCACTTTCATATAAATTGGTCAAAAGAGGGCACAACACACACACACCCACGCACACACATACACACACAAAGATTGTGACATACAAATACATTCACTCAACAGGTATACAGGAAGGAACAAGAAATGAGGAAAGGGGGAAATAAGGAGGAAGGTTGATTGAGGGAGGTATTAATCATAAACAGAATAAATTCTAACCTGGGAGAAGAGATCATGAAGAGGAGGTTACACATGAAAGAAAGAAAGGGTAATAGCCTATAATAAAGAGAGGACATGGAGCAAAGAGAAGGAAACATATATGAGAACAGTATAGAGGGAAATATGCAATGAAATATTAATGTGAATGGGATGAACTCACCAACATAATAGAAGAAGATAACAGAATGAATTAGAAAGCAGAATCCAACAATATGTTGTTTATAGGAAACACAGTTGAAACAAACACTCACACAGAGTTAAAATAAGGAGTTGGAGCAAAATCTGTTACAACTCAACTGAACTAAAAAAAAAATCAAGGGTAGCAATTATGATTTTAATCGAGGCAACAGCAAAACTACACTTAAAAAAGACAAAAGAGAAACTCCTTTTTGGAAAAAGATACTATAGACAATGAATTAATTTTAATATTTAGCACATACACACCAAATTGCATAGCACTTAAGTATTTAAAAGAAAAGCTTTTGAGTGAATCATAAGAAGAAACTGACAGTGAATAGAATTGTTGAAAAAGTTAATGTACACCTTTAGCTATCATTAAATTAAAAAACAAAAGTTAAGGATCTGAATAGAACATTAGATGAGTGAGATATGATAGAACTCTGGTTATTGTTGAATAAGAATAGAAAGGAGTACAAGTATTTATCAACTGTGAATGGCAGTTTCACAAAAATTGCCCATGATTTAGAGCATAAAAATCTCACAAAATCAGATATAATAAACATGTCCTTTACTGATTATGATGCAATAAAATTATATCAAATAATAGGCAGCAATATCGTATTAGGAATCAACTGTCAACCACACAATTTGATCCTAAATAATTCATGGGTTAAAGAAGACATCATAGAAATGGTAGAAAAATTTTATCAGAAGATAATAATGACAATAGGTCAACATACCAAAATTTTAGGAATGCAATCAAAGCAGATCTTAAGGAAAATTTTTGTATCTCTAAACACTGTCATTAACAAAAAAGAGAAAGAAGAGATCAATGTATTGGGCAACAGCTAAAAAAGTTTAGAAAACAACAAAAAAAATCCCACTTGAATAAAGTATCCGAATACGAATCCTGAAAATCAAGGAACACACAAAGAATATTGAAAGCAAAAACAAATTGAATAAATAAAATTAAGAGTGGTTTTTTTTTTGAAAAAGATAAAAATAGCAAATTTTATTAAAAAGTAAGGCAAACTAAATTATGATTATCAAAAATGAAAAAGATACATTACAAATAAAGAAGCAAGGGAACAAATGAAGAAGCAAGGGATATTATTAGAACTTGTTTTGCTCAATTCTATGCCAACAAACCTGATAAAATGAAATACATTAATATTTACAAAAACATAAAATTTCAGATTAACAGAACAAGAAATAAAGAATTTTTGCAGTTCGGTCTTAGAGAAATTAAAGTCATAAATGAACTCTTAAAGGAAAAAATAACACTCAGGACCAGATGAATTCACACTACTGAATTTTACCAAACATTCAAAGAAATAATTCTAATATTACATGGGTTGTTTGCAAAAATAGGAAAAGAAGATATCCTTCCAAATTCCATCCATGAGACAAATATGGTCTTGATACCTGATCCAAGGAGAATTAAAACAGAAAAAGAAGCTTTAGACATATCTGTAATGAATATTGATGCAAAGATTTTAAATAAAATCTCAGCAAAGAGGATTCGACATATCCAAAAATTAACACAAATTGGACTTTTATCCAGAATGAAAAGTCGGTTTAATATTAGGAAAACTATAAACTTAATCACTCATATTAATAAGAAAAAACCAACATACTAGTAGACATGAAAAGAAATTTTGACAAATTACAACATTTATTTTTGTTGAAAATACTAGAAAATATAGGAAAAAATGAATTTTCCTTAACATAATAAATAACACATATCTAAACAGAAAGCAAGCATTACGAATAAGAGGATTAAATTTGGACTCATAAGGTTGGGGTGAAACAAGGATGCTATGTCAATAAGCAAGAAAAAGAAATTGAAGGAAGAGGTACTGGTGAGGAAGAAATAAAACAATGGAGCTTTTAGTGATATAAATGGAGTTCTTTGCTATGTGTTTTCATTGTGGAACTGGTATTATCTGGGAAAGGGGTCAAAACTAGGATTTAGAGCTTGGGGTCCTCCTTCCCCACAAAGTGACAAAATGATCCGAAGTTAGATGGAACCTGATTATATCTTCTAAACTAGCAATATTTTTAAGGGAACAGATGGATATACCCTTAGTCTGGTACCTTCTCTCTGCCCTCAGACCCTCCCCCACTTACTACATGCTGTTATTTGCTGTGAGGGAATTTTCTTTACCACAGGAAAGAGAGTACAAGATTAACTTTTAAAAAAAGGAAGCTTTGTGTAGGTAAAGAACATGGGAATTTGGGAGTTAATAGTCCACAATTACTTCATTCAGTGAATACTTATGGTAGAATTGTCACAAGGGTGAAGAACTCAGTCTCCATCTGAAGAACATGGACATCATGGCAGATTGTTAAGGAGTAGGGGACACAAAACTATGTGGGATGTTTTATCAGTGATGTTGAAAGTATATCCATACATCTCAAAACACAACTTAGTTATGTGAAAGACCTTTTCAGCCACTCTCCATGACGGGGTTACATATATTAGCTTGGGACCAATAAAGTAAATGTAAAACTAGCCACCTGCTCTATCTCTGAAACTATAACCCATTGCCATTGAGCTAGGGACCAGCTTTCTATATCTTGTCTGGTCACTAAAAGAGTGGCATCCCTTGGAGATAAATTAGCATAACATTTTGCCATGATGCCCCTAATGCCTTTTCTCACCTTTGATTCTGGCTTATATGCTGTCTCTTTAATAACATTTCAGGATTTAGGAAAGGGAAAAAAAGTTACATGGGGTAGGACTTAGCAATGAATCTTAGGATTTAGAACTGCAAGGGACCTTCGACATCCTCTAATCCAGGATCTTCATTTTACACATGAGGAAAAAAAGTCCCATGGAGGTTGATTTTTTTCCCTTTGTTTCTCTTATCCATAACATACAACTAAAAAATGCTTGTTGGATTGAAATCCTAACCCATAGCTTGGGACTCAAAACTCCATTGCTTTTTCCACTATGACACATTTTGTTACGGTTTTGTTGTTCCTTTGGTTTGGTAATATGGTAGGATAATGAGAGCACAGGTGGCTGCAGCTGTAAGAATGTTTTTCTGGTAGTAAGTAGGAGTAAAAATCCAAATGAAGTCAGCTTTTCACATGGAAAGACAGGGTGTGTGGGGAGGACCTAAGGAGTTTGTCCTTGTATATGGGTCACAACGTGGGAGGAAAATCACTTTTGGGGAAAAAAAGGAATAGATAGACCTTTTCTTAGCTCAAGATCAGGACTCAGAATTAATCTTCTCTATTGTTTTGAGAACAGCAGATGGCAAAAATGGATGAAGATAATGAAGGAGAATCTCAGGAAACCAGGCAGAAAAGTAGAGACACTGAAAGCTTATGTTCTTTTTATAATATGGACTTTGCAGCATGCTGATTTCAATGAAAAATAATGATTAATTCAAAAATGAATGTCATAGTGTTTGCTTTACAAGAGAGAGAAGTTGGGGATGTTTGTGAGGCTTCTAGGATCAGGCAATTGGGAGAATGTGGTATCCTTAGCAGAAACAGAGAATATAGGAGGAGAATCTGGGTCTTTGGGAGAAAGATGATGTGGTTGAGTTTGAGGCAGTGGTATATTGGTAAATGTTCAACAACTGGCTTTCTGGAAAAAAAATGTACACACAGCATACTTTCAAGTTTAATTTTTGTTAATAACATTATTTTCACATCACTTTCTTAAGTCTAGACAATCAACAAAACAAGTCAAGCCCTGACTTGTAGCAATTGCTGATATCTGAGGCAAAATGATTACACTGAAAATTAAACAAGTAGATCTTGTGTACTGGTTGGGGCTGGTTCAGCACACCGGTTTGGAATCAGTGGGATTCAAATATAAAGGAAAAGAAATTCTAATGACAAAGACTGTTTTGGTCCCACCAGAAAACACAAGAGGAAATGGAATAATTTGTTCTGAAGAGATCTGGAGTTCAAGATGCAGCCTAAGCTAACTTATCCTTCAAATCTAAACAACCATTTAAAAAAATATGGATATTTTTGAAACATTCTAAGAAAGAAAGTCAAACCCAAAGAGATTATTTGCTTCTAGAACACTCCAGACAATAGGAAATCAGGAAGGGTGAACGAATGTAGGAGCCAAGGATAGTAATAGAAATAGAGTGACAGTCTAGTAAGAGACTTCTTGCTACAAGTACACATAAAGGAAGGTGGAAATAACAGTGAAATGGTGGACCTGGGGCATTATAGATAGAGCTTGGTGGCAGTCTGTGAATCAATTTTTTAATTTTTTTTTTGTGTGGGACTACATTACATACATACATAGGTGGATGAAGGGAGATAGGGACCTTATGTTGGGTATGGTCTGGGGAATTGGTGCTTCAAAGGATCGTTTGTCCTTCCTCTGGAGTGGGGCAGATTAAAACTCTCGGAGGCTACTGGTACCCGGGAGAGTGAGAGGGCATGGATTCAGGAAGGAGATTTTGAGGAAAATGGTAAAAAGGTAACCTTTAGAGAGGAGAGCCCAGAATGTGTATGTTGCAAGTTATGATTCCATGAGGAATTCACAGAATAGAAACTAGAAAGTTATAGGGCTCAGGAACCAGGAAAGGAGGGTCCAAAGTGGACAGAAAGACATAATGGATAATGAGGAGAGTAAGAGAGAAAGGGATGGAAAAAAAGAATAAAAAAAAACCCTCATGAACAGGACTAATGAAAGAGGAGAGTAAGGGGGAAATCTACTTGACAGAGAGAAAAAAAGGGGGAAGAAGTAAATCATCAGATAAAAGCAGGAAAGAAAAAGAATTAATAAGCAAAAACCCTAAAGCAAACACAAAGAGAAGTTATTAAAAACTAAAGGCAATACAGATAAATTTGAAACAAAAAATCTCATAGAAATGATAACTAAGCTAAAAGCTGTTTCTTTTAAGAGACTAATAAAATTGATAAACCTTTGGCTAATCTTCTTGAAAAGAAGGGGGCAGAAAATAATATCAATAAAATAGCAATGAACAAGCTGAAATAACAACGAAATTAGAAGAATTAAAAAGAATAGTTAGCAGATATTGTACATTGAACAAAATTGAGAAGCCTAAAGAAATAGAGAAATGCTTTCAAAAAATGTAAAGTATCTACACTAATCGGAAGGCCAGATAAAGACTTTACATAATCCAATCTTAAAGAAAGAAATAGTTGTAGATATAAGGAACTACCAAAGAAAATACTCATAGTCCTGATAGATTTACAAGAGAATTTACCAAGCTTTTAAATAACATTTCACACCAATACTTCACAAATTTTCTTAAAAATTGAGAAGGAAAACACCCTACCAGAATCCTTTTCTAAGACAGATATAGTCCTAATATTTAAACCAGGGAAAGACAAAAGACAGAAGGAAAACTTTAGGCCAATATCATTGATGAACTCAAAAAGTTCAAACAAAATGTTGTGAAACAGATTACAGTGATTTATCCAAGAAATCATTCATTATGAGCAAGTTGGATTTATATTAGGGATGCAAAGATGGCTCAAAATTAAAAAATATAACAACTTATCAACATAATAAAAACCAAAATATCCAAAAATTCACGTAATTATCTCAATATATGCAGAGAAAGCCTTTAACAAAGTTCATCACTCTTATATTAGAAATACTATGAAGTATAGACATAGAGGGACCTTTTTAAATAAAATAAAAAGTATCTCTCTAAAACCAAAACCAAGTATCCTATACAATGGTGATACACTAGAACTTTCCCCAATAAATAAAGAAATAAAACAGGGATGCCCACTTTTCTCACCACTATTTAATATAGTGCTGGAAATGCTAGCACCAACAATCAGAGAATTAAAGGCATAAAAATAGTCAAGGAGGAGATAAAAATTATCCCTATTTTCTGATGATATGATGATATACTTGGAAAAATCCTATGGAATCAGCAAAGATGTTAATTGAGACAATAACTTAAACAAATTTGCAAGCTACAAAAGAAACCCTCAGAAATCAATAGATATTCTGTATAAAAATAACAAAACCCAAGAAACAAAAATAGAAAGGGAAATCTCATTCCAAAAAACTATGACATCCATAAAATTTGGGGATAGACATCTCAAAGCACACAAATGATGTATAAATTAAATTACAAAGTGCTCACTAAAGAAAAAAATAACTTAAATAGCTGGAGGAATGTTTACTACTCACAGCTAGAACATACCAATATGACAAAATGGATAATTATTCCAAAGTTAATTTACAATTTTAATGCTAAGCCAATCAAATTACCACCTTTTAGAACTTGATAAAATAATAACAAAGTTCATTTAGAAGAAAAAAAGACATAGACCATCAAAGGAAATGATGACAGGAAAGAGAGATAAAGAGAGAGAATAGCACTTCCAGACCTCAAACTATATTGTGAAGCAGCAGCTATAAAAACCATCTAGTATTTGCTTAAAAATGGAGAGACAGATCAGCAAAATAAACTAGACAAGAGAGAATAAGAAACAATGGATCAAAATATAGACTAGAAAAAAATCAAAAGAGAGAACAGAATAAATGGGGGGCAGGATAGGATGGAGGGAAATATGGTTAGTCTTTCACAACATGACTATTATAAAAGACTTCTGCAAAACTACACATATATAGCCTATATTGAATTGCTTGCCTTCTCAGTGGGGATGGGTTGGGGGGGAGGAAGGGAGAGAAGTTGGAACTCAAAGTTTTAGGAATGAATGTTGAGAATTGTTTTTACATGCAACTGGGAAATAAGAAATACAGGTAATGGGATATAGAAATCTATCTTGCCCTACAAGAAAAGAGAGAAGATTGGGGTAAGGGAAGGGAGGAGTGTGATAGAAGGGAAGTCACACTGAGTGACGGGGCAATCAAAATGCAAGGTGTTATGGGGTGAGGAGAGGGGAGAGATGGGGAGAAAATTTGGAACTCAAAATTTGTGGAAATGAATGTTGAAAACTAAAAATAAGTAAATAAACATTAAAAAAATAAAATAAAAAAACAAAAACAAAAAAGAAGCAATGGAATGCAATTACAAAATGTATGATAAATTAAAAAGCATAAATTACCTAGAAAAAACTCCTTATTTGATAAAAACTGGATAACCTGGAAAGCAGTCAGGCAAAAATTAGGCTTAAACCAACACCTTCCACAACATTCCTCAATACAATCAAAATAGATACAAAACCTTAACATTAATGATCACACTATAGAAAAATTAGAAAAGAAGGATCTCTTCCTCTCACAGTTATGAATAGGAAATATATTCTTAAGCAAACAAGAGACAGAGGCAGTTGTAAAGGGTAAAATAGATAACTTTGATGACATAAAACTGAAAAGCTTCTGCACAAAATTAATGCACTTAGAATATTCCCATGGTTCTCTGTCTTGCAGAGGTCTTGTTGTATATAAATAAAAAAATAAATATAGTTGTGGTTAATATACACATATACATATATGGCTATGCATACACACATACAAACGTACATAATACATATATACGCACATACATACAACAAGGCCTCTGCAAGATAAGGAGAAATGTGTGTATATGCGCATATATATGTATGTATATACACACACACCCATAGACATGCACACACCTAAGGGGCTCAGTAGAAAGAGTTCTGGTCCTGGAGTCAAGAAGACTTAAGTTCAAATCTGGCCTTAAACACTGTTGACCTTGGGAAAGTCATTTAACTTCTGTTTGCCTTAATCCACTGGAGAAGGAAATGGCAAACCACTCCAATATTTTTAGAAAACCCCATGGACAGTATTGGAGTGATATTGTTCATGGGATCATGAAGAGTTGGACACAACTAAATGACTGAACCATAGCATATATATATGTATGTGTGTGTGTGTGTGTGCGTGCGCGTTATGTATATTCTATAGAATTCATATCTACATATATATTTACACAGTAACCACTTCCCAATAGGCATACAATCAAAGGATATGAACAAAACACTTTTCAAAAGAAGAACTATGAAGTATTCACAGTCGTATTAATAAATTCTCCAAATTATAAGGGAAACACAAATCAAAACAACCCTGAGGTTACACATTACACATTGCAAATTGTTAAAGGTAACAAAATGGCAATATTCAATGTTGGAGGGGTTGTGGAATGATAGATACCAATATATTGTTGGTGCAGGTATGAGATGAGACAATCATTTTGGAAAGCAATTTGGAATTATGAAAATAAAGTGACTAAAATGTTCATGCTCTTTGAATCAGAGACTTCATTACTGAGCTTATACCCCAAGGAAACTATCAATAAGAAGGAGGTCTCCATATACATCAAAATATTTATCATACTACTTTTTTTGTGAATGAATTGGAAATAAAGTTTATAAAGCCTATCTATTGGGAAATGTCTAAAAAAAATTGTGGTTCATGAATGTAATGGAATATTACTGCATCGTAAGAAATGTGTGTGATCAATATAGACAAAAATGGAAAGATCTACCTGAAATGATACAGCGTGAAGTAAGGGGAGTCAGGAAAACAATATATATAATAAGCACAACAATGTAAAAAAAAAAGGTGAATGTACCAAAAATATAAAGATCAAGCCTAATTTGTGCATCAGATCTTTGTGCAGATAGAAGGCTCACAGGTATCCCACATGTTTCTGGACTTTTTCAATGAATCTAATTAACAGAATTTTTTTTTCTCCTTAAAATACTATATATAGGATAGTTCTGAGAAGCACGGGGAAGGATACTGAGGATAACTACAATGTATGAAACAGAAGATGTCAATAAAAACTTATGTTAAAAAAGTGTTTATGATTCACAGATATGAAGAACTTTAGTCTCTTTTTTCCTTTTATTAATCTTTTGTTTCTATATTACTTTGCATATACATACATACATGTAATCCACCTTCCCTACTCTGTGAACCTTTCCTCTGAAGAGAGATTAAAAGAAAAAAAACTATAGCAAAACCAAATAACAGAGCAATCATATGTGATACTCTATTCATTATTCTCCTCTTTAATAAAAAGAGGGAGGTACATTTTCTTAACTGTTCTCTTGAGTAAAACTTAGTCACTAAAATTAGATAATGGTCAATTTTATTTTTTCTATTTATATTATTGAACTCATTTTG
This sequence comes from Bettongia penicillata ogilbyi, assembly GCA_023548195.1. Taxonomy (NCBI): domain Eukaryota; kingdom Metazoa; phylum Chordata; class Mammalia; order Diprotodontia; family Potoroidae; genus Bettongia; species Bettongia penicillata. The sequence goes on along the minus strand of JAJHZJ010000624.1, from coordinate 927,156 downwards.
CATATTGTTTTCTTGGTTTTGTTTATTTCACATTTTATCAGTTCATATATTTTCTGATATTTCTCTGAGTTCTTCATATCTTTTATTCCTTATGAAAAATAATACTCCATTTTATTTCTCTGACAAAGTGCATTATCCATTCCCCTATTGGCGGACATCTATTTTGTTTCTAGTTCTTTGCTAGCACAAAAATTGATGCAGTGAATATTTTGTATTCAGTGGAACCCTTTATCTGTCTTCAGCCTCATTGGGATATGCCAAGCAATAACTAACGTCTTGTCATCCACTCTGCATGTCACTGTATGCTCTGGACCAGTGGACCTTGACATTCTCCCTACTGCTTGGGCACAAGTCCTCCTAAGACTCTAATTATCAACTTTTTTTCTTCCAGTCTGCCACTATTATGCCAGAAGTGGAGGGAAGATACAAGTTTTGATGGTCACTTTGTATTTTTGTTTGTTTCCTAAGTGGTCATCATCATAAGCTTTATTATTTAGTGACCATCCTTCCACTGATAAGCCTCTCAGTATTTAACAAGATTGGTCCTTGGATGGCAGACGTAGACTTGGAAGGGAAGTAGTTCAAAGGTCATTAGTTCCACCCAACTTCTTTATTTTCTATGTCCTGAGTGATTTGACTGGTCCACGAACGACATGGTAGAAATGGAAAAGAGTTGAGAGGAATTTCTGTATCCTAAGGCAAATAAAAGGTTGAATTTAGGGAGCAGAAACTCAGGAAAAATCAAAGAAGTTCAAAAAGCAGATCTGAGACTCAGATTCTGTTGGTTAACTGGCAGATTTGGGGGTTTAAATCATAAAAGAGAGAAATAGCCTTTATGCTTGAAGAACTGAAATCTTCCTTATGGGAATGAAAGAAGCTACATATATAGAAGTTCAGTGAAAGATTGGCTAGTGGTGACAGGGCCACAGTGGACAGAGTAGCCCAATGGCAAGGGATCACATATGGTAGTACAGAAGAGAGGAAAAATTCAGTAGTACAATCCAGAAGCTTATAATATAACATCAGCAGTTCTGTCAGGGAGTATAGCAAGTGGCAACATCAATATTGGGTGGAGATGCTTTCTTCCTAAAAGGTAGCACTTCAATTGTGAATTCTTCTGGGCATGCATTTTTCTTATGCATATACCTCCTGTAATATGTTTCTTGGTCACAAATGTCCCTCACAGGCCTTTTTTTTTTTTTTTGCATGGTAGTTGGGCAATCAATAGGAACGTTTCCCTCTCTGACTATGGGGAGTCTTTTCCCTTGTTATTTTTCTATGTTGTATAATTTGATATATTTTGCTTTAATTATTGTCTTCGACTTAGTTTGATAAAAAGAACAATGATTAGGGCTTACGTGCAATGGTTCTCAGGAGAGGGTGTATCAGTAAAGTCCCCGATATACACAGGGGTTCACAGGTTCTTAAATCTGCATTTATAAAAGGAAAGGCAACTTTTGAGAGGTCAACCATCACTTTAACCAGTTCAAACAAATGCTTCCAGACACACTTTTTTTATCTTTTACATTCCCAAAGCTAGCAAGCCTTCCATCTATTTGACAAACAACCTTTTTACCTTTATCAAAATCAACAGACAGGGCTCTACTGCCTAAATCCGAGCAACATTGCCGTACAATTTACACACATCCCTGGATCGAGAGAGCCTTTACAGTTGAGCAGCTGGGGGTCTGAACATAAGGCCTACTCAACCAAGTAATCACAAGAGCCTTCTCATAGTAAAAGCACAAACCTCCCAGGATATATAATGAAGACTTGGCTTCTGATTGGCTCAGTCAACAGGCATGAAACCCACATGATTCAGCACAATTGTGAACCATCAGCGCTCAAAGGGGCCTGAGCCCTCAGTGCTCGCAATCTGGCCTAAGCCTGGAAAACAACTCCAAACAAACAAATCTCACACCTACCCCCTTGCTGCCACGGAGGGTGACCCAAAACATACACTGAACCTGTGGTAGCCTTACGGGTAGAAGGGACAGGGCAGATATATGAAAGGGAGAGCCTGGATTATCTAGATAAAGAAAAGGAAGTGAGTTGCTTTTTTTTTTCCCACTACTAAAATATATAGCATGTGTGGAAACTAATGAGAATCAGTATAAAGTCAGTCATCCCAATACCTTGTCCAACATGTGTTTCATTGCATATCTTTTGGAAATAGGGACCTGTAACACTATGGTCACAATTCAGGACGCAACGCTTTTGAATGTTTACCACATCAGCAAGAAGTGTCTATCCCAATACCAAATTTGTACATTACCGATAAGCTTATACTAGATTTATTTGACTTGAAAAACTAATTATAAGTGATTGATGTTCATGCCCAAATATTGTCATCAACATGTCAGAATGAGCTGGCTATGAACTTTTTTGAGACTACTTTAATTCCCATTTGCTATTTATATGTCTTTTATAAACAAAATACCCAAATTTTTATTACCTGATCAGAATGAGGGCCCTTAGATCAATTTATGTTAAATGCCCTAAGAGCTATTTCAAGAACCTCTTGAATGGGCTTCCTACCTTTAACACCAGCTTCTCCAGTCCCACTTTGCTATTGCTGTAGACACTGATTATTTTTTCCAGTATCTTTTTTAAATCCTGAAAGTGAGTGGTTTTTCATCACCCTATTTAGATAAAGTCTCTGAATTTTAAAACTCTTCACTGGGTGCTATTCCTTTTCTACTTACCTCAGATATACCTGTTCAGAATTCTTTGTTTACTGTTCCATGTCTATTTCTGTTTTTTCCCAAAGTAGCTTCTTATGCTTGAAATGCACTTTTCCCCACTCATGGAACAGTCTCTTTCATGACCTTCCCAGTTGTCAGTATTGGCTAATTCCCCAGACGTTCATGGCTCCTCATCACATCATTCCTCAGGAGCTCCAGCTGTTCCAAGTTTAGTCTTCACTGACATGAAGCCTGCAAATGAATCCATTTTCTCAAATCCTTAATTACATCTGATGCACAGGGGAGGTACCTCCTAAGGCCACTGAGAATGACCTGTGAATATTAAAATATTTTCCAGTTAATTTCAAAAAATTTACTTGGGAGCAGGATGTGTGACCAACTCCCAAACTACTGTACATATAAGCATTTGCCTGAGTTACTTAGATATTTAAGGGCTGACAGTCCTCAGATGTTTGTGTTCCAGATCCTCAAATTTCTATTCAGAAATTAAGTTTTCACAGTGTGCCATCTGGGCCCTGGATGGAGGAAAAAAATTCTCTAATCTTCAGTACTACTTTTTCAAGACAAAAATAAAAAAGGGTCATTTACAAGCAGAACCTGAGAAATGGTGGTGTTTTGTCCTAAAATATCACAGTTGTCAAAAGTGTCTTGGTCCTCTGGTGATAGGTGCTATATAAAAATACAGAAAGACCAAAAAATATCTACCCTATTAGATTTGACAGAGGCACTTCTTGATTTAGAGTTTTTTGGTATGGGTATTTGGAAATTTTTGTGATGTGTATATGATACTGAAATTCATAAAAATGTCCTTGCTGTCCTTGTTCTTGTGTTTTGATCGTGGGGTAAATATTAAACATGGATCTTTTTGTGTTATTCTAATTAACCATTTAGAATAATTTTTAAACAGATTTTCAGATAATTGCCATTACTCTTATATACTTTGCTAATAAACATAGAGTTGTAAAAATATTGTTGATAAAGTTTGGTGAAACCCTAGATGCGAGAAGATAAGGACAATTCAGTATGTGGAAGAAGAAATGAGAAGTCTCCAAACCACAATCAAAGTAATGGCAGCTCCTGCTCTTCTAAGTCATTTGGATGAATGGCATGGAACATTTCAGGCAAACCCTTTTCTCCATTGCCACTTAGGGGATCAGATCAATCCTTTGTTTTGTGCCATATGTATTTAAATATAGAGTGTAGGTCCTATTTAAAATTGTACATATTTTCCAGAGTCATCTCTCCACTTTTTTGTTTCATAGATTACCATCACCAAAGTATTCATCACCAAGTGGTCAGTCTATTAGCAATAAGCTTTTTTGTACTTAGCTAGACTGCTTAGCTAAACTGCCCAGAAAACTGGCTTCATTTATTTCCAAGACCATACTTATAGTTTTTTCAGTGTGGTAGAAGCTGTCAGAGATTATGCTTTTCTGTCATCATCTCTGAGAATCCAAGGTCAAACCTCTATGCCATGATGAGGCATCAGAATAGTTTTATTCTGTACAAGGTAGATTTATACAAGTGTGTGTTTTCTATTTCTATTTCTCCCAGCATGGAAGCTATTTCTCGTGATCAGTTCTTATAGCAAACTTCCCACTCTATAATCATATTGTGAGGCAATGAAAGTAAATGATATCTTATTGAAATTTGAAAAGGAAAGTTGGAAGGAAGGAAAAAAATCAAGTGAGCACTGGATTGGAAGTTAGGATACTTGTGTTGTATGGTCAAATCCTTCATATATGTGATATTTCAATGTACTTCTTTTTCCCCATCTTTAAAATACAGGGTTTGGATGAATTTTTTCTGAGACCCATTTAGCATCTGACCTATAATTTTATAACTCATACATATATGCACATATTTATTCCAAAGACAGACCAATAAGTAATAAGTTTTGGTGGATCTGAAGGTAAGAAAAATTGGTAATGGTGATACCAGCTTTCTGAAAATATCTAAACTATATAACTACAATTTATTAATTCCCATCAGCAGAGAATTGTGAGGGTTTTTAATCAAGATATTCAACTAATTGCCTTTTCCTTTCTCCCCATTCTTCAGACTGTCTTAATAAATTAATTCTATGTATTATTCAAATACTTTTTTTATGTTGTAGGAGGTAAGCTGCAGCTCCCATGAGTTCAATTATTATCTCTTTGCAACAATTTCCAAATCTATATCTCCAAATCCAATTTTTCTCTGAAATTCTAGACCTGTATCACCAATTGCCTGATGGAGATCCCCTATTGAATTTACCATAGGCATCTGAAATTCAACTCACCCCAAACTAAGTTCATCATATACCCTCAACCTTCTCTTTCTCCAAATTCCCCTATTTCAGACCCTCTTTGCCATTATCCAGGTTCCTGATTTCAGAGACATACTTCCTACTTCACTCTCAATATGGAAGAAGAATAGAAGAGGAAAAATGTGAGCAATGTCACAGTGAGTCATTTGTCCAGTGCAGTTCAGCATAGGGAGCAGCCAAGGAAGTCTGAGGATATTAGGGATAGGGCAACATCCACCATTCGGGATTATTTCAGCACCACGGACAAGGCTGTGCATTTAGGCAAGATGAGGTCAGATTCATTCAAAAGGCATCACCAGACCCACAGGGCACTGTGACAGACATAGGTGCAAATTGGAAACTTTGTTTACCACTATTCAGTCTTGGGTCATAGATCCAGGGTGGAGTAAGAAAGGGATCCTGTGTAGGGTGTGATGTTCTCAGGTAGGGAGGCCCTAGTAGTATTATAGTAAAGAGGAAAGAGACAGCAAGGAAGCTCAAGACACAAACACAGAACAGAATGACTCCAAAACATCCATAAGTAATGCCTCAGAGAAAAATATCTTAGGCATAAGCAACTAGAATTTCTAGAAGAGATGTAGCAAGTTTTAAAAAAAGTTTTTATAAAAATATGTTTTAAGTATATAAGTATATTTGTATATGATTCTGTATGTTATGTATAATCTATTTTTATAAATGAAATGCAAGCACTTGAAGAAAGATTTGAAAAAGGAATGAGTTATTTATTGAAGAAAGAATTAGAAAGGGAATTAACAGCTTAACGTATGAGGTACATAACTTTGCCCAAGTAACAAACTCCCTAAAAATTAGAATGGATCAAATAAAAACCAATGACCTCATGAGGCAACAAGAAATCTTAAAACAAAGTAAAAAAGACAGAAGAAAATATAGTATACAGACTTGGAAAACAGATTGAAGAGAAATAATTTAAGAACTTTTGCACTATCTGAATGCCAGGACCAAAAAAAGATTCTAGACATCCAATTTCAAAAAAACTTAAAACAAAACAAAACAAAACAAAAACAAAAACTGCCCAGAGCTCCTAGAACTAGAAGGCATAGTGGAAATAGAAGGAATTCACTGGTCATCTCCTGAAAGAAAAAAACAAAATGAAAACTCCCAGGAACAGCATAGTCCATGAAGTTCCAGAGACTAGCAATATCTTCTGTCTGATCTGGGATGGGGACTTGGTGGGGTTTGGGGGTTGTAGAGTGAGAAGGGTGCTCTTCTCCAGCCATCCCTACCTTTGGATCCTTGATGTGACCATCACAGCTCCTTGATCGTCCTTCAATCTGTTCTGGTCCTCTGTAGTGACAATGCACAGCCACAAGGCCACCTTGCCTCCCAGGCTCTCAGAAGCCTCTCTCTTCCAACTGGAGGAACCAGTCTCCCTGCTTCCCCTCTGCATGAAGAAGTTTAGCATAGGGTAGAGGAACAGGGGCAGGGTCAGGTTCTGAGGCTCTTGTTCACTGATCCTCACTCACAACGTCACCTTGTCTGCAAGCCTCTTGCATGACCTCATCTGGGTCTTGATATTACACGAAGGGCAAAGAGGTTGGTAAACTCTGTTATTTTTTAAGTGAAGAACCCAAGCCTTTGAAAGCTTAACTACCTTACCTGAAGTTGCACAATTGCAGAGTGGGGTTTAGGGCCCCAGTTTTCTGACTCCTTGTTTTATAAAATGAATTAATTTATTTTTAGTTTTCAACATTCAGTTCCATAAACTTTTGAGTTTTAATTTATCTCCCTCTCCCTGCCTACCCCCTCCCCAAGACCCCATGCAATCTGATATAGGCTCTACATATGCATTCATATTAAACATATTTTCACATTAACCTGACACCTTTTCAATACTCTACTGAGTCTCACTATCCCACGTTTCACTGTCACCTTTCTTACCTATGCCCTGACATGAACTGTATATATTCTTATAAATAGAGATCATCAGCATCTAGTTACAAAATTTTATTGAATTCATGAGTCTTGACTGGCTGACAGGCACTTTTTATACTATATGCCAAACACTAATTTGTTAACAATGTTTACAGTGTCAAGGGAAGGAAGGATGCCAGCCCAAAATGGGCACTAGGTGGGAGAGAGGTGCTGGGCAGAAGTAAAAAGGAGAGTTCAAAGCATTCCCTCTTCTCATAAAATGCTGGTAGGATTGCAAACAAAAACGCATTCCTGGGCAATATCAAAATGTCCTGGATGTTGGTTAGTTTCTTGGAATTCAGAGAAGTAGAAATATTTAGGGGAAGTTAGGAGCCATAGTGCAGAGAATGCTGGAGTCAGAAAGGCTCATCTTCCTGTGTTCAAATCTGGCCTCATTTACTAGCTGTGTGATCCAGAGGAAATCGCTTCACCCTGTGTGCCTTAGTTTCCTCATCTGTAAAATTAGCTGCAGAAGGAAATGGCAAATCACTCTAATAACTTTACTAAGAAAACCCCAAATGAGGTCACAAAGAGCTGGACATGACTGAAAACTACTGAACAACCACAGAAATATTTAGCAGTTATATTAGACAATATACCTTAAATTAGATATCTTTGAATGGGAGAAAGATATAGGCATGTACTGGAAGATAACATCAATTAGAGGCTAAAGTTAGGTTACACAGAAACCAGATCTGGTGTGAAAAATGTGCGCATTTGAAAAGGAAAGATTTCTTTTTTCAAAACTGAATCTAATTGTTCAGTAAATGTGAAGAATATTGGTGTATCCATATTAAGGTGAGTGGAGACTTTTGAGTTTTTCCCTTTTCAAAAGTAAAAAGCAAAATACTTTAAAAGAGGGAAAATTGATCAGGATAGTTCATTAATCAATTGCACATATGGAATTACTAAAGCTAGGCAACATTCTCATAAAATATCTGAGCCTTGATGTGGTTCTATTTTTACTTTAAGTTCAGTTTAATTCATCCAACACTTATTAAGCACCTATATGTGCAAGGCACTGCTCTTCCAGCAGTATTACTTTAAATAGTATTAATATATGTTTTAGATCCTTCATCTCCACAGGATTTAAGGATCTGATTACTGGTAACCCCTTAGCAAGCCAGGTCACCCACTTTTGAGAAGGTCTTCCCAGAAGGTGAAGGTAAGTTGTCAGGATTTACAAAACTGCATCTTTTGGTACAATTTATTCATAGAGATAATTCACCCTCTCCAAAAGCTCCTGATGTTCTCAACTCCCCACATTTTCTCTTTAATCCTACTTGGAGATCTTATAAAACACCCCATCTCATCTATTTCCTCTAGTGAGATATTTCACCTGGGTTATTATCACAACTATTTTGCTACGTGCGATGAAATTATCAGTGATTCCATTTGTTGAAATCATATGTAGATGGCAAGTACTCTCTGCCTTATTACCAAATGAGTACAGCGTGCCCTTCAGTAATTCTCTAAACTCTCAAATGCCTTGGAAATAATATGCTGGAATATTACTGAACTGTGACTGAAGCACCATTTGTGCTAAATGTGACAGCCCACAAATGATATTCCTCTATAAAAGTTCAAACTACATTAATCTTTTAGGGAGCTTCATTGACTGGGAAGATGGCTTTAGATACAAAATGAAGATACTCAGGCCCATTTTTGGTGGTTTCTGGTCTAGTTTTCTAGAAATGAATGTGTGGTTTAGCCCCGTTAAACTCCATCTCCCCAAAATAGAGCTGGGGTGATGTGTGGGGAGTTGATGCTAAGGTATACAAGAATTAAGGCATAATGGCATATATCATTGAGTTCAGATATTATTGCTGATAAAATGAAAACTAAAATATAGATACTAAAGGGCTGAGGGAAACAGACAATATTTTTGCTGTCTGGATTTCTGAATCCAAACTGGATGAGAGTTCATGGGAAAAATATGCCTGATGCTTGTAGGTCTAACTTTAAAGTCTATTGTGGATCAGAAAATATGGTAGGCTCTTTTTACCCTATGCAGTCTGGACAATGAATTTGTTATCCTTCGTTTTTCTTAGATGTGTTGGTAGAGCCATATGGCCTGGGCCCAATGATCTGGAGCCCCTGCAGGAGTGTGCTGGTAAATGTTTAACAACCACCTCTTTGAAAAAAAAATTCCATGTGACACATTTTAAAGTTTACTCTGCATTATTAACATTTCCTCCTTTACTTTTAAAAAAGAATAAATTTTCATTTTCTTCTTCACTTTTCTTCTTTTTTTTCAGTCTAGATAATCAAGAAAATATTCTTTCATTTATAGCATTTACTGATTTTGAAGATGCAAATGCTCCAACTGAAAATTTAACAATGGTCCAAGCTGGCTCCTGCACACCCTTCCTACTGGTTCTGCCTTTTTGACAACACTGATTTCTGATTTCATGACAACATACTTTTCAGACCAACCTTCTTGATACTCATCTGTTTGATGTAGTCAATATACTGGGGATCTCTTTCCTTTAACTTTTCCTGCCATCAAGATCCTTGAGAGTTGAGGCTGCCATGTTTCTTCCATTTCACCATCTCTTCCTGTTGCTCCTTGATGAAATAGTATATCAACCTTCTAGGTGCTTTTAAGGAGGAATTATTGAGTTCCACCAAGATGACAGAATAGAAAATAGTCTGTAAGTCAGGCTTCCTCTTACCATCTAAAAATAGTGAAAATGCATCAAATAGACAAAAAAAAATCCCCCAATAATAATAATAAGTAAAATAGAGAAAAAGGGATCCCTGTAAGTAAGTTCCTACGGGAAAAAATAGCAGAGATAACTTCCAAGGTAAGCCACCCATTCCACTGATTGGGCCTGATCCCGTATTAGAACTGGGAGAGAGACATCTATCCAAACTGCCTCAGTAGAGGCCAGTCCATCCTGTCCTGAGCCCAAAATACCTTTTCAATCCTCATCCTTCATGACAACCTTTTCTCCTTGAGACTCTCTTCTCCCTTGGGTTTTAGAACACTGCTGTCTTCTGGTTGTCTTCTGTCCCTTGTTGGATTCTATCCCACTCCTACTAATCATAGGGATTTCACAGGGATCTGTCCTGGGTCCTTTTCTCTTATCCTTCTATAGTGTTTCACTTGGTGATCTCCTCAGCTACCACAAATGCAATAAACATTGCTCTGCTGTTGATTCCTAGTTCTATTTATCCAACTCTAACCTAGCCTTTCTTCTCACCTCTAGTTTCTACCCAGTCGCCCAGGCTAACAATTGAGGCATCGTCCTCAATTCCTCACTGATTCTCACTCCATATATCCAATTTGTTTCCAGGGCTGGGGAGCCTGTGATATTGAGGCCACATGTAGTTCTCTAGGTCCTCAAGTGAGGCCCTTTGACTGAATCCAAACTTCACAGAAAAATTCCCGAAGGAAGCTACAGGTAGCCTTGAAGGCTGCAGGTTCCCCAGGGCACCTGTTGCTTCTGCCTTTGAAACACTTCTTGGATATGTCTTTTTCTCCCTTCTGCCACTGTTGCCAGGCTGACGTAGGTCCTTATTACCTCATACCTGAGTTGTTGCCATAGCCTGCTGATTGACTTCCCTGCCCCAAATATCTCTCCATTCAAGTTTATTCTCCATTCAGCTGCCACCTTGATCTTCCATCAGCACAGGTCCAACCATGTCATGCATCTACTTTATGTTACCTGTTGAAAACTGATTGACTTGTATGGCATCAGTCCCCCATTTTAATCTTGATGGGATGTTAGTGTTGGGGTTAACTTTCTTACTTCCCTGTCTATTCTTCATCCTGTGTTCCCTGTTCTGCATTTTAACTCAGGTAATTTAGAAAATACCTTCACTTTACTGGTCCTATGGATAATAGGGCATTCTCCCATTGGTATCACATAGGCTCTTGGTTTCAAATGATACGTTGAGCCAAGCCCTGAGTGTCCTGGAGCCACCAGCTGGTGTGGATAGGCCTTCTGTGGGCTGCCCACTGCAGGCATAAAGGCCACACCCAGAGGTTTTCCCTGATAGCAATGTTTTCTCCTTTTTCTTGTAGGTAGCAATAAAATTTGTTAAAGCAATCTCTGTGTGGGATGATGTTTCTCATTTCACTTCTCCTCTGCCACACTCCATAAACTCCAGTGGCTTCCTATTACCTAAAGAATCAAACACAAAATCCTGTTTGTCTTTCAAAGTCCTTCACGACCTGGCCCCCTCCTACCCTTCTGGTCTTTATTCCGAGTACTCCTCCAGTACCTTACTCCCCTCCTTGTACCCTATAATCTAGTGATATTGACATGCACACATGTGCTGCATGTGCATGGTTATTTACATGTTGTTTTCACTTTTAAAATGTAAGCCTCTTGGTGCAGTGAATGTTTATGCCTTTTTCGTATCCCTTAGATTTAGCAGAGTGCCTGGCACGTAGTATATTATTGATAATACTTGTTTACTTGACTCGCATTGTCTTTCTCCAGGCCAAGCCCTTTTCACCACATCATCCTCTTCCTTGTGCCCTGGGAGGCAAAGAGAAGCCAGAATGACATAATTTGAGAGCTGGAAGGGATTTTGGTAGCCATGTAGTCTAACATGTGAAAGGAATCACTACTATAGCATGTACAACAAGTGACTGTTGACCCTTTGCTTGAACTCCTCCAAATGGGAGAATCCTGCTCCCTGCTCCTAAACCTTCCCTCCTCCTCCCCTCCCACCCCAGCCTATACTACTTGTAGAGTAGCTCCTCCTATCTGTTAGGAAATTTTCCCTGACATTGAACCTAAATTTATTTCTTTGCAACTTCTACTCGTTATTCCTGGTTCTATCCTGTGGGGGCAAAACAGAACAAATCTGATCCTTTGATAGTTTTTATATAGTATATAGTGATATACCCTCTGTGTCTTGTTTAGGCCAAACATCCTCAGTTCCTTCCACTTATCTTCATATAGAGTAGACTCAAGGCATTCACCATCTTTGTTACCCTGCTTGGGACACTCTTCAACTTATCAGTGGTCACTGTGTCATATGTGTGCTTCCATGATCTCCCAAAGAACTTGGTGGTGAATCTTTCTACCTGTATCACTATTAACCTGGACTGCCTGTCCCCTGATGCCTAAGAGTCAAGGCAAAACCTTCCCTAGGTATTCTTCTTGTCCCAGCTTGAACTTGCTATCACTCCTTATAGAGTTTCAGATCTTCACATTATGACCCTGGGCTCTCTCTGTCTGTCTCTGTCTCTCTCTATCCCTCTGTTCTAGCTGATACACCTAAAGTACCTTCCACTAATCCTTTTGTTGCTGGCAGGAATGTATGACAAAGGAACGCAGAGGAAATAGGGTTAATCTCCAGCTCTGCCAGCTCCACGTGATTCTTTTGGTTTTACCTTAAGTTGATTTATGTGGCAATAAAGGAAAGGATCTTCTTACCCCAGAACCACATAATGCTTTTGCATTTTGCTAAGTGGAGTCCTTGGGTTGTTTTGAACTGACACAAGAATTTCTAACTTTAAGTCAGATAGGAGATTAGGGTTAGGGAACCTCAGACCAACTTAAGTGAAAAAGGTACAAAAGATATACCTGAAGTGTCTAAGGACTTCTCTAAGTGACTAGCTATGTGCGACTGACTGGGTTTTGATTCTCAAAAGAGCTAATGATGGCCCCTGGGATAAAATCCCTCCGAGAATAGTACTTCAGTGATACAGAACAACAGAGAGCTATAGCTCAGCAGAGAAAGCAGTCTGACGAATTTCATCATCAAAGACTTCAGAACTTCAGTGTCAAGACTTCAGAACCAGAGGTATAAATTTCTGGTAACATGATGAATAAGATGGAGGACTAGGCACTTTCTCTGATCCTCATAATATTTCAAGCCTCTCCAAAATAGGAAATATGTATTTTTTATACAATTTCAAGCTGGTATCTTTGTCAAAGATACCAACAAAAATAATGAGGTAACGGTCAAGTGAATAAATATCAGGCAAGGCCAATTTCTGCATGCTAACACTTTCATTCAGCACCTCCTCCTTCACCAGCAATTATATTCTGGCAAGAATTCACAAGCCAACCCAGAGTTTTGCAACAGAATTCAACTCTCTGCCCCCTCACATTCAATTCACCTTGCTGCCACAGAAAACTAAAATCCAGGAGCTTGCTTTGGGTAAGACAACAGCACTGCAGTGTTCTCTGCTGTGAAATTCTCAGTCAGAGAAGGGAGAAACAGAGTGAATTGGGGCAAAATTTTGAGTGACTGTTAAGTTTGGGGGAAAAGGGACTGGAATACATCCATCTCTGACAAGTTCTGTCCATCCTCCACTTCCCAAAGCAATTTGGGGCAGTTACTGAGGCTGATGATTTATGAATTATCTAGCATGGAGGAAACTGATATAGCTTTGAGAACTAGCTCCTGGGAAATTTTTATCAAAACGGAAGGAGTCAGAAAGTGAGCAATAGAGAAATATAAGGAAAAAAGATTGAAATTATCAAAGATCTCAGGAGGAATAAAATTTAGTTAAGTGTCTTGAGCATAAGCAGACAAATCAACAGGTTAAATATTAATAACAGAAAGGAATATAACCTTTAGATCACCTAAATATTTCTAGACATCTATAAATAATATTGCAAGACAAAGGAAGATGAACCAATACCTGACGAGGGAGAGGGCTCTTTAGATTCCCAAGAGAGCATGTAACAAGAGCATGGTTTAAAAGAAAAACAAGTATTGTGAAAGCAGAATTTGTGGCCTACACAGCAGAAATAATGGGCAGAATGGAAAAATTTGAATCCCTGATGGCAAATCTCACCAAAGAATTAGAATTAAAAGTATGATCTGGCCTATTTATATGTAGGAGAGTAAACTGTTCTGGCTACACATGGCCTGGATACACATGTTCTCTATGTGCAGATCTTTTCATGTATTTTTTTGGTCAATGGCATTTTCTCTGTACATATCCTTCACAACTGGTGATGTGGTGAGACTGTATATGTTTGGGTATGTAGGAAATTTTCTAGTCATTTTTTGCTGTGCTGTTTAATGACATGCCTTTTACCTTGAACTAGTATGTTTTCTGATTGATAAAAGAAACACATCAGTAGGCGTGAACTATTATCTTGGATAGATGTTGACTAATACCCATAACATGTCTCAATCTTGGGGAGGCTTTCAGGGTCATCCATATGGCAGAGAGTCCACAGTGACTGTGATTTCTCTGCTTCTGCACCACCTAACTCCTCAAAACTTGTATTTTTGTTCTTCAGTAACCTCAAATTCATACGTTTCATCTGTTGTGTAACAGAGTTAAAGTCATAATGACTTTAACAAAATGCAAGTTACAACAAATCATTGGTCAAGTTCGATAATAGACAAATGTTGGCAGGTGAGTTGTGTTGTGCATTGTTGGGAAGTACAGCATGCATCAGTAGGAATATGTATGTGTAATGACCTATTTGCAATATGATATCAAGATGCAATACTGCATCATCAAAATTTTAATGCAGGACCCCCCCCACAAATTTATAATACATTATTAAATTTAAGATGTGTCATTTAAAAATATTTTATGTATTTTTTGAAATGATACAAATTTTAAAAAAACTTTAAAGGGTTAAACAAAGTAGATTTCCAGGGAGTCTTTGAGAAATTTTTTTTTTTGAGAAGTGGATTGTAGGCCAAATAAGTTTGGGAACCTCTGGCCTAGGTCAAAGTGACATCCATTGTGTATCTAACTGGCAGGGCAGGTTACCTATCATGCCACCTTCTACCTCACAGGCAATAACTGAAAATGGAAAATATAGAAGAGTTCCTTTAGAAACTCAAAGCAGTCTTGGACATGTTGAGTTTAAGATGTCTATGGGGCATTCAATTTGACATGTCCAATAGGCAATTGGAGATGTGAGACTGGAGTTCAGGAGGGAGGTTAAGGGTAGATAAATCAATAGCATGGAGATGATAGATGAATACTTAAGAGCTTATGAAGTCATCAAGCAAGATACCATCCAGAGATTGTGAGCCTGGATGACTAGGAGGATGGTGGTACCCTCCTTAGCAGTAAGGATGTCTAGAAGAGGAGGAGTGTTGGGAAGAGGAAATAGATAATGAATTCTATCTTGAATATGTTGAGTTACTTGATACCTGGTTTGAGATGTCTTAAAGTCAGCTGGTGATATGGAAACAGCTCATGAGAGAGAAGAGGTTGTATCTATCTCCATCTCTACATCTCCATCTATATCTATATCATCTATATCTATATCTATCAACCTGGAAGTCATTTGTATAGAAATGAAAAGTGAACTCATGGTAGCAATGAGGTTACTAATTGAGTGTATGCAGGAAAGAGAAGAGAATCTACAGAATGCATTTTTGGTATACTAATAGTTAATGGGCATGATGTGGATGAAGATCCAACAGAGGCCATTAGCTTAGGGAATTAAGAGGGGAAGCTAGAGGGTGCAGTGGATAGAGCACCAGTGCAGGAGTCAAGAGGACCTCAGTTCAAATCTCACCTCAGACATTTGACACTAACTAGCTATGTGACCTTGGGTAAGTCACTTACTCCCAATTGCCCCATCCTGGGTCATCTCCAGTCATTCTGATGAATATCTGGTCACTGCATTCAGATGGCTCTGGGGGATAAGTGAAGCTGGTGACCTGCATAGCCCTCCTTCACTCAAAACAAAGTCAAATGCAAGTCATGTCATCATTTCTCTGACAGCATGGTCTTCTTTAGCAACGAAGGACGAACACACACACACACACACGCACACAGGAAATTAAGATATCATTAGTAACTGCAGAGAGCAATTTCATTTGAGTCATAAGACAGGAAGCAAGACCATAGAAGGTTTTGAAGCAAGGGAGATGAGAGAAAGTGCAGACACCTTTACAAGTGTAAGACAGATGTTTGGCTAAAAAAGTGAGGAGAGATATAAGACAATAACTAGTAGGGATGGTGGGATCTACTAAGGGATTTCTTTTAAAGGATGAGAGAAGTTTTCCAGAGTAATGAATTCTAGGAGATGGAAGGGACAGTCAATCACCTAGTCAATCAACCAACATTGGTTAAGTATCTACGATGTGCCATGCACTGCATGCACTGTGCTAAACACTGGGAGTACAAAGAAAAGCATAGTGTGTTCTGTGGTCCACTCACCTTTGTGGCCATTGAAAAATGAGCACTCTCCTGCTTGTTTATGTGTTTCCTCCAATGGAATGCCCCAAATCAAACCAGATTTAGATTGACAGGGGGAGCATAGTAGAAATATTATTCCTATTATTCTGGGTACCATGCTTTTCAATGAAGCTTAGGATAACATTAACATTCTTGGTTCCCATGTTACACTAATTCTGAGCTTGCAATTTACTAAAACCTACAATCTTTTAAATGGGTGCTCTCACCTTGCCTTTCCCTCTTCCCATCATATATTTCTTAAATTGACTTTTGAAACTCAAGTGCAAGCTTTAATTTATACCCATTAAATGACATTTTCTTCAATTTTACCAATTCTTATGTAATATGTGACAGTCTTATACAATGTACATGAATTTTTTCCTGACTCTGTGGCTGCTAATTACTTTTGTTCCCAAACTAACTTATTTTCATTGTACTTATATATATATATATATATTCTCCCTCTCTCTGTCTGTCTCTGTTTCTGTCTCTGCATGTCTACTTACATGTCTATGTTGTTTCCTGTCTTGTCAAAATATAAATTCCTTAAGGACAGGGTTTGCTTCACTTTTGGTTTGTATCCTCAACTCTTAGTGTGGCACTTAGGATATAGTAGGAGCTTAATGAATGTCTGCTGATTGATTGATTGGTTGATAGTTTTGGTTCTACCATTAACCAAATTTATACAAATCAGTTAATGTCTTTGAAATAAAGTTTTGTAATCTGTATGGCAACATAGTGGTTGGACTAGGTAGGTGTTCAGCTTCCTTCTATCTCTAAAATTTTATAATTCTGTAAAAAATGGAAAAGGGTTTCTTGCATGTTTTAGAAATCTTAATAGTTGAATGGGAGGAGCCAAGATGGCAGAGTAGGAAGACTCACGTATGCTAGCTCCGAACCCACAGACCATATATTTCCTGCAAAAAGAACTCCCCACAAATTCTGGAGCACTGCAAGGTGTGCAGAAACACAGTGGAAAGGATTTCCATTTCAGAGAGTCCTGGAGAGCCGTCCCCAGAGGTCCGTTGCGCTCAGGACAGTGGAGCCCATCCCTGAGCTGTCCTGGCCACAGGGCCCCAGAGGAGCAGATCTGAGCAGGCTTCAGGGACGGAATCTCCGGTGGCCAGGAAGATCCCTCCACTCACAGATGCTACAGGTCAGTGAGAGAGACTTCTGGGCTGGCCAAGAGGCGAGCAGGGTGTCTCCGTGACTCGAGCCCCCTCGGGAGGCAGCGGCAGAGGGAGCAGCAGAGGCAGCGGCAGAGGCAGTGGCTGCGGCCCGGAACTCCTGGAGCAGCAGGCAGAAGTTCAGGGCCATTACTGAAGGTCTCTGCATAAACCCCGTGATGGAACTGAGCCTGGGAGACTGCTCTGCCCCCACCCGCTCCATTACTGAAAGTATCTGCATAAAGCCCCTGAGGGAACTGAGCCTGGGAGGTGGCCCTGCCCCCACATGAGCACCAGAACTTAAGCTCATATTGAATAGCAGCCACTCCTGGCAGAAAGCCCATTTGAATCTCAGGCCCCAAGCACTAGCTGGGCGGATCTAGGCAGGGGTGGACAGGAATCTCAGAAGTCAAGTAACTGTCTGGGAAAATGCCCAGAAAAAGGAAGAAAAATAAGACTATAGAAAGCTACTTTGATGGGGTACAGATGTTCCCGCCTTTCAATTCTGATGACGAGGAACTATTCTTACCATCAGGGAAAGACGTGGAGGTCAGAGCCTCTGTATCCCAGACATCCCAGGTGGATGTCTGGTGGGCTCAGGCCATGGAAGAGCTCAAAAAGGACTTTGAAAATCAAGTTAGACAGGTGGAGGAAAAACTGGGAAGAGAAATGAGAAAGATGCAAGAAAAGTATGAAAAACAGGTCAGTACCTTGGTAAAGGAGACCCAAAAAAATGCTGAAGAAAATAACACCTTGAAAAATAGGCTCACTCAATTGGCAAAAGAGGTTCAAAAGCCAATGAGGAGAAGAATGCTTTCAAAAGCAGAATTAGTCAAATGGAAAAAGAGGTTCAAAAGCTCACTGAACATAATAGTTCTCTCAAAATTAGAATGGAACAGATGGAGTCTAATGACTTTCTGAGAAACTAAGAAATCACCAAACAAAACCAAAAGAATGAAAAAATGGAAGAGAATGTGAAATATCTCATTGGAAAAACAACTGACCTGGAAAATAGATCCAGGAGAGGCAATTTAAAAATTATGGGACTACCTGAAAGTCATGATCAAAAAAAGAGCCTAGACATCATCTTCCATGAAATTATCAAGGAAAACTGCCCTGATATTCTAGAACCAGAGGGCAAAATAAGTATTGAAAGAATCCATCGATCGCCGCCTGAAAGAGATCCAAAAAGAGAAACTCCTAGGAACATTGTGGTCAAATTCCAGAATTCCCAGGTCAAGGAGAAAATATTACAAGTAGCTAGAAAGAAACAATTCCAGTAATGTGGAAATACAATCAGGATAACTCAAGATCTAGTAGCTTCTATATTAAGGGATCGAAGGGCGTGGAATAGGATATTCCAGAAGTCAAAGGAACTAGGACTCAAACCAAGAACCACCTACCCAACAAAACTGAGTATAATACTTCAGGGGAAAATGTGGTCTTTCAATGAAACAGAGGACTTTCAAGCATTCTTGATAAAAAGACCAGAGCTGAAAAGAAAATTTGACTTTCAAACACAAGAATGAGAAGAAGCATGAAAAAGTAAACAGCAAAGAGAAGTCATAAGGGACTTACCAAAAGTGAACTTTTACATTCCTACATGAAAAGACAACATTTGTAACTCTTAAAATTTTTCAGTATCTGGGTAGTTGGTGGGACCATACACATGTCATACACATACACACACACACACGTACTCTCGTGCATGCACGCACACATACACACATGCACGCACATACAGAGACAGAGAGCACAGAGTGAATTTAATAGGATGGGACCATATCTTAAAAGAAATTAAGGTAAATGGTGAGAGAGAAATGTAGTGGGAGGAAAGAAGGTGAAATGGAATGGGGTAAATTATCTCTCATTCAAGAGGCAAGCAGGAGACTTTTTAGTGGAGGGAAAAAGAGGAGAGCTGAGAAAAAAACAAGAAGTTTACCCTCATCACATTTGAGTAAAGGAAGGAATAAAATGCACACTCATTTTGGTATGAAAATCTATCTTACAATACAGGAAAGTGGGGGAGAAGGAGATAAGCAGGGTGGGGGGGGATGATGGAAGGGAGGGCAGTGGGAGGAGGGAGCAATCTGAAGTCAACACTCTTGGAGAGGGACAGGATCAAAAGACAGAATAGAAACAATGGGGGGCAGAATAGGATGGAGGGAAATACAGTTAGTCTTACACAACACGACTATTATGGAAGTCATTTGCAAAACTACACAGATATAGCCTATATTGAATTGCCTGCCTTCCCAAAGGGAATGGGTGGGGAGGGAGGGATGGGGAGAATTTGGAACTCAAAGTTTTAGGAACAACTGTTGAGTATTGTTGTTGCTACTAGGAAATAAGTAATACAGTTAATGGGGAATAGAAAGTCATCTGGCCCTACAGGACAAAAGAGAAGATGGGGACAAGAGAAGGGAGTGATGACAGAAGAGAGGGCAGATTGGTGATAGGGAAAATTAGAATGCTTGATGTACTGGGTGGGGGGAAGGGATAAATGGGGAGAAAATTTGGAACCCAAAATTTTGTGAAAATGAATGTTAAAAGTTAAATAAATAAATTTATATTAAAAAGAAATCTTAATAGTCCCACAAATGTCTTGAAAACAACAAAACAAAGCTTGTTCAGCTAGGGGTGGTGCATACCT
This sequence comes from Bettongia penicillata ogilbyi, assembly GCA_023548195.1. Taxonomy (NCBI): domain Eukaryota; kingdom Metazoa; phylum Chordata; class Mammalia; order Diprotodontia; family Potoroidae; genus Bettongia; species Bettongia penicillata. The sequence goes on along the minus strand of JAJHZJ010000624.1, from coordinate 907,259 downwards.
GTAATCCTAGATGCCAAGGAGGCTGGGGCTAGTGGGAGCTTGGAAATTCTGAGTTGTAGTGGGACATGCCAACCAGATGTACACACTAATTTTGTCAGTAATATGATGAACTCTGAGGGGCAGGGGGCTATCAGATTATCTAAGGAGGGACAAAATAGCCAGGGTTAGAAATGATGCAGGCCAAAGCTTCTATACCAGTTAATGGAATTGTACCTGTGAGTAGCCCCAATACTTTTAGCCTGGGTGAGATAGTGATACCTGCATCTTACCTAAGCTAGGAAAAAACTATTCAGGAAGATAACAGAAATGGAATGGGAAGAGACTCGTTGTTACGATAGAAGTCTTGACCAGACTTGTGGAAAATAGCATTCTAGAATGACTGTTGAACAGTCTGGTACCGTCTCTTGCAATCCTTCTTTCTTATCCAACGTCTGCATGCTGGGTTCGAAAAGGAGGGATCAGAATGAAATTTCCAGCTCAAGGTTGAATAGATTCTTTTATATGAGGAATCAGAAGAAAAGAATTGCTAAATATTTACTTAAAAACATGTTACCATTATTCTTATCATTGCATATCATGTCACAGGTGAGGATTTCAAATTCAAACAAATGTTTTAGGGGAAAAATGTTCAAGTGGTAATCTAGACGGTTCAGTCCAAAAGTTAATGCCACTCCTCATGTTGGGGGAAACTTCATAGTCTATTGGAAGGATCCCTGGAAGATCATCTCATCCAACTTTTTTGCTTTATTTATGAATTATCCAAGAATTAATGAGAATAAGTAGTAATTTTTCCAAGGTCACAGGAAGGTAACAAGTAGCAGAGCTTCATCTATTTCAAAGTTTTTTTTTTCTCGAATTTCCATCCATTGGAATTTGAATGCCTGCTATATTTACTTTTAGGTTAGGAAGCATATCTCTATGCCAATAACCCCAGAAAACAGTTCAGTTTATGGTAAATCCATCTTAACAAAGACTAGAAGATGCAAAGATAATGTCTAAGAAATGTAACCCTAGGCAGTAGTAGATTACAGGATGAGATGTACTGGTAAATACTTAACAACCAGGTTTCTGGGAAAAATACTCATAACACTATTTTAAGTTTAAACTGAATTATTAACATTTTCTCTATCATTTTATTAAGTCTAGATAATTAACAAAACAGTAAATCAAGTCTTGATTTGTAGCAGTTGTTGATTTCTGAGGTGTTAATGGGAGTACTGAAAAATTTAGCAGTAGGCTCTCATGAGCTGGTTCCATCACAACCTTAGCTATAGGATTTAGGACCTGAGATATGAGAAAAGGGTTTGCTCAGCCTCCCCCTTGGAGGCAGCATGTAGAGTGGGAAGAGTCAGGAGAGACCTGGCACTTACTGGCTATATGATCACAGGGAAATCACGTCCCTCCTCTGAGTTTTTTCAGCTACAAAATTGGGATAATAATGTCTAAGAACTTAACTCATAGAGTTGTGAGCATCAAATGAAATAACCTATGTAAGGCACCTTGATCCCTCTACCTTTTACTGGAGAGTGCTGTGATTGAGGCATCTCTTTGGAAGGGGATGGTTCCGTCTTTCATCCTGCTCTTTCAGTCTCCTAACCTGAGTGTCTAACCTCAGACCTGCCTAACTTTAGGCCACTTTGTTTTTTGTCTACTGGAGTTGCTGTTTTTTGTGAACTTCTCCCTTTCAGAGGAAGGCCACAACTCTTTACATTCAGGCTTCTCAGCCAAAGTCTAGGAAATTCTTCCTCTAAGTCAAGGTAAGATCAGGTATGATTTTTTGATCTTGGAATTCTTATGTTGGACTTTTCTGTGAATTCTTGGACTTCTTTGTCTTGCCTGTTAAACATTCTCTTATACTTTCTTCTGAATCTCTCAGTTCAACTGTATTCTAAACTATGGACAGAAACTAATTTTCCTTCTTAGGTTTTATCTTTCTCCTGTCTCTGTCTTCCCAATGAGACAAAAATCTCCATGACTCTATTTTTCTCAGAAAAAAGCGTTCCTGAGTGACACTGTGATTTGGAAACTAGTTTTGCCTTCCCTACACACTTCATGTTTCTCTGATATGTGTAAATAGCAGTGCCTGTGTAGGCTAAAAAAGGCTGAAAAAGCTATTCACTTTTGTCTCATTTCTCTTCAACACATCATAGCCTAGTCTTGCTCAGCTTTCAGATGCTTTACATAAAGTATATATTGAAATCCTGTGTTACTTCTTGAAATATTTTGGAAAGGTTGTCTGATTTATTGTGCAGCTGGGCAAAGTTTTGAAAAACAGAATGCTTTTATCCATAGTATTTCCAGAAACGTATCTTACAAATGTCAGCAACATGCAAGTAGGTCTGTTTATTGGCAGGGCAAAATAATCACTCTTCTTAATCTTTAAAACCAGCTGTCATAGACATTAATTGCCATGTCACTTAGACTCCTTGAAACAGTACCATTTGACAATGGCACGCATTTCAATTTGTTAGCTACATTCAGTTCTATTCCACTTGATAACATATTCATTGTAGGTGACAAGAAAGTCTGGAACTGCAGTTGACTTACATTTCTGTGTAACATACTAAGATTCCAAAGCGGATCTGTTTGAGACCATCATTAGTATGACCAGAATTTGGAAGGGAAGTTCATTGATTGTGGAAACTAAAATTTCTATGGTGAGGCAGGTGCTCTGTTTCCAAATATGTTGCAATTTCAAGGGTTTCACACTTCCCACCGACAAGCACTGAGACCTCTTTGCAGCTTTGTACCAGCGTTAGTAATGGCATACCTGATGTATGTCCCAGTCTATTTTCTTCACTTTATTAATTTTACCTGCACTTAGTTCCTGAGAATGAATTATCTATCATCTCAGATACAGGTAATATCTCTCTTCCAAAAAAAAATATAGCTATATATTATGTAGAGATTCTGTAGAGTGTGTAAATCTACAGGGTGGTAGAGTGGTACAGTGGAAGAATTCTGGTTCTGGAGTGAAAGGTATTGGGTTCAAATCCTACCTCTGATGCTAATTACTTTTGTCGCCTTGGAGCAAGTTATTTAACCTCACAATGTGTCAGTTTCCATTTGTAAAAAGATGGGATTGAGCCAAATGGCCTCTGAAGTTTCTTCCAGCCACATTCTCTTTCATTACAACAAAGTTACAATAAATTCTGTAACATGATACTGTATCTCACTACATAATCATTGCAGATCTTATTCCTCTTTTTTTGCGAAAAAGTGGTGTGTGACCATCGTGTGAAACCTTTAAAAACTGTGCTGGTTATTACTTAAAAATTGTTTGTTATTAAACTACCTTTGGTGCAAAATTAGGATGCACAAAATAATTGTGAATACATTAAAATTGGGAAGATGCAAGTCTTATCATATCATGTGATTTATTCATGGCTGCTTCACTTGCTCCCCGCTCTCCTTGCACTCATAGTTATTCATTGGGTTGAGTGACAATACAGTTAGTACTGCAGCACTAAACAAACCATGCAATTCAGCTTTTGGAAATTTTAAGCTCCTGATTCACAGTGTGCAAGAGTTAAATGCATATCCATATGCCACTGGTGAATGCATTGCTGCTCTGTTTACCTTTTAAGTGGCATGGTGAACAGAATTATACCATGGGACAATTACACAATGAAAGGTTATAAACCAAATTTTGAACTGAAAAAACAGGGAGTGACAATTATGCGGTGGTAATGGTCATGTGGTGAAATACAGCAATTCCTACAATTGCAGGTCTGCAAACCATTCCTGGATATTCTTATTCAGAACTGGTGAGTATACACAGGCATGCCAGTGTGATCCAATGCCAATGATTCCATTTTCCTTTATGATAATCTATATGCCCTATATTTTAAAACTGAGGCACATTTATGGGTAGTGCTTGTCCTTTATGATTGGACCTGGTGATCCCAATACCTTTTACTATACTCACTCTAGTTTCTATATATAAAATAATATTATTCTGTAGAATTTTTATGTGATACAATGTTATATCCTTTAGGGGAGTGTAGTAGTGTTATTTTTCTTGTGTAGCATCCTCTTTAGTTACACCAAAGTTCAGGATACTGTTTAAATCATGATTTATTAAAAACTATGGCTTGAGTCCTCACCAATACATCTCTGAGACAGGTCATACCAAACGCATGTGAATTTAAAAGCAAAAATGCATTTCATGAAAATAGAATAGTGAGGTTAATAACCATGAAATAAATCAGGTAGCCCGTATTTCCTACAGCTTTACACAAAGGGTTGCTATCTCCTATACCACTGGAGTAGTATTGGTCAATCTCTTCCCCATCCCTCCTTAGTTCTTCTGTTTCTAACAAAGAGGGAAGTTTAGACCAAACTTAAAACATCAGGCTTAGTTGCTATGCATAATCAGCTTCCCCTTTAGCCTCATTATGGCAGGCTAGCAAGTCTTCTGAAACTTTTTCCATTCAACTGCTTTTTGCATTTAGGCATGACCTCAGGGCATATACAGTGCAAAGTGCACATGCTTTGTATTCAGAACAAAGATTTCAGTGAAGTTGTGTGATACAACATAAGGGCAGTTAGGTGGTGCGGTGGATAGTGCACCAATGCAGGAGTCAGGAGGACCTGAGTTGAAATCTCACCTCAGATACTTGACATTCAGTAGCTGTGTGATCTTGGGCAAGTCACTTAACCCCAGTTGCCTCATCCTGGGTCATCTCCAGTGAATATCTGATGAATATCTGGTCATTGGATTCAGATGGCTCTGGAGGATAAGTGAGGCTGGTGATCTGCACAGTCCTCCCTCCCTCAAAACAAAGTCAAGTGCAAGTCATGTCATTATTTCTCTGGTGGCATGGTCTTCTTTGGCAATGAAGGATGAACCCATACACACAGTGATACGACATGGGCAAGCACTGCCAGAAACATTGGGATTGATTATGCATTTGAGTTTGAATTAATTTTTGGTTGTTGTGCATTCAAAAAACCTTTGTACTGTGGCTATATTTTTTGTGACTCCATATGGATTCAGAGCCCACAGTTTAAGAATGGCTGGACTAGGGAGCCTGGGCTCCACAGGGCTGGACTGACACTGAAACATCTGGCTATTCTCACAGCCATCAGTATGACCCAGAAGGAATGCTAGACTTAGGTACCATGGACAAGACCATGCCACTTTTCTCACCATGAGCTGCCCTTCTGTCCTTACCTCCATCACAGCCCATGTCTCTACAGCACATGCCAGACTGAAGGGGGTGCTGATTAGGCAAAGTAATTTGTCTCTTACTTTTACATTGGTTCTATGAGATTGATCTATAGTATCCCACCATGACAGGGTTCAGAGAAGGGAGTTGACTAACACTTCTCTGGAGGCATTGTTGTTAGCAGTCATTTACTTATGGGTACAGGGGAAATTTACCACTTGAGTAAGTTCGTTGCTATTTGTCTGGCTAATCTATTTTAATTAGGTGTCTTTTCTTTTTGAATTTGTGTGTTATTTGGTATGATTTGGCACTGAGCCACATTGATAGAGACTTGATCTATAGTTTTGAATAGATGAGGAGTCAAAAAGTTCCAGGTTGCTACATTATTATTGCTTTTATTACTGCTACTGCTAATATGTTAATTGCTAAAATATTGCATTTTAAGGTGTATAAAGAAATTTACAAATATTTTTTATCCACAAATTTATCATTACAAATGATTTTTATCCACAGGACAACCTTACCCTTGTCATTGTTGTCCCTTTTACTAACTGAGACTCTTGCAATGCTTTTAAAACCTCACACTACAGAACCTACTTCCTACAGGTGATATTACCATGCTGTGCATCCTCCTGGGAAAGGTAGTATAGAGAATTTTTCCCAGTGAAGGAGGCTCTCTCAGTCTCAAATATTGCGAGAGACTGAGGACATGAGCATTTCAAACTGACTGCAACTGAAAATATTCCTTAATATAGACGTGTTACACAATGGAGATAACACAGTGGATAGTGTGTTAGGCCTGAAGTCAGGAAGACCTGAGTTCAAATCCAGCCTTAGGTACTTACTAGCTGTGTGACCATGGACAAGTATCTTAACCCTTTTTGCCTCAGTTTCCTCATCTATAATATGAACTGAAAAAGGAAAGAGCAAACTACTTTAATTTTTGCCACGATAACCCCAAATGAGGTCATGTCGAGCTGAAATGACTGAACAATAACACACAATGAAAGGCTTGAAGTCCCAGTTTTGTTACTTAGTTATACGACCTAAGGCAAGTGATTTACTCTCTGGGCCTCAGTTCCCTCTTGTGTAAAATAGCTTTTTAGATTCCATCTAGTTCTAACTCCATGATTTTTGGAGTCTGTGATCCCTAGGACTTGGGGACTTGAAATCTAAAGTCCTGAGTTTGAGTCCCAGCTTTGCCAGTCCATAGATAACTTAGGGCAAATGTTACAGCTCTCTGAACCTTAAACTGGAAAAAAAGAATACTTTCACTATTTACCTCACAGGTCTATGGTAAAGAAAGTACTTTGTGAACTGAGATTACTCTAGAATTATGAATACCTCTTTTTCTGTTTCTATTATCCCACAAAATGGCTAATTTCCTTGGATGTGCCATCTGATAGCTCTGTTGCATTATATTTATATGTAGGAGGATCATGGTATCATCAGATCATAAATTTAGAGAAGCAGCATAGCTTAGTGGATTGAGATCCAGTTATGGAACCAAGAAACATGGGTTTAAGCCTTGGCCATGGCACATGCTCGCTATGTAACAATAACACCTTTGGCAAGAAAGACCTCACAAAGGTCCATAGAATGGACAGTTTTCCATGCAGGTACCCATCTTCTTGATTAGAATCACCCCATTCTCTCTCATAATAGGCACTGGATTCAAAGTCTTTAAAGTTAATTTTAAAATTATCTTCCCTTTTTTTCTAATCTAAGATGGCTTCAGAATCTTCCTGTTCTCTATTGGGTTATCTGGAAGAAGTAGTGCTTGGGTTTCTCCTGACCGTTACCAGTCCCTTATGGGCATCTGCGACTGTGGAGGTTAAATTGCCCAGGCCAAATTCATAATAATGACCTACCATGAAAACTCTTCCAATGGCTAACTTTATTATTACATTCATGCAACCTGACGGTACTGGATGCAGGTCAGGTCTCAGTGAGGCATCTATTGCCCTCCCTGATTTATATATGAACTCCAAAGGAAATGAGAGGGGAAAGGAAGACTCTCACCTATGCTTCATTTTCTCCCTGTCCTAGTCCAGTTTCAGGGGTTGGGGTGGATTACTTAAAGTAGAGTTTGTCAAGCCACGTTAGGGAATATGACACTATGTTTCAATTTTGGATGAGATAGGATGCCCCAGAATATGATCAATCTACAGTCTAAGGCCCTTTGGGGGATAAGGAAAGAGACTGAATTTGTGATTCTGTTGATGAAGGGAACTCCTAAATGAGGAAACTCCCTCTATCAATGCAGGTTAGGACCTTCTCTATAACCCACCACCTTAGAGGGTTGCCTAGAGCATTTTGACCTTTGAACTCTTATCTAAACAGAAAGTTAAGTAGCATAGTAGATAGAGCACTAGTTACAGAGTCAGGAAGACTCAAATTCTGTTCATATCCTGACCCAGAGACTTATTAGTTAGATGACCCTGGGCAAGACACTTAACCTCTCTGCCTCAGTTTCCTGGTCTAAAACTAGAGATAATAATCTGCCTAATAGAGTTTCTGTGAAGGTGGAATGAGATAAAATATGTAAGAATTCCCTCTCTCACCTTATTTAGAATAATAATAATAAGAGGAACATTTATATAATGCTTTAATATAATGCTTTAATGTTTTTAAAGTACTTTATATGGCAGCTATTTTTGTCATCTTCTAAGTTTAAAAAAATCTCAAATTGCAATCAATTTCTACAATGAGTAGAAGATAAATTTTCCTTATACCTACTCCCATCTGTTTCTCAAACAGAAACATTCAGGTAGACTTATACTCTGGGACTCCTTATACTCTATGATGTGATGTCATTTATTATGCTTGTGATGTGCAAATCATTATTTCAAGTACTTGTTTCAAGGGTATAAAGGAAGGATATAGATGGCATAAGTCTAGATTGTAAATAGTTTATGAATCTAAGAGGAAGACAAAATAAATATATATATAAAAACACTTAAAAATGCTAAATGATAAAAACATGAAAAAGTGTATAACTGAGATGAAGTCCTCATATGAATTTTATTGAGGTTGGTTAAAGTGACGAATTTGTTTTTGCACATTTAATTTTGTGCTTTCTGACATATGTAAAGAACAGAAAATGCATATAGCCATTTTATAAGTTTTCTCCTTCTTGGGAAACACAGAGGAATAGGAACCACGATGGTAGAATCCAGACTGGGACCCAGCCTTTCCCAACATTCCTATCCAAACAAATTTAAAGTAATGCTTCAAATCAAGTTTTGGAGTGGTCGAGTCAGCAAAAAGTCAGAGGGAGACATTTTTCCAGCCTAAGATAACTTAGGAGGATCCCAGGAGAGGTCTGTAATATTAGGGTGGCTTTGGGCTCAGAGTGTGGCAGAAGCGCCAGCCAGGGTCTTGGAGGGGTCTGTAATAACAGGAGCAGCAGTAGCAGCAGTAGCTTTGGGAGCTCAGCCTAGAAGTGGTAATGAGGTCAGACAACTACTTCAGAAAGAGAATACTGGAGACTCTTTGCTGACACTGGGTGTAGCTGGTGTTGATTAGAAGTTGTATTGCCCATAAGCAGTTCTAGGTCATTTTTTCAGGGCATGGAGCTCCTTCCTGGGTAAAGACAAGAGCACAGACCAGGAGAGCAGTGTCCACACTTCTCCCAGGATAACAACAGTTTGAAAGCACTTAAAACTTGCAGAGCCTCCCCACCCTGAACTAGCTTTGAAAATAGCAGCACAAAAAACCTGACACTTGGCATAGTGCCTTGCTATCCTGAGGTGAGCAGAGCTAAACTTTAACATAAAGTTCAAAATGAAGAAATAATTTGGGAAAACGAGCAAACAACAATAACAGCAAAAGAACTTGACCATAAAAAGTTACAACTGTAACAGCAAAGATCAAAACATCAGTCTAGATGACAACAGTGTGAATATAAGTATAAGCAAAGTCTCAAAGAAAAATGCTAATTGGATTCAAGTGCAACAAGAATTCCTGGAAGAGTTAAGGAAAGAGATAAGGGTGGTGGAGGAAAATTGGGAAAAGAAATGAGAATGCTGCAAAAATAGAAAGATCAATAGAAAATTAACAGCTTGTTTAAAGAGGCACAATAATACACTGAAGAGAATACCTTAAAAAACAGAATTGGCCTAATGACAAAAGAGGTACAAAAATAGTAAAAGAGGAACAAGAAAAGAACTCCTTAAAAAAACAGAATTGGCCAAACGGGAAAAGAATTTCAAAAGATCACTGAAGAATTGGTCAAGAGGAAGCTAATGACTCTAAAAGACTTTAAGAAATAATAAAACCAAATCAAAAGAATGAAACATAGGAAAAAAGTGAAACATCTCATTAGAAAAACAAATGACCTGGAAAATAGAATGAGGTGAGAGAATTTAAGAAATATTGGACTTCCTGAAAGTCATATTAAAAGAAAAGAGCCTAAATATCTTATTTTAAGAAATTATAAAGGAAATCTGCCCCCAATATCTTAGATGCAGAGTAGAATAGTAATGAAAAGAATCTATCGATCACCTCCTGAAAGAGTTCCCACAGTGAAGCCTCCGAGAAATATAACAAAAAGGTCTCATTTTATATAAGCGGGTCATTCCATGGACCTCTGTCTAAAGCAATTTTTACATAATGTAAATCTGACCATGGACATGGGGAAAGGAGGTAGGGAAGAAAGGAACTGTGTGCCTTTGGAGGGAGGGGGCTGGCACACTGTTCAAAGATATGTGGGGACTGGAGATTGAGAAGTGAGAGCAGGAAGAGGAACACATGAGGCCCAAGGTCAGCCAGAACTGAGAGGGACAGCATGCAGGGGGCTCAGCATGGACAGAGGCAGGTACATGGGGGCTGTACCTGGGTGTGGATGGAAGGAAGATGGGGGGGAGTGGAGCAAGGCAAAGGTCTCATCTCTTGGCATTAGTGGTCTGAAACCAAGCCCCTAGTCTGGTAGCAATGGCTGTGGCAGTGGAAGTCTCTCCCCATGTCCATTCTTTTGCTTTCACTTAAAGTGTTTTTTTTCTTTAGGGAGTGGGAGGCCATGGAATGCTAAGCTGAGGGGCAGGAATACAGAGAGAGAGAGAGAGAGAGAGGATAAACAGAAGAAAATAGGGTAGAGGAAATAGTCACCATAACTGTAAAGGTGAATGGGATGAGCAAACCCATAAAATGGAAGCTGATGACAGAATGGATTAGAAACCAGAATCAAACAATATGTTGTATACAACAGGTGCACTTAAAATGAAAGACACACATAGAGTTAAAATAAAAGGCCAGAACAGAATCTATCATGCTTCAACTGAAGTAAAAAAAACCCAAAAAACAAAAACAGGGGTAGCAATCATGGTTTCAGGCAAAACAAAAGCAAAAAAAATAGAGATAATTAAATCAGACAATCAAGGAACATTTTTCTAAAAGATATCATAGACAGTGAAGTAATATAAAAAATTTTACATCAAGTTTCTCTGGTAAAGTTCTCATTTCTCAAATATATACAGAATAGAGTCAAATTTATAAAAATATTAACAAATTGATTAATGGTGAAACTGATAACAAGTCAAATGATATGAACAGGCAATTTTCAGAAGAAGAAATCAAAGTTATCTATAGTCATATAAAAATGCCCCAAGTCACTTGATTAAAGAAAGTTAAAGTAAAACAACTCTTAGATATCACTCCATACTGATCAGAAATGAAAAATGCTGGGTTTGGGGATGAGGGAAAATAGGTACATTAACAAACTATTGGTAGAGTAGTGAAGTGGTCCAACCAATCTGGAGAACAATCTATGCCCAAAGAGCTATAAAACTGTGCATATTCTTTGACCCAGCAATACCACTACTAGGTCAAAGAGATTAAAGAAAAAATATTTATAGCAGCTCTCTTTGTGGTGGCCAAAAACTGGAAATCAAGGGGATGCCCATCAATTGGGGAATAGCTGAATAAATTATGGTATATGAATGTAATGGAATTCTATTGTGCTATAAGAAATGATGAACAGGAAGATTTCAGAGAGGCCTGGAAAGAATTATATGATCTGATGCTGAGTGAAAGGAGCAGAACCAGGAGAACTTTGTGCACTGCAACAACCACAGTGTGTGAGAGTAGACTTGGAACTTCATTGTAATGCAAGGATTTAAAAAAAATTCCCAATATTCTTCTAAGGCAAAATGCCTTCCAAATCCAGAGAAAGAACTATGGAATTCAATGGCAGAATGTAGCAGATCATTTGTGAGTGTGTGTGTGTGTGTGTGTGTGTGTGTTGCGTTTCAGTTTGTTAGATGAGTTCTCCCACTCATTTTAATTCTTCAGCACAGCATGACTATAGTGAAAATGTATTTAATAGGAATGTGTATGTAGAACCTATACAAAATTGTATGCTGTCTCAGTGGGGGGGATGTAGGGAGGAGGGGGGCAAAAATAATAATCTAAGTTATATGGCAGTTACTGTAGAACACTGAAAATAAATAAAATTAGTTGATAAAAAATAAAAAAATGTATATGTATAAAAGTATTTATAGCAGCCTTTTTTGTGGTGGCAAAGAATTGGAAATTGAGGGGAGGCCTATCAGTTAGAGAATGTCTTGAACAAGTTGTAGCATATGATTGTGATGGATCACTATTGTGCTGTAAGAAATGATGAGAGGAGGTAGATTCAGAAAGAACATGGCAAAACATTTGTGAACTGATGCAAAGTGAAGTGAGAACTGGGGGATCGCTGTGCACAGTAACAGTAATGTAATGATGAACTGTGAAAGACTTGGTTTCTCTGGTCAATAAAATTATTCTAGAAAATTCCAAAGTACCCATGATGAAAAAATAGAATCCCACCTTCAGAGAGAGAATTGATAAGCTCTGAGTACAAATTGAAGTATAATTTTCTCACTTTTTTTTTGCCTTTTCTTTGCAATGGGGTTAATATGGAAATATGTTCTGCATGATTTCATAGGTATAGTTGCTGTATTGTTTGTTTTCTCAATGGATGGGAGGAGATAGGAGATAGGGAGAGAATCTGGAACTCCAAATAAAAAAAAGAATGTTAAAAATACATAAACAAAACCACAGAGGAATATTTTAGCTAATATTGTGAGAGGAAAGGGGGGAGATGGAGTTCTGAGTGGATTAGTGAGAAAATAAGTCATTTTAGGTAGATTTAGGATAACTGAATATGCTGATTTTAATTTGACAGTCATACACTTATCTTTCAAGTAACTTACCTCTAATTAAGGAACCATTTTTTAGAGTTAGAAAGTACAGTATATACTAAGAGAGATATTGTGCCTGAGTTTGCTGAGAGAAAGAGCATTTTGAAATTAGAAGGAATTTCAGATGGCATAAGGACAACCTGGGGCTGAAGATTGATTTTAATTTTATAAAAGAATCAACCTCTACTAAGTGAATATAACTTTAACTATTTTAAAAGAAAACTTGTTTTAGCAAAATAACTGATGTTCAGGAAGCTCAAACTTTCTCAGGAGAGACAAAAATAGTTTGTCATGAAGTTAGTGACCACATATAACTGCTGATCAGACAGTGATCGAATATCTTATCTCTTTGAAGAAATGAATAGAATGAGTAACAGTCATTGTTTAATTTTGTATACTTTGATATAATAAGCATTATTATGAATTTTTAAGTATTTTGTTTGATGATTTATATTATTTATGTGTAGCTGATTTTTTGACATGCCAAAAATGCCAAAACACTCATTTACAGGTTCCAATAAAATTCATATATCTGGTGTTTTCTATTGTCTGATAGTAGTGAAACCAAAGGGTTATGGTGGGTAACATATAACTAAATGAATTTCAACATGTTTGTGATGAAAGGGCATAGAATTATAGAATTCCAGAGCTGGAAGTCACCTTAAAGTTTATTAGTCTAATGGGTGGGAAATCTGTAACATCGAGGCCACATGTGGTCTTCTAGGTCCTCAAGGTGCAGACTTTTGACTGAATCCAAGTTTTACAGAATAAATCCTGTTATTAAGGGAATTTGTTCTGTGAAGTTTGGATTCAATCAAAGGGCCAGACTTGAGGACTTAGAGGGCCACATGAACCTCAGCCTGCCTCAATATTGCAGGTTCTCCACTCCTGGATCCTTACTCAGATCATGATTCTTAGTTACGTTATCCCTGACAAGTGTAGAATGGCATGGAGAGAATTAGCCATGTGCTAATCCACATGGAATTAGGAAGCTCTGGGTTCAAATTCCACCTCCAACATCGAAACTGTAATAGTGTGACTATGGACAAATCACTTAATCACCAATTTTTTCAACTATAAAAATAGTATTGCAATAGTATCTATAGTATGTATTTCAGGGTTACTGTGGGACTCTATTGAGGCAATATATGTAAAGTACTTTTCAAACTGTAAAACACTTTATAAAATTGCCTTTCTATATTTATCAGGCTGGAAAGATGACAAAAACAGAGACAATCAAACATCCACAGGAGAGAAAATTCAACAAAAAGTTAACAGTAGCCTGGGTATCTACATGCAAATGCAGAAAATATGAACAACAGGCAAAGTGAGGAGATCTTCACTAAAGCTTGGTAGAATGGGACTCATGCCTGGACTGTAGCTTTGGAAGGGTTTATCTTTTGGAAAGGAATAGGATATAGGGTAGAGTAGCTTGTCTATCAAGAAGATAGACATACATGGGGAAATCCAGGAACCAGAGTGGATATGCATAAATCAATTAAGAAGAATTTATTAGGTGACTACTGTAGAAATGAAAGTATTGATTAAATGTGTCTATGTACCAAGCACTGTGTTAGATGCTGCAGATACAAATAGAAAAGGCAATCAATACAGTCCCTGCTTTCAAGGAGAGAAAATCTCTCTAATTGGGGGAGGCAATACATTAAAAAAATTATGCTATGGGGCAGATCCTGAAAATCCTAAGTCCTTAAAGTTCTAAGAATACTGTAGTAGGGCAAATGGCAAGACTCAAGTCTCTTTTAGAGGGTCCATAGGCTGTGTGACAATGTTGGGAGGACTGCAGGTAGTGGGGGCAAGTCGTAAAGCCTGGAGGGTCTTAGATAATGGTAATGAATGTAGTTCAGTTTGATGGTTCTCTCTTTTATTGCAAGGAATACAGTGGTTGACTAATTGCATTCAAAACCTCTGAGCAATCAAGCAGTGGGATTGAAGGAGAAAGGTAACAAGTGAGGGTACCCACTGTGGCACCTAGGGATCCTAGATGGCTTCTGGGAACAGCCTGGAAGGGGAGAAGATGTAAAGGGGGCAAGGCATCCATGCCCATTTTCAGGCATCCTTTAGCTGTTGATTTTGTCATGCTGTGTTGAGTATCACTTCTTTCTCATTTGTACTTTTATCTTTTTTTTAAATTTACCAGGATTTCAGAAGATTATAGACCCATAGGTTTAGAGCTTGCAGTTAGTCTTTTTCTTACAGATTATTACAGTTTCATAAAGTTTAGAAAGATACCTTCTTCAGGATGCCATGGAGTCTTTCATACCAAGAAAGAAAAAATAAACCATTTTTGTTCTTCCTTGACTGAGTTCAAATTTCCTCAAAAACATAAGTCCTATGCTTCTGATGTTTTCCCAAATTCAATTGAATTTAATGTTTATTGAGTACCTACTATATTTAAGCACGTAGGTGATAGAGCGTGACATATCTGCCCGGAAAGTATTTACTATCTAGTAGGGGGAATGGGATATATACACCCATGAAAATGTAATGCCAACCAAAGGATGAAAGTGTGAAAATGTGATGAAGTCCCCTATTAGTCCGAGACCATTATTGGACTGGCAGAAATAAAGTGGAATTTTGTAGGAAATGATGGTAGATGGACGTCTTTTGGATTGCCTTCCACTATTCTTTAGTAAATGGTCTTGGAGAAGCAATAATTTTCACATGGCTGCTTTCTTTGAGAGTTAGAGCAGTGGGAAGGAAGTGAGGCTAGTGTATTGTATTAAGGAGGAAAAACAACATGAGGTTTATTGTTATTTTCTTTAATTATGACTACACTGAAGTTTCTTGGTAACAAAGCATTTTATTTAAAAAAATATTACACGCCATCTGTCACTTCCACCCACTACCAAAAACAGAAGACGTAGTTTTTTCTGGGAGCTGGATTAATGGCTTATCTATGTATTCCAGTGGAGGTCGTCCTAGGCAGGCCTGGCTCCCTCTCTTGTGGACGCTGGCATGGTAGAGATAGGCCCCAGCAATCATCATTTCATGAGAGTGCTCTGGATTGCCCTGTGACAGATGAGTTAAATGCTCTCACTTAAGATATTAACCTGCTATTCCTTAAGCAGTAATTACAGTGGGAGCTGTGTGATGAAGTAAAATGGGGTTACTTAAATTGGAGCTTCAGCTATATTGATAAATCCATTCACTTAGACTGACCTCCTGATTCTGAGTTACAGAGCAAATCTCAAGCCATCTCTGAACTCAGCAGGCTCACAAAAAGCAAAGGAATGTGACCCAATTTAAAATGAAGACACACTCACCAAAGTTAATAATTTTGATGTCAATGATGCCATATTTAAGATCTCATTCAAAAGAGACCTATGGGGCCTATATATTTCTGCTTTTCTATTTTTTTTCTTTTGATTCTATTTAAATATGGTTGGTTGGTACATTTGGGTAAAGCATTGTGCTAAAACCAAGGGGTCATGGGTTAGAACCTGTGTGTGCCAATTGGCTTGACTCTCTCTCATGGCTGCAGATTGCCCCCCTCACTAGCCAACTAGATCTAAATGTGCTCTTTCTTTCTTTTTTTTTAAGCAAGAAAAGGGAAATCTTTATTCAGACTCTATAGTTCTTTTTTTTTAATTTTTAAATTTTTCATTTTTAACACAGTTCATATCACATGAAACAATTCCAATTTTTGGTCAGGTGATACTTCTTTTAAAGCATTTAAAATATAGACCACAAATGATTTTTTTTTTAACATTAACCAAGTGAAACACAAATAATAACTATGTATGCTATCTTCTTCACAAGCCCTTGATCTAATTGTCTCCACACCATTACTAAGAATTAAAGGACCCTAGGTTAGTGTTGATGGTCTAAAGTCCTAAGTCTAACAGCTTAATTTTAGACTTAACCTTGGATGTTCCCCTACCAACAATCTATAATTTAATGAATCTGGTATTAAGCTTACAAACCTTTTGAGTATAGGAAATTGACACTAAGAGTAGGGACATTGCAGGGAAACAGTATCTCCCCAAATTCATGTCAGTTCCAGGCAAGAGCAGATACATCACTCACTTTGCATTCAGTCAGGCTTAAAGTCTGCCAGGTGTCAGTGGGGAAACTGAGTCAGGAGAATCCTACCTCAGCCCAGGCTGAACAGTCACTCTCCCACCCTTCCCAAGAGATCAACTTTTGCAGTTCATACCAGCATCTCACATGCTTACTGGTGTCATGGATTGGAGGCTTAGACCACCTTTCTTGCTATCCATACCTGGAGTTAGAGAAAGAACAAAAGAACAGTCAGTTAATAGTCCATAGAATCTTGGAATAGCAAGTTCCAATAACCAGGTTTCAGATATGACTATAATTTTACCTTGGCTAAGGAATATCTTTTGAGGCAAGTCTTAAATGGCTTACATGCCTTACTATATGTGTTCTAGTTCCTGCTTAAATAACAATCCTAAAATCAAATTTACCACTAAAACCTTAACTTTTCCATCAATGTCAAATTTTACCTGAGGTTACCTGTCTGTAGGAAACTTAGACTAAAATTCTTTCCCCCAAACTAAAGATGTCTCTGATTTAGTCTCAGAATTAATTTAGTCAATTGTTTTAATACTAATTGCTTTTACATCACTTTGTAACATGTCCAGTTTTTCTCCCCATCTCTCCCCTCCCCCATCTCCTAATACCTTGCATTCTGATTACCCCTTCCCTCAATATATCCTCCCTTCTATCACACCCCACCCTTCCCTTATCCCCATCTTCTCTTTTGTCTTGTAGGGCAAGATAAATTTCTATACCCCATTCCCTGTAGTTCTTATTTCCTGGTTATATGCAATAAAAATTCTCAACATTTGTTATTAATACTTTGAATTCCAACTTCTCTCCCTCCCTTCCTCTTTATCCATCCCCACTGAGAAGGCAAACAATTCAATACAGACTAAATATGTATCATTTTGCAAAAGATTTCCCTAATTATCATGTTTTGTAATGCTAACTATATTGCCCTCTATTCTACTCTATTCCCCCCTTGTTTTTTATTCCCTCATTTGACCTTGTCCCTTCCCCAAAGTATTTATTTCTGGTTACTCCCTTCTCCCATTTGCCCTCCCTTCTATCATTTCCCTCACCCTGCTTGTTGCCTCCTCTCCTACTTTCCTGCAGTGTAAGATAGATTTTCATACCAAATTTAGTGAGCATGTTATTCTCTCCTTAAGCCATATGTGGAGAGAGTAGCTTCACTTTTTCCCTCTCCCTCTCTCCCTTTTCCCCTCCACTGAGCAAGATTTTTCTTATCTCTTTTATGAGTTATAGCCTGCCCCATTTTATTTCTCCTTTTCTCCTTCCAGTATTTTCCTCCCTCCTCCTTTGTTTTTTTGTGGATATCATCTCTTCTGATTCAACACAACCTGTACTCTCTCTGTGTGTGTGTGTGTCTGTGTGTCTGTACAATCCCTCCACCTACCCCAATACTGAGAGAAGTCTCAAGAGTTACAAATATTTTCTTTGCATGTAGGAGTGTAAACAGCTCAGCTTTAGAAAGTCTTTTATGATTTCTCTTTCCTGTTTGCCTTTTCATTCTGCTCTTCATTCTTGTGTTTGAAAGTCAAATTTTTTCTTCAGTTCTGGTCTTTTCATCATGAATGCTTGAAAGTCCTCTATATCATTGAATGACCATTTATTTCCTTGAAATTTCATACTCAGTTTTGCTGGGTAGGTGATTCTTGGTTTTAGTCCCAGTTCCTTTGACTTCTGGAATATCCTATTCCAAGCCCTTCAGTCCCTTAATGTTGAAGCTGCCAGATCCTGTGTTATCCTGGTTGTATTTCCACAATACTTGAATTGTTTCTTTCTAGCTGCTTGCAGTGTTTTCTCCTTTACCTGGGAACTCTGAAATTTGGCCACCATATTCCTAGGAGTTTCTCTCTTTGAGTCTCTTTCAGGAGATGATCAGTGGATTCTTTCAGCATTTATTTTGTTCTCTGGTTCTATAATATCAGGATAGTTTTCCTTGATAATTTCATAGAAGATAATGTCTAGGCTCTTTTTTGGATCATGGCTATCAGGTAGTCCCATAATTTTTAATTGTCTCTCCTGGATCTATTTTCCAAGTCAGTTGTTTTTCCAATGAGATGTTTCACATTATCTTCTATTTTTTTCAAACTTTTTGTTTTGTCTTTTAACTGCATGGTTTATGTCATAGTCATTAGCTTCCCTGAACTTAAATCTCTGTTTTTGAGAACTGTTTTGTTCAGTGAGCTTTTGAACCTTTTCCTTCATTTGGCTAATTCTGCTTTTTAAAGCCTCCTACTCATTGGCTTTTTGGACTTCTTTTTCCAATTGAGTTGGCCTCTTTTTAAAGGTGTTATTTTCCTCAGCATTTTTTTGGTTCTCCTTTAGCAAGCTGCTGACTGGCTTTTTGAGCTCTTCTATTGCCTGAGCTCATTTTAAGTTCACTTTGGAGGCCCTGACTTCCTGTGACAGTATGCCTTGCTCTTTCTCATCCAAAAGGATGGGAGGAGACACCTGTTTACCAAGAAAGTAAGTTTCTATGGTCTTTTTTCCCCCCCTTTTTGGGCATTTTTCCCAGTCAATTATTTGACTTCTGAATCCTTTTTCAAGAGGTGGGTCCTATTGCCTTGTCTCTCCCCAGTATCATGTTCAAGGCTGAGACTGGATTAATCTGCTTGATTCTACGAGGGCTTTGGGTGGGAGTGGCGCTGTCACTGAGGGCTGAGGTTTAGATCAGCTGCTCCATACCACCAGAGGCTTTAAGCTGAACTGCCTGGACAATGGACCCAGGTTACTTCCTGGCCACTGTAGCTGCCTGCAGTGTGCTGCTACTGTTGCTGCCATCAGGAACCCTGATCCTTTCTCACCTGTTGGGAAAGCCCTCCCACACTGACCTTTGGAACTTTCTTTATAGCTTGTGGGTTGAGGTATATGGGACACTCCCTACTGGGAACTCTGCCCCCAAGGTCTGTTCAGGTTCTGTTCCTCCCAGTGCCATGTGGCCAGGGCTGGACCTCTGCTGGGCTCAGCATCCCATGAGAAGACCTTTCATGTAGGCCTTCCAGGTTACCTTTGGCTGGAAACCTCTTTCGCTCTATTGTTCTGTGGCTTCTGCTGTTCTAGAATTTGTTGAAAGTCATTTTGTACAGGTATTTTGTGGGCCATGGGGGAAGCACTAGAGTATATGAGTCTTTCTACTCTACCATCTTGGCTCCGCCCCCTAAATGTGCACTTTCATTCGCAAGAGTGTCTTGGTGAGAAAGAACAGATCAGTACAAATCCACTGTCACAATCAGACATGCAACTGATGCATGTTCCATCTTTTGGGGAATGGCTAAGCAAGTGGTGGTACATGAATGTAATAGAATATTACTGCAATAAAATATATATAATTCAGAGAAAAATGAGAATACTTATATGACCTATAGAGTGATATAAACAAAACCAGGAAAATAGTACATATAATGACTATAATAAGGCGTATGTAGAAAAATAGAAACAACAGAGAAGAAAAACTTAATAGTATGTGTCAGTTCTATAATCTTTGTACATTCATATTTTATTGGTGAAAGAACATCAGGGTTATATATTGCTTAGATTTTGTACAAAATTGAGAAGAAAGCAAAATATCATCCTCATTTATTTGGAAAATGGTTGCACTACACTACTCAAGGTCCCATACAGGATTTTTTGCCTTCTTGCTCATAATCTTGGTCAAAATATCATCAATAATTTATTAACATAATTTCCTGGGAAACTGAGAATTACAGGTATTTTTTCATGAGATGACACTTTAAACTAACATCTACTCTTACTATAGATGTGCCTGTTTGTTGTGCTGTGCCTGTTTCATAATATTGCTGTGCCTGTTTCATAATATTGATCATTTCCACTTTTTGTCACCTTTGCATATGTGTTGGATGTGAGATAAAACTTCAGTTTTTTCTTTGCTTTGAGTTTCTCTCATTATTGGTAATTTGGAATATTATTTCCTATGATGTTAATTGTTTTCAACTCCTTTGAGAACTCTTATTAACTGCCACTTACGGATCACTTCAAAGTTTGCAGAGAGCCTTACAGACATTTTCTCAGTTGCACCTCCTCAAAACCCAGTGGTGGGGCAGCTACATGGCTCAGTGGATAAGCACATTGGGCCTGGAGTCTGGAAGATCTGAGTTTAAATATGACCTCAGAAAATAGCTGTGTGATCCTGGGCAAGTCACTTCACCCTGCTTGCCTCAGTTTCCTTATCTCTAAAATGAGCTGGAGAAGGAAATGGAAAACCACTCCAGTATCTTTGACAAGAAAACTCTAAATGGGGTAACAAAAGAAACAAATACGACTGAGTCATAACGACATAAACATGCAATCCTTATCGCCAGACTGATTTCCCTGCTTAAAAAGAAAATGAAATCTTTTGGGGAATATCTCTCTATGCTTTGATTTATTTGGATAGGGTAGATGAAATCATCTAAGAAAGAGTGCAAATAGTGAAAAATTCTGAGAAGACAGGATATAAAGTAGGAAAAAGAAGAGAATGATTGCTAAGGTTGCTTGAACCTTTTGACCATGTTCTTTTAAATTCAAAGCTCCTTGCAGAGCGTCCGGTGAAGACATCTTAGTGTCATTACTCTTCTCTCTTTGCTTTATTTTTCTTGTCTCAGTGCTCAACATTCCCTCTCCTACTTGCATGATTTTACAATCTGCCCCTTAGACCTGGATGCTCTTTCTTCCCTTTACCTCAAGGAATTTCTAGCTCCTTTCCTCAGACCCCTATCCATCTCAAGCTTCACCTCCTCCAGGAATCTTTTCCTGATTCTCTCAGTTGTCACTGCCTTGACCCAAATCATTGTGGGGGCATTTATATCATGAATTTACTTATCTGTGAATATCTTTCCTTGGTCCATGGGATTCTTAATCATTTTGGTGTATATGTTACAGTCAATAGAACCTCAGGCCCAGAGTCAGGAAGATCTGAGTTCAAATCCAGCTCATTTATAGCCTCTGTCTGCTTCAAGTTCTTTAGCTGTAAAATGAGGATTATAATAGCACCTATCTCTCAGTGTGGCTATGAATGTCAGGTGAGATAATGTTTGTGTTTAGCCCATCGCTGGGCACATAGTAGGTGCTTAGTAAATGCTTGTTTCTCCTCCCCCATCCCCATCCCTCTCATGGACTACTATGGCAATCTGGTGAAACCTGTGGGCCCTTTTTCAGTATAATATATATATGTATATATATATACACATATATATTTACTTATATTTTTTAAAAATTCATAATTAAAGAAAATGCTGAATAGTAATTAGAGGTTAGTGGAAATAAGGATATAATTTTTTTTCCCATCCAAAATCATAGACTCCACCCTTCCACTCCACCCCTAAATCTGTTCACAGACCACTCTGTGCTACTTCAGTCCCAGGTTAAGAACTTTTGCCTAAATAGAATATAAGCTAGTGATAGCCTTGTGGATAATATGTATATTATATAGATTGGGTTATTGAACAATTAGGTGGATATGTAACTTATTGCATGCCTGTGTTTAAAAAGTATTAATAGATCAAAATCAGCCTGGTGTGAAGTACCTAGTGGCATGCCATAGGGCCAGAGCAGTGAATCCAATTCTGGGGAATATATTGTAAGACAATTTTAGAAACTCATTTGATCTTAAATTATTAAAACCTGAAGAGTCCTCAAAATAAATCTAATTGAATAGCTTTTTGCTATTTACCTTATTACCTAACTGGTATACGACTTCGTGCAAGTCATTTTTCCAATCCACAGTTTCTTCATCTGTAAAATGAAGGAATCTGACTAGAGGTTCTTGAAGGTAGCTTCCTACTCTAAATCCTATATACTATGATGATACTTCAGTAACCTCACTTTACAAATGAAAAACTGAGGCTCAGAGGCATTTTGATTTACCTAAAGTTATAAAGCATGTTGACAGCAGATTTGGGGCTAGCACTCAGTTCTTTGGACAGTTTCCAATGATCTTTCCATTTAACCTTGATATTGACAAATTAGATGGGTGTCCAGAATGCGATGAATGGAATACTAAAGGATCTGAAAACTGGCATGTGATAAGTGATTGAAGAAACTATGCCTGTTTAGTTGGAGAAAACTTAAAGTAACATGATGCTTATCAAAATATAAGCTTCTTGAACTCAGGGAGAGTTTTATGTTCATATTTTCATGCCTTATCACAGTGTTGTGCACAAATTAGATACTTAATATATGTGTGTTCATGAGATCATAGACTATGGGATCATAGACCATGGGATTATAGAGTTAGAGCTGGAAGGTTACCCATTTGACAGATGAGAAAATCAAGGCCTAGAGAGGTTCATTGATTTTCTCAAGGTCATACAAGTAAGTGGCATAGCCAGGATATAAACCCAAGTCATCTGAATGCAACTCCACTCATCTTTCCATTATACCATGTTATTTCTGCTTTGTGGAAGAAGAATAAGATTTATTAAGGTTCTGTCCTCAGGATCAATGGGTAGTAAAGTAAATTTCAGGTCAATATGGAGAAAAATTTCCCAGAAGTTCTTGCTATACAAAAATGACATGAGATGCCTCTTAGGTATTGCATTCTCAGTCATTGAAAATCTATATACAGAGTCTGGATAGTTATTCTTAGGAACATATCACAATGTGTTTCTAATAGCAGTTAGTGGAGATGGAGTAGATAACCTTTTCATATCTCTTCCAACTTTGAGATTCTGAGTTTCAAAGATGTCCAGATGCTGTATCATCTTCTATAGCCTTAGACCCATAGCAGGATGGGTTTCAAAGAAAAGACTCATTTTCTTTCTACTTGGTGCTGCTTTGTACTCAGTACTGGCACTAGCTAATACTTTGCTTTAGGTGATTAGCCCTTTAGAAATATATAGATTTGAATGTGTTCTACATAGGAGGGTATTGCCATCAGTGTAGGTGGTGAATGATAAATTCAGTTGGGTAGGAAACCTTACGTAAGTGTTCCCCTCCCCATTTTCTCCATAGAAACGTAAGAATGTGGCCGCTGGTTTATGGAGTGGGGAATATCCATTAGTCTCTGGTGGCTTGAGCCAACATAAATGATTCTTTAGAGCAATGAGATGGAAAACTAGAAATCTAACTAACTGTATTCAGGCCAAGGACTAGGCTTCCTCCCATAATTAACATATGAGGTGTGAACATTGCTCTTGTAATATCTGATGGTCTCCTTACACCATGTAGCTCGTTGAAGGTGAATGATGTCTGCTTGTTTATCTGAAAGTCTGAAAGTTTGTCTTGGTCCTATCTTTACACCTCATTGCTCCTCCATTTCTTTTTCAAATCTCATTTAGAAGATGTTTAGGTATTCCTCCCTTGCCCATCTCTCTTAATTTTACTCAGCCTCTTTGAATGGCCTTATGATTTAGTGTGTTACAGTATTCAGAGTCTCCTTTGCCTTCTTTTGTCACTAAGGACCTGTAATCAAGTGCCTGAAAATTTGTTCTATGAAACTCTGCCTAGACCTTTAGAATACGATAGTCTAGATTGGGGCTGGGGTCTGGTAAAGAAGTATGGCCACTTGCATACGCTTTTCAGTCTAGATGCTAAGCTACTGCTTCCATTTTCAAACATTCATTAGCAAAGAAATAATTACGGATTAAAAGGCACAACAGTATCATGATATTTAATTTTTTTGAGTCATTTTTTAGTTATGTCTGAGTCTTTGTGACCCCATTTGGGGTTTTCTTTGGAAGGATACTGGAGTAGTTTAACATTTCCTTTTCCAGCTCATTTTACAGATGAGGAAATGGAGGAAAGCAGGATTAAATGTCTTGCTCAGAGTCACCCAGTGTCTGAGGCCAAATCTGAACTCATGAAAGAATCTTCCTGACTCCAGGCTGAGCACTCTATCCACTGTGCCAGCTAACTGCCCAAAGATACTTAATATCTGCTTTAAGACAGAACTCCCTAGCTTCTTTTTGTTTGTTGGTGAGGGACAACTTTGTTTCTCACCTGCAACTGTAATCAAACATAGAGTATGGGATTTCAACAACAACTGTATGTGGATTAGGAGACGACGATGCCTACGTGAGAATCTTCTCTATGATAGCCACGGCAAATGAACATCCACCCCAGAGTTTGTTCAACAACTCCCTCACACTAATAAAAATGTTCAAGTGACGCAAGAAAGGTAGCATGCAGCAGTCTGTGCACATCCCTTTGCTCTAGCCAGAAGACATTCCAAGTCCTGGCAGCAGGTCTCACATATCCTTCTTACAAACTATGAGCACTTTAAATTGTAGTAACTCTAGGGAAGAGATATAGTGTTTGTCTCACTCTGTTTCCTTAACAGGGATAGGGAACCTGTGGTCTTGAGGCCACATGTGGCTCTCTAAGTCCTTAAGTGTGGCCCTGTGAGAAGGCCCCTAGAGAACCACATGTGGCCTTGAGTCTGCAGGTTCTCCACCCCTGCCTTAGCATTTCAGTGCCCATGACCAACCATGTTGGGGCAGGGGAGTTGAGGGACAGTCTATGATTTTCTGTTTACAATCAACTTGTTGGGTGCCACTGCCTTAAAGTACTTAACTTACATTGGAAGGTAGCTTATCAGTCTGGGAAGACAGATCAATTGACAAACCACCAACCACTATACATCAGGCACTGTGCTAGGTACTAGAGATACAAAGAGAAAAAATGAAATTGTCCTTGTCCTCCAGGAGATTACATTCTATATGGGGAGACAACATGTATACACATAAGTTTATACAAAATATATACCAAAAAAAAGCAAGATAAATTTGAGAGAGGCACAAGCCCCTGGGAGGGTGGTCAGCAATGGCCTCTTCTAAAAATTAATGTTTGAACTGAGCTTTGAAGGAAGCTAGGGATTCTAAGAATGGAGGTGAAGAGGGAGTATATTTTAGGTGTGGAGAATAATCTGTGCAAGATGCAGAGGTGGGAAATGGTGTCTCATATGAAATGTACAGCAAAGATCTGGTTCAGTACCTAGAAATGTGTTATCCTAAGTGAAGTTCACCTTTGGTCCAGGTCACAGACTTATGAACACAAGAAGTATTCTTCAAGGAGTCATTTGTACTTGAAGATAATCTTTCTCATTTCACAAGTCACTGGGATAGTTCGACCCTCTCTGGAGGATGGCAGGTAAATCAAGACACAGAAGTGGGAGTGTGATTTTTCCCTTGTCTGTGAGTGGGCTGGGAATTTCAGTTTCTGGGCTACCTTCAAACTTTGTGAATGCCAACATGTTTGTCTGTATTATTCTTGGCAATATTGGTCCTGGAAAGTGTTTCTTGGATAGATGTTGCATTGCAGAAACTGTGGATTCATGGCCAAGGTGACTCCATTCCAAAGGAGCTCTGTCTTACAGTGGCAGGCTTTCTGGGAAATTGGTTCTGTACCACTGTGCACCTGGGGGGAGGTAACATTGTCTCTAGGGGGGCCTTTTGGAAGAACTGGCCAGAAACCATTTTAATAGCAAGGCAAGAGAGTTAGCAGAAACTCCTCCAACCCGATACTATCTTAGAGGGAATTTTCCTGAAGTTAAGAGATAAGGTTGTATATTCCTTCCCTTATTTAAACCATTATAGCAAGGTATCACTTTAACCAAGGCTAGCCAGGGCAGATAAATGAGATTTTAATTAGGTTCTAGATTAGGAACTCTGTGTCAGGGACCGTGGCTAAATTCCTTTTTGTCATTTCTCTCAGCAGCTAGACTGTACTCTGCACATAAGTGTTAAGTCTTTATTTATTTGTAACTAGGTCTCCCTACTAGATCTCCAATGGGATCAATTTGAGAACTCCTGGGTTCCTTCAAAGCAGGGGTTATTGACCTTTTTTCTGTCAGGGAACACCCCTCCCCCTGTACCTACTCTCCCCCTGCTCTGTGAAATATGTATGTACCTCATTTAAATGCACAAAATAAAATAATAAGATTACAAAGTAATTATATTTAAATACAGTTATAAAAATATGTTTAAATTCAAGCTCACAGACTCCAGGTTAAAAACCCCTTCAAAGTTTAAAAGAAGCTTTTCAATTGGTATTATTTTCAAGATGTTTAAGATTTTTTTAAGTGGAAAAGATAAACTGAAATATTGGTATGTCATAGTGGCATGAGCAAGATATTTAACCTCCCTACCTTTTCTTCTTGATGGGAACAAGAGTAGGGATAGTATTGGTGAGAGGGAATATTCTCCTGCTACTCAAAACTCTAACTCCTGAGCCTTATCGTTATGTTTCTCATTAAGTAATTCAGCCAAGACGACATCATTAACTCAATCAGAAATATTTAATAAACAGAAGGCAAAGCGATAATAATTAATACACTCCACCCATAAACCTGGGGTGTACTCTACTACAAATACACAGAATTTCTGAGGGAGTGAGTAGGCACAAGCTTAGGAAACCAGAGCAGGCAATCACATGAGTAGGGAAAACATGGTTGTGGGTAGGATGGGGAGGGAGAAGTAGAATAGGTCTCCTCTGTCTTCCACATGATCCTTTAATTTCAGGAAGCTTGGAGCAGCTCAAAACATTGATTTTCCAGTGTGCTGATTCTTTTTCTTCATGCACAGTCTACACTACAGTTTGCTGATAGGCAGGGTTGCTCCTTATCTTCTAGGTTTCTAAATCAATGAACATCTCTTTCAGCAGAACAGTTAACACTAGGCCAACACTACTAGGTCAACAAACATTTTTCAAGTCTGCTGTCTTTGCTGGGCCCTGACCAATCTCAGGTAGTAGATGTTAGTGGGAGAGTAAAGGTAGAATATTTCTCCTCCTTTCAACTACTCCATATACCAAAGTTTTCCCTCCAAGCAGTGACCCAGCATCATGGCTTTTTTCCTTCAGTCAGCTCTTCCACGTAGGAAAGTATTTTCTTTCCAATCAGCAACTTGAAGTAGCAAGTGGCAGTGCAGACTCTGAGGTCCAGTGGTGGGACCAAAAATCAGGTTACTTCTTTTTGCATACCCAACACTTAGCACAGTATCTAGTATATAGTAGGCACTTAATAAATGTTTATTGATTGAATGAATGATCGAATCCAGCTCTAATGGTAATTTTCAGAACCGTTTGGTAGCTAGTCTTGACCAACACTATTATTCCAAAGCAGGTTCTTTTATATGAAACGGCCCACCTCAGACTTAGAGTAAGGAATGAAAATCCATATTCTGCCAGTCAAGCAACCAATGGGCAATACTCATTGTCCTAGAGTTACCACATGGTTCTAGGTGTCAAGATTTCCCAGGTTTCAACCTCAAAGTATCCATTTTAGTCATAAGTAAATTTGGTGCTGGGAAACAGGCACATGTTTAATAAGGATTTCTGGGGAAAAATGTATGCATGACACACTTTTGAGTTAAATCTATGTTAGCAACATTGTCTCCATCACTTTTCTAAGTTTAAAAAAATCAACAAAACAATAAATCAAGTGCTTTCTTTTAGTCATTGCCAATTTCTGAGGAATAAATCTCACGCTGAAAATTTAACAATGGACTCTCAGAGCTGCTTTGAGCTGATCCCAGCATACCTCTGGAAATGGGACACTTCAGCTGTGTTTGCTCTGGCTTCGTACTTTTTCTTTGAGGGGCTACTTTTTCAGTGTTTTCACACAACTGTCCTTATTACTTATTTCAGCTGTGCCCTATTTTAAACAGGAAAGTTATCCCCTCAGAAAAGGGTACTACCTTGTCAAAATAATAGTCTTTTTCCTTCAAGTGCCTTAGTTTAATTAAAAAAATATCAAGCATCTCTTGGATGTAAAGCACTGAGAACACAAGAAAACCCAAATCCCACAGTACAACAGTCCCTTCTCTTAAAGAGCATGTGTTTTACCAAGGAAGAGGAATGAGCATGTAACTAGATAAATTTATACATGGACTAGCCACCATTTTGAGCCCCTCATCACCTGAGAAAGACCTAGAACCTGGATCGGACAATTAGGAGAAAGACATTTTTAGTCCACTCTGAGCTTAACCTACCATGATGCCTTGCATGCTCTGGCATAGTGCCTTGTTTTGCGCTCTGAGGGAACCCAACATGCCCTTTCCTATGTCAGCAGCTACAAGACCAGATGAAGTTGATCAAGAGCATTGTTCTGTTTCTGACCACCAAGGATAAAGCACCTTGAACTGGACACTATCTTGAATAATGGACTTCTCTTTTTATGTTATGTTATGTTATGTTTGTTATGTTATGTTATGTTAATGATAGAAGAAACACAGATAACCTGGAACTGTAATTTCAACTGACACTTTGATGCTTCTCATATGATGCTGTATTTACAATCTATCCTATTAAGAAAATTCCTTTCTTATATAATGGTTAACATATATGGAAACTATCATTTTGGTTGACACAGGCATCCTGAGTTGGGATTACTCTAAGTAATGTCACCACTGCATGAATGCCTCCTATTTTAAAGAGTAAAGTTATCCCCATGAGAAAAGGGTACCACCTTGCTAAAAATAATAGATTTTTTCCTTCAAGGACCTCAGTTTAATTAAAAAAATTATCAAGCATCTCTTGGATGTAAAGCACTGAGAATGCAAGAAAAACAAATCCCCACAATACAACAGTATTCCTCCAGCTTGCTTACCTTGGAATTCAGAATTATTTTTTGACTCCCATGCATACATGATTCTCTGTCTTAAAAAGAACAGGCAAGCATGTTATAGCAGATGTACACCCTGACTTGGTTTGTTCCTTGGTCAAACTTTTGGTAAGATGAACCCCATTTTGTTTGGTCTTTGGACAAACTTTTGATTAAGAGAGGGACCCCATTCTGTTTGTTCTTAGGACAGAGACCTTTGGCTAAGGGGGAAACTGATTGTGTTTGCTTCTTTGGACCAAACCTTTGCTAAGTGGTTGACAATGGTAATATGAAATAGGAGGGAACTACACTAACAGGTAAGAAGACCAGGAAAGTTTTCCTATAGGAAATGACACATAAACTGGGCCTCAAAGGCTGCAAGAGATTATAAGGAACAAAGGAGGAAATACATTCTAGTAACAAGGGATAACCTGTGTAAAGGCGCAGAGATAGGAGTAATAAGAGTGTCTACCTGGGGACTCCCCCACAGCCTGTAGGGCTGGTCATCTAGGGAGGGGCTCCCCCAGGTTTAGGTTACTCTGTAGATCTCTTCTCTCAAACTAGTTCAGGACCTCTTGGTGGTATGCTTACCTTTAAGAGTTAGCCAGAGGAAATAATTAGTTCAAAGCAAAAGCATTTAATTAAATAGTAAGAAAAGTAGAAATGAAACCTTTCTCCCACAAACCTAAAGAGCCCTCTCCCACAAACATGCATAACATCAATGGGAAGGACAGATTCCTAGGGAGGGTACATGAAGAGACACAATTTGTGACGGGGGCATTCATGCGGTGGTGACATATACACATGCACATTGACAATGGAGTGTCCACTTACATCTTCTAGAGATAATCATCATCCTGCTCCTATAGTCTTTACCAGAGAGGTCTACTCTGCTCTAGTGGTCTCCACTGTCAGGTTCTGCACGTGTCTCTATGACTTCTAGCTCCTTTCTCAGCTGAAGTTCTCGGCTATACTTCTTGTTGTTTTCGAGTTATTCCAGTTGTGTCTGACTCTTCATGATCTCATTTGGGGTGTTCTTGACAGGATACTGGAATGGTTTGCCATTTTTTTCCAGTTCATTTTACAAATGAGGAAATGGAGCCAAACAGGGTTAGGTGACTTGTCCAGGGTCACACACCTAGTAAGTATATGAGGCAGTATTCAAACTCATATCTTCCTAATTCCAGGTCCAGTTATCTAATCATTAAGCCTTCTAGCTGATTCATTAAAAAAGATGAACTTTTGTTCCTGATAGAAGTTTGGGATCTTTATAGGATCTTTGTGTTTTCCTGACGAATTTCTCATAAATTCGGTCCACTCTCCTACTCATGTTTAATTTTGGCAGTTTATTAGATGGAAAAGATTAATAGTCTTTTAAAAATGTCAAGAAATTTCAAGTCAATAGTTATCCATTCCAAACCACTTATTTTATAGATGGAGAAATTGAGGCACACAGTGACTTGTTCAAGGTTACATGGAAAGTACCAACATGGATTTAAACCCAAGTGTTCTGACTTCAGAGTCTCATCCCCTCTCATCCTCCATATACCATATTTTCTCTTTAGGTTAATTAGTACATAAGCTCAAAATGACTTTCTTTTTTGTTGTATAGAATAGGATACTTACCCCCTTTTATTTAGGATGACTTCTTTGGGATTAAAATTTTTTTCAGTAGTGTGGCTTGTCTCCCCAGAGTATCATTCAGTTCAATAGCCTTAGATGATGATGTGTCTTCCTGGATATGAAAGCTTCTGGCTGAGGTTGAGTAAGCTCCCTTGGAAGACAGATGTTTGTTCTTCACATATGTAATAGCAAATCCATTTGATGTCTCATCAGCACCAGACCAATGATGTGATTCTACTTCAGGTACTTTGTCTCTATGTAAACTTTTCTATTATTTTATAAATGGAAAGAGGGTCTCAAATTGGATTTGGGGATGATGATGGAAGTTAGCTCCCACATCATTACTCTTGGCAGACCTTTACACTGGTCATTCTGGTCACCCAGGAGAAAGTCTCTCCTCCATCACCATCATTCTTTTGCTTTTTAAAAAAAGCCATCTATATCTTAAAGTTGTGCTCTCCTTGCCATAGAAGGGCCACTATCCTGAATTATACAGCCAGTGTGATGGGTAAACAGCCACCCCTGAGCTCACAATCCTTCTCTCTCCACTGATCTGATTTTGTCATTTTCTCAGAATCCCAAGATGTACTTTATGTAGCTGGGCTAGGTCAGTTGTCAACTGGTTGAATTAAGTTAATGTTAGGAGGTCTTCTCTACTCCCAATATCAGTTTTTAGATAGTCACAAACCAAGTATGCAAATTCCCAGTCTCTTATCATTACATTTTTTCAGTGAATAGAGCTTCTTATTAAGGAATCTGAAGAAGAGACTTGGGTCAGGCTAAGGTCTCAGTATCTATCTTGTATATAGACACCTGAAGATCCTTTGCTTAGACTTTTGCTGTGCCCTCTGGCACTACTGCTTTCTTGCTGATGAATTCTCCTTTATCTTTGCTCTCTTAATTATAATTAAAGTATCCAACATTTACATGTTGCTTTACAAATATTATACAATTGATACTCAGAACTCTGGGAGGTAAGGTAACCCTTACTTTATAAAGGAGTAATCTTAGTCAGATAGAGGTTAGCCTCCTTGCCCAGTGTCATATAACTACTAAATATCTGAGGCAGGATTTGAACTCAGGACTTACCAACTCCAATTCCAGTAATCCATCCACAATGACAGCTTCTTTTTTTATACTCTCCAGCTACAGCACATCCTGTTTTCATTCTACCCATCTCTAAGAAACACTAAGTTCTCAAGACGTGGTACATACAGGAGTTCACAGTCTCATTGCTCCCAAAGGTTCTGCCACCATTGGTCAACCATTTTTTCTCTTTCAATATACACACCATCCACTTATACTATCCTGCCTTGATCTTTGTTCAGATCATCTCCCATCCACTTCGTCAATGTTTTTAGGCCTGATTTACAACCTTCTCCATTGTCATCATTCTGAGTGACTTTAGTGTTCCTATTACTGCACTGTCAATTCAACTCCTTCATTTCTCATGACCTCCATCTACACTGTCCCGTAGCCCATCATGGGCTGTAGTGGTAGATTTACATTAGATCTCATCCTTTTCCTAAATTATTCCACCTCCACAATCCTGAACTCTGAAATTCTCTCTGGTCACAGTCTCTTATCTTTTCACCCCTTCTACCACCTTACTCTTCTTACATCTACTTTTTGTCCTCATGACTTCTAGTACCTTGACTCTTTCCTGTCCTCCTTATTCATCAATCTCATTCAGCGTTCACTTTCTTCCTTCATAGGCTTAAGCTTGCCATACATAGTTAAATATTTCAACAACCACTTGCCTCCCACCCTTGAATCTTTTGCTTCCTTCTCCTTCTTGTTGATGCTACATTACTAACCCACAAAGCTGGATGACTCCTACCATCTACCTTCTTTCCTTCTACCTCTAAACTATTGAATGGGAAAGATAGGTGGTGCCGTGGATAGAGCACCAGTACAGGAGTCAGGAGGACCTGAGTTCAAATCTCACCTCAGACACTTGACACTCCCTAGCTGTGTGACCTTGGGCAAGTCACTTAATCCCAGTTGCCTCATCCTGGGCCATCTCCAGTCATCCTGATGAATAGCTGGTCACTAGATTCAGATGGCTCTGGAGAAGTGAGGCTGATTACCTGCACAGCCCTCCCTCATTCAAAACAAAGTCCAGTACAAGTCATGTCATCATTTCTCTGATTGCCAACGGAAGATGAACACAGACAGACAAGCTATTGAGCATTGTTTGAGTAAATTATTAAATCTGTTCACTGGTTCCCTGAAAATTCCTTCATTTAAACCTCAATAGGGCTCTCTCATTGCTTTACATTGGACTTATTTATTTCTAATTGACTCCCTGTCATGCTCTTCACAGCAGGAATTCCAGACCTTCTCTTTTCTCATATTCTCAAGTCTACTCCATTTCCATTTCTTTCAAAAGATGAGCTTGACTTTTGTCAACAACTGAATATAGTTGTTGCTCAGTCGCTTCAGTAGCATCTGACTCTTTGTGACATCATGTGGGGTTGTCTTAGCAAAGATACTGGAATAGTTTGCCATTTCCTTCTCCAAATTACATTATAGATGAGGAAACTGAGTCAAATAGGGTTCATTGACTTGCCCAGGGTCACACAGCTACTAAGTGTCTGAGACCAGATTTGAACTCAGAAAGATGAGTCTTCCATTACAGGTCTTGAGGCCTGGCACTCTATGCACTCTGGTGCCACCCATCTGCCTATTCTGTACTAAGAAGATTTAGGCAATCTCTCATGATCTTCCTTATCTCCCATCTCTCAAAGTCTTGCTATTTACTCATCTTCTGCTTCCTTTTCATATAAGGATGAAATTGGCCTTTCTTTGCCAAATCCAACCCTTGCTCTTATTCTTGGGTACCTTAACATAGGGATCTTACATCTTTCTATTTTAAATATCTCTGTGGTCCCAGAGGCAACCTCAACATTTTTTCTTTTCCTTTTTTGTGCAAATTTTGTCAATCTGAGGAGTCTGAGGAAGAACCTCAGAGTTGTTTTAATGAACATTTTTCTTATTATTAGTGATTTGAAGGATTTTTTCATTTGGCTATTGACAAACATATTTCTTCCTTTAAAAATTGCTACTTCATGTCCTTTGACCATTTATCAACTGGAAAACGACATGTATTATTATAAATTTCAATCAGTTTCTTAAATATTTTGGAAATGAGACTTTTATCCAAGAAACTTGCTGCAATATTTTTTTTCCAGTTGTTTCCCTTCTAATATTAGCTGCATCAGATTTATTTTTGTAAAAGTTTTTTTTTTTTAATTAATGTTGTACAATTAAATTTTGTCCATTTTATCTTTTGAGATTCTCTCTGTTCCTTGTTCGGTCCCAAACTCCTCCCCTATCCATAGAACTAAAAGAGCCTTTTTTTACTTGCTGCTCTAATTTGTTTATAATGTGACCTTTTGTACCTAAGTAGAACCTCTATTTTGAACTTATCTTGGTATATTGTATAAGGAGTTGATCTAAAATTGATTTCTGCCTGACTACGATCCAATTTTCCTAGCAGTTTTTGCCACACAATGAATCTTTGCCCCCAAGCTGGGGGTCTTGGAGTTTAACAAACCCTAGGCCACACATTTATTTGTTTCTTTATGGTACAAGTCTAATTGATTCCACTGATTAGCCTTTCTTTTTTTTTTTAAGATTGTAAGGATTTAATTTTTTCTTTTTCTTTTTTTAATTAATTTTATTTATTTTCAGTGTTCTACAATCACTACCATATAACTTAGATTTTTTCCTCCTCCCTCCTCCCTCCATCCCTCCCCAGGATGGCACACAATTTTATATAGGGTCTACACACACTTTCCTATTAAATACATTTTCACTATAGTCATGTTGTGTAGAAGAATTAAAATGAATGGGAGAAATCATATAACAAACCAAAATGTAATGCAAAAGAAAATGACCTGTTACATTCTGCGATTGAATTCCATAGTTCTTTCTCTGGATGTAGAAGGCATTTTGCCTTAAAAGACCATTGGGGATTTTTTTTAACTCCTTGCATTGCAATGAAGTTTCAAGTGTACCAGAAAAAAACTCTTGTACACTGTGGTCGTTGCTGTGCACAAAGTTCTCCTGTTTCTGCTCCTTTCACCCAGCATCAGTTCATATAAGTCTTTCCAGGACTCTCTGAAGTCTTCCTGTTCATCCTTTCTTATAGCACAATAGTATTCCATTACATTCATATACCACAATTTATTCAGCCTTTCCCCAATTGATGGACATCTCCTTGATTTCCAGTTTTTGGTCACCACAGAGTGTGGCTGTAAATATTTTTGTACATATGGGACCCTTTCCCATTTTTATGATCTCTTGGGGATACAGTCCTAGAAGTGGTATTGCTGGGTCACAGGGGATGCACATTTTTGTAGCCCTGTGGGCATAGTTCCAAATTACTCTCCAGAATGGTTGGATCAGCTCACAGCTCCACCAACAATGAATTAGTGTTCCAACTCTCCCATATCTTCTCCAACATTTATCATTTTCCTGTTTTGTCATATTAGTCAATCAGATAGGTGTAATATGGTACCTCAGAGTTGTTTTGATTTGCATCTCTCTAATCAATAATGATTTAGAGCATTTTTTCATATGACTATAGATATCTTTAATTTCTTCCTCTGAAAACTGCCTGTTCATATCCTTTGACCATTTATTAATTGGGGAATGACATATTTTTGTACATTTCACTTAGTCCTCTATATATTTTAGAAATGAGACCTTTATTACAGACACTAGCTGCTAAAATTCTTTCCCAGTTTTCTGAGTCCTTCCGAATCTTGGTTGCATTGGGTTTGTTTGTGCAAAAACTTTTCAGTTTAATGTAATCAAAATTATCCATCTTGCACTTCATAATGCTTTCTGTCTCTTCTTTAGTCAAAATTGATAAATACATTATTCCTTGTTCCACAACATAGTATCAATCTTTATACCTGAATTGTGTACCCATTTGGACTTTATTCTTGTGTACTGTGTCAGGCATTGGTCTATGCCTAGTTTCCACCACACTGTTATCCAGTTTCCCCAGTAATTTTTGTTGAACAGTGAGCTCTTATTAGTTTTTCTTTTTTTAACTCTATCTTTAATTGCTGCTTGCAGTATAGTTTGAGATATGGTACTGTCCTGTTTCCTTCCTTTATACTTATTTTCATGATTTTCCTTGAAATTTTTTTTTAACTTTTTTCCTATAGATGGGCATTATTTTTCTAGTTCTATTAAGTACTCTTTTATATTGTGTTATATAACATAAAATAAATGAGTTCAAAAACATTGTCATTTTCTTTTCTATTGGCTCATTCTATCCATGAGTACTTAATATTTATCCAATTATTTGGACTTTTTTTATTTCTGTAAAGATTGTTTTGTCCTTTGTATTCATATAGTTCCTGTGTATGCCATGGTAGGTAGATTTCTAATTATTTTATATGTTGTGTAGTTATTTTAAGAGAATTTTTTTCTGGTTTTGTGTTTTTGAAATTGAGCAGATCATTGTCTTTTGAAACTGGGCAGATAAATCATTGTCATTTAAAAGTGACATGTATTGGTTGGTTAAACTAGGAAACTGGTTTTGGGTTAAGATTTGGTATTCATATATCGGCAATAGTTTTATGCCTGTAATTTTTGGTGTATGTAAATATTTTTCTTTAAATGGATATAAAAAGCTTCATCCAGATCATAATTTCAGAAGCTGTCTTTGCAGAATGATCTATATCCCTTTCATCACACTGGTTGCCTTCCTGTGGACCTACTCCATCTTGACTAAACCTTTCCTTAAGTGTAATGTCCAGAAACAAGCATAAATACTCCAAATGTAGTCTGTTCAGGCAAAGTGGAAGTATTTACATCCCTCAATCTAAGATATCATTAACTTTTTTAGCTGCCATGTTGTATTTTTGACTCATACTGAATATGCCATCCATATTTTCTTTAAAGGTTTTGATAATTTTTTCTAATAGTATAGTGTCAAAGACAGTGGGGGCACTTCAT
The DNA here is from genome assembly GCA_023548195.1 of Bettongia penicillata ogilbyi. Taxonomy (NCBI): domain Eukaryota; kingdom Metazoa; phylum Chordata; class Mammalia; order Diprotodontia; family Potoroidae; genus Bettongia; species Bettongia penicillata. The sequence continues at coordinate 870,717 of JAJHZJ010000624.1, read as the reverse complement.
TGGAGACATTTTTTTCATGCTGAATTCTATTAGTAACTCCTTTCTGGGTCTGGTCATTCAACCATTTCTGAATCCATTGAATTGTGTTATTTGGTTACACACATCTTCATCTTATGTAGCATTAGAGATTATGTCAAATGCTTTACTGAAATCTAAATATATTTTTAGTTGCCATATTGAAAAAGTAAATTAGGTTTATCTGTCATGATTTGATAAAGCCATGCTGGCTTTTAGTGATAATACTTCTTTTTCTAAATGTTTGTAAGTCATCCCATTAAATATTGTCCTTTATAATTCTGTCAGAATAGAAAGCAAATTCCCTGGGAAATAGTTTGCACATTGTACTTCCCTTTTACCCCTCAAAATGAGGCATTTGTTCTTTTCCAGTCCTATAATAAAGTTTCCATTCTATCAAAAATCACTGATAACAGTTAAAAAAATAATCTTATTTTTTATTACCATAGTGTTGACAGGCCTTCTCTGGGCTTATTGACCTGAACTTCCTGAGGGCTGTTAGTTTATGTCACACCATCTCCTCACCTGTCTTGAGTTTCTATTGCTTACTATTTATTTTTATGCCATCTTTCTCAATCCAGAGGTAATTCTAGTTGAGAGAGAAAACAGAAATAAAATGATATTAGTATTTCAGCCTTCTCAGTGTTCTCTGTTATCATCATGCTATTTTTCTTAATGCACTTCTTCTTTGATTTACCTCTTGACCCAATATAGCTACCCCCCTTTGTGTTGTCCTTTGTATCCATTGCTCTCCTTAATTCATTTCAGACTTCACCACCCCAAACGCTACTCTTATACGACTGTGATACCCCTTTGTATTCTTCCTCAATATTTTGCTCTTGCTTTCAAACCTTCTATAAATGTATTAAAGTTGTTTCATTATAAACATGGCCAGGAGAAAAGCAGTGAATTAAGTATACAAAATAATAAATAATGACAGCTAGCAGCTAATTAGTGCTTCATGGTTCCCAAAATATAGCACAGATGTAGTCATATGTGCTCTGAGAAAACATATAAAGAACAGTATCTTATAAAAAATCTCTAGCATTTAACAAATTAGAACTATTCGCTTCTCTCTCCCTCCTTCCTTCCTTCCTTCCTTCCTTCCTTCCTTCCTTCCTTCCTTCCTTCCTTCCTTCCTTCCTTCCTTCCTTCCTTCCTTCCTTCCTTCCTTCCTTCCTTCCGTTTTCTCCTTCCCTCCCTTCCTTTCTCTTTTTCTTTCTTTATTTGTCATTTTCTCTATCTTTACCTCTGTCTGTTTCTATTTTTTGTCTCTATCTCTGTCCCTGTCTGCTTCAGAAGTTCATTCTGTGAACTTTCCATCATTCTGGGGCTAACTTCTTCTGCAAAATATTCAAATTGTTTTCCATAAATCTTGAGTGCTTGTTGTATTCCTCACTTTGCTGATTTTCCTTATCATGAATTCTGTGACAGAATGGTCTTATTTCAAAACATAACCATTCCCTGTCATACAATCCATGTTACAACCAAACTGAACTACTAGATTCTCCCTGATCTTGTACATTCTTAACATCTACATGCATTTCTCTATACTTCATTACTTGTGCCTGGACCCCATCTTTATTTGTCTCCATTTATGTATTCTACAGTGCACTTGTATAACTGACTTACTGTTAATTATACTAATTAGTGTGACGAAAACAATAATGAGACTTACCTTTCTCATTGTATGCAATCAAACTTTATCAAATTGCAGAAATAATATTCTTTTTAAAATTAAATTGCATTTTATTTTTCCCTATTACATGTAAAGGCAATTTTTAACATTCATTGTTAAAAATTTTTGAGTTCCAAATTTTCTTTTTTCCTCTCTTCTCCATTCCCTATAGTGGTAAGTAATTTGATATAGATTGTCTAAGTGCAATCATGTAAAATGTATTTCCATATTAGTCATGTTGTGAGAGAAGAAACAGACCAAAAGGAAAAAAAAGTACAGAAAAATAAAGTGAAAATAGTATGCTTCTATCTCCATTTAGACTGCATCAGTTCTTTCTCTGGATGTGGATAGCATTTTCCATCATTAGTCTTCTGCAATTGTCTTGGATCAATGTATTGCTTAGAAGAGCTAAGCTCTAGTTGATCATCTTGCAATGTTGCTATTACTGTGTACAGTGTTCTTCTAGTTCTGCTCACTTCACTTTGCATCAGTTCATGTAAATCTTTCCAGGTTTTTCCTGCTCATCTTCTTTATAGTATAGTAGTATTCCATTACATTCACATACTACAACTTGTTCAGCCATTTTCCAATTGATGGGCATCCCCTCAATTTCTAATTCTTTGCCACCACAAAAAAAGAACTTCTATAAATATTTTTTTGTGCATGTAGATTCTTTCCCTTTTTTATGATCTCTTTGGGATATAGACCTAGAAGTGGTATTGCTAGATCAAAGAGTATGGACAGTTTGGTTGCCCTTTGGGCATAGACAATACTCTTCTTAAAAACAAACCACTAAACTGATTCTTAGCTATTTGATAAGATTAAACTTCTTTCATACTGGACTCATGACAAGATTGTGTCTTCCTCTGAGATGGTCATCTGGCAAGTCTCCATCAATCAGCACTGTCCTTAAATGAACATAGGGAGCTTGTGTATCAAGTGTGGAGAATACAGTAACCAGTCTTAGTTATATCCTATGAATAGACTGATGGCTGAGACCTCAGATGATTTTTTTATACTTTTAACTATGATTGTTCCCAGTTGTTCGCCACATCATTTGATTGGTAGCTAATTACATGAACTGGACATAAACATGGATATAACATGGACAGAAAATTGTCCATAATATTTTTTCATTGGTAGTCTGTCCTGTCAGAGAGTTCACATATATTTATCAGTTGTTTAAGAACACACATCCATTTTAAAAAACATCATACCACATGAATGCTTATTATTGAAGATTTATAGAAGAAAAACAACTTATTCAAAACAGGTCATTCATAAAATGGTGGCTGAAAACAACAAAATGAAGTTAGTTATGATAAGCTGACAAACTTTCCTACTGTCTTATTAAAGTAATACACTTTATCTTATTCTCACTACAACTTATTGAAATTCTTTTTTTTTTCTTTTAAGGCTCAGTTAAAATAACATCTCCATGAAGACTTTTCTGTTCTCCCCTCTCCTTCTTCAGATCAAAATAGTCTCTCCCTTTTCAAATTTGTGAAAGCATTTTTGCCTGGATTTCTCTTTTCCTCTTTCACATTCAACCTTGTATCCTGCTTATTTGTCTGAATGATATATCTTCCTGTGTACAACTTCTTTGCATGTAATCCTTCTACCGACCTCCCTTTCCTCCTCTAAGTCTCAATTAAATTCTACCTTCTACAGGAAGCTTTCCTCAATCCCTCTTTTAACTATTTCCTACTTATCCTGTATATACCTTGTTTTGCATGCATCTGTTTGCATGTTTTCTACCCGCCCCCCCCCATTAGATTTGTAAGCTCTTTGAGGGCAGGGATTGTATCTTTTTCAAAAGGGGCAGCACTTAGCACAGTGCCTGGCACATAGTAGGCACTTAATAAATGTCTATTTACTGATTCTATGTAAGCTCTTTAAGAGAATACACCAAGTCTTTTTTTGTTTTTGTACCCTCAATATCTTGTATAGTGCCTAATCAGTGATAAATCCTTATTGAATTAAATTGAATCTGGAATTAACCTGGCATTTGAAGGTGGATTTATATGTTAAATTCCACATTGATTCAATATTTAAAAAATACCTATCCTTGCCACCTATTAACTGAAATGTTCCATTCTTTCTAAAACTTCCTTATCTCCCTGTTTAATGGAGCATAGTACTGGGATGGGATAACACTACCTAATGAACTTACAAGACCCAGAATTTCTCTTCACAGTTTAAGGTTCCTCTTTTGTGTAGTACTCATCACCCCTGACTAATTTATTTTGAATTGTAGACAGAAGATCCAGATTCAAAATTTCAGAGCTCTTAACAATAAATGAACTAAACTAGCTTGTGTGGTTTGATGTGGGCTTTTATGGTTCACAATGGCCAGGCGCATGCTTATTGCAGGCTCATTCATTTCTCTTATGTTTGAAAACTTAATCCTGAATTGCCCGTAATATAAGATGCTTGTGTAATATTGAGGTTGTTCACTGTACCATCACTGATGTGCAACATTCTGACCAAATGACTAACTTCGCAAATAGACTATTTATGCCGAGTAGGAGCAAAGCTTCTCCACCAAAGTACATTTTTAATGATCTACTTTAAGAGTAAGTGGGCTTAGAAGTAGCTGCCCAGCAGTCTGATTGGCTGGCACTGATGCCACTTCTCATAATTACCCAATAAACCATAAGGGCTTCTTTGGCACATTTATTCATATCTGTCATGTCAGACCAGCTGCCACCCAGCATTCTAGGTCCACTTCTAATACCCTCTTTAAAATCTTTGTGGAGCAACCTGATAACTATATACCACAAAGAGTATTTCTTGATGAGATGGAGTTTTCTTTTTGACATTTTCCCATAACTACTGAAATTATGAATTGAACTAAATTATTTATGTGTATTAAACCCCCAGTAATTCATGCACAACAAAAATTATGGGCATAAAACTATGGCAAAGACACAGACACCAAATCACATCCTAAAACCAGCTAAGTTAACTAGCCACAGTATGTTACTAAAAAAAGTTTATATGTTAAGAAGTTAACAAATGATGATTTACTTAGTTTCCATGGAGAAATTAAAAAAACCTAAGAGTACAAGAAAGCATCTTAGACTGTGGCCACCATACTATTTTCCTATTTGCATGGAAAGCTGATTCAGATGTATTTGCAGACTGAAGAAATAAAAAAGGCAGGATTATTAAATATAGGAGTATTAAATACAGGAGTATTGCCTTAATATTTCTGGTGTTTGCTTGCTTAGTATATAGCTGGATACTTGCATGACCGGTAGACATTTATGCATTGTAGGTTTTTAGAACAGATCACCGAATCAGATTTAGAGCTAGAAGATACTTTAGAGTTCATCTAGGCCATCTCATTCACTCTTCCCAACACTCTCTCCTATCCCATTTTATAGGTCCAGAGAAATTATGTGACTTGCCCAAGGTCTCTCTGAGTCAGGATTTGAGTCCATGTCTTCTGATTCTAAATCAAGTGCTTCTTCCATTGTAACACGATAAAATAGCTGCTAAGGAAAGTTAAGGGAGTAATGATGCCAGCTCAGGCTACAGCGTGAGTAGACCTGGAATTTGGTGCTTGAAACAAGAACTACAGAACTGATGTGAATTCTCAAAGTCTCAGCTTCTTAAACCTAGTTAGTTTAAACCAACTGGATGGAATCACAGATTTGGAGCTGGAAGGGATCTCAGATATCACCTAGTCCTTAATCCAACTGTTTCACTGGGAAAATTGTTTACTTGGAGATCCTTGGATGAGTAGTATTGTATGATATCAGTATAAAATGCTTCCCTTCTTCATGAACCTGTCTTTTATCTCTATTGTGAGAGGGAAGCATAGACTCCATAGTAAATTAAAGGGCAATTTAGTTTTGTTTGGGGTTTGGCTAGATGGAGACAATAGCAATAGAAATACAGCAATTTGGGCTTCCTCACATATGCACTCAGCTGTGTTTATTATTGCATAACCCAGGCCTCAGCTGCAAGAGGCTGGAGATGGAGTAGATGGGGCAAATCGGCGGTTTTGAGGGCATCCTTTAAAAGATGTTTGTGTTTTTTGCATGTGTCTTCTCAGAGAGGTGATGCAGTATCTTAGATACATGAGTGATTGATGACAACTGGAACAACTTGAATTATTTTTTTCTGCCCATTTCCACTGACTTGTCAATCACACTTTCTACATTGTATTATGATATAATGAAATGCTTTGTGGTTTTCTTGGCCTCCCGAGCAAATAAATAGTGGAAAGTGTATTGGGAGAATAAAAAGAACTACCTTCCACCATCTGTGGATGATTTGACAATTCCAGAGGAAAAAAAACTGCTTTCCTTTTCAGAGAGATTGTGATACCCTAATAGTGCCCCTGGATGGGCAATGGTTGAACAGCCCTAGATCGTCTTTTTGTATCTACATGGAATCCCAGTTCAATGATATTTCTTCAACAGCACACCGGGATCCATAGGGATGAGAATATTGGCAATGGACTAATACATAACAGAAGAAATTAAATGCACTTGACAGTAATTGCCTGAAGAAAATTCAGGAGATGCGAGAGCAGAACAGAGCACAAACAAAATAACACGATTAAGAACACATTAGCCATATGTCTCTATTATATTGAGGAAACCACAAACTCAATAACTGGGTGGTGACCTTGACCTAAAACTTCAAGGCAGTTGACTAGGGCCATAACCACACTGGAGAATTTGGGAGTGCTGCCCATTTATAGAAGCACAGACTTTACTTGGAAGTATCCTACCTCCAAATGACTTATATTTTTATGTGATCCATAACTATTTTGGGGGTCCTATGGGCACAGCATTCTTTCATGTAGTCCTACTGTTGGACTGGAAACTGAAGGGTACACAAAGGAAGAGGAAATTAGAAATAAGAATTGGAGGATATGAAGAATTGGAGCTATGTGTAAATTACAGGTGATGATAACTGGATGCTAAAGTTAGGATAAAAAGCTTCTAAAATGGATTCAGTATTCTGAGAACTAAATGAAACTAACACCATGTCTCAAACTGAATTTATTTTCTATGTAAATTTATAATCAGAAAGTATCTGTATATGTCACCAAATATTTTTATGCTAATATACATTTATTTTTGGCACTTGGGGTGGGGACAGGGCTGCAGAAAGCATAGAAGCATCTTGACTTGTGATTTCATTGGTTTTGGAGAAATTCCTGGTGTAAAAATTCTTTTCACTGATGGATGTGCAACTAGTTTGTAACTTATATATTTGTAACTGAGAAGTTAAATGACTTCACACAACTAGCATATGTGCCAGAGGGAAGATTTGAGCCTAGGTACCCTTGATTCCTTGACTGTCTCTTTTTCAAATGACATACCCATCATTAAGGGCTATCCTTGAGATTGTCTTGCTGTAGGAAACAGTTGTTAAGGAAACTCCCCTGTGTCCAGATTGGTTCTGTAACTTACAGCCCTACAGATGTGTCAAGTACAGGGAGAGACTAAGTGATTTGCCCACAGTCACAGTCAGCGTGCATCACTGGTGAGCCTGGACATATGCCATTGTGATTCTGAGGCAGGACTTCTATCCTATAGAACACACTGTCTCTCATTCATATCTGTAGATATATAGGTATCTAATGATCAGTCAAAAAGTATTTATTAAGAGCCTGCTATATGTAAAGAATGAAACTGTACATACACATGTACGTTATTCTGTGTATGTATATATGTAGCATATATTTAAATATATTTTATTTACATATATATTTATTTGTATATATATTTATTATATTTACCTCTGTGCATATGTATGTGTAGTATAATTTTGATGTGACTTTTAATTTCTTTGATTTAAAGATTTCCTGGGAAGGAAATCCCTTCTAACAATTGAGATCACTGACATCTTTTCAACTTGTAATCTTAAGGAATTGTTTGGGCTCCTGAGAAGTTAAATAATTTACTTAGAGTTAAGACTTGAATCCAAGTCTTCCTGATTCCCATGCTGACCTTGTAGTCACTGATACACACTTGTCTCAATCCATGTATTTCAACCTGGGTTCATATCCTGCTTTAGACACTACCTATATGACCCTGGGCAAGTCAATTAACCCCAGTCTCAGTTTCTTTGTCTATAAGATGGAAATAATTATAGCAACTACCTGTTTAGGGTTATTGTGAACATCAAGTGACATAACACAGTTAAAGCACTTTGTAAACCTTAAGGAGCTATATAAATGTGCACTGTCATATTATTCTATTAAAGTAAAATTATCCTTTCAATTCGTGGATGACATTACAGATGAAAATTGTTATCCAAAGACCTTGCTTTCTTTTAACCAACCAAACCATCTCTTCTACTCTGTGTAGATGTAATACTCTCCTATGCTGATTTCCTTTTCAGTGAGTCTTTAGCCACCTGAAAAGGCAGGCATTGCTTCTGAGCCTCCCTTTTAGATTCCCATTCTTTCTCATATCTTAGCTCCAAATATCTGTATAACTAAGGTACTGAAATGATAAAGGGAAGGCAGGAGGGAAGAGGGGGGCAGGTCCACCACCTATTATCTGAATTACCTGGACAACTTAATTCTAAGGCATGGAGCCCTATCATGTGCTCTACTGGAAGTGGCAGGATGATGAACGTCATTCTAACTTATTTCTAAGTTTTTTGGTAGATGAGCCTAGATAGAGCTATTGAGAATACAAAACTTAATTGATTAGAGAAATACAAATCAAAACAACTCTGAGGTACCACATCACACCTGTCAGATTGGCTAACATGACAAAACAGGGAGATGATAAATGTTGGAGAATATAAAACTTCTCTATGAAAATTTTCACTTACATTTCAGTGCACCTGGTGTAAAAGGGTTGTAGCTTCTTTTCCTGCCATCTTCCTCACTGTGCCCTGCTCCTCTACCCATCTCAAGAATAGTCACATGTCTAATATTGCAAGATCAGTCAAATTTCCACTAGTTGACATAATTTAAGACTTCTTGTTCCTGTTAATTAAAATCTTTCCATGTGATTCTTGTTTTGTTGCCGGAGGGGAAAGAAAGAAAAGGAAAAGCTCATCCTTCTCTTTTAGGTTAATTTATATCTGGGATCACCTTGGTGTTTTAGGGTAGGTACATTAGAACTTTGGAAAAGGAAATGGCAACTAAAGAAGGAAATGGAAAACCTCTCCAGCATCTTAGCCAAGACCAACCCAAATGGAGACACAAAGAATTGGACATCACTGAAACAACTGAACAATAACATTAGAACTGCTTAAACTTAAACTATGGATGTAGGAATAAATGGTTGGTTCTACATGATACCACCTTGACAATGGATTCCAAACAAGTACTTGATGTAGAAGCAGCATGACCTAAATGGAAGGTATACTGGACCTGGAGTCAGATGGGACATGGATTAAAATTCTCATTTTAAAGTTTACTATTTGTATGATCATGAACAAGTGACAATCTCTTTGGGTATTGGACTATTCTTTTGTAAAGGAAGAGATAATAATACTTGTGGAAGCTATGTCTCAAGTGAGATCAAGTATGTAGAGTGCTTCACAAACTTTAAAGAGCTTTATCAATGTCAACTTGTATTTGTAATTTGAAATGAACTTACTTATCTTCAGTATGAAAAAGAAACCAGATCTTGAATCATGGAGATATATCTACTAGGAACTCAGATTTCAGATTTGGAAACTTGGTTTGGTAGGTGCAAGAAAAAGGACTGGAAAAAGGAAAATATATTCTTGGCTAACATAGGAAGAAAAGAGAAATTAGATATCTCTACTTTACATCATAGAAACTACAACTTTTTAGCTCAAATAAATTATTTTCAAAACTAATAGCAGAACGTCATGTATAATTAAAAAAAGGGGGAGACTCTTGGAAACTGCCAAAATACTATCCATGAAACACTAGGCTAAGTGGGTTTAAAATGTGTAGAAATGAGATTTGGGCTATTGCTTGCCACCTTAAACTTTGATTTTTTTCTTCTCTTCTTGTTTCATGTGAAGAATTTTTGGTAATCTTAGCCACTGGTCTTTTGGAAAAAATTCATAATTCAGGTACCATCAAATTAGCTTGCTGGGGCAGTTGTGTTAGTGAGGAGCTACAATCTTCACATAGCCATGATTTTGATTTCCTAAAGTACCAATTATCTGACCTGCCAGACAAGCTAATATTGGTGGGTAATCAATGAGCCAAAGATGCAAACTCTGAATGAGGTGGAAAAGGGGAGAAGTGGGTTATGAGTGGGAAAGGAGAAAGAGTCTAGGTAGGATGGATGTAGTGAGGTCAGTCTATGAATTAATAGCAAGTAGTTGTTTAGAAAGGAAGTATCGATAGAGACAGTACATTAAAGAGAACTTGTGTCTTGGCAGATAAGAAATCTGTTATGTTATGAGACAGTGAATTGTCCGATCCAAACTCTTTTCAATTTTGAAGATACTACTTTCCGTCTGCCTGCTATTTCTTTCCTTAGGCTTTATGATTTTTCTTTAATTTTAAAACTGAATATTTAAAACATATCAATGACTTAGGAAATTTACAAATTTGGAAAAAAATTAAACAATTGAGTGTTCATACTCTAAACACAAGGGAACACTGGATTTGGCATCAATCCATTTGGGTGTGGCTCCCAACACTGCTATAGTTTTGACAAAATACTCACTTTTGTATTGTGGTGTCCTCATCTAAGGGATTAGATGTCTACTAGATTTCCTTGTAGCTCTCTCAGTGAAAATGAATCCAGTAAAAACAGACAAAAAAATAGTATACTGTCACAGTCTGCATTTAATGATGTCTGCCTTTAAAAATGATTATGGTCATGTTCATTTAAGAGGAACAGATTGTGTTGTCGGTAGGATGTAGAATGTCTTATTTTCAGTGAGGACTGATGTAAGCATCTGTGGGATCCAGCTACCTGACTGGAGAAAACAGAGTTGACCTAAAGTCACATAGTATTTAGATCAGACAACATATGAGGATCTCTTTAATTTTGACTTCTGTTGATTTTTGGGTGTCCCTTGTAAACAGGTGGCCTGGGCAGGCCTCCTTTTTGCCTAACCTTTGGAATAATGTTAATGAAAAGATGTTGAATGGAAGGAGAATTGGATTTTATATGTGACTGGGGCACAGAATCATGACTAGGATGGGTCCACTGGGATTTTAACCCAGGAGAGAATATTTAAAGGGTACCAACAAGACTATATCACCATCATCCTCTATGCAATCTCCTTTCTCTTCCGTCTTGATTACCCTCCAATAGAAGAGGTAGTACCTTTGTCCAAACTTTATTAATCTGAGGAAAATGTTCCAATTCCTAGAACTGGAAGGGACTTTGGGAGAAGATTTTTTTTTTTCTGTTAGCATCACAAGCTATTTTAATTACCTGAATACTGAGAAACTTTCTAGTATAATCAAACTCTTTTTTGTCCAAAACAGTTATTAAACAAAGATAGTGAACAAACAGTTCACTATGCCACTAAATCTCTTAATTTGCATTTTCTCCTGGAAAATCTTATTCCAAGGGTGAAAAATTCACTTGTAAGACCTCTCCATTGTCTAGTGTTCTCTAGTTCAGTGTCACTGTACCAGTGGTTTACGTGGGGGGGGGGGGCTTCTGGGTAGGGCTTTCTAGAACCACATCATGCTAAATAATGCCTTTTATATTTCCCCCTCAACCCCCACTTATATGCAAGTGAAGGAATTGGAACTAGACCCATACTTTGATTGATATGGGGAACTCCTTGAGGTGAGGGAGAAGAGAGATTCCCTCTACCAAATGAAGTCTGCACCTTCTCTATAACTCTTGGTCTCAGGGAGTTATCCAGAGCACTGAGTGCTTTGTCAGGGGTCTCACAACCAGCAGGAGGCAGGACTTGAACCTGTATCTTTCTGATTCCAAAGCTGTCTCTCTATGGATGCTCCCTCTTGTGAATTCAGGTTAAAAAAAACGTTGCTTTCTTCCCTTTTGTGGTTTAACTCCTTAAGAAGGATGACCACAATTGATGTGCTCACTTCTTTTCTTTCTGTTCTCTTCTTAACTCTTTGAACTTCCAATCTCATCTTTCAAATGAAATGGCTTTCTCCAATGTTAACCAATGATCTCTCAACTGACAAATTGGATAATTTTTCTCAGTCCTCATCCCTTTTAACCTCTCTATAGCTTTTGACATAGGTGATCAGTTTTTTCCTTTTGGTATTCTATTTTATTTAAATTTTTGTGACACTGCTCTCTTCTCGTTCTCTTTCTACTTATCTGCTCACTCTTCAATCTCCTTTTCTGGATTTTTATCCACATCATAGCTATTAGCCATATTGCTATTGTTCAGTCATTTCTGATTTGATCTTTTGTGAACACATTTGGGGTTTTCTTGGGAAAGATACTGCAGTGGTTTGCCATTTCTTTCTCCAGTTCACTTTGGAGATGAGGAAACTGAGGCAGAGTTAAGTGACTTGCCCAAGTGTAGCATCTGAGGAAGATGAGTCTTTCTGACTCCAGGCCCAGGATTCTATCTACTGTGCCATCTAGCTGCCCCTTCATTAACCACTGGTTTCCATTAAGGCTTTGTCCTGGATTCTCTGCTTTTCTCCCTCTATATGATTTCCCTTCCTGACCTAAGCACCCATGGATTCAATGATCATTTCTAGGTAGGTGATTCTTGGACCTATTTATCTAGCAATAATTCCATCTATCCATTTGACATCTTGAATTAGATGCCCCATAGACCTCTTACACTCAACATATCCAAAATTTTTCTCCTAAAACTGAACCCTTTTCTTAACTTCTCTATTATCAATGAAGGTACCACCATTCTCCCAGTCACCTGGGCTCATAACTTGGGTATTACCCTTGTTTCCTCACTCTCACCTCACCCTACCTATATCCAATGAGTTGCTGAGTTCTGTCAATTGTATCTTAGCAACATTTCTTACGTGTCCCTTTGTTCTTCTGACACTGCCACCATTCTGGGTGCATGCCTTCATCATTTCATAATGCAATGTTGCATTTCTCTGTTTGTTGATCTTCCTGCCACAAGTCTCTCTCCATTGTACTCCATCTACCATTGAGATATCAAATTGTTCAAATATAATATCCTCTGCTTGGTTCTAGAAGCTTTCATGTTCTAGTCCTTTCCTACCTTTCCCACCTTCCTATAGTTTATTGTCCATCATGTGCTCTAAAATTTGGTGACACTCTCCATCCCCTTCATATTCATTTCACAAGATACTCCATCTCCTCAGTCCCTGTATTTTCACTGGCTGTCTCCCCTATACCTGGAATGCTCTCCATCCTCATTTCCACCTCCTGACTTCCCAAGGTTCCTTCCAGTCTTAGCTTAATAATTGTATACATACATAATTGTATGTATCTATATGAGCTTCAGGTTGTTTTTTTAAACCTCCTTGGTGGTAGAAGTTCTTTTTGCTTAAGTGACTTCCCAGTCTCATCCTAGCAGGACTTTAAAATGAGTTCATAATTGCACCTATTTACTGTATTTTAAAAATGCTTCAGCCTTTGGCAACTAGTAGATATATTGTAAACAGCACTGGGCTTGGAGTTGGAGTCTGGAAGTACTTAACTTCTCAACTTTAGTTTCCCCAACTGTAAAATGGGTATAATGGTGTCTATCTTACTGGATTGTTATGGAGATCAAATGAGACAATGTATCTAAGGTACTTTGCAAATCTTAAAGTAAAATATAGATGTTATTTTCATGAACAAACATTTAGATGCCACCTAGTCAATGTGAAGAAAATGTTCTGGTTATATCTGTCTTAATTCTATTTATATATACAAAAAATACTAAGCTAATTTGGAGTTTAGGAGAGTAAATTACATGAAAGTTCAGAATAGTTTCTTGATTTGAGGTTGTCTTTTTAAAATTGTACTTTATTTTGGGTGGAAGGATCTTTTGTTTTGTCTCCAGTGAGGGTAAGGTACATGCTGATGTATTTTCCCCCTAGATTCTGAAAAAAATTCAAACTATACTAGGGCTTTCTTGTGTTTAAAATTTATCCATTAGATTAAGGGTCATAAAGCATTCTGTGAAATCAGGCACTGATATATCACTCTTGAAAGGTGTTAATTTGGTTCTCCAGCTCTGATTTGTTTAACTAGAATATATTAATTGCTTGGTGGACAGAATTAAACCATTTTATGCTTCGAAAAAAATGGGCAGCTCTGAAAAATAAATAGCTTGATCTTAGCAGGGCATTCATTCTGATTACAGCAGCCTGGTGATCAGACAGTATGAGTGTATTCTCTTGGAGTTCTTAATAATTGTTTTAAAGCAGAACTCAACTGTTGCTATAGTTCAAAATGGTGTTCTTATTCTTTGACTTTTTTGCCAGAATAAAAAAATTCTAGGTTGGTTATAGAATTCTGTAATGTGATAATATGGGAGCTGGACAGCAGAAGGCATTATTATTATGTGAAGGTATAGTAACCAAGAAGAAAGGGGTTTGGCTTAGACTCAACTGTATTCTGTAGTTTTAATAGGGATTTGCTAGTAGTGCTATGGTTACGAATTATTGTGCTTAACAAAATGATTTATTTGCAACTTTTCTGGGGAGATGGATCCTCCTGCTTAAGGAAATTGACTTCTTTGAACCTTAGCATCTATCTGTTCCTTTTCTTCTTAGCATTTATTTATTGGCAATACTCCTAGGGGTTGTATATAACATGCAGAGTAATTTTTTTGTGTTCAGTATAGTCTAAACCAGGGGGGTCAAACTCAAGGATTCCAGAGGGCTGCATATTAAGTGAGTTTTAAAATGTAATGTTATCTATGTTTTATCATATATTTACTTACTTTGTGAAATATTTCCCAGTTACATTTCAATTTGGGTTGGACCAGTTTTGGGAGCATTGTGGCTTGTGAGAATTTGATGCCTATTGGACATCTGTGGTGGAGTTAGTTAGGACTTACTGTCAGAATATCTGGGTTCTAGTCATGACTCTTATTACCATCTATATGTTATGCTCTGAAATTCAAAGACAGAAGCAAAATTTTGCCTGCCTCTAAGGAACTTGCATTATAGTTCCTATGCTCATGTACGAAGGAAGACAGTGTGGGATAATGGAAAGAGCGCCGGAGTTAGAGTTTGAGTCTTGACTTTGTCACTTACCCCTTGTGTGACTTGGGCTACTCACCTTAACTTCCTGGGTCTCTATTTCCTTATCTAGAAAATGTAGGAGTTGGACTACTTAGGAGTAAGGTCTCTTCTAGCTGCAAATCAAATCTGTGGACTGTGTGAACTGTAAAATGAAATAATAATGTTATGCTGCAAATCTTACAGGGTTATAATGAGAAAAGTACTTTGTAAGCTGTAAAATATTATATTCATTTAATTCTCTTCTTTTTGATGGAGTGGTGAGAGAGAGAGACAAAGAAAGAGACAGAGAGACAGAAATTGAGAGAGGGGGAGAGACAGAAAGACAGACAGAGAGAGAGATGGAGATAGAGATTGAGAGAGAAAGGCAAGGGAGAGTGAGAGAGACAGAGACAGAGAAACAGAGACAGAGACACAAACAGAGAGAAACTGTTTCCTTGAAAAATTCTGTGTTTTATAGCAATTGCTTTTCATCTTACTGGCATGTCTTATGTAGAGATCAAGTCTGACTGCATCACAGAGTGTGGGAAAGGAAGTAATGTCCAATGAGCTTAGAAAGATAGATTGGGGCCCCTTTGTGTAGGGCTTTAAATGCTAAACAGAGAAGTTCATATTTTATCCTGGTGACAATAGGAAACCATCGGAGTTGATGGAGTAGGCTGAGTCACATGGCCAGATTTGCCTTTAAAGAAAATTACTTTGGAAGCAGTGTATAGGATGTACTGTAGTGATGAGAGATCTGAAGTAGAGAGAGTGATGAGGAGGAGGTTACCGAAGTAATCAGAGGGAGAGATGAAGACTTGAACTGAGGTAGTAGCTGTGTAAGTACAGAGAGAGAGCTTTTTGTGAGAGACATTGTGAAGGTGTAAGTGGCAATATTTGGCAAGTGATTTGAACAAATGGGATGATGGAGGGTGAAGATTCCAGTATGACACTGAGGTTGTGAATATGGGAAACTGGAAGGGTGGTGGTGTCTTTGGGAGAAATAAGAAAGTTTGGAAGACGAGATGGTTTAGGAGAAAAGATGATGAGTTCAGTTTTATACAGGTTGAACTGAAGATATCTCTCAGAAATACAATTTGAAATGTCTGATAGTCAATTGGCCAATAAAAAACTACAGAAACTTAGAGTAGATAGGCAGGACTTGTATGCACATGTGTATACATACATGTAGGCATACATAGGTATATGTGTACACATATGTGTATATATGTGTCATCTGTAGATATATGATAGTCAAATCAATGGGAGTTGATGAGGTTACAGAGAGAGAGAAAGAGAGAGAGAGAGAGAGAGAGAGAGAGAGAGAGAGAGAGAGAGAGAGAGAGAGAGAGAGAGAGAGAGAGAGAGAGAGAGAATAAAGGGAGAAGAGAAGTGGACCCAGGACAGAACCTTGAACATCCACAGTTAGGGGGGAAAATGATATTGATGATGAGTCAGCAAAGGAAACTGGGAAGGAATGGATAGACAAGTTGAAGGAGAACCAAGAGAAAATAGTTTCACAAAAATTCTATGAGTTGAGGTTATCTCGTCTTCTAGTGCTATGAGAATGTCAGGGATTGATGCCACTTGCTCTGCTGTTCTCCATGTCAAATTTATCATCCTGGAAATTCCAAGTACAGTTAGTTTGAAACACACACACACACACAGAGTCATTTCATAGTCACTGCTCCTAAGCATCAAAAAGACATAGATGTCTTTGATGCTTAGGAGCAGTGACTATGAAATGACTCTGTGTGTGTGTGTGTGTGTGTGTTCCATCATTTTCAGCTAGGACCGACTCCTTAGGACCCCATTTGGGGTTTTCTTGGCAGAGATATTGGAGTGGTTTGCCATTTCCTTCTTCAGATCATTGTACAGATGAGGAAACTGAGGCAAACAGAGATCAGTGACTTGCCCAGGCTGACAGAGCTAGTAAGTGTCTGGGACCAGATTTGAACCAGAAGATGAGTCTTCCTGACTCCAGGTCTGGCACTCTGTCTATTGCGTTACCAATACAGGTATTGCCAGAGCTCAATTTACTAGCATTTTGGGCTTCCTGCCAGGTCTTTACAGTTACTGTAGCAATAGCTGGCCAGTTTCCACTTTATTTTAGCTTGGCTGATATTCTCCTACTTAGCCAGTACTTTTGGGTCTCTGTGTTCCTCAGCTCCTTCACTTTAATGTTGTGGATGATAGGTCGTTATTATAATCAGTATTATTTTATTTTCTCATATTTTTAATGGGGTTCATATAGAAATGGTCTCAGAATGTTTTTGCCCTGCTATTATTCTTTTATATTTAATTTTTTTGATTATTGAACAAGTGAATAGAAATGCTTTTTATTATTAAGAATGTTGGTACATAATTTTTTGTAAGATCACTGAAACTATCTTTGGGACAAATCTAGTAGAAGACAGGATGATAGTCTAATTTGTATCTCATTCTGTTCCTATATAGTTTTGATCACTTAAGTCTCTATATTTTGAGAGCTTTTTAAAACTATTTAATTTGGAGATTATGAGTATTTGGAATTGTAAATTGTATTAAAAACATTGTTCTTAAGTTTTGTTGCTCAGTGTTATATCTGGACAAAGGTGGGCAATAGTTTGTTCTTTGATAATGGAATGAATACAACACAGTTTATGGTTGATTTCTCCAGCATATTTTGAGGTCTATCTTTGTAGTATGGGAATTTGTTACCTGCCAGTCTATGAGATTTCTTATATATAGTTCTGCCTGATATAATTAGGTCATGATTTGCTAAGGTTAAGTGCTATTTTTTTTTTATAAACTATTGGATAATTTCTATCATTTCCTTGCATAATCTTAACTGATGACTAAGTTTGGGTCTCTTAAGGAGAAGTCATCTGAAAATTTTGGTTGGCTATCATTATAAACCCAGATGTTTCCTCAAAAACAAATCCATCACTTCATCAATTATTTGACACTTTTTTGCATGCCGCTGGTTGAGATCATGTGAATGATGTTCATAGAAGACATTTTGAGTCCATTCTTGGTTCCATCTAGAGGTAAAGGAACTACTTTCAATTATATCTGACAAATTTCTATTGCTTAATGAAGACCAAAAATATTTCTGTAGGTTTATTTTTAGCTGCTTATCATGAATTTTAGTAATGTCTATCAATCCTCATCCTTTTTTGGTGAGGAAGGGTTAATCTTTCTATAACTACCTTAGGGTGATGGAATGTATTTCATTAATGTTGTACAAGTTTTTGTCAGGATACTTTCCATATCTCTCACAGCCCATTTTATGGTTTTGAAAGTATACATTACAACTAGTACCAAGGCACTTGCTTTAAATTTGTCTTTTCCATTCAGCTTTGATTTCAGGATGTCTTTTAATGTATCTGACAACACTTTCTTTGACATTTTTTAATTGATATGTCTTGCTTAGAGGAGATAGAGATATTTGTAAGTATTGCCTTCATCTAATGGTTTGATTAGATTCAGTCTCAAAGCCTTCAGTTTCTATTTGCTTTGGAGTGTATTAAGAACCATGTACTTAATGAGTCCAAACCAAATTTTAAAATCATTAGTGAGAGTTTCCACAAACTAGAGGTCTTCAATGTTTTTCGCTGGAGTTATAAAGTTTGAAGTCATACATGTTCTTTAAGTGATTAATAAGATGCTTTGATATGACTCTCTTTTTAATTTGGAAGCCATACTTAATTCTATTTAGAAGAAATGATAATAGATTGAAAGTTAGGTAGAACAAAATGAGCTTAAATTGTATCTGAAAAATTCCACATTTTATAGCAATGGGTCTTTACATTATTATCTTGGTGATGTGTTTTAAATATAAAACAGTTTTCAATGTAAGCATTCAATACTCTAGCATTCTCACCAAGGTCTTTTTTATATGTTTGCATTTTATGAATAAGCAATGAGTGCAGAACTGAGTCAAAAGCTTTTCAATAATCAACAAAGTCAATGTAAACATTATAGTCCTTTTGAGTAACTTTTTCAGAAATGATAAAATTGAAAATGTTATTTATATCCTTGAAACTTTTTGACATATACTTTTTCCTCATCAGCTAATATATTGTTTTGCATATAGATTTTTTTTTTTAGCAATGCAAGCTGTCAATGTTTTGTGTAAGTACATAAACATACATAATTGGCATTTACTTGGAAGGATTGCTGATGTTCTCATGTTTTGGTGATAGTCATAGGTAGAGAGATAAATAAATGAAGCATTTATTAAATGCTTACTAGGCACCATGCACTCCACTGAGTTCTCAGGACACAAAGGCATGCAAGCAGACAATTCCCAACCTTAAGGAGCTTATGTTCTAGCAGGAATCTGGGAAGCTGTGCAGAGAGGTATGGAGTGGAGTGGGCCAAAAAGTGGTATGAAGGCCTGGGCTCCAGTAATATAAGGCATCTCTCAGAGCTAAGGGAGCCAGGAGTAGAGTCCAGGTTATCAGTGAGGAAGAGATGGAGGTAATTGATCATATAGAGAAGACATGACATGGAGCAGTCTGGGAAGCTTGGTACCTGGACCCAATAAGATAAAGATTCCGCAAGGTAAGAATCTAAGTCATGGGTGGGGAAGAGGTGGATGTGGTGGTCTGAGTAGAGAAAATATGGTGTGTTGTGGATTAGGCCAAGAAATTGCATGGAGGCCTGGCCAGGTAGGTGGCACAGTGGATAGACCACCAGGCTTGGAACCAGGAATACTTATCCTCATGAGTTCAAATCTAGCCTCTGACACTTAGTACCTGTGTGACCCTGGGCAAGTCACTTAATCCTGTTTCCTCATCTATGAAATGAAATGGCAAACCACTCCAGTATCTTTGCCAAGAAAACCCCAAATTGGGTCATGAAGAGTCAAACATGAGTGAAATAACTCAACAAATGGGCTCTAATAAGGTAAGACCAAAGTTTACTTGTTAGACCCGAGAGACCCAGGGACAGAGCCCAGATTGCTAGTGGGATGGAGATAGATGTGATAGCCTCAGGAAAGAATGTCTTTGGTTAAGGAAGATGAGATCAGCTTCATATCTGACAGCAAGGTTTCAGTGATCTGTCAAGACATAATGATGTTATTCGTTATATTAATAATGCTTAAGCTTTCTGGTTTTCATCTGATCAGATCTGTAGTCTCATTGAGTTATGCTTGCTACCAATGTATACACGACTAGAAATTATCTACATTCTTTTTTGGGGAGTTTGGTCTCACCTCTGATTTCTTTACTTCTGAAGCCTCTATAATAAAATATCTGATTATGTTGAATTGTTTATTTTGTTTTTTATAATATTAACTAATATTTCTATAATGTTTACCATGTGCCAATCAATCAAGAAACATTCTATTAAGTGCCTACTGTGTGACAGGCATTGTGTTAAGAGTTTTACAGTTTTTATCTCCGTGGTTCCTCAACTACAACCCTGGGAAGTGCGTACTATTATTATCCCCATTTTGCAGATGAAATAATTGAGGCAAATAGAGGTTAGGTAACTTGCTCAGAGTCACACAGCTAGGAAATATCTGATGCCAGGTTTGAATTCAGGTCTTCCTGACTCTGGGCCTGGCTCTGTGCATTGTGCCATTCAGTTGCCCCTTTGACTCCTATTGCAGTAACCTTAATTATTATTTTTATTAATTGGTACTACCCTAAAATCATTGCAATCTGGTGAGTAGGCCAACATAAGAACATGGAGGCATTACATACAAAAGCACTGAGTCCTTATTTCCTCCAGCCATGCTTGGTTGTATACTTCCTTCTCTGCTCTTTTATTGGGGCTTTTTGTTCTGAGCACTCATCCTTAAGATACTACCCATTAAAAAAGTATTCTTGGCTTCCCATCCTTGAAAGAAAAAGATAAAGAATGAGTCTTTTACTTAAGTTAAATGCAAATGAACAGTGGGCTTGTCTTTTATGGAAATTGGCATTGGAAATCAGGTGACCATACTAAGGAATTTGGCCAATTTAAGTGTGTGCCTAGCTATGAGAAAATCCATAGAAGTATAGCTGCAGGGGCACCCAGAAAAATCTGCCCCAGTTTCAAGTTGCTCTGTAGTTCTTCATGCATTCAAAATCAATAGCTTAAGAGCCCTATCCCATAGTATTGGTGTCAAAACACACTGGCATTAGCCTGCAACCCTCCAGAGTAGCCTTAACCAGATTAAAGTACAATTGGGAAATATTTTTAAAAAATAAATAAAAATACAATAGAATATAGATAATGTTAACATGTGGTTTTCTAAATCAATGTAAAGTCTGCAGAAATTGTTATGCACAGTTTAGTGATCTCCATTTTGATTTGAATATGATTTGATTTGAGCTAGAGGATACAATTAGTTAAGACAAAAGCATTTGACAGAAGCAGCAATGAAATATTTCCCTCAGAAACTTGGGGTATAATCCCTAACAATGAACCCACTATCAGCAGGAAGACTGAGAATTCACAGGAAGGATCCCTTGAGAGCCATGTAGCCAAAGCAAACACTGTGTGGCAGCTTAAACCTCTAATACTATAGGGCAACTGACATCTGGCCAGCTGGACCTGCTCCTCAGCCTTGTGCAGCAGTGTGCATTCTCCAACAGGGATGTGAGCACAGTACATGGTCTCTGACAGGTATTGCTTCATGTTTGTGTGGCTGCTGTTAGTCAACCCTCTGTTGATTTCCTGGTTACTGATGGTTAGTGACAGGATTGTATAGCTGACCTTTGCTTCTAGACTCTGGCTTCATCTGGAGTGCTAGTGATTTCCTGTTTTAGACCAGAAACCCTGATGGTCCTCCCCTCCCAGATCAATTTATTTTTGACTAGGCAAAAGAGGCCATTCTTTGCCCCATTTCTTACCTAGCCTTAATCACTGACTGGACATTGCCTATTTGCCTATATTGAGACCCAAGAAAGACCTTAACTTAAAAAGACCAAGGTCTCCCACTGTGTACAGGTACATACCAGTCATCTTGATTCATATCTTGCCTCTGGAACCAGACGGCTCCAGAGAAGATAGTGAGGTTGGTGACTTTGCAGTCTTGCCTCACTTAAATCCAATTCACTTGTAAGTCATGGCATCATCTTCCAGAAGTCCTTGATCCTCTGAGAATAAAGGACAAGCAGCAACAACAAAGGAAGAATCTGCTTTGTTTGATATCTTTTAGCTTATAGCCCAGATGCTTAAGTTTAAGCTCTCAGAGGGAGGCAGATTATTCCCATAGACTATTAGACTAGGAAAAAATTCTTAACATAAAGATAGCCATGATTGCCATGATTTCCATAAAGATAGCTATGATTGTGCTAGAATTTATTGCCCAGAAGGAAAGTCTTTCCTTCAGGGGCCAAGGTTTTTTGGAATACTGAATGAACAGTTAAATAGCATCAGAGGCAGAAGGTCTATCATTTTTGCCTTTCCCTTCCTGCTGGGGGTAGGGAATTGTGGCAGGGTGGGGAGGGACATCTGATAGAAGGTTAAAAAGTTTTTGTACCTCCTGGGGTGATTTCTAATTGTCAAGCAATACCCCTTTCAGATTTCAGGTGGTTTTTCTGTCATTAAATTACCAGTAGCAATTAGGGTCTGACCTCTCCCCACTTCTCTCCAATTTTCTCAACAGAGATTCTTTCTGGTCTTCCATCAAAAGAAAGAAAGGAAGGAAAATTGGGTAGAGTAATTTTAAGGACTTATCCAAGCATGATGTAGTAGGAAGAATACTGACTGTGGAGTTCAAGGACCTGAGTTCGAATGCTGGCTATGTTTTTACTCTCTTTGTGACATTAGACAAGGGAACTTCTTTGCTTTTATCAATCTTAATGTTCATATTTGTAAAACAAGTGGTTGGACCAGATAAAAACTGAAGTCCCTTTCAGTCTTAAATTTATGCCTCCATCATCCTATGAAAAGACCTGTCTTTCCATGACTGGGTCTTTTCATAGGATCCCATCTCTACCAATAAATTCCCAATTCCTTCATGCCTTAGTAAGTGGTATAAATATGCTGTTTACTCCTCTTCCTCATTTGTGTATTTAAAACATTTTTTTACATGTAGTGCAAAACTCAACCTGTTTAGAGAAACAATTGAGCTGAAGTTTATAACCAAGATTTCACCAGTGACTTGAATCAGATGAAACGTGGACCCATAAATTAGCAACCACAGGCTTTATCTGCAAATTGGAATAATGATCATTGGCAATTTTCAATCAGAAAGGATTGTTGCAGTGAAAGTGTGTTGATATCTGTGAAGTGAACAGAACTCCTTAAATGAGTTTGAAAATGAAATCTTTCCCCCAAAAGTGCAAATATAAAAACCTGGCAGAGTAGTCTTAAAAAATTCCATTGAATTGCAAATTTAATAATCACATTTTCTTTTCATATGTCCCCCTTGGTTCTCTGAAGACCAAAAGTGTAACATTTCCTCTGCTAGTTTGGCATAATAGGAAACATTATTACTACAGATCCTAATTGTATAAGTTGGGAGAAATAGTGACATTTCTCATTTAATTAGCTTCTGTATTGTGTCCAATATTATAGTCCACATTTTCTAATAAGCTAAAGAATGTGAACAAATGACATATCTTGCTATTAATAAAATAAAATCCAAGGGACACCAGTCCCATGAAATCTGATTTTATCATTAGTCCTGCTGTGTTTGCACTATTTATGGTGGCCTCAGATACTGCATTAATTCATATACCATATAATTTTCTAGTGGATCAGAATGGAGAGCCCAAAGCTATAGTTTGGGAAACTATATTTAAAATTTTTCTATTTTGTGATTGTTTAGGCAAAACAAGATATCTAAAGTCCCTCATAGCTCTAATAATTTTTTCCTCTTTTGTATGAGACCATGTTTATTGGTGGATTGGTTGTTGGTGATAGGCAGGGGTAAGAAAGAGTGAATGTGATGTGATCAATGGTTATTGGGTACAGTTAATTTGGCAGATGGTTAGGCGAGGAATCTGAAGAGAGCTTGTAGACCCAAGGATTCTTGTCTGTGTATACTGCATACTGCAGTATGAATAAAGAAAGTGAATCTTCAGAATATAGAAATTTCTATTAAAAACCATTTATTAAGGACTGTATAGTAAGGAGATAGGATTAGATGTGAAGAAAGTTTCTGATGGTATATATGTTATAGGATCACAGAATTTCATATGTAGAGCTTGATGGTACCCAACGAGTCATCTGATTCAACCCCATCATTTTTAAAAAAAATATTTATTTTTCTAATGTTCTACAATCACTGCCATAAAACTTAGATTCTCCCCCTACCCCCCACCACCTCCCTCCCTCCCCAAGATGGCACACAATTCTATATAGGATCTACATATACTTTTCTATTGAATATGTTTTCACTATAGTCATACTGTGTAGACAAACTAAAATAAATGGAAAAAATCATGTAACAAATCAAAACATAATACACACACACACACACATGATCTGCTACATTCTGCAAATGAATTCCATAGTTCTTTCTCTGAGTATGGAAGGCATTTTGCCTTAGAAGACCATTGGGATTTTTTTTTTAAGTTCTTGTGTTGTTATGAAGTTCCAAGTCTACCAGAAAAACCTCTCACACGCTGTGGTCGTTGCTGTGCACGAAGTTCTTCCGGTTCTACTCCTTTCACTCAGCATCAGATCATATAAGTCCTTCCAGGCCTCTCTGAAGTCTTCCTGTTCATCTTATAGCACAATAGTATTCCATTACATTCATATACCATAATTTATTCACCCATTCCCCAATTGATGGGCATCCCCTTGATTTCTAGTTTTTGGCCACTATAAAGAGAGCCACTATAAATATTTTTGTACATGTGGGACCCTTTCCCATTTTCATGATCTCTTGTGGCCACAGTCCTAGTCGCGATATTTCTGGGTCAAAGGGTATGTACATTTTTCAACTCCATCATTTTGCAAATGAAGGAATTTAGACCCATGGAGATTATGATTTATTAAAGGTCATATAAGTATGTCAGACATAGAATTTGAACTCAGGTCCTCTGACTCAAGAACAAGTGCTCTTTCCACTGCACCTTGGTAGATACATTTTCAGACACATAAAAACATACACACATCATCATAAGCAGAGATGGTCCAGTTGTCTTATTTTCTATAGGATTGATACTTTAGAATTGCTTATATACTAGTCAGTCTTAGTTAATTAAATTTTATCCAATCCTTCCTGGGTGCCAGGTACTGTGATAAGCACTGGGTATACAAAGAAAGGAAAAAGTTAGTGCCATCCTCAAAAGCTACCCTGCTCCTACCACACTGCCTCACCCCTTTCTGGGGCACACTCCTTGTTATCAGGGGCATATGTTTTCAGGGGCCAAAATTAGAAACATATTCTGGTCATGGAAAAGAGCAAAGCTAGCTGGTTATGTCACAAAATTGAAATACAGCTTACACTCAGGAGGGTTGTGCTCTAAACTGATGTCATTTCTGTCTAGCTTTCTAGAATGCTATCTGAATTACGCCCAAGCCGACGAACATTTATTAAGTGTGCCACGCATAGTGATTGTTAAGTACTGGGGATAGCTTGCCTTTGTATCCTCAACTGCATCTGTGATATCGAGCACTTGGGAATTCCCTTTGATAATGTAGAGCACAGCATACCTACACCTTTCTGTCCTGTGTGTTTCTCATCCATGTCTTCCCAAAAGTGCAGCACAAGAGGGTCACTTGTTATTCTCATGGAGGCCTTTCTCTCTTTCCTTTGACATCATGAAAGTACCAGTGAAGCACTCTGCCCATCCCACTTGATAACCCTTATTCTCGCCATTTGACCAGTCCATTTCCAATTTCCATAATGCATTTTTTTTATTTCCGTTCTTCTTTGAATTTCTTCCTTGCTTATGTCATAACTAGTTAAAGCACATCATGTGTGTCT
Organism: Bettongia penicillata ogilbyi; assembly: GCA_023548195.1. Lineage (NCBI taxonomy): Eukaryota > Metazoa > Chordata > Mammalia > Diprotodontia > Potoroidae > Bettongia > Bettongia penicillata. The sequence continues at coordinate 845,091 of JAJHZJ010000624.1, read as the reverse complement.
TCCATTGCCTTCTGTGTGATGCTAAATACCATGTAAATGGCTTAGAAAAATATATTTGGCTTGCTTAAGGTCAATTCTTCAATTTAATTAAAGTGTTTATTATTCTGCCTGATCCACAGTTTTGCCCAAGTTGACATCACACTCAAAAACCTTCACTGGCTCCCTATTGCTTCATAGAGTAAAATACTAACTCATTATATGTATTCTGGGGGCCTTCTATAATTTGGCTCCAATTTGCCCCGCTAGTTCTTTATTCTTTGTTTCCTGTCTACTCTGCATTCCAGACAGACTACAGGACTGAATCTTGTTTGACCTCTCCAGCTGTTGTGCATTTGCTTTGGCCATCTTCCAGGCTTTGGAGCACACTTCCTCCATGTTGCTATGTGTTGAGTCCTTCTAATCGTTCAAGGCTCAGTTCAGGTCCCACCTTCTTCTTAAATCTGTCCTTGATATCCCCAGAAAAAAAGAATCTCTTCTTCAAATATTTTTACTGCACTTTAGGTGGTATTTTGCTTTCATAAGATTCCACTTTGAATTATAATCATTTGCATACATACTGTATTTCACCAACTAGCCTATAAACTCCTTGAGGACAGGGATTATGTCATTTTTATCAGGATATCTTTAGCATTAGCACAGTACCTCACACATAGTAAATATGCAATAAATATTTATTGGAGTAAATTGCTCAGTGTCCTCACTTGTCATTGGAAGGAAGGATGATGGAGCTTATGATTTTTTTTTAAATGAGAGGCATTTTAGATGTGAAGCGAGAGAGAAACTACTAGACTAAGGCATAAAAGTGCCTTTATAAGTACCTAAAAGGCTATATTTGTCTCAGCATTTAAGTGGGTTAGAGCTGTCTTTTTTTTTTTTTTTGCTTGACTCTATAATGCAAAATGCCCAAGTTGGAAGAATCTTGCTAGCAAATGGAAGTTCTGCTCTTCTAATTTTGTGTAACTTTTGGGGTGTAATAAAGGTCATCCAATTTTTCAGATTCATCCGTCTAAACTTTTGGGTCCATCTGTTTTTGTCCTGGCACGCACAGTAGTAAATTCTTCATTTCAGAGCTGCTTCACTGCTCTTCCAGAACAGAGAAAAGGGAGCACTCAGAAATATTATTAATCTCCAAATAAAGTGGGCCAGGTCTCGTGTTCTCTAAAAATGGAAACAGTTCTTTCACAAACCAAATAGGGGGTAAGATGTTAGCATGGTTTGTTGAAGGGTGGCTGTCAAACTCTTTGTATGAAAAGGCAATTAGCTATGTGTGAAGCTGGCAGTGGGGGCCCTTGAGAAGAAGGCAGGGGGGAAGGCTGAGGAGAGGGTCAGGTCCTTGTTCCCTGCAGCAGCCCATGTGGCTCTTTCCTGGCAGAACTCCCCTTGATGTCAAAGTGAGCTTCATGCGCCAAGGAAAGATGTCGATTGAGGAGAAGTTGCTGCTGGCCCTGAGTGGTTTGTGTTTTTAGGGATGGTGGGTTGAAAGAAAGGGGTTCTCACATTTTGCATCAAGGTGGTCCTGGGAAATTTTTGGCAGGAATTGATTACCCCCTCTCTCCCAGCAGGGTGTATATGTGTGTATATTGGTAGGGGCAGCCTCTCAGAATGTGTAGCCACGTGCAATATTTAAGTGGTGAAGATAAAAATTGAGCTAGGGCTAAATCCCAACAAGAACTCCCATGTTCAAATCAGGTCTGAAACCAATTAGTAAATTCAGTGCATCTCTTGGACTGAGAAGGGAATCTGTGGCCCTTGGATCTTCCCCTTCCATCAACTTGCTCTGTGATCTCATACAACTCAACTTCTGCCTGGTGCATTTTGATAATATCATTAATAATACAATACTAAATACATGCTTTTTTATGTAGATGCTATTTCTGACCCTGCTTAGGTATTATGGTTATACACTGTCAGTATCACAGAAAATTAAATTAGTCTTGAGGTCATATAGTAAAAATCTTTTCTTCTTGACGGTATCTATTCAGACCAACTAATACAAGCTGACATTTTCACAGTCATTTAAGGACTTAAGACTGAATCCATCATCTCATTTCGTTCTCACAATAACCCTGTGAGGAAGGTAGGACAAATATTGTTATGCCCATTTTAGAGATGAAGAAACTGAGGCACAGAGAATTTAAGTGACGTGCCCAGGGGCACACAACGAGTCTCAAACAGAACTTGTTATCTCTCCTCTAAAAGGTTTCTCTCTTTCCAACTTCTTATTTCTCTTGAGGATATTGAACACAACCTTTTTGGTCAACTAGAATTGTCACTCAAGAGTCCCCCTTGACTCCTCTGTAGGAATCCTTACATTCAATCAACTGCCAGGTATAATGGGCCTCTCCCTCTTTGTAACATGCATAAGTATAGTGTTTTCCTGTGGACCTTGTGGGAGCTGTGGAGGTACAGTTTCTGGTCATGTATGACTCATTACTGAGTCTCCTTATTGATCAGCCAAAAGAATTGATTAAGCAGGGTAACACACTTGGAGGGAAAAAAAGAAGCAGTATTTCTGTCTGGGGCCCTTTTGAATCAGCCCTCTAGCTAACAAGATGTAAATTCAATAAGGGATGGAGAGATATAGCCCTTTTCTGTCCCTGTCATAATGGTGATTCCACATGGAGAAGGGATTTAACTAACTGAAATTGTACTGGGGTCACTGTCTGCCTTTGTCTCACTCGTCTGCTTCTATCTTTTAGCATCAGTCTCATGAGTACCAAAAGATCTCCTCCCTTCAGAGCAGCAAGGAGAAAGTGCCCAAATAGTAGCAGAATGGCCTGGTATCAAAAGCAGGTATCAAAAGCCCTTGGGTGGGGCCACCAGGAAGGCCAGGCTTGGTTCTTTGACTAGGCAATGTGACTAATTAGCAGAGTTGCAAAAACTGTTTGATGTCTTTCTCCACCCTTTCCCCCATCGGATATTCTTCTTCTTTTACCTTACCATACTACTTACAATAATTTAAGATGTTGAATTTTATTCTCTTTGCTTTCTGTGTGGCAACAAATGACCTGTCTTAGAACCGATTCTTAATGTGTGTTGGGTACTCCCTCTTTTGGAAACCCTAGGCTAGAGCCAGGGTCAAGTTTAATGAGCCAATAGATTTGAGAATGAAGAGTCTACTTTCCTAAAGGGCCATATTTCCCCAGAGTTGAGTCTGGGCAAACTGCAATGGTTAGGCAAGACCAGGGACTGGGGCAAGTTGCCATGTCTATTGCCTCAGCCAAGCAGTTGCCTCTATGCTAGACAAGTCTCATTTTACATCTTCATACAGCTGCCAGAATTTGAGAGTTAGAAGGGAATGCAGCAGGCAGTCAGTCAGTCAGCCCATAGCATGCCCAACAAGTGTCATTCAGCTTCTTTCACCTCCATGACCTCTGAGACCACCCATTCCACTTCTGGAAAACTTCAACTGCTAGGAAACTTTTAAGCCCAAATTAGCTTCTCTATCAACTTCAACCCATTGTTCCTGATTCTGCTCTCTGGAGATAAACAGAAAATTGAGTCTTTCTCTAGGTGACAGCCCTTCAAATACTTGAATATATGAGGACCATCAATATATAAGGTCCTCATTTCCTCCCCCCCAAACTCCTCCTCTTCTTCCTTCTTAGTCTTCTTCCAAGCTAAACGTACCTAGTTTCTTCAAACAAGTAATGTGATCTTGGATTTCATTGAGAGAGGCATCACTTCCAAGTGATCCTTTTTTTTGTTGCCACTTCACTGAATGAAATCCATTAAATGTTTGGATATTTTTAAGAACAGCCCTGGTGTTTATCCATGCCCCTTGTTTTATATTTGGGAAGTTGACTTTTTATACCCAAGTATGTGACTTTACATTTATTTTTAATGAAATTTGTCTTGTTAGATTGAGCTCATTGTTCTGACCTATTAAGATCTTTTTGGATTATGATTGTCATATCTTTCCCCTTCTCTCCCATCACATAGCCACTGTCCTAGTTCAGACCACTGTTGCCAATTACTTACATTATAGCAATGTGCTCCTTATTTGACTTCTGGTCTCTACCATCTTCCACACAATGACTAAATTGATATTCCTAAAGCACGTCTGGTTGTATCATTTCCATACTAAATAAATGGTAGTGGCTTCTTTTTGCCTCTAGGATAAAATACAAATGCCTTTATTTGGCTTATAAAGCCCTTCACTGCATGACTTCCTATTTCTTCTCAGTTTTATTTCATATTTCTTTCCTTCATGAACTCTCTGTTCTGGCAAAACTGGCTTGCTTGTTATTCTCAGTAAAACATACTTAATCTCTTGCCACTTTATCTTTGCAGTTTCTCCTACTCCCTTATTTTCCATTCTTATCTTTGTCTCATAGAATCCCTTTGGGCATAATTCCAGATTGCTCCCCACAATGGTTGGATCAGTTCACAATTCCATCAACAATGAATTAGTATCCCAATTTTCCCATATCCCCTCCAAAATTTGTTCCTTTTTCCTTTAAGCATTTTAGCCAATTTGGTAGGTCTGAAATGATACCTCAAGGTTGTTTTGATTTGCATTTCTCTAATCAATAGTAATTTAGAGCATTTTTTTACATAACTATAAATTGTTTTGAGAATTCTTAGCTTTTTTCAAAACTCAGTTCAAATGCTACCCACCTTCCTTAAATGACTTTGCATGTATTTTCTACTTAGTTCTTTGTGTACATGTTGTCCCCAGCCCTTTCTCCTTATAGAAACAAGCTTCTTGAGGGAAGGGACTGTTTCAGTATCCTCAGTGCCTAGCATAAGGCCTGCTACATAGTAGGACCATGCTTCAGGAAACTGATCATTGGGAAAATCTCATTCTCCTGTAAGGTCTCATCTGCCTTGGTACTACACCTAATCATTACTCTCTGCCTTTCTGATTGGATGGTGGAGCACGAATTCCAAACCTCAATTTAAGTAGAGCTATGTCAGAATATCTCATTTCACATGTGGCTACACTACTTTGGGACTTCTCTGACTGACTTCTCCAGCATGTCTCCTCATCGATTCCTTCCCATTCTCTGCTCCCTTTTACAACCTCCTTTTCTGTGCCATCTGCTTCAATTTAATTATAAGTCCCTTGAAGGCAGGGACTTACTTTTTTTCCCCCATATTTGTATCCCCTCAGCTTAGCACAGTGCCTGGCACATAGTAGGCACCTAATATAAATGTTCATCAACTATTAGCTAAGAGCTTAGTAAATGTTAATTTACTGATTTATTTATGGAAGAGACCTGGTAGTGTTTAGAACTTTGTGCAATCAGCAAAATATCATCTTCAAGCAGGAACATTTGGAAGAACTTCATTAATCTTATTGTGAAGAAATAGCTGTTAATTTTTTAGTTTCATTTCCCCCCCCTGAAACTATTGCTCCTAATCCTTTGCTCAATATCTATGGAAAAGTCACCCCCCTCACCTCTGATCAATCTTTATTGATTGGTTTCACTGGTTTTTCTTTCTGCCCCCCGTCCCTATCTTTCCCCAAATGTGGACTCCACACTTGCCCTTCTCTCTTCTCTCTCTTTATTCTTTCCTTTGATAATCTCATCTGTTTCCATTTTTTCAATCATCACCATACAGACAATCCCCAAACCTATACATCCAGCCTCATAGCCCTCCGGTGTTCCACTCCTGTATTACCAACCTGAATATCTTGTGAACACCTTAGACTCAGCCTTTCCAAACCTCACTGTATCCCTCATGGTAATTCCCCCTTTTCTATCAGCACCACCCTTCTTCTAATTGCCCAGTTTTGAAACCTTGAAGTATTTATGATTTACCCCTCTTCTCCCCTCATATCTAATAGTTGTCAAGTCTCTTTATTTTACCTCTAGCATCTTTCATAACTATCACTCTTTCCACTTCTACTGCCACTATTCTACTTCAGACTCTCATCTCTGCTCACCAAAATTAGGCAAAAACCTAACTAGTATCCTTGCCTCCAGACTTTCCCCTGTTCCTTCTTCCTTCTTCCACACCATTGATAAATCATTATTATTAGATCACAGTCTGACCACTCTGCTCTTCTAACAGAAGTTCTAATGGGTTCCCATTTCCTTTAGGATAAACTCCTTGGCCTTGAATTTTGAAACTCTTTAAAATGTAGATCCAGTCTGTCAAGGAGCAGCATAGTATAATGAGAAGTACCTTGGCTCTGGAGTTGGCAGACCTGAGTTCAAATCCCACTTCTGATGTGTACTTCTTGGGTAAGTCAGTAAACTTCCTTAGGCCTTTGTTTTCTTATCTGTAGAATGAGGGGATCAGACTAGATGGTGTCAGATTCTTTTTAGCTCTATGTATAGGATCCTTTTTTAACACCTTGTAAAAATAATTAGCTTGTTTTAAACCTCAGAGAAATATAGTGGTCCTGAAGGTTGACGTGATTTATTTTTACTTTCAGAAATTAATTTTTGATAAAAAAATCACAGTTGTTCTGAACTCCCAATTAGGGGAAAGATTCCCAATATTTAAGTAGAGGTTAGACTTTGTATCTAAATTTACATTTGTATCAATACCTGTCTTTATAACTAAATTCCTGACGTTTTCAAATTTGAGTCAAAATCCAGGTTACTGGCAATGCTTGAATAGTAAAACAGCAGGTTGGGATTTGCAGCACATCAGATTGTGAGGACCCAAGTTGAATGACCTGACCAGCCTCGTCCGTTAGTAGCAGAGATGTGGCCATGAATCCATTCATGCATTCGCAAGTGAACTTGGTGGGACAGATACAAAGCTATCTTAAGTTAGAGTCTGTTCCCCGGCAAGAATGAAGCATTAGAGGAGAAAGCGGGCTCACAGATGATTGGGGGGAATGTTGGTAGAGATATTTGTCTTCTCTTATTGCTCTATCTTCATAGGATATAATCCGAAGCTTATTGATGCAAGTTGATTAAATGCAATTAGGAGCAAACCACCGGTAGCTGACTGCGGGAAGAACACACTAGAATGGAGAATGGGCGCTTGAGCTGTTAGTGTTAGAGAATGACTTCCCTGACACCTCAGGGGTAACCTACAACTTTGAGTTGGAAATACGGCTGACTTCACTTGGGAAGAGTGAATGGAGTATGAGAAATTCTTCCAGAATTTCCAGTTGTAGTCTGGGCACAACTTTCTAGGTTCCCTTTTTATACAGGGTACAGAAAAATTTCTATAACGGTCCTTATATCATATACTACTCCCTTTGAAATCCAAGAACATTTCCCTTTATTCCAAAGAAGAATCCTCCAGTGGATCCATGTCACTTTCAAGGACATTTTTATCAGAATTGTAAACTTTTTGATTAATTGAACAAATGGCCTGTTAGAAGCAATAGAGAACATAGTGAAATAAACTAGAACAAGGGTGACACCAGTGACACCGGCCTCTTTGCTATTCCTTAAACAAGATAATCCATCTCTTGGCTCTGGGCACAGTCACTGTCTGTCTCGCATGCCTGGAAAGTTCTCCCTTCTCATTTCCACCTCTTGGCTTCACTGGCTTTCTTCAAGTCCCATTTAAAATTCTGCCTTCCAATCTTTCCCAATCCTTCTTATTTCTAATGCCTTCCCTCTGTTGATTATTTCCTTTTCATCCTATATGTGTTTATTTTTATGCTCTCTCACCTATTAAGTTCTGAGCTCCTCAAGAGCAGAGACTACCTTTTGCCTTTTTTTTGTGTCTTCAGCACTTAGTACAATACCTGGCATATAGTAAGTGCATAATAAATGCTTATTCCCTGACTCACTGATGGTACTTTCTTGCATCTCACAACTGAGAGACCGTTTATTCTCAAGAAAACTAATGCCATTTGAACAAAACAAAGCTTAAAAAAAATAAGGGAAATGAAGTTATTTAGTGTTCATTTTGCACATTTGTAGCTACATTTTTACATCATTTACCCTGGCAAAACTGTGAACTGATCATCTTCCATGTCAAGGAGCATTTTTCTGATTCAGCAAATTGCTCTTGCATCATGACAAATCATTGAAATAATGAGCATCTGACTTATAAAAGGTGTGGAAAGGTTCATGGAAGGCCAGAATCCAAGTAAAATCTGCAATTATGCAGCAAAAATGGAGTGCTTATGGAGTGGGTTTAATTACAGATATTCTCTTACCCTCATCATATTGCCATGAGGATTTATGCATATTTTATTATATGATGATTTTTGCACATCATATGCACACATACTTATTGCTCTGTGACATGAGCAAGCCACCAAATATGATACTTTTTGAAAATGAAGTGATTTGAAAAATCTATGTAGTAATCTTGGTTGGAAAGTCAACAGACCAAAATTCCAATCTTGAATGGATCATTGTTGAATTGTGCTGAGTTTAAGCTACATTTTCTTTTTGTGCCTGTTTCTAGAAGTGAAAATGGAGTCCAACACACCTGTTCTTCCCCCATCCCTCAGGTATCTCATGAATATAAATATAATAGTGTGTGATGGATTTTGAGTTCCTTGGAAACATGGTGCAAAATAGGCTTAAAGTGTTGCTAACATTAATCTGGTCCTGTTTCTTTTTTGAGCTACTAAAGATGAAATTTATCAATTAGAGTAGTTAGGATGGAGAATTCATAGTGAGGAAACTCCCTCCTCTGACTAAAGCTGACAAGGAATCTGTTACTTGAGTAGGTAAATTCTAGAGAATTGCCTGGGCACTTACGTGTTAGATTATTTGTTCATGGTGATACAGCTACTAAAGGAGAGTCATGATTTCAATCCAACTTTATGTCTCCAAAACTAGTATTCTCTTGACTCTACCTTGATGCCTCTTGATTTATTAGAACTGTGATTGGGAAGTCTAAGGACTTTCCTTAGTCAGGGGTAGGGAACCCGTGGCTTCGAGGCCACATATGACCCTATGACTTACTCAAAGAATTTGTTCTGTAAAGTTTGGATTCAGTCATAGGGCTGCACTTGAGGATCTAGAGGGTCACATGTGACCTTGAGGCTGCAGGTTCCCTACCCCAGCCTTAGACACTTTCTCTGACCTTGGTTTTCAGGGGATTGCTCTCTCTCTCTCTCTCTCTCTCTCTCTCTCTCTCTCTCTCTCTCTCTCTCTCTCTCTCTCTCTCTCTCTCTCTCCTTCATTTTCTACATTGCTTGTTTCTTCCCCTTTCTTCAGGTTTTAGCCACCTTTCATTTCCCCAGCTTTGATCACTGAAACAAATGAGATCATCAAGGAAGAAAGTAGTGGGAGACTGGGGAGGAGGGTGGCACATTCACACTCTGTGCAACAGGAAGAGGAAAATGAAAGTTAGAAGCAATGGAATGATCAAAGAGGTACAAGGGGAAGGAGAGAGAACAATGAAATAGAAGAGTACGGTTTACATGTGATTCTCTAACCCTTCTTTACCAAAATAACTAGTAGGGTGCTAACTATTACAATTGTCATACAGACTAATAAAGGCAACACAGTAGGCTATACAGAACCCCAATAATAAAGCAAAGAAGGCAATATGAAGTCGTAAGTCATCAACAAACCAGCTCATTATACACACAAGTAACAAAGAGGATAATCCTGCCATCAAACCCACAAAACCAGGACAAGTGGAGCATGGAGGAAAGGAAATGGGGATCAAGGCAAGATTAGATGGAGCCATTTTCTGATGTTGTATTTGACTGGAGCTTTGTGATCTCGCTCTTCTCCCTCTTACCTCCCATTGCTTTTTAAACCCACCCACCAAAGATATGTTCTGGGGAGGCTCTTTGTACTCCATGCCTACATGTGCTACTAGAATGCAAGAACAACTCAGCATACTGTAGGTGATAAAAATAAAGGTACATTTTGTAGCTGTAATTCATTAACAGAGACAGATGACAGGAGAGATACCCTGGAAAGGTAGCTGCTGGGCCCAAGTTTTAGGAAATCCCAAAGAAATGTTAGACAGAAAAAGACAGCATTATGCTGTCAATCAGCCAGCATTTATTAAACCTGCATTACATGTCTGGCTCTGTGTTGGGCAGTACACTACGTGATTTATAGCAAACAAGTTATATAAGATGGGACTCCTAAGAGGTTTTTCTACATTTGCATGCCCACGAGCGATTGGAAATCATTGTTTTAATTATTCAGCAAATGATAGCTATTAAGCATTCTAACCTCTCCCAGTGAAAACTGTCCTTAGCCAAAGAAGATTTATTAGTGCCCCAAGAGGCTGTAGATCTCTGTTCCCTGGCAGCAGAAGTCAGACATTGGGATTTGGAAGTACGTATCTGAGATGTAGAAAGAGAACAAATTATCTGAGAGCTGGGTTGCATTTGTAAGTATGTAGCTAACTGAGATATAGAAAGAGTAGAAATTATTTGAAGGCCAAGTTGGATTCAGGATTGTATTCGATTGTATTCGAAAGGCCCTAGATAAAAAGGAGCTGAGAATTTATGATCCCTCCAAACTTAGTCCTTTACCCTTCTACCCTCCCTTCCCTCACAACCTTTTGCAGGGGAAATGTTTCAAAGGCTCACCAAAGACAAGCCCTATTAGCCAAAGGGACAACTTGACCTTTGCTGAGAAAAAGGACAATGTGCCTTAGTTATGAAACTCAAACCCTTGGATTGCATTAGATACTTTTGTGTCTGGTCAGATTAGTTAAGATTCTGAGAAATAAATCAAGAAAAATGAATCTGTTAGAACATATCCCTCCATGTATTACAGATTTCATTACAGCAAACACTTAAAAAGTGCCATATTAAGTCCATAGTTTGAGAAGATTGACCTATGAGCATTAAACAAGTCTTGATCTGAAGTCAAATGTAAGCTCTGTGAGGACAGGGACTGCTTTGTTTATGTTTTTATGTCCCTAATACGTAGTACAGCGCCTTCGACATCTTGTTGAATGGAACCACATTGATTTAGTTAGAATACTTCTTCTATAACAATCTTTCATGACAAAGCGTCTCCTTAATCCTGACCCATGCAATAGTTATTCTATAAGAAACAAGAGAAAACAAGTAACTGCTGTTTTTACTCTGTAGATTTGTGATCTATAGTGCTTTTGTTTGTCCATCGAATAGTCAGTATCTTTCAGCTCCTATTGCTTTTAAAAAGTGTACATCAGAATACTTCTATAATGCACTGCATTCATCAATGTTGGTACTCCTTGAAATATTGCAAAGGGCTTGCCCATCTATGCCTGCCTATTCCGTATCAAAGTCCTCCTATAAATTACTCATAGCGGGTCCACACAAAGTGCTGGGAACTTCTTTTCATTCTTTTCACTTTGTGTAGATAACAGATCACTTGGACTGCCCATTGGTTTATTTCTCATTCTATTTCCATTACTAGCCATTCATTTGTCAAATCATAGATTTATCTCATGATACATTTTATACCACTTCTATGTAGTTATTCATTTGCAAAGTACTTCAGTTTGCTCTCACCTGCCACATGCCATTTTAATATTCTCTGGGTTACCTTCTACTTAAATTCATCAGAAACTGTATCATTCCATAGCTCACAGTAACACATCACCACAAGAATGGAAGGCATTATTAAGTATATAGGCCTTTCTTTCAAGGACAATCTTACAACTTAAACCCTATAATTTCTCAAAGGCAACCCAGCTTGCTCACTTCCTCCTGTTCAATTCTGGTCCAATTCATTGTCTAGTTACAGTGTCTACCCAAGACCTTTCTGTTGATTCTATAGTTTGTTTAAACGCATATCATTAGTCTAGAGAAGAGGTATTTTTCATCTAGTTGCATTTACCTGTGTGGATAGTTAGACCAACTCTCTTGAGTAGTTATGAATCTTGAATGGGAAGTTCTGGGACCTCCAACACAAGTCAGGGTTCTATTCACTATAACAAGCTGCCCCTACATCTTTATAGTTATACATACCATACATTATAGTTATACATGACTAAGAAGTATAAGAAATACTAGATATGTTGTGTCTATCATTTATTGCTCTTTTTCAAAAATAAAGCTCTTGACTTGGTAGGAAAATAATGTATATTTGAAAGCTCTCCTCAGACAGCACATTGCCATGTATATATGTGTATATATATAAACACACATACATTCATATACACATATGTACATATATGCATGCATATTTTCACATACATGTATACATGTATTTATGTACACTTATATATATTAAAATGATACTAAGCTTCATAATAGATGTGACTGAAATAACTGTTTAACAAATGAAATATAAAACAGGGAGACCCATGCTAAGGTGCTATTTAGCAGTACTACTAAGGGTGTCCTGTCTAGTTTAGATGAAAGGAAGATTCACCAAATCCTTCACAGATTTGCTCTGGAAGGTCATGTTTTCCAAATATTCTTGTTTGCAGAGGAAATTAAATAATTGCATTAGAGTTTTTTCACCTTGGTGCTTCTTTAGTGAAATTCATAGCAATGGGAATGTTATAGACAGTGGAGGAAATAATGTGCATGAAAATATTTTACTCATGCTGACATATATAGCAGGGTGAGAGAAACTCATACATAGTACTGCTAGCAAGGTAATTTCAGTCATGTCTGACTCTTCATGACATAATTTAGGATTTTCTTGGCAAAGACACTGAATTTTGCCATTTTCTTTTCTAGATCATTTTACATATGAGTAAATTGAGGCAGATGAGGTTAAGTGACTTGCCCAGTGTAATGCAGCTAGTAAGTGCCTGAGTCTGGATTTGAACTCAGGTCTTCCTGACTCCAGGCGCAGCATATCAACTGTGCTACCTAGTTTTCTGGTACATAGTACACTCAGAAGTTGTTCTTCCTTTGTTTCTGAAGAAGACCAACGACATCACAGGTTGATGTATTGATTTACCCATGAATTGGCTTTAAGTGAGGTAGAACTGCACAAAGTCCTCAGTCTCACTCTCTCTTCTAGAGTCATTGAAGTCCAGTGACAAGATAAAATTCAGGATGACTGGTGATAGCCCTGGATCCAGTGGATGACCTTGGCATCTTTGCTGTGTGACCAAGCTCTAAGGGCCCTACAGTGCCTGCTTCAGTCCTCTTCATGGCTGTTGGAACAAACTGCCCACTCCATCCACAGGAAGTCTTCGCATGCTTGGGGTAGACATTCCCCTAATGCATCGACAAGTTTCAGGCCTGTCAACCCTCAACCTGGTTTAGCCTGTCTTTGGAGGCAGTTTTACTGGGGTGTGGCTGTTATACATGCTATAGCTTCTTGGAGTCACACTAAGAGGTGGGTGACAGGTGGACCCTAAGGTGAATGACAACCCTGAGGGTCTGGCAAGCCCTCACACCAGAGGTCCTTGTCCTTCCTAAACATCCCATATAGCCTACTGATAAATTCAAAACAGTTTTAGGAGGCAGAGATTATTAATACATGGTGGGTGGATGTGTTGGGGATAGGACAAGAAAGACTTCATATAAAAGTTGTGCTTTGAAGGAAGTTAGGGAGTCTAAGAGACAAAAGAGAGAGGGAAATATATTCAAGACATGGGAGACACTTTGCAAAAGCAAGAAAATGGGAGATGTAATACTTTGTATAGGAAAAAAACTCATAGATCAATTTTACTGGAATAGATAGTGCATGAGGAGGAGTAATATGAAATAAGGCTGGTAAGGTAGTTGAGAGTCATATTGTGAAAGGTCATCACCAAACTCTAAAGGTTATGTTTTATTCTAGAGTCAATAGAAGGTAGCAAAAGATTTGTGAGGAGTGGAGTGATGTTCATACCCATGTTTAAAAATGTAGAAAGTCTTTAATATTTTGGTTGAATCCTCTATGAAGGAGTGATTTCTGGGAAGGCAAAGACAACTGTCAAATATGATGGTATGATGAGAAGTCATGTATAGAGTGGTACATGTTGGTTGGAAGGACTATTCATTCAAGTACCAAAATATCAAGAAATCGAGTGGCTCTTTTTATGGTGTCTTGCAGTTTATATAGGCCATTTCACATACATGATCTCACTTGATCCTTACATTTTCTCTGGGAAAGAAAAAGCTCTCAGTGTTTGTTTAGCATACAGAATGATCTGGAGCTGATTTTCTATTTGAGAACTCAGTTGTTTCATTCATATATTGATGGAAGAAGATTTGTTTTTATATCCAATGTTTTATTCATTCAGCACTAATTATGTAATAAAGTTACATATGCTCCCTGCCCAGCAGGCTGAGCTTATTTGGTACTAGATTATACTAAAGGCTTTTGACTTGATTTGTTACCTTTGGTTATTGGATACAATTAAACCACAACTTCTTCAAGAGTTATAGAATAGTTAGGGAGTTGAAGACTGGGGAGGATCATAGAATTGAAGACTGAGAAGGAAAGAAGCTTGGATCAAAGTTCTGGTTCTTTTTGCCACATTTATTTTTTAAATAATAAATAGCATTTCTAAGATTTGCAATGTTTTACGAATATTTTTTGTAAATATTTACAAATTTACAAATATTATCCCATTTTTTTCATAACAATCATGGGAGATAGATATTATTATTTCCATTTTACAGATGAGATAATAGAGGAACATAAAGGTTAGGTCACAAAGGTAAGGAACATAAAGGTCCAGGGTCACACAGTTTGTCGGTATCTAAACAGATTTTGAACACAGGTCTTCCTGCCTCCAAGTCCAGTACTTAATTTACTGTACCCCCTAGCTCTTTCTAGAATAATAAAGAATTATTACTGACATTCTGTTACTAAGTTACCCTGAAATGGTTCAAGGGAGATTATGTGATGTAGAAAAAACATTATGTTAGAGTAAGAGGACTAGGTTTAAAGCCTGGCTTTGCTATTACTACTGTGACCTTGAGCAAGTCACTTAACCTCTGGATCCATTTCCTCATTTCCCTCTCCCAACTTTAAATCCTATGATCCTACAATATTAAGAGCTCCTGAAGAAACAGTGTGATTCTCTTGCCTACTGGAGTCATTTGACTATGGGGCAGCTAGGTGGTGCAGTGGGTAGAGCACCAGTGCAGGAGTCAGGAGGACCTGAGTTCAAATCTCACCTCAGACACTTGGCACTCACTAGTTGGTGACCTTGGGCAAGTCACTTAACTCCAATTGCCTCATCCTGGGTCATCTCCAGTCATCCTGATGAATATCTGGTCACTGGATTCAGATGGCTCTGGAGGAGAAGTGAGGCTGGTGACCTGCACAGACCTCCCTCACTCAAAACAAAGTCATGTGCAAGTCATGTTGATATTTCTCTGATGGCATGGTCTTCTTTGGCAACGAAGGACGAACACACACACATTTGACTATGACAAATATGATCATCAGTGGTTATATTTTCAGGGATTTTAATAATGTTTAGACTGTATGCTTGAAAGTAGCCCTGCTAGGAGAATATACACCAGATACGACAGGGGAAAAATAACCCTCTAGCTCAAATTCAGTAACCAAGGGATTTTTGTTAAACAAGTAAGCTAATGATATTCTGAAAAGGCATACACACACACACACACACACACACCACTAAGATATGTGTGCTTTTCATAAAGGTCTCTCACTTTTCTGCAATATATTGTTAGATAGAATGGCTTACTTCTTTATTACAGGGCAGTGTGTTAGAGTGGAAAGACTACTGTGCAAGAAGAGACACTCTCCAATGAAGCATCCAAGAAGTGTTTCAAGGTTATAAGCAGGAAGGTATCTGTTAAGTGATGTTGGATAGTTGGTTTCTCTGCTGGCTAGGTGTATTGATAATTCATTTTTTCGTTTTAGTATAATCAAGTGCCTCTGATTGAATAATGTGATTAAAGAAGATCTTCCCCACTCATTAATGGGCCTGGGAAGATTTGTAGGAAGGTCCATACCTTTTGTTAAGGTTTTAATGAGGCACTGGTTCTCAAGGGTTGTGATGCCCTCTGGCTCTAAAAAATGTATAAATACTCTGAGGGTGAGGTTTTACTCTGGGGCTTACTGATTGGAAGTGTTTGTTTGGCCAGAGAAGACTCTGGGAAGCTGCTAAGGAGCCCCCTGGCTTTGAAAACCCAGATGTTGTTGGTGCTTTCCTCTCTGGTAACTATGGTAAGACAATTGGATCTGTCTGTTGGTCTATGATGCGTCTATAGATTATGTCAGACATTTGGAAGCATGTCTGTTGACCTTTGATTTCTCTGTATTTTCTCTAAAGTTCAGGGTGTTAACTTTTTTCCCTGAACTAAGTGAATGACATATACATGCTTGATTAAAGTGATTGTTTACCCCTCAAATATTGCCTTTCCTTTTATAAATGCAATTCTAAGAATCAGTGATAGTAGGTCTCCCTGTGTATGCTGGGGTGCTTTTTATTACACCGGGGGACACAGAGAGTTGGACTTGGAGTCAGGAAGATCAGAGTTTGAACTGGACCTCATGCACTTCCTCACTGTATGGTCCTGGTCAGATCACTTTATTTTTATTAGCCTCATCTTGGCTCAGGTTCTCATCATCTCTCCCTGGAACTACTGCAGTTACCTCCCATTTGTTCTTTCCAAAGTCTTTCACTCACATGTTCATACCATCCTGGTATAACTACCAAAGTAGTGCCAAAGAATTTTCCTAAAGCACAGGTCTGACCATGTTACTGCTGTGCTCAACAATCTTCACTAACTCCCTATTGCCTCTTGGATTAAATAAAAACTGTCTCGCTGTAAAGTCCTCTAAAATCTGGCTCCAACTTAACTTTACAAGCTCATTATACATAACTCTAATAAATGAAACAATTAGCATTTACTCCATGCATATGATGGACCAACCTCCCTTCGCTCTATAATCTAGCCAAAATGGCCTCCTTTATTATATACTTGACATTCTTATCTCCTTTTCCCAGGCTATCACCATACTAGGAATGCCTTCCCTTCTAACCATTCTCTTAGAATCTCAGGTTCCTTCAAAGCTTGGTACAAGTGCTTCCTCCTAGATGAGCCCTTTCTTGACCCTGTGCCCCTCTCCCAATCAGTCTGCTGGGATGTCCTGCCTAACAATACCTTGCATATATTTTGTATTTTACTTATATGTAACATATGTTATCTCTCCCTGTAGAATGTAAGTTCCCTGAGGGCAGGGGCCATTTCATTTGTGTCTTTCTGTCCCATATACCTAGTACAGGGCCTGGCACATAGTAAGCACTTAATGAATACTTGTTAACTGATAGAACTTCATTAAAGCAAGCATGCCCCTTAGGAAATTCCCTTGTCATTTTGTACAGAAAAAGCAGAATGATAGTACCTTTCAGTAATCTGATTGTCAGGGCTAAGAGAAAAAAGAATGACATCCCAGGATTCTAATAGAATTGATGGCCAAGCCTCACTCAGGGATCTTTGAAAAATCACAAAAAACTGGAGAGGTGCCACAACATTGCAGAAGACCAAAGATTGTCCTAATTTGCAAAAAAAGGAAGAGGATAAAATGTGCAAATTATAGGCAGGTGAGTTTGAATTTGACCACAGGCAAAATTCTAGCATGTATTATTAAAAGGAATAGTGTGTGATCATTTAGAATGAGAAGCAGTGATCACTAAAAGCCAGCATGGTTTCATTAAGTGCAAATATACCAGACTAAGTTCATTTCCATTTTTAAGTAAGTTACTCAACTATTACATCAGGGAGATGTAATATCAAATATCAGGGAGATGTAAATATCAAAATACAATATACCTGAAATTCAGGTAAAGTCTGTACCAAAATCTTTAGTGTGGACAAGATGGAGAGCTGTGGGCTAGATAAGAGAGTTAGCCAGATTCAAAACTGATTGAACGATCTGACCAAAAGATCACGGTATTAATGGATTGATTTTAACATGGAGGTAGTGTTTTATTACAGTGGTCCAGGAATCTCTCATTGGTCTAGTTATTCAAAATATTTTTCAGTGTCTTGGATGAAGGCATAGAAAGTGTGCTAATCAGATTTGCAGATGACTCAAAACTGGGAGGGAAAACTAACATATTGGATGACAAAGTAAATATTCAATTGGATCTTGACAAATGAAACTGATCAACCAATTTTAATATAATGTAACAATGGAAATAAACAAAAAGTTCTCCATAACAGACTTACTACTAGAAAGAATCTTAGAGGTCTATTGATTGATGGCTCTTTCTCCTCTCTCTCTCTCTCTATACACACACACACACACACACACACACACACACACACACACGCACACACACACACGAAGGTTGAATATTAAACAGGCCCAAATTTCATGTAAATTTTGGATTTGTACTTCGCTGAAGTTTCCCCTCATCTAAAAAATTACGTGAATTAAAAACCCTCAAACCCTAATCAATAAATTAAACTATATAGCCATAGATTTTAAAGGTAAGTTGCTATTTCCTACTGACAAAATAATGTATTTTAGACCACAAACCCATAAGGGCCATGAATTACATGTTTTCCATGTTGTTTAATATCCTTCAAAGCAACGATGGGACATTGCACCCAGCAGATATAAATGCATATTAACTTATCATGATGAAATCTCTTGACATTTTGCCTCAAAATGATCCTTATATAAATTACATCTACATATACAAAGAAGTTATTAAAACTTCATAGGTTTAGACTTGTAATGTACTTAAAGACCATTTAGGTCAACACTTTGGTTTTATAGATCATGAACTGAGGTTTAAATAGGTGAAATAACTTGCCTGATGTCACATAGGCAATAAATGACAGTCAGGATTTGAATTGGGGTTCTCTAATTTCAAAGCCAGCATTCTTTCCATTATTTCACACTATTTATACTTATATTTTTATTCATATATATCTACACATATCATATATCTATATCCATATCTTCTATAGCTAGATATCTACATATTTTTATTCTTAATTTAAATTTATTTATTTTTATTTTTCAACATTCATTTTCACAAGATTTTGAGTTTCACATTTTCTCTCATCTCTCCCCTTCCCCCATCCCAAGACACCATGTATTTTGATTACCCCTTCCACCAATCTACCCTCCCTTCGATCACACCCCTCCCTTCTCTTATCCCCATCTTCTCTATTTTCTTATAAGGCAAGATAGATTTCTATACCACATTACCTGTATTTCTTATTTCTCAGTTGCATGTAACAACAATTTTTAACATTCATTTTCAAAACTTTGGGTTCCAACTTCTCTCCCTTCCTCCCTCCCCACCCATCCCCACTGAGAAGTCAAGCAGTTCAATATAGGTTATACATGTGTAATTATACAAAAGACTTCCATAAAAGTCATGTTGTGAAAGATTAACTATATTTCCCTCCATCCTATCCTGCCCCCCATTTATTCTATTCTCTCTTTTGACCTTGTCCCTCCCCAAAAGTGTTTGCTTCTGATTACTCCCTCCTCCCATTTGCTCTCTGTTCTATCATCCCTGCCCATACTCCATTTATCCCCTTCTCTAATTTCCTGTAGTTTAAGATGGATTTTCATACCAAATTGAGTGTACATGTTATTCCCTCCTTAAGTCAAATGTGAGGAGAATAAGTTGCACTTTTTTCCTCTCACCTCCTCCCTCTTCCCCTCCATTGAAAAAGCTTATTTTCTCTTTTATGAGAGATAATTTGCCCCATTCTATTTCTCCCTTTCTCCTCCCAATATATTCCTCTCTCACCCCTTAATTTTATTTTATTTTTATATCATCCCTTCCTATTCAACTCACTTTGTGCCCTCTGTCTATATGTATATAATCCCTCCAACCACCCAAATACTGAGAAATGTCTCGAGTTACAAATATGATCCTTCCATGTAGGAATATAAACAGTTCAACTTTAGTAAGTCCCTTATGATTTTTTTTCCCTGTCTACCTTTTCATGCTTCTCTTGATTCTTGTGTTTGAAAGTCAAATTTTCTATTCAGCTCTGGTCTTTTCATCAAGAATGCTTGAAAGCCCTCTATTCCATTGAATGACCATTTTCCCGCAAAGTACTATACTCAGTTTTTCTGGGTAGGTGATTCTTGGTTTTAATTGTAGCTCCCTTGACTTCTGAATTATCCTATTCCAAGACCTTCAATCCCTTAATGTAGAAGCTGCTAGATCTTGTGTCAATCTGATTGAATTTCCACAATAATCAAATTGTTTCTAGATGTTTACAGTATTTTCTCCTTGACCTGGGAACTCTGGAATTTGGCCACAATATTCCCACGAGTTTTTCTTTTTGGATCTCTTTCAGGAGGTGATTGGTGGATTCTTCCAATATTTATTTTACCCTCTGGTTCTAGAATATCAGAGCAGTTTTCCTTGATAATTTCATGAAAGAGGATGTCTATGCTCTGTTTTATTATCATGGCTTTCAGGTAGTCCCATAATTTTTAAATTATATCTCTTGGATCTATTTTCCAGGTCATTTGTTTTTCCAATGAGATATTTCACATTGTTTGCTATTTTTTCATTCCTTTGGTTTTGTTTTATAATTTCTTGATTTTTCATAAAGTCATTAGCTTCTGTCTGTTCCATTCTAATCTTTAAGGAATTATTTTCTTCAGTGAGGTTTTTGGATCTCTTTTTCCATCTGGCCAATTCTACTTTTTAGGGCATTCTTCTCCTCATTGACTTTTTGGATCTCTTTTGCCATTTGGGTTAGTCTATTTTTAAAAATGTTATTTTCCTCAGCATTTTTTGGGTCTCCTTTAACAAACAGTTGATTCTTTTTTCATGATTTTCTTGCATCACTCTCATTTCTCTTCCCAATTTTTGCTTTACTTCTCTCACTTGATTTTCAAAATCCTTTTTGAGCTCTTCCATGGTCTTGGACCAATTCATATTTTTCTTGTAGGTTTTGGGTGGAGGAGCCTTGATTTTGTTTTCTTATGTTTGCATGTTTTGGTCTTTCTTGTCACTAAAGTAGGATTCTATAGTCTGATTCTTTTTCCAGTTTTTGCTCATTTCCCCAGGCATTTATTTGACTTTTGAGCTCTTTGTCAAGGTAGTTCTCTGCTTCCAGTGGGGGTGGGGGGTGTACTATCAGTTGCTAGATCCCCCCATAATCTAGAACTCCAGAAACAGTGGCTGCAGCTGCTCCTGCTGCTGCTGCTATGGCTACCATGGGTTCCTCTGTTTCCTTCCCCCTCTGCTTCCCTGGGGCTGGGGCCAGACCACTCAACTCTCCTGCATTTGTCCCACAGGCTTTTCCCACTGACCTTCCAATTTATCCTCAGCATTTTGAGGTCATGAAATCTGGAAACCACCACAGATGGGAGAGATTCAGTCCCCCCAAGGCTTGCTCAGGTTCTGTCTGTGCCAGTGCAGCCCATGCTGGACTGTGCCCTGCCACCTCTGTGGTGAAATAAACACTTCTTGGCAACCTTCCAGGCTGTCTTGGGCTGGAGATTTGCTTTACTCTGTCATTCTGTGGGTTCTGCAGCTCCAGAATTTGTTTAGAGTCATTTTTTACAGATATTTGGCTGGGTTTGGTGGGAGTGCTCTAGCAAGTCCATGCTGTTACTCTGTCATCTTGGCTTTGTCTCAATATCTATATTTTTTATATCTATAGCCACATCCATATCTATATCTACATTCATATCCATATCTGTTTCCATGTTGATGTCTATATCTATTATCTCTACACACATATATTTACATACGTATACTCACATATAGCCCATATCCACATGTTACATTATATGTACACATGTTTATATAAATATGTATGTGTATATTTAGCACAGGAAAAAATAAAAGATCAAGTGGTGTTAAGGGTAGGGTTTAAGTTACCCTATTTCATTTAGTACTGGTACATTTATCTACATTTATCAGGTCAGAATACATTCTGATCATTTATAAATTGTGAGTAAAGCCTTAATACCTTCCCAGTAATGATGAGAAACCTCTTTAGAATGGCTAAGGGACTTGTTCATGCTCTCTGGTCTCATATAGCTAATTGCTTGTTGGACATCTCAGAGTGGATGGACATTTCAAACTCATTACACTCAATCTGAGTTTATTATCTTTGCCTCCATGAAAGCTTCCCATTTCCTGAACTGTAATTATTGAGGATTCCACCATCCTCTTTTTTATCCACGCTTACCATCTACTACTTCTCCCTTAAAGTCATCCTTGTACCCAATCTGTTACCATGTGTTCTTGTTTTTACCTTTACAACATCTCACATATGCATCTTTTTTTTCTCTAATACACAGCTTGCCACCCTAGTGCAGACCTTCATCAACTCATGTCTGGACTATTGTAACAGTCTTCTTACTGGTTTCCCTGCCTCATTTCATGTTTTTCTCCACTCCAGTCCATCGCTCATTTAATTGTCAAAGTGATTTTTTTCTTTAAACACAAAGGGAAACTGACCATTTCTTCCCCCTTCTCCACCTTCTCCCTCTCCACTAGCCCCTTCCCCCACAGGTTAGTAGTGGGGGAAGGGGAGAAAGAGAAGGTGAGTAGGGGATCCAGAAAGCAGGAAACTGAGAATCAAACTAAAGCTTCAAACACAGGAAAATTATTTACAGTGGGGCTCAGGATGTGGTTCTGATATTGCCATCGAGAGGTCAATTTATAGTAACTCAACAGCACACTACTACAGATAATCTAGTTAAAAACCAACAAACAAAATCAAATAATCCAGGACAAGCATTCAAGATGTATATCCTCAGCTGTATGTTGGCTGTGGGTTATTCTTATACCTATACGAGTGCTACCACTGCTCAGTGGTGTCTGTTAGTGGTGGTGTCTGAAGAAAGAAATTGGAATGTAGCAAACCTGTACGTTCATTTGCTTATCCCTGTTACACAATATGCTCATTAAGCTGATGCAAAGAATCATCAGTGATTGGTGAAAAAGGACCACATGACTGAAAAAGGTAGTTTCTCATTGGTCTTGAATCAATCACTGACTATCTCCAGAAGCATTTACAAGCAAAGCTTCTATACTCAAGAGACCAGCGATTTCAACATCGATTAATTAATCAAAAAGCATTCATTATACTTTTACTATGTGTCATGAATTACACTCCTTGTATAACTTCGTTTCTGTTTCCATGAATTGCATTGGCAAAAGAAAAAAAGGAAAAATCATCACCTGGTTTGCAGCCTCTTGCTAATAAATTTTTCTATACTTTTAATTTGGTCCTCAGATGGTGAGCACAGGCTATATAGCAGGGCTTTTGCTCAAAACCCATCTAGCTTACAAGTATATGGCAGAGTTCTCCCCACTCACTGGCATAGCCTTCAGGACCCTAGGGTCACCTCCATGTTCCAAGGAAGCACTGAAGTAGGACTTAAGTGGAAGATTTACAAACAAAACAAAAATTTCAAATGAATCTCTCAGATTTAAAAATTGCAAATTCCTCCTCTTCCTTCTCCTCACTATGTGGGAATAGGATAAAGTGTATCTCATTCCTGTTATCCTGTTTGCTCCTAGAGACATATAGAGGATGCTCTTAGTGAGGCTACAGCTATGAACTGACATCCTAAAACTTTTATCCAAGTACAAAAGCCACTATTCTATCCATTTGTGCAATAATTGATAGAACATTAAATATTAAAGAAAATAGTGAGACAATGATTTGACCCAGGATCTTTTCTATCTGCATCCCATAGAAAAATATGAGAATGCAATTTCTAATGACTCACGTTTATATGCTCCTTCAAGGTTTGTCAAACATTTTGCATACATTATCTCCTTTGATTCTCCCCACAACCCTAGAATTACCATAAGTAGCATTATCTCTACAGGTAAGGAAATTGAGACTCAGATTAATTGGCTTACCCACGTTCACACAGTAGTTAAATATCTGAGGTAAGATTTGAATCTAGGTCTTCCTGACTTCCAGTCCAATGCTTTACCTACTATTCTATGTTAGTGTAAAAGAAGAGGGGACATGAAACTTGTTTTTAAGCATCTTACAAACTGATCTATTGCATCTAATATTTTTCCTAATTACAAAATATTTATTAATAATAAATAATCACATAGTTCAAAGATCATAATTTGGAGCTGGAGGAAACCTCAGAAGTCATCTTGTATGAGATGGTCAAACAATCAATAGTCAGAAAGGTTCTGCCCCTTGGCTAAGATAAGGTAGTGAGTGATAGAACCAGGATTTAAAATTAGGACTTCTTACTCCGCAATCAATATTATTTCCACTGTACCATTCTCAAAGTTAATTTTGGTATAAAATTGGTTTGAAAATATATCATTAAAAAATCAGCCTTACCTTATTTGGTACCACTAGTTTTCTTTCTTTCTTTTTTGGGGGAGGGAAATCTAGGTCTGTGCCCCTCCTGGGTTACTGCTTTGTTGTGGTGGAGGGGCTTGCATTGTTCAATGAAACTATGAACTATGACATATAAGGTTACCCAAGACAGGCAGATCATAGTAGAGAGTTCTAATTAAAGGTGATCTACTGGAGAAGGAAATGGCAAAGCACTCCAGTATCTTTGCCAAGAAAACCTCATAGACAGTAATAAAATGATAAAAGATATGACACCAGAAGATGAATTCCTCAGGTTGGAAGGTGTCCAAAATATTACTGAGGAAGAGTAGAGGAAAACTACAAGTTCTTGCTTGTTGGTTGTCCTTTGTATTCAAAGAGGACCCGATGACATCACAGTATTGGGGTCAAGGAACAGTGTATTTGACTGTAGGAGATCAATCCAACATGAACTCAGAAGTCTCTACCACAGGTTGGGCACAAATACTTTCAGCTTTTGAGATGGAGATGGTCTCTAGATCTGTCCATTTTATACTGTCTTTGTACCACTACAATTCTGCTTTGCTCATGGTAGCTCCAGAAAAAATAAACTGATTGGGTCAATGATGAAAGGAAGCCCAGTTGTAGAAAGAACTGGTGAGAAAAGGCAAATCTGATGTGGTAAAGGTCAGTATGGCATAGGAATCTGGAATATATAATCTATGAACCAAGGTAAGCTGAATGTGGTCAATCAGGAAAAGGAAAGGTAAAACGTTGATAGTCAGTAAAACCTAAATGGGTAGGTATGGGTGAATTTAATTCAAGAGATCATTACATCTACTAGTATGGTCAAGAATCCCTTAGAAGAAATGGAATAGCTGTCATAGTCAATAAAAGGGTGCGAAAAACAATTAGGGTACGATCTCAAAAATGACAGAATGATATCTGTTTGAATCCAAAGTAAACTACTTAACATCACAGTAATACAAATGTATGTTGAACCACTGATGTTGAAGTGGTTAATATTTCTCAGTTCTATAAAGACCTAGAACATCTTCTAGAAATAACATCAAAAAAGGTGTCATATTTGCCAGAGGGAATTGAAATGCTAAAGTAGGAAATCAAAAGATAATTAGAACAACAGGCAAGTTTGACCTTTGAGTACAAAATGAAGCACAACAGAGACCAATAGAGCTTTGTCAAGATAACTAGCTGATCATAGCAAATATTCTTTTTCAACAACCCTAAAGGTGGTTCTGCACATGGACATTATCATATTGAATATGAAATATTGAAATCACTTGATTATATACTTTGCAGTCCAAGGTGGAGAAGCTCTATATAGTCAGTTAAAAAAAGACCGGGAGCTGACTGTAGCTCAAATCATGAGCTTCTTATTGAAAAATTCAAACTTAAATTGAATAAAGTAGGGAAAACCATCAGGCCATATAAGTATCATCTAAATCACATCCCTTATGAATATGAAGTGGAAGTGATAAATAGACTTAAGATATTAGATCTGCTAGATAGAAGAACTGAAGAACTATGGGCAGAGGTTCACAATAATGTCCAACAGGCAGGAATAAGAAACATCCCAAATAAAAAGGAGCAAGAAAGCAAAATGACTGGTGAGGTTTGACAAACAGCTGAAAGAAGGAAAGGGAAAGGAGAAATGCAAAGATATACTCAACTGAATATAGTATTCCAGAGAACATTAAAGATAAGATTTTCTTAAATAAGCAATGCAAAGAAATAGAAGACACAATGGAATGGGAAAGACAAAAAAAATCTCTTCACGAAAATTAGAGATATCAAAAGAATGTTTCATATAGAGACTTAACAAAAGTAGAAGAGGTTAGAATATACAGAAGAAATGTACAATATTGCTTATAACCATAATGATATGATTACTGATCTGGAGCCAGACATCCTAGAGAATGAAGTCAAGTGGGCATTAGGAAGCCTTACTAACAATAAGGGTAGTGGAGGTGATGGAATTTCAGCTGAGCTATTTAAAATCCTAAAAGATGATGCTGTTAAAGTGCTGTAGTCAATATATTAGCAAATTTGGAAAACTCGACAGTGGTCATGGGAATGGAAAAGATCAGTTTGTGTTCCAAACCTAAATAAGAGCAATGCCAGAGAATGTCCCAGTTACCAAACCATTGCTCTCATTTCACAGGCCAGGAAGGTTATGCTTGAGATTCTGCAAGCTAGGTTTCAGCAATATGTGGACTAAAAATTGCCACAAGAAGTTGCCTTTTGAAGAGGTAGAGGAACTAGAAACCAAATTGCCAGCATTTGCTGGATTATGGAGAAAGCAGGGGAATTCTGGAAAGAAATCTATTTCTACTTCATTGACTACACTAAAGCCTTTGATTGTGCAGATCACTACAGAATGTGACAAGCCCTCAAAGACATGGGAGTACCAGATCATTTTACTTGTCTCCTGAGGAACCTGTATGTAGGTCAAGAAGCAACAATTAGAACTGAACATGGAATAACTGATTGATTTAAGATCGGAAAAAGAATATGACAAAGTATCTTATTGTCTCCTTGTTTATTTAACTTATATATATAGTACACCATGCAAAATGTCAGACTGGATGAATCAAATGCCAAAATTAAGGTTACCAGGAGACATGTCAACAATCTCAGATATGCAGATAAAAATCTGATGACAAATTTAAGAAGCCTCTTGATGAGGGTGAAAAAGGAGAGTGCAAAAGTTGGTCTGAGGATTAACGTTAAAAAACAAATAAAACTGAGATCATGACAACTGGTCCCATCACTTCCTGGCAAATAGAAGGAAAAGAAATGAAAGTGGTATTAGATTTTGTATCCTTGGACTCAAAGATCCCTGCAAATGATGACTGTAGCCATGAAAGTAAAAGATGCTTGCTCCTGGGAAGGAAAGCTATGGCAAATTTGGACAGCATACTAAAAAGGAGAGGTGTCACTTTGTTGACCAACTTCGTATAGTCAAAGCTGTAGTTTCTCTTGTAGTAATGTAGGGCTGTGAGAGTTGGACTATCAGGAAAGCTGTGCATCATAGAGTTGATGCTTTCAAACTGTGGTGCTGGAAAGGACTTTTGAAAGTCCATTGGATAGCAAAGAGATCAAATCAGTCAGTATTTAAAGAAATAATTCAGAATATCCATTGGAAGGACATATACTGAAGTTAAAGCTTAAATACTTTGGCCACATAATGAGAAGACAGGATTCATTGGAAAAGACATTGATGTTGGGAAAGACTGAAGGCAAGAAGGGGTTAGTAGAGAATGAGATGGATGCATAATGTCATGGAAGCAACAAACATGAGCTTGGATAGACTTTAGGAGAGAATGGAGGATAGAAGAGACTGACAGGTCTTCAGGGTCATGAAGAGCAGGTCATGACTGAATGAATAAACAATTAGGTCTGTGATTTCTCTTTTGTAGGTAATTCCTAGTGTGGAAATTCCTTCTCCCAATTCAGAAAGGCAGTTGTCTTTTACATAAATCTTAGAGTCACCTGGGTCATGAAGGAGTTAAATGACTTGCCTAGGGTTACATAGGTCTTATGGGTAGGGAATAGGACTTAGGTTTAGGTTTTTCAAACTCCAAGCCTAGCCTTCTATCCATTATAAAGTATAGTTTCTTGATATCCTTAGCAGTAGGCTTTATAAATAATTTGAAAAGGTTTTACTGAATGTACTGGGTTATAGGACAGGGTTCTGATGCAGCAAAAGCTTGCATTTGAATAGATTTAAACAAATAGTTGCAATTCAGATATGGCTTCTCAGTCTCTGACATCCCACACTTATTTCTTGTGGTTTTATTCCATCATCAGCTCTATTTACATGAAGTCTAAGTTAGACTTTCTGACTCGTCACAAAAGTTTTGAGATTGACTGAAGAGCTGCTTGCAGTGCAAAGCCCATTCAGTAGAAAACTATTGAAAATGATTGCAAAGCATTTTGGAAAAATACAGTCATAAGCAGTAGTAATGGGCAGCAAGGCTTTCCTGCTCCATTAAACAACCCCTATTAATCGACACAGATTCCAGCTTCTCATTCCAAACAGCTCTGTTGAGCTTTATGAGACATTTCTGTTTCCCAGTGTGAAGTCATTTGCTTGGGAACCATCGTACCCATTTAGAAGTCAGGCATTATCAGAGTCCTTGGTTGTAGGCAAGTGGACAGAATATGAGAGTGCACAAGAAATTCTGAAAATTATTATGTTAAGCCATCACTAGGGGAAGATATATAGAGCAAAAACCTAGGATTCCATACTTTGGAGACAGATGGAGCTTCCCTAGTGACTTGTAATGACTAAAGCAGTTAGATGTGAGAAGGTAGAGACAGGTCACTGCAATAAGACACATTTGACCAATACCATTCCTGTCTTTCTCCATTTCTACCTAGGTCTATGAAGCTTTTCTCCCCACCACAATGTGGTGGGGAGAAATCACACTAGTTTTGTTCAGATTTTACCTGCATAAAACATGTTAAGGTAGTGAAGTGGGACCTTTAAATATTTTTTCCTTAGTCCTTTATCCTTCTAGACTAGAGATTTAATTCAGCTCAGAAAACAATTATTAAAATTGCCTTATGTGCATAGCATTATGCTAGGGTAGTGAGGCACTGGATATAAGGATGAAAAACAATATATAAGGAACTTATAACATGTCCAACATGTATGGAGAGCAGCAAAGAGTGTAGGTCCCAGAATCCTGGGCCAAGTTCATTAGCTCCATCCTGTGCCTCTAGTCTCACTCAGTGAAGCTCCAGTGTAATTTGTATGGAAGGAACAAGAGAGCCAGTATTTATCAAGTGCCTACTATGACCTGCTGCCTCCATAGCCATACCCCCAGATAGGATTTGCATATTGGCCTTTTCCCTTTCCTAAGTAAGTGATTTACAAATATTATTTCATTCAATCTCCACATTATCATTATCCCCATTTTATAATTGAAAAAACTGAGGCAGAGATTAAGTGATTTGTCCAGGGTCACACACCTAGTAGCTATATAAGGGTAGGGTTTGAACTCTGTTCTTCCTGACTTCAGGTTCAGTACTTTATCCACTGTGTCATTTAGCCACCTCTAGTATGGCCCAAGAACTAACAGAAAGGGCTCAAATAGGAGTGGAAAATAATTTACTTACCCTAATCCAAATATGAAGTAGGCCTGGGCATTTCCCATTGAGGGGCAAGAATAGCAGTAAAAAAATAAGCATGTTGGATGGATGTGGCTAAGATCAGATCACAGAAGACCTAAAGAAGCCCTCGGTGGATGGTCTGGCTCACCAAGGAAGAGTAAACAGCCAGAAGCTGCATAAAATCTGCAGTTCAATGGAGAAGCTGCAGATGGCAGTAGCAGTTTAGCCGAGAAGCAGCAGATGGCGGCTCATTGGAGAAAGAGGCCACCAGATGACATTAACATCTCCTCTGGGTGTTCAGAGGCAGTGAAATGTCCAGCTGGGATGCAACACTGGGAGTGATCTAGGCTACAAGTGTCCCACTAGTGCTGTGGGAATCGCTGGGAAAGTGTGGTTATGTGTAGGAGTTGTTCTTTTTAAAGTTAGTTTGATATTCTGTTGGGTTAAATACCTAAGCTTTGAGTTAATATGTCCTTTGGTTTGGTCTGGTAAAAGGGAAACATTGCATGGGGGCTTGTGAGCTGTGGTTCTGAATAGATACTGACTCCACCTGGCTGTAACTTTCATAGGGGCACATAGAAAGAGGGAAGGTCTAGGAGAGGTCCAGAGAGAGTGTTACAAGAAATTTGAGAGGAAGAAACCTATTATTTCTGGAAAGAACTTCATGGACAAGGTGGCGGTCATTTGAGTCAAGTTATTGAAAGAAGAAAAAGATTTCCATACATGGAGATACACTCATTAAGTGTTATAGCGCATACGCAATGACTTAATGGGAAAGCATAACGGCAGAAGAGACCAGGATAAGACTGGGAAACAGTGACTAGTTCTATTTCCTGGAAATAAGGTGTGTGAAAGAGAGGAGAATGATAATAAGACTAGAAATGTAAGTTACAGTTAGATTGTTATTGTTGTAGGGATGTAGGGTCTGTTCAGGGAAGACTAGTACTTGTGGTGTGACGGCTGCGGAGCCCCATTTTCCAGGCTGCTTTCTGTCTTTGGTCTCCACCTGATCCACCTAAATTTCACTTTGTGCCTACAAGAAGCTGCACCATGCGCAGTGGCCACACCCTGGTAAACTGTGTCAGCAAACTGTGCTAAACCAAGTTGAGGGTAACCCAGATGTTTCAAACCTGTTGGTGAGTTAGGGGAATGTCTACCCTAAGCATGGGAAGATTTCCTGTGGTGGAATGGGCAGATGAGAACAATTTGTTCCAATGGCCATGAAGGTAGACAAAGCAGGTGATGTGGTATACTTAGAGCTTGATCAGATGTTGAAGATGCCAAGGTCATCCACTGCAACCTGAGCCAACACCACTCATCTTGAATCTGTCCTGCCACTGGACTGTTAAGACTCAAGGAGAGAGGCCTACAACTTTGTGTGCAACTCTGCCACACTTAAATCTGATTTATGCACAAATCAAACCCTGGGTCAGTCACCTAACTTCTTAGAGTCTCTCAGTTTCTTCATCTGTAAAATGGAGATAAAAAAATACTTGTCCTAACTACTTCAATGGGTTGTTGACAGTGGAGTGCTGGCAAATATTTAACATCTGGCTCTTTGACAAAACAAATAAACAAGTGCTCACAACCCACTTTCAAGTGTGATCTGCATTATCAATACTTTATCACTTTCTTAAGTCTGGACAATCAAGAAAATAATACGCTCCAATTCTGAGGTATAAATGTTCACACGGACAATTTAACAATTGATTCTTGCAAGTTTAGGTAACTTTAGCACATTCCTACATCTCCCCTGGTTATTGGGATAATATGTTGCACACATTAAAATACTATATAATTGTGAGTTATTATTGTACGTGACTTTGTTATGTTAGCTTTTTGTATCACGTATTATGTCTTGTATTTTCTTCATATTTTGAGAAGAATGCTGAGCAAGTTGGAGAAAAATATAGAACAAAATGATCAAAAGGATAGAAAATTAAATTAATAGGAAAAGCAAAAATAGTCGAAGTTCTTTGGCCCAATGGATAATCTGCATTAAATATAACTTTAAGTTTTATATAATGCTTCTTTCACAAAGACTCCGTTAGCTAGTATTATTAACCCCATTTTAATTAGTCTATCAATCAACATGCATTTACAAAGCACATACTAGATATGAAGCAATGTGCTCATTTCTGAGGATATAAAGAAATGAAAAAACTTGGTCCCTGCCTTAAAGGATCTAATAGAGAGGCAATGTGAAGATAACTATGTATGTGTAAGATGTGTAGTGTAAATGGGAGCTGATCAGGGGGAAGGTGCTGCAAGGGTGGTAGAATGGGAATGGGGTGGAGGAGGAGAACTGGGCCAGGCCTTCTGCACAAGGTAAGATGTGAGCTGAGTCTCTAAGTAAGCCACAGATACTAGTAGGTGGAGGAGAGTAGGGAGAGACTTCTGTACACGGGGTGATGGAGTAGGCAGATGGAGTTGTGTGTGTGGACAGAATAGGTCATAGTAGCTGAGGGTGAGGAGGGGGTAAAGTGTAGAAAAACCAGAAAGGTAGGAAAGAACCTAGTTAGGAAGGCTTCAAGTACAGGATTTTACAGATAAAGAAACTGAGTCTAAGAGAAGTTAATTGACAATGACCAAAGTCACACACACACTGAAACCCTTGTTCTCTGAACACAAATAAAAATCCACTAGTTCAGTAGCGTCTGCCTCTTTGTGACCCCATGGACCACAGCACGCCAGGCCCTTCTGTCCTCCACTATCTCCCAAAGTCTGTCCAAACTCATGTTCATTGCTTCCATGACACTATCCATCCATCTCATCCTCTGCCTTTTCCTTTTGCCTTCAATCTTTCCTGGTATCAAGGTCTTTTCCAATGAAGCCCGTTTCCTCATTACGTGGCCAAAGTGTTTAGGCTTCAGCTTCAGTATTTGACTTTCCAGTGAATAGCCTGAATTAATTTCTTTAAATACTGCCTGATTGACTTCCTTCCTGTTCCAGGGACTCTTAAAAGTCTTCTCCAGTACCACAATCTGAAAGCATTGATTCTGCGGCACTCAGTTTTCCTTATGACAACTTTCAGTCATACACTACTCCTGGAAAAACCATAACTTTGACTACACAGACCTTTGCTGTCAAGGTGGTGTCTCTGCTTTTTAGTATGTTGTCCTGGTAGTAAGAGAAATCAGCTGGAAGCCCATCACACAATGGAGGTCTGGACCACTCTCTTCTGTTTAGCACCTGGTCTCTAACACAGTAAGCTGTCTTTCATATAACGGGTTACTCGTTTTTCATGCTGAGAGAAAATTAATGGAAGAGTCTTGGAGGCCCTGGGCCTAAGGAAGGATTTAATGTAGCCATGGCTAACCTCTAAAACATGACTTCCTATTTGATTATGCTTTATTATTTTCTGTTGTGACTGTTAGACATTTTACTGTTTACATTTAATAAAAAATAGAGTGGATTTTTATCTTTTTCCCTTTTCCTTGTGTGAACCTGGCCCTGGTGGTTCCCCCTCCCAACATTTCCCATCTACCCAAGCATCATGAAAGTAGGAAAATGTCTACCTTTTTAGATAGTTTCTTCTGGTGGGCAAATCCAGGGCAGAGGAGGAAATCAGAGCTGAAAATTAACATCGATAGTAGCAAAATGAGGGTGTATTTTAAAATATAAGAAAATTGCAGTTGTGGAAAGGAATCATCCCTTTGCTGGATTTTTTGTAGTTGCTTAGAGTCGATTTTTCTCTTCCTCCCTCCCCTTTTCTCTATATACCATAGCTACATTATGTTTCAGGGCTTAAAATAACACAAATTGAGCTCACACTTTTTTGGAATCTGTGCAGTCTCTTCATACCTGCTTTTCCTAATTTTATTGCAAGCATGCTAGGACAAAAAAAATCTGTTTTAAAAATCTGTTTGCTCTGTGATGAAAATTGTTAACTAGCAAACATACTGTAATAGTGAGGATGGGCCTTTTGGATCCAACTGACATTTTGTGTATATCCTTACCTATAAGTTGGAGAATGGCAACCTTTAATATCTTTTTTAAAAGAATAAATGTATTAAAAATTGTGACTTTAAAAAGGACCAAGATACATAGTTTCTGGGTAAGTTAATCATTTTATTAATAAGGTCAGTAGGTTGTTAATAAAAGGATGGTCATTTGGCCATCTCTCTTAGACCAAAGATGATCATGGTGGTAGACTCACAGTTTATAAACTCTTTAAAACAATAAGTAGTTCATCAAAACACATTCAATCTAATTGGTTACTGTGATTGAATTTGGGCTACATTAAAATAAAGGGCTGAACATCTCTTGGATAGACAGAGAAATTATCTCTGCTGGGACCACCCTCAGCCTTCAGGTTATCTAGACAAAAGGATACCCAAATCTGAATAGAATACAATGGGTTTCTCCATCCTAGATTAAATTCCTTGCAAGGTTGGGTGGAGTCTGACCAAGGAGAGTCAATGTCCTTCAAGAAAAATTGGACCTAAAGTCAGAACTTTTGAAGAAGGGGGAGAGCTCTTAATCTCCTGAAGATACTGGTTGTTAAAGGTAATTTCTCACAAAATGTTTCTTCTCACAGTTTGGATGGGGTCATTCAGGATGTCAGATCTAATATTATTTTTGTTAGATGTGAAGAGAAGGGATCAGAAAATGTACCCTTGCACATATTGTTGAGTAGGGAGACCCATACCTTTTGTTTAAGCATTTCATATTTATGTGAATTACAAATTGAAGGTACACAGAAACACGAGGCAATTAGTGTAATGATAGTAATAGTTAACATTTATATAATGCTTTAAGCTTTGCGCAATGTAGGATGACTGTAAAACCTTTGGAAGTTTTAAAACAAAAGCTCCTTGTACATACGGAATGTTTAATTTGTGTGTGTGTGTGTGTGTGAGGGTGTGTGTGTGTGTGTGTGTGTGAAAGAGAGAGACAGAGATACAAAGAGAGACAGAGAGATATGAATGATGATGTGGCTATGCCCCTGACCCAAAGCTGACCATCCTGTTGGTTTCTTTTGGTGGATGAACATGGAAAAAGAGCTGAAGAATAGTTGAGATTAGGATTAGTCTGAAGAAAAGTAGGGGAGGACGTGGACATTTCACAGAGAAAGGACAGACAGGGATCAATAGACAAAATGATCATCCGCATGGAGGTAATTTACTTCTTGCCCTGTAACACTTTTCTGTGATAAGAGTTTAACAGCCAGTTTGGGCTTTGGCACCTGGGTAGGCTTCTATGGCAATGAGAAGTGGGAGAAATAGCCAGAATAGAATGATCAATTAATATTTATTAAGCATCTACTGTGTACAGCCCTAAGTGCTGGGGACATAAAAAGAGGCAAAAGACAGTCCCTGCCCTCAAGGAGCTCATAGTCTAATGGGGGAGACAACATAGAAACAAGCTATCTATAGGATAGATGGGAAATAATTAACAGAATGAAGGTACTAGAATTAAGAGGGTTTGGGAAAGGCTCTTTGATTGGGACTTAAAGGAAGCCAAGAAAGTCAGTGGACAGAACTGAGGAAAGAGGAAGAGAGTTCCTGTATGGGAAACAGCCAGAGAAAGTTCCCAGAGTCGTCAGCTGCAGAATGAGCAGCAGAGGGAGGAATGTGTCTTATCTAGATCACTGGTGGAACTGAGGGCCTCAACTGTTCTCAAAGAAAAGACAGAAACAAGTTGGGGTACCCAAGAGTCTACGGTCACCTTAATAGATTGGATGAGACCTCTGGCAGGTTTGACCATGAGTGAAATCCTTACAATGACTACTCTGACCTCTTGCTTAAGGACCAGGTATGTTATATTTCTCAGGGTTCTCTGGGGGATTGCCTTCAAGGCTTTCCATTTCTATTACTGACTATGTTCCTCCAATTTTTGGAGGTCTAAGCACCCCAGGTCCATTGAACTACCTATCAAACAGATTATCTTTTACCAAGGAATATTTACTTGAAAGGTGTAATAAGAGCAAACACACACAAATTTACCCCCATTATTTGGGTAGGATAATCTCCCCTATCTTACCTTGGTGTCTGGCAAAGAGAGAGGTGTTAGATTCACAATTCAACACGTTCAACTCAATTCAACTACATAATATTAGTTCCACTGGATTCCAGCTCCAAAGCCTCCTCTGGTCTTTTGTCTTGAGGCCCTGACTTATCAGAGTTTCTGGACTGGAATCAAAGTCTCCAAGATCCCCAAGGAATGTACTCCCAGATCCTAGACTATGGTTTCTATACTAGAAATGAAAAGGGCAGAAATAGGCCAAAACCCTGAGGTCAGTTCTTGGAACCATAGGGCCTAATGGGAGGGGAAAGTGACCTTTCTACATTCAGCTTACTACTTGGGGCCCTACCTGTTAGTGAGTAAATCCTTTATCCCTGGATGTCACTGGAAAGAGAGAGCCTTGGTTAGGTAGATTTAAAGATGGCGGCACTTCCAGCTCCATAGCCAACAAAACAAGGCTGTTCCAAATCATGTGGTAAAGAAATGTAGACTGTCATCTCTCAGAAGCAGGCCCCTGGCATCCCCCAGATAGGTGCCCCCATTTTAGGTAATCTGGGCACACACCAAAGCCTTATTATGGAATAAATTTGGGGAAGACTGATCCAGCTCTCTGGGGGAATGTTGAGGGAATATTGGGCTCTGTGTTTTTTTTTTTTGTTTCCTTGAAGTAAAAGGAGGGAAGTTTGGATCTAAGCATCTAAACTGTTTATTTATTTATTTATTTATTTTGAATTTTTGAGTTTGTCTGCTGTGCAGAACAGAGGAAGTTAAAGACTGCCTGGCTTGGGAGGGTCTGTGGCCAGGCCACTTGTAGTGCTTAATGCAATGACTTTACTTAATTTCTTATTGCCATGATCAGAGAATGACCATGGTTATGGCATGCCCTTTGGTTGTTAAATGGTCTTTAGTGGGTTTGTCCAGGATAACTTTTATTAAGATTGTCTAAGTGAACTCACCTGTTTTCCTTCAAGTTCTACATTTTCCTAGAATTCCAATTTTTTGAGGGTTTTCCATCTGAGATTTACTAAGTGTGTAATTCTATTCAGTAAGAAGGACCATGTTCTGTCTGCTCAATTCCAGTGGTTATTCCTTTAACCTAACACTAGAGGGAGGTCTGGCTCAACTGCCAAGCTCCCTCTGACTCAGAAAGCTTGCTACCTCTTTCCCCTTGCTTCTGTATTCCTGCACAGCCCTCCCCCACTCAAACAAAGTCAAGTGCAAGTCATGTCATCATTTGTCTGGTGGTCTGGTCTTCTTCGGTAATGAAGGATGGAAACAAACCTCTTTTGAGACTTTTGCACTGGTTTCTAATTCTGGTCTTTCCCACCATGCACCTATGTGAGTCCTCTTTGACCTCCTTTTCAAAGGAGTCATTCTCTGCCTGATTTCTTATTTAGCCTTCCTTAATCACTGAAAGGGCAGTGCTGTTAAAGACCTTAGCTTAAAAAGGCCAAGGTCCTTCATTGCATCCTGGGCCATCTTCAATCGTCCTGATCTCTATCCTACCATTGGACCTAGATGGCTGCGAAGAGAAAGAGAGGCTGGTGACTTTGTGTAGTCCTCCCTCATTTAAGTCCATTTCCTTTGCATATCATGGCATCACCTCCCTGAAGTCATGGTCCTCTTTGAGGACAAAGGACAAACAGCTGCAACAACTTCTGCATTAATTTTGTTAATCTAAGGGTTTAGATTACATAAGGTATAAATAATGTAAGATGTGGATTTATTCAAGAAGATGTTGAACTCTACCACTCCCCACTAGAAAATTCCATCCTTTTTCTCCTCTAATGTTTTAATAGTATTTACTCATGAAAGTATGACATACTTATATATAGTATTTAAATTATGATTAAAACCAACTGAATATCTACCTCTCTTTCCCAAACCAGGCAGCCCCAAGCCTTCTTTAGTCTGTGAAATCCAGAAGCTCGAAAAACCACAATTCAATTATTCAAATTTCCTTTCATCTGAAGGCAAGACAAAACCACACAATTTGGTTCCTCCGCCAGTCAGTCTCAATGAGATTATAATCCAATCGAAGCCAAAGCTCCTGAAGGTCAATATCTGCTTAGTCTGAGTGGCTTTGGCATCCAGAGTTCTTGCCTAGTCTCTTGCCATACTTGAGGGCTGCTTAGGTCCTCTTCTCTTTGATAATCTGGAACATGCATCCAACTCTCGCCACTGCTGTGGATGATAGCTGTGGATGTGGTTGCTCTGGCAACACTTCCTTTCTCATTACTTTATACATTTGCAACTGGCCCTGAACCTTCTCATAGCCAGAAAATGCTACCTGAACATTACAGTCTTATAATGGAAGAGTAGTCACAAGGCTACAGTAAACTTTTTCAGTGCCAATGACCATCTTCTTTCTGTGCTCTTTCTCTTTTTTCCTTCTCTATATTTTTATTTAAATTTTTTTTCAGTTTTCTACAATCACTTCCATAAGTCTTAGATTTTCTCCCCTTCTCTCTTTCCTCCTGCCCCAAGAAAGCATGCAGTCTTATA
This sequence comes from Bettongia penicillata ogilbyi, assembly GCA_023548195.1. Taxonomy (NCBI): domain Eukaryota; kingdom Metazoa; phylum Chordata; class Mammalia; order Diprotodontia; family Potoroidae; genus Bettongia; species Bettongia penicillata. Next base: position 807,458 of record JAJHZJ010000624.1, on the reverse strand, counting down.
TGGGTTCCACACACACATTCTTATTAAATACATTTTCACATTAGTCATGTTGCACGGAAGAATTTAAATGAATGGGAGAAACCATGCAAAAATCCCAAACAAAACAAGAATAACACAAGAGAAAATAGCCTGCTTCATTCTGCGTTCCAATTCCATAGTTCTTTCTCTGGATGTGGATGGCATTTTGCCTCAAGAATGTTTTTAGGTCCTTGCATCGTTATGAAGGGCTAAGTCTACCAGAAAAATGCCTCGCACACTGTGGTTGTTACTGTGTATGAAGTTCTCCTGGTTCTGTTCCCTTCACTCAGTATGAGTTCGTGTAAGTCCTTCCAGCCTTCTCTGAAGTCTTCCTGTTCATCATTTCTTATAGTGTGCTCTCTCTCTTTTAAAAAGCCTTGGGCATTAGCCACATTTTTATGCCCTCTTGGTGGTTCCATCCCTGCTCAGAGACCAGAAGCAATACTTTTGCTAAACTGACTATGAATGTGAGCTACTTAAGGTCATTGCCTCCGAGAGGTGAATTTTCCCCTTGTCTTGCCTGGCACGAGGCCACCGTGGCTGCCACCACCACCACCTCCACTTCTTAGTCATTTCTAAGTCGCACTCTAGCTTTTCTTTTTCTCTTCCTGTCCCTGGGATCCAGGACTCTGATAGGTCAACTCTTATTTTATTTAGCTTGGAACCAGCCCACTATTCACTATCCAATATCATCAGATCATGCTGACACACTAGTATAGCTTCTGCTGCCTACTTCTCCTTCCAACTGCGCCTCAACTATTATCTTCCCCTTTTAGAATATAAGCTCCTTGAGGACAGGGATCATCTTGCTTACTTGCATTTGTGTCCTCAGCACTTACATCTGGTGCATAGTAAGTACATAATAAATGCTTTATTTCATTTATTCATTGGCCAATTTATATGTTTAACAATAATTTATTAGGATAGGTGCTTAACTGGTATCCATGTGTACAGCCTCTCTTTTCTACTATCTATTCTTCACACAGCAAAATGACTTTTATAGATATAGATCTAAACATATCACTCCTGCTGGAAAAAAAAAAAAAACAACCCAAACCTTCAATAGCTCCCAGTTGTCCGCAGAATGAAATACAAACCTTTCAATCTGGTACATGTCTTGCTATAATCTGGATCAAACCTGTATTTTCAGTCTCATTTCATAGACTTCCTTTCTTACACATGATGTTTCAGTCAAACATCTGTTCTTTCAATTCAGTCTCCCCTTGTCTGACTCCATATTTCTGAACAAACTATTCCTCATGTTGAGAATATACTACCTACTAATCTATGCCTTTCAGAATCTTCATCCTTCTTTGAGGCTCAGCTCACAAACTATCTTATCAGTGAAGCCTTGTCTGATCCCCTCATATGTTCCCAAAGGGCTATACTCTCCACTGCAGGGGGTGCTAGAACAGTCCAGGGGGGAAGTAGGAGCATTGGGTGAAACTGGGGGGCATTGAATAAAAATAAGGGGACAGCAGAAGTATAAAGAAAGAAGTAAAGATGAGAAAATTTTGAAAAACCATTTGTACAATTTGTTGTGTAACAATTAAAATCATAGTGATTACGTTATTTTCCAACTAAACACACAAAATGCAAGTTATAATCAAACAGTGATCAAGTCTGCTGGTAGGTATCAACAAGCAAGTGTTGGCAGGTGAGCATGTAGCACATTGTTGGGAAGTCCAGCATGCATTGGCAGGAAAATGTGTGCTTAATGACTTATTAACAATATTCATATTATACAGTTACATGACACAATATTGCATCATCAAGATTTCAATTCAAGAAAAAACCCACAAATTTATAATAAACTATTAAATTAAATGTCTTATTTTTTTAAAATTGGTTTTTCTTAAATTATGCAAATTAAAAAAAAGCTGTTAAAGAAAATAGATTTCCAGGGGGGTGCTGAGTAATTTTTCTTTTAAAAGAGGGCGGTAGGTCAAATAAGTTTGGGAACCTCTGCTTCAGATGTTAATGTTTTGTTTTTCCTTTTTCAAACTACTGTCTATCCATCTTGCTGTATGTATCTACTATCTACCTATCTCTATGTTTTTCTCTACCATCTATTGAGATACCTCTATCTTTATGTGTCTATGTATCTATTTACCATTTATCTACTATATCCTTGTATGTATCTATAGAGCTATCTCTATCTCTGTCTAGGTATATATCTTTCCATTTGTTATTCACTTATTGCTTGCCAAAAACAAGAACTCAGAGGCAAGTACTATTTCAATTTTTGTCCTTGTATGCCCATGCTTTCATGTTGTGCATGCTTAATTAATGTCTTTTCTTTGATTGAATTTATTGCAGGTAATGATCTTGGTGAAAATGAGCATTTTTCTTCTTTTAATGTCTTTAGTAGTTCATGCTCCGTACCTTACAGGGGGCTATGTGATGTCAGTGGCAGGCGTTCTGGTTTATCATTTGAGAGGCCCTACGAAGTTGCCTGGGTCACACAGAGAGTAAGTGATTTGTACAGGGTTACCCAGCTAGTAAGTACCAGAGGTGGAATCTGAACCCAGATCTTTTTATCTCCAAGTCTAGCTCTCTGTCTGCTCTCTCCACATTGCATTTATACCTTATGCAGCTAAAAAACCCCCCTCAAAACCAAGCCTAAACAAACTACAGAATGTTTGCCTCTAGTATAGAATACTGGCCTATAGATTTGGCAAATCATAGCATAGTAATGATGTGTTATTCCTGGCACATTATAATATATTGACATATGACATATGACAATATCAACATTATATGACATATAATGACATATTCCAAATGTGTCAATTTTCTTTACTAACCAAGGATGAATGTAGCTACAGTATATTTCTTGCTATACATATTGTGAAAGAAGAAGCAAAATTTACATTTTGACTGAATGCAAAAAGAGCAATATTTTGTTTCAGTGAACAGACTTTCCTGAAGCCCCATTGTCACTTTCATACTCTGGTAGCAGCACTTTAGTTGCAAGGAATTCTTGTCACATTGAGCACACACCACCCAAAGGAACAGAAGTGCAAAGTGGGGTTTTCTGTTTCACTAAATAGCCACCATTTGACATCTGGCGGAAATAGCGATGGAGCACCCTTTCTTCTCTCCAGTTTACATCCATGAGATTCTAAAGTTGAAAAACTGCCCTGGTTGGGAAGGAAGTACATGAAAGAAACATTACTATTAGTCGTCCTTAGTTGTGAATGTCTGGAAATTTCACATCTAAAGTCTGTAGTTATTATAGGGTTTGATGTGTGGGTGGCTGAAAATATGGTACTTGGCCTTTTGGTGCCAAACTTTCAGGCAGCATCAGCTGTCTTTATACAAAAGATGTGGCAGAATGTGTTGCCTTACTTTTAATATTCAGAATTGTTTGCCTTGCCAATGGAATGGTGTGTATGTGGATGATACTTTGGATCATATATATTCTGCTTTTCTCAAGGGATCTTCATTGTTGAAAATTCATTTAGGAACAGGGTGAAAGCATGTGGGTGGATGGAGGGGATCAATTACTAAGAGTTTACAAGTGAGAGACTGCTACCCTGGGAACCATTTTCCTCTCCCCACCTCTAGCCATGTTTTGGGTGAAATAATGATCTTTGCTTTCCCTGGTTTAAATGATCTCTTTGATAATCTCTCACCTATACATCTCCCTAGCTTGCAAATGTTGCTGGGGCAAAGAGGCTTTAATGTCATTCTTCACATATTGCAAGGCTATCCATTAGTTGACATTTCCTTTGTACACTGTTTTTGCTTTTGCCTTTCTTTGTATCCCTAGTGCTTAGTATGGTGTCTGGCACGTAATAAGAACTTAATAAATGACCATTGACTCACTGACTGACACTGCAGGTGATTAAAGCTTAACAAAAGGATTAGTTTATGAACTAATTAGTTTAGAAACCTCCTACTTTTGGCTAGCAGTCCCTGGAAACATTGAAGTCAAATGGCAATGACCCTGAACTGAGAATGAGGGTGGCTGGTTTCTCTCCTTGACTTCATTATCTGATTCACCATGAATTTTGCTCCCTTTCTTTCTCCCTCCCTCTTTTCCTTTCTACTTCCCTCCTTCCCTCTTGTTCTTTCTTTCTTTCTTTCTTTCTTTCTTTCTTTCTTTCTTTCTTTCTTTCTTTCTTTCTTTCTTTCTTTCTCTCTCTCTCTCTTTCTTTCTTTCTTTCTCTTTCTTTCTTTCTCTTTCTTTCTTTCTTTCTTTCTTTCTTTCTTTCTTTCTTTCTTTCTTTCTTTCTTTCTTTCTTTCTTTCTTTCTTTCTTTCTTTCTCTCTTTCTTTCTTTCCTTCCTTCCTGCTTTCCTTCCTCTCTACCTCCTTTCTCTTCTTTTCTACCTACTAGTTTTAACCAATTGTCTTTTCTTAACCTCTCTTCTTAGTTTTCCTCTTTTATTTTTCCTCTCTCCTCTATCTTTCTTTCTCTGAGTTTCCATCTATCTAATAAATGAGAGAAATACTACCAGCTTCCCAGTCTTCTCTCCAGGAAGCTGTGACAACTAATGAAATGCCAAAAATGTCTCTGAAGGTGTTGAAGGCTAAGGAGGGTAGTGATTTGTTTAGATTAAAATCAGGTGTGGTCCTATTTGGAGGCAGGAGACTGAACTAGATCGCCCCTTGTGTCCATTTTCTATATTTAAAGGTGTAAAATATACGATTTCTTAGGTTAAAGGAGGAAGTTGAATCTTAGCAATGACTAAGGAACCTGGTACCTCAGTCTTGCCTTGTAAAAGGTTCTGAATCTCTGTTTTTGTCTCCCTACTTAGAGAAGATGGATTAATGACATTCTCATCAGGTTCTTTGAAAGGGTGCTTTTGAAAGGGAAAAAGAATGTCACTTGAGAAAGGATGAGGTCTCGGTACATTAGCTGGATTGACTTAATGTGAATATCAAAGAGAATGCCTGGGGTGACATCCAGCGAAATGGTTTTTAACTTTTGTTTTCCGTTCTGGATATCCTTCAGCACACTGTCTGGCACATAGTAGGAGCTTAATAAGTGCGTATTTATTAATTCATTGATTAGCTCACCTATATGGGGCAACGCTGACACTGCAAGATTTACACCACACCCCAGAGTCCAAAGTCTTAAGAGCTCTCTTTAACTCAGTATGGCAGAGGGACAGTCATGGATGGATCAAGGGTAGAAAGAACATGGGTGGAGGGAGGCTAAAGACCAGAAAGGAAGTACAGCCAGCACCTCAAAGAATACTGGGTGAAGAGAGAGGGCTGAATTCTACCTTTCATGTGGCCCTAACTTGCTATGTGATCTTGGGCAAATCATCTACCTCTTTGAGACTCAGTTTCATCATTTGTCAAGTGGGAATGCTAATTCCTGATTTGTCTACCTCAAGAGACTGTTGTGAGGGAAAATAAAAATAAAAGAATTTCAAATAAGAAAATGTAAGACATTCATTTATTCATCTGTCTCTGTCTGTCTATCTAATATGAATGCATATGGATACATTATACATCCAGACTAATCTGTGGGGAAATGATTTGGTGTGCTCGGCAGCTGCACACAGAGGGAAAAATAAGAGTCATGGGGCTTGACTATGAAATCAAATCAACTGATGCTTCCTACATATATATTTCTACGACTTTCACATTCAGTTTTCTTTACTTCTAGTTCTCTGTTTACAGGTACCCTGAAGGAACATTAAAATATATTTTATTTTGTGATTTTTCACTGGTTTCACATTCATATAACACTCTAATGTTTATACCTCAGTGGCATTGTGAGGCATCAATATTAGCAACATTATTCTCTCCATTTTACAGGTCAGAAAATCAAGGCTCAAAGGTGAGATTTGATTTGCTCATGGTCAGAGTCAAGGTTCAAACCCACTTCTTCTGACCCTAAGAACAGTTACATCACTTCTCACACTGCTAACGTAGGGATTACCATTTAGTTATTTCTGTTATTGTGGGAAGACATAGTGATTACTCGTTTTTTTCCCAAAGTTAAAAGTCTACAGTAATACTACAAGGATGGGAAGATGGATGGTTTTTACTTATTTTTCTTTTAGGAGTTGCCAGTGATGCTAGGGGCATCTCTATTGGAGATTTAAAGAACCACATAGTTTTAGAGTTAGAAGTGACCTTGGTGGCCACTGAATTCTACTTATACCTCTAAGTAATCCTTATTATAATATACCCTACAAGCCACATCCAGACTCTACTTGAAGACATCCAATGAAAGGGAACTCACTAACTTCCAAGGCAACCCATTTCACTTTTGGATAGCTCATTATTAGGAAGCCTTTCCTGTCATCAAGTCTAAATTTCTTCTTTAATTTCTTTCTTTCTTTCTTTTGTTCTTCCTTCCTTGTTTTCTTCCTTCTTTTTTTCCTCATTTGCTTACTTATTCATTCGTTCATTTATTTGCTATAATTTTTGCACTTTATTACTGTTTTTGCTTCCTGTGGTCAAATGCAACCAAATCCCTCTTCTACATGGCAGGTATTTAAAATATTTGAAAACAGGTATTTCGTCTTCCATAAGTCCAGGGTACCCATCTGGCTAGTGTCCTGGATGCCTGGTTCCAGGTACGATAAGGTGAAAGTTTGCCTATCTGAGTCCAGGGACCTAGAGGTGGAATCCAAGTTTCTCATGGGGTGGATATGACTAGATAGTAGGGCCCTGAGGAGGATATATGTAGGAAGCATCTGGTAGGTCTGTGAGCTGGCATGATAGAATGAAAATTCATCTATCAGAGTCAGTAAACTCAGGACTGGAGTACAAATTTTCAGAGGAGTAGAGATAGTCAAAAAACCAGTTCCACATCCATTAATTGTATTATCATCCAGCCAAGTGTTTTCAATCTTTTCTGATCAATGAAATCTAAAGCACTTGGCATAGTGACTAGCACACAGCTATATAAATGTTAACTAGTATAGCTATTATTCTCAACCTCCCTTTGGTTGGTCACATATCTCTTGGGTATCTAGCCATACTCAAGTTATTTCTCATCTCAGTTCTCACCTTGGAGAGCACTGGTTAAGTGAATATTTCTCTAACTTTTTACAGGAATACAATGAGATTCTTTATCAAACATTTTGTTACTATCTGGTGAAATATATCATAACATTCCCTGATCTACTAGTTTGATGATACTATGGAAAAGAAATAAGAAAATTATTCTGTCAAAATCTCTTCTTGTGGATGCTTTACTTGTTTTTTGAGATTAATACTTCCTTTCCTGATGTGTTTTATATGTATTTGCATATGTACACACTTACATATATACAATACACACACATAAAGAATGTGTGTGTGTGTGTGTGTGTGTGTATGTATTGTTGCTATAGTTTATTTTTTTCAGCCATGTCCAACTCTTTGTGACCTCATTTGGGGTTTTCTCGACAAAGGTACTTGAGTGGTTTGCCTTTTCATTTTCTGGCTCATTTTACGGACAAGGAGCTGAGGCAAGCCAAGTGACTTGCCCAGGGTCACACAGCCAGTAGGTATCTGAGGCCAGATTTGAATTCAAGAAGATAAGTCCTTCCTGACTCCAGGCCTGGTGCGCTATCCACTGTACCACCTAGCTGCCATATATATATATATATATATATATATATGCATGTGTGTGTATGTGTGTGTTTGTGTGTGCATGTATCTGTGTGCATATTTATGTATGGGTGTAATATATACACAAACACACATACATAAATATATATAGATACATAACTATGAGTCCGTGTATATATATACATATGTATACATACACATACACAAGAGTGTACACACATATGCACATTTAAAGGTTGAGTCTCCTTATCTTGTCCTGGTTGGAAGTACAGAGGCTACATAAAGGTGTGATCTCATTACTAATTGTCATGGGATTTTTGACTAGTTTGATTTCTGATGTAAGTTGGGTTTCTCCCCTTTTGACACTCCCAAAGGTTCACCATATTAATACTGAACTCAGTGTGGATGCTCAATCAGTTTTGGCTCAGTGCAACTCAAAACTCCCTCATTCAAGAGATCTCAGCTATAACCTTTCTGGCAGCTGGAGTTGAAGGCATGCTTAATTATTTCTTTAATAATACATTTTAGATGTAATTTGAATTCCCACTGATCCATAATTTACACTCCCTATTTTCCTTTTGAAAACCAGGACCGATGACATTTGCCATTTTCCAGCTTTGTGGTGCTTTTTCTGTTTTCCATGATTTTTTGAATCACATCTGCAAGTACAGAAGGATGCAGTTCATCTGACTTCATAGTGGTTAGGTGCTCTTATTCTCACTTTATCTTATTTATCAACTTCCTATTAGTTTTTTATTCTGTGATTTCCCATCCAAAGGTCGTCTTATATGGCAGAGAAAATAGAACAAAACAAAAGTTGAGCAACTCTGCCTACTTTCTGTCACAAGTTATGATCACTCACTTTGTACACTCTGGGCATCATAAGTCCTGTAACTTCCTTATTCTGCACATCTTGCCTTGGCTCATTCTGGACTTCAGTCCTTCTGATATGATTCTGAGAGATCTACACTATTCTTTTGTATTCATCTTTGCTTATATATTCTTTCTACCATCTTATGTACATATTAAAAATAGAATCTAAGTTGGCAGAATTTGTGTATTGACAATAATCTTTTCATACAACTCTCATTCCATCCCCTTTCCCATTGGAATTACTTTCTTTTGTGCCTTCAGATCCTGCTGGGTTTGAACCCAGGTCCTTTGTTTCATAACCTAGTATTTTTAAAATACTCTTTCCATGACACAACATGGTTTCTTCCTTACACATTTTCTCTTTTTCTCTGTGGCGATCTGTAGAACGCACTGAGGACAAAATTGTTTCTCCCTCCATTGACCTTCACTCATATGCTTTCTTCTGTGCTCCTCCCCTCTGCTCCCTGTTTTCTTTAAATAAATATATCTTCTTAAGATACAGTATCATCAATCTCACCCCAATTTGTATGTATCCTATTTCTTGAAAAAGGTATATCTACCCAGTCATACTATAATAATCTTTTTTTTCTCTTTTTACTCTTTATTATAATGATAGCTGTCTAGGAGCGCTGAAAGATACCTTGGGAATAAAGGTGGTTTAAAACAAAAGATATCAATGAAATTTTAAAATGTTCTCCTTAGCAGGTATAAGTCACCTGTGATTTTTTAGAAAAAAAAAAATGAGGGGATGATTCCTACCAAATCACTATAATATATTTAGAGTCCAGTTTTTTTCCTTGTATTAGAACTTTACTCCTTCTTGCCTAAGTTCTGGGCTTTTATGTGTTACTGTCTAAGCTTTTTTATTTGATTCAGTAACTTAGGAACTTCTGAGTGTCTTCTTTCTTTGTAGCTGGTCTCCATGGTATAACTAGCTTGGTGACTATACATAGGCAGTTTTTGTCTCCAATTCTTTTTAAATTAAAAACTCTTTTGCTTTGATTTACAAGGCATTAGATGAATGCATTCTTGTTAGCTTTTATTAGATATACTTTTTCCTTGGCTAGGAACTGTCATTTTCATATTATACTTAATATAGTAATGATTGGGGATTTCAGTTATCTAGATATCCTTCTACTTGAGCTCCCTCTGCAAAAAACACAATAGATTGTGGTCTAGAAATCCAAATCTCATTCCTAGATAATAGCTTTAAGTCAACTGTTTCTCTTTTGTATCCATTGCTTCTGGTGGGCAGTAGTCATAGAAAAAAAAAACAACCATGCACCCCAATGATCTGGCTGTTTCCCATGCCTATAACTCTTTCCCTCCTCATCTCTACCTCCCAGTTTCCATAGTTGACTTGAAGTACCAGCTAAAGTCCCAGTCTTTTTTCCTATGTCTTCCCTCTGAGATTTTCTCCAATTTATCCCGTATCTATCTTGTTTGTATTTAGGTGTTTGCATGTTTTCTTCCCCATTGTATTGTGAGCTCCTTGAGAGTAGGGACTGTTTGTTGCCTTCTTTTCATCCCCAGTACTTAGCACTGTGCCTGACACAAGATAGGTACCTTACTTGTCAATTTGACTCTTCACCTTATTGCCCAAGTCTTGTAAACTTTTGCTCTTCGACATTCCTCCCAAGAGTATCATTTGTACCTACGTGAATCTCTTTGACATTTGTTCAGAAATACAAATACTGCCCATTCAATGCAAGTCACTACAAAAGTTCCCTGTCCAATTCAGCCTTATATTTCAAATTGCTTGTCTATATTCAGCAATGCACTTTTTAAATTCACAAAAGGGCACAGAAGAACCTTTCTCGTACCTCCTCTTAAAAACAAACAAAGGTGATTTGTAACTGCTGAGAACATTTAACAATTTTATGGATATGTTTTGCTTTTGCATCCCCTTCATTTGCCAATGTATCCCTCTTCTTTCCCAGAGAGTCATTTTTTATGTTGCTGTTCAATTATTGTCAGTCATGTCTAATTCTTCATGACCCTAGTTGTTTTTTTGTTTTGTTTTTTTTTTGGCAGAGATACTGGAGGGGTTTGCATTTCCTTCTCCAGCTCATTTTACAGATGAGAAAACTGAGGCAAATAGGATTAAGTGATTTGCCCAGGGTCACCTATCTTGTAAATGTCTGAAGCTAGATTTGAACTTAGGAAGATGAGTCTTTTTCTTTGTGCCTTCATGCTATTCACTATGCCATCTAGCTGCCCTATCCTTATGTTATAAGGATATTATAAAGAGTGGGGAAAACAATTCAGTAAAACTAACTAACATTGGAAAGGTCTGCCATTTTCTGCAATGTGGAATGTACATAATCCTTAAGCTTTTCAAAGAGACAGGGAAAATGCCTTCTTATATTTGTAAAGGGCTTAGCACAGTGCCAGGCCCATATAAAATATTTAACAAATGCCTATTCCTTTCTCTTTCCCCTTCCCCATCCTTCTTTGGGCCTGAGATTGGTCATTATAATTTTGCAGGATCCAGGTTTTATTGCTGCCATTTCCATTTCTTATATTTTAGTTATTGTGCATGTTATTTTCTTTATGCTGCTTATTTCATCTTACCTCAGTTCATATAAGTCTTCCTGTGCTTCTCCGCCTCTGCACCTCCCCTTGAGGTTCTGGAGATGGAGTGCAGCACCTTTTGTTCCCTATATCTTCAAACAGACTGGCAAGGAAAACTAGTCTATAGCTACACAGTGAAAAAAAAAAGCCGGAGAGAGAAACATTAAGAAACAGAGCCAAAGAGAGAATATTTTTCTTGAAGAAAACATCCTGTGCATTTTAAAATTTAGAAAAGGATCATTTTTTTTTTCCAGAAGAAACTGTTCTTTATTTCTCTCTGTAGCAAAGCATATTGCTGCTTAACCGGAGCTTTCATAAACTTCAAGTGGGCCATTTAAACAGCTTTACCGCTGGTTAATGTCCTGAATTGTGCTCACTCTTTCTACAATACCTAGCTAGTGTTTTGTTTTTATTAGAAATTCACCTATCCTTGTCTACTGAGGGGGAAAAAAAAAGAAATTATACCACAGAGCCCTGCTGTGAGCCCATAAAATGGCAGAGTTTCCTGAAGAAGACTGGCCTGAAACGGAAACCTCTGGCTGCCTGTGCTGTAATGAAATGCATGACTACAGAAGATAATAATAATTGCAGCAATAGCTCGTTACAGCTCCCAGATGATTTGGTGCTGTCAGAAGTGCACTGTCCTCTGACATCCCAAGAGGCGAGCAGCATCACTGACTGCAGCCCCTGATTGGTGCAGTGAAATATTGCTGGCAAAAATTAAAAGGTCCCAGTGTCAAAATAATTCATGATATGCATATCTTCCATTCTGATGAAATGGCTGATATCCGGATTAGCAAGATAATAAAACTGATCAGGCTACAGTTAAACAATTTAAGTTGGAGAGCTGTTCATTTTGTAGGTGTCACTTGTCAGATCAAGGGGTCAGAGCAGAATGAAAGCCTCTCCCCGGTAACCTTCCGATGGTGAGGATTGGGAATGTTCTTCATGATTTGTCCAAAGTTTTCATCACCGCGCTGCCTCCTAGCATTACCACAGCAGGCTGTATTCTGACATTCAAATCCCGGGAATGACAGGTTATTAGGAGAAGAGAACAGGCTGCACATACATTAAGCACCATATCTCTGACCTGTAATTTGAACTGATAGTGATATTGTAATTGAGTGAGTTAAAAAAAAAGGCAAAGGAGGGGGACATGGAGAGTCTTTATTAAAACCTGGGGAAGAAAAAAGAACATTTTTCCCCCTAGCCGATTTGTGTGTTCATAAAATAAGCATTTCGGTGATGATTTATTTTCCCTTTTTAAAAGGCTGAGCAGTGTGCATGGTGTTTATTTGGGATAACAGTTATTTAGCTGAGATAACAAAGCCTTCCCCCAGCCTTCTCTCCACATGCTGAGCAGGCACAGATCAAGAGATTTGTCCCACGAAGGGAATCTATGGTTCTAAATGAAGGAGATTTAAAAACATACACACACACACACCAACAAATAGAGCATTAGAACAGCCCAAGGCTAGTTCTGTGACCCATAGTGTTGGACTCCCACCCTCTTTTTTTTGCCATGATAGCCACCTGTGCCCAGTCAAGAAAGGCTGGTGATGGGGGAGTCTTCTGTTATTGGAACCATGGACTTCATTGTGGGCCAGGGCCATGTAGCTTAGGGACTAATTTAGTGTGTATTAATGGATCTTCAAGTGATTTCTTTTAGGCTTTTCGAATTATAAGCCAGCCTGTGGGATGAGGGAAGCCAGGAAGGAGAACTGGAAATTTGAATTCAATCTAAGGGATAAGATACCATTATCTCCCAAGTTTGTTTTCCTTTCTTCCCCTCAAATACTACAGATGTGAGCTCTCATTCTCTGGGGTCTCTGTAGAAGCTTTGTAGATCCCTTTGTAGAGGATTCATAGACTTTGTGACTGATTCAACTTAGGAGGATGAATTACCAGGTGTTTAGAAAAGTAGAGGCACTTAGGAGAAAAGAGCTGTATCTTTGGAGTCAATAGCCTTGGATTCTAGCCTTTCTCCTACCATTAGGTTACTGTGGACTCACTGGTGAAAGGTTCATAGATTTAGAGTTGGAAGTAACCTGGGAGGCCACTGATGACCCCTCATTTAACATATGAGGAGAAAGAATCATAGAGATGTGACTTGTCCAGGGTCACACAGATAGGATGTGAACCCAGGTCTTTCTGACTGTCTGATGTTACATTCAGCAGTACAGTTTTCAAACAAGAATAAGACTTGCTTGTTTTTGTTGTAGTTGTGTTTGTCCTTCTTCTCAAAGAGCACCATGACATCAGGGAAATGATGACATGACTTGCGGCTGACTTTGATTTGAGTGGGGAAGGCTGTGCAGGGTCACCAACCTCACTTTCTCCTCCTGAGCCATCTGGATCCACTGGCCAAATATTCATCAGGATGAATGGAGATGGCCCAGGATTCAATGGGCTAACTCAGAGAATCAAGTGCGCTAACATATGAGGAATAACTTTGACAAATAAGGTATTTATCACAATACAAGAAATTATTTTTATCTTCTAAATACTTCTCATGGTCATTTTCCTTCTTTTGAGGGATTTCTTTTGCAAAGAACAAATGGAGTGATATGGGGTAGCTCTGAGAAGTTAGGCTATAACTAGAAAAATCACTTTAAAATTTTTGATATTTAGTCTAATCATTAGCATTTTCTTTCATTTCATTTACTCTTTTTCATCTTCCCAACTCCTATATCAAACTGCACACTCAGAGTCTTTATCAGCTTTATTGTGTGCTATTACATGGTCCATTTTGCAGATGAAGAAACTGAGATATGAAGCATGAGGAGGTTGTTTAATACCAAAAAATGAATTGAAGATGAAAACAGGAAAAGATAATCACCCAGCCAGAGTCTTCAGTTATAAATCATGTAACCCATGCCTTGAAATAGAGGTTCTGGTCATATTGAGTTCAATCTTGGGGCTTCTTCAAAAAACCTCCTTGGCTAATTTTGCCCTTAACCAGAGTTTCCCCTATGAATGCTGGAAGAACAAAGGATGATAGACTACTAGCTGGGAGGAATCTTATCTAGATTCATCCCGTCATTTTAAAGATAAGAAAATTTTGGTCCAGAGATGTAAAGACGTGAAGATGTGAAGTCAGAATCCAGGTGCTCCGACTATAGATCCAGTATCTTCTTAATTTGTCTTGTTTCAAATAAGGACTCAGACATCAACTAGCTAAGTGAACCATAGCAAGACACTTAATCTCTCTTTGCCTTAGTTTCCTTATTTATAAATAATTGCACCTACTTTCTGAGGTTGTTTTGAGGATTAGATGAGCTAATATTTATTAAACAGTTAGCACAGTGCTGGCACATAGTCCTACACTTTGTTCAAGTATTCCCTCAAACGTAGGGTGAACAGATGTTATTTAGCTCAAGGATATAAACATTAACTGTTATTATTGTCAATTATTTTGTGTCTTAGGACCTTTAACTTCCATGTAAGCATTCAGTCTAACAAGATGTCAAACATAGGAAAGGCTTTATTTAGTTTTCAACATTTACTTCCATAAGATTTTGAATTCCAAATTTTCTTCCCCTCCCTCCTTTTCCTCACCCCAGGATGGTGTACCATCTGACATAGGATCTATCTATCTATCTATCTATCTATCTATCTATCTATCTATCTATCTATATTCATATTAAACATATTTTCACATTAGTCATATTGTAAAGAAGATTTATAACCAATGGGGAAACCACAAGAAAGAAGGAGCAAACAAACAAAAAAAGAGGGCAAATAGTATGCTTCCATCTGCTTTCAGACTCTACAATTCTTTTCCTGAATGTGGATGGCATTTTCCATCATGAGTCTTTTGGAATTGTTTTAGATCCTTGCATTGCTAAGAAGAGGTAAGTCTATCAATGTTAGTCATTGAACAATGTTGCTGTTTCTCTGTAAAATGTTTTCCTGGTTCTGCTCACTTCACTCAGCATCAGTTCATGCCAGTTTTTCCAGGTTTTTCTGCAGTTTGCCTGCTCATTTCTTATAGAACAATAGTATTCCATTATATTCATATACCACAACTTGTTCAGTCATTCCCCAGTTGAAGACTATCCCCTCAATTTCCTATTCTTTCTCACTACAAAAAAGAACTGCTATAATTATATTTTGTACATGTGGATGAGAGACTTTATTTAACTTGACAAGAAACACAAAGAACTCATGCTGAACTTGTAACAGTTAAGAAAATTTCCTTTCCTTTCCTAGTGGGCCTTTATCTTCTCTAGTGACCTACATTATCCTGCAGACATAGCCCTACCTTGGAGAAGCAAAGAGTAAACTTTGGGAGATGTTATTGGGGAGACAGTATTACGCAATGAAAAAGTGATGAACTTAGAATCACATGACCTGAGTTCTAATCCTGGCTATTACTATCCACGTGACTTTGAACAAGTCTCTTAACTTCTCTGGATCTCAGATAACTCATCTGTAATATGTGAGAGTTGGATGAAAAGTCCTTAAGGCTTTAGATTTATAGTTTTTAATTAGATTGTCTCTAACATCACTTTCATTTCTAAGCTTCCATGATATAGAATAGTACAAATTGAATATCTAAGTCTTGAGTGACCACAGAAGAAAGAATGATTCATTTGGGAATGGGGCTAATCATGGAATGCTTCTTGGAAGAACTTAGTTTTGAAAAACATATATGTATGTGTGTGTGTGTATATATATGTATATGTATGTGTGTGTATGTATATATATACATATATATATACATATTATATATAGTAGAATGGAAGAGCAGAAAATGCTATGGGCAAACACTTGAGTCAATTATGCTTGTAATTCACTCATAAATACAAATTTACATGAAAATCTTTTCCAAGGAAGAAATATTATTTATTACTATAGTACAATTAAATTGAGGAGAAGATTGGACTAGAGGCATGTGAGAGTAGGTTAAAGAAGGTTCCACACAGTTAGTGTTTTGGGGATGTTGTCTGGGACAGTTTGGGTCTAATACTGCCCAGCTTGTATGACATAGACTTTCAAGGTCCCTTCAGGTAATTCATCCTTAATCAAATGCAAAGTAATTGTGGTTACTCAACAATTTCTGACTGAGGATAATTTCCAGGTAACTCAGAACTTGAAACTAAAGGTCCAACAATTACAGATCCTAGTTTGTTCAGGGATTTCACCTAAGTATATGCTACTGGTGACACAAATATGGTTCCAGGGAACAACTGATAAGTGTAAGAAGGGTTAACAAAAATTCTCTTGATGAATAAAATATTTTATTGGTCAATAGATTAGTTTGAATCTGTGCAATTTCTTTATATCAGTAATGCCTTTATGTAATAATTTTCTATTTTCACCATTAAGACAATAGATTTGCATACATTTCTCCCTGCATCTTGCTACATTTGAGGTTTCAGTAGGAATATATTAATGTAACCCTCCTCTTAGAGTAGCACCAAAAGACACGGAATAGAGCAAGGGAGCAAGGGTGAAGTTTTCTGTTTCAGTTGATCTTAGTATTTCTTATGTAACTAGGGGCTTAAATCTATCTATGATCTTGACCTTGGCCTCCACCTTAGGAAAAAAGAATTTGTGGGTTTGAACAGGAGAAGGCCAGATATTTTATCTTTGGTAGAAATTGGAGCCAGAACAGTATTCTAGTTGCTAAAGACAAATTCTCTGATTCTTCCTGATGCTGGATTTAAATTCAATCCATTCTATAGAGAATATCCTTTCCAAAATAATAAATATATGCAATCCTTCAAGACTTTGTTTTAATGCCTTCTAGAAATGTAGATAGCGTTGTGTGTGTGTGTGTGTGTGTGTATGGATGGATGCACATTGATGCGTGAATGTGTATGTGTATGTAAGATAAACTGTAAGAAAGGAAGAAACTGTAATTGACTAGCAGTACAATACACATGCCATGGTGGAGACATTTCTACAGTAAGTCCCATCATATCACTTGATTGGTAGGTTTCAGAAGGAGGAGTGGTTAATCTCACTGCCATCTGTTCCGGGTGAACTGAGACCATTAAGCTTCAACTCACTTGAATTTATGTACTCTACTATTTACTTAGGGTTAATTATGATGCCCAGAGACGTGAAAATGAGCTAGAAAGAAAGAATTGGAGGTGATCAACTTTCTTTGTATTTCATGTTGACAGTACAACATGGCAAAACACCTATTGAAAAGATTTGCCAGAAGAGTGTGAAAGCAACAATAATGTATTTATAGAGTATATAATGCGATTTTATTAAAAAATAGAAAATCTTTTGCATTTCCCAAATTATGCTGTTTACTAATAACTATTATTTTCCCTCAAGATATTATTTTTATCAGAGGTAAAATGAGTCTAGACTAGAGCAGGGCTCTTAATCGAGGGTCTGTAAACTTATTTTTCAATATTTTAATAATTGTATTTGAATATAATAGGTTTTGTTTGAGATCTGTTTATTTTATGTCACGAATTTACAAGCATCATTCTGAGAAGAGGTCCTTCAGTAGGCTTCATCCGACTTCCCAAAATGTCCATCACACACACATACACACACACAGAATAAGAACCTCAGCACTAACTGGTCTTTAAACTGAAGTCCAGCTCTAGAACCTATGAAGAACCAAAATTCAATAAATATACAAAATGCTTACGCTGTTAGGAAAATCTTAAATTCATTTAAGTATTTGTGTTAGATTAGGAGTTCTTCCATTGCACTAGAATGGTAAAATAAGATGGAAAACTGTTGAAATGTGACAGTTGAAATAGTAATATCATATTGCTTTCGAAATTTAATCTGAAGAATTTCACAATTTTCCAGACTGGAAAAGTCAAACTGGAAGCCAAGCCGCAGAGATTCTAGACCACATCATACACTCTCAGAGTCAGAAGGGATCTCAGAGGCCATCCAGCTCAATTGCATCTGAACAAGTGTCCCTTCTACATCATGCTGACAGGTGGACATCTAGCCTTTGCATGAAGATCTCTGGTAACAAGCAGCACAACTGCCCTTCCACGCAGTCCATTTCATCTTTGGAGAACTCTGATTGCTAAGCAAGTTCTTCTCAGGTTGAGCTCAAATCTGCATCTTTTCAATTTCAACCTATTGTTCCTTGTTCTACTCCCTAGAGCCAACAAGAAAAAATTCAACTTGCCTTACAAGTTACAGTCTTTCAAAAATTTACAAATAGGTTCCTTTCTAAGTCTTCTGTTCCCTAAGTTGACCATCCCCACTTCTAGTGAATAGGGCACCATGTTGCGAATCAGAAAGGCCTGAGTTCAAATTTGAGCTCAGATACTTACTTGTTGTGTGACTTTGGGCAAATCACTTAATTCTATTTGCTTCAGTTTCCTCATCTGTAAGATGAGCTGAGGAACTATACAGCAAAGCATTCCAGTGTCTTTGCCAAGAAAACCCCAAATGGGGTCATGAACAACAAAATCTCTTTTGATGAATTCTTATATGACATTATCCCTGTTATTACCTTTTTTTTCTGGGTGCTCTGTAATTTATCAATGTCTTAATAGACTTCAAGACCAAGAACTGAACACAGTGATCTATAAATGGTCTAACCTATGTAGAGGAGAGTGAGACTACCCCATTCCTTGTTTGATGACTGTGACTCTTAGAATAATTGAATTATAGACTTAGAGATGGAAGGAAGCCTGTAATGTAGCCTATCATTGCATATGCTTTTGTTGACTGCCTTATTATACTGTCAGATCACATTATAGTTGTATTAACACTAAGATCACCTTCCTTATTCCTGATCTTTTTAGGATGAACCGTCTAGCAACAACTCTTCCATGTTAAGCTTGTGAAGTTGGCATTTTGAACCTAGTTATGCAATTGTGCATGAATTATTTGGGACAAGCAATGATTTTTGTATGATTTCATTTTGTGACAGCATTGATATTTGCTTCTGCTAATATTCAGTGAACTCAGAACATCTAAACTTGACTAATGACCCTAGAAAGAGGTGGTTCCTTCACCTTTAGAAAATTTTTTGTCAGTTGATTGTTGGGTTCTTGCCACAAACACACACCATTGCCCTCTTTTTGTTGTGTCTTTAATTATGTGGCTTTTAAGAATAGATATTTCTCCAAGGAAATATGCAAAAACTGTAATTCTTAAAGAAAACACTTCAATGACTGTTAGAGATATTGTAATGGGAATTATTGTGGGGAAGTCAAGCATTTCAAGGATAATTCAAGGTGCACGATGAACCAGGACCAACTGAATGAAGCAGAAAGGAAGACATGGTTGAAAATGTAAAATAACATTAAGAACTGATAAGCCATTATTGCAAAAATAGCTGAAGTAATCCTCAGAAAATGAGAAATGACCTTCATAGAGATCTGGCAGCTGAAGATGGGAGTTTGGTATTGATTCCTCTACAAGCCAGCATAGGCATCTTGGAGTTGGAAGAACAGACAAAAGACCATTAAAAACAGCTGCTAGTCATTGTTGCTCAGAAGAAATACTTATCATGGGCAAGATTGTACAAAGACCGGCATACTAAAAATTAGAGAAAGGTAATTTTCACAGATAAAATTCACTTTTTCATTCATTGTGAATAGTTCAGGTTAGCCTGTAAGATCTGGACAGCTAAATCAGACCATAAAACGTCTACTTAACAATATTTTAGGGATATTTTTACTTCCAGTGAGAGATCCTATAATTCTTGTCTCCATTAAGGGAAAAAATGAACTACTGTGACAAATATATTGATATACAGAAAAACAGAATTATTCTATAAATTATAGAATTCCAAAATGGAGATTAAATGCCATACTGCTATGTACATCATGAAAATCATATATTATTCATTTATATTTTATCTCATTAGATTTGGCTAAATGTTCTGATGCTATCTTTTTTGATTCTGACTCAGTGTGTTAGCAATCTCTCCAAGTTTTGAGTTATGATTAACCCAAATTCTAAGGTAATTTAAGGTTTACAAAATATTTTCCTCATGATGACTTCGGACTATAGGTGCAATTTTGGCACCAAAAGATTTACTAAATATGTCATCTGTGCTTTCAATCAATTCACTGACAAAATAATAAGCAGCACAGGGTCAAACACATATTGCTGCAATACTGCTCGAAATCTTCTAAGTTGACATTGAATCATAATGGTTACTTGTATGTTTGGCAATTCAGCCAGTTTCATATCCACCTGTGTTATCATCTAGCCCTCTCCTCTCTATATTTTCCACAAGGATAACAAGAAGATTTTGTCAAATGTTTTGCTAAGATCCAGAGATTATCTGTAGCACTCTCCTCATCTATTGTGAAATAGCTTGTCAAATAAGGGAAATGAAGTTGGTCTTACTTGACAAAACCACAGAAGCCCTTTGTGTTAAATTCTTTTTTCACAAATTCATTAACCATCATTTCAACAATATGTTCTAGACTTTTCCAAGGAACAAGAGTTAAGGTCATTGGTCCAAGTCAAGTTTGCTAAGATCCCTTTATTCTTTAAATAACCCTCTCTGCTTCTCATCATCAGAATTATTTCTCTTGGAGTCTTCAGAATTTAATTCTTAAGAAGTTTTGTTCCTCTTAGACTGATTTCCTTCGTAGGATTGTAGGTCATGTAACCTTACCTATAATTTTCTCTTGACCGCTTTGAAATCTGCTCACCCCAAATCTGGGATCCATGACAAATTATACCCAACTTTACTTTGCTTCTCTACCACACAAATTCTGATTGGGTGGGACTGCCTACTTCAGCAATGTTTTTCCTTCTTAAAGTGAATCAGGAGAAGAATAGAAATTTTCTTAATTGCTTCTATTAGGTGGATAAAATTATTATTGACAAGTCAAGAAATGATTAGATTCTCTGTTATTGGCAGAAAGAAAACTCCAGGAGATGCCTGAATAATTTAAATTGTACACCATCCTTATATTTTACACCCATTCATACTAGGTTTGTGATCTGTTTCCTGAACTCTTTATATGCTCCCTCTTTCAGCCCAGTCTGTAGCATACTCATGTAACAATATTCCTTCCTTCCTTCCTTCCTTCCTTCCTTCCTTCCTTCCTTCCTTCCTTCCTTCCTTCCTTCCTTCCTTCCTTCCTTCCTTCCTTCCTTCCTTCCTTCCTTCCTTCCTTCCTTTCATCTTTCTCAAATGCTTCTCCATCCTAGTTCCTAGATGATCTCCCATGAATATATCATTTTTATATATAAAGTATACCTTTCCAGAACCACTATATTCCTATCATAGGTTCCATTTCACCAAGACTCAGAAATACTTATGAAACCAAATTTATCCTCCTCATGTTTTCTTAAAATCTTGACTTTTTTGTACCATCTTGCCTAATAGATTTGCTTAATTTTTTTTGTTGATGATGATGCTGTCATCATTTGCTATCTCTTGGTACATAGAAAATATTTGTTTTAGGCATGGAGACTGGGTCTATGATTTTATTGGCATAACCAGGTATATTTTCTGATTAAGGTAACACCTGATACCAATGCAAGTCATCACTTTCTTTGTAATTTATAATCTTAGAGAGTAGTTTACAGCTCTGAGAAGTGATTTGTCCATGGCCACACAGTGAATACATGTCAGAGGTCCCTCTTGAACTCAGGTCTTTTTGGCTTTGAGGAAATTACTTTATCCACTGTACCAAAATTCTTCCTTTCAACAAAACTGTGAACTAGATAGTTTAGCTATTATAATCATCGTATTTTAAAGATGAAGTAACTGAGTTTGAGTCAATTAGCATTTATCAAGTGCCTACTATGTACTAGACCTTGCAGTAAGCTCTGAGTATACAAAGAGTGATAAAAGATAATCACTGATCTCAAGGAGCTCACAGTCTAGTGGAGAAGGCAACATACAAAAAATCCCATTTACAATGAAGATATGTACAAAATAAGTTGGGGGCTTCAGGGAGAAAGTAAGAAGATTAACGAAGACTGGTGAAAGCATCTTGTAGACAGTGGGACTTTAGCTATGACTTGAAGGAAGAGAGAAGCCAGGAGGCAGAGATGGGGAACAGCCAGTGAAAGTCAGCTGGCAGTGGATGGAGTATCTTGTTGAGGAAAAGCAAGGAAACCAGTGTCACTGGATTTCAGAGTATGTAGAAGAAAGTGAGGTGTCAGAAGACCTGAAGAAGAAAGAAGGGGAGAAAATAAGGAGAATATGTGACAAACTTATAACCTCATCATTGCGAAGGACTGGAATTTAGCATGAATAGGCATCAAAACCTTAGAAATCAAGGTTCAGAGAAAGCAACTACTGCAAGAACCATAAGACCAGAGTCTTCCTGACAAGTGGAATCTAAAGAACAGGAACTGTAATGGGATCCAAGAAGAAGAGGAATCACTGTTTGGGCTCCATCCTATAGAAATTCTGATAGACTAATTTCTATGCCTGGTATTTTACAAACATGCTTTGTGAAAAAGAATGCTAGATTTCTAGGTCTAATCCTTGACCCTGCCACTGCTGCCTATGTGATCTTGAACAAATCATTTAATTTTGGGGGGGCCCTAGCTTTCTTTAAGGTATACAACTCTTCTGTATACAAACTGTTTCATTACTAAAACAGGGCTAATACACTTCAGTGGATTTTTTCAGCATTTTATCTGAGAGTCATTACCCAACAAATCTGATAAAATGCACATTTTGGAAAAGGTTTCTCTTAGTCTGACTCTACTTGCAAACACATAGTTTATATTATCAAGGAAGGAAAGAAGCATTTATTAATCACCTACTATATGCTAGATACTTTACAAATATTTGTCTTATTTGATCCTAACAACAACTCTGGGACATAGGTGATATTATTATCCCTATTTTGCAATTAAGGAAACTGAGGCAAATGTAAGTTAAATGGTTTATCACACACCTGGTAAAGTGTCTGAAGCTGACTTTAAACTAAGGGTTTCTCTGACTTTAGATTCAAAAGGTCTATATCCTGAGCTAACTATCTCTATGATTAAAGAAGAAAGTTTTTATAAAAGGATCAAAATATAACAGAAATCCCTGAATAAGCAAACATTAGTCTGAAAAGAATATGTAAATTTCTAGAATCACACATGCTTACTATGCTGTATTTGTCCTTCGTTCTCTAAGAGGACCATGACATCAAGATGATGGTATGTCTTGAAGTTGACTTTGATTTGAGTGGGGGAGGGCTGTGCAAAGTCACCAACCTCACTTTCTTCTCCTCCATCTTTAATATGAGGGGTAGTCTAACAGAGGTCCCTCCTTCTCAGTCTTGTCTGGGACCTTGGTTCTCTGCCTGTTTGAGACAGGACAGGGTGATAATTGATTCACTCTCTCCAACTTCCAGCCATTCCTTATGATGCTTTAAGCCTTCTTTTCCCTAAACTAAACATCAACATTTCCTCCAATTGATCTACTAAACCTTTTGTTATTCCAATCAACTTCTGGGAGTTCTCAAGCTATAGAGAATACAGAGGAGGGTGGATTATCCATAGCATCAATAACTACTCCAACAATTTCTGGAGTGAAGCCAAGACAAGGATTATCTTTCTGTGACATCTTTCTGGGAGATAAAAGTAAAATCCTCCAGAATGCCATCTCTTCTCTGGCTGCCTTTTCTTCTCTCTCTTCTTTAATCTCTCCCAGTTGCCAGCACTACTCATTACCAGTCATTACTTTGGAGGCTGACATACTTCATTTCTCCCACTTTCTCAAATGTGAGAGGAAGGAGAAAGGAGAGACCATCTTCACTTTTGCTTTATATAAAATGAAGGGGATGGAGGAAAGGGAATCTATTCCCTCAAAGAACAAAGGTGTAGAGTCTGAGGGCAATTTCAAAAGGGAGCTCAGTATATTTTGAGCAAAGCATTACTGGAATAAGTACACAGCCTGTAAGGGGAAAACATTGACCTTGATGGGGAGAACATTCATTTAGATTTATAAAAGTTTATGTTTAAATGTTTAAAATATTTAAAAGTAAGTTTCATTACTTGATATTAACACATTGCTTTTGAAAAATGCTCAGAAGTATAAGAATGATATATTAAAAAGAACTAAAGATTTGGAGTGATAAGATCTAGATTTTGGTACCATCCCTGACATTATCTGTGTGGCCTACATGGGACCATTCTTGATCATTTTCCTGTTAGTACCCCCCTTTCCAAAATGACCTTTTGTCTGTCTATCTATCTATCTATCTATCTATCTATCTATCTATCTATCTATCTGTCTGTCTATTTATCTACCTATTCATCTTATATATTACATACATATAACATATATTATATAACATAAATATGTAAGAATAATACATATTTATGTTAATAATTATATTGATAATAATATTAATATTTATATATTGCAATATAATATATGTGTATAACGTATATCTGTATATACATGTACACATTATGTCGTTCTGTAATAAAATATATAAGCTCTTTGAGGGCAAGAACTGTTTCATTTTTATTTTTATATTTCCAAAACCTAGCCCAATTCCTGTTACATAGCAAGCCCTTGGTAAATGTCCATTGATTGACGGATAGACTATAAGCGAGTAATTGTTTATTTCTTGGTTTCAGTTTCCTTATCTGCGAAATGGATGGGGTGGATATGTGCCTTTCAGCTCACTAAATCTTTGAACAAACCCACTTCCTCACCCTTAATTCTGTGTGTGACCAGTGTCATTCCACTGCCCATTCCAACCTGCTATGGGAAAGACTTATAACTCTATCATTATCTCAGGGACTGATGTCCTGTGGGGGCAGCAAGACTGTATAGATAATGGAGTTCCAAACTGGAGCCACACTAACCAATCAAAAAAAACCTTAAGCTGTTATTGTTGGTCTGTATCCCCATGTTTTTCCCTGTCCCTTTTTGAAGGGGAGAGGGGAAAGCTCTTTTAGCTGTGGGAGAGTTTGGTTAGACTCATTTGTCATTTTAAGTATATCAATATTTTTTTAGCCATCTCTAGTTTATTGTTCTTTTTCATAAATAGTGTGCATGAATGTATGTATGTGTGTGTGTTTGAAGGAGAGGGGGTGAGTTGTCTGTTTCCATCTGAAAGATGCATTTTGGGGATGTTTAAGATGGCTCGATGGCTGAGCAAACCCACCATGGGTCATTTTCCTCCTACATGAGACTTATGTATCTGTCTACCCACTCCTAATTTTTCATTAGAGCATAATGATGGTCAAAGGAATGTGGGGTTTGATATGTGATCTATTTCATTGTGTTCTCATGGTAAGGGTAAGATCTAAAGTGGGAGAGAGCTTCACTAATTTTTTTGGCACAGTAATTTATTCTGCAGTATTTAAATGTTGTAATTTTCACACTGAGGCACACGCTGCCACATCTATCTTCCCCTGGACCAGTCTGTCTTGCTCTTTCCTTTTCATCTGTTTTGTTTTTGCATTTTTTTTCATAAATTCGACAGATGGCCTCTTGATGAATCCTTGATAATACTGTCATGTAAAGCAGCTAAGACTAGAAATCATCTAGCTACAATTTTTCATTGCAAAGAGAAAATTGAACAGAGACAAACATCACTACATCCGTAACAACAGCGACAAAATACCTACTTCATGTAAATAAAGAGGACAAGCTTGCCTCATAATACTGAAACACAAATGCCAGCATCATTTTAAAGCCCTTTGAATATTTTATGCTACATTTTGTTCCTCTTTCGAGCGTTGGGTTTGTTTAGGATTTCGTGGGTGATTTTTGTTTCCTATTCAGAAAGATGGGTTTTTAGACTTTTATTATTTTTTACAGGCTCTTTTCCATGCCCTCCCCTCTCCCCCTTTTAGGTCTTTATAATTGTGGATCAGGTGAAGTTTGCTTCCCCTCATTTCAAGGTCATGCACCAGTAGGACCATTTTCCTGACTCAGAGGGCACGTAATTTCACAGCCGTGTACTCCTTATTAAGCCACCCTGAGTGGGTGCTCGGGAAGTTCCAGATCACAGATTTGTTTTTGTCTTGTTCTCTGACTCAGTGCTTCACAAAAGGATTAGATTAACCCCTTTTGATTGTATTTATATCTTACTGCATCGTGTTAGAAATAAAGTGATTTCTTCTTTTCTTCCTCCCCTCCCTCCCCCTTCCACTTTGTATCCCCACATCATTCATATATATACACACATATACATACATATACATGCTGTATGTATATACATGTATACATACACACATACATATATCAACAAATAGGTTTTGGTTGGTTAAAGAAAGGCAGGAGAGATTGTTCATTTGCCTGCTGGTAATTGTAGCTCCCCTGTCTGCTTGTCTTTCCCCCGTCTCTATTTCAGAAGATTGTCTATTAACACCCCACAACTGCCACTCAGAAGCAAACTCACTGCAATCCAATGGGCCTGAACTGGATCTCACTTGGGTTTGAAGTATTGGGGTACCAAAAAATTAGAATGAAACAGGGAATAATTGTTTTATTTCGCTTCACAAAGGAAACCACTTATATTGAAATAGAAGTCATTTTTTTCCCTATCCAATATTCCAGACCCCTTAAAATCTGACCATGTACCCCACACTAAGAAACCCTGGGCTGAATGATTTACAGATCCTTTCTAGTTCTAAATATAATTTAAAATGATTCATTTTCTGTACCTTTGCCTTCCCTTTCACACTGGCCTACCCCAATATCTTTCTTGACTAATTAGGAAATTTTCCCCAAATCTGTTTTAAGAGAAGTATGGATTTACATTTTAAAACCTGATGGGCAGAGACCATGTTTGGTCCAGGGTTTGCATAGAGTCCTAGGAGAGGGGGGATAACTGGTCAAAAAGAGGTCATGAGACCAGCTGGCTTGGGAGCAGCAAGTGGATATGATGAGGTATGAAATCTCCCATCATTTTATAGGCTTCGGCTTACAAAGTCTGAGCTAGGGGTAGGGAAGCCAGGGCCTCAAGGCCATGTGTGGTTCTCCACTCCTGGTCTAAATGCTGGTGGTTCTTTCTCTGTAACTAGAGTAAACTGCTACTAGATGATAATGTTAACATGGTGATGGTGATACCTTGGCCTTTTGGGACCAACATAGTATGGTGCCCCCCATCTCCTTTTTTTTGCATCTTATGGTAGCACATGGATTCATGCAAATTTGAACAATCATCAGTTTGAAACCAGTGGGTGGGATGCTAAAAGTAGATGGAACCTGTGGATCTGGAATTCACATTTCAACTCCACTGCTGGTTTTCTTTGGCAAACCAATTAATCTCTCTATCCCTTTGTCTATTTTAATTTGTCAATTGTGGCAGTAATACTGATTTTCCCCACATAGGAATGCTGAGATAAATAACTTCTAAATATGACATTCCCTTATTTCCCCCTGCCTACTGCCATATAGCAATTCTAAATAACTAGAAATATGTTATTGTGATCACCTCATGTAGAAAAGCATTAGGCATAAAGAAAACAGTCACTGTCCATGTTATAACAGGGTAACTAGTTTGGTTTGCTGACTAACTGAATTTCTATTGGGAAATTTGTATCCTATTTGAAGAAGTTGTCTTTGGACAACTTCTTTTGAGATTTGTCTGCTTTTTTTGTTTAGTGAGACTAAGAGAATATATAGGAAGTGTTTCACTGACACAGGATGTGTATTAAAATTTTACTATTTCCATTTTCAGTAAGTTTTTCTTCATTATCTCAATTCTTTGATAATTGCAATTACTACACACACACACACACACACACACACACACACACACACACACACAATTCCTGGCTAGGATGTCATGCATTAGAGAATTTTTTTTTTACTGAAGTTCTATTTGTTTTCTCCTTTTCTTTGAACTCCTAGATGGGTTTCCCAGTAAAGTGCTCAGTGGATTTTCCAGGAGAAAATCAAGAGTACCCATTTTGTGTGGCATTTTCAAGAGAGGCAGAGGCATCAGCTGTTTGTAGCTGTCCCTTTGGGACCACAAAAATCAAACGACAATATCTCTGATATGGACAAGGCCGGTGTTTCAATTATTCAGGAAGAATCAGTCAGGAAAAGGAAGCAATGTGCCAGAGTTGACTGGACACAGGACCAAGAGTGAGAAGTTCCACATTTTAATCCCTGTTCTACCTCCAATTTGTAATACAACATTTGGCAAATCACTTAACCTTTCTATGTCTATTACCTCAGTTGCAAAATAACCCCTTGCCATGTGATGGGGAATATGGAAAATAGAAACCATTCTTAAAGTGCTCCCTTAATCATCCACCTGCTCACTTTTATTCAGTTCAGGTAAACTTTATTGGGTTACATAGGACTTGGAATCAAAATGAGTCAGTTAATCAACACGCATTCAGTGTTTGCCATGTGTAAAGTACTGTGCCAGGTTGTGGGGACACAGAGACAAAAAGTGAAACCATTTCTTTCTTCAAGGAGCTTGAATTCTATGGGGGAGGTTGAACACCATGTACAGGTATAAGTCAATACAAAGTCATTTTGGGGGAGGACAGTCACTAGTAGCTCAGAGGATTAAGAAAAGGCTTGATATAAGAAGTAACACTTGAACTGAATGTTGAAGGAAGCTAAACATTTCAAGATGTAGGGACAGGAAGGAGGGTGTCGGGATGAAGGAACAGTTTATGCAAAGGCATGGAAATTAGAGATTATTGTATATGAGGAAAAGAAAGGAGGCCACTTGGGAGGATAGCGCTCATTAAGGGGAGCTGTGTGTAATAAACCTGCAGAGGTAGATCACAGCCAGACTGCCAAGGGTTTTGAGTACCAAAGCAGAGTTTGCATTTCATCCTAGAAACAATGGGGAGCTCCATACACTTTTTTGATCAGGGGGTGCCATGGTCAGATCTATGGCTCAATCATATCACTTAGGCAGCTAAGCAGAGAATGGATTGCAGAAGGTAGAGACTTAAGATGGGGAGACCAATTATGAAACTATTACAATAGTCTAAGAGAGCAGTAAGGGGGACCTTAACTAGAATCATGGATATTTTAGAGGAGAAAAGGTGATGGATACAAGAGACATGAAGGCAGAACTGATTAGACTTGGCGACTGATCAGATATAGGAGACTGAGGACAAAGGAGGAGTCAAAGGAGGATTTCAAAGTTGTGAATCTGAGTGCCTAGAAAAAGGGTGATGCTTTTGAGAGAAATAGGAAAGTTTGAAAGAAGGGTAGGTTTTGAGAGAATAATTAGTTATGTTTTGGATATGCTGAGATATACAACAGGCACTTAATAATGCAATACTACTCAATATAGAGACTAAGAATGGATCTATAGATCTGGGAGTCATCTGTATCATAAAATAATTGAAACTTTAGGAACTGATGAGATCATGGAGAGAAGAAGTTAGGAGGAGGGATATGATGATCTGGAAAAAAGAGATGGAGAAGGAACAGCCAATCAGTTACGGGCAGAACAAAGAAAGTATGGTGTCCTGAAAACCCAGAGAGAAGGAGGCCAATAGTGTCAAATGCTGCCGAGAGGTCCATGGGGTGTGGATTAAGAAATTCATCTAGCCTGACTTCTTTATTTTACTCATTAAGAACTGGACACTCAGAGACATAAAATAGCTTACTTGAGTTCATGCAGGTTAGTAAGTTGTAGGACTGGAATTCAGAGCCATATCTACTTTTTTAAAATTAAATTTGAATTTTTTTTACATAATTATAGTTTCCTCCAATATTTCTCCGTCTCCTCCCAAAGAATCATCCCATGTAGCAAGTAATATTTTCTAAAGACCAAAAAAACTAAAAGAAAAGAAAAAACCTGAGCATAACTGGTCAATGCATTAAAAAAAGCTGGATCTCTCATGTCTGCAAAAAGGTGGAGTGGAAGTGTCTCTTCATATCTTTTCTTTTGAATCAGGCTTAGTCTTTGTAATTTTGTAACATTCTCTTGATTTTTTTGCTTACATTGTTGTTGTTTTGAATATTGTTAAACCTAGGACTCTTTCCACTATACCAAATGAAATAATTATTGTGAAGTGGTTAGTACAGTGCCTGGCACACAGTAAGCTCTATATAAATGTTAGTTCTTGTTGCTATTATTACCATGGCAATTCTCTTTCTTATTCTGTCTCTTCTCTAAACCATTTCCTCCATTGATCTGGAGTTTCTACCCCTCCAAGGTAGGCAAATTCTTAACTTTCATTCCCTTCAGGATCCCTCTGAAATTATAAGTCATCTTCAAATCTAGTTACCTCCAACAGTCCAGAAGATGAACTGACTAAAGCTGCCACAAACAAACTCTATAGCTTACTGGACTCGTATGTAATCATATAGACCAAGTTCTAGAGACCTTGGCATCTATATCAGGTCTGGATATATAACAAGTCACCTCCTCCCATCTCTTTTTACACATTGATGGAAGGCCAAGGTGAGTTCTCCCACATAACTGTGGGTTGGTGGCTGCGGAAGTCTGTTGCCCTTTGCTTTGGTGCCAAGGTATCTATCAGTGTACCTATCCATCCTTACTTTGTTAGGGGGACTGTGACATGGATCCATAAAACAAGATGGATCTATTCCCCTCTACCCTCTACATTCTAAACCTAATATATATAATCTCTACATATCTATGTATATCACAAATATATTTTCACTCAGCAATAATCTTTCAAAGTTGCATGTTATAGTTTTGTATAGTACATATGCTCTTGAAATTACTTTAGAAATTTAAATTGGCAGGATAATAATAATTACCATTATAATTGCTTATATTTATATGGTGCTGTTCAATTTTTAAAGTTTTTCTCACAATAATTGCAGTCCATAGGTAGAACAAGCATTACATTATTTTACAGATGAGGAAACTGAGTCTCAAAGGAATTAAATAACTTTCCTCTTACATTCTGTGTTTCAAACAAATTGGTTGACACACTATTCTGGCCATGTCACCTCCTGCCTTTGGGCCATTGTATAGACTATTCCTCATGCCTACACTATTCTCGCTTTTCAGATTAGCCTCTTAGAATTTCTAGTTCCCATCAAAGCTCAGTTAATGTACCATCTTCTACATGAAACTTTTCCTGGTATCTCCGGTTGTTAACATTTCCCTCCCCCTGAAATTACTTTGCATTTATCTAGGTATACTTTGTATTTCTGTGTTCTCCAAAGTAAACTCCTTGAGATCAAGGACTACTTTCATTTTTTTTCTCTTTATATCTCTTGTGCCTAGGACAGGGCCTGGCACATAACGTGTTCTATATATAATTAATTATACCATACACACACATACATACATATATATGTATATATACACACACAGGTATATATATGTATATATTACATATGTGTACATACACATATATAAATATAAATTGAAAGGTCATATACCTAATTAGTGGGAAAGACAAGGATGGGGAAGCATGGGAAGGATTACCATGGTTAACCTCATGTATTACATCATCAGCGAATCAGTCAGCAAGCATTTATTAATGTTTACATTTCAGGCATTCTGCTAAGCCCTGGAGATACAAAAAAAAGAGACAAAAAACCCAACCCAAAACAAACTAACTAAAACCCCAACCCTCCCTACCCCCAAATTAAAAAAAACCCAAACCTGTTGAAATCCAAAACAAAGCAATCCCTGATCTCAAGGAACTCTAACAGGACAGAGAACTTGCAAATGGCAACTGTGTACAAAGAAGATATGCACAGGATAAATTGGAGATAATCTCAGTGAAAAGGCACTAAGATTAAGGAGGACTGGGAAGGCTTCTTCTGCAAGGTGGGAGTTAGCAGACTTAAATAAAGGGAGCTGGGGAAGTCAGAAGGCATGGACGAGGAAGGAGAGAATTCCAGGCATTGGGACCAGCCAGTGAAAATGCAGAGTTGGGAGAAGAAGCTAGGTGGAACAATGGTTAGAACACCCAGCCTGGAGCCAGGAAGACCTGAGTTCAAGTTTGGCCTCTGACACTTACTATGTGACCCTGGGCAAGTCACTTAACCTCTGTTTGCCTGTTTCCTTAAACTGTCAAATGGGAATAATAAAAGCACCCATCATAAAAGGGCTTAGCGTAGTGCCTGGTACAGATAAACACTATATAAATGCTAGCTACTGTCCAATATTATTGTTGGACAATTTGAGAAGAGCTCAGATTTGGGGGGTAGGTAGGGAACTTCATTTTAGTCTCTACTTGAGTAATGTAGGATTCTGTCTTTTTTTCTCATATAAATTCAGTGTATATAAGAACTTTCTGTTTGGAAAAGGGCCAAACAAGGCAAGATTGTGAAGCAGAGAAGACTGTCTTTAGCTCCCTTCCATCTTTCTTTCTCTGATTCTCTGCAGAGCTCCAGCTCAAGCCCCTTTGGTACCCAACGTCCTCAGTTTTCTCTGGTTTTCCAGGTCTCTTCCTCCTCCCTCCTCTATCTGCTAGGCTGGGCTCCCTACTCCAGATTATTTTCTTCTCCTCATATTCCCTAACATTTTTTTCTTTAGGTAGTTGTTAGAAAGAAAGATTATGATAAAAAGAATTTTCACTAGGCTTCAAATGACTGATGTATTTAATGTTAAACCCCCTTGAATATCTTGCATTTTAACAGAACAGGTTATTTGCAAAAAGGAATGAATCTTTAATGACTAAATTTTCTGAAGGGATTTTAAAATTAGGGGACCATCTTAGCAACATAGTGTACTGGATTTGGTCCAGATTTGGGCCAGATTTGGTACTACTATGCAGAAGAGGGAGAGAGTAAGTAAGAGAATAAGCCTACTATGTGCCAGGCACTTACTAAGCACTTTGCAAATATTATCTCATTTGATCCTTACGACAACTATGGGAGATAGGTGATATTATTATCCCTATTTTACACTTGGGCAAACTGAGGCAAACAAAGATAAAGCGATTTGCTCAGAGTCCCATAAACTAGTAAGAGTCTGAGGTCAGATTTGAACTCAGGTCTCAGGCCCAGTGCAAGTCACTTAAATTCTCTAGGTTTCAGTTTTCTCATTTGTAAACAAAGAAGTTGGATTAGAGTATCTCTAAATTTTCATTTTGCTTTCTTTTCTATTATCTATTTTTCCTCCTTTTTTAGGACTGGACAGGTATAGGGCTTGATACAGGGAATTCCAAGGGAGTTAATACTCTCCTTTGCAATTTATAATTTTAGAGAGCTGCCAGAGGCTCTGAGAGATTAGGCCACTTGCCCATGGTTGCATAGTCAGTATGTATCAGATGCAGGATTGGATCTCAAGGGTTTCTGACTTGAAGTGAGGGCTCTGTATCTTCTACCTTATTGTTTTAGAGCACTTAGCACAGTAACTGGTATATAATAAGCACTATATAAATGTTAGCTATTATCATTATTGTCATTTAAAGATTTTGCTATTATTAATCTTTTCAAGACATTATCTTATTTCCCCAACTAGATTATAAGCTTCTTGTGGACAAGTATTACTACCCACCTAGAAGTACAAGCAATTCCCTGTGTAAAGTAGGTGCATAATAAATGCCTATAGACAAATGGAAAAGTTGGGGAGACTTTCCATCAAGAGGTAAGGAAGATTAGTTTTCTATAGTAGGTTGAGCAAGAATTCACAAAATCTGCCAAATATCTCCCTTAAGGTTTTATTTTATAAATGGAACTTATAGGTGTGAAAATTCTGCCCACAAAAGTAGGACATAATCCCATTGTACTTCATCATCCTGGACCATTCTTGTCCCTAATCTGCTACAAAATCTTCAGAGGACCTACTCAGTGTACTGCTATGTTTATTTGATTCTTTCAATATTTTGAGGATGCCAATGTGCTACTCAGGTCACCATCCATTGTGTCTTTCATTTTTACTACATGACTGGCTCACCTCCATTTTTAGGGATATCCATCTTCAGTGATATCTTAGATGCCACTTTTCCTACACATATTATCACGGCAATATATTACATAGGTTACTTACACTCACTAGGCTAAAACATCTACCATGTATTCATCAATGTAATTAAATGCAGGGAAAAATGTAAGAAGATAGTAAAGTATAGATGAAAGAACACTGGTTGTAGAGTCAGTAGACTTGGGTTCAAATGTCCCACTGAGATTTTCTCCCTCTATGACCTTGAGTAAGTCACAGCTTCCCTAGGACTAGAGGTTCCCTTGTCTGTGATATGAGATATTGGATAAAAGATTCTCAAATCCCTATCAGCTCTAGATTTGGAATATTTATCATCCACATTGGGCAGCTAGGTGTTCAAATGGATAGAGTACTGGACTGGGGACTAGGAAGACCTCCTCTTGAGTAGACACTTACTAGTTGTGTGACCCTGGGTAAATCCTTTAACCCTATTTGCCTCAGTTTTCTCATTTATAAAATGAGCTTCAGAAGGAAATGACAAACTACTCAGCATCCTTGCCAAGCAAACCCCAAATGAAGTTATGGAGAGTTGGACAGGACTGAAAAACAATTGAACAAAAAAAAATATCATCTTCATTGCAAAGAATAACATTGTTCTTAAAGATTGGCCTAAATTATCAACTAATATTTGGACAAAGACTTTGATGAAGGAATTTGGATATTAACCTGATTTTTGAGCCAAAAATAATTGTAAGACAGAATATTAGAAAACTGGGAATGTCTTTTCCTTCTATGGTGTCATGAAGTGATGAAAAGAGATAAAAAAGGATATAAAAAAAGAACCAATTCAATTTAGCATATAATTATTATGTACAAAATGCTGTAAGACCATGCACTGTGATGGATACAAAGGTAAATAAGTTTTTGTCCTGTTTTCAAGAAGCTTATTATTCAAAGGATCAAAGCCATGTACGATAAGGAACACAATCACAGGTATAGAACTGAAGGGAGAGTTTGATAGAATAAAGGGAGGGAGAAGAGGGAAGGGTTCCATGAGGGAAAGAAGACTATCTTCACTAAACTATATATCTTTTTTTTTCTAGCACATAGCATGGTGCTCTGCAAATGGATTTTATAATTGAGAAATTTGGGATTTTGTAGGCATGAACACTCCCTCATTGCATATTGTGGTTAAAAAAAGTCACTTCCCAAGTGGTCAAACTTGTTATGAATCTCTGACCTCTGAATTAGTCGGCCTGGTGCTTAGGCAGATGCACAGTCCATCCTTGGACCAGTATTCAAAGCCTTTCCAGCTTGGAAGGAAAGTGCTATGTGTGTCAGTGCTATGGTGTGAAAAAACCTCATCACCTCCACAAGACCATGAGGCATGAGGTTAAGATTTCAGCTGAGGGGATGTCTGCACACAGTAAATACTTTAAGCACATTCAGATACTATTGGTTGAATTGAACTGAGAGTAACTAAGATGGTCTGATGTTTGCGAAACTTGTTTTACCTGCTCCTCACAACAACCCTGTGAAGTAGGGTACATTATTTTTGTTGTTTGGTCACTTTTCAGTCATGTCCAACTCCTTATGACCCCATTTAGAATTTTCTTAACAAAGGTGTTTGAGTTGGTTTGCCATTTCCTCCTCCAGATCATTTTACAGGTGAGAAAACTGAGGCAAACTGGCCTAAGTGACTTGCTCAGGGTCACACAGCTAGTGAGTGTCTGAGGCTGGATTTGAACTCAGGAAGGTGAGTCTTCCTGACTCCAAGCCCAGCACTCTATCCACTGTACCACCCAGCGGCCCCCAAGGATAATATTATCCTCATTTTATACATGAGTATACTGAGGCTGAGAAAGATTGAGTGGCTTGTCTAAAGTTACATAGCTAGAAAATATCTGAGTCAAAATTTGAATTCAGGTCTTCTTCATGAAATGTTCTACCATGATATCATGTAGTAGCCTCAAAGGTATGAGGTCTTCCTGCAATACTCTAGGAGGCAAAGGAAAAGAAGTTATCTTAAAAGATCAAGGTAGTTACATTAAGACTGGGTCAAAAGAAAATATTGATCTCATAGAAGCATTAGTGCCTCAGGAAAACTATGGCCTGAGAATCAACACAACTCCCAATTTTCTGTGACCCATAAGCTTCTCATTTTCAACTCATGGTTGGTACAATGGCAGGCTAGTTTTGGTCCTTGCCAATATTGTCATTGTAGGTAATTTCTCCTCGGAAGTTAGAAAAGTATCAAATTTCACAAGGGTGTATGTTATAGTGTTTATAATTTTTGCCTTTATTTTGTCAATCAAATTGAAAAACAGAAGATAAAGTGGAAAGAATATAAGCCTAAATAAGGAGATGTGGGTTCTGGTCCCAATTAATTTGTCATTAACTCGTTGTATTACCTTGAACCATTTACTTCAACTACCAGGACATCACATTTTCTGAGTGTAAGATAATTCAGGCAGCTAGGTGGCAGAGTGGATAGTGTACAAAGTCTGGAGTAATGGAAGATCTGAGTTCAAATCTAGCCTCAGACACTTGCTAACTATGTCACCCTGAGCAAGTCACTTAATTCAGTTTCGTCATTTTAAAAATGAGATGGAAATGGAAAACCCCAAAAGGGGTCATGAAGAGGCAGACACAATTGAAAACAACTACATAACAAGAAGATAATGGGTAGTGGGCTACATCATCTCTAAAATCCCTTCTATTTCTAATATTGCAGGATTTTTTGAGAGTTTCCTGGGGAATTTTTTCCTTGTAATTTTTTTTAAAAAAAGTAATTACAGTTTTTTTGAAGCTTGTAAATGAATGAAATCTCTTCATTATTGTAACTTATCCACTATCCTGATTATTGAATCTGAGTATTGAGTTTCTTTCTCTTTAAGGAAACATTAAAAAAAAAATTCTCTTGAAATATTTTTTTTAAATCAACCTGTGTTAACCCTTGAATATATTTGTGAAAGGGGGAAAGAATCCAAAGTTGATATTATATAGACTTTCTCCAAAGTGATGTGTGGAATCTTATGAAACAATGTCATGTGGGAAAACCCCCAATTTTACTTTTACAGTATAAACACTCTTTTTCAGAAGTCATAATTACTTAGATGTTAAAGCCAACTGTATTTTTAAAACCAAAAAATGCATGCTCGCATTGAGGAGTTGTGTCTTGAAAATATGTTTATCTATCTTAATGCAAGTGCTTTTTGTAATCCTGGAAAGCAATTTTTCTTTCTTTCTTTCTTTCATTCTTTTTTTTTGAAGCACTTAAGCAAAACAGCTAATGGAAGATCATGTATTTAAATAATTTACCCTTCCATCTGCTTTGAAGAACACCAGGTGGAGATTGCTTTTTGGGATGAGTCTGCTAAGTGGAAGGAAATCTTTGCTTAAAATAAATGAAAGGCAAACATTTTACAAACCACATTTTATTGCCCATAGATCTGGACCCTTCTCCCTATAGTCCACAAGTCCTGCACTCTGTCTACCACATTCATATCATCTTGATGAGGGTTTAGGAGGAGGGTGAGCAACTGGGTGACTTTTTCATTCATTTGATTTCTTTCCTCATCCCAGTCTTTTGATCATAAGCATTCTTTGTCTCCTTTTCTCTTCCCTTCTGCTTGTCAACCTAAAATCAAAAGGGGCTGCCCCTTTTCCATGGGAGAGAGGAAGCTGAGCCTCCTGGATGTAGCTCTCCTTGTTGCTGGGCCAGCTGGCAAATTTTGTGTTTCCCACTGAGTGTCACAGTGTGTTGTCAAAGGCTTGCTTTTGTGAGTCGGCTTCTGATAGGCACTTACTGTATCTTACCTGTCAACTCCACAGTGGACTTCCTCATTTACAGCATGTGGTTTGCAAGCACAGACCAGACCCTCCTAGCCAAGGAGAGTCCAACAGGGCACATGGCTCCACTCTCCAGTGCTCTCCTTTCCACTGCAGTTGTCAGACACATTTTTCCCTGCTTGGAGGGGTGTATGTGTATCTGTGTCTCTGTGTGTTCACCAAAGCATGTGTGTATGTATTGTTTTAAATAGTAGCCTGAAAATTCAGAGGCATTTCCTGTCATTTTTCTTAAAAATTTCAAGAAAAGTAGAATTACATTCTTTGGTTTGGCAACGCAAACAGGGATTGATGGTTTTATATGATAATTGTTCTCAGAAATTTAAGGCTAGTCACCTTATAATTCATCTACTAATAGGGAAAAAAAACATTAAATAATTTCTGCAAACTGAGTTAGTGCTGAGTAATTCCACCCTGAGGTCTCATGTAATGAAGGTATTACAAAAGCTACACTGCAGATTCCATATTGCACCAATAATATAGTCTTCACTTATTCTGTCTCAAAGACTTCCTAGGGATGAAAAATCACAAAATCTGCAACAGTTCCAAAGTCACATTTTCCAGAGCCAATGGAACACAAGTTCCAAGTATCTCAAGTTTTATTCTAAGCTTAGGAATGAAGTTTTTAAGATTCTAAATTTAATGATATCCTTTTTTTCCCATGTTAGAAACAAAGCTTAACTTCAGGGGATACTGATCCTGATGAATGTGGGCAACATGAAACTTGTTGACCACAGAGTCTGAATGACTGGGTTTGGACAATTGCATTCCTTTGAAACTGACAGTAGCCATTCCTCTCATCGTATTACTACTTTGACCATCTTTATGCCATGCCGCTGCATTCCATTCTGTGCTTTTGACCAGGCATTCTAGCTCCTGATTGATAAGAGATCACTATATTTAGTTACCTCCAGATCCACCACAATGGCCATCTTCCTACGATGCGTCTCCCACCCCACTCAGCCCCGCTTCCCTGTCTTATTTAGGGAGCAGTAATCAAACCCAAACCACCAGTTCTGGAGAAAATGTATCCATCAATTGTCCAATGATTCCACTTACCATCCCTCTAACTTCCCAAATCAAAACACCCCTCCCGATCTACCCTTCATTAAAATGTAAACTCCTTAAGGGCAGGGATTGAGATTACTATTATTATTTTGCATTTGTGTTTCCAAAGCTTAGTACAGTGCCTGGCATATATTAAGTGTTTAATAAATGCTCATTCATTCAGACTTAACTCTTGGCTACACATCTGGATATGGACTGGAGAAGAGGCCAAATTAGAGGATAACTTGTGTGGACAGAGCTCATTATGACCTCATTATTACTCTAATCTGTCTTGAAAGTTACAATGAGAAAATAGCTTTTGTTCTTTCAGTTTGGGACCACTTCATCATCAACCTAGAGTTCCAGCATTCTCTTGCCTAATAATTCAACTATTTGCTAGAAATATGGACAAGTAGCTGAGAATTTCTAAAAAAAACCAAACAAACAAAAAACAAAGAAGAATCAAGCTAATGGATTTAGCAGGAACACTATATTACTGAAGCTACAGATCTGTAGTATAAAAGTTAAAGCTGTATTTATGACTACTCAAATCTCTGTGGCCACACAGAGGATCAACTTTATCTTAATGAAGAGGCACAAATATCTTTCATTTTCTCTATCTCTCTCACACATATTTTCATTTCAGTATTGACTTCACAAGGAAAAGTAATAACAATAGTGATAGAAAGACTACTGGATTTGAAACTGGGAGCCTGGGTTTGCAACTTGGCATTGCCTCTTGTTTCCTATGTGACCTTAGGAAAGTCATTTAACCTATCTGTGCCTCAGATAAAATGAAAGAATTGGATGAGATGATATCTTAGATTTCTTTCAGTTCTAAATATATGATCTTGTGGTTTGAACCTTTAATCCATGTTATATGAGGATCACTTAAAGGAACTGGGAATGAAGACTTAGGGGGATGTGATCATTTTCTTCAGTTATTTTAAGGGCTGTCATATAGAGGAGAGATTAGATTTGTTCTGTTTGGGCCTCAAGGGAAGAACCAGGAGCACTGTTATGTTAGAAGAAAAAATCTTCCTAATGAATAGAAGTGTCTGAAGTGGAATGAGCTGTGTAGAGAAGCAGGGACTCCCTGCTTCTTAGAGGTTTCCAAGAAGAGGGTGGTTGATCATTTTTGGATATGCTAGAGTGTTTTTTTTTTTTTTAGTATGGGCTGGACTACCTGGCTGCTGACATCTCTTCTAGCTCTGAAATTTCACGATCCTATGATCCAAGGTGGCATTAATTAAATGATTTAAAAAGATCCAACTGCATTACATACATTACCTTCTTTGTATCTTGCAATAATTCTTAGGTAAGTACTGTAGTTGTTATTAGCCTTATATTCCAGGTGAGGAAACTGAGGCTTGGAGAAATTGAATGGCTTGCCAATGGTCACACAGCTAGCAAGATAGGTTATTTTCTTACTGTCTGGTTTTCTAAACAAGTCTTAAGGAAACTAAGACATTCTTCAAGACTCAGACAACAGGATCCTTGACAATATTTATCTTTCCATCCTACCTCAGCCAAAAAAAGTGCCATATTTTCTTTGCTTGTGAAAATGTTGAAAACTCAAATTAAATCATTGGATAATGTATTCATCAGAACTGAAGATTTAAGGGGAATGTGGAGAGGAGTCTCAAAGAAGTGAGAAAGTACTAGCAGAGTTCCTGAAAAAAATAGCATCTTTTAAAACAATGAGTTCTTCACTTCACAAAATGTATAAATTGATGATGAGTTGGATTTTTTTTAAAGATTCCATTTTATGCTAAGTATGTTATGTGAATTGTGTTCCTAATATGTAAGCATCCTTGCTTCTATGTAATAATTTCAACTTGATCATCATGAATGAGTTTTGGATAAATGACTATGACTTTTTGGCAAGAATTTTATTTTAAAATTTGAAATTGATATTCATTAATGAAATTAGCCTAAGGTAGTATTTCTTTCCTTTTTCTATTCTTAGTTTAGGTATTAAGATAATATTTGTCTTACAAAAGGAGTTCAGTAGAATTCTTTCTCAATTTTTGAGAGTAATTAGTTTAGCATCAGTATTAATTATTCTTTAAGATGTGATAGAAATCTCTTGTAAACCTATCTGGATGAGGACTTTTTAATTTGGCAGTTCTTTGGAGTTAGTTCCATTTCCTTTTCTGACAATGGCTCATTTAAAATCTCTATTTGATATTCTGTCAGTTTGAGCATTTTATATATTTTGAAGTTTGGTCTCTACATCTAATTGTATTGTCAATTTTGTTGCCATGTAACTGAATCGTAAGTTTTGATGATTCTTTTAATTTCTTCTGTTTTGTTGTAATTTCACCTTGTTATTTTAAAGATTTCATTTTACTCTTTTAAATCAAATAAGCTAAAAGTTTATCAATTTTGTTAGTCTTTTAAAATAAAGAGTTTTTAGTTTCATATATTAATTCTATGGGCTCTTTGGTTGTCAATCCATCTATTTCTTCTTTTAATTTTCAGGATTTCTGAAATAATTCAGGATTATTTTGAGTTTGCTTTTAGTCTTTTAATTTAAAAAAAAATTATATTCAGTTCATTAATCTCTTTTCTCTGTCTTGTTAATGTTTTTACAGCTATATATTTTCCCCCTTGAGACTGCATCCCAGAAATTTTGCTACATTATTTCATAACTATCATTGTACTTCATAAAGTTATTGTTTCTATGATTTATTTTTATCTAATTATATTTAGAACTTTATTATTAATTTTCTCCATTTAGGTCTAGTGTGTGTGTGTATGCATGTACTCCCTGAACTGATTACTATTTTGACTGGGTCTTCGGTAGGGGATATGTTTAGTATTTCTGGGCTTTTTAAAATAATTTTTTACAGTATGTTTGTGTCTGAATATAGCATTTATTTTTGTAAAAATGTCATGTGAAGCTTTAAAATATACATATTTTTAAGTTGCTCCATACAGAAAGTGATATAAATCATTGATGTCTAAAAGCAACAGTTGTTTAATTCTAAATGTTCTTTTTTGGTTATCTTTCTGCTAGATTTGTTCAACTCTGAGAGAGGGACATTGAAGTCTCCTACTAATATTATGTTACTATCTAAGACTTTATAATTCATTTACTTTTTCCTTCATGAATTTAGGTGCTATGCCATTTGGAGCATAGAAGTGTAATATTGATATTGGTTCATGGTCAATTGGTGATGTAAACACAATGTATCTTCCTTATTTATCTGTTTATATTGTGAAATTTTTTTCTTTGATAACAAGATTGAAACTTCTGCTTTTTAAAAATTTTACTGATGCATAGTAAATTTTTTTCCAGACTCTCATTTTGAGTCTA
The DNA here is from genome assembly GCA_023548195.1 of Bettongia penicillata ogilbyi. Classification (NCBI taxonomy): domain Eukaryota; kingdom Metazoa; phylum Chordata; class Mammalia; order Diprotodontia; family Potoroidae; genus Bettongia; species Bettongia penicillata. Next base: position 765,564 of record JAJHZJ010000624.1, on the reverse strand, counting down.
TGTATGTATATCATTGCTTTTTAGACATGTTTCTTGTAAGCAAAAGTTTGAAGGAGCTCTGCTTTATTATCCATTTTGCTACTCTTTAGTTTTATTGAATTACTTAATCTATTCATATTTAGTCAATATTTAGCAAGTCAGTATTATATTTTCCTCCAATTGTGTCTCTAGTACTGTTTTTAGGATTCTTTTGTTCTCATTTCCTTTTTAAATAAGTTCTTTGTCTCTACAATTGGTTTTGCTTAAATTACTATGATAGAGCCCTAATCTCACAGATGCTCTCCCTCTGTTGCCTTTTCTGTTTGTCCTGGTTTTGGAAGGCCTCTTAAATTAATGATTTCTTCTCTTTATTTTATTATTTTATTTTATTATTTTATTTATTTTATTTTATTTTATTATTTTATTAAAATATCTAATACTTTCCATCTTTTTCTTCATTTTTCTTCCCTCTCAGTTAATGGTTAGTTCAAAATCCCTCCTTTTCTCCTCCTTGACTGTTAGCAGGTTTTTTTGCACTCTCTTCCAAAAAATTTTTCTTTATTTTTTATCCTCATTAATTTCCATCCCTTTCTATCTATCCTGAATTATTCTTTGAATCATGGTTTATATCCTTATTTATTCCTTTGTTTAGCTTTTTTGTGTTCCTCCCTAGGCTGGAGGTAGACATATTTCTCTTTCTCTTCTGGCTGGGCAGAACCTGTGCCTGCTATTTGTTTCCATGGTTTAGAGGAGGGTTATAGGGTGAGAGGTGCCTGCCAATTATCTCTAGAAGTAGGATAATCCCTGTGTGTATCTCAGGCACAAACTGATGGGGTTTGTATGTCTTTGCCATAGAGACATAGAGACTGATTTCAGAGGGGTGCTGAGTAAGTAGATAGTGTTCTTCAAGTGTTAATTCATAAGGATTTTTTATTTTTTAGGCTTTTCACTTCTCCCATCCTAGGGATTCAGCTATTCTACCTCTAGCACATACTTTCTCTTTTGGGTATCTTTTGAAAGTTACTGGTGACTGAGGAAAAGTTCAGACTACCACTTTCTTGGCCATGTAACTCATCTCCATGATCTTTCAAAGATTACCTACAGTGACCCAACAATTACATCTTCCAAGCTCTGGTAATCTGAACTCCTTACTGGGTACCTGGACACATTCTTACTCTCTCTTCACTTTTTCTGGGTTTCAGGTCCCTGTTAGTCATTTTTAATTAAATATCTTTTTCAGTACAAAGAACTCTTTTCCTAAAAAGAAAATGGAAATAAAATAAAGGTTGAATTACTTTGTCTACTTATTGCTCTCCTGATCACTGTCTCAACAGTTTCTAAGAAGTAATTCTATCTATCCTTTCACTGATATTCCTATTGCTTTCAAATATCTACCAAGAATGTCTTTGTGTCTTTAGCATTCCTCACCAGTCTCAAATTATTCTGAGATTTAATTCAATTGACTTATGGTCAAGAATGCAAGTTTCATGTTGATGCAAATCAGATTCAGTCTTGGAAAGTTTCTCATTTCTCTCTTTGGAGTCCCTGACCCTCCCCTTGTTTTCCCATGATAACATTAGAATTTAGCTTATTTTTGTCCCCATCTAGTATTTCCCCTGAAAGAATCAGCATTTAATTCTTGTCTAGGTCTCCACAAAAGATTAAAGATGCTCAGCTCCCCTGTATGCACTTTGCCTAATAATACACCGAATATAAGTTGAGCTTTATTTTACCGAAAAGAAAATTGAGCACAAAAAGGGCATCCAAGTCCATAAACAAATGAAGCAATTGTTCTACCCTCTCTAGGATGCCCTCATCTTATTTTGGGACAAAATCCTCCAGATTTATAGTACTACTCTGTGATTGGAGATTCCTTGTAAAGGAAAAGTCACTGATGATCTCTGGAAAATGAATTTCTCTCTCTGTACCCCCAGATTCTATATAACTCTGGAGTAGAAGTGAAAGTGAAGATCTGAATTTGCTTCTTCATGGCATGGCTCTTGGCATTTCCTGCTTCTCAGCTCTGAAATTTGCTTGGTCCTTTTTAGAGGTCAGGTACAAAGGTAGCTCAGGTATAACGTCATCAGCAATGGGGGCAGCTAGGTGGTGCAGTGGATAAAGCACCAGTGTAGGAGTCAGGAGGACCTGAGTTCAAATCTCACCTCAGACACTTGACACTCACCAGCTGTGTGACCTTGGGCAAGTCACTTAACCCCAATTGCCTCATCCTGGGTCATCTCCAGTCATCTTGATGAATATCTGGTCACTGGATTCAGATGACTCTGGAGGAGAAGTGAGGCTGGTGACCTGCACAGCCCTCAGTCAAAACAAAGTCAAGTGCAAGTCATGTCATTATTTCTCTGATGGCATGGTCTTCTTCAGCAATGAAGGACTAACACACACACACACACGCACACATTGATACAACATGGGCAAGCACTGCCAGAAACATTGGAATTCATTATGGCTCTGGAGGAGAAGTGTGGCTGGTGACCTGCACTGCCCTCCCTCACTCAAAACAAAGTTAAGTGCAGGTCTTGTCATTATTTCTGTAATGGCATGGTCTTCTTTGGCAATGAAGGACAAGTACACATCAGCAATGAGCTGTTTGGGGGCAAGTGCCAGTGAAATTTCTATTATCTTTGTTGAATGTACAAATAAATGAATTGGATTTTTCTTTCCCCAATAGAATATAAGCTCCTTATACAGTAGAGACAGCTTTATTTTTGAACTTGTAGCTTCAGATATCCAGAAAAAAGGTGAATTCCCACCTTATTAAGGATACATTACTAATACCTGAATTAAGACCTTTCTCTGACTACCTTGTTAAGTAGGAATTAACTTTTTTAAGGGGATCTACCTACTGTATGTGATAATATTTTTCAATTCATCCTTTCCTCAACCCAATTTCATTTTCCCGATACCACTTCTTCATTTAAAAAAATGGAAAAGAAAAACTTGTGGACTGAATATGGTCTTTTGGAAGGGAGAAAAGTAGGACCTTAAGCTGAGAAAGTGATTGAGAAGAGGGGAGTGGGAGTGAAACTGGTCTCTCTGATCTAGAATTTGTGAGGTACAGGGCAATTGCCCCAACTTAGAGAAAGTTTGCTTTATAAGACTTATTTTTTGCAATAATTATTATTTCAATAATTGAATTGTATGAATTCTAAAAGGAAAGGGAGAGAAATCTTGAACAGACTGACCAAACGCTAAATGCAAATCCATGAAAATTTGGGTGAACAGTACTTTTTTCCTTCTCCCACTTTTCATCTATTGATATGGGAATAAATAGTGCTTGGTTCTGGGAATTTAAGTCAATAAAAGAAAAACCAAATTCAGAACTATTCTATAGTATATATAGTCTTGCTCTATAGAATGTGCAATTACATATTAGGTCCTAGAGTCATCACAACTTCCCAGGGGTTCTCTAAGTCTTTATGTAAAGAAAAATTTCCTAAAAACTAAATAAAAGTATCTGAGGGTGAAATTGGTTGCCGTGAGAGGCAATGGGTTCTCTCTCACTAGGATCATAGACCTTAGAAGTCATCTAGTTCAACCCAATCATTTTGTAACTGAGGAAAATGAGTCCCAAAGAGGAAAATGAGTCCCAAAGAAGTTAAGTGACATGCCCAAGGTCAAACAAGCAATAAATAGAAGAATCATGTCCTATAACTCCATGTTTTGAGCCTTTTCCACTGTGCCAAATGTAATGTTAATTAGAGTTAAAGATCTTCCCTGCCTCACCTGGAGCCCATTAAGGGAGCTTGATTAGGGGTGGCTTATGTTTTGGAGGAAGACCCACACCTTTTGTTAATTAATGAGGCACTGGGGCACGAGGGGAATGCCCTCTGACTCTTAAAAGTGTGTACACATACACACACATATACATATATACATACACGTACACATACACATAAACATACACATACACAGACACACACTTGGAGGTGAGGTTTTGCTTTGGGGGCTTGGAAGAAGGCTCATATGCCAGATGAGACTTTGAGTAGCTGTTAAGGAGTTCCACCAGCTTTGAAAACCCAGATGTTGGTTCGTCTCTCTCTGGTAACTATATGTGTATGTAATGGTCAGATAGTTGGATTTGTCTGTTGATCTGTGATGTATGTACTGATTATAGTCAGATAGAAGCCCTGTCTGTTGGTCTTTATTTCTCTGCTTGTATTTTCTCTGTTGGTATATGTGATTAAAGAAGATTGTTGAGCCCCTCCTTAAAGTTGCTTTCCTTTTAGAAAAGCAGATCTAAAAACTTGTGCTAGTAGGCCATCCTGGATGTGTCAGGGTGCTTGCTGCTACACCATATTGCCTCTTCATTTGGAGCCATGTAGTGTTATTTGGGAGGAAAGAATTATTGGGTGGCAAAACCCATTAAAGAAGATCAGAAATGATCTTTTTCTTATGGGAGATTTTATATTGCTACAACTCATTAACTAAATTTTGCTTCTGTTAGAGTTGCACTATCTCTGACCTCAATGCTATGCCATCGATTGGGGAGAGTCATGGAAAGGTACTTGTTAATTATAATTCCTTGCCTTTAACATCCATTATTTTTTATAAGCAACTTCTACAGTGCCTCATTAATAACAGGAATCCACAGGGTAAGCTTTGGAGGCAGGAGCATAGCTGAAAGGCTCTTCATCTGTACACATGAAGGAATCTTCCTATTTCACATTCGCATCTTAAGATTCTTTGCTATTATAATGTTGAAGAGGTGACTTTCAATAATATTTCCCCCTTTCTTTCTGCCCCTTCCGAAGGAAAATCATGATCTTTCTGTGGAGAAACCATAATCTCTTGGAAAGAAAAAAAATACTCTGCACAAAATCATTGAAGGTAAGTAAACTAATAACACATAGATTTAAATGTTTACTGGTTTGTGTCAGTGTCTGGTAATACAATGAATAATTCATATCAAACTAGTAGAATGTAACATTTACATAAAATAATACTTTGCAAATTTATGGTAAGTACTAATTACTTGCCTTATTTGCCATGACTATGATATTAAATATTCATAAAAATGTGATTATTTCTTTGATTTGGCAGGCATTTAGATTTCTCTACAGCTTTTCACACTGCTAATTTTAATCCAGTAAATTATCTGGAAGAAAACAGTATGCAGCCTCAAAACTGTTCAAAATTCACTCCAACATTGAACACATTATGGACGTAATGATCCATTACAACCAAACTTCAAGAAGGTCTTACAAGAAAACTGAGAATTAAACAAAGAAATATGGAGGCTATCATCATTATTTATCAGATATTTTTATTAGTAGATTTTTTTTTCTGTATGTACCATGGACAACTTTTAGAAGTCTTACTTGGATGCACGGTAATGTCCCCTGAGCCATTTTGTTCCCGTCAGGCATCAGTTTCAGAGAATTTACCTGAATTGCATGGGTGTTCATTACTCAGCTTGATGTGCCTGGGGTTTATTTGTGTGTGTCACATTAATGTGAGATCCTGAATTGTGTTTAAGTGCCCTAGAAGTATATTCTTTATGGATACAGAAGGGGGTGGGGTGGGAGGCAATGTCACTTTTTCTCATCTCCTTTTGCTTGGGTTTCACATTCTCAGTCCTCTTTAAGCAATGTTGGAATACTGCAGCAGAAGTTTCAAGTCAAAGGGGAAAAGAGTAACAGCAGTAATATGACACTTCTATATTTTGCTTTAATGAAAGAAAAAAAACCAACTCTTCTTCACTCTCTCCCTTCCTCCTGCTCTCCTTAAGGCCAGTTGGAGAACTAAAGTGAACTGAACCTATCTGATCAAGCTCAGCATCTTTTAGTCCAAAATTAAAAAAAAACAAAACACTAAAAAGTAGGTAAATTTCAGGGGCCAAGTACCATCTAAGAATAAGAACAGAAATACAAGGAGCAAACAAGAGACTGAAAAGCATGGCTATATCCATCAAGAAGTATGTAATGGGTATAGGATCTAGCCACACAAAAGGGACATAATGGACAGTCACATTTATAACCTTGCTCAGAAGACAAAGAAGCTATTGTTTCATATGCTAAATTTGGGAAATGGAACAAATCTTTTATTGACTCAAAGCTTTTCTCTGAAACAAAACCACATGTGCTTAACAGCAATATTATTCCAATTATTTTATATGGCTCTTTCATGGAACACTACGGTCAACAAAGAATTAAAATCAAGAGTCACCCAAAGGACAATAAAGAGGCTATTGGTGGGTATGAACAAGATGCAGCATGTTACAAAGGTTGGAAGAGTAACATGAGGGATGTTATCAGAGGAGAGTGTGTTCATCCTTCATTGCTGAAGAAGACCATGCCATCAGAGAAATAATGACATGACTTGCACTTGACTTTGTTTTGAGTGAGGGCTGCGCAGGTCACCAGCCTCACTTCTCCTCCAGAGCTATCTGAATCCAGTGACCAGATATTCATCAAGATGACTGGAGATGACCCAGGATGAGGCAGTTGGGATTAAGTGACTTGCCCAAGGTCACACAGCTGGTGAGTGTCAAGTGCCTGAGGTGAGATTTGAACTCAGGTCCTCCTGACTCCTGCACTGGTGCTCTATCCTCTGCACCACCTAGCTGCCCCCTTCAGAGGGGAGTACAAAGAAATCAAATAAATCATTGAGTGTACAAGGAAATAAAATAACTCATTGAGTGTGATGTTTAAATTTAGTGGAAGAGGAGGACGTCTATCTCAGTCACTCAGATTGTACCATAGTGACTGGCTCTTTCCCAGCTACTTCTTTCTTTGGAAATGTGAGTTTGGTAGCTAAATCCAACAGAAATAGTTTGAATTTCACTGAGGAAGGATATTATTTGAGCAGAATATATGATTGTGCAGTGACTCTCTTTTGCAAGGATACCACAGACTATAAAATCTTCCCTGTAGGATAAAGCTATCAAAAAACTCACAGGTTGGCCTATTGTGGCCAATGTAATATGTTGCTGTCATAGAATGTTAGGCTGGAAGAGGCCGTAGAGATCATCTTGTTCAACCCTTTCATTTTATAAATCAGAATACCAAGGCTGCATAGTGAATTAATAGCAGACCCAAGTCTCTTGACACCTTATCCAGTACTTGTTCTGCTATGCTCTATCAAACTCACACCAGTCTTACATTTTCTTCTCCTTATCCTTCATCTGCTTTAAGAAAATTTTACTCTCCATCACCACTAACATTCATCAGTGGAGGACATTATTATTTGCTTGATGTCTCCATACTATTAGTCAGGATAGTCTTTTCTTTCTTTATTCATTCATTCACTCATCTATGCATTCACCAAACATTTAATGAGGACCTTGGGCAGCTAGGTGGTGCAGTGGATAGAGCACCAGTGCAGGAGTCAGGAGGACCTGAGTTCAAATCTCACCTCAGACACTTGGCACTCACTAGTTGGTGACCTTGGGCAAGTTACTTAACCCCAATTGCCTCATCCTAGGTCATCTCCAGTCATCCTGATGAATATCTGGTCACTGGATGCAGATGGCTCTGGAGGGAGAAGTGAGGTTGATGGCCTGCACAGCCCTCCTTCACTCAAAACAAAGTCAAATGCAAGTCATATCGTTATTTCTCTGATGGCATGGTCTTCAGTAACAAAGGATGAACACAAAACGAGGACCTCAGGTGTGAAAGACATTGGATTGTGAAGGATGCAAAGACAAAATAAAAAAATAATCCCTGACCTCAAGGTATTTTCAGTCTACTGCCATTTTGTGTACAGATACTGCTCAACCACTGTTGAAAGCTATCTTGGAGGAGAAAACTTTATAATGGCAGCTGTGCTGATTCTCGAGCGCACTCTCTGTTTCCCTTTGGAAAAGAGTTGTGGCCCACGTGAATGACAGAAACGCTTTCTGATGGAGGAACTACATAAAGCTTTTAAGGCTAAAGATTTTGATAGATATATTAAGGTAAAAAATCGGGGAAAAAGAAGTCTTGGTTAAAAATCTAAAATTTCCTAGTAGCTAAAGCATCTTTGTTACATTGTTTTGTAAATTAAAAATGAAAGAGGAATATAATTTGCTAAAACTGAAGGCTATAAAAAAATCCCCTTAAAGAACACTAGTAGAGCGTGAAACTATTCTGACCCAATTTTTACTTTCCTATCAAACCCACACAAAGTCCTCAGAAAAGCTGCTGCAAGATGGTACAGAATAAAATAACTTCGTGCAAGTTAACCCCCCTTCTCCGTTAGGCCTGCTCTTTGTAATTGGAAAATAGAAGCCTCGTTCTGTTCGTTCTACTTCTCTCTGAAGTCTACTCATAATGTACTGAAATTGCCTGTCCAAGCAAAGGTGAGAGACTTCCTTTACGTGCAGGGTTTCTGGGTTTGAACAACATGAAACTGAGATGAAAGCACCTTAAATCATCAGGACTAGTGATGGAACTTCTCCAAGCTCTATTAGGGCTAATCATAGAACTGGAGACGGTGCAGAAAGAGAGAGGAAGGGAGGCAGAGGGAGAGGGAAGAGGATAAGCAGAGAAAAGAGGGTAGAGAAAGGGGAGGGGGAGAGAGGGAGAGCAATAGGGGAGAATATGAAGAGGAGAGAGAGGAAGAGAAGTGAGGAAAGGCAAAGCAAGAAGAGAGAAGGGAAGACAGACAAGGAGAGAAAGATGGAGGCATTTGGAGAGGGGGAGAAAGGGAGAGGAATAGGAGAATGGAGAGAGAAAGAGGAAAGAGAGAGGGAAGAAGAGAGAGAAAGAGAGAGGGAGGGAGAAAGAGAATTTTTAAGATTGGGGGGAAGAAATGTGGAAGCCACATATCCAAGATATCTGAGATGCTATACACCATTTCCCTCATGGCAATCAGAGTGGTGCTCCTCTCATCCCTGAAAGCCAATTATTCTTTCCAAACAGACTAGGACTTGTGTGTTCTGCAAGAGCAGCTCATTAATGTGGAGGGGGAGGAGGGGGGTGGTCGGGATGGGGTGAGGAGGGAGGCTAACATTCTTCCTGAAGTCCTCAGGCAGCCAAAGGGAAATGGCACATAGAGGAGGTCAGAGCAGTTCAGACGGGCTGTCAGCAGCTGTGTGCACCATCTGACAGATCCAAAGGCGACTTCTGAGCTGCCTGTACAATATGTGGAGCTTACCCCGAGATCTCGGCATTGCTGCTGTAATGTCATCTCCCATAAAGGAGCTGGCAGAATTGGCACTGGGTTCTGTCCTGGGCAACTGTGCCTGTGGCCCATGTGCTGCCTTCATTAGCCCAAAGGCTCCAGAAGAGACACAAGACGGAGGAAGGAGTTTGTTTCCTTTGTTAACACAGAGATAACACTGTTTGCCTCTGTTAATTTAAAAGGGGGATGGCAAGCATCAGACATCTGGTTTTTAAAAGTCAAATCTGCCCCTACACTTGGAGCTCTTCATTTAATTGTGATATGATTAAAAATATAAACAAAGAAATAACAAGAGAAGTTGATTAGGGCTTCTGCTTTTGCATCTCCACATTTTCAGGGTTCAGATGTTAGCTGTCATCTGACACCTAGGCATCCAGCTTTTACAGAGAGCTAGTGCTGTAAGCTCCTTCCTTCACTTTAACAGGAATAGTTATTCTCAAACATTTCAGGATATTATCATCTCATTGATGTGGGTATTATAAGGCAGAATGCAACCCATCCGTGACTGTCCATGCTATGTGTCCATGTCCTGTCATAAGTCAGTATAAGGGGGGTGGGGCAGCATCCATTCTGCTGACCTTTTTTCCTTTCTCTCTCCATCAAGAGGTTACCAGTGGAACATGGAGACTGTCTATCGGTTATCCCTAAATCTTTCCAGAGAACCAGACCATTTTCTTTTCCACTCATTCATTTCTTTGAGGAAATCTTTTATTCTAGTGCTCTTTCATAATTCCTTATTTGTAATATGTAGCAGCCTGCTCACACCCACCTCCCTCCTCTCTATTGCCCTGTGTGTGATACTCATTTTCAATTCTTCAGAGACTTCCCTGTGTCTCATCCATACAACAGTTAACATTACCAAAGGAAAAGTGAGTCAGACGCCTTGATGGCTCCCTGTGATTGTCAGATATCTGGCTTCTGGGACATTTTTCCAACAGTGTTGAATGTATCAAACTGAGCTGCTTGAGGTGTTCTTGGCAACTGATTTTTGGATACAGTGCCAATAGTACTGCAGTGAGGGATAGTGCTGTGCCTGCAGCTCTTAGGTGGTATTATCTAAGATGCATTGAAAGGTCCGCCTTATCCATTGCTTGAAATTTCTACCATTAAAGACCAGAAGGTGCTGGATATGGTGAATTCAGGGCAATGGCCCCTAAAAGGAAACTCACTGTGTCTAGTGAGGCAGGAGTCACTTCTGAATCAGTTGCCTATAGAGAATGTAAACTTTTTGAGGGCATGGACTATTTTTAGTTTTGTCTATCACCTGCTCTTAAGACAGTCTCTGGAACATAGAAGGCACTTAAAAATGAATGACATACAAAGCCAAACCTTTGACTTGATAGAGTAAAGATCAGTCAATACCAAATTCAAAGAAAGGATAAAGATGAGAAGATAAGGCAAGCAATTAAAATAGCTTCAGGCTATGATATACAGTTGGATAACAGTGAATTGGACCTTCAGTAAGTTTATGTTGAACAAATATGACAGGCACACAAGAAATTGGGCTGAGAATTGAAAAGGAGGAAGAGAGTGTTAGATTACACTTGGAAATTGGACAATTTTCTCAACCATTATATGATGCTCCCTAAAACATAGCCCTGCTTTTGAATGCCAATGTTCCTCTGGTGATGTTATGTCTGTGAATCATATAATGTCATGTATTGATAATGCATTTTTTGTTTTAGTATAATCAAGTGCCTCTGATTGAATTATGTGATTGAAGAAGATCCTCCCCACCCACTAATGGACCTGGGAAGATTTGTAGAAAGGTCCACACTTTTGTTAGTTTTCTAATGAGCCACTGGTTCTCAAGGGTTGTGATGTCCTCTAGCTCTAAAAAGTGTATAAAGACTCTGAGGGTGAGGTTTTTGCTTTGGAACTTACTGATTGGAAGTGTTTGGCCAGATGAGACTCTGGGCAGCCTCTAAGCAGTCCCCTAGCTTTGAAAAAACCCAGATGTTGGTGCTTCTCTCTCTGGTAGTTATGGTCAGACAATTATCAGTCGATCTGTGATGTATGTCAGACAGTAGGAAGCCTGTTTGTTGATTTTGATTTCTCTGTATTTTCTTTGAAATTAAGGGTACTGACCTTCTCCCCTGAACTAAAAGAATAATATATGTGTTTAATTAAAGTCATTGCTGACCCCTCAAAAGTTGTTTTCATTTAGAAAAGGAGATCTAAGAACCTGTACAGCAGGCCCTCTTGTCTATGACAGTGTGCTTTCTGTTACATATCACAGTTTCTGAAGAGTCATAATCTCAGGTTACCTGAAGGAAGAAAAATGGTGGTTGAAACAGGCTGTGTCATATTAGAAAAAAACCCCACACTGTGTGCTAGAAGGATAGATTCATACATTCTACGAGGGTTGGGATTGTTTCATTGTTATTTTAGTATCCCCAGCACCTAGTATAGTGCCTTAAACATAGTAGGTGTTTATAAATGCAAGAGCAAGGGACAACCCTCATGTAATATTAAGAGACAAGAGGAAAGGCTCTCAGAATATTGGGTGGGCTCCCTGTTAACAACGTTTAGAACAAAGGACATCAAAAATTGTTGCCCAGGATAAGAAGGATGAATGGTTCAACAATCTATACCATTGGAGGGAGTACCATCAATGAGATCACAGATACATTAAAGTATCAAAGGAAAGGAGTCATTAGTTTGGGCTAAAGTATTGTCTGTCTGCTAAAACACCATGTTATTTGAGAAGTTTAGCATATTATACCATGTATACAGTCTTGGTTTGGGAACTCCTTTAGGTTTCCTGTATCTTAACTGGTGTGTACCCACCTTTAAATCCCCAGTTCAGGTCAGGGACCTGAAAAGACATGTGCGTATGAACTCACAATAAAACAACAGTTATACCATGTGGGATGGATACAATTGAAGGCTTGTGGTAGTGGCTTTCGAATCCAAGTTAACACTTTTTTCTCTTGGATGGTCTTCTGCTCATTAACTGAACTCATTATCTTTCCCTTCAAACCCTTCCCTTTTCCAAAACTTCACTACAACTGTTGAGGTGACTCTTATCCTGCCAGGCATCTAGGCTCAGCCTAGGTGTCATCCTCAAATCAGTTCTCACAGGTTCCCTTCCCCCATCCTTTCCTTTGGTTGCTGAGTCTTATCAATTTTACCTACTTTTGCAATATTTCTTGTATATGTCCTCTTCTCTTCTCTGATGCTGCCACTGCCCTGGTGTAATCTTCAATTCATGCCTGGACTATTCCAATAGCCTTTTCCTTGCCTCAAGTCTCTCCTTACTACAATCCACCCTCCTCTCAACTATTGAGGTGATCTTCCAAAGGTGCAAGTCTGTTCAGGCCTCCTACTCAAAACATCCAGTGGCTCCCTATGATCTCTAGGATAAAATATGAAATCATCTGTTTGACTTTTAAAGCCATTCATGACATAGAATCTTCTTAATACTTTGTTTTCTCAAACTTTGCTCCCCTCCAATACTCACTAGGAACCAGTGATACTGGCCACCTTTCTGTGCCTCACCCAAGGCAATTTTCTCTCTGAACTCTGCATTTTAGTGGTTCTGAAATGTTCTCCCTTCTAATCTCTACCTACTAGCTTCCCTAACTTCTTCAAATCTAAGTTCAATTTCCACTTTCTGCAAAAAGGCTTTCCTAGTCCTTGTGCCTTCCTTCTGAGATTACCCTCCATCTATCCCGTATATGTGTTGCATGTCCACAATTGTTTTCTTGTTGATCCCCCTATTAGATGGTAAGCTCCATAAAGGCAGGAATTATTTTTCCCTTTCTTTGTACCCCGATTACTTAGCCAGCATGTAGTAAATGCTTGTTGACAGCTGACTGACTGTTCATGGAAGAATTCCTTAATAGCTATGTCAGACTCCATTTTGCCTATGTCTAGAGATCAGTTAACTTTGGATTAACGGGACTCAAGGCTAGGCATCAAGTAGTGTAATATTAGAGTTAAAGATCTCCCCTGCCCATCAAAAGGCCCCACCTGAAGGGAAGCTTGATTAGAGGAGGTTTGTTTTGTAGGAAGGCCCACATCTTTTATTAATTAATGAGGCACTGAGTCTTGAGGGTTGTGCCCTCCTGCTCTGAAAAGTGTATATAGACTCTGAGGTGAGGTTTTGCTTTGGGGCTTGGAAGAAGGTTCATGTGCCAGATGAGACCTCTGAGAGTAGCTCCTCCCCCCCAGCTTTGAAAACTGAAATGTTGGTGCTTCTGTCTCTGGTAACTATGTATGTACGTATGTATGTATGTAATGGTCAGACAGCTGGATCTGTCTGTTGATCTCTGATGTATGTATTGCATATAGTCAGACAGTTAGAAGCCCTGTCTTCTGGTCTTTGTGTCTCTGTATTTTCTCTGTTGGTGTATGTGATTGAAGAAGGTTGTTGACCCCTCAAAAGTTGCTTTCCTTTAGAAAAGCAGATCTAAGAACCTGCGTAGCAGGCCAACCTCTATATCCTGGGATGCTTGCTACTATAACTAGGCTGGTGATTGATGATTGAGTCACTTCAGCATGTTTTCATGGAGTTGACTTTTTAAAATTATCCTGAAGGCTACATCAATACTCAGCATACTACATCTTTCCAATATTGCATTTTATCTCTTTGTTGACATGCTTCATCCTGCCCCTGTTGAATATCTCTGTTAAGGATATTAATTTTATTTATTAATAAATTGCCATCAATTATTGGATTAGTGGATTAGTCACTGCTTTTTTGGTTGATAGATTTCTACTATTAGGTGAGTTAGTGGGGAGAGTCTGTTGCTGCCATTCTGGCAAAGCACCTATCTGAGACTCCACCCTGTCATCCTTAGAGGTGGTTGCTAAAGTCTTGAACTAAACAAGTATTGATTTTTGGTTTTATTTTTTGGTAGTATTTGGGTAGACTTTTGAGAATATTCACTCACGGTGAATTTACTAGGGATAAGAAATGACAGGTACAAGGAGTGGCATAAACGATATGAAATTGGAAAAGAAGATGGGCAAGTGATATGGTAAAAGTGATGAATAACTTCTATGCAACATGACCAATGTGAAAATGTGTTTAATAAGAATGTATGTGTAGAACCCATATAAGATTGCATACCATCTTGGGAAAAGAGGAGGAGGGAGGGGAAAAAATTTAAAACTTATGAAAATGATTGTTGAAAACTGAAAACAAATAAATTAATTATATAAAAAAACAAAATGTTCAAACACAAAGCTAAAAAATGATATTTAATTTAAAATAATTTTGGACTTTTACTCTGTTGTATGATCTAAAATTTTTTCATTGATGGTCTTTTATTTCTTTTTGCATGAAAATCATTACCCATTAACTCTTCCTATGTTTAGAACTCCTTCCACTCCCCATATACACAAAAGCCTGCTCTTATTTTAATAAATTATTACATCTGTACAAAACAAAACAAAAAAAAAGTGATGAATAGGAGATGGGTGTCACCAGTGATGCATAGGAAACCATGAAATAGAAAAAGAGGCAGTTCATCAGTTAAGTTCTCTATGAAAGATTTTTTGAAAACCTTGGTTAAGAATGTCAGTTTGTGAGGGCAAGAAAAAGCTGCTCTGATGGAAGTGTGTCTGCAAGCTGCTGTACACATCCAAGTAATTAGAGGAAACAGTTAAGGAAGAGAATTGAAAACGGGTGTCTTTGGCCAGTGAATGTGGGACCAAGACAAGTCTTGTGAGTCAGATGGAAAGTCTATGGGCTTGATGATTGTTTGAAGACTTCCCCAATCAATAGGGAGATTTGTGAAATGTCAAGAGTCTGTACAGTGTCAGTGAACGTTTACTGAGATTCTACTTTTTGTCCAATGTGGTATGTCCAATGTGTAAAAAAGGAGTAGAGAATCTGCACTTAAGAATACTTCTATTTTGTAGTATATAACCTTACAAATTTTGCCATTGGAGGCCACTCTTTCTATTGTCACTTCTGTGTGACTTACACTTCCAGGGTCAGAAGGAAGGGTTTATTTATATCCTCCTTGCTTCCCACTGATGTTCTTAGATCATTCTTTTGCCAGTCTCTTCTTGTTGTCTTCTTTTCTTTCTCAACAAGTCCAAAACTGAGTTTATTATTCCTCCTCCCCAATCTGCTCTTTCTTCTTATAGTTTCTCTCACTGTCGCCTTCATTTACCCAGTGTCCTCCATTCAAAACCATGGCGTTATCATTGGCTGTTCCCTCTTCTCTAAACACTCACATCTAATAATTTCCTAAGTCTTGTTAATTGCTTATTCCAGATATCTCTCATATATAATTCCATCATTCCCCCTCCCCCCTCCCATGGCCATTGCCCGAGTAGACGTCCTCAGTGCTGTCTTTTTGCACTGATCTTTCAAACAAGTCTTACTGCTTCAGAGAAATCTCATAGTTACAAGGAACATCAGAAGTCACTGAGTTTGAACCATACTGTAGAAGGACCTCTTCTACATCATAAAAAATTGCCCTGCAGCCTTTGTTTGGAAGGCCATTAATACGGGCAAATCTATGACTTCTTGAGACTTCTCATTCCACCTATGAAGAGGTAATTTTTAGAAAGATTTTTCATATGTCAAACATAAAACCTCAACCTGCCCCAGGAATTTCTATCCCCTACTTCCAGTTGTGCTCTCTGTGGTGCATCAGAACATATATAACCCCTCTTTAACTTAATAGCTGTTGAACGTGAAGACAGAACTTGAAGACAGTTCTCCTATAAGCATTCTCAAGCATCTCTAGTTACATCAACAGATCCTTACTCTACCAACCTAGTTTTCATTTCTCTATCCAACTTTTTAATACTCTCTTTCTAAAATGCAGAACTTAGAGTCCAAAACAATTCTCTAAATGTGATCTCATCAAGGTATAGTATAGAATGTAACAGAGTGTAATTCTGGATTGCTAAGCCTGTTTTCATGCAGTCTATGATCCCATGAACTTTTTTTGGCTGCCATTTTGTGTTGTTAACTCATTTAACTTGCAGCCCACCAAAGCCTTCCGTTGCTATATATCATTGCCCATCCATTTGATATGCTTCTGATCCATAAATACTTCAAAATTCACATCCTCCTGAAAGATCTTCACATAGGACTGACTTATTTACCCAAGGTAAATAGGCTATTTATTGGTAATCCTCCACTCTTATAACATAATCTCCCCACCTTTCTTTCTAATTATGAATTTCCTTGATGTCATTATTTATACAGTTATTCTGGAAGATTTGTCATCATTTTATAGTACTATAGGTATATCATACCTTATATTTAGATAATATTTTATGGTTCCATAAAGCATTCACTTATATCATCTTTCATGTGATAGCTACAATCATCTGTAAAGTGGGCAACACAAATATTAAGGAAATTGAGCCTGAGAGGTTAAATGCTATCATTACATAACTTGCAATGGTTAGTGATGGAACAGGACTCAAACTCATGTCTGCTGACTCCAAATCCAAGGCGCTTTGCATCACATTATGCCACCTCTCCATGAACATGAGGAAAGTATGCCAATGGTACCATGCTGGTCTTTTCATTGGCATACATCAGGTTGTTGCTATCACATTCTTCCTACCAGTTGAAAGTTTCTGGCCAATGCTCAGTATTCATCATCATTTCTTTTCTTCCAGTACATTTCCTGCTTGTCAAATAGGAAATCAGGGCTCTAAACTGGATACACTTTTCGTAAAGGCTTCTGACCTTCCATGGAATGAATGTATACTGTTACAGAATGTATAATGGGTCACAGTAATACTCCAAAGGTTGCTTTCCTGAGTTTGTCTCTAACATGATTCATAGGATCACAGATTTAGAGCTTGAAAGTACTGGAGGAGTCATCTAAACCAAAGGTGTCATACATGCAACCAACAGTATATGGTCTGAAAAACTCCTCAGCAAAATTATCATCCAATTACATATAATAATTAGGCAGAAAATCCCTTATAAATTTGTATATAATTGGCATGAGAATCCAAGGACTTGGCTGATACTTAAAAGCTGACAAGACCTATGATAGAGTGACCATGGATATTCTGACCCATTCATTTCCACTAGTTAAGGGCCCTTTAAGTAGTGGCCATGGAGACTATCAGGGGAATGTCAATATGTCAAAAATAGGAGGAAGGATGCAACTTTATTGAAGTACCTTCCCTAACTGGTTTTCTGACCTCAGCTTTAGGTTTTGGCTCTTTTGATGAGATCTAAGAACTTTTCCACCTTCCCAATGCATATGTCTTTGGCTTGATCTCAATATTCTCTAACTGGTATTCTTTTTTTTTTTAACTCCTGAATTTTATTTAATCCATGTGTCAGAGGTCAAAGCAAGGCACTTAATGAGAAACCCAATAAGTGATTAGGACAGCAAGCACAAGGGACCAGGGACCAGAAGACCCTGGAATTCAAGCAACTTTTGGCTTGGTCATTTCTGTATCTCCTGCTGGAGCAAGGAACCAAGTCCAGGTCACCTCTGGATCTCCTTGGAGATCAACTGAGATCTTCCAAGAATCAGTTCTTGCAATCAGTTCTTTAAGCAGCAACTTGTTCCTCCAATCAGCTGTACCAGCAGCAAGGTTTTTGTCTCTGATCAGCACCTAAGTAAGTGGACTTACACACAAGGAGTAAGTGGTAAAACCGGGGATTTGGGTTCAAGTGCTATGACTCCCAGGTTGTTGAGTTTGTCCTTCATTCTTGAAGAGGACCATGACATCAGGGTATGATGACTTGCAGTGGACTTGGCTTTGAGTGAGGGAGGGCTGTGCAAGGTCAGCATCCTCCCTGGTATTCTTCAACTGCTCTGAAGACTTCTTTCATTTCTGCTTCTATTTTTCCTTTCTTTATCCATCCTGCCACCCAGACTCCTCATTCTTTTTTGTCTTTCTCTGGCTTTTCTCATGTGCTGTCCTATCCTTGTGTGCTCTAAGCAGAGTCGGTGTTGCTTAATTTCTCTTTTAGATTGTGTACCTGAGATGTTCCCTTACTTAGATGGAACTGAGACTAGATCTGAAGGCATCAGGTTCAAACATCCACTGACCTGGCAGATCACTTATGTTATTTGCAGAAACCTGCGTTTCCCTCAAATAACATCTCAGGTGGTACCTTCTATCTCAGGGGTTTCCAGTCTGGGCTGTATACATCCCTAGTGGTACAATTACCTTATTGAGGAAGTATGGGGAAGATTTGGAAAATAACTATATTATCATATTAAAATTAATCTGTTTTATTTCTTATATGAATATCTATGGTGGACTGCAGAATTCATTTCCTTCCATGTTGAATTAGGGGTATAGAAAGGTTTACTAAAAGTCGTGGCATAGGAAAAAAAAAGATGGGAGACCCCTGTTATAAATTAATCCCTTCTTGATTCCTGCAGCTCCTAGCTCCTCCCCCACACTCACTCACCCTAATATCTTGCATTTATTTTACATAAAATTATTGTAGTCTCCTTAGACAGGATGTAAGTTCCTTAAGGGCAGGGGCTGATTCAGTTCTGCATTTTGTATGCCCAGGTCTAAAATAATACCTTGCGTCTAAGAAAAATTTTAAAAATGTTGATTATTTGATTGATGACTTAATGAAGCTGCTTCCAGCCTGTCCCTGGTTCTCATCACCTCCCTGGTGGCTTCTTGAAGCACTTTTCTGCAGGTTAACCCCTTAGGTGCTGTGACCCCAATCCCCAGGACTCCATAAGAGAGGGGAATCTGATTTGAGAAGCAAGAAGAAAGGAGGAGTAACAAGTGCTAGGCTAGGTAACAAACAATGGGGAGGAAAAGCTAATGATGGCTCTTCTCTTCCGCGCTTGCTCATGGGGATAGCACCACAAATTCTGCTTGTGATCCCTTGATGATGAATACATTGTGTTCCTGTGAAGCCTATCCTATTAAAATAAAATTGGCTTAGTCTCACATACAGGAAGCTCTAAAGTTGCTAAGCTCATTTATTGGATTTGGACTTCAAGTTGACAAAGGCCCTGATTACCTCTAGTGATTAGTTGTAAAGATCTTTATTAATTCCAGATTCCAGTTGATTACAAAGAAGCCCAAGCAGCTAATTATACTTGGCAGTGGGGAGATGAGGAAAGATTGCCGACAAATTTCCTTTCTCTTTTCCACACAGGCCTCATGGCATTCGCGTTGCTCTTAACAAATGTGCTTCTGGCAAAAACTGTCAATTATGGTAATAAACTGGATGACTGGGTACTGAGAGAATACAAGCCTGACCTATGTGGTTAGAAGCACCACTGCTGCACACACTACCCAGAAGACAGAACAAGGGGCTTAACTAGGCAGTAATTGTTAATGATCATGGTATTAATGATGTAATGGGGGGTGGTGTTGATGCTGAATTTCATTTGGTTTGGGAGATATCTATAGTTAAACAGGGAACTTAATATTTCATTTTCTTCCAAGTTAACACAATACCTGTTTCCACAGCATTTCTTTGTTGTGATCTATTAAACCAATTGTTCAACAGAAGAGAAATGGTTTCATAGGTGGAAAATAATTAAAACTGAATATGGGCACTTTTTGTTTTTCCTAGAGCTGATGCCTAGCTATTTTAAAAGAGAAAATCAGAGGCCACATAGAATGATGCAAACACCTGGGCTCGAATCTTGACTTAAATGCTTACTCTCTGTGTGATCATAGGAAAGTCACATAGGAAAGTTTGTAAAATGGATGTAATGAGATTTGTAACCTTACATAGTTGTTCTGAAGAAATTTTTTTTATAAACTTGAAAGTGTTATGGAAATACTAGAATCCAGTTATATACAATAATTAGGTAAAGAATTCTATAGCATGGATCCAAATGAAGCTGACATGGTTCTATCAAATCTAGAATGTTTTGAAAGGATATATATGTTCATTGAAAAATACTAGGAATATTAACATATAATGACTGTGCATTAGGGAGTGCAGTAAAGGTAGTCCTCAGCTTATGAACAACTGACTTACCAATGACCTACACAAATGAGTGGGCTGTAGGGGAGTCCATTTGGAAGCAACTGCCTCATCAGGAACTTGGGGGAGTAATTGACCTAGAGAGCTATCTTCTCTTATGCAAATGTAAAGAGTGATCATGTTATTGTTATTATACGTAAGTGTATATTCTATTCTCTCAAGGACCTCTTAACCCCAATCCTTTCCTTTTCTTTGTCCAGAACCCACAGTGTGCTCCTAATACCTATGTTGTTGAGGTGGCCAAAGTTGGTTGTAAGAGACAGTGTGTTGTAAATGGTGGTCAATTGTAGCTGAATAGTAAGATGAGTATTTGGGAACCTAATCACTATTTATAACATTGCTTCTGTGGGAATGTGCTTTCCACATTCTAAACAACCAACTTACCAACCTTGCCACCCTCCAAAAAAAAAAAAAACAAACCACTGTCAAAAAATTAAAAAAACTTTTTGGAATATAACCAATGCAATTAGAAACTACCTGCATGGGTAATGATAATGACCTCCTTTATTATTGATACCATTCAAGATGTATCCACCAAATGTAATATGATCCTGCTAAATCTGATTCATTCATTCATTTATAGGAGCATAAAACTTAAAGCTGAAAGGAACCTTAGGTTAGAGATTATTGTTGAAGCTACTCAATGTCACTCATTCCACAAAATTTATAAAATTCTTACTGCACTCAAAATACAAATAAAAAGATTTGCACACTTTGTAGACTGGTGCACTATTAAAGTTTCTTTGTACAATAATTAACCACATATTGCACCTCTCCCATGCGTTTACTGAATTTGAGTGCTCCTAATATTCATGGTACTATATAAGGCACCACAGCAGTGAGTGACATGAACTCAAGGACATTTTCCCTTGGAGATGTTATAGTCTAGTTGGGTAGACAGAGCCTATAAATATATCTGAAAACAACATAAAATAGTCAAAATGCAGGAAGTGGAATGGCATTTAGTATAGAAAAGAGATGTCTTAAGGCATATGACCCCTGAGTGCAGTTCAGCCACAGTGGTCTGCTTAGTGTTCCTTATACACAACATTCCATTTCCCAACTCTGAGCTTTTGCTTGGGTAGTTTTCCACTTCTAGAATATGGTTCTTCTTTACTTCTACCTCTTGGAATGCTAATCTACCTTGAAAGCTTAGTTCAAATTTCATTTTCTACATAAAGCCTTTTCTTGATTCCCTCTCAGCCCCCTTCCCCTTAGCTATTAGTGCTTCCTACTCCTCAATTTATGTTATATTTATTTTTACATTTGTATTTGGGTACTTATATTTCCCTCCTCCCCAGTCCCTTATATACTATAAGCTTCTTAAAGATAATGACTATTTTGTTTTTATTTTTGTATTTCTAGTATGTAGAATTGTGCTTGGTCTATAGTAGGTACTTATTAAATGTTTCCTGGCTAATTTATTTATTCATTCATCTATCTAGGTGTGGCAATTGTGGGTTAAGTGGCTTGCCCAGGGTCACACACTGTCAAGTGTTGGAGGTCAGGTTTAAACTCAGATCCTCCTGACTCCAGGACTAGTGCTCTATCTACTGTGCCACCTAGCTGCCCTTTGTTGGTTTATTTGAAAGGTGGTCATGTGGGAGAGGATCTCGTCCCTCTCTATCTGGCCCTAGAGAGTAGGGCTAAGATCAATGGTTGCAAGCCACATGTAGGCATGAAAATAGTGAATTCCGCTTCAGTGGAGCTCTTCTAATAGAGGCTAGTTTTTCAGAGATACTATATGCAGAATTTTAGAATTGGGGAGAGTTTGAATGAAATGACTTCTGAGAGCCTCTTCAACTCCAAAATTTTGTGATTTTATTAGAAGAAATAATATTGTCCAACCTGAGTAAAAAAAGAAATAAAGAAACTTGGAAAATAAATAGAGAGAGTTTTGGCTAATTATGAAAGACTGAGAAAAAAAGTGAGTTTTAGATGGATTGGTAGAAAAATAATGTTTGGCAGATTTTCAGTTTGGATCAGGCTAATAGGAGTGCTTACTAAGATTATGTCACCTTTTACCACTTTTTTCAAATTTTATATTGTTCTATTTTTTATTACTTATTATCATTTTCATCAAATAAGAAGTAATCATTTATAAGTCAGCTAGTTTGTATAACAGACACATGGCTCTTTTGGTCTGCAAAATTTTGCTCACAGAACTATGGGTGTACACTTGTCATTTGGAGGTAGTCTATCATTGAGCCTCTGAGTCCTTTGGACCCCAGCCCTGTTTGCAATGTGCATCTGTTATTTCATATGGTATGTTATGTCTTCAGCTTCTATTTTGTAGTGGGGGAATCTCTTTTTTTCTTAGGATTTACTATTTCTTTTTTTTAAACCAGTGACATTTTGATGGGGATAGAACTGGCTTATCCTGGGCATTAAGTGCCAGAATATCATTTTTTTAAAGGACTAACAAAACATTGTAAAATTCAGGGAAGCTTATGTTTTAGGCATGTCCAATGGGACTTAAAATGAAGCATTATATAATAAAATAGCATCCAAGGGAATTATGATGAGCATGCATATGATTCATACACATATACATATATGTATGTTTATATACATATATATGTATCTTTTCATAAGTGTGTGGGCATATCTATCTCTCGTCTCCTTGCTTTTGGACCAACCATCAACCATGCCTGAAATGCACTCCTTCCTTAGCTCTACTTCATAGAGTTCCCATCTTCCTTTAAAGTTTCCAGTAAGATCAGAGGTAAAACAAGGGTGATCATTGTCATGACCACCATTTGAAGCAATACTAGAAATGCTGGCAATAAAATAAGAAAGAGAAATTGAGGTTGCATAGATAAAGAAAGAACAAAAGTTTCACTTTTGCAGATGATATGATAGTGTACTTCAGAAGTCCCAGAGAATCCATTGAAAATTAATTGAACAAATTAGTAGTAACCAAACAAGTTTTGGGATATAAAACCAATCCCAATGAATCACCAGTATTTCTGTATACTCTTCAACAAACCCAGCAGGAAGAAAAGGAAAGCAAAATTCCATTTAAAATAAGTACAGAAGGAGGCACAGACATTTTCTCTGAACCTCAAGACCTCTCAAACTTCTC
The DNA here is from genome assembly GCA_023548195.1 of Bettongia penicillata ogilbyi. Taxonomy (NCBI): domain Eukaryota; kingdom Metazoa; phylum Chordata; class Mammalia; order Diprotodontia; family Potoroidae; genus Bettongia; species Bettongia penicillata. The sequence continues at coordinate 742,453 of JAJHZJ010000624.1, read as the reverse complement.
CAAAGCAAAAGAAAGTTTATGCTCAAGATAAAGCAACTTCACCAATTTCATGGTCTAGGACATCAAGAACACAAAAGAAAGGAAAAAAAAAACCAGGACAGTATAGCACACCTTGTGTGGAAGGCTGTGCAGAAAAGTGTAATACTCTACTAAGCCTTTAGGAAAGAGTCCAGTATCCAGCTGGGGTCAATTTTGTCACCCCAAAAAGTCTCCTGGTGAGTCTGTATGCTGGTGAATTGTGAATTGCTCAGTATGGGAGGAGATCAAAACATTATGAGATCTGGCCCCCAGAAAAACTGTTATCTGAGGGTGGGGAGTAAAAAAGTGAGCAACAGGGAAAAATAAAAGGGAAAAAAAGACCTAAAACTACCAAAGCTCTAAGGAGGAAGAACACTCAAAGACCTTGATCATAGGCAGGAAAAACATTAAGAGCAAAAGACAAAGAGAATTGAGTTAATATTTCATGAGAGAGGACCTGTGGAATTTGAGGATAACATAGCACTAAAATCAATATGCTGCTGCTGTGTGATTAAAAAAAGTAATGAGGATTATGAGAGCAGAATTTGTGGCTTGCACGGCAGAAATAATAGATAGAATAGAAAAGTTTGAATCTGTGATATCAAATCTCCCTAAAGAAACAAAAGAGAAAACAATAGATTGTGAATGCAAATACATATAAGTAAAGGATAATCTAGGGAAAAAAGACCCAAAAGCAATAACCTTAAAGGAAAATATACTGTCTTGTAGGTGTAAAAGTTGCTATCTGCATCCAGAGAAGGGAATGATAAATAGAAGTATGTATAGAATAACTTTAAACATATGCCTATTAGTGTATAATGGTAGTCATCTCTATGGGAGGGCTGGGTAGAAGAGGGTAGAAAAAAGAAATCTACATAATTTTTTTATATATTTGAAAGGAATAGCAAGTTGCACATAGTAGATTTGCAGTTTCATAGGCAATCTTTTTTTATTGTACTAAGTTACGAAAATGTTTATTACGTAAATTAAAAATAACATTAAAAAGAGAATATATTCTTAATTCAAGAAAAATATATTGATCTGGAAGATGAGATGTATAGGAAAACAACCCCAAACGATCATATGTATCCAAGAAATATACAAGTCAAACAACCTGAACACCATAAAGGAAGAAAAAAATACAAGAAAATGGTTCAGAACTTCTGAATTTGTGGGAAAGGCATTTCAATTGAAAGAATACATAGATTGCCACCTGAAGGGGAAAAAACCAAGACCTTGATTAGATATTTCAAGGCATATCTAATTAAATTTAACGATTCAACTCAGAAACAACAGATTATTTAAGTTATCAGGAGAAAGATCTTCAAATTCAAAGGAAAGGACATTTTAGTAACCCAAGACCATTCTGTATCCATCGGAAAAGGCAGAAGAGAATGGAACAGTGTATTCCAAGGATCATTTTAACTCAAGATACAACCCAGGGAGACTTACTCTGCAAATCTGAGCATAATATAATGAAAAAAGATGGATGTTGCATAATAAAGAAGCATTTAAAACATTCTTGGAAAGAAAACCAGACGAAAGAGATTATTTACTTCTGAAACATTCCAGACAACAAAAGTGCAGAAGGGGTGAACAAGTGTGGTAGCTAAGCACAGTAATAGCAGTACTGGACAGTAGAGAAACAAGACATTTCTTTCTAAATCTCAATGAGGAGATAAAGGTGAAGGTGGAAGTCAGGTGGAGTTAATAGTGGAGAGGCAGGCCTGAGACATTGCAGATAGAACCTTGTAAGACCCTGCCTGTGGATGAATCAATGTCTTTTGTGGGAATGGGAAAGTGCATATAAAGGAGTAAGGGAGGAAGTAGATAGAGGGGAGTGTGTAATATGCCTGTGTTAAATCAAGGACTAGCAATGAGGGGAAAGTGATCTTGTGGTCTCCAAGGAAGAGAAGAGATATAGATAAGTGGGCAAGATGGGAGGGATGGAAAAGGTTTTGTGTTGGTGATGGGAAGGTGTTGCACTGATGAATACTTCTATGGGTGGGGCGGCTAGGTGGTGCAGTGGATAGAGCACCAGTGCAGGAGTCAGGAGGACCTGAGTTCAAGTCTCACCTCAGACACTTGACACTCACTAGCTGTGAGACCTTGGGCAAGTCACTTAACCCCAATTGCCTCATCCTGGCTCATCTCCAGTCATCCTGATGAATATCTGGTCACTAGATTCAGATGGCTCTGGAGAAGTGAGGCTGATGACCTACACAGCCCTCTCTCACTCAAAACAAAGCCAAGCGCAAGTCATGTCATCATTTCTCTGATGGCATGGTCTTCTTCAGCAATGAAGGACGAGCACACACAGACTTCTATGGGTGAAGAGATATGGGAACCATATGTTTGCTGGATGTTGTCTGTGGGGATTCAGTGCTTGACATTACCTTTATAGGAGGTAAGAAGCAGGGAGAGTTGGAATTCAAGGGGGCAACTGGCAACCTAGGGGACAGGAGGATGTGATTCAGGAAGGAGATTTTGAGGCAAATTGTGAAGGAAGAGGATCAGGAGGAGATTGTACCTCAGAAATGGGCTACATCGTCAGAGATAGTGGGTCCTGCTATGGCGCAGTGCCCTTTTTGTCACTTGCAGGTATTGGTATTTTTGGGAGAGTGAGGCATAGGGGGAATCTGTGGGGCAAGCTTTACAAGGCAGTGGGAGAAATTGTTTAGAGGGGTGAACTCAGAATCGATATCTTGGAAGTTTGGGCTGTATGAAGAATTCAAAGAAGAGACTAAGTGTAGGAGTCATGAACTAGAGAGAGGGTCTAGAGCAGACAGAAAGAGGGGATAGATAATTAAGAAAATAAGTGAGAGGAAGTCTTTCTGAAAACAGTTACAAAAATAGGATTTAGAAAACTAGGACTGAGTGAAGGAGAGGAGGAGGAAAATTGCTTGACTGAGAGGAAATAAGAAACAGATGAATTAAATAACCAGATAAAAGCCAGAAAAAGGAAATAATAAATTAATATGCAAAACTCCAAAAGGAAAGGGGTAGGGAGGGGGGGCTCAAAGGGAAGGGAAGAGAGACAATGGAAATGGAGTTGCCTTAAAAAAAAATACCTCTTCACTATTACCTATTAAAGTTACGCTAAAGTAACGGAAGAGACATTGCTCATTGTTTATAGTAGAAGGGAGAAAATAGCTTTAAAATATTATAGCAAATTGAGAAATATATAAACTGAATTCTCATAACTTTAATTATAAATGGATTTAAAATCCAATAAAGCAAAAAATGGACAGATTGGATGAGAAAACAAAACTTTGCAATCTCTTGCTTACAAAAATTCATTTAAAAAACAAAGACATACAAAATAAAACTGAAAAAATGAGAAAAAATTTACTAGGTACCAAGTAAATCCAAAAAAACCCAGAATTTCAGTCATGCTAATCTGACAAAGCAAAAACACCTTTAAAAAATAAAAAAGAATAAACAAGAAAACTACATTATATTAAAAAAACAATAGACAACAAGCCAATATCAGTAATAAACATATACTCCAAATGCATTAGCATCCAAATTCATAAAGGAAACATTAAATGAGCTACAAGAAGACATAGACAGAAACACAACAATTAAGAGGACACTTCATTTTCCTTCTCTCTGTTTTGAATACATCCAACAGAAAAAGTAATAAAAAGGAAAATATGGTACTTAACAAATCACTGGAGAAACTAGAGCTATATGACAGTCTAAATGGGAATACAAAAGAATATATATATATATGTATATATATATATATATATTTCTAAAGGTTACATGCAACTTTTACCTAAAATGAGTATGCAATAAGGCATAAAGATATTATAAAAAGGGAGAGTTAAAGCATCCTTTACAGACCTTAACAAAATAAAAGTCATTGGTTCAGGGACCACAGGCAAAAGACCCAGACCCAAAAGGAGACATTAAAATTCTAAATAATGAGTGGGTTAAAGAAGAAATCATAGAAAAGTGAATAATTATGAAAAAGAAAATAATGATGCAACAACATATCCAAATTTCTATGTAGCTAAAGCAGTCTTGGGGTGGGGAGTGAGGGAAATAATATCTCTACAAATATATATTAACAAAGTTGAGAAAGAGGGAACTAAAGACTGAATACATACTTAAAAATTAGGAAGTCATCAAAAAAATACACCAGATAAATAAGTGCAAAAGAGGAGATATTAAAAAACAGAGGAGAAATAGACAAAGTGGAAACAAAAATCCATAAATGATAATTAAAACTAAAAGCTTATTCTTTGTCTTAAGACCTAATACAATTGACATTGTTGTTTATATTCATCTTGAAGAGGGCTGATGACATTATGGGGTGATTTCTTGACTTGCTTGTGAATTGGATTTCGGTGAGGCACAGTTGCACAAAGTTGTTATCCTCACACTTTTCCAGAATTATTGAACTCCTGTGGCAAGAAAAAAGTCAGGACAATTGGCAATGTCTTGGGATGCAGTGGATGGTCTTCGTTGTCTTTGATGTCTGACCAAGCCCTAAGTGTTCCACAACACCTGCTTCAGCTGCCATAATGGTCATGGGGATAAATTGTTCTCGTCCACCCATTCTGCTGGAAGAAGTCTTCATATGCTTGAGGTAGACATCTCCCTAACTCAACGACAAGTTTGAGTGCCATGGAGTATTGAGGGAAGACTAATATTTCTGAAATGAGGGCTTGCTGAGCCCTTTTAAGGGTTTCTCATCTACCTTTGGTAACCACTCTTACCCTATAGCTCCAAGAAACTGTAGAAAGCACAGCAGCCACACCTTCGTAAAGCCCTCTTGGTAGAAAGGCTAAACCAGGTTGAGAGTACAATGGAGAAAGCTTTGGCTAATCTGATTAAAAAGAGGTCAGAAAATCAAATTAATAAAATAGCAAATGAGCAGTCAAAATTGCAACAAAACTGTAAGAAATTTTAAAAAATCAGAATATGTTGTGTCGTTATATGCTAACAAAACAAAGACCACAAAAGACATAGAGGAATACTTTCAAAAATATAAAAAAAGTCAAATTATTTGCAGGCTAGATAGAGTTCTTAAATAACCCAATCTCAGAAAAGAAAATAAAACTTGCTGCACAGGCACTATCAAAGAATAAAACTCCAGGTCCTGATGGATTTGCCAGAGAATTCTATGAAACCTTAAACAACTATTAATACCCATGCTTTATTAGTTATTTCCAAAAGTTGAGAAGCACCCACCAGAATACTTTTATATGACAAATATAGTCCTAATATCTAAAAAAATGGAAGGGTCAAACACAGAAGGAAAAATATAGGGCAAATATTATAAATGAATATTGACTCAAAATTTTTAAACAAAATACTGTCAGATTACAACAATTTATTCAAGATATCATTCATTATGATTAATTGGATTTATACCAGGATTGCAAGGATGATTCAACATTAGGAAAATAATCAACATAATCATTTTAAAAAGCAAAACATCTAAAATCACATGATATTTCAAACAGATATGAAAAAAGCCTTTGACAGAATATAACAGTGGTGTCACATTCAGACAGAAACAGGGCAACTAAACTATCCAAAAAGATAGTTTTGACTTAGAAAATCATATTTTGACATTATTTGTCTTCTATTGCATATTTATTTATTTTGTTAAATATTTCCCAATTGCATTTTAATTTGGCTTGGGCTAGCCCAAGCCAAATTAAAATTATAGTATAACTGCTATATACTTTAAGAGTGCTATAGGCTGCAGTAGCTATAGGTTTGACATATCTGAAAAACAACACTAATTTACTAAAATTCCTGCAAATTATATGTTTGGAAGAACCTTTTCTTAACATCATAAAAATCATCTAAAATCAAAAGCAACCATTTACAATGAGGATACACTAAAACCTTATTAAATAAATACAAGAGTGAAGCAAGGATGCCCAATTTCCCCACGATTATTTGATAGAATTCTGGAAATGCTAGCAATAACACAAGAGAAAAAAATTAAAGGCATAAACAAGAAAACAAGATAATCAAGCTATCCCTGTTTGCTGATAACACTGTGGTATACCTGAAATATCCTATGGAATCAGCAAACGTATTAATTGAGACAATTAACAACTTCAGCAAAGCTGCAAGTTAAAAAATAAACCTAAAAAATAAACCGCATTTCCATATATATATATATATATATATATTATTATTAACAACACAATTCAAGATACAAAAATAGAAAGGGAAATTTTGTTCCAAATACCTACATGATTCAAAAAATATCTGAAGTTCTATTTACCAAAGCATAAAAAAGACTTGTACAAATTCAAGGCAAAGTGTTGTTTAAAGACATAAAAAAAAACTTAAATAGCAGGAGAGAAATTTAGTGCAGGGCTAGGCCACACCAACATATCAAAATTATAATACTAATGAATTGAATTAACTCTTTTAATGCTATACAAATCAAAGTAATAAGGGAATACTTTACAGGACTGGATCAAATGATAACAAAATTCATTTGGCAAAGTAAAAACTCTAGAATAGCAGGGGAAGTTATGAGAAGATATAGGGAGAAAAAGGGAATAGCTCTTCCAGAACTCAAACTATAAGGCAGTAATTATCAAAACCATCTGTTATTAGTTAAGAATGCAGAGGTAGATGAATGGAATAGACTAGACAAAGGAGAATCGGAAACAATGAAACTCAGGAACCCAGTGTTTTATAAAATGAAAAACATAAATTAGGGAAAAATCCCCTTTTTAGATAAAAACTTTTTGGGAAAACTAGAACGAAGTCTGGTAGAAATTAAGCATAGACCAACACCCTACACCATATTTCACACTAAATTTTAAATGGATATTTGATCTTCATAGCTAAGATCATCATATAAATAAATACAAATATGGGTAGATGTATTCTTAAACAAAAGATAGCATAAGCTGCAAAATATAAGGTAATTTTGATTACATGAAATGGAAAGGTTTCTACAAATGTACAATTAATGTACCAAGAATTAGAAGAGAAATGGTTGAACAAAAAACAAATCACTTTTGTATCAAATTTCTCTGATAAGGGTTTAGTATCCAACATATATAAACAATTCATTATATACATACATACACATATTATATATATATGTAAATATACACACACATATGCTCACACACAGACACACATATATATGTATGTATAATTGCCATTCCTCAATAGGTAAGAGTTAAAGGACATGAGCAAACAGTTCTCAAAAGAAGAATTATTTCTTGTGTTGCTCACAACCACATGAAAGAATCTTCCAAATCATTTAATAATGAGAGAAATCCAAATCAAAGCAACCCTGAGATTTTATTCATATCCTACAAATTGACAAAGATGACAAAAAATGCCCCCAGTTAATGCTGGAGAGTTTGTGGAATGATAAGCACACACAGTTGGTGGAGTTGTGAAATGGTGCAACTATTTTGGAAAGCAATTTGAAATTAGACAAATAAATTGACTAAAATGTCCGTATCCTTGGACCCTCCATTATTAGACTTATATTCCAAGGAAATTATTGACAAGAAGAAAGTCCCATATACACCAAAATATTTATAGCAGAACTTTTAGTGATAGCAAAAAATTGGAAACAGAGCGCATGTTTATCAACTGGGGAATGAATGATTAAACAAATCATGATACAAAAATGTAATGGAGTACTACTAGGCTGTAAGAAATAATGTATCAGAGAGGCTAGGTGAAGTAAACAAAACTAAGAAAGAGACAGACACAATAAGTACAATAATGTAAATGGAGCAAACAACTACACACCAAAAAAGCAAGAGCGAATGTAACAAAGTTATAAAGATCAAGCATGACTTCAATGAAGAGATTTGAGAGGACAACCCCAACCCACCCCTTTGTGGAGGTGTGAGGTCCAAGTGTTAACCATTACATGTTTTTGGACTTTTTCAATGAATCGATCAGTTGTGCTGATTTTTTCCTCTTTATTTTCTTTCTTACTTTTTTGGCTTTAAAGAATAATATTTGTTATATGAGATAACTCTTGTGGAGGGTGGGGAAGGTTGCTTGGGATAGCTAAGATGATATAAAAAAGTGGAAAATGTCAATAAAAACTTATTTAAAAGTAATTTTTAAAAATTAACGAATATATAAAGTATTTGAGATGGGTTTACCTACCAAGATGCAAACAGGAACTTTGAATAAAATTACAAAATATTAAAGAAACAGAGACATGAATAACTAGAGAAACGTTAATTGCTCCTGGATAGCCCTGGTCAACAGAATAAAAATGACAATTATTACCTAAATTAATAACTTATATAGACCAATTAAACTACTGGAAGATTACTTTAGAGAATTAGAAAAAAATCATAATAAAATTCATCCAGAAGAACAAAAGGTCAAGAGTTCCAAGAGAAATATGAAAAAAAGTGGACAGTAAGAGGGCCCATCTGTATCAGATCTCAAATTATACTGCACAGCAGCAATCATCAAAATGGTTTGGTACTGACTTAAAAAAAGAGGTTGATCAGCATGACATTTAAGATACACAATATATGAAGCAAATGAACCTCATGGCTTAGCAGTCATCAAAACCAAAGCCTTCAGCTAAGGAGTAAAGACACACCATTGGACAAAAAGTGCTGGGAAAACTGTACTGCAGTCTTGAAGAAATTAGGCTTAAATGAACACTTCACACCACATAGACTAGATAAGCTTTACAAATAAGCTTTAAATGTACAATAAGGAGATAAATCTAAACCATCAGTCCTCTTCATGAGGACACTGTCTACTTGAAGTAAAGGAGGAGAAGATAACTGGGAATGTGACTTGGGCATAGAGACAGAGGCAAGAATATTCCAAAAATTAACTTGTTCCACTAGGAAATTTTCCCTGGGGCCAACCTAAGGTAAGTAGGAAGAAGCCCTAGAGACCCAGAATAAGGAGTAAGAGAGATAGCTGGGTAGGATGGCACTTTAGCTGCTTAGAGGAATTAGACATAAAAGGTCACATAAATAAGTAAATTAGAGGAACAGGGAAGAAATTACATTTTAGATCAATGAATTAGGGAAGTTCATGACTAGAAAGATACAGTGGATTATAGGAGATAAAACGGATGACTATGTTTGGCTTGACAATGCTTTTTGTTATAGAAGTAATGTTTTCTCTTTTCAATTTTGCTTTTCCAGTGGGGCTGTGTGTGAAAAAAAGAATGATAATTAAAAATATTAATTCACAAAAGATGCAGCTCAGGCACCATATTTTGCATGAGATTTTTCCTGTTCTCATATTCTAAGTGCTTGTACCTTCTTTCCCAAACTACCTTGAATTTAAGTGCTTTGTATATGTATATGAATTTATACAAACACACACGTGTGTGTATACACTCATAGGATACCTGTCCGTGCACACACATATGTTTTATGTGCTCACATCCATATATGAACATGCATATGCATGTATACACATATGTATACATACATACACAAACACATTTACATATATGATCTGCCCCATTCTGCTTCATTCTTGGGAAAAGAAATAGGCTTCCTAGTAAGCTCTCATTCTAAGATTGTAAGGGCAATAAACACAGACCAGCTAAATTAATTAATTCAATCAATTAATAAGTATTTATTAAATACTATGTTCTGTGCCAGGAATACAAGTATATAATCCCTCTTCACAAGGAGCTTAATTCTAAATAAAGAGATAACCAATATATATAAATACATGCAGTATAAATACAAAATGAATAAATACAAATTTATATAAAGTGGTTAAATACAAATTAGTTTGGGATAAATGGTAGAAAAAAGATGGAGAAAATATATCATGAGGGGGCTTGGGATAGCTTTCTCATCAATGCATGATAATTTATTAGTATAGAGATGGGAAGAAAAACAATAGAAGTTATGGAGATAAGAGTGGAGAAGAGATAAATAGGAAAGGTCATTCTCCTAGAAGTGTTGGGTTGGGCTTCACTCTGGGTGGGACCTGACCTGAGGGTACATAGCTCCTGCTTCTTCTTTAGGGTGGCAGATTGAGGGGGTTAGGCAAAGTAGCTAAAGTGTCACCCTGCCTAGTTATCTCTCTAACTCATTGTTCTATGTCTTTAGAGCTCCTTCCTATTTACCTTAAGCTGGCCCCAGGGAAAATTTCCTAGTGGACCAAGATAATTTTTGGAATATTCTTGCCTCTGTTTCTATGCCCGTCACATTTTCCAGCTATCCTCTTTTCCTTTACTCCAAGCAGACAGTGTCCTGATGAAGAGGACTGATGGTTTAGATATATCTCCCTGTTGTAGCATCTCACTTAGGCTTGCACTCCCTTGAGATATCCATTCTTCCCCTTTCTCCATTACCCCATTCTTTCCATCAAAACTCCCATTCCCTTAGAAAAGTGATATAATGAGTTATGGTATAAGATAGGTAGGTAGGTGGATAGATAATAGGACACTTATTAAGGGCTTACTATGTGCCAGGCTCTGTGCTAAGCACTAGGGATACAAATACAAGAAAACAAGACAGTTCCTACCCTCAAGTAGCTTAAATTCTAATGAGGGAAGACACCACATAAAAGGGTGGCAGTAATGGGACTATATATGACCTAAAGATTCCAGGAAGTGGAGTAGAAGATCTAGGGTCCTGGCAAAAATACAGTAATAGATCACTTATCAGGGTCAGGGAACTCAAAAGTGAAGCCCAAAGTTCTGTGGTAGGAAGAAGATAAGAATGATTGCTAGAGATAAGGCAGCATGGTGTGGAAATGACTGAGAAGTGGTGTGGAGAGCAGGACCTGGCAGGTAAGAACGTACCCATCAGAACTTTAATCTGATGGTCTAATTCTTCTTTTTCTTCTTAATAAGGATCCTCATCATAATCCTGTGAAAAAGTACTATTATTATTCCCATGTTATAGATGGGAACACCAAGGCTGGGAGAGGTTAAATGACTTGTTCAGGGTCAACTAGCTAGTAAATGTCAGAGGCTGGATTCAGAGTCAGGTCTTTCTGATGCCAAGGCTAAGGCACTCTCTACTTTGCCACTCAGCTACAATTCCTTAAATATTCCAGGAGATTTGAATTTTTAAAAAGGACATTTTTTAGCTCAAATCAGTCTTTTCTTGTTGGAAATTTGGAAATTGGAAATGTGCCAAAATAGTGTGAAAATTTTTTGGGGAGATATGTTGAGTAGAGGACTTTCCTCATGTGCTTTCAGCAAGGCATATGGCATCTCTGCCTTCATGTAAGGTTGGACTTGTTCTGCATGTTGTCAAGTTGCACTGGGAGGGTACTGTAGTAACTGTCACCACATAGACTTGACCAGGGAACAAGGGCTCTTTCACTTCCAGTCCTATGAACCAGAAGGATTAGAATCAGGAATCTAGAGACTGCAGTTTTTCAGGAGACAATATTCTTTCCTTTTCTAAGGAATCTTAGATCTCTAAAAGGTATATGCCACTCTAGATTTACCATTTTCATGTGTTAATTGGGCTGACAAAAAGCACTGACAATCCACTTATTCAGTCAATCAATCAACATTTATTAAGTCCTTATTATGTTCTGAACTCTGTGATATTGTGGGGATACAAAAAAAGATAAGAAACAATTCCTGTTCTCAGGGAGCTCACTTTCTAGTTTGTGTATCCTGCAAACAACTTTGTACATGAAAGATAGATTCAGAGGAGATGGAAAATAACCCTATTATTTCAGAAGATTGATATGTTATGGGCAAATTTTAGTTTTGGTTATTTTTCTTGATCAGTTACAGATCTAAGTTTTCCCTTTTAAAAAACATTCACCTGAAATCTTTTCCTGCTTAGAGAATTAATGACAACTTTTAAAAACCAAACAATCCTAACCACAAGTTCCATGTGGAGAAGAAGGAAAAGGAAGAATGTAGAATTATGTTGGCATATTTTGACAAATTGGTTTATCCACCCTGAAATTTAGCCTAGATAATGCTAGGTAACACAAATAATCAGACAATTTGCTCTGGATGTTAAATTATGGGAATGTGGATTCTACCCCTAGAGCATGACACTTCCAATCATTTCATTATTGGATTTGTAAGTCCAGAAGTAATATTTCTCACACAATGTGCTCATCACTGGGGAGGTAGAACCATTTATATCAGCTGGGTTTCCTGTATGAAATGAAATAATTAGGGATGGGCAAAAAAATCTTCAGTTTAATGAGAAGGAGTAAATGAGGGAGAAGGAAGAGAAGAGCACTCTAGGTCCAGAAACAGAGTTTCTTTCTACCTTCTGGGTCTCTTTCATTTGGTCCTGTAGAAGCCCCATAATAGTTGGGAGAGACTGGGAAACAGGGACAAAGCAAAAGGAGAAAAGGAATAAAGGACCTGGAAGGAAATTGGATCATCACAATAAGACCTATGAGGCTATAATCTGATTGTTAAAGAAATGGAAAGTTTTCCATAGGATAGTAATCAAAATTAAGCTACTATATGCTCAGCTCAGTAATTAAGTCCTGGGTTTATAAGTATGATAGGCCAATTCAATTGTATTCCATCAGTTAGTCAATAAACATATATTAAGTGTCTGCTGTATACCAGGGACAGTACTAATTAATCACTGGGGATACAAAGAAGGGCAATTCTGTGGATGATTCTTTTTTCAAAGCAGCCTGTGATAGAATGATCCTACCTATTTATTGAGTCAGAGAAGGAGAGAGAATCTTAATGAGCATGTATATCCAATCAATTTTTTGTCATTGTAATGATTGTAATTGAGTTTTATAGGAAATCTCATGAAGTTAAGTTGGGGAAGTGTAATGGTAATTTAAATGGGAAAACCTTTCCCATTCAGTAATAGGGCAATGTGACCTGCTTAAGTCACATGGAAGCCTAAGTCACAGGAATTTGCTGAATGGGTGAAATAGGAAGGGTGGAGTAGAACTGGAAGTTATTGAGAGCAGTTAGAGTGAAGGGAGAGAGAGGACACAGGCAAGCAGACCTATGCTCATGAGTGTTTGTTTGTGGGAAGGCCCCAGCAAGGGGGAGAAGCTTGGGAATGGCTTTGTCCCATGAGGTGATAATGTGTATTGACTTTTTTGGCTACTATGACAGATTTGGCTTTCTGGTTTGGGAATCTAACTTTCTGGTGTCTAATAAGTGTTTTTCTTCTGCCTTCTATATGGATATTCTGTTATACTTAGTGATTCCAGACTATACTGGCATATTCATAGTGCCCTTAGTGCTGTGAATGTTGCCTGGTTGATACATTTGGTTTCATGAACAGGACTGCAGGGTGTAAAAATCTCTATTTGGAGGCAGAAAGGATTTAGAGGAAGAACTGAATATCCCAGGATAGGAAGATTTTCCATGTTCCTCTCCAAGCAAGGCAATGGGCTAAAAGCATTAGACCGTGTGGAAACTGGGAAGTGAGGTTACAGGAGGGGGAACCTAGAGCCTTGGAAAGATGTTTGCAAGGAATACCAATAAGACTAGGGAAAGAGATCTCAGGGGTATATAGGAGAGGCTGGATTTTATTAATGTGTTACTGTATTATGTGTGAAAGCAGAGATTAGCTGAAGGAAAAAGTTCAGATGGAAAGAGAGTTAGCTAGTTTGCATGGAAATGAGCAAGCTGGTGGGGGGTGGGGTTCTCAGGTGGAAAAAAAAACCACTGTTCATCTAGCTAAGAAGATGTGGATGCCTGGCAAAAGAAGTGTGCATACAACGTTTGTATAGACCTAGACTAGTTGCCATGATGATGACTGCTGGGACAATGCATGGGCAGAAAGGGTAACTTAGAGTTGGAAAATGTAACAATGTTGCAGGGAGAGACTTCTAAGGCTAAAGCTTGCCCATACTAAGGAGAAAACAAGAGACTCAAGCAGGGAGCATGGTGTTTAAGGAGACAATTAAGGATTTTACTCAGCAGGAGGTCACAGATATTTTGAATCAATTCACCCAAAGGATGGGAGAATTTCTAATATCTTGAATGGTGAAAATCAGTGATGAAGGAACTGGAGAAGTATCAACAGATGGTGTGGATTGCTTGAAATTTATAGGTATCAGTCAGAATTCTTTTGTGTAGCCAGCCTTTAGGGATTACAATATGCAAGAATGTAACAATATGACCAATCTGTTAGCTTTGGCTGCAGAAGGCTGCAGTAAGCAGTATCCTACTGACACTATGTGGCCTAGTGGAGATAGACCCTGTTATTCACTTAGGGACTATATAAGAAAGTTAAAGGAGGAAGTAATGAAGACTGCTATAATGATTGGAAAAGCAGATGCATACTATGATATCCCCTTTGCAGTTTCCCATTGGAGTAGTGAAGATGGCTCCTCTTGCTTACAAACACCTACTTTTGACTCTAATAATTGGGGAAATAGGGCTCCCTCTTTCAGAGGTGCTGGACAAGTTTCACAGTTAAGTGACTTAGGGGAGTAGGGAAAAGATATATTTTGAGAGAGAAGAGCAAATAGCCAGTGGATTCAAAGTCAGAACAGATCGACAAGAAAAGATTTGTTTGCTGCTTTATTGAGAGCAGGGTTAGATTTTGGAAGCATAGATGATATTCCAACTAATGAATTATATATACAGGATGTACCAAGAAAAGGGGCTTGATACTAGATGGAATAGAGAAGTAAGAACTGTTCTTACAGATCCTCCTGAAACATTGTATCCAAGTATCATTCATTGTTAAAACAAGTAACAGAGGAATGCCAAATATGTCCTTTTGAAAAGGAATGAACTTTTCCTTGGGTATTAACTGGAGAGATCAGAAGGGGAGAAGTACCAGCCCAAATGTGGCAAATAGATTATACTGGACCTCCAAGACAAAAGATGCAAATTTATATGTACTTGTGTTTACACTTATTCAGGTGTACTAGTGGCTTGTTGGTATAAGACTGCAACACAGAAAAACACCTGCAAAACTCTAGATATCATAAGTTTATATTATGGAACTCCAATGCAGATCCAAAGTGACAATGAATCACATTTCAAAGGTCATGAAATGAAGAGATGTTGTGTATCAAACAACATAGAATTGATATATCATATTCCATATTATCCACAAGAGTCTGGGTTAATTGAAAGAATGAATGAATTGTTGAAAGAACAGTTAAGGAAGTTAAGTTCTAATAATTCTCATCAACATTGGAAAGATAACTTGTTCACTGCTTTGTGTAATTTGAATAATAGATCATAAGAAGGAAGTACACCTCTAGCCAGAATGATGATCCCACACCTGCAAATTAGAAAACAACAAACACATAAGATCCTAAATATTAAATATTGGACTGTGAGGTCAGATGTCCCAGCACCATATCAAGTGACGCCTGGTTTGTCAGGATACGATTTACATTGTTTAGAAGTCTTTAGGTTGGAATAGAAAAGAAATGAGAAAAATCTCTACTGGAATATGTATGAGAATGTCTAAAAATCATTTTGGACAGTTACTGCCTAAATCTAAACTAGCAACTTGAGGAATATATATATATATATATATATATATATATATATATATAAACTGACCTTACTTCCAAAATAACTAGCAGAGGAACCAAAGGATTGAATTCTACTGATAGAATAAGATTGGGAGCTAGAGTATGGGTAAAATGGAAGCCATGTTTCAAAGGCTGCAGAAATGATAGCACATGGGAAGGATAATACCATAACTGTTGTTTATTCATCAGAAGATAATTACCAAATTATACCCTTAACTCACATAGTCTACTGTGAATGAGGCTGTGACAGCAGATTCCTGGGCTCCAAAAGCACAGTTAATCCTATATCTACCCTACTTCTGGTTGTTGTCTCCTTGTTTCTTTTCTTTTTTTGACTGTTAAACTTGTTTACTAGATTTGTTTGGAGGTACACTCCACCTGCAGATGCCTGATTGCTTAAGTCAGATGGACCTGATGTCAACCAAGCTCCAGATGCCAGCTAAAGAAGTGACCTCTCAGATGAGGTCTCTTGGAGCAGGGACAGCTCTACATCCAATTTCAGCAGGAAGTAGTTATGGAAGAAGAGACCTTTGCTGCTTACCCCAAGATTTTAGGCCCTTTTCATTCAAGAGGGGAATGATGGGATGCTTGTGCTCAAGCTCCACCCTAAGATTTATTTTATGTGCTTATTTTGTGTGATCCCTATTATATTGTTGTAAAATTCTGTCGCCACCAGCTGCCTGAGATATTATTTTATATGCTTATTTTCTGTTATCCCTGTTACAATTCTGTTGACACCAGTTGCCTCACCAGCATATGTAATGAATGTGAAAGGTCTTGGGGCTAAATGTAATGGTAATTTAAATGGGAAGATCTTTCCCATTCATTAATAGACCCATGTGACTGGCTTAAATTGCATAGAAGCCTAAGTCATATGTGGCAGGAGAGCTTGCTGAATGGGTGGAACAGGAAGGGTAGAGCAGAACTGAGAGGAAGATATTGAGAGCAGTCAGGGCAAGGGGAGAGGATACAGGCAAGCAGACCTATGCTCATAAGTGTTTGTTGGTTTGTGGGAAGGCCCTAGCAAGGGCAGGAGGCTTGGGAATGGCTTTGTCCCCTGTAGGGATAATGTGTATTGACTTCTTGGTTACTATGATGGATTTGGCTTCTGGTTTAGCGATCTGGATTTCTGATATCTGAATAAATGTTTTTCTTCTTCCTTCTGTATGGAGAATCTGTTATACTGCATGATTACAAACTATGATGGACATATCCATAGTTGCCCTCAGTACTGTGAATATTGCCTGGGCTATATATTGTGATTAGGTTACTAGGTGAGTGGATGGGAAAAGTGTCTAAGATTCCCTGGGAATATCTGTCATTGTGAGCTGGTGTTACTTGGGAGTTCAGGTTAAGAAAGAGAGCAAATTAGGCTGAGAGAAACAGCCATGAAGACATGTAGCACAAACTCAATGTTGATCTGGTTTGACCAGGCTGCATAAGTAGCAGGCAATGTTGTACATATGGTACAACTAGGTATTTCAGTGCTTAGAATGATGACTTTGGGGTCAGGAAGACCCTGTGTTCATATCCGACCTAGACACTTACTAGCTGTGTGAAGCTGAGCAAACCAGATGAATTTCCATAACATTGTACCTCAGCTTCCTCATCTATCAAATAGAAATGATAATAGCATTTACTTCCCAGGGTTGTTGTAAGGATCAAATAATAAAACCTTAAGTTGTTTTTACTAATTTACTAAGTTGCTTTTTACTAATATGAGCAGAAGAGATAACTATAGGATTTTAAGCTAAATCATAAATTTAATGCTGGAAGGAGCTTTAAAAGTCAGCATAAATCAGTGCAGTCAAGTGTTAAAGCATTAGACTAGGAATGAGAAGATCTGGGTTCAAGTCCTGATTCTGACACTGATCTTGCACTTAATCTCTCTGAATCTGAGTTTCTTTACCTATGAAATGCAGATAATAGTTCTTGTGCTCCTTATCTTATGGGACATCATGAGGATCAAATGAAATCACTCATATAAAGCCTGTTGTAAGCCTTAAAGAAGTGCATAAATGCTCTTGTTATGTATACGTATAAGTGTATGTGTATGTATATATGTAATGTATAATGTATATATGCAAATGTATAAGTGTATATGTATATATGTAATGTATATATGTATGTATATATGTAAATGTATAAGTGTATAAATGTATAAGTGTATAAATGCTCTTGTTACTAGTTACTAGTTAGTTTTTGGCATTGAGGTAAGGAAGAGTCATTTGGTCTTGGAAAACAGAATATTTTCCCAACTGTTAGCTAGTGGGTTGTGAGAGGAATGATTACTTCTCTCTCATATTAAGACAATTATTAAATTGGGGAGCCTGTCCTGTTTCTTTGTCCAGTCTTTCAAGAATAGGGTTGATGGAAGGTAGGATTGACATTTTCCTCATGCAGGTTTTTCCTATTCTATTCAACTAGACCAAACATCTACTCTAAGATGAAACTCCCTTCTGCTCAGGATTGGGTCAGGAATAAATTCTTTGTTTAGATTGCCCAAGACTGGAGGTAAGTTAGAAGTAAATGCTGCAATCAAAGGTCATTTGAATAGGTTCAGCCCTTTATTGTAATATTCATTCTCTCGTTAATTATTAACCGATCAGAGTTGCTTGCCAGCTTCGGGGACACCCCTCTTCCAATTGTCATATAAAACATGAAACCACCTCTATGATTGTCTTTGGTTTAAGAGAGAGAGGTCCAAATGACCATCCTTTTATTAATAAGAATGCTGGTATTATTAATAAAACAGTTAAATTACCCAGAAATTATGTTTCTTGAACTTTTTAAACATCACAGTTGAGTATAATGTGACCTAATATGATTCTGATTTGGGGTCCCAGGGAGTGGTGATATGTGATGCAATAAAAAGAGAATTCCTACATAGGTCAGGATAGGTCATTGGTGACACTAGTGAAGCAGATTCTGAACAGTAGTAAAGGGCAACTTTGACTAACTCCATGGTTATGGATAAGAACTGAGTTAATATCAAAGCCCCAAACTGAGAGGCTATAATAAGGTACAGTGGGAATAGCATTGGTTTTGGAGTCAGAGGACTTGAATTCAAATTCTGACTGACACTTACTACACCTGAGGGCAGAGAAAAGAGATTGTACCATGCTCTCATGAAAGACTGAAGATGATCTTTATTATCTGTGTGACCTTGGATGTTGAGGGTAGAAATTTATCTTTTGTCTTTCTTTGCATTTCTACCCCTCAAACATTGACTATTCCCATTTTTTGTCATCTTTGCCAATTTGTGGAATAGGAGGTAAAATCTCAGATTTGCTCTGCTTTGCATTTTTCTCTTTATTAGAGAATAAACCCTTCTCAGCATTATTCCATCCACCTTCAACACTGAACCCTCTCATGTAATGACTGAGCAAATGAAAACCAATATATTGTCCATGTACCTCATTTTACAGTCCTCTGAAGCCAAGATTGATGGGCAACTAGGTGGTGCAGTTGGCTGGAAATCAGGAAGACTCATCATTGTGAGTTCAAATCTTGCCTCATATACTTCCTAACTGTGTGACCCAGTTTGTTTCAGTTTCCTTATGTATAAAATGAACTGCAGAAGAAAATGGCAAACTACTCCAGAATCTCTGCCAAGAAAACTCCAGATGGGGTCATAAAAAGTTGGACATGACTGAAATGATTGAACAACAGATCAAGATATGCCTCATTCCATAGTCCTTTGAAGTCAAGATTGCTTACGAATTGATCGGAATTCTGCTATCTTTCTGCTATCTTGTTTTCTTTTACATAATTATGGTTATCATGCCAATTGTTCTCTGGTGTATGTTACATTTCTTTAATTCACAAAAGTCTTTCCAAATTTTCATGAATACTTTACATTTCATCACCTTTTTGCAGTATATAAGATTCTATTTATTACAGTTGTATCCAAAAATTTGTTTAGATATTCCCTAACTGATGGTATTCACTGCTTCTAGTTTTTGCTAGAGATACATTATAATGTTTTATGTATTATAGTATATATGTATACATATACACACATATATATATAAATATGCACACATATATATAGCTATATATGGTGTTATATAACACATATATGGATGGAATTTTTGTATATGCATATATATAATTATATGTGTGTGAAAATACATATATTTGTGAATACACACACATATTTGTTACAAAACCAATTATGTTATTAAGCTTAAAATAGCACTGAGATTTTTGGAGCACCACATATAATTATATAAAGTGTTATTATATATCTCACTCATGTATAACACAATCATATATCTGTATGTATGTGTATATCTCTATAAATCAATCAATTCTCTTTCCATTAAAAATGTTCATTTAATGTCTCATCTGGTATATTTCCAAATTGTTTTCCAAAATGGTTGGATCAGTTCATAACTCCACCAACAATACATTAGTGTAACTCTTTTAATAGCTCTTTTAATATTTACCATTTTAATCTTTTATCTACTTTGCTAATTTGATGGATATGAGATGAAACTGTAGTTGTTTTAATTTGCACTTATCTTAATATCAATAAATTGGAACACCCTTAAGGTATGTAATAAAGTTTGAAATTTGGTCATTATAGGTTCCCTTCATTTCAATTTTTTTATAATTTCCTTTGCAATTATTGACTTTTTGTTTCTTTAGATGAATTTTTGTCTAATTATATAACTAGACAGTTTGATGAGCATAGCATTAAATTGGGAGAGATTAATTTAAGTATTATTATCACTTTATTGGAATGGCCTAATAATTAACAATGAATCTCTTCAACCATTAAAATTTTTGCTTATTTCTGTAAAGGATATTTCAAAATTTGTTTATGAGACCTGAGTTGTGTCTTAGAAGGTTAATATCTAGATTTTTCAATATTATAGTTATTTTTATTGGAATTTTTCTTTATTTCCTCCAAAAGCCAATGATTTTCATTAGTATATTCCATATTTTATTATTTTACTGAAGCTATTATTGTTTCAACTGAATTTTTTCATTGAATCTCTGGGATTCTCAAAGTAATTTATATAATAGAGGCATTTAGGTCTCCTCTTTTCTGTGCTTATTAATTCCTTTTTTTCTTATTGCTATAGTTAGCATTTGAAGCCCTACAGGAAAATATAATAGTGACAATGGAGATAAATCATTCTTGATTTACTTCTGATTTCATTGGGAAAGTTTCTACTGTTTTTCCACTACAAATAATATTAGCTCTTTTTTACAGATACACACATTTGATCAAATTAAAGAAATGTTCTTTTTTCTATGCTTTTTAGTTTTCTTAACAAGAATGACTACTGTTTTTTTTTTGTTAAAGACTTTTTCTGCATCTATTTACATAATCAATTGTTCCATAAACTGGATGGCTCAATATGGGTGAATTCTGCTAGGTTAAGAATGAAGGGGAGCATTTTCTAGCCTAATACCAACAGTTTCAACTATTATTATCAACCCACGGTGTGGAAGACCCAGAGAATATGGAATGGGTAGTTGAATGAAAAGTTTCCTCTAGGGTATGGGAGACAGTAATTTGAGTAAAAATATTTGGGGCATTTGCTGCTTAATTTATTTTTAGGTATATATCTTTATATATATATATATATATATGTCTATCTTGCTATATATAACTACAGAATAGTTATATGGCTTTGTCAGGTAAAAGGGAACACTGAATAATGATTAGGGAGTCTTAATTTGAAAAGATGGGACCCAAAGAATACATTGAATCTAGGTGTAGCTTTCAGTGGGCAACATAAAAGGGGTCAATTCTATATTGTATTTTCTTAGATTCCCAAGGCACGTAATACATAAAGTATACACTCTTTTAGACATATAGTATGAAAAGAGATAAGCTCAAATTTAGTGAGGCCCCAAAGTTAGAAAACCTAGTTATTGGAGGACTGATATTTAAATCCATGCCCACTCCTTTGCTCCCCTCTTTGCTCACCTTACCTTGTTGCTCCTTTGATGGAGAGAGAAAACAGACGTCATTACATTTCTCTTCATGGAAAGTTCTTTATCCTTTTCATCATCATAGTTTTAATATTAGAAGAACTTAATAAAAGCTTGCCTTAAGTTAAGGGATCATGGTCATAGAAAGTGCAACCAATAAAATATTCTCCAATAACACATTGGATTATAATAGTAAAGTATTCTACAATAAAATATTACGTATGCAATGTTTTCCTCACAACGATCCTGTAAGGTAGTGTTAAGTATTACATCAGGCTCATGTATAGCAATATGTATTGTCATCATTTTACAGATGAGAAAATGTAGGCTCTGAAAGGTTTAATGACTTACCCTTGATTATTTTCCTACTAAATGCCTGAGTGGAAGTTTGAATCCACATCTCTGACTCTGACTCTTGGTTTTCTAACTATTATGTCCTGGAATCTTTCTATAGTGAAGAGAAATCTCCATATCCTGAATTATAATTCTGAGATGTAATGGAAGTTTAAATTATTTTTATTATTCTTAAAATTACAGAAATGACTAGAAATGATTTGTTCTGCTTTTTAAACACTCACTCACACACACACACACACACACACACACACACACACACACACAACTTCCCAGGGCTCTATAAGATTACATAAAACCTACTTGAGGATTTTGAAATTTTGAACCACATTGAAAATGAATTCTCTTTTAACTAAGAAACTGATAGAAATAGAATTTATAAGTTTGAGTATTAAAAATGTTGTACAAAGGAAAGAAAAGGCCCACTATTTCACAATGTTATTTAATAAAGAGGGAGAGAGAGAGAGAGAGAGAGAGAGAGAGAGAGAGAGAGAGAGAGAGAGAGAGAGAGAGAGAGAGAGAGAGAGAGATTTTTGAAAGTGCCAGAAATGGAAACTGCAAAATTCTTCCTCATGAGAGTCATTTTTGTACTTGCCACAGAAAAATGTCAGAGCAATGTTGAAATGTTAATTATAATTAATTGGATGGAACAAAGGCAGTGGGTGATGTCTTTTTCTCTCCTATCCTTTCCAGTATTTTCATTCTTCTCTTATCATCATTCCAAAGGCTTTCTTCAGTTTTTATTTTCTTCCTAATTCTTAGAACATTCTGTCTTATGAGATTCCAAAGCAAGGTTTTTTTCATTTGAGGGATTGTATATCAACAGCTTCCTGAGTCCAAGTCAAATACTAGCAGCATGGCATTCCCAAACTCTTCTGATTTCTGTAGCCTTAGGGGAATGCTGCTCTATGACACTATTTCTAGCAACCTGGCAAATAGAGCCAACTCTCCACCAACTCTTACAAAGTCAAGAAGGCAATTTTATAAAACATCAGATAATCCAAAAGTTATTTCACTTTAGAATATTATATTAGTCCTTATTTTGGTTGAGGGAGAAGGGAAAAGCATAAGGAGAGACTGTAAGATGACATCCTTAATTATGCTTCGCTTAGGCTAATGTTAAGATGAGTCTGCAGGTCTTGAACATATACATTAATAACACATGCAAATAGTGTTTCAAAGTGAACAATCAAAAAATATTTATTAAGTACATGTTATATGTTCCAGGGAATTCACTAAGCACTGGGGACATAGAGAAAAGCAAAAAATCAGTTCCTGCCTTTAAGAAGCTCACAGAGAAATGGGGGAGGACAACACGCCGACAACCATATGCAAGCAAGATACATAGAGGATAAATTGGGGGTAATCTCAGAGGGAAGGCATCCCTGCCTCTTCAGATTGTCCCCTTTATCATCATTTCTCTGTCACATATATTCAATCACTCCTGGTCTACTATCTGATTTCCTGCTGCCCACAATCATGCTCAAATCTCCCCAATCTTCAAATAACTGTCATTTGATCTGTTCTGCTCCAATATTATCCTGTATCTCTCCTCCTTTTCGTTGTTAAACTCCTTAAGTAAGCCTTCAACATCAGGTGCCTCCACTTTCTTTCTTCTTCCTCTTGTGCTAACTCTTTGCAGTCTGAATTCCAAATTCATCTTTCAACTGAAACTGCTTTCTCCAAGGTTACTAATGATCTCTTAATTACCAAACAGAATTGCTTTTTTTCCTCAGTGTTTATTTTTTCTTGATTTCTCTGCAGATGTTGACCATGTTGATCACCCTTTCTCCTTGAACTCCTCTTCAGGTTTTTGTGATGCTGCTCTTTTCTGGTTCTCCTCCTACCCATATGACCACTCTCTCTTTGACTCCTTTGATGGATCTTCATTTACAGTAGGCATGATAATCGTGGAGGTCTCCCAATGTTCTATCTTGGACTCTCTTCTCCTATACTGTGATGGTGATCTCATTAGCTCTCATGGATTCAATTATCATCTCTGTGCAGATGACTTTCAGATCTATTTGTCCAGCCCTTACCTCTCTCCTGACCTCCAGTCTCTCATCTCTAATTGTCTATTCGACCGTGCAAACTGGATGTCCAGTAGAATTTGTAAACTCACCAATGCCCCAAACTGAATCTCTTCTTTCCTCTCAAACCCCTTCCTCTTCCTGATTTTCTCTAATACTATCAAGGGCACCACCATCCTTCCAGTATACCCAGGTTTGCAGTCTGACCTGCAAACCTTGACTCTTCACCCCTTTCACATCATGTATCCAATCTCTTGCCAAGTTTTCTTTCTTCTACCTTTGAAACACCTCTCATATATGCCTTCTTCTCTCCTCTAGTACTGACCCTCCCTATCTCACACCTGGATTACAGCAATAATCTTTTGGTTCATCTCCCTGCCTCTAGGCTCTCCTACATTCTAAGCACATGGCCTCTAACTCCCTCTTCGATAAGCTACTGTGACTGTTTAGCTTTTAAAGAACTTTATAATATGAATCCTCCCTACATTTGCAGTTTTTTATACCTTAATCCCCTCCATGTGATACTTACCTCCAAGCTCACATTGGATGCTTAGTCTTTCCTCTCTGAGTGTTGACACGTGCTTGGAAGACTGCTTCTTCCTCTCTCCCTCTTAGCTTTCCTGACTTCCTTCAAGACTTAGCTAGTCTCACTTTCTGCAAGAAGTGTTTCCTAGTCCTCCTACATCTTAGTGCTTTCCCTTTGAGATAATTTATTCTGTCTACATCTTCTTTGCACACAGTTGTTTGTGTGTTGTCTTCCCACTCGAGGGGTGGGGAACCTGTGGACTTGAGGCTACATGTGCCTTCGTGCAACCTTTTGACTGAGTCCAAGTTCTACAGAACAAATCCTTTTATTAAGGGGGCTTGTTCTGTGAAGTTTGGATTTAGTCAGTCTCACTTGAGGACCTAGAGGGCCACATGTGGTCTTTAGGCCACAGGTTCCCCACCCCTTCATAAGCTCCTTGAGAGCAAGGACTTCTTTTTTCTTCCCCTTCCACAGTGCTTAGCGCTGTACCTGGAACATAGTAGGCACATAAATTCTAGATGGCTGACTATGGGGATTCCAGGAAGCAAAGACGAGGAGGAAAAGAGTGCCAGCATGGCAGAACAGTCAGGAAAATGCCTGGCGTTGGGAGATGAAGAGTCTCGTGTGAGAAACAGTGAAGAGGACTGTATCGCTGGATCACAGATTTCTTGGAGGGAAATAAGATACAGGAAGACAAGACAGGTAGAAGGTGAGGCAATTGGGGTAAAGTGACTTGCCCAAGGTCACACAGCTAGTAAGTATCAAGTGTCTGAGGCTGGATTTGAACTCAGGTCCTCCTGACTCCAGGTCTGGTGTTCTATTCATTGCACCACCCAGCTGCTCCAATCAATATGAAGCACTTTCAAAGCCAAGCAGAGGATTTATTTTTGATGCTGGAAGTAATAGGGAGCCACTGGAGGTTATTGAATGATGAGGGGCTAAGATTATTTAATTATTTAATGAGGGGCAGGGTTCAAATGGTCAGAATTGTCTTAAGGAAGGTCAATTGAACAGCTAATTGAAGGATGGACTAGAGGATGGAGTGGGGAGACACCTGAAGCTGGCAGACTATCCCAGTAATGTAGGTGTGAGGTGATGAGGACTTGAGCTACGCTGGTATGGTAGAGAAAGGGGCATGTTTGAAGTATTATGAAGGTAGAAACAATATTCATTAGGTATGAACCCTTTTGAAATCAGGGATTGTCTTTTATCTTTCTTTGTATCCCCAGAACTTAATAGACCACTTGGTACATAGGAGGTACATAATAAATATTTATTTAATGATGGACTATAATAGGTGAGAAAACATGAGAAGCTGAGAATAACACCTAGGTTTAGAGACTGAGTGACAAGAAGGATGTTGGTACTCTTGGCAGTTGTAGGGAATTCAGAGTTTTGGGGGAAAGACAATGAGTTTAACTCTGGACATGTTAAGTTCAAGATGTTGTACAATATATTCAGTTTGTGATGTGTAATAGGCAGTTGGAGATACAAGACTAGTGGTCAGAAAAAAAGATTACAGCTGGACAAGCAGATCTGAGAGTATCTGCTTAGAGACGATTGTTGAATTCACAGGAGTTGATGTAATTAACAAGTGAAATTGTTAGAAATAGAAGAGCTCCCTGGGAAGAGCCCTAGGGAAACCCTCATGGTTAGCAGGTGTGATGTGGATGAAGATCTCCCTAGCAAAGAAGACTGAGGAGCAGCCAAATAAATAGGAGGAAAAAGAAGTAGGAGAGAACAGTATTATGGAAACCTATCACTTTACCTATATCATCATATGACGGTTCTGTAGTTTTTATTATTTTCATTGTTCAGATAATAATAGTTGCCATTAGTATGATGCTTACGGTTTCACAAAGTGCTTTACATACATTATTTCCTTTTATCCCTGTGAAGTTGATGCTATTTTTATCTCCAGTCTACGGATAAGGAAACAGACCCTCAAGGAGATGACATAAGTTTCTCAGGGTCATACAGCTAGCAAATATCAGAGGTAGGATTTGACAGTAAATGCGTAATTTAGGTCCAAAATTTCATTTACCTTATTTTCCTGATTCTAGGTATCAGTTTTAGTATGGACTCATACTGATCCAGGAAAAGAAAAACTAGTGAAATGTTGCCAAAAAGTAAATATAAAAACAACTTGAATTCACTTCCTCCGTGGGAAGGACCAGTGATAACACTGGTCCTCAGTGTGTGTCTACACCTGAGAAGCAGATATTGAAGTGTTGCTATCCATATTTTGCAGATGAGGAAAATGACACTCAGAGAGGTAAGGTGACTTGCCTGTGATTACGCTAGCATTGAGCATCTTCGGCAGGACCTGAACCCAGATCTCCCCAGTGTTCGGTACTGTGGTGTGGGGACTACTGAGAGGACAGATTTTTTATAAGCTTCATGGAACTTGTAGTCAAATGGGAGATATGATAATTCTAAAAATTTACTCAATATCTCTATTGTAAAAGTCAGTTGTATTTCATTCTGTCACTGTATTTTAAGCTTCATTTTATTAGTCTGTCTAAAACAACTTCTTTTAATACTTTGGAATTTACTTAAAAAATCTCTATTATCTTAAAACCCTGTTCAAGCCCTTAAGATGAGTTTCATTTACCTATAATTACATTATATAGTTCAAAGTGCTATCAGGTTTAGATGGATGAGATGCTAAATAATGGAGCAGCTAGGTGGCACAGTGAATAGAGTGCCCAGGTCCTAGAGTCATCTTCCTGAGTTCAAACCCAGCATTAACCATTTACTAGTTGTGTGACCTTGGGCAAGACACTTAATTCTGAGACAAATCTCTTTCCTTATCTGTAAAACAAGTTGGAGAAGGAAATGGCAAACCACTTGCCAAGAAAACCCCAAATGGGGTCACAGAGAGTCAGACACAACTGAAAGTGACCCAAGAACTAAATAATTCTCAGATATTGGCATTGTTTAAGTTCTATATGGTAGCCAACAGGACAGCAAGTAAAATTTATGCCTAACGGCAATAGTTGGAATTTTATTCAGTATGTTCAAAGTTTAGCATATGGGACAAAGAAGGATAAATATTTCCAATGCATCTTATGGGGGAAGGGATCCTTATAATCAGAAAATACATTACTGTTTGGAATATTTAATAATGAGACACACTGAATTTTAGGTTAGAGATAAGAATACTGACTTTGGAAAGAGAGGACCTAGATTCACACCCCAGGTATGCTACTTAGGACTACTTGTGGAAAGTCACTTAACCTGTCCTGAACTCAGATTCTCCACCTGTAAAATGAAGGTGATAGACTCCACATGATCTTCCCTCAAATCCCTTTCAGCTGTTGTGATTGATCCTTCATTCTTGAAGAGGGCCAATGATTTCACAAGAGTGATGTCTGATTTGTGTGTGAACTGGATTTGAGTGAGGCAGAAGTGTCAGACTGGCTCTCTCTCCTCCAGAGTCATCTAGTCCAGAGGCAAAACAAAGCTCAGCAGGAGTAGCCATAGCCAGGATGCAGTGGGTGACCTTGGCTTTCTAAATCAAAGACTTTTCAAGGTCTCAGTTTGTTTGAGGCCATGTCCATTCAATGAATAAGGGCTAGGTAAGAATTGAGACAAAAGATGGTCCAATTTACCCTCCCAAAGATATCAGTATGAGGGCAAAGGACCATCAGGGTTTCTGGCCAGAACAGAACGCAGTTGTTACTCATACTCATTCTAAGCAATCAAAACCTGAGCAATGAGTCACAGGTTTGGGCTGCACCTGTTACTAGACATTTGATAAAAGCCAGAATGATTAGGGTTTTAAGACATAGTCAACACAATGGACTTTTTAAAAACCTGTTTTTCAGAGCTTTATTTCAAGAAATCAAAAATGAAAACTGTTTAGGATGAAAGTACATTGTCCCAGCTTTTTGAAAAATAATATAAAAAAGGAGAAGGAGAAGAAAAGAATTATACTAGCATCTCTCAACTTCTGTTTGAATTGGATCCTCAGAGAGCAGCTACTACTACTCTCAGATAACATGGTAAAGGCAGTTAATACAGAACTTTCTTCTAAGAACCTGGTTTATTCCTTCCCACAAATACATACAGCATCCATGAGAAGAATAAGCTTAAATTTAGGCCATGATAGTGGTGAGGCACACATGTGAGAAATATGTGGACAAGATTTAACTCACATCATCTGCTGTGGATCTCTCTCTCTCTCTCTCTTTCTCTCTCTCTCCCCCTCTTTCTGTGTGTGTGTGTTTAGCTCTATACTCTATAAAAAGAAAGGCTTAAGGCTGTACCTGCTGTACTGATAAGTACCTGTATCTAGTCTTTGCTTGAACACCTCTGGGGATGGAAGACTCCAGTCTCTGTGACTTCATTCAAGTCATTAACTTAAAGTTTGATCCTCATGAGACCAAGGCTAACTCTTTAAACACGGGGATATTAGTAGTAGCATCTTCAAACCCTTCTTCAAACCAAAGACCAAATATCTTCACATACAAAGAGTGCAAAATGCAGAGCCATTTAAATGATATTGTGCCAAGGATAGAGTTACAGCCAGTGAGTTCTTTAGAAATATTCATTGATATAGGGGAAGAGAAAGCAGGAAGAAAATAGTCTAATTCCAGTCAAGGTGAAGATGGGTCCATTTGGGACAAAACCAACTCATCACCAACCTATCAAAGAATGTGTCTGAATCTAGAGAAATTCCCACCACTATAATTTCTAGTTCTGCTTTTTTAAGCTTTTGATATAATTGTTATATGTTCACTTTTTCATTTTTATTAATCTGGAATTAGTATAGGGCAGGCACTTCACCATTGTGTTTTGGCATCATGCTGTAAGATGCTGGGCTACAGGGGTAGCCTAATAAATTATTTGACAAGAAATATAGAAAAAAATCTTTGTAATTCACAGTTCTGACATAATGAAAAGCTTATAATTCACTAGTGTGACCTCACAGCTGTGAATTACAAGTTTCATTTGACTTGTTCACAATTTGTCTTTAAATTTATACTATGAAAAGTGAGAACCATATTGTCAAACTGTCACTCCATATTGATACATCACTGCAGAAGATGAAGAAACATTTTGTCAAAGAGCAAAAAAAGAAAAAAATACCCTAAAAAAGGAGAGAGCTTCATAGAGATTTGATGTCAAGGTGTCTGAGGCAAGATGAGACGTGCCCAGAAAGAAGTAATATAGTGTGATCATATCAGTCTAGGCACTGAGGGGAGTCATAATAGGAAACTTGTGGAGGGGGTTCCCAATTTGGAAAGGTTATATGCTAGCCTCCCAGATAAGTAGTTCTGTTTATTCTAATATCACAAGCTATTGTTTATCCAGAATGGTTTGGAAGTGGTGTATTGTAGTGCATTGAGATGTAGTTGCATCTGTATGCAACCTACATAGATTGGATAAGAGCAATCATAAATACAAGCAAGCATTTATATAGCATGTTAAGGTTTCCAAAATATCTCAAATGGTCCTCACAAAAATTCTGAGAGGTAGGCACTGTTACTGTCTCCTTTTTACAGATGAGAAAACGGAAGCTAAACAAGGTTAAGCGATTTCTCTATGTGCACAGAGCTAGTTAAGTATTTGAACTCCTGTTTTCCTGACCCCAAGTTTAGTGCTCTATCCACTTTGCCATCCAGATGCTTAATGTTCTTTTAATGCATTTTCTCTGTGTATACAAGGGAAGTTGCACCACTTCTTTAAGGTCTGATAGCAAGAGACAGTTGCAGAGCAGTTGCTAATTTGTAACACTGGAGAAGTTTTGGTTTTTGTTTTTCTCCTGGGCCTTCCCTACACTGTTGACATCATGGTTCCAATTAAGGAAAGGAAAAAAAAGATAAAAAGAGTGATTAAAATAAACAAATAACCTTATGGGACTCACTTTACATTGTTAGCCATGGTGGCCTTTCCCAACTCTCAACCTTCAATTACACACAATTCTTGTGAATATGTAGAGGTCAAAGGTCCCTATCTGCTGAAAGTTTGTGACTGTCACAGCTGACAAAAAAATATGTGGATTTGTGGAGTATTTGGAAATCTGTGTCTTCCAAACTGTTTCCCATTCAAGTGCACTCCTCTTCTACATCACTGGATACAGATGTTAAAACTGAAATTGACCTTCTAAGAGATTATTGAGTTGGACGCCCCATCCAATGAAGGAGTTTCAGCTGTAATATTAGATTGTAAGTATCTATTTTATCTGTGGCATTGGATTGTAAGCTCCTTGAGGGCAGGGACTTTGTTTTTATATCCCCAGCACTTAGCACAGTATCGGCCACCCGTTGTTTAGTTGTTTTCAGTTGTGTTCTGTCTTTGCATGACCCCTTTGGGGGTTTTCTTAGCAAACATACTAGAGTGGTTTGCCATTGCCTTCTCTCTCTTAATTGACAGATGAGGAAATTGAGGAAAATAGGGTTAAGAGACTTGACCAGGGACACATAGCTAGTAAGTATCTGAATCTGGATTTGAACTCAGGTCTTCCTGACTCCAGGTCTGGCACTTTATCCACTGCATCATCTAGCTGCCCCAATCTGGCACATAGTAGGTACTTAACAAATGTTTATTAACTGGCTGTCAAATAGTTATATAGTTGCTGCTTGCAAACCTTTGGTGTAGATGAGCGTTAATTCACAATACAGCTTGATTTTTAGACTGCTTGAATTCTGAGATTTTTTTTCTCTTCTATTTGACCAAAATCTACCTCTCTGAGACTTCCATCTGTTGCTTCTAAGTCTTGTCCCCAGAGTACAAAGCTCAAATAAGTCCAATACCTGTTCCATATGACAGTTCTAATACACGAAGATAGAGCTCTCAAGTCTGGGTTAAACGCCCTATGTTCCCTCAGCTAAGAATTGTATCCCGGAAGCTAAAGCAGCTAGGTGGCAGTCCTGAGCCTTCAGGCCGCAGCATGGAGAAGGCTTGAGTTCAATTCTGTTCTCAAACATTTACTAGCTGTTTGACCCTGGAAAGTCACTTAAGCTCTGCCTCAGATTCCTCATTTGTCAAATGGTACTAAATAACACCTGTCAGTACTTGCAAAGCACTTTGCAAACATTACAATGCTATGTAAATGCTAACTACAACTATTCTTGTTATCGTTGCCATTTGGTGATGCTCGAAAGTAGTGGAAAGCACTGATGTTCCTGTCGTAGAAGTCTTTGAGCAGAAAATAGATGATCACTTGTTGAAAATTTTGTACACTGGGTTGGATTAAATATCCTGAGGTCTGTTTACCTGCTAAAGGACTATCCTTTCCACACCGGGATTTTCCAGTTGTGGTTGTGATATACCATGGGTTGGCATAAGAAATGGAATGGGAATTTTTGGGGAGTTGTGCGGAAGCCACAGATGACATGTGAAGGCTAGCAGATGACACAGAAAAAGTTTAGAAACGCATAAAATATATGTATGGTATTGTACAATATTAACCTATTTCAAGTTTCAATATCATAATAATTCAGAATTTTCTGGTATGAAGGGAAGGCCAAAAATTTTTATGTGTATTTTCCAGATCTTAGGGGTGCTGTGCCCCTACCTCTGGTGATGTGGAAGGGATAACTATATTTTCTGTGATTCAAAGTTGAGACCTGAAAATTCGGATTCATTAAAAGTGACAAGCTGCTTTCTTATCATTCCATTAATTCATTCAGCCTTAAAAGGGGAGGCACACTGTTTAGATAAAATCCAGTTCCTGCTCTCATAGAACTGATCTACTGGGGGCTTTGATAATAGCAGCTTCAGTTCTCTCTTCATGACTTATGCTTCCCCCTTGTAGCTAGATGACTCAGTGAATAGAGTGTTGGGCCTGGTGCTCAGAAGACCCAAGTTCAAATCCAGCCTTAGATACTGGCTAGCTGTGTAACCTTGGGAAATTTGCTTACCTCTGTTTATCTCAGTTCCCTCATGTATAAAAATGAGCTGGAGAATGACATGGTAACCCACTCTACTATCTTTGCCAAGAAAACTCCAAATGGGCTCGAAAAGAGTCAGATACAACTTGAAATAACTGAAGAACAACAATATGAAGTTTGAACATTGCTTTCTTTAGTATGGAACATGGAAATAAAGGAGCATTTGAATAGTTTGGCCTATTTTTAGGGAATTGCAGGAAGCAGAGGTGGGGGAAGAGAGGAGTTTCTAGAAAACAATCATCCTCTGAACTCTTTCCCATTATCAAGATGGGGCAGATTTTTTGAGAAGGCCTTTAAAAATTTCTCCCTCTTATTTGGTGACTTATTTATTTAAGAGCTTGAGGTTTCCTTAAGTTATTCTGGTTTTGTAGGGTGGCCTTTAGAAGCAACTCTTAAAGGAGATAGCAATAGAATCACATATCAAACTTCGGGTCAATGAATGTCATTTGAATGTCCTGTTTTTCAGAGGCATTTAATCTTTGGAAGATTTTAATGTTCAGCCAACATTTCAGCATCCCATGACTTCCTCAGGGTGTTGGAGGAGGCATCTTCTTTGCAAACAGCTGTTCAGTATGATGCCACTAGAGCCTTCCAATATATTTATAGCTTTGGAACTCACAGCTACCTATGATTTATACATATATGTAACAAAAAAGTAAAGCCTTCTAACTTATAGGGGGTATGAAATCCAATCAGTTTTAATTTTTATCAAACCTTCCTATCTCTTAATTATCATCCATCGGAGTATTTTTCTTCTTTTAATCTGCACATTTTATACTTTATAACTTAGATTAAAAAGACTGTTTAGGAATTGCCTAAGCTTGCAAATAAAGAAGAAAATGCCATAATGAAACTACAATTTTAATGATGAAGCTGTGATTACAACAGAGGCATTATAATTAATGCTAAAATAAAGCAATAATTCAGCGTGTTTTTTCATTCCAATGATGCTACAGTTACCAGGATTAGGACAGATTTACTATTGCTTGAATGAAATGAACTCTAGCTGTGTGTTTGGTGAGTGTCTGTAGTGACAGAGTTTATTGTGATAATGATGTCTTGAGTCTGGCTTTCTGAGTGTGAGGCTTTAATATTTGTCATGGTGTTTTTCTAGGGAAAACTCAAAAGCCTAGATTTTTTTCCAGTTGCCACTTTCCAAGCTTTTCGTTTTTATATGATAGCTGAAAACAACCAAGCAATCAATTTGACAATCATTGAGTGTCGACTTTGTGCTAGGAATCATGCTATATGCTGAGTACATATGTACAAAGAATGAAACAATCCCTGCTTTCAAGGATCTTCCCCTGTTGGACAGATATATGGGGTGTATAGGGTGACAGAATGTACTTATATGTATGTAGGGGATTTGTGATTGTATCTATCATTCCATTGATGTAGGGTATTGTTGGAGGAATGAAGTACTTCTATCAATTCAGGGCAGCGACTTCCCTGTAAGCTCCGTGTCATTATCTTTGAAGGTTGCCTGGAACACTGAGAAGGTAGGTAGGTGACTTGTCCAGGGTTATACAACCAGGACAAGTGAGAAGCATCCTGTCATAACAGAATGAGAGCTGCCATTAAGCCAGGAAAACCCTAGTTCCAATTTTGCCTGCAATAGAAGTATACAAAGGATAAAAACAAAATAAATTGAAGGTTGGTGAGCTGGTCTGGGGTGAGGATGAGAACTGGGCTAAAAACAGTAGTTTCCTTTTCTCTAATGAGTCAGAGGAAATAATTTGTAATGCCTGGTGGACTGCATATAGCACTGGACTGAAGGATGCCTTTTGCCCTAACCAGGCCAGCCCTTCACCGACATTTGCTGAAGATAAAATTCCCAGGCTTTCTTTGCCACAGTCTGGGACATGTCGGGTTCATCTGCTGCATGAGACACATAAATCTCCTTCAGATATTCTTCAATAACCACACGCTAGAGGTTAATAACGTGGGGATGTTTGATTCCCTGCTGTTTTAAATAATTTCATGGAAAACCTAATGCAGTAGGACACTAGTTTAGAAAGGTTATTACCCTCATCAAACTACGCCACTTCTTTCCTATTATTTTCTACCAATTTCTAGGCCTTATAGCTCCTCTCCCTTCATTTACCACAAATGATTCTTCAAAACGGCCCTCTGTGGTTGGGTGGAGACAGTATTGAGGAAAGCTTAATCCTTAATCAGTGCCCTGTCAATGCTAGTAGTCAGGGGAATCTTTCTTCCTTCCTCGGTTTGCTGGAGTTTAGGTACAATGCATAGACCCCCAGAATTCATTGCACTGTTGTCATTGAAACACAACCCCTGTCCTCCAGTGAGGGAGAGCACATATAGGAGGAGCTCTTTAACAGAATCTGACTCCTTAGCCTTATTGGGCAGCTCATAGGCAGGTCTCTACTGTGCCTCAGGACAGTCGGGTCTGGTCCCCAGCTGGTTATTCAATGCAGAAACTGCATTGCATTACCAGAGGGCGGAGTTGATACTTAGTTCAAATCAGTTCAATTCAATTCAATTTAATTCAACAAGCATTTGTTAGATGCCTTCTGAGTGTGAAGGATTATGCTAGAGGTTGGAGACTTTTTGGATTAGGCCTATGATGTCAGTGACATAAGGAACTACCAAGGGATGAAATTTCTATTACCAAGGAAAATCAGCATCAGCTTCGCAATTTAGAGTCTCAGACAGATGCAAAGTCAAAAATTGAAGCAACAACAAAAAGTGTGTGCTACTCTCAAGAAGCTTATAGTCTTTTTGGGGGTACAATATGTACACAGAAGACCACTAAGAGGAAGTCAAATTAAGTCAAAATTCAAACCATTGGGAAGTTTAGGAGGCAGCTGGAACTGGCTCACAAGGGTGGATTGCTAAATTTTCAGTGTGAACATTTACACTGTAGAAATTAGGAAATGCTACAAATCAGGGTTTGACTTGTTTTGTTGATTGTCTAGAAGAAATGATGGAGAAAATGTTCATATGCAGATTAAATTTTAAAGTTTGTCATGGGCAAGTTTTTTTTTTTAAAGAGAGCTGGTTGTTAAATATTTAACAGCATATCATACAACATTCTTCTCAAGACAGAGAATTAGGGGACTAGTAGGATAGAGTATTGTCAAATGCAGTTAGTTATCTTATTGAATGTTTTTCTTTGTTGGTTTTATTTGTTAGAAGGAGATATTCAAAATAGGGGAGGCTTTGAAATTACTGTGAGAGTTATTAATAAAATGTATAAAGAAAGTATTGGTCATGGTAAAGCAAAATGAAGCCTTGAAGACTCTCCCAAAACATGGCATCTCATAGGTATGCAAGATTCCATGACAGATGTAGCTAACAAAATGTCAAATAGAGAGTATTTGCCAGAGTTGATTGCACTGTCAAATAAAAAGTTTTTTCTACTGACAGCAAGATTTAAATTTCCCTATTTATAGAATATTAACTACATTAGATCTTTGAATACTATAACTTCTCAATCAAATTTCATAGTAAAGAGCTGTTATAACCATCCCACAGGAAAAACAGAGTGGATGAAAAATGAGCACACAAATGCATACATACATATATGGGTATATACACACATATGGGTATATGCAGCTGAATGAGCAGCCAGTTAGGTTGGATGTATATCTTAGATATGGACTGAAGATGAATAACAAATTGCATCCAAAAATGAATAGTAGGAAATAATCAAACTCAACCATTTTTGACAAACTGCATTGTTCTTTCAATGAGTCCAAATTATTCACTTCTGTAAAATCTGATCTCTTTAATATCGATATTCATTTGGTGGCACCACATGGAGTACCAGAGTCTCTAGAAAATCACAAATACAAATATTCCAGAGACTATGATGGGCATATACAGACTTCAAACCACATGTTGCCAGTAACTGTAAAGAATGGCAAAAAGGGGAATCAATGAATATATAATTCATTCAGAAAAGGAGGTGGGTTGACCATATATTAAGAATGAGAAGTGATGGATTTGTGGCCCCCCAAATATTAAAAGAATAAGAGGAAGGCCTTCAAGTGCGTGTGGCATATTGTCTATAGAGGAACTATAGAAAAATATGCCCAAGGAAGTACTCACACCAATGAAATGACCTATTTCAAAATCAAGTTGCTACCTATTCTGCCAATGTAAAAAACTAGCACTTTATCTTACATTTATTTTATAGATATTTTCTCTATATATTTTTTATATCATGTTCTCTTACATTTTAAAATAAAAGCTCTCTAAGGACAAGAACTATTTCATTTTTGTCTTTGTATCTTTAGTGCCTGGCACATAGTAGGTTCTTATTAAGTGTTTGTTAATAGATTACATGGATGAGGTAGAGGAGAAAGAAATAGCTTCTAAGAGGATTTGTAGACTCTTTGGAAAATAGAAATGGTGGTATTATTGAGGTATTATAGTACACAATACTTACGGGAAAGGTAGTATTATCTTTAATGAATGTGCATTTCTGAAGTGTATTCCAGTTTGATACTTTAGGGAGTTCAAGTAATATAAATGATCACAGGTGTTTTATATGGAGGTCTCATTCTGTAAGAGGAGGAAAACACAGCCTCAGGAGAAGTAGGAGTCAGGAGATGCATCCAAACTGTTGAACCTGAGTATGGGCTATCAGAAAAGAACCCTTCTCTTGAGTTAAATGAATGGACATTTTCATGGGAGACAGATTGGAAAAGAAATGGGACAATCAGAACTATTCCCAGGTGACATTAAAGAGAGGGTGAATGTCTATCTAGAAAAACGTGCTTCGTTTTGTATTCCACCCAAGCTGTGTTAGTCAGTCCATAGATTATATACAAAAGTAAAATAGTATAATCTGATAGTGAATATTGTTGTGTGTGTGTGTGTGTGTGTGTGAGAGAGAGAGAGAGAGAGAGAGAGAGAGAGAGAGAGAGAGAGAGAGAGAGAGAGAGAGAGAGAGAGAGAGAGAGAGAGAGAGCTACCTACCAACGGCATTTTAAAATGCATTTTGAGATTTGAGCTAATAATGTGAATGACATTCAGTGAGATTGCCAAATGCTGGTAATTTACTTTCATTTTCACATTAATGTGGGCCCACCTGTGATGAATTGGAAACTAAATAAGCACATCAGTTTTAATTAGATATTTCAGAGACTGGATCTAGTTAAACAGCAGTATTCATTCTTATCTATTAAATAGTCAAAGAGTTCAACATATTCTTCAGAATAAGTTTTCTCTTCCTTCCACTTCTCCTTTGTTTTGCAAATATTCCTTTCTAATGGAGTTTTTTGAATGAAAAAGATGCTAGGCTGATGCAAATGAATTTCAAAACTGCCAGACCTGAAACCTGAAGAGGATAATAATCTCACCCAGCTGACTAATTGGAGTTTTTCCGGACTAAGAAAAATGAATTCGGAGACCTTTTAAAAAGATTCCAATAATATTGTGTTTGGCTTGGAGGTGTTGTCTGGCAGATGATATGAATTCCCACTTACAGCTCCATGGAGTGGTTTCTGAGCAATGAGAGAAAGCCTATTGAAAACTACTGGGTACAATTGTACCATGGCTCTGCTTCTATGTCTGCAGGCTCACCTTTGGTAACTCCAGAGACTCATGCTGTGGTTCACGCATAAATAAACATTCACTCATGCCTCAGATACAGGACAGAATATCCAGCATGAGAAACAGACATATTTTGTAAGGATTTTTAAAAATATATATTTTGGTCAAAACATACAAATTAAAAACTATGCATTGAAACTTAGGAAATCCTTAGATCTACACAAATTTATCATAATTGTAACATTTTCATCGGCTCTGCTTGTGTTTGCCTGGGATATTCCTAGATATCTATGAGGAAGCAGAGTTTTCCAGTGGTTGTGGGGTTTGGAAGAGAGAGCCCCAAATGGCTGATGTGTTGTGGGGGTTCTCTTCTGGGATAAGTGTTGGCCCTTTTGAATTTGTAAGAACCAGCTGGAGAGATTCATAGGTTAGCAGATCCACTAAAGAAAAAGGGACATTTTTCTCCTTTTGGTTTTAGACTGTAACTGTCATTTCTCTGGTGTATTTCCCTATTAATTTCTTTGAGATAACTTTTGCTTGTTTGAATGCTCAAGGACTATTGGATTACTGTGTACTTTTGAGTATGGATTTTGCATTATGGATTTCTGCATCCTTAATACTACAGCAAAAAGTTCTATGTTCTCCCATGATAGCTCATGTAAGTTTATTCATTTACAATTTCTTTTGACTTTCAAGCAGCTGTAGACTGCTTGCCTCATTTGTGACAAGGAGTGGAAGATTGTCTGAGATCCTTCTGTACTTCAAGTCCTTAATATGAGGCTTTCCTGCTGGCGTAGAAGCCCCTTGTAATAAAATCTAAGTGCCTATGCCCATTTGGGGAGCCCTAGACTTCTTTGAGGGCTTTCTTGATGTTTTTCTTTTAAGTTAACATGCTTATCTTAGTGAGATTTCAGGAATCCCTGGAAAAAATTTGGTGTATCACATGTGGAAAAGGACACCTAGAGATTCTGTTCATATGCCCAGCTGTATGACACTATGTGAAGGAATCATTAAAGGTTTTCACCCAGGATAGTATAGATTTTCACCTAAGGGTAGGTCTCTGATCCCTATGGTAAGTACCTCTCATACTATAGAAACTCCAGAGGGACCAGGATTTTCTTGGAGAAGGACGGCTTGATTTCCTTTCCTTTTTCTTTTATCTATTGTTTTAGGTTGAAAGGCCTTTTGCAGGCATGAAGATACACAGCAATCTATGTAAACTTTTAAAAATGACATTTGTTATGCTGTATTACCAGGTATTGGGAAGTATGAAGAACGTTAATTTTTTCTATTTGGCAATTGTACCACATGGACTTATCTTGAGATTCTTTAGTATAAGGCTCTGGAAAAAAGACAAGGAAAGAACTTTCTCAAATCACTAGAAAGCTATCCAGTATCTAAGATTATGGACTTTGCCAAAAGCCCTCCAGTTGATTTGCTGAGGACTACAAATATTCAACTGAGGGGGGAGCCTAAGAAGGGTACGCCACGCTCCTCAGTCTTAATTAACTAATAAGGTGTTTGGTTCCCTAATAACCACATCATGTAAGAAACACCTTTTCGAAAGAGTTAGAGTTAATCAGGTATATAAGCTAGGCAGGAATAATTCTTAAGCATGTCTGGTAAATCAAGTCACCAAAAAGTGTAAGCTAGTGTAAGCAATTTCTAGACACTTCTACTGAATCAATCCATCAGTCAAAGGTACAGAATAAGTATAAACTGAATGAATGTGGATGAGGAAACCCAAGAAATAGTCTGTGTTTTGTTGAAGAGAATCAGTCATGCTCTTGGTGCTTTGACAAAACAACAAATTAGTTTGGAATTTGGCATCATAAGCAGACAGGTTAGTGGTGGAGTAGCTCAGCCAAGCCCCTGAAAGAAAATTACTGGTGTTTTGGAGGAAAGGGGAGAGGGAGAGGAGAGGGTCTCTTTCTCCTCTCCCATCCCCGTGACTAAAAGAAAAACTTATGACCTTCAGAAAGGTTGGAAGATTTGAACTTAGCACTAGAAATGCTAGTTGTTTCCCGAGTGTCTAAATGGAGGATGGAAATGTCTACACTGGGAGTTTATAGACATGCCAGGGACAAATCAGATACACTGAGCGCAAACAGCTTCAGGACTCTACAAGGCCACTTATCTTTGGAATCTAGCAGAGAGCTACACAAAAGGAGACCTTCATAAGGACTCTAGAAAAGGAAGAAAGGATCTCCAACAACCAGGACATGTGAGTTAACCTTTGATCACATGTGTTCTCTGTATTTGAGTAGACTCTCCCAAGATTCCTTATCAATGCAATGGGAGAGTGTTTGAGATATTTTTAGTGGGGAGGAAAAGGGATGGTTTTGCACCAATTGATCTTATTAAAGTAGCTCAGTACACACTCCTTCTGAAAACTATTTAAGTATCTAGTTACTGATCAATGGGAATTATATCAAAAGGGAGAAGTAGTCAGCCATGCTCTGGGGATCCAGC
This sequence comes from Bettongia penicillata ogilbyi, assembly GCA_023548195.1. Taxonomy (NCBI): domain Eukaryota; kingdom Metazoa; phylum Chordata; class Mammalia; order Diprotodontia; family Potoroidae; genus Bettongia; species Bettongia penicillata. The sequence goes on along the minus strand of JAJHZJ010000624.1, from coordinate 702,245 downwards.
CTGCCAGTGTTTGTGAAGGTTGGGATAGTGGTCCCAGAGGGGATGCTATACCTGTTTCTACTGCTGTCCACATCACTGACTCAACAGGACAGAAGCATTTTTAAATAGCAGCATCCCACCACTTGTACTTCCTACAACCCCCTCCATAGGCTTCCAAGTTCATCCTTTATTCTAGGTTGCTCACTGCCACAAAGCAATGAAGTAAATTTTCCATATTATTAAGAACTAGATAGAAATAACAACAGTCTTCCTTTTTTTCCTGTTCAGAGAAGGTAGGGGTGATGATAGCCTAGGAAAAAAATCACACAAGAGGGGAGAGGAGAGGAAAGAGAGCGGAGAGGGGGAGACAATAAGCACAAGCTTTTATAAAGCTTGACCCAGGTGTGTCTGAGCAAATCCCTGATAACAAGGGATGAACATTAACTATACCTGTAGTAAAATAGGAACTTACTTAAAAGATAACTTAGGAGGGCATTCTTTTCTTTGCAAAAGAAGGGTTATTTCAAATAGAAAATTCTACTTGTGCATTTAAAATGAGATGTGAGTTACAAAAATTTAATTTACACACAATATTTGTAAGGACTATTTTTTTGGGAATTTTTGTAACTTTGTTACTTTTTGATATAGACAGATAACCAGTGGAAATCCTCTACCACCACACACAAAAGTACCATAACCAAACATTTCAGTTTCATCAACCTTCATTTGCTATATGCTTTGTGAAAGTGTCTTGACAAGAAACCTTTACTGACAAGAACACATTTCTGAGTTGGTTTTAATATTGCCCATTCACTATCTTTTCTCCATTGCATGGCAAGAATAACAGTCATTAGTAAATGCAAATCAGCTGGGTTAGGCAAACATCCTGATTCAGGCATCTATTCACTGAGCAGTACTTTCTTACCGCTCCCACTTCACCACCCCCCACCTCTCAACTTTTCATCATAATGACTGAAGGATACAGTTATGCTTAGACAAAGGAGATACATAGATCATGAGATACTGATCCTAAGCATAGCAGAATCCAGAAAATATTTGACATGATGCTCTTGGGCTTTAAATGAAAGATTGATTTCTGCAAGTCAGTTACTTTTGGTGGTCTGTCAAATATGTTTGTTATGTTCTAGGCATCTCAAAATCTATCCCATTTTCTGGATCAATTAACATGTCCAAATAGGTTAGAACACTGTCTGACTCTCTTCTCCTTCCCTTTGATAGGACTGTCAATGAGTAATGGAAATTAAAGAGAAATTTTGGTCATGTTTGAATATTGTCGTATGTGTGGTTGGGGGGATATTTTGGAAGGGTGAGACTGATTTTACTGAGGTAGAGCTGACAGACTGACAAGAAGTCAGTCAGTCAGTAAGCATTTTTTAAGCAGCTACCACATGTAGTAGCAGGTACTGTGTTAAACTCTGGTGATAAAAAGAAAGGCAAAAGATAGACCCTGTTATCAAGGAGCTTAGTTTAAAGGGGCAGGAGAGGACATACAAATAACCATGTACAAATGAGCTATGTACAGGATGCATTGGAAATGACCAACAGAGGGAAGACATTAGCATTAAGGGGATACGGAAAGGTTTCCTCTAGAAGGTGGGATTTCATCTGGGATTTCCTGGACAGGGAAACCAGGCAAGCAAAGTGTGTGAGAGTGTGTGAGTATGTGAGTGTGTGTGTGTTTTGGGGGTGTGTGTGTTTTGGGGGTTTGTGTGTTTTGAGGGGTGGGATTGGGAAAGTTGAGTCGTTGAATGACATTAATAACTAGCTACTGCTCTTTTTTTCTTTTTTTAAAATATCTGCAAATCTAGGCCCCAGGATTCTTTCAGCATCCATAACTTCCTTTATTACTTAATGGGTCTATGTACTCTCTCTCTGTGATGGGTAGGTACTTCCTTCAGCATGGTAGATCACAACCCTTCCATACTTATTTTTCTAGGAGAAGAACAGTCCAGGTTATTTTGGGGAAATTTCAAAGCACTTCAAAATGACTTCAAACTTCCCATTACAGCAATGGCTGGTCTTTTCCACATAAATATTTTACTGGTGCTGTTATATGGCAGAAAGACTAAAGATAAATAAAACCAAGTGGGTAATAGGAACATACACGGTGGGTGTGAGCAGGCTGTAACATGTACCCAAAGAGGGACTCCAAAGTAGGACAGGTTAAGGGCTGTCTTTGAAGAATTGCATGATAGAAACAGAAGATAGTCTGGTTATGTGGTAAAAGAGATTGTGGTTAGCCAGAGTGCTCCAGTGGTACCTTCATTTTACAGATGAAGAAACTGAGGCACAGAAAGGTTAAGGGATTTCCCCAAAGTCATGCATGTAGGAGTAAGTGGCAGAACCACCCAGGTTCTCTAATTCCCTGTGCAACTCTGGGAAGCATGGCCCTGGATTAGGAAGTATGATCTCCTTGTATGAACATTTTCCCCAAATGAAACCTTATATGAATGAAATAACCACTGTCACTTACCCCCTCCATGGGGGTATACCTCAATGGCACTCCAATAATTACACCTTCTAGGGCAAGATTGAGGCAGTGAGGTGACACAGTGGGTAGAGTGCTGAGCCTGGAGTCAGGAAAGCTAATCTTCCTGAGTTCAAATCTGGCCTCAGACACTTACTAGCTGTGTGACCTTGGGCAAGTCGCTTAACCCTGTTTGCCTCAGATTCCACATCTGCAAAATGAGCTGGAGAAGGAAATGGCAAACCCCTCCAGTATCTTTGCCAAGAAAACCCCAAATGGGTCAAAGAAGAGTCAGACATGACTGAAACTACTCAGCAATGGGCAAGATTAGCTTTTCACCCTCTTTCTGTCCTTCTCTTCCTTTCCATTGCTCTTATCTGACTCTTCTAATTTTTCCCTTACCCTAGGCTTGTTGAAAGAGGGAGAAGTGACTGTTCCTTCTTCCACTCATATTTTGGCTTCATTGCTTTTCCACCTGTACTTCCTCTTGGCTCCCCTCTCCCTTCTTGAGTGATTTCGCCTTCTCTTCTCCTGGCTCATATTCTTTTTTAATCTTTTCCTTTGGATTCTTTTGCCTTCTGATGATCCCTCTTTGTTATTTATTTAGACCCAGATTTTTTCTTCTTCTCTTCTCTTCTCTCCTCTCCTCTCCTCTCCTCTCCTCTCCTCTCCTCTCCTCTCCTCTCCTCTCCTCTCCTCTCCTCTCCTCTCCTCTCCTCTCCTCTCCTCTCCTCTCCTCTCCTCTCCTCTCCTCTCCTCTCCTCTCCTCTCCTCTCCTCTCCTTTCCTTTCCTTTCCTTTCCTTTCCTTTCCTTTCCTTTCCTTTCTTTTCTTTTCTATAGTGGTGCTATCTAGCCTCCCTAGAAACATGAGAGAAGATATTTCATTGGTTGGTATTTTCTTGGTAACTCTACTTATTTAGGCTTTTCATGTTCCCTTGTGTGAAAGTATTTGCAAGTATTTGCTCAACATCTTTGGTTACTTTTGGAGTAATAAGTCTTCATGGTTCTGTTATTTTTTCAATGTGACCACTCTGTCCTCTCAACACACACTGCAGTCTTTCTAGAACTTTGTCTTCTAGAGTTCTTCCTGTTTAAACAAATGCATCACCCTGAGACAAACCTGGTGATGAGGGCATCAACATGGAGGGCTGCTGCTGTTCTCTACTATCTGGTTTTTGTAGCCAGAGCCTCAAGATCTTATTAAAGACCCAATAATAGGAACCGTTAACTTAAAACACATCTGGAAGCCATAATTCATTAGGAATACTTGGTTCTTGGTGTATGGGGAAGAGAGAGTAACATCTACTTTAAGCAGTTTGCTTAAAATATGTAGGTGGACTACCCACTGATCATTTTTATTCTTTGTTCAGTCATTGCCATTTTAGGTTCAGCAAACTAGAGCAACAATCTATGGAATATTTAGTATTCAGCACTGAATATTCAATACTGAGTCTTGGTTTGGCAAATCCTAAGCAAGAAGAAAATTATACTCTTGTATTTTCCCCTTTCTTTCCTTTGCCTTGCTTGGTTCCCTTCCAGAATGATGGCTAGGCGGCAGCTTCAAACTTGGAGAAATGAGATTCAGTAGCATATTATTCCCTTCTATGACTCGAGCCTAAATCCACGACAGAGCAGAGTTGCTTGCTAGCAAAATCCATTCTGGCAAAACAGACTGCCAGACCTCGCAAACCAACAAACAGTTGACTGGTATGTTTTGTCTGCAGAAGGGAGTCTGTAATGTCTGATATTCAGATAACATAAAATGAATGTGATTTCTTCTCCTCCTCTCATTTTAACGCTTTCCCTGGCACTTCTTCCTCCAGCCTTAAGAAAGGACAAGAAAAGAGTGCATATTCAGGGAATTCTGGGGGGAAGAAATGTCTGCTGCACCAGCTGTACCTGAAACATACTCTGTTGATATTCATCTGTTATGTATTAGTAAAATCTAGGGAAGGAAATTTTATAAATTCTGTATATTATCAGCAGGAGAGCCAACTCTTAGACATATGTCACAGTACTCAATCATTTTCACTATGATTAGGGACTCAAGTTCACATTTTGGTGCCTCTAGTAAATAATTTTGTTCTGTTCAGTGACCTTGGTGAATTCCAGTTCTCTTATATATAAAATGAAAGAGACTGTACTAGATGATTTCTAGGTGTCCTTCCAGCTCTAAAAACTATGAAATTGTTTGGTAGCAAAGTAATTCAAAACTGCAGTTAAGAGTCAAATAATAAAAATAAATAAATAAAAATTTTTAGCTGGAAGATGAGTGAATGAATAAGTGAAAAGTATTTATTATTTACTGTCTGTCAGGCACTATGCAAAGTATTGGGGATACAAACACCAAAGCAACATTTAGGAGCTTACATTCTAATAAGGGAAGCATCACATCTAATAGGGGAGTAGTGCTCTGGGAAGATTGTTTTGGTCTAGATCACAGGGATGTTGAGTAGAGCTATGGGGCAGCCAGTTGACATCTGGACCATCGCCAGCCATTTTGACTTCTGTCTTAACACTGGTTTTCAATTATTCTGGAGGGGAGGGTGCAGCTTTGCCTCCCTTACATTCAATCCACACACGTCAACACATCACTTTCATGATGTCATTGGGCCTCTTTGAGAACAAAGCAATGGAAGTATTAAATAGATTCCTATTTCCACAAGAGGTGGAAAGTATGACTGCCCACTTTCTAGCCTGGTGCCCTTTCTCTGAGGAGAGCAGAGAGGCCAGTCTCATCCTGTCAATCTTTTTCTCCCCTTCTTTGCAGAGATCAGTCTCCCTTGGAGAAGAGTGGTTGGAGGAGACTCCAAAGATATCTATCTATTCTCCCTTTTAGGCATATACAGACAGATCTATGTAGGCACACATAAACTACATGTGCTACACATACATATGCATTAGCATTTGTATAGATTTGTAAAGTGCTTTATAAATATATCATTGTATCCTCACAACAATTCTGGAAGTAGGTGTTATTATTATCATTATTTCATGAGGAAACTGAGGCAAGCAAAAGTTAAGTGACTTTCCCAAGGCTACATAGCTGGTAAGTGTCTGAGTTAGGACATGAACTATGGTCTTTTTGGTTCCAGGTCAGCATTCTATCCATTATATTATCTAGTTGCCTCAGATTATAATTTCACTGGAAAAGGGGTACATTTAGGGGCATCAGAAAATAGTCAATGTGCTGGTTCTGTTTGGTGATATGATTTGAGCATGGTAGCATTTTCGAAGATGGTATCAGAGCAGGGAAACTATGTGCCCGTGAATGTAGATGCTGAGAACTCCAGCCTATGCTGGTGCGCTCTACAAGTGTCCAAGAATGAGGTTCGGTTGAGTGTAGGTGAGATTTGTTAGTTTGCCGGGGAGCTCCTTCTCCTCTAAGTTACCTTGGCATGCAGGCATGAGGGAACACAGGGAAAAGATATGTGGCTTTGTTTTAGTTACCCACACACACCACAAATACATATACCATACATAAAGCAGTGTGTCCTCCAGCAATGGTGAAAACTCTAAGATTTCATTATACAATAAAGCTGAATCATGGGAATAATTGATACTGTCCTTGGTTTTCTATTTCTACAGAGTACCTTGGGGGGAGGAAGAGGGGAGTGATCTATGCATACATAGATCTAGTTATTAATTTATAGCCTCCTATTTTTCCTATGATTAGCAAAACTTTTGCTAGATAAATACAGGTTAGATTTGAAAAATGAATAAAATCATAGTAAGAGAGGGAGGCTATAAGTTAACTAAAACTATCACATCAACATGTTTATGTTCACATCATGCATGTTTATGCACATATGTATGCATGCTTATATATGTACATAGGCACATATCTATATGTCTATCCAGTCATATATATGAAAACTCCATTTGGACATTTTTTCTCTTCATTTTCCTACCATTTCTGGGCACTGGAGGAAATGGCAGTGGATTTCCTGGGGGCAATTAATATAAAAGCAGTTGCCTGGAGTTGTTCTAATGCAGTGTGGTGGAAGGAGTATCTAAAAACAGTGGTTCAGTGCTTTGCCACAAAGACATCAGAGGAGGATACTTGAGAAATCTTCTGGATACTTCTAGGAGAAGGCCCAAGATGGCATCTGGATCCAGGTCCTTGGGTGTCTACTGTGTGACGTATCTAGGAGGACTTTATGTAACTGCCAGCTGGAACACTGAAGAGCCCATGAATGTGGCAAATGTTGGTGATTACAGGTCCAGTCAGATGAATGGAAGAGAATATGATGAGTTGCTATATACCATTTTTGAGAACAAATTGCTCAAGGAGATGTTCCCCTACCAGTGTAGAGTCTTTTGGCACACCTGGAAAATGTCAGGAGCAAAAGAATGGGTGGCTGGATTTGAATTATCAGACTTCATTAGGAATAGTGGAGTTTTAAAGCCAATACTGTTAATAATACTTTCCTTATATTGCGGAGTTCACTAAATCTACACAAAAGCAAATAATCCTTTGGGATCATGTGAAGTTGGGAGGGAGAGAAAAGTTGCATAGAAATGGGGATACAAGCCAAGTTAGGTATGAATTATGATGAGATTAAACCATATTCTTAGAAAAAATAACTCTAAACAGAAACTCAAGAAAAATAATTATGAGAGGCTGTGATATGAACATATGAACCACTTGATTAAGTCTGTAACCAAGATGCTCCTCACACATACACAGTGGAAGGGAGATGTGGCCCCTTCCTGGAGCATCACCTTTTGGCTTATGTAGATAATAAATTCTGAGTATCTCTTTCAGCCTTGCCCTTTAGGAGGTATATAAAGGATTGATCCAAAACCTCCATTTAAAAATGGGTCCTAGGTCAGCTGTCTCTTCATTTCTTACCTGATGCTATACTCTTTTAGACTTCTTTGATCTTCGGCATCATGTCCCCAGGATTAGCCTGTAAGATTCAATCAATCTTGATACTCATACCTCATCAGTACACTCACCCATTTGGATAAGACATGGCATCATGAACTTTAAAAGCTTCATTTAAGTAGGGGACCCACATCAACCTTCTTTTCAATTCCACCCATTTTGTACTCCTCCCTCATACCTATTCCTCACTCCTCCTTTTAACTTCCTTTTGTGTGAGTCTTCCCTCATTATATTTTAAGCTCTTAGAATACCCCCTCTGCCTCCCTTCTCCCTCCCCAGTGCTTAAAATAATGAAAAATATTTATGGTTGTTCAGTTGTATCTGAATCTCTGTGATCCCATTTGGGGTTTTCTTGGCAAATATACTGAACTGGCTGGTCATTTCTTTCTCCAGTACATTTTGCAGATGAGGAACTGAGGCAAACAGGGTTAAGTGACTTGCCCAGGGTCACACAGCTAGGAAGTGTCTGAGACCAGATTTAAACTCAGGAAGATGAGTCTTTCTGAGTCCAGGCTCTGCCCTCTATCTACTGGAACATCTAGCTGCATATACATGCACTCATTTTAAAGGAAAACAGCTATTGTGATTATCCATAAACTACTTGCACAAGATGAAAGATAGATGGCTAAGTTATCAGTATTCTGAAACTCAGTTAATTACTCATAGAACAAATATCCAAATTATGTAAGGTTGAAGCAGAGTGGGAAAGATAATTAGAAGTTTTCCAGCATAAGCTAATGGTAATTTTGGATCCAGACTGAATAAAATGGTTCAAATTTTAGCCTATCTTGAACAGGCACTAAAATCAACACTCCACAGAACTAAGCTATGAATCAATAATGTTGCTTCACATTTTTCTCCATTATAAGTTTCCATTCTAAGTCAGAAATAGCTATCATTGTTCATTTTCCTTCTCTCCATCTTCTCATCCTCTGCTGCAGATGTTATGAGTAGAATGTAATCATTTCCATGGTGGTATTTTTCCAAATATTTATCATTAGCACTATAATGTATGATGGCCAAATTACCCATGTAATGATGTTTATAGGTGGCTTTTACATATGATAAAACCAGTTCTGCCCAGTCCCTTATTTGTCACTTATGCGAAGGAAAACCTGTGAGTCAACCTTCTATTTAGGTTCAATTTCATTTTGTCTTCTGGCTTAACGTATAATGAGGATGTCAAGATTTATGTGATTTGATTTTACTGGTAAAATGTCCACTTATTGGTAACTAAACAAGGAATTCACATTTCGAATGCCAATGGCTAAGCTAAATTTTTAACCTCAAAACTGTGTGATTCTTTATACTCTCTATTCCATCTTCCTACCTGGCCATCATCCCTGATGAAGCAGAGGAGTACTATTACACAGGTCTGAAAATCATTTAAGATTTTTCTTTGTTTCGTGGGTTGATGACCAGGGAATTCATCACCAAGTGGTCAGCCATCTGGTGATGAACTCTTCATAATATCCTAGTCAGTCCTCACAAGGTAGAAATCGTCTTTCAAACATTTTACACAGTAACATCTGCAGTAGAGGATGAGAAGGTAGACTCCAGGAAGACCCTGATAAAGAATCTAAGTGAACATGTACGTTAATAACCAATGACCTCACTACAAAGATGAAGAAGACTGCAAAAAATGCTTTTGGAAATATTATTCAGGAATAAGAAGAAAAGAGGCCCAAACTTGAAGGTTGTATCGAAGCATTATGTCTATATGTTATTCGTACTTTAAAAAGAAATTTGGGAGATGAAAGGCTTGATCTGAAGAACACCAAATAAGACACCAAAAGAAGCCCTCATGCTCTCCTCCACGTGCTGATCCACGTGGATGATCTCCTCCACGTAATGATCCAAATTACTTGGGCTTCTTTGCTGTTTGCTGTTTCTTATATAACACACTCTCTTTCCTTACTCCATCCATAAGTTTTGGGATATCTGTGATGCCTGGAATTGTTTTCCTCCTCACCTGTACCTCCTGGCATTGCTGTCTTCCTTCAAGTCTCCATTAAAGTCCCACTTTCTACAAGGATCCTTTCCTGGTCCTCCTTAATGCTAGTGACTTCTGAGTTTATCTCCAATTTATCCTGTATATATCTTGTTTGTACATAGTTGTGTGCATGTTGTCTCTCCCACTGGACTGTGAGCTCTTTGAGATCAAGCATTTTTTTTCTTTCTTTGTATCAATAATACATAACAGTGCCTGGCATAAGGCATATATTAAAAAAAAACATACTGATGACTATTTTAATAGAAAGAAAAGGGTTAGTGATGAATATGGGAGTAATTTCTGAATCCTCTAACCAGTGTAACATTGACTTGTTAGATGAAAGATCAGAATCAATGCTGAATTAGAAGGCTGAATAAAAATAGAAAGAGGATATGCTATACAACCAAGGCAATTCTAATTCGATCTATTAAAACAAACTGTAGGAATTAAAAATTGGCAAAGAGATTAAAAAGGCAAACATGGACACCACTTCCTAAAGAAGATTAATCAATAATAAAGCAATCACTTCAATGAGGAGGCAGAGCTTAGAAAATGCCTCAGTCAGCATGCCAAATGGATATGGCAGCGGAAGCCAAGGGCAACACCAAATTAGAATAGAAAAATATTTTTAAAATCATACAAAGGAATTGAGTTGTGTTGCCTCATAAAACATGAAGATAGTAGAGGAATAAAATAAAATAAGCAGAAAGCTTAGCAAGATATCCAACAAAGCCAGATTGTCCCAAGGGTACTTAGGTATTAAACTAAAAGGGCAATAACTAGACAAAAAAAGGAAAAATATCTATCAAGGTTTCCCCAACAAACTCTTTTCAACATCAGTTATGGGTGTCACCATATTTAGTTCCTAATATTGTGGTTCCAGATGTGTTGCACTTAATTCAATTCAACATGCATTCATCAGGCTTCTATTATGGATACTGTACTAGGCACTGAGGACAAAATTGAAACAATCTCTTTAGCAAAGGAGCTTAAATTTTATTGGACTGAGAGAAGGGGAAAATAAGGACATAGAAAATAAAATACAAAATAGATACAAAATAACATTTCTAGGGGCAGGACACTGGTATTTGTATACTTTGGGAATTACTGGAGTAGGTGGCCCTTGATCTTAGCTTTGAGTGATTCTTGGCAGAGCTGAGGAAGGATTGCATTTTTGTATGGGGAACAGACTGGGTTTGAAAGCTCAGAGATCGGAGATAGAATGTAGTGGTGGCGTTAGAGAAAGCAAAGACGGGCTGCAGCTGAACTGGATCTAGTATGCACAAAGCAGGCCTGGAGGCAACACAGTTGTGTGGGCATGAACAGATTGATATTTAAGATATTTGAAAGAGAAGAGGATAGTGAATACAAGGAAAATTTGCCTCATTACCAAAAAGAAAATATAAAATAAAAATATGTATTATATATATGCATAAATATAAAATAAAATGTAAATTCATTACTACCATCATATCTCTATGAAATTTTCATGAGAATAATCTACACATAGCTGAGAACATCCTTGATGAAAGTATGAAAAGGAAATAGGTGGGGTTTTGCAAATGGTAATTTGTAGCCAACTCTATGTTTGCTGCCAGGTTCAGTTCAGTCATTTTCAGTTGTGTCTGATCCTTCATGACCCCCGTTTGGGGTTCTCTTGGCAAAGATACTGGAATGGTTTGCATTTCCTTCTCCATCTCATTTTACAGATGAGGAAACTGAGGCAAACAGGGTTAAGTGACTTGTCTAAGATCACATAGCTAATTAATTGCCTGAGATCAGACCTGAATTCACGAAGATGAGTCTTCCTGACTTCGGACCTAGCTCTCTATGCACTGTGATACCTAGCTGCCCGTTTGCCACTATACAATTGAGTAAAAGGCATGGAATATTATTTGTGATTCTCTTACTGTCTTTATTGTTTGATAGTTATAGAAAAGCATTTTTACCTATAGAACAAATTGTTTCCTCTTCCAAAGAAGTGTCTCCCATGCATATGTCAGAATCCTACAAAATATCTTGAAAGATATGACAGCAGAAATAACTTTGTGTGATGACCCTATTATTACTGCTATCAAGTGAGACATAAAACAAGGAGACATATGCTGTATTTGCCACCATGCTGGAGGATGTCTAGCTAGATTTTAAATAGAAATAGAATGTGAATCCTTTGAAGGCAGTGACTGTTTTTCACTTATGTCTTTGGCCCCTGGCACCTAGCACTGTGCCTTACACTTATCTGCCAATTTAAAAAAAATGCTTGTTAGTCAGTCAACAAGCAGGGCTATAAATAGGGCAATTTATTAGTGGATGTGTTAAAATCTGATGCATTTTTAAAAAGAAACAGAAACATATCTAGATATAGATATAGATAGAGACAGAGAGATAGAGACAGCGAGAGAGAAAGACAGAGACAGAAGAAGAAGAAGAAGAAGAAGAAGAAGAAGAAGAAGAAGAAGAAGAAGAAGAAGAAGAAGAGGAAGAAAGACGGACAAGTAGAAAATGATGTCATATAGAGAATTAAAAACAAGGATTTTCAAGCATGTTTTATGTCACAGACTTTTGACAGTTTGGTGAAGCCCATAGACCTCTGTCTTCAGAATAATGGTTTGTTGCCTACATTCTGGGCAAGTTACTTAGTCTTTGTTTCAGTTTCCCTGTATGTAAAAAAATGGAGCTAATAGTAGTACCTAACTCCCAATTACCTAACTTGTGAGAATTAAATGAGATAATGCATTGTATTTGTAAAAAAAAGAAAGTGCTATATAAATACTACCATAATCATTATCACTATTCATAATGAAAGGAAATGTTAAATTTCAATTAGAAAATGATGATAATAAAGATATAATTTTTTTTCTATCCAAATTCATGAAATCTATCCTTGGGCCCCTTAGGAAGTCTGTGGACCCCATGTTAAGAATCTTTTCTGTAGAAGTATTAGTTGCACTAGATTTCTTCTACGATCTGTTTCAACCTTCCTATTCTGTGATTTTATATTTCTTTGAAAATCTAGTTTGCAAAACTTGGAGGCTAGCCCATCAAAAAGTGATTGTCACTCTTGTATAATCACTTATCTGCTTTGGAATTTGAATTCTGACTCTATAATTCTGGCACACTTAGGTAATTCAGTGGATCTGCATTCATGAGTTACAGTTATGCTCCTCCTCTCATCCTTAACTGATTATGTAAAATAGGATATTAGAGACAATGTACAGGGTCACTTGTTTTTATAGGATCAGCATTCTAGATGGGAAAGCAACACAATAATATGTAACAGGGTGTAATGGGAAGAGCCCTGAACTCAGTGTCTAAAAAGACTTGAATTCAAATCCTGCCTCTAATATTTCATTAGCTATATGATCATGGGCAAGTCAGTTAACTTTTGCTGTTCTCCAGTTGTTTTCAGCTATTCTTGACTCTCAGTGACCCCATTTAGGGTTTTCTTGCGAAGACACTGGAGTGATTTCCCATTTTCTTCTCCAGCTCATTTTACAGATGAGGAAACTGGGGTAAACAGGGCTAAGTGACTTGCCTAGGGTTACACAGCTTGTAGTTGTCTGAGAGTGCATTTGAACTCAGGTCTTCCTGACTCAAAGCCTGGCACTCTATTCACCGAGCCACCTAGCTGCCCTTCTGCCACTTAACTGAGCTTCAAATGTGTCATTTACAGAATGAGATAATATTTGTTCTATCCACCTCATGAGGTTGTTGTGAGGAACAAATGAGATTCAAAAGCTTTGTAAACCTCAAATAACTATATAAACATTAGCTACTATTGCTGGTTATAGTGAATTAACAATATTATTGAAAAATAGCTTTGGCTGAGGCAACATCATGCAGGTTATTCTGGTATTAGAAGAACACGGGTTTAAATCCTAAAACTCCTTAATTACTCCAGGGAATAATGGTAGACAACCACAAAAATGTCTAAATCTCCTTCAGGATGATTCATTCATCATTTTGATGCCCATTTCTGACAGTGGAAACCTGATCACAGAAGCCAAGAGAAAGGACTTTCCTTGGGCAGATATTAAAACAAAAATAAATGAGTGAAAATTCTTTAAAATGTACATTTTCGGGCAAAAAAGAATGCTTTCTCTAGCCATGTATTAACTTTTCTTTAAACCTATTGCTCCCAGTTTTTCAATTACAACTTTGAATCACATTCCTTGATTAGTAACAAGCAATCAATCATAATTAATTAGTTAAAATGTTCAACCGTTAAAATCATTACCATTAATTAAAATAATTATCTCTATTTTGGCTGCACTTCATTACCATTTCAGGGCAATGCACTGCTGTACTCTACCTTTGCTCTCACTATGGGAACTTGCTGAATTAAATCCACAGTATCATCAGGGTATTAATTCAAAGATGCCTTTCCGAATAAATTTTTGGTCTTTTTTTGTAGATATGGGGCAACTGACAGATTTTTTTTTTGTTTTTAACCTATTATTGTTCTATTGTGTAGGCTCAGATTTGATCTCTTCTTTGTCAACAAAATGGGAGAAATGGACCAACACTTTCAATGATCCCAGACCACTCTGGCATGAAACCTCATCTTTTTAGCACCAATATTCTTCCAGTGATGTTATGTGGTTACAAATCCTGGAGCACCATGATCTCCAGGGTATTAAAACTGTGGATGGCCCCAAAGGCAAAGGAGAGAGAGGAGCATTACTGATGCAAATAGGATGCTGCATGTGACCAAGGATGACTGTTTGCAAAAAGTGCTGAAAAAGACATCATCTAAGGCATACATGAGTAGAAAGGAAGGTAAGCTCATTACATAGTAAGAATGAGAGATGGTATCAAAGGGGTATGTATAATATCAAAAGCCCCAGAAGAAAGCTTGAAGGTCAACACATTGAATAGAGCCTTGATCGATGAAGGATTTTGGGGAAAATATATGTAAGATTTGCAGAGGAGGAGAAGGCAGGAGTGAGTTGCAAAGAGGAAGGAGGTACTGAATACCTCTATTGACTGGGGTTAGATTTCTTGAAGTACTGAAGTATTCAAAATATATATTGCTGTACTGAGATGTGAGATAGACGACATTGTGAAAGCACAGTTGTGCCCGTGAAGAGAATTTTTGTTTATTCTCATGGAAATGTGCTTCAAGAAGAAAAGGAAACCAAAGAAGGGACATACAATGGAAAGAAATGGATTTGGATTGCAAAAAAGAAGGAAGATGTGGTGTAAATTTGGTCATATTTCTAAGTATAAACCAAGGGTAGGGAACCTGCAGACTCAAGCCACATTTCTGGTATAAATTTATGAAACTGTAAGTTCTTTAAAGGGGCAAGGGCTATATTTTCCCTCGCTTTGTATTGCTCACGGTACATAATACACATTAGGCAAGTATCTGTTCAATGAATGAAAAACTAAGGCTGATAATTAACATATGTACATAGATTTGACTTTGAAATTGTTTTGGCAATTTAATGTTTAGTGTTTATGTGTATGAACTGGAAGCTCATAGTACTTTGAAAGAATTATATTTTATTATTAATAACAATAATATCTGATAGAATATAAGATATTTGAGAAAGAAGGAAGCTTTTATTAGATGTTACTATATGCCAAGCATGGTGCTAAGTGCTTTTTCAGTACTATCTCATTTAATCCTCTTAACAACAATGGGAAATAAGCACTGTTATTATCATCTACATTTTATAGTTGAGGAAACTGAGACAGAGGTTAAGTGACTTACCCAGGATCACACAGCTATTGTCTTCCTGACTCCAAGCTTGGTCCTCTATCTCTTATGCCACCTGTCTCTGTCCTTGAAAGTAGTTGGTTCCATTCTTCGTATTTGTTGCTTTAGCATTTGGCACAGAGCCTTGAACCTAGGAAATACTTAAATCCTAATTGATTGATTGGTTATATTGTGAAATCTACTAATGGAAGCCTAAGTAGGCTTGCTTCTGAAACAATTTTTCCTTATTAGGCAGTGTGGTATAATGGGGAAAGCACTGAACTAATCTTTGACTCATGATTGACTGTTTGATGTTGGGAAAATAATTTAACTCTTTGAGTCTCAGGTTCTTTATCTTTAAAATAAATATAATGATATTGTACTAGCTACTTCATAGGGCTATTGTGAGGATCATATAAGTTCTTATGTGTAAAAGTACTTTAAAGATATAATATAAATGTTTTATGTTAGAAGCCAACAATATTATTCCTTAGACTTTTACAAATACCTAAACTAATCTGAAATATTCTTGATGGTTCACATCTTTCCCATGTTGCATAAGATAGAATTTTCTTAAAAATAATTTTTTTGAGAGCTTTTTTTTTTGCATCACTGAAATTTCTCCTATTATCCCTCCCTTTTCTCCTCCTATGGAACTATCCCATATAACAGATAATATTTTTAAAGAAGAAAAAGAGGAAGACCAGGAAAAATCAGTTATATTGCTCAATCCATCAAAAAAGACCTCATCTTTGCAAAGAAGTGTAATGGGTACATCTTTTCATGTCTCTTCTTTGGGAACATACTTATTCTTTTAAATTTTACAACATTAGTTTTTTATTATTTTGTGGTTATTCTTTCAATTTACATTGGTATAGTCATTAAATATATTGTTTTCTTGACTATGTTCACTGTACATCTCATATGTAAGTCTTTCTGTGCTTCTTTGTATTTGCCATATTTGCCATTTCATACAACACAGTAATATTCCATTACATTCATGTACCACAATTTGTTTAGCCATTCCTTAACTGATGGATGCCTACTTATTTCCATTTCTTTGCTACCACACAATATGTGACTATAAATATTTGGTAACTATGAGGGCTTTCTTGGAAGGCATATACCTTGGGGGCATATGCCTAGTAGAGGAATCAAAGAAATCACTTTTTCTACAGTTTTGTAGCTGGAATTAAAAAACACACCCACACAACACCATTTTGACAAATTTGACCATAGTACTTTAAATTTCAATAATCACAGTCATCCTTTTGAGTAAGATAATGTCTCCAGCTGGTCCTTGTGAAAAGGGTAATATATTACCTAACATGGGTGAAAAGTCATTAGTATACTAAAAATTTATTTATTCATTTATTTAATCTATGTATCTATCCATCCGTCTGTCCGTCCGTCCATCCGTCTCTCTCTCTCTCTCTCTATCTATCTAGTAGGACCTTTCAGAAAGGAAACTTCCTTGTTTTTCATTTTCTATTCTTTAAATTAATTGTATTTAATGGTTGGTCTATTAAAAAATTATTGCAGGCTCATGAGCTATGGTTTTGAGTAGAGGCTAATTTCAAATCCACCTTGAAAATGAGGGATTTTTTTGGGGGAAGTCAGTGTGAACCGAAACCCTGGGTCCACACATATTTTAACATCTATCTTTCTCCAAGTTCCAATATATACTTTCTTTCTCCCTGTCTCTCTGACCTCCCATAACATACTCTATGTTACCGTACTGTGTTTTCCACATATGATTTCTTAAAAAAAAGGATTTAAGTGATTTTAGCAATAAATAGTTCTGTTTGATAATTTAGCTTATATGGAAAGTTGATAGTACATTGAAGTGGGTTAACAGGTTAATGTCATGGTGGGACTTTTATTAGAATCATGTCACCCTATCTTCCCTTGTAGTAGTTTGGCTGCTCTTGGCAAGACCACTTTGAAGACTTGTGAACCATCCCAGAAGCCCATGTCCTCCCACTGTTGGGCACATTGACGTTAACCTTGTAAATCTTGTTATCACAGATGAAAAACCAGGATGCTTTATAGCTTTGCTCAGAGGATTTAATGTATCTGCCATAATGAACAAAGTTACTTGGGAAGAACTAAAGATCTTACTAATCAGCCTATTAATTGAAGTTATCAACTTCACAGAACACAAAAGCAAACAGAGAAAAGGGACAGTGAGACCCAGAAATTGTCTGTGGAAGATAGAATTAATGAAGAATGAAATCTGGATCCCTCTGGGGCTGATGCTTCTCCAGCTGCACCCTGGTAGAAAGAAACAATTCAAGAAGTCATTAATTGATAATTCTGTGTAACTTCAAAAAGCAGACCTTCCATCCTAATCCTGAGCTCCTGACAATCTCCTGTCAAGCCATAACTCCATTTTAGCTCAAAGAAGTTCCCAGAAGGACCTGGAGAAAGCTCAATTCTTTTTTTTTACAAATGGAGCCATCAATAACATAGTCAAGTGATGACTATACTTGGATTTGCCAAAGTTTCTTATCAGTCAGCTTTTCATGCAGTGTCTGCCATATACTTGACAGCAAAGATGCTCATTCTTCTTTGGAATGCTACTCACACACATACCCTAAGATTAATATTCTGCTTTCATTCCAAGATAATATTGGCGCTTTGTTCTTCACCTTTTTTTTTAGCTTAGACTTTTGCTACTTCACTGTGGTGCAAATTTGTAACTGCATGATGCCACCTAATACTTCACAAACCTACCTACATTAATACATTTCCACACAGAAGCCATATTGGCATCCTTGAAGGACAAATCTGACCATGTCCCCACTGTCAATGACCATGTCGTTGAAGCTCAGGAAGTTTTAAGTGCTCCATATTGCCTCAAAGTTCATTGTTTATTTCTCTGCTACATTCTACACTCCAGAAAAGCTAGTTGTCTTGCTGTTTCTTGTATATGACCTTTCGTCTTCTTTATTTTTATGCTTTTCCGTAGGCTATCCTCAACCCCATGCCTGGAATGCATTCCTTCACTGCCTCTGCCTCCCAGAATCCTCTGCTTACTTCAAAGTTCTTCTCAGGCACCATTTCCTATTAGAAATCTATCCTGGTCCCTCCCCTAACCCCAAGTTGTTAGTACTGGCCTGTCCAAGTTACTTTACTTGTTTTGTATTTAATTTTCTATGTGTATAGTCATCTAGGTGGCATACTACAGAGAATGCTGGATTTAGCGTTAGGAAGCCTAAGTTTGAATCTTCCCTTAGACCTTTAATATTATGTGACTGTGGGCAAGTTAGTTAAACTTTTTGTCTCATTTCTTCATCTATAAAATGAAGTTGGGGCAGCTGGGTGGTGCAGTGGATAGACTACAGGACTTGGAATCAGGAAGACTTTTCACGAGTTCTAATCTGACCTCAGATACTTACTAGCTGTGTGACCCTGGGCAAGTCGCCTAAACCTGTTTGCCACAGTTTCCTCATCTGTAAAATGAGCTGGAGAAGGAAATGGCAAAACATCTCAAGGATCTTCACCAAGAAAACCCCAAACGGGGTCACAGGAAGTTGGACACAACTGAAATAGCTCAACAACAACCAACATGATTCAGACAGCTGTTGTGAGAATCAAATAACATTTGTGAGCCCCCTTATAATATAAAATGGTACAAGAACGTTGGTTATTATTATTATAGGTATCGATATCAATTATTATCAATAGACCGGAAGCTTTTGGAGGGCAAGGGTTTCTTCCTTTTTGTCTTTTTATGCACAGCACCAGTAGATTTGAAGCAAATTTTGAAACATATTCATTGAATAAGTGAATTGAATTTCAAGGCAAACATAGACATTTCTATTGTTTACAAAACATCACTTCTTGTTACTTGAGAACTTTCTAAAAGTATGAAGTGCTCTTCAGAGCAAAAAAGGGCGCCACATAAGCTCTCGAGAAGCTATCATCATAATGGATTTGCATTGACAGACAGATACTATTCTGCCTTCATATTGTTTTTTTTTTTTTTTAAATCAGCTTTTAAAGGAGTGTTGAGCTAGGGTAATACCACACATTAGGAAATACTGCGTCATAGTTTGAAAACAGTATGTTACTCACTTTGAAATTCAGGTTTGTATCAAATTTCGCAGGAGAAGCAGTTGTGAGTTCACATTAGCGATTTGGATAAATGATTTTAAGAAACTTTAGAGGACATGGTTTATAATTTCTCAGGAAAAAGTGTGGAGAATATTGGTTTGAATTTTATTTAAAGAAGAAGGAAGATGCTATAGGGACATTCTCATTTGGGCACAAATTGGTCTAGATGGTCTCAAGTTGCCTTTGTCATTCTGAGCTTTTTGTGATACTAAAATAAATTTTATTGTATGTTGTATGATAAAACAAAATGAAAGACAGAGATCATAGCTAAGCAGCACATTCTTCATGCTTTTGTGACTTTTGGTGTAGATGACTGGAACTTGTCAAAGCTAATGATCATTACTCACTTCAGGTAATTCATTTGGGAACAAATGATATTACAAGAAAGAATTGGGAAAGCATTGGTAGGAATTATGGCATTCTGGGATAAAAACTGAAGAACTAACAGACACTTCAACCTTCTTCCTTTTTTCATTTTTTTTCTTTCATGAATTTTCTTCCTTTCTTTTCAGTACTGAAGCTGATTGAAGGGTGGAGTATACCAGAGTTGTATTTATCATGAAGTTGTTGGAACTTTGCTATACAGTGCTAGGATCTGAGGGTTCTTCTTTGTGGAATTCTGATCCCTGAGTACCTTGTAGTCCTCCACATAATGGCACCACTCTGCCCAAACCCCCATTCCACAGGATCACATCACTTTCATACCCTCCTTGATATCCTCCTTTCCTTTCAAATCTAGTAGGGTGGGGGGATAAGAAAGATCAGACTTTCTGGGGAGGTATACTGTCTTCTATCGTTATTATGTTCTTTGATCTTTTGTCAGTTCCTGTGCAACTGAATTTGTCTCATGTACCAAAGTTCCTCCTAGGGTCTGCAGAAGGTAAAGGCAGATATAATAAGTTAGTAAGTGGCAACTAAAATGGAGGGAAAAAGATGTGGATTTCTGCACTAGAGATGATTTGTTTTTTGGATACAGGGATGATTGATTTTTGAGGATGGATATTACATTTCAATTTTTACTATAATTTCCTGTTCTGAATAAAAAAAATCCTAATGATTTAGGTTGTTTTAAAAAAATGTGATATATCTTGGCTTCTTATCAGATCTAGACATCTGGGAATTTGTATATTAATTGAAATTTGGAGGTTTGATGGGTGAGTTAAACCTGATATTCGTCTCTCTTTGATTTCTTGTCAATTCTGTCAATATGTATTCTGTCTCATCAAGAATTCTGGGAAATTTTCCTTTATAATTTCCTATGATATAACATTTAGAATGTTTTTAGATTTTTCTAGGAGACCTATAATTATCAAGTTGTCTTTCTGAGCACCATCAATTTAAAAAATTGTTTGTAGAATTGTTTTTCTAGTTATTGATTTTTAAAGTTTACTTTGTTTACTCTATGATTTTGTTTTCCATAATAAAAAAAACTCATTCCTCACTGTTTTAAGAGTTTCTAGTCCCAGAATCAGAGCACCCAGGTTTGAATTCTGCTTTGTCAATTACTACTTGTGTGGCCTTGGGTTGGCCCCAAGCCTCTCTGGTTCCCAGTTTATCCATTCCTAAAATAAGAGTACTAGACTAGAATCTGTGATCATATTAATAACAATAGCTAACATTTATATATGTATATTTATAAATATGTATATGTGTATATGTCATATCTACATATATCTTATTGTGTTTACTATATGCCAGCTACTGTGCTAAGCACTTTACAAATACTATCTTATTTGGTTTTCATAACAACATTGGGAAGTAGGCCCTAAGTGTATCTAATGTATCTAGTGAAATAAATATTTACTTGGAGGCTTGCAGATTTGATCAAAAAGGTTTTCCTGTGGAGAACAAGTGAGAAATGTACATCATCCACATTCATCTGCATGGCAATCTTTTTATTTCAGCTGATTTTAGTCAAGTTTTCAATCTCAATATTCAGTTGAATTATTTTAGCCTTTCTCAGTCTTCAATTTTTTTTTTACTTCTCTGCAACATTTAACATTGTTATTAAATGAAGGAAAGATGCAGCATTTGTCAATCACCTACTAGGCACCTGTAGGAATTAAGGATACAAGTAAAACCAAGACAGTTGACCACACTTTTCTCCAATATATGTTTTCTTCTATGAATTTTAAAGACAAATCTTTCCTATCTGCTTGGTCAATATCTTTCAGTTTCTTTGTCTAGAATATTATCCATGTCCTGACCTTTAAATGTGGGTAGGCCACATTCCTATCCTGGACCCTTTTCTCTCCTCTCTTTATACCCTCTTTCTTGTTGATCTCCTCAATTCTCATAGGTCTGAGTAAAATCTATATGCTGATAACCCCCACATATATGCATATGTGTATTTATACACAAATATAAGTATGTATGTATGTATATGTATTGTGACCCAGATTTCTCTCCTCAGTCTTGTACCACTAAATGACTGTTGGATATTTCCAAAGGAATGTCCTACAAGCATGTCAAACTTAGCACATCCTAAATGGCCTCTGCTTTGGCTTCACTTTCCTCCATTTTCAAACTTTACACTGTTATGAATTAGTTTAGCAATGTCTTCTTCTCTCAAACTCTGTAGTCCATATTCTGTAACTATTGTGTCCCCCATAAACACATTCCTTCTTCACACTTCTCCATTTCTTTTAACAATACTGCTTTTCTTCCAGTACACCAGTTTCACAATCTCAAAGTCATCTTCTGCACTTCTCACTCATAACCCCACAAATCCAGTCACGATCCAAATCTCATAGATTCATTCTACCTTTATCAATGTGTCCTGCATCTGTTCTTTTCTCTTCATTCACACAATACTACCCTAGGTCAAGCTGTCATCACACCTCATGTGGGTTATTTTAATATTCTCCAAATAGGCCTCTCCGTTTTCCAAATCCTTTCCTCTACAATACATCCCAATCTTCAAAAGGACAGACATGCATTGGATATTTCTAACACAGACACCTCTAACCATGTGTTTGATCTGCTCCAGAACCATCAGCAATTATGGTCTTTAGAATAAAATATTAATTCTTTAGTTTGACTTTTAAAGTTTTTCAAAATCAGCCTGCCTTTCAAGACTAATTTCATATCACTACTGTTCACACACTCTACTTTTCAGCCAAACTTGCTTACATGTTATTCGCTGACTTCAGCTTCCCATGACATGAGCAATTACAGAATATGGGCTACAGAGTTTGAGAGAAGAAGACATATTGTTAAACTAATTCATAATAGTGTCAAGGTTGCAAATAGAGGAAAGGGAAGACAAAGCAGAGGATATAGACTGAAGAAGAGAGAGTGATGGAGTGGCTAAAGGTCAGCTTGAAGAGTATGATTTGTATTAGGAAGAATGAGGCACAGAGAGGGATTGAGGGATTGTGGGCAGATTAAGGAATTTCAGAATTCTGGGTCAAGGAGATAGAGTACTTATGGATAATGGCAAAATCAATGGCCCTGTAACAGCAAGCAAAGTAGAATGTTTTGCCATTTTTCTGGATTGAGTTTTAGCCAATCAAGTGCCTCTGACTGAGTCTTGCCTTTGACTGGATCAAGAGCCTTTGATTGAATCAAGAGTCTTGGATTGAATCAAGAGTCTTGAATTGGAAACAGTATATATAATGTATTGCTTGGAGGGAGAGTAGAGAAAGAAGCAGAGCTAAGAGAGAGAAGGGGGTGTGAGTTGGCTAGGGGAACTTGCTTGTGAGAAGGTCTAACAGAGAGAATGTTTGTGATATTGGTGGTCCCTCTGTTGCTCGGCATTAATTTCTTAAACAGAAGCCCTGTCTGTTGATCTGTATTGATTTCTCAGACAGAAGTCCAGTCTGTTGAGCTGTGTTAATTTCTTAGATGGAAGGCCCATCTGTTGGTCTTTATGAGTGGATTGAGCTCAAGAGTAGAGATCAGCCCATGGGAAGGAAGTGTAGCTTAAGCCCCTTTTAAGAGCTGCTAAAGTGAATTGAGATGATGGTGCTTGTAGTGTGTATAAATATTGTTATAGCTCTGTTAAACTTTGTTTTCCTAGAAACAAGCTGTGGGCAGGAGCCTTTGGAGACTGCTTTCAGGTAGAAGCAGGAAGAGTTTGGAGTGGAATAGTCCCCATGAACTGAGACCAGGAGCAGGAGCAGAGAGCTGCCTGAATGTGAACCCAGGCAAGCTGGGAGCTGCCATCCCATGGAAGATGGACTATGGGCTTTGGAAGTCAGCCTTGAGTCAAGATGAGAGAGGACTTTACTTTGACACTGTATACTGATTAAGGAAATTGTTCTTACAATGACCTAGGAGTGGGTGGCATAGTATTTTCTGCTATCTCTTAAGGATATGTCATGCTAGGGAAGACCCTAAGCTGGGACCTCCTGACTTTGGGGATGCAGTGATATATGCTTTGTGCCATATGACGTACTGAGTATTACAAGATATATATATGCATTAGATGATATGTTTTGCCTAAGGATATTGCTATGAATGCTACACTTTACTTTATTGAACAATGTTTAGTTTAATTGCTGAATAGAGTTCATTATACTATGAGATTAGACCCTTAAAATTATTCACAGCAGCAGTCCTCAGGTGTGCTGCCATGATTGTAGCATTATAGGCCCTTACTTGGTGTGGTTGAGGTGGAGAGAAAATACAAGTGATGAGAGGTTGATGAACTGAGAGGTCAAAGTGTTTGAGGGGGCATTGATTTTACACACACACATCACACACACACACACATGTTAAAGTCTTCAAGCAGAAGGAAAAATTTGGGATGGAGAGATGATTGTGAACCACACACTGATCTCCTTGAGAAAGGAATGAGAATGATCTTGTGCTTAATGTCAGTGAGGAAAGGGCTAATACTTATTTTAATGCTTTTGGACAATGGGAACATGAAAGAAGATGCAG
This sequence comes from Bettongia penicillata ogilbyi, assembly GCA_023548195.1. NCBI lineage: Eukaryota > Metazoa > Chordata > Mammalia > Diprotodontia > Potoroidae > Bettongia > Bettongia penicillata. Next base: position 678,186 of record JAJHZJ010000624.1, on the reverse strand, counting down.
CCAGTACTAGAGAGTACAGATGGGATATAGCATCCTCTGGAAGAGCCAAGTTTCTGTAAGTGCTAGAAGAAGGAAAAATCATATGAGAGGAATAGATCTAAGATGAAATGAAATTTAGTAACAATAAAACAGATTTTCAGATGACAAAATGGAAGGGTTGGATAGAGTAGGACAGGGACTTGAGAGGGTTAAATCTGAGGTGGATGAGAATGAGAAATCAGGAAGTGGTAGCAGGAGAAGGAAGTTTTCATCTAGGCAGTGGACTTATTAACCATCTGTGTCTGTCCTTTTAAAGACTGCCGATTTCTATCCTTTGACCACTTATCAATAGTGGATTTAGAATTACCTTTGTAAATTAATAACAGCTTCTTATTTATTTTAGATGTCAAATTTTTATCTGTCATATTTTCCATAAATATTTTCCCAAAACTGTTATTTTTAAAAATTGTTTTTCTTGCACATAATTTTTATTTGAATGCGATCAAACATATCTATCTTACTTTTTAAATAATGTCCTCTATTTTTTTGCTTGAAAAAGCTATTTCTCCATTATAATTGACATAGTTGATTATTCCATATTCTGCCATCTTTTTTTTCCTTTTTTTTTTATTTAACTTTTTACATTCATTTTCACAAAATTTTGGGTTCCAAGTTTTCTCCCCCTTTATCCCCTCCCCCAACCCCAATACACCGAGCAATCTAATTTTCCCTATCACCAATCTGCCCTCTCTTCCATCATCCCTCCCTTCTCTTGTCCTCATCTTCTCTTTTGTCCTGTAGGGCCAGATGACTTTCTATTCCCCATTACCTGTATGTCTTCTTTCCTAGTAGCAACAACAATACTAAACAGTTGTTCCTAAAACTTTGAGTTCCAAATTCTCCCCATCCCTCCCTCCCCACCCATTCCCTTTGGGAAGGCAAGCAATTCAATATAGGCCCTATCTGTGTAGTTTTGCAAATGATTTTGATAATAGTCGTGTTGTGTAAGACTAACTCTATTTCCTTCCATCCTATCCTGCCCCCCATTGTTTCTATTCTGTCTTTTGATCCTGTCCCTCCCCAAGAGTGTTGACTTAAAATTGCTCCCTCCTCCCATTGCCCTCCCTTCCATCATCCCTCCCTCCCTACTTATCTCCTTCTCCCCCACTTTCCTGTATTGCAAGAGGTTTTCATACCAAAATGAGTGTGCATTTTATTCCTTCCTTTAGTCAAATGTGATGAGGGTAAACTTTTTGTTTTTTTTTCTCAGCTCTCCTCTTTTTCCCTCCACTAAAAAGTCTCCTGTTTGCCTCTTGAATGACATATAATTTACCCCATTCCATTTCACCCTCTTTCCTCCCACTACATTTCTCTCTCACCATTTACCTTAATTTCTTTTAAGATATGGTCCCATCCTATTCAATTCACTCTGTGCTCTCTGTCTCTGTGTGTGCGTGCACATGTGTACGAGTGTGTGTATGTGTGTGTGTGTATAATCCCATCAACTACCCAGATACTGAAAAATTTTAAGAGTTTCAAATACTGTCTTTCCATGTAGAAATTTAACAGTTCACTTTTGGTAAGTCCCTTATGACTTCTCTTTGCTGTTTACTTTTTTATGCTTCTTCTCATTCTTGTGTTTGAAAGTCAAATTTTCTTTTCAGCTCTGGTCTTTTCATCAAGAATGCTTGAAAGTCCTCTGTTTCATTGAAAGACCATATTTTCCCCTGAAGTATTATACTCAGTTTTGCTGGGTAGGTGATTCTTTGTTTGAGTCCTAGTTCCTTTGACTTCTGGAATATCCTATTCCACGCCCTTTGATCCCTTAATGGAGAAGCTGCTAGATCTTGAGTTATCCTGATTATATTTCCACAATACTGGAATTGCTTCTTTCTAGCTGCTTGCAATATTTTCTCCTTGACCTGGGAATTCTGGAATTTGGCCACAATGTTCCTAGGAGTTTTCTTTTTGGATCTCTTTCAGGTGGTGATCGATGGATTCTTTCAATACTTATTTTGCCCTCTGGTTGGAGAATATCAGGGCAGTTTTCCTCGATAATTTCGTGGAAGATGATGTCTAGGCTCTTTTTTTGATCATGACTTTCAGGTAGTCCCACAATTTTTAAATTGTCTCTCCTGGATCTATTTTCTAGGTCAGTTGTTTTTCCCATGAGATATTTCACATTCTCTTCCATTTTTTCATTCTTTTGGTTTTGTTTGGTGATTTCTTGGTTTCTCGTAAAGTCATTAGCCTCCATCTGTTCCATTCTAATTTTGAGAGAACTATTCTCTTCAGTGAGCTTTTGAACCTCTTTTTCCATTTGGCTAATTCTGCTTTTGAAAGCATTCTTCTCCTCCTTGGCTTTTTGAACCTCTTTTGCCAATTGAGTGAGCCTATTTTTCAAGGTGTTATTTTCTTCAGCATTTTTTTGGGTCTCCTTTACCAAGGTATTGACCCGTTTTTCATGCTTTTCTTGCATCTCTCTCATTTCTCTTCCCAGTTTTTCCTCCACCTGTATAACTTGATTTTCAATATCCTTTTTGAGCTCTTCCATGGCCTGAGCCCACCAGACATCCACCTGGGATGTCTGGGATACAGAGGCCCTGACCTCCATGTCTTTCCCTGATGCTAAATAGTTCCTTGTCATCAGAATTGAAAGGCAGGAACATCTGTACCCCTCAAAGTAGCTCTCTATAGTCTTATTTTTCTTCCCTTTTCTGGGCATTTTCCCAGCCAGTTACTTGAGTTCTGAGATTCCTGTCCACCCCCGCCTAGATCCACCCAGCTAGTGCTTGGGGTCTGAGATTCAAATGGGCTTTCCGTGGCAGGCGTGGCTGCTATTCAATGTGAGCTTAGGTTCTGGTGCTCGGGTGGGGGCAGGGCCACCTCCCAGGCTCAGTTCCCTCAGGGGCTTTATGCATAGACCTTCAGTAATGGCCCTGAGCTCCTTTCTGCTCCAGGAGCCTCTGGCTGCCTCTGCTGCTGCCTCAGTCACTTCCTCCCAAGGGGGCCCAAGTCACGGAGACACTCCGCTCCCCTCTCAGCCAGCCTAGACGTCTCTCGCTGACCTGTAGCATCTGTGGGCTGAGGGACCTTCCCGGCCACTGGAGGTTCCATCCCTGAAGCCTGCTCATATCTGCTCCTCTGGGGCCATGGCCAGGGCAGCTCAGGGGTGGGCTTCGCTTTCTGGGACATGACGGACCCCTGGGGACCGCTCTCCAGGGCTCTCTGGACTGGAAATCTTTTCCACTGTGTTTTCTGCGTGCCTTGCAGTGCTCCAGAATTCGTGGGGAGTTCTTCTTGCAGGAAATAGATGGGCTGTGGGTTTGGAGCTAGCATACGTGAGTCTTTCTACTCTGCCATCTTGGTTCCACCATATTCTGCCATCTTTTGAATAGCTTTTGAAAAAAATTAATTCTATTAACTTGTTGGAATCATTGAGGCATATGGTATATGATGTGGGTTTAAATCCATTTCCCACCAATCTTAGTGCAATGAGGTAAATTCAGACTCATAGACAGTATCTGAGAAGATGTGACTTAAGGCTATAGTATATTGACTGAAAGGTATATTTAAATCAAAAGGAAAAGATTAGAATAAAGGGATAGTGGAGTAACAATATGTATCAGGAAGCTATGCTCCTTTGAAGTTAATCCCTGAACCAGAAGGTCGAAACATGACAGAAAATATTTGGTAAGGATCAGAGGAGTAAGAAACAGGTTTTGTGGATATGGTCTGACATGAACCATGATAAGTTCTATAAGGGAAGTTGATCAAAGAAGGATATAACCCTTTTTAGAATGTAATTCTTATAGCACAAATATAAAGAACTTCAATGAAGAAGAAAAGGGTTGAAGCTATTTGAAGAGGTTGGTGTACATTTTACAGTACTAGTGGTCAACTTAGATTGGATAAAGAAATATGATAGAAGCAAAGACAGGAAAAAAGAGGATGGATACAAAAGAACGGCATGATCTGACAATAATAATGTCAGGAGCACCAAGGCTCTGTTTAAGTTAAGGTTGGTGGTGAAAACTAATGACAACAGCAAGGACTTTCACAGCTTTTTGTGGGTAGAAGAAAATGAAATAAGGTCTACTGCTTGGGTGGAATAATAAGAGTTGAGGAAAAGAAAATAGTTCTATTTGACTTTGCCTTTGCCTCTGTTTTTTTTAGACCAAGGACAGTAATCTCCTGATTGGGTTGCATAAAATAAACGTGGTTGAGGAAATTAGAATCCATGCTAAGTGGGGAGATGGTAGGAGAGAGGTTAGCTATTCCCAATGAATGATTGACTGAAAAATCACTTAGGAAGCGTTTACTATGTATCAGGTACTACACTAAATTCTAGGAATATAAAAATAAAAATAAAGACAATCCATTCCATCAAGAAGTTTATATCATATAGGGAAAGATTTTATACACACACAGACACACATATACATAGACACACATATATACATGACATGCACACATACATACACATATGTATATGAAGTGGGGCCAGGAGGAGGTGCTTTCTTCCAGGAGTCACATGGATGATTGATGGAGTCCTAGAGTGATTAATTGACACGTTCTTTCAGGAATGATTGTGTTTACTTGATAACTGTGCCCATAGCTAAAAGTCAAAAAAGGAGATGAAATAAGGTAGCATGGCATGTAGACAGTTGGAAAATAGCTTGTTGGTGTCTAGGTCAGGCTAAGTGTGGAAAGCTATCACCAATAAGAAACTTAGTTTTCCCAGGGAGAAAGTTTAAGTACCTGGTTCTGGCTCAAGGCAGAAGTTGTAGGTTAAGCAAAGCCTAATGGAATGACGATGTAGGAAAGAACTCAATGAGTTTGTCACCAAATCCAGAGAATCTATAACCCAGAGCACTGAAAGACATTGAAGATATGATTTCTGAGTCACAGTTGGAGTCTTCTGATGTAAACAGAGTCAGGACTCTATCCTCTTTGATGCAGATAAATGGCCTGTGCCTGTATGAAGGGTAGAGTTGGGAAAAGGAGAGAGAAGAGAGCTCCTGGTGGCTCTCTCGAGTTTCTTTGGGCTTCTAGATTCCAATGTCATTAGAGAAGATGAATGATACCAATCTCAGTTCAGGTTGGTAAAAGGAGACAAATATACTGGGAAGAAGCATATGTAAGGAGCTGGCTGTTTCTATCATGTTCCTGTCTTTAGTTTGTTACACTGTTAGTGTTAGGCTGGGTTAGATCTGGGTCTCTCTCTCTCTCTCTCTCTCTCTCTCTCTCTCTCTCTCTCTCTCTCTCTCTTTCTCTTTTTCTCTCTCTCTCGTCTCTGTCTGTCTGTTGGTCTCTCTCTCTGGATTGAGCCTATATGCTTCACTCCCAATGGAAGAGTCCATTCAATCTGTATTGTCCAGTATGTAGTCTCATACATATTGTTTCTCTGATTTCTGTTTTGCTATAAACTTGGGTAAATGGCTTTCTTTGCTATTTGCTATATGGGTGCTCATTGGAGAATTGGTATTTGGTGGGAAGGAATTAAATTCTTGGATATAGAACTCAGGATCCTCCTTTCCTCATTAATGAATAGAAATCAGGAGTTTAGCTTGAATCCCCAAGCTACCTCCTCTATATAGTTTGTCTATATAGTGCAACAATATTTAAAAGAGCAGACAGATATAATTCTAGCCTTGTACCATCCTACCTGAGGAGAACAGAATGGTCAGTCTCTGATTCCAATTCCTTCTTTCCTTCTTGGTGGGAATTACATTCTACCTTGGAGAAAGGTGGGAGGAGACACTAGGGATGTATCTATTCAGGCCTTCCTGGAAGTCAAAATGACATAGTTTTGCTATACTAAAATATGAAGAATAGGAAAGATACTGTGTGATTGGAAATAAACAGAGATTTTTCTTAATTTTCACAGAGGAGAAGTAGGTGGATTTTTCAAACTATAGCCTAGAGAGCTTGATTATGATTCTTGAAAAATTTTAGAATATTTTATTAAAGAGGTTTTTTTTTTTTAGAAAGGGAAGCAGCGATCACTTATAACTAATACGTTTTCACCAAAAATTGGTCATGCCAGATAAGCCTCATTTCCATTTCAACAGGGATGCTTTATTGGTAGAGCAGAGGAATGTGATATACATAATATATTGGATTTTTAAAAAATGCAAAATATTTGGCAGTTGTTTACAGTGTCCTAATAAAGAAAGATATGAGGTGAATGACATTGTAGTATATTTGGTAGACTGGTATTTGGTTAAATGGTTGACCCCAGAAGGGAGTCATTAACCATGATACTGGGTGTAGAGTCAAGAGTCCTAAATTCCAATCCTAGACCTGGCCTTTGCTTGGTGACACTGGGCATCTTGGAACCTCAGTTTCCTCATCTGTAAGTTGAGGTGTTTGGACTAGATGACGACTAACGTCGCTTTCAGTTTTGGTCTATGATCCAATGAAGTTTGAAGGAGTCGTCATGGCTTAGTTGTCAGCCCATTCTATTGGGCATTTTAAGCGATGATTTGTGGTAAGGCGTAGAAGATTTATTTACAAAACTTACAGATGACACCAATGTGGGAGGGAGTAACACAGTCAATCACAGAGTCAGGACCCGAAAGGGACTTGAGAGCTTGCAATCATAGGCCTAAATTAATAAATGAAGTTTAATAGTGATAAACTAAAATATCAGATGTGCAATTGCAAGATATGGGAAGTGTTGCTAGATAAAAGATCATAAAAAATAGACCTGAGGTTTTTGGGGTACTGAGGTTTCATGGCCTGAGCCTCAGTTTCTTCACCTGTAAAATGAGGGTGTTGGTCTAGGTAGCCTTTGTCCCTTCAGTCTTAGATCTTGAACTGTGGTCCTATAAATACAATATAAGATGAAATGCAGTACAAAATGTAGCCAAATAGGCTCTAATATAACATTAACAGGTAACATTAACATTGAAAATATCAAGGGAGGTGATAAATCAACCTGGTCTGACCAAATCTGGAGAATTGTGTTCCATTTTGGATACTACAGTTTAAAAAGGATATCAACAAGTGGGCATGATATCCAAACTCAGGTGATCTCCATGGTAAAGGGGCTCAAAACCATTCCATGAGTACTGGTGGAAATTGGATTGTTGACTGCAAAGAGGAACATGGAGAGGGAGGGGGAACAAAATAGCACATTGGTATTCAAATATTTGAAGGACTTTCATGCATAAGGAAAATTGACATTTTCACTTGGTTCCATCTGGTACAACTAGATATAATGGGTAGAGGTGTCAAAGAAGCAGGTGAAACCTTATGGAAAACAAGACTGCACAGAGTGGCGGAAATAGGATTGGGTCTGGAATCAGAGGACCTGACTTCAAACCACACCACTGACACTACCAATGTGACTTTGGGTAAGCCACTTAAATTTTGTGGGTCTCAGTTTCCCCATATGTAAAATGAAGAGGTTAGACTTGGCCTCTTGTGCCTATTCTACTCTATAGCGCTGATTTAATGGTCTCAACTTGCAGAAAAATAGAACTATCCATCAGTAGATCGGGCAACTTTGTTAGGCGGAGGGTTCCCATTCACTGAAAACTTTCTTCTTTTCTGTGAGTTAATTGGGGTTAAGTGACTTGCCCAGGGCCACACAGCTAGTCAGTGTTGTGTCTGAGGTTGGATTAGAACTCAGGGCCAGGGCTTTATCCATTGTGCCACCTTGCTGCCCCTGAAAACTTTCAGTTGAAAACCAGGTGGTTCCTTTTTTGGGGAAGTGTTGAGAGAACTAGATGATTTCTGAGACATCTTTCAGCTCTGCAATTTCTAAGTTGCTATGATTCAATAACCTTGAAGGTTTCTTCTATTTTTGAGATCCTGTGGTTTGAGGACACCTGAAGCATTTGGGGACCTAGAGCCTGATGTGGTCCAGAGAGACTAAGCCAATCTCTGCCCCACAGGCACGCCTCGCTCATTTCAGGCATTTAATAAATGCTTGCTGAATTTAATTGAAATGACTGTTAGCTGTGCATCGTGCTCAGGGTTTTGCAGTTGCCATGGGTAAAGGCATTTTGAGAGTGCAGTTGTTTCTCCTCTTTTCTTTTTGCAAGGTATTCGTAGCTGTGATGGGTGTTCAAAGTATAGTAGAAAAATGCTAGACAAGGATGCAGCGATACTCTAATGGAAAGGATCCTTGGAGTCTCAACTCTATAACCTATGTGCTTTGTGCTTCCCTTTCTGATGGTCCTGCACTATCTCACGGGATTCCCTGTTTGATATTTGTTATATGTAGGTGAGTCCTCAGACATCCAAGTGTGGAGTGACCTTTGGTAACTTAATCATCTCAGGATCTGCCTCCAAATTCTTCCAGTCTTACACAGATGCACACAGACACTTGTCAGGGAACTGTTCTCCAGAGGACATCCAAGACAAAATTTGCTTTCCCTAAACCAAAAGCTTTGGTCTGGGGAAAACTTGGGGTCCATGAACTTCTGAAAAGTCAATAATTATATTTCAACATAATTAGTTTCTATTGTAATCCTATGTGTCTTATTTTACTCATTTAGAAACATTATTCTGAGGAGTTCATACATTTCACCAGACTATCAGCACAAAAAAAAGTTAAGAACCTCTGCAAGAACTAATCCGTTAATTAGGAACTAATGTCCAGGACAGTAGTCTAGAAAGGAACACATAGAGTCAGGATTGAGGAGGGAGAGGGTTGTGGAGTGGGTGAAAGAGTACCGACTAATGAACGCTGTAGAGTCAGAGCCCCATGATAAAACAAACGCAGAGAAAAGGGGTTTGGGGGGCTCTTTATTCAGAGACATGTTTCTGTAAATGATTCCTTAGTGGGCTGAGAGAATGACTAGCCTCAATAACTAACCCAAAAAATCATCTTGTGCTGAATTTTTTTCTTTCTGACAAGAGAGGACTCCTTTGCAAAGCAGCAGGTATGGGGGTCTGGCCCTGTGGGGGGTATGGCCAGCTGTTCCCCAGCTTTATGAGGCACATGAGTCTTTTCTGTGGTTGCACAAGAGACCAACAGAGAATGTGACAGCTCTGACTCACTGTTACCTACATTAAGAAATTGGGACCAATGCCCACGTCCAGATGCACCCTTTAATTACTTTCCCAAACACTTGCTCTCCATTCTGTAGAAAAAGGTAGATGAGTGACATTCCATACCAGCATTGATGCAAAGAATTCTTACTTTGGAAAATGCATTCTGTGCTATGAGGAATCCAAACATAAGGTTATATCCACATTAGAATTCCATTTTCCTACTATAAGAAAACCTGCCAGAGAGTTTAGCTTTGGCATTAAACAATTGTCCATCAATATACAGGAAGGATTTAGTTTGGACGAGAGTCCACGGTAAAATACTTTAATGGATCAATGAACTCACAGATGTGTGTGCACCCTGAATGGTAAAACTCATCTATGCCTTTTCATCATGTGTAACTATTATCTACTTCTCACGAATTACCCGCATAGGGTTTCCCTTCCACAAAAGTCCTAATTGGATGCCTCTCTGTAATGTGCAGGTGACTCTAGGTTTTGGCTATGACGTTGGATTTGATCTCTGGGGGGTTCTGTCATGTAAGGAAGACTTTGGGTTCAGTTCTAGTTATAAACAATATGTATTATGCAGGACCTCTGTAGCTAAGCATAGGGAAGCTTGTTACCAGAAGGCTAGTCACTAACTAATGAATTCTTTGATCAGGACATTCTGTGCCTAGATCAAGATCAGAGGAGTATTCGCAGTGTGATGTCTAGAATACTCAACTTTGAATCAGGAAGACCTGAGTTCAAATTCTGTCTCAGACACTTACTAGCTGCATGACCTTGGGCAACTCACTTAACCTCTTTCAGCCTCAGTTTTCTCATCTATAAGATGGAAATAATAATAGTACCTACCTCAAAGAGTGGTTATGAGAATCAAATAAAATAATATACATAAAGCTCTTTGCAAACCCCTAAGAGTTATATAAATGCTAGTCATCATTATTATTGATTATTATGGTATCAGGTAAGGCCAGGGGGTAACATCAAAAGGAGGGAACTTTTAAAATGGCATATGCATAATGAATTTCTGGGATCTTCTTTTCCCCAAATAGATTCTCTTCCATCTACCTTTTTGAGCTCTTCCCATTTCTGATATATGCACTCTTCTGCTAGACTGCACAGAATGCTTTTAGAGAATGCCTCAGCAAAGTTAAATCATGTACTTGGGCTAGGGGCTGACTTTCTTTTACATCTTATTGCCTAAGAGTGTTTGCCTTCCATAACCTCTTAGGCATATTTGTATTCTTTTCAGCAATTGGTCTTTCTCTCTTAGAATCTCCTAAAAGGTAGTATCTTGCACTTAGTAGGGTTTATGGAATGCTGTTGCTTAATTAGATAATTATTTCCCACTTGGAATCAGGAGAAGTTGCTGAGTTTTTGTTTGACAAATCTTTAAACGTTCCCCAGTTTATTTAAACATGGAATCTTACTATTTACTTACTACTTAGTTACTCACTACTTACATACATGTGAGCTGGCACACAGGAAGTTCTGGGATGTTGCTTAGAGAGGCATCATGGTATGGTGGTGAAGACCTGGGCTATAATTCACAATCATACATTTATCTGTGTGACCGTGGACAAATCACTTTAATGTGTAGAGTCTCAGTTGCTCCAGTTGTAAAGTGTGGATAATAATACTTTGTAATGTTTACCTTAGAAAGATGTTGTGGCTTAAAGGAGAGATGATGCAGGTAATCAATCAATTAACATTTATCAATTGCATACTCTGTCAGATAGTGTAAACATAACCATAAGGCACATTTTGTGCATAACGTCTCATTTAAAAGGAAAATACAGAGATCAATTGATACAAGGAAATTCATATCAAAAGTTCATGCTAAGAAAGTGCTCTGCAACTCCAAATAAGAAAGCATTTTAATCGGCCATGAAATTATGGCTTCCAGTGGGTTTTTGCTGAGATGGCTCTTGACTTCATTAAATCCAGAGCTACAATGGTAAAGAAGAGGGAGTGAAATCTTTCTTCTCAAAGAAGGCCCTGCTTTGGAAGGAGGAAGGCAAAGCGCCTACAAGATTGACATCAATAGTTTATAGAACCATCATGCAGAATGACATGAGGTCCAGACCAATGGTATTTCCACAGGCTAGGAGAAAAGTACACTTCATGCTGTTGCTAAGCAACAGCCCATGCCAACTTCTTTTGAACAAAGGCCAAAAGAATCAATAGAAACCAATGGATTTATGAGGAAGAAGGGCTCTCTCCCGGAATACCAACTTCTCCCTTCTTTCTTCCCATTAGAGTGAGGCCCCACCCATGAGGATTAGGGGAAAGGCTCCATGTGGGGCAGAATCAATTTAACCCATTCTCTTCAAAGTTTTTAATGATATATTTTGCTCTTGGCCAAGCATTAATGATGAGATTTGTATAGAAGTTGAGAATTCAGGAAGGAAAGAATACATTGATATACACATTATCTCATTTTTGCCAATTTGTAGCCACCCACCTATCTGTTTTCCTTTAAATATTACTTTTTGTAATATTGCTTTCTTACTTTGGCTGACATGTTTCTTACAGAGAAGATTTCTTTCAGAACCAAGGGAAAACTAGGTTGGCATGTAGAAAATTCTGTCTTTGAGCTCTATGGACTTTTGACATACCTTGTCTTCCAAAGATTTATAGGATCATAGATTTAGAGAGGGAAGGGACCTTAGAAATCCTCAGGTCCAGTCTCCCAATTTCACAGTTCAAATAACAGAGGCTTGAAGAGATTACATCAGTTGCTCATGATCGTACAGTTATTTATTAAGTCTGAGTTGGGATTTGAATCCAAGTCTTCTTGGCTTCAAATTCAGCATTTTGTTCATTCCACTTAAGCAAGTACAAGACTTTTGTCACTTGAGATTGTGTCTGGGGGAAGAGATAGTGACTTGTTGGTTTACTTCTACACGTAATACTTAGGAACCTATGACTATTAATGACCTCTGGAGGCCCCTTAGCTCTATCCTCCTACTTCCAGGAATGGTTCATCCAAATCAGATGGACACCTGTGATGTGTGTGTGTGTGTGTGCCTGTGGGACATCATACATGTTCGTTGTTCTAGTTAGGATGTTTGTGGAACTCCTCATCCTTTTTGTTTTCTTTAGTCAAATCTGTGTGCTGATCTCTGAATGGAAGAGCCCTCCAAGATCTTCTGTTCCAACTCACACATGTACAGAAAGCTTATCTACAGGATCCTTACCCATAGTTATAACGCTTCTCCTTGAATAACCTCCAGTGAAAAAGGAGCTCTTTACCTTCCAAGGTAGTTTTGGACAATTGTTATGACATTTTTTCTTTACATTAAAAGTTGAAATCCCTTCTTACCCCCCATTCTCACAACCTCCACTCATTGCTCTTAATTCTGTTCTCTGGAACCAAGCAGAATAAATCTAATCCCTCTACCACGTGTTAGCACCTTTCAAGAAAGTTCTCGTTTTTTCTAGGCAGCTAGGTGGTGCATAGAGTGCTGGACCTGGAGTCAGAAAGACTCATCTTCCTGAGTTCAAATCTGGCTTCAGATGCTTAAAAACTCTGCAACCCTGGGCAAGTCATTTAACTCTGCTTGCCTCAGTTTCCTTATCTGTAAATTGAATTGGAGAAGGAAATGGAAACCATTCCAGTAACAAGAAAATCCCAAATTGGGTCATGAAGAGTTTGACACAACTGAAATGACTAAACAATGACAACAAGCAACAATACTTCCCCTCAGTCTTCTCTCCTTCAGGCTAAACATCCCAACTGTCTACAGCCAAGCCTCATATGGCACAATCTCCACTTCCGTCTGCTTTCCTTTGGATGAAATTCGGCCTGACAAACACCTTCCTAAAATGTAGCACCTATATCCCATTTGTTAGAGAGTTATTCTATGGAATGACCACTATAAAGAGGCATATACAGGGAAATAGAGTCGGTGATCTGGAACTTGGTGATATAGAGCTGGGTATCAGTGATATCTGATGCGACAGATGATGAACCATTCTACCCAGAGGTTGAAGAACTAAAAACAAAGCAAAGCATGCTATAAAAGAAGTCCTGAGGCATGGTCCTGGAATTTCTGGGACTATGTATTCATCTTCAAATTTCTTACCTTTCATATGATGTACCTCTCTGAGCTGTTTCCTCGTTTTCTGTGTTCCTAATTAGTTTAGCTTAGCACTTTGTGCTGTGGTAGTATATTGCACTGATCGTAGTAGTTTGGATTATAAGTGAGCACAAGTAAATGTTTGTTGAGTGTTTGCTAGGAGACATATAGAGTACAGTACTTCTATTTTTTAAAAATCCATGGTTTCCTCAGTGTGAGGACCTTTTCCATTTATACAGATCATAATCCCTCCATGCCTTCATGTGTTGTTTGGTTTAAAATGTCATTACTTGATAGCCAGCCTTTTTGGTCCTGACTCTTGGGTCCATCTAGGCTGATGCTCAGATGGCAGTCTGGTTCCTAGGTGTGCACTTGGTGGTTTCTTAGATCTCAGTTCTGCTGGCATAACCTTTGAGAACACAAGGTGACTGCTGCTCAGTGATGAAGCATCAGAGATAAGTCTAGTTCAGCCCGCACCAGAACAGAAAACCACTCTCCAACATACTCCCAAAGTGATCATTATTAGTGAAGGCTTTCCCTTATTTTAATACTTTTTTCTTTTCAAGGAGTTTTCATACATTACCTTGCAAGAATTCAATGAGATAGACAGTAGACCATTATCATCATTATTTTGCCAACAAAGGTTATCAGATGGGTTAATTGATTTGTCCAGATCATATAGTTAGTCAACAGCAGAACTGAAATTAGACGTTGGGTTGTCTGAACTCCTAGTCTAGGGTCCTTCTTTGATGTTGTGTTTTGGAAACACAAAAACTTGTTTTAGGAAGAAAATTTTTAAAGAGTTTTTATTTGATAGTGGTTGGGGGGAAGGGGTGTCAATCAAATAAGGGCATTACATACACTTGTCTCATACCTGAACAATAAGTCTTAGAAAAGAGGGTCCCAATGTATGATTGGATAATATCTCCACAATATTTTTTTCTATCTCTCAGCACTCACATGGCTGTGATTCTGGTCCAGGCTCTTAGTACTTTTCACCTGGACCATTGAAATAACCTTCTACTTGCTCTTCTGACTCCAGTCTTTTACATCCTCCACACAGCTACCAAATTTATATTCTTAAAAGACAGTTCTGACCATGTAACTCCATGGCTCAAGAAGATTCAATGAGTTCTTATTGGATTTGGGATAAAATAAAATCTCCTCTGTTTGATATTTAAAACTCATCACAATCTGGCTCCAACCTATGTTTACAGATTTATTTCCCTTTACTCTCCCTCATGCACTCTACATTCTAGTCAAATGGATCTATTTGCTGTTCCCACCCACACCATTCTGTCTTGTGCCTTAGTGTCTGCACAGGCTGTCTCCTCCGGTTGGAATGCTCTTCCTCCCCACTTTTACCTCTTGGAATCCCTCCTGAAATCTTTTTTATCCTCCCTGAATTGTTAGTATCTCCCCCCCACTACTCTGAAATGAGTATGAATTTTGTATTTACTTCTTTGTGTTTTATCTTTCAACAGAATGTAAGCTCTTTGAGGACAGGACTTTGTGCCTCTGTATTTGTATTGGCATTTCTAGCATGGTGCATATAGTGGTGATTTAATACAGGCTGATTGAATAGTTTAAGAGAGTGACTTTCTGTCAATAATCAGGAGGACTTCCTTGATACAAACTTAATTTGCCCCCTTCAAAGGCAGAAGTACTGCTAATAATTTAAATGTGGCACAGAGCTTGAAATGTAGAATCACAATTTTTCTTGCATTTCTCAGCAAGACTGAAGGTCCAGCCTATAATGACTCAAGGAAGACTTGGCTTTGTTAGATAAGAAGCACTGGGAAGAATGTGGGGGAGACATGCATAGGATTTCCACTTTCCTTTCATCTCTTTCTCTCTTTTCTTTGTTAATCACTTTAGAGAAAGCCCTGTATTTCTCTTGGTGATAAGAGCAACATATAGCAGCTACTTTCCTCCCTCTTCCTCTTCATTTCCTTCTCCCTTCCTCTCGTCCCTCTCCAAAACATGCACGCACACTCTCTCTCTGTCTTTCTCTTCTCCTTCCTTCCTCCCTTTGTCTCTCTATTTATCTCTCCCTTTCTTCCTCCTTTATCTCCCATCCTCCCTTCTCTCTTTCCACCCCCCACTTTCTTCTCTTTTCTCTTACTGTGGTAATGATCATCTGGAAAGCAAGATATGTACCACATGGTGCCAGTCTCATAGATACAGTAAGCATATAGTCATGGAACTGGAGGAGAAATTAGATACTGAGCCATGATATGAAACTTAACAGAAGCAGAAGAGATTAGGAAGAGACAGCAAGAATACACAAAAGAACTATACAAGAAAAATCTTATCATAATTGATGTGGTTACTAATCTAGAGCTAGACGTCCTGGAGAGCAGGCCTTAGGAAGTAGGCCTTAGGGAGCATTTCTAAGAACAAAAGTGATGGAGGTGATGGAACAATTTACACATGCTGGAAAGGTCATGCTTAAGATTCTACAAGCTAGGTTTCAGCTTGTTAAGTTTTATAAACCAAGAATTAACAGCAGAAAAGGCTGATTTTCAACCAGGCAGAAGAACTGGAGACCAAATTGTCAACATTTGCTGGATTATGGAGAAAGCGAGGAAATTCTTGAAAAACAACTACTTCTGCTTCATTGACTACACTAAAACCTTTGATTGTGTGGATCACAACAAAATGGGGCAAATCTTCAAAGAGATGGGAGTACCAGACTATCTTACTTGTCTTCTAAGGAACTTGTGTGTAGACTAACAAGCAATAACTAAAATGAAACATAGAACAACTGATTGGTTTAATATCAGAAAAGAAATACAACAAACTGTGTATTGTCAAATTATTTTTTTAAACTTATATCCAGAGTACATCATGTGAAATTCCAGTCTGGATAAATCAAAAACTGTATCAACAATCTCAGATATTCAGATGAACCCTTTCTGATGGCAGAAAGTGAAAAGGAATTAAGCCTCTTGATGAAGGTGAAAGAGGAGAGTGTGAAAGCAGGCTTGAAACTTAACATTAATAACACTCTCAAGCACTGAAAATCTTTGCAACTTGTCCTCTCACTTCCTGGCAAATAGAGGGAGAAGAAATGGAAATAGTGTTAGATTTTATATTCCTTTTTATGTACCTACAAAGATGATTGTTGATGGCAACTACAGCCATGAAATTAAGAGATGCTTGCTTCTTGGAAGGAAAGCTATAGTAAATCAAGAAAACATACTAAAAATCAGAGTCATCACCTTGTTTACAAAGGTTCATATAGTCAAAGTTATGATTTTTCCAGTGGTAATGTATGGCTGTGAGAGTTGGACTATAAGGAAAACTGAGTGCTGCAGAATTGATGTTTTTGAATTATGATGCTAGAGAAGACTCAGAATCCCTCAGATAGCAAGAAAATCAAATCTATCAACACAGAAATAAATTAATTCAGGCTATCCACTGGAAGGTCAAACATTGAAGCTGAAGCTTAAATACCTTGACCACATAATAAGAAGACTAGATTCATTAGCAAAGACCCTGATACTGGAAAAGATTAGCAGAGGATGAAATGGATAGATTGTGTCATGGAAACAATGAACATGAACTAGAATAGACTTGGAGAGATAGCAGAGGATAGAAGGCATTCTGTGGTCCAGAGGGGTCACCAAGAATCAGACATGAGTGAGTGACTGAACAAAAACATTAATCATTATACAAAGGAACAAAAACTTAAACCTTACCCCACTACCGTGAATTATTCAAATGATGCTGGTCTCGTAGGCAAGGGAGTTCTCTAGCAACCTCAAATTTGTTTCATTTCCAAAGGGAGTGTGAGACTTCAGTGTTTTACTGATAGCATTGTAGAACTGGAGACATAGATAGATCTCTGGGGGAGAGGGACGAGGAAACTCGTTAGAAAGGGGAGAATTGTATCATCTACTCTTTAAGCTATTCTATTTTATTCTGAGTCTATTTTTTATTCTGAGTGTTTTATTCTTTCTATGTCTTAGCTATTCTCAATTGTTTGGGTATTTTCTATTTAGTGAAAGATAGACTGTTCTATATCTAACGTGTGTCGATATATTGAGTGCTAACACAAGAAAGAGACCCTTTCACCCACATCAGGAAAGACCTACATCTTCATTCTAAGGTCCTCAGGAGAAATTTTGAGTAGGGACAAAATTAGCCAAAAATGTGTGATTTTTGAGAAGCCCTCAAGCTCAATCCAGTCCAAAAAAACCCGGAGCTTGGGTACCAGATCATGTAAAACATACTCAATTCAACAAATAAACATTTATTAAGTACCTACTTAATGGGTGCTAGACAAATTTACTGAATTTTTTGTATTTTAAAGCAAAGATTCATGTATTTTAGGAGTTGCCAGCATACACATGCAGCCTAGAAATGCAGGTTAAGAAACAGACTGGATTGAAAAATTGTCTTCACACTAAGCTAGGGAAAGATGACAATTCATAAAGCCCTAAGCGAGTCACAAAGGTTTTTCTTTATGGGTAGGATAATGATAGCAGCTGTTCTATTAGATTCCATTTGCTAAAGTCAACAGGTCTATTCGAATGGATTATTTATTTATTATTTTACAATTTGTAAATATTTTGGTCTGTTTTTCATATTTATTTTAGATTTTTACCCTTCTTGGGTGACATTTTTCTTGTTAATGTTGGTTGATTTTAGGTAGTCCAACTGAGAGAATTTAAGGAGAAATCTTATTTGGGAAAGGCTGACAGATGTCCTGTCTGTATAGTGATGATCGAAATCCTCACAAAATTTGCTTTTTTATATAAGCAGAAGGACATGACTCTGAGTTAGAAGTTTCTTCTTTCTTTTCTCCCCTTAGAAAAGAGAGTCTCATTTTTCTATGGACACTAATTGAACTCAATGGGAGTCCCAAAGTCAAGTCAACAAGTGTTTATTAAGTACCTACTATGTGCCAAGTACTGGACCAAATTCCAGGGAAACAAAGAAAGATCAAAACTGTTACTGCCCCTAAGGACCTCACAATGCAATGGTGGAAACAACTATGCACAAACTACATGTGTACAGGATAAATTAGAGATTATCTTGGAGGGAAGATGGAAAGGCTTGTCATAATAAATACTATGTGTTGTGTTAAAAGTTGTTCTCAAAATAATATTGCTGTTACTGTATACAATGTTCTCTTTGGGTTGCTCATTTTGCTCTTCATTATTATTACAGGTCTTTCCACATTTTTCTAAGATAATAAGTTCATCATTTTTTTATAGCATGGTAGCATTCTGTGACAATTACATACCACAATTTATTCAGCCATTCTCCAATGGATGGGGGCATCCTGGCAATTTCCAGTTCTTTGACACCACAAAGAGAGTTACCATAAATATTTTAGAACACATATCACTTAACAGTAATCAATGTCATATTCAGATTAAGTTATTCAAATTTGCAATAGCTCTAGAGCTAGAAGGGACCTTAAAGGTCACACATTATTTTACATATGAGGAAACTGGGCCTTTAGAGGCAAAGTGACTTGTCTAAGATTATATGGGTGGTAAGTGGTAGACCTGAGATTTTAACACAAGTTCTTTGACTCCAAGCCCTCTGTATCTGGCTACCTCCTTCTAGGACAGAAGAAAAGGGGTTGCTGAAAACATAGGACAGACTTATTGAAAAAGAACTGGAGTTAGAGTGTAAGAGCCTGAGTTAATAATAGCTAATAAGAGTTAAATATTTAGATCATAGTTTAAAGTTTGTAAATGCTTTACAAATATCTCATTTGATCTTCAAGACAGTTCTGGGAGGTAAGTGCTGTTGTTTTTCCCATTTTTCAGATAAGAACATGAGGTTGAGAGTGATTAAGTGATGTATCTAGGGTCACACAACTACTAAGAGTCTGAGAAAGATTCAAACTCAAGTCTTCCCAGCGCTCCATCCAGTGCAACACTCAACTGTCTCATGTAAATCCTGGTCCCGCCATTTATGACCTCTATGCCTCTAGGCATATAAAATAAAGATATTGGAGCAGATGATCTGTAAGCTCTGTTCTATCTCCAATCTAGTTCTAAGAACAAGAAAATGGGGCATCAAGATTACACGTTAGTCAGACATGTGACTTCATTCAAAAGACCCAATTTCTGATTCTCAGATCAGGTGAGTTACACGGTATCATTAAAAGTCACAAATATTAAGAAGATGGAAAACCTTCTATGACAGATTACAAAACAAAAAGCAAAATGAGAAAACATGAATATATATTGATTACAATATAATAATATTAATAATAATTTTTTGTTAAGTTATTTTCTGTCATGTTTAACTCTTTGTGATCCAACTTTGAGGTTTTCCTGGGAGAGATACTTGGCATGGTTTGCATTTACTTTTCTAACTCATTTACAGATGAGGAAACTGAGGCAAATAGAGTGAAGTGACTTGCCCAGAGTCACACCACTAGTAAGTGTCTGAGGCGAATGGTCAACAATCACACTTGGAACATAGGGAATATATGTGTTAATCTCTTCAATGGGGTTTTTGAGTCTTCCTGAAAATAAGTCTAGCATTATCCACTATGCCACCCAACTGCCTAATAATAACAATGAACGATAACAAAGTATTTGACTATAGAAATACAAATGACCAGTCAAAGAAGGGTTGGAAGGAGATGTAGAAAGATTTAGTGATTAGATTTTAATATTTGTATATTTAAATATTTGTATGAAAGATTTATATGTAATTTCAGTTGTGTTATGTTATACAAAATTAAATCAATTCATGATAAAATTATTCTTTTTTAAAATGGGAGTTTTCAGCACCTAAAGAGAACAGTAGAAAATATTGAAATAAAATCTCAAATAATAGACATGCACATATACGTATATATGTACCTGTACATATATCTATGTATACAGAATGCCTTGTAAATCTTTTTGTTGGACACCATGGATTTTTTTCTAGGAAGACCATGTCTTCGCTTGCCTAGATAGTATGTAGGTCCCTGTACTCTTTTAGATTGTGAGTTCTTTTAGCACAGAGAACACTTCTATGTAACTTCTGCTGTAACATTAGGTAGTAGAGAAAATATTTGATTTTGAGTCAGAATGCCTGGATTTTACAATCTTACTTGTTACTACTTATTAGCTGTATGATGCTGGCCACATTTCGTAAGGCTCCTGTGAGCCTTGCTTTCTTCATCTGTAAAAAGATGGATGAGGTTGGAAGATTTCCATTATCCCTTTTCCTTGGAAAATTCTTTCTTTTTAGTGAGAGTGTAATACACCAAATGGTTCTTCTCCACATCTTAATGGAGGACAATAATTATTAGTTCTTTTGCTTCTATCTGGAAATTATACTAATGAGTAGGAGAAAAAAAAATTCTTCTCTTTAAATGGGCATCATTGGATCAATGGACATCCCGGACCTAGAGTCAGATTTTCAGCAGAAGTAGAGTCAGAAACTCTACCTAACGATCAAAGCTGCAAAATATTTGTTTATTGGACTTCCTGTCAGGCACATAGCTCTGTCTTTGTGGAATTTATGTTTCTTCTCTTCAACTCTGAGGAAAAGATATGTAACAGTTTAATTAAATCTCCCCCAACTTACTTTATCACAATACTTCGTAACCATACATTTTCCCCTTTCTCCTGTCTGTTTAGATGATAGAAATGACAGAAAAGAGAGAAATTGCTAGGGCAGTGCAAGTGCCTGAATATAAATTAATCTTAAATTAATCTGGAAAACATTAAATTAAACGAATATTTAATGAAATTTGATTTTTGAAAAGAGAAGACTGACCTAGTCTAGGCTTTTGGTAGAGGTAGTTGATGTAATATAGTATCTGGGACAACAAAATGAGAGCCTTTTTTGACAGTTCAATGGCTTGAAGATATCCTGGGATGGATGTTTCTATCTTCATCTATCTTTCTCTAATAGAAAAAGAAATCCTTTCCCCATGAGATTGGTCTAGGGATGAATTTAGGCTGGGGGAAAGGGAGTAACAGGAAATCCTAGATTCTCATTTTCATTTGGGCCACAGGTAAATTATCTCTGCACCTTTATTTGTCCATTGATGAAACACTAGTTCCCTTATATGTTTTTCTTCATCATCAATCTTGCCTTTTCCAGGGATACCAGCCTCTGTGAGGGTTAGGTAAATGATCCTGTAAACATATGAATATGTTTTGGGATATTCCTGATCATGTCACTTTCCTCCTCAAGATGCTCCAGTCTATTGCCTGTAGGATCAAATTCAATTTCCTTTGTTTGGAATTTAAAGCCCTTCATAACCTGGTTCCAACTTCCCTTACCAGTCTAATTATGCATTTCTCCCCTTCACATGGCCAGTCCATACCAAGTGCCCTTTTTCCTTTCACTCACATACAACATTCTCTTTGCATAGTAATCCCCCACTTAGAATGCTCTCCTTTTTTACCTCTCTATTTTAGAATCCCTATCTCTCTTCTAAGCTTTAACTTAATTGCTCTCTCATATATGAGACCTTTTTTTGACATTCCTAGCTACTGAAGTCTTCCTCCTTAAATTACCCTATGTGTACTTTGTGCATGTGTTTTTATCTCCTTACATGTGATACAGTGATGCTGCGACTTGATTACTTTGTTTCAGAATCTCCAGATTTCCATTTTTGACCCATATCTTCACTCTGGAGACATTTTGCCTTTTTATACAAGCATACTTTATTTTCTT
Organism: Bettongia penicillata ogilbyi; assembly: GCA_023548195.1. Classification (NCBI taxonomy): domain Eukaryota; kingdom Metazoa; phylum Chordata; class Mammalia; order Diprotodontia; family Potoroidae; genus Bettongia; species Bettongia penicillata. Next base: position 656,458 of record JAJHZJ010000624.1, on the reverse strand, counting down.
GGTAGAGGAATACTTGTCATATTTTCCATTTGAATACCATAATCAATTCAATAAGCATTTATTAAGTACCTACTGTGTGCCAAGGACTATGCTTGGGCAAGTGAGCTGGCAGTGATTCAAATGAGGTTATGTCCTGAGAATGCAGAATATGAACCTTTGTACTTTTGTGTGATGAAAACAGTAAATACATGTAGACTCCAAATTCAAACCACTGCTTCTTTGCTTTTGCAATACCAATTATTTGTCCATATATTGTCTTCATACTTGGAATTTTTTAAAGAATAAAATGTGTCTTTTGTGCAGTAGGCACTTAAAAGTACTGTATGTCCAAAGGATTTATGGAATGATAGAAATTTAGAGCTTTACAGGACTTTAAGGGATCATTCTCTAGGTGAGGAAAGTGACACACGGAGGTGAAGTCACTCTCCAGAGATCTCACACCAATCACAGTATCTATTGAGAGTTGGGCTTGTTTCTTTCTTTGTAGTCTTTGTATTTGTATCTCTGGCTCCTAACTCAGCATCTGGCACATAGTAGGTGATTAATATAGGCCTGTTGATGTTTGTTGTGGGCCAGGGTGCTATGGTATGTCTTGGAACATTTTCAGATGTCTTCTTCAGGCCTGGCAAGCATCAGAACTCTGGAACAGACCAGGGCAGTTTGCCTTCATGTGGATTGACTGAAAACTCAGCTGTGTAAAGACTCCTTTATTTACTGACTAAATAACTTTCACATTAAATCTCCTTGTGGGCTGCTTTCATAAGCTTGTGGACCATTTTTCCCTGGGACAGCTGTCACTGAATATGTTTTTATTAAAGCAATTGTATGAACCCATTGTCTTTGAGTGGCTCAATGATCCAGATGCGGAGCCCTTTCTAGGATGCTGTATCATACTTGTCAGTCAGGCAACGAGCATCTATTAAGTACTTACCATGTACTAAGTGCTAAGGGATAAAAAGACAAAAGAAACAGTCACAGTCCTTTTCCTTAATAAGCTTATATTCTAAAGAGGGAGCAACATGTATATGGTATAAGAGCAATGATTTACTAGTCAATGAGAGCCCAGTCCTATGAACAAACATGGCAAGCTTCGTGTGATGCAATCACCCATGTGGACTTTGGAGTATACATAGATATTTTATGCCTTTTCCTGATCTATCAACTTTGTGCTTTTTTGGTTGACTGATGAACTGAAATGGGGCAATTCAATCTTTTTTCCCATAGGGATTCTTTTGATGAATCAGTAAAGGAGCCTGAGGATGAGCAGTGGGTAAGAGAACCAGTATAGAGCAGGACCACAAACACTGAGGAGAAGAAGAGAGTTAATGGTGTCAGTAAGTATAGAGGAATTGAGGAAGATGAGCATGGGGAAAAGGTCATGAGATTTTCTAATTAATTACCTCTGACTTTAGAGAGAGCAGGTTCAGTGGAGCTACAAGATCAGACTGGAAGAAATTAAGAGGTAAGTCTGAGGAGAGGAGCTAAATGAACCAAGGGTAGGGGACTTTTTCAAGAATTTTGGCTGAGAAAGACAGAGAGATATGACATGATTGTTAACAGGGAGGGTGGGATCTAGTGAATGATGTGGGAGATATGGTTATCTTTGTTGGAAATGGGGAAGAAATAGGAAATATTGGAGAAGGAGAGAGGGAGGGAAGGAGGGAAGTAAGGAGGGAGAGAGAGAGAGAGAGAGAGAGAGAGAGAGAGAGAGAGAGAGAGAGAGAGAGAGAGAGAGAGAGAGAGAGAGAGGGAGAGAGAGAGAGAGAGAGGAGAGAGGGAGAGAGAGAGAGAGAGAGAGAGAGGAGAGAGAGAGAGAGAGAGAGAGAGAGAGAGAGAGAGAGAAGTGGGGTGGGAGAAAGAGAGTGATAGTAGGGGCAATCTGCCTCTATGTTTTTGTCCAAGTTTCCTCCCACTGTCACTTGGAAAGTGGCCAGTCCAAATCATATGTAGTCTTTAATGCCCAGTTCTCATCCTGACTCCTCAAAATTTCTTTGATTTTTCCATATCCTAGGGATCTTTCTGATTTTTTAAATAGCACATATAATCTCCTTCAACCCAGTTAAGTAACATACTCAATAACCATTTATTAAACCTTACTTTGTGCAAAGCATTGTATTTGTTGAGTGCTTAAAGGTGAAAAACAGCGCAGTTTAGAAGGTTACTATCTCATGGGATCAATAATATACACAAATAGCAATGTATTATAGTAGAAAGAATGCTGTATTTCTGCTTCTGATATTTGACAACTGCATGACTACTTCTTTTTGTTTGATTGTTTTCGGTTATGACATACTCTTCATGAGCACATTTGGGGTTTTCTTGCAAAGATACTGGAGTGGTTTGCCATTACCTTCTCCAGCTCATTTTGCATATGAGGGAACTGATGCAAACAGGGTTAAGTGACTTGCCCAGAGTCAAACAATGAAGTGTCTCAGGCCAGATTTGAACTCAGGAAGATGAATCTTCCTAACTCCAGGTCTTACACTCTATCCACTGCCTTAACTTAATTTCACATAACTTCTATGAGTTTCAATTTGACCACCTGTAAAATTAGGAGAGTAATATCTAAAGTATACATATGGTTATGTATTAATGCTTGAATTTGAATTTGAATGACAAGATTTTGGCATTCACTAACATGAGAAACTTACAAGGATAAAGATTTATATTGAAGAATACATTTGATCAGACAGAAATCATCTGCCCCGAAATGATAGGTAGTCTCATTCCCTGATACATCCCATAATGCTACTTACTGCATTATGAGCTATGCTGTAGACTCTACTAATCAAGGTTGTAGAGAAACCTGCAGGACAGTATTCCAGTGGTGAGTCAATCATTCTGAAAATCCACTTAGGGGAGAGATGTTAGTAGTCCAAAGGAGAGCTACTTGGGAGAACACTAGCAGTACTCTTTTGTCTTATTTCCTAGGATTGTCTTGTGGAAGGCACCTCAGAGAAGAAATGGGGATTAGAAAAAACCTGTGACTTGATGAATGGACCTAATGTAGCTCTAGGAGGCACCTCCAATTGTTGAGATAAAGGTTTACTACTTTGAGGATTATTCACTCATGTCTTCTGATCCAGGGTATAGTCTTCTACTATTAGTTAATATATAGATCTTTGGTTAATTATAATATGTTATAATTGTAATATAATATAATGATAATATATTATATATCATAATATATTATAATACATATTTTTAAACATACACATGGTTTACAGACAATCCTCAACTTTCACAGAATTAAGGTCCTAGAAAATGGTGTGAAACTCAAAAATGTTGATACATTAAATGTATGAGAAATAGGGGTTTACATTCCCACAACCATTAAAAATTATAATCTTTTAGTAGGGATTGCTAAGAATATACTTTTCTGTATACAGTTTTTATAATAAAACATTAATTCTGATAATATGTTCTTTTCCTAACACTATAACTATGAAATAACTCATAAAATGCAATATGCAAAGTAAAATTGGTAACATGCAAAACATTTTTTCTTACTAGTCATTCCCTAGAATTCTGTCACCAGAATTAAGAAAAAAATACATTAATTTTAGATAGTATTCATTTTTCATAACACACGAATTCTATAGGAACTTAAGTGCTGTACAACAAATAAAAATTTCCAAACTAAAGCATTTTTTAACCTGAATCTTACATTTCACTATGTCAGACAGAGGTGTGAGGGCATTGTAAACCTCTCTACTTGGCTGCCCTCTGATGACCAAGAAAAACTTGCTGGGACATTAGTTTCTGTTGTTGAAAGACACCAATACTGGTGAGGTTTCAATATCCCCTTAGAGTCCAAAGGATTTGAACAAGGATTTGGGGGTATAACTGCAACCCAAAACTCGCATTTTAAAGGCAAACAATGAAAATATGCAAAGAAAGCATGGGAAGTTCTTTACAACAGTAGAATGAACAAGACCAGTGAAGTGCCTAGCAGGATACCCTAGGTATATGCTCCACAAACATAGGTGCATCACGTCTCTCATTTTTTTTCTCTACTGTGTAAAGCTGTGAATGTACTTGGTTGCCACATGAAAGTGAAGTCACTAATAAAGTCTAATAAAATAATTTTGTTTTATTATATATTTATTGTTATTATTTTTATTAAAAAATATACAAATGTTGAACATTGACTGTACATATACAGAGAGTTCTCACTTTACTTAAGAGGACTGTTCCACAGGCCTCTATGTGAAGTGACTTTTACACAATGCAAATTTCCTAGGGAGGGAGAGAGGCAGGAAGGGATTGTGTACCCTGAAGTGAGGTGGCTAGTATATGGTTCAAGGACTACTCGGGGCTGAGGACAGAGCAAAGAAGAGAGGTTGGGAGGCGGAAAATGGCACTAGGCCAGCCTTGTGGGGGTCTGGTCTGAGCAGAAAGAAAGAATACATGTGGGAGCCTGACATGGATACAGGCAGGAGAAATTGAGGCACATACTAGGGCAGGGAAAGACATATAGCATCCAAACAGGAAAGGACAAAGACAGACAAATGGGCCAGTGGGGCAAAGGTCTTTTCTCTTGTCACCAGGTCTCTGTTCTTTTGCTTTCACTTGGAGGTTGTTTTTTTTTTTTAGTGTTTTTATCTATTGGTGGGCATGTGGGGCAAGCTGAAGGGTAGAGGTGGAGAAAGGGAGACCATGGTATTGTACAGTAAAATTAACTTGGATCTTTTTTTTGAATATGGATTTCTTTCAGAATTATTTATGTAAATGTAGAATTTGCATAATGAAAGAACTGTTTGCATTTCATTATGGGGAAACTGAGGCAGAGAGAGGTTAAGTGACTTGTGCAGAGTTACACAGCTGATTAGTGTCTGAGGCCACATTTGAACTCAGGTCTTCCTGGCTCCAGGTCCTGTGTTCATGCACTATGGTGCACTGGCTGTCTACTAATCGTCTGCAGTCCTCTACCAGTAATTTCCTCACAGTTATTGTGAAGGCCATGTGAGACCATATATCATTAACCTTAATATTTCAAGGATCCATGACTTTAGTAGTGTGAGTACTCCCTCCATTGATGAAGTTGGTCTTAAGTGGCCTTACTGAAACATTCATGAACTTCCAGCCAACCTGGAGTTGAGTCTGTTCACATTTAACCAGGCTATTACTATGATCTGTCCATTTCCAGGTAGCCTTTCCAACATGGGAGGCCTGACCGGAGCTTATGATGATGCACTGGCATGGCCTTTGAGAATCTAGACTCTCCTTGATGGGATGTGGCATCAGAGGAGCATTTCAACAAACCAAAGTATGGGTATTATGCAATGAAATTTGATAGTTGTAAATATAAAATTTTGTGGAGGTAGCATGAGTGGATGGAGAGCTAGGCTCAGAGTGAGGGACACTTGGGTTTGAGTCCTGCTTTTGACTCCTACTGGTTTTGTGATCCTGGATGAGTCACTTAACTTCTTATTGACCCAGGAAATTGTCTTAAGAGTAAGTTGCAGGGCAGGTACCAGTCAGTACTGGTAGAGAGTTCTCTCGCTGTGGGTTCTTTAAACCAGTGGTGTCAAACGCAAATGGAAAGAGTGGCTATTAAACTGCACATTAAGGATCCTTGATTTCTTTATTAGTTTATTTTGCTAAATATTTCCCAATTACTTTAAATCTGGTTTGGGTCACTCTTGGGAGCGTTATGGCCTGTGGGCTGTGGGCTCTGTGCTTAATATCTCTGCTCTAAACCAATGAAATCACAAGTCAAGTTCCTGAAAAATTATAAAATTTTATGTTTTAATTTGAAAAATCAGTTTCACAGATGCAAGGTGAGGAAGATAAACTATAAATAGCAGTTTATCTGAAAAAATACCTGGGGATTTTAGTGGACTTGATGTTCATAATGAGTCAAAGGTACACGGTAGCTAAAAATCAATTCAAAACTAGCCTAGGAGAATCCCATTGTACAGGACTAGGAGGTGTTAATCACTCTCTAGTCTGCCCTGATCTGATCACGTTTTAGGAAGGACACTGATAAAACCTAGAGAATTTAGAAGAGGACCGCTAGGATGGTAAAGTGCCTTAGGAGAATGTTGTATGATAATTGGTTGGACTATAAACCTCCATTAAGGAAACAACTTTGTTCATATATCTTCATTTCTCACTTGGCTGAACTGTCTTGGACCTTCACCGTGCCCATTGTTGAGCATCTCCCCAAAGCTTTTCAGCTTCCCTCATTAGATGGGGCGCTCATTGAAGGCAGTGGTCATCTTCCTTTTTCATATTTGTATCCCCAACACTTGTATCCCTTGGCACATAGCAGACACTTCATAAATGTTTATCAACTATTGACTATTCATCCTGGAGAGGAGAAGACTTAGTGAGGGATACGATGGCTCTGCCATATTGGAGGAGGGATTAGATTTTTTTCTACATGCATTGAGGCAGATTGAGGGATGGTGTAAGGAAAACAGCAGCATCCTAATAATGAGTTATTAAAACGTGAAATGGGTTATGTTGAGATGTGGTGGAATCCCCATCATTAGAGGTCATCTAGAAAAGTCCTTAATCTTATGTTATAGAATGGTTTCTGGTTCAGGTACAAGTCAGACTATGTATACTACTGAGGTCCCTTCTAATTCCAATTTTGTGTGACTATACAAACCTAATCTCTCACTCTATCTCTAGTTCTATACCACCAGTTGCCTGATAGACCTTTCCACATTTACCATCTCAAACTCATTATATCCCCAAATGAACTCATTATCCTCCCAAACCCTTGTTTTCCTTCCCCCCAACCCTAGCCCTTCTCCAGCCTTCCTTTCTTCTGCTGAGTAAACCATTATCATCTTCCCAGTCAACAAACAAAATGGAAAAACATGATGGGAATGTTTCATATAAATATGTCTTTATATAAATATAAATTTAATATACATTTATTATATTAATATAAATTTATATAAATAACATAAATTAATATAAATTTAATGTAAAATGCTTTTAAAAATTACAATAAATCAAGTTTTATAAGATTTATCATTACAATGCTTAATATAGAAGCAGTAGTGGAAAGTGTAGAAGTCATCTCAAGGCTATAGGATAGAATCAATCTTGTGAGTCATTATGGGCAATTAACAGGATGCTGAGGAAGAGAATTTTTTTGGGGAATAATGTATGATCTAAGTCTTGATTCTAAATATTAAACACCATATTTTATCTCATCAAAACAGAGATGACGTTGTACTCAAATCCAGGCAATTAGGCCCAAAGTTAGAAAGGAGTTTGTAACAGTAGGAAAGTCAGCACAGAGTTTCAAGGCAAGGAGAATGTATTATGAAGAAGAGCAGAAGTCACTGATGGGAGCAGCTAGATGTTGCAGTGGATAGAATACTGGGCCTTGAGTTAGGAAGACCTGAGTTCAGATTTGGCCTTAGTCACTCTGTGACCCTTGGTAAATCACTTAACCCTGTTTGCCTCAGTTTCCTCATCAGTAAAATGACCTGGAGAAGGAAATGTCAAACCACTTCAGTATCTCTGCCAAGAAAGCCCAAAATGGGGTCACCAACAGCCAGACATAATTGAACAACAACAAGTTATTGGTGAGATGATGTTCTTTTCATGTAATTTCTCTACTTGAGACCTTCATTTATGGTGGGAACTATGACTCCTCCTCACTTGGCTGAGTCGGCAGTTCTTGGCCTAAGACAGAGGGAACATTGTACCTGTAGCCATAAAAACTTTAGAAATCTGCTTTTAGCAAGTCAGTTAACTTCAGTGGACCTGAATTTCTTTTCTGAAAAATTATATTTTTTTATAATGAAATTAATAATCATCAACAAGCACAAATTTACAATATACAACGGAGAGAATTCCACTTGAAATGATGAACTTCTGAATTACAGTTTTCAAAAAATCCATAAATTTAACAATGTAGCAATAAAATTATCCTTTTTGGGATTTTTTTTCTGTGTACTTATTAACTATTTTTTGGCATGTCCGTCACTTTTAAAAAAAACCCGACAAAACTAACTGTTCCTCTCCCCTCCTTATTCAAAAAGAGACCTTCCCTTGTAACAGGTTAGTAGAATCAACAGGCCTGAGTTTCTTCATCTGCAAAATGGGAATTACAGAGTTTAGAACTGGAAGGTGTCTCAAAGATTACTTAAAGATTAAAGATGCTTAAAGATTATCTCATTTCATACATGATGTCACTGAGGCCTAGAGAGGATATGTGATTTGCCCAAGATCACCCATTTAATAATAAATAGAGGCAGGATGCCTGCTCAGATTCCCCTACTCTAAATCCAAGGAATTTTCCATTATTCATCATCCTTTTTGTGCTGCCTTACAGGTTTATCAGGAAGACTTGATGTGAGTACACTCACTCCTTGGGATGTGCTTGTTAAATATAAGGGATTATTGAAAGGCAAAATGGAAGGCACATGCTTTAGGGCCATATTGAGGAGGCTGGAGAGCCTGAATTCTTTCTGTCTCTCCCCCCTCCTCCTGTCTGGTGGTCAGAGACCCTCTCCCCACTGCCAATTGTGAAATCTTTCTCTGTGATTGTACATTGGAGCAAATGACTTTCTGTGACTGAGCCTAAAAGTTTTCCAAGATGCCCTCCCCGCTCCTTTTTTTTTCTGATGACAGACTAAAGAACTCATTGGTGCCGTAATGAAAGGCAGGCTGCGTTCCCTGTCATGTCAAGAGTGCCGCAGTCAGGAAAGTCGACATGACTTCATGGCTAATGATTCACTTGCTAATATCAATGTGGGCCGCAGTGAGGATAACCAAGTTGAGCTGTCTTAGATCAAATGATTCAATTAGGCCAGCTGTCCCTATTTGTCATGGCTCAACTCGCTTTCAAATTACCTTTTGAAAGTGTATACGTGCCTTAGCATGGAACTTAACAGCTCAACTGCTTCACAAAAAAAAGAAAGAAAAAAAAGAAAGGCTATTTAGCCATGATTAGAAAAGAGTTTTCCCTTTTCAGCTGTATAGTTTTTTCTTTAACGGTTGTGATCTGACCCTCCTTCTGAGCTGGTTCAGCAGCATTACAGGCAGCAACACAGCACTGCTCAGTGAAGATCTCTGACATCACTGGGCAAATAATAATCCTATGAATGGTAAGACTGGAGTTTTTACAAACCTTGCTTCAGAAGATATAACCATAAATACACCAACTCAATTCCTTCAACATGTGGGAGCCATAATCTCCATCTCCTCTTTTATCTCAGTCCCTTGGGAGAAGAAGGGGGTTTGGTTCATAGTTTAGCTTGGTTCCCATGAAGCACAGTCCTAGTTCTAAGTCCAAAGGTCCCCAGGTCCTCTAGGTTCCCAGGGTTTCCTTGCTGGAATGGTTAGCTGCATCTTCCTATTTCCAATTTTGGCTGCAAGGTCACTATGTCTCAAATTCCTGGATGCCATGAGGATCATCTTAGGCATCTAGGACAAACATAATAGAACAGAAACAAATACCCCCAGGACCTTTCTTGGAGCCCAAGCAAAAGAGATGGAGTTGAGAAGGACATTCTTTCTCACTGGTTTAATCTGAAACCATTGTTGGGTGAACTGGGATCTTTACTTTCTGGACCTACTTGCTAACAGAGCAGCACAAAAGCATAGTGGGAAAAGAATGAACTGCTCAGTTTTAGAGTTAAAGGCAGCCAATTGAAGGAGGCTACTCCCACACATGTGATTGGGGATGCAGCAGTTTCCATGTTAGAACTGGGAACCCCAAGAGAAGCCCTGGTTACATGTAGCTCTGACCTAAGAACTCAAGTTGTGGAGGAGATTGGTAGGAAAGAACAGAATGCCTTTCAGACCAATCTCCTCTCTCTTCTTTTGCAATTTGTGAGGATAGAGTCAGCTATGATCTGTCCTAGATTTGGATTTCACTAGTTTTGGTGACAAGCCTAAGCCAGGACTGTTCTGTGGCTTACTCGAAATGAAGGTCCACCCCAGAGCACTCTGAGATCAACGAACGACTCTATAGAATATTTCTGAGCAGAGGGCTCATTATCTTTTTATTCCCAACATCTGAAGAAGCAAGCATGGTGTATTGTGGTTTGAAAACTGGTCAAGTAGCTAAGTTTGATTCCTCTCTGTGACAAGTCACTCAGTCATACTGGGTCACAGATCCTCTGGACTGTAGCTAGTTCTCTAAGCCTATAAGCAGCAAAGAAAGTGCCTGATTACATTAGTGAAAGGAATTCCTCAGCTGGGAGTTTCTTGTACTAATGAAATCACAGATCTAGCTCCTACCCCTATCTCCGGTGCCTAGCACAGCACTGGGCATAGGGTATATGCTTAATAAATGTTTGTGATTCATTGATTAAAAAAAAAGCATCCAATATTGTCACTGTTGATTCAATTCAATAAACATTGATTAAATACCTACTATATGCCAGGCATTGTGGTTACAAATAAGAAAAAGGATGCCAGCTCCTGTCTCCAAGGAGCTGGAAGTACAATTCCTGCTTTCTATAAAGGAAAACCTTGGGAGAAGTTTAGTGCTCCAGATTCCAGCTCTCCAATAGAGGGGAGAGAAGGCTAAGAGAGGGGGCCTCTGAGGGTTGAGTTGGCAGCAGCATATGGAGCTTTTCTTGAGAGGGCCATCTTGCTCTGTGGAGATGATGGATGCAGTCATAATGATAAGGGAAACAGCACAATTTAGACTCAGTTGATGTATTGTGGAGATGATGTAAGACTTCACAATTCTGACTGGTCATGGGAACAGTAATAACTCACAGTAGTCTATCACTTTAGAGGGCTGTTCTCAACAGTTCCATGGGGTGGAGAGTACAAAATCATCCCCATTTTAACGATGAGGAAAGTGAGACTTTGAAAAGTTAAGTGACTTGCCCATAGTTACAGAGCTTTAGTTGTCCAAGGTTGGATTTGAACTCAGGTTTCCCGACATCAAGCCCCAAGCTCTAACTACTACTATTCTATCCTTCTCCATATCCATTTTAATGAAGAAACTCAGAGACACTGCCCTGGAAGCAAATTTGCAGGGTTTCATCTGGGTAGGCAGGAAATTGATTGACTCATTGATGTAGAGGTAGAACAGACCAGTTAAGTCAGGAAACTGCAATCTCAAGGCCACAGGTTCTAGTTCAATCCTCTTCATTTTACAGATCAGCAAACTAAGTCTTAGGAAGGTAAAATGCCTGGTCTAAGGTTATAGAGGTCATATGCATCAGAGAAATGGTTTGAAACCAGGTCTTCTGATGCCAGGGCCAGCGTTCTCTCCATTGTACCCATTTATCGAATGATCAGAGTGCAGAGCTCCGTACTATATACTGTGTAGTAAATTTACAGGCAATCCCTGATATGAGCCCTTCCCCCAAGAGACTCTTGTGGTTAGTGATACTGCAAGGGAACACTAAGCTACATTAGGGATCTTGGCTAATAAGAGAGATGAATACAAATTGAAGCAAGTCCTGAGTACAGTAGCAGTAATGACAGAAGACTAGAGGGACAGGTTTATGATAAAAGAAAAGAAAGAAACTAAATAGATCTAGATTGGCTAACTGATATGATGGTGGCACAAGTTTAAATATTATAAAGACCTAAAGGCACCTGCATGAAGAGGGCAGAGAAATGATTAACCCTGATTTAGGGGCGTGTAGTAGAATCAGCCAAGTAAGGCAATGTGAACTTCCTCAGGATAAAATTCCCCATCTCTACATTTTTTTTTAGCTTGGGGAATAGTTTCCAAGAGAAATGAGAAAAACCATTATTTCTCAATTATTTTCAAAACCAGGTCTTAAAGACAAGCTAACAAAAAAGAAGTCTATGCTTAGAATAGAATACAAATAGGAGGGAACTAGTCTTCCTTGGGAGGAAGGGGGCAGTGTGTGTGCGTGTGTGTGTGTGTGTGTGTGTGTGTGTGTGTGTGTGTATGAGAGAGAGAGAGACAGAGAGAGAGAGAGAAAGAGAGAGAGAGAGAGACAGAGAGAGAGAGAGAGAGAGAGAGAGAGAGAGAGAGAGAGAGAGAGAGAGAGAGAGAGAAAGAGAGAGAGGGAGGGATTGGGGGGAGAGATCCTTAGAGAATTTTTCAGATCCAACTTCTTGGACTTCACAACTCACTTTTATGGTAGAGCTACAAGGACCTCCAGGTCAGAGGTTTAAGTGTTGTATGTCCACCCCTCTTGCAAACATCAGGATCCTCTCTAGAATGACCTAAGTAGAAGAAAATATACATAGATGGGTCATGCAGATGAGTGGAAGAAAAGTGGTTAAAAAAGTAATGAGATTTATTTTCCCATTTGTATCATGCTTCCTATTCTGAGTGGGGTACGGGGGAAGCTTAAAAAAGGCTGTGCCTAAGCGGGGAGGGTTCTAGACCCTTGCTCTGCTATCATGCATGGAATGTTGAGCAAGTCTCTTCTCTTTGACTCTTAGTTTTCCTAAGTATAAAATGAGATAGGATTTAGAAGATCTTTAAGGTGCCTTCCAGGCCTGAAATTCTATAGTCAACAGTCTCTTTGCCCAGTTCCTGTATAATCCACTTATCTGCACTGTCCCATCTTCCCCTCCCCCAGTTATTTCCTAAGCAGTGAGAACACAATACAGGCAATAATCCATGTGGAAAGAATCTGAAAGATATTAGCCAAATGCCTAATTCTCAACCAGTACCAAATTCCTTAGGAAGCCACGCTCATAGCCTTGGTGATGAGGGAGGTAGTTGGATGGTACAATAGATAGAGTAATGGCATCCAGAAAATGTGAGTTTGAATCCTGCCTTAGACACTGATTAGCTGTGTGGCTCAAGGCAAGTCACTTAATGTCTCAGCCTCAGCTTTCTCAACTATAAAATAGGGAAAATAATAGTGCCTACTTCAAAAATTTGGTCCAAGGATTAAATGGAACGACACATGCAAAGCACTTTGCAAACTTTAAAGGAGTACATAAATTCTAACTATTATTACTTGGCTTCTAAGTTTATTTGCAGCAAATTATGACCCAAACCTGACATCTCAGGGTAATTCATTGACTGTGTGTAGGCCAGGCCATAAATCTCCTGGGGACCAGGTTGATGAAATTAGGCAGTGATTGTCAGAGACTTGAAGTTGTTCCCTCTGTCCCCAAAGGAGATCAAGACTTCTTTCCCACAATATGGCTTGGCAGAGATAGAGAAGAATCTAATAGATTGTGTTCTGGGGAAGCAAAGGGTACTTTTCTCCTCTTCTGGAACACTATGGCTCTTTAAGGCATGTTGCTTTATTTGACAAACATTTTCTATTGATACAGCGTTCAGTCATTTTTCAATAGGGTCTGCCTCTTTATTACCCCCTTTGGAGTTTTCTTGGCAAAGGTACTGGAGGGGTTTGCCATTTCCTTCCCCAGCTCATTTCACAGGTGAGGAAACTGAGGCAAACAGGTTTAAGTGTTTTGTTCAGGGTCATACAGGTAGTAAGTATGAGGCTCACTCCATGCCCTACACTCTACCCACTGCCCTACCTAGCTGCCTGATATCTGCCTTGAGGCAGAACTAATGGGTTTCTCCTCTCTATATGGGAAGAGGAATGAAAAAATGTAACTAGATGCCAATGTGACTTCTTGTCTTTAGAATAATGTGAAGTGTTATAACTTCATAACACTGTGCTTCAGGCTCACCAGTGATGAACTCTGTGGGACCTCCTGGCTCACTCTCTTACTCTGTGTTCTTAGCTAGATCAAGGAGGACTCCTCCCACTAGATTCACTGTCTTCTTTTTCTTGGGGCCAGCCTTGCATACTCAAGGCCCTACTGGTCCTTGTAGCAGAATTTAAGAGAGCAAGGAGACGATATACATTATATAGAAGTCCCCAAGAATGCTTTTGTCAATATCAATGAAAGGAGAACTACTGTCACAAAATAGGGTGATAGAGAGCTTGGAGTTAGGAGACCTGGATTTGGATTCTGCATTGACTCCTGGCTATTTACATGACACTGAATATACCACTTAACCTCTCTCAGGCTCAGTTTTCTCATTTATAAAATAAGTAATAGAAACTTCAAGGTCCCTTCAGCAACTAAATGCAGGATGAATTCAGTTTTGATCAATTCAGATTCATGTAAGGTCAATTGCCTGGGGACAGAAGTAATGTCAAAACCCCCTACCCGCCAAGACAGTGCACTATGACTGCCATTACTGAATTACTGAATTTGCAATAGTTGTGTTTGGGCTGGTGTTGTCGCCGCTGCTGCTGCTGCTGGTGAGTTAAGTATTATATTGAAAGAGGTGAGAGGAATTTTTCAAGACTGTCCTCCCCAGTGCTAATCATGACTGTCAAGGCTCAATGTGAGCACCTGGGATGGAGATACCACTGAACAAAGGAACACAGTCTCTGTAAAGACTGCATGCATTTTATAGTTCTGATGTTCCTTGTCCGGAGAAGTCGTTCTATGAATGAATGAATCAAATGGTCATTGTGGAGCTACTAAGTGGCTATGCACCAAATAGCTGAGTATGATCTGAACCTCCCATCCTAATGTTCATCAGCTCTGTGTAGACCCAGCCGTAGTGCTTCTGAGGACCAGGAGGCTACAATTAGTCAGTGACTGAAAGAAAGTTGAGATTGTTCCCTCTGCCCCCAAAGGAGATCAAGAATGTCCTTCCATGATTTTCCCAGGGTGAACTGGCAGTGATGGAGGAGAATCATGACAGGTTGTGTGCTCAGTTCTGAATCAAGGGCCACCCACCCCTCTGCCAGTAGAGGCTGTAGCTCACTAAGGAATGCTACTTTCTGGTGCCCAGAGAACTCAAAACAGCTTTGATTCAAAATGTTGGCAAAATAGTCTGCCTCCGGTATTTTGACTTCGTTAAAAATGAACTGAATGAGGTAATACGTTTTGAAGCATTGCCACAAAAATATACCATGCTGTGCTTTCAAAACCTTAGAGCTGTATGACTGCTATGCTTCTTGGTTATCTCTAATCAACAAAGGAGGGGTTGCTTCCCACCCTGGGCCTACAATCACTCTTCAGCCTCAGAATTTAGGATGCACAGGGTGAGGGTGGGTGGGGGCAGGAGTTCTGCTTAGTGTTATCCCTCTTTTGCTCTGTCTCCCTTCTAGGGTAAGGGGAAAAAGACTGGCACACTAAGGTGTATAATCTGTGGCTATGTAGTAAATAACTAGGTCACTTACAGTAATGGGTATTATTCCTCTTTTCCTGTGAATTTTGGCTAAATGATGACACAGGCCTTATTTAGAACTCTCCAGTATTTTTATGTTTCAAGATTGTGTTACTGCCCACGATAAGCATGAATGTTACCAAAGTCTTCAAACTCTACTGACTGAACATTTACATTTCTTATTTTGTGTGATACAATCACAACAATTCTATGTTTGTTTACTTGTTTTTCAGGTGTGACTTTGTGACCCCATTTGGGGTTTTCTTGGCAGGGATAGTGGGATGGTTTGCTATTTCCTTTTCTAGCTCATTTTACAGATGAAGAAACTGAGGTAAACTGAGTTAAGTGACCTGCCCAGGGTCACACAGCTAGGAAATATCTGAGGCTGGATTTAAACTCAGGTCTTCCCAACTCCAGGTCTATCAACTGTGCCACCTATCTGCCCTAGACAATTCTACAAGATAGGTGCTATTATCATCTCTCTTTTAGAGATAAGTCAGGCAGAGGTTAAGTGACTTGCCCAGGGTCAAAGCACATGCAATCATCTCTTCTACTTTCAAATATATTTCTGGTTTATACTTTCTATGTCCAGTGTTCCCAAAAATAATATCTCTCTCCTTTTTACCCTGGAGACCCACTCTTACTCACTTCTTAGAATCTACTCTGGCTAATGCTTTCATTGAGTTCAAAGAATAGTATATTACTTTATGATATCTTTTTGTCCTTAAATTGAGGTTACTATAAGTAGTGCTACTATAGGTGGTAACATGGTACAAGGTGATTGGCTATAAAAGAAAGCTTGTATGCTCAAAAAGCACAATAAAGAGTTAAGTGAGTGAGTCTGGGTCCTTTCAGAAACAAGAATAAATTCAGGGCTCTCATTTCTAGGGCACATTGCCACTAATACATAAACTGGGTCAATCACCTGGAATAATTTTCAAGAATGCCAAATTTGGCAACAAGCCTCGTGCTCTCAACTTGCGAGTCTTAGAAACAGTTTGGCCCTGAATTATGCGTCTGCACTGAAGCGTTGACTGGATGGATATGCCCAAAGGACATGTGAACCACTCCAGGTTTATCCTCTCACTATCAGTGTCTAAATGACACAGCTCAGAGTCCTTGAAGGCTTGCTGATTTCAAGGCTAGAAATACAAGGGCAAGACTCAATCTGTTGCTTAACTTTCAACAATCTTCTCTTAAGCGTATGCAAGGGCCTTTAAAATATATACATTATATATATGTATACGCACACACACACACATATAGGTAAATATGTATAGCTAATCACCATATACCTATATATGTGTGTTGTATGTATATATATGTATATATATTTATAATATGTATTATGATATATAATTATGTCATAAATTCTTTCCTTAAAAAGAGAATTGAGTACCAAATAATATCACAAAATGAAAACTGACTATTTCTTAACAAAACACAAACAACGAGTAACCACTATGGGAGTCATTTCTGAATCAGTTGTCTCTGGACAATCAGACCACCAATTTGTTAGAGCAAAGATCAAAATCAACACCAGCTGCTAATACCAACAATAAATTGGGTGCACAGGCAGCATAAAAGAAATCATCAAAGAAACATATGAAAAGTAGAGGCCATATGTAGCAAGACTGAAGGATAACAGATGGGCAACAGTGGTACTGTCCAGTCATTTAACGTGAAGAGACCTAGGGAAGGTGTCCAGAGGGTGGATCTGCTATGAAGGCATGAATAAAAATAACATAGGGTGAGAAGGTGTGGATGGTTTGTGATCTTACTCCATCTGAAGGGTGATATTGATTGATAAAATCACAGATTCATTGAAGCTTGAGAAATAGAATAGGTAAATTAATGTATTTGTTAAAATATTTGAGTTAATCAAATGTTAAATAGCTAATTCCATTCCTGCCCCCACAGTGATGATACATCACCCTTTCTAAGGAATTATGGATTTTTGGTGTGAGAAATACTGCTGAGATAAATGCTTAAATGTTTTTTGGACTCATTTCTAATTTTTGTCTTACCTTCCAGAAGTACATTAATTGGAAGAATGTTCTACTCCAACTTCTGCATTGGTGGAATGAACTTCCTGACCTGGGAATTCCCATCTCATTATTGCTTGGGAGTTGGGGAAGGACCAGGGGACCACTCAGGGACTATCATGTCATACTTTTCTTTAAATAGCATTTTATTTTTCTTCCCAATTACATGTCAAGACAATTTTTAGCATTCATTTTTATAATATTTTCAGTTCCAAATTATTCTCCCTCCCTGTTCTCCCCTCTTCTGAAAATGGTAGGCCATTTGAAATAGGTTATGCCTGTGCTATCATGTAAAACATATTTTTATATTAGTCACAATGGTGAAAGAAAAAACAGATCAGAAACATGAAAAAGGATAAAGTGAAAAAAGTATACTTTGATCTGCATACAGAGTCCATTAGTCCTTATCTGAAAGTGGATATTTTCCTTCATGAGTCCTTTACACTTGTCTTGGATCATTGTGTTTCTGAGAAGATCTGAGCTGATCATCATACAATATTGCTGATAATGTATACAATGTTTTCCTGGTTCTGCACATTTAACTTTGTATCAGTTCACCTGAATCTTTCCAAGTTTTTCTGAAATCTGCCTGTTCATCATTTCTTATTGTACACTAGCATTCCATTACATTCATGCACCACAGCTTGTTCAGTCATTCCCCAAGTGATGGACATCCCCTCAATTTCCAATATTTTGCCACCACAAAAAGGGATACTATAAATGTTTTTGCACATGTAGGTCCTTTTCCCTTTTTATGATCTTTTTGGGATACAGGCATAGGACTGGTATTGCTGGATCAAAGGGTATGCACAGTTTGGTTGCCCTTTAGACATTGTTCCAAATTGCCTTTCAGAATAGTTGGATCAATTCATAACTCCACCAACAAGGCAGTCATGTTCCAATTTCCCCCACCTTCTCTGTCATATTAGCCAGTCTGGTAGGGTATCTCAGAGTTGTTTTAATTTGCATTTCTCTAATCAAGAGTAATTCAGAACACTTCTTCATATGCCTATAAATAGCTTTGATTTCTTCATCTGAAAACTGTTTGTTGATATCCTTTGACTGTTTCTCGATTGTGGAATGACTTATTTTCTTATAATTTGACTTGCTTCTCTGTATATTTGAGAAATGAGACTTTTATCAGAGACATTTGTTATAAAGATTGTTTCCCAGCTTTCTGTTTTCCTTCTAATCTTGGCTGCATTGGTTTTGTTTATACAAAAACTTTTTAATTTAATATAATGAAAATTATCCATTTTACATTTTGTAATGCTCGCTATCCTTTGTTTGGACATGAATTTTTCCCCTTCATAGACCTGACAGGTAAACTCTTCCTTGATCTTCTAACTTGCTTTTATGGTCTTACCCTTTATGTCTAAATCATGTACTCATTTTGACTTTATCTTTGTATATGGTCTGAGATGTTGGTTTAGATCTGGTTTGTGTCCTACTGTTTTCTAGTTTTCTCAGCAGTTTTGGTCAAATAGTGAGTTCTTATTCCCCAAACTGGGGTCTTTGGGTTTATCAAACACTAGGTTGCTATGGCCATTGACTACTTGTGTTTGTAACTCATTCCACTGATCCACCATTCTATTTCTTAGCCAGTACCAGATAGTTTTGATGATTAATGCTTTCTAAATAGTTTAAGATCTTATATTGCTAGGTCACATTCTTTTGTATGTGTTTTTTTTAAGTAATTTCCTTGTAATTTTAGTAATTTCTTTGATATTCTTGACCTTTTCTTTTTCCAGATTAGTTTTGTTGTTATTTTTTCCTAATTTTCTGAAATAAATTTTTGTGGTTTGATTGGTGTAGTGTTGAATAAGTAAATTAGCTTAAGCAGAATTATCATTTTTATTATATTGGCTCAGTCCTATCACATCATACTAAAACACCATGTCCTTTCAGTGATGACCCATCTTTAGGCCAAAGGAGCCAGGAAGTTATCTCCCAAAGGTTCAAGCAATGAGTCACTCTGTCCTTGGATTTCTCAGAAGTTTTCAGGGGGAGCTCTCAGGTCCTGGGGGTATTAGTTTTTATTCTGTGTTTGTCTTGAATTTCAGTTTCCAGACTCCATACCCCCTTGGGACTAGCAGTTTGAGCCTTGGAAACCCTGGGGCCGGGATTGCAGGTGGAATGGGGCAGTTAGCCAGGCCTATATAGAAGCCATGAGGAACCATGGTGCTTGGGACTTAAACCTCAGGGGGCTTTTGGACTTGGAACTCTATGGGAAGATGCTAAGCTACGAAGCTAGTTCTTTTCTCCTCCTCAGAGACTGAGGTGGTTCAAGGAATAGGGAGAATTATGTCTCCCACATGTTAAGGGGAGTAAATTTCTATTTTAGTGATTATGCATTTTGAGGTAAATATTTCTGTGAAAAGCTAATATAACTGTTAGTGCCTAATGGAATTGGGATATGAGGGGACATCCCTTACACTTGGAGGAACAAAAAATCCCCTTTAGGGTACTGGAGATTCCTCTGAAGGAGTAAAAAAGTAACCTATTGGTTCTAGAATTCGTCTGTGTTACAAATATATTTGGTTTACACTTGTGTTTATAAGGTGCACAAGGTGCTCTACAAGAGGTAGACAACATACAAAAGAAAAAAGGAGCTGAAAAGTGCTTTGGATTAGTTGGAGGGGGCCAGAAACAGTTTGGTGGCAAAGTTCAGAGACTCAGAAACAGAATTAAGAGAATAAGGATGGGTAGCTGTCCTGGGCCCTTCTTTAAAATCTGAGTTTCCATGAGGAATTCACCAGTGGGAGAATGGGTTGCAGTAGCAGAAGGAAGTTCTAAGATGAAAAAGAGATTAGAGAAGGGTTTTTGCCTGCTTCAGAGATTCAAGAAAGAGGACCATAGGTAGGCTTTGGAAAGAAAATTGAAGGCTAGAAAAGTTTTTGATGGAAATTAATGGGACCAGAGGAGGTACTTGGAAAAGAAGAAATAGGGAGCTGGCTGCTTTGGGCTAATTCAGTATGAGGGCAGGATATAAGGATGACCTCTAGTTTTGCTTATTGATTGTTCAGTTCAGTTCATCAGAATTGAAAAGGAGATAGGGCTTTGGCTAAGAAAGGTTATATAATTGACTGGAGCTTTTTGTGTTATATTTCTCATTCACTCATTCATTCATTCCTCAAACGTGTTTAGTATGTATAGAGCACTGTCCTGGGTCCTGATGGCTGTGCAAAAGAAGTAAAAGATGCACCTGGTTCTGGAGGAGTTTACAATCTAATTGGGGAGATAAGATGTACATGGATAAATATAATAATATATAAATATATATAATAAAAATAATACAGATTATGTACAATGGGTATAAAAGTCAATCATGGTTCTGAATACAATAAAAGAGGTACAAGAGGGTGAAGGATCCTAGTAGACAATATTCCTTACCACTCTATTTCATATTTGAATTTTTTGATGCACAGAGGCCAAGTTAAAGTTTTTTTTCTTTTATTGTTAATCTTTACAAAATGCATGAATTTATGCATGAACGAGTAATTTAAAAGCATTTAGTAAACTTTTGCTACGGGCCAAGTACTGTGCTAAGTGCTGGGAAACATAAAAGCAAAGACAATCCTGCCCTCACGGGCATTCTACTACATTCCAATAAGGAAGGTAACATACATAGGAAAGAATTGATCAGGGAGGGGCCCTTTGGTACTGAAAATTACTGTGAAAGAGGGTAGGGTCATAGGGAACTAGATTAGTATAGCATAGGCCCAGGAACAATGACAAACTTAATTTGCTAGTAGTTCACTGTTCTAGAATTGGAGGTCGGGGATGACAAGGGCACACCCTTGATGGTTGGCCAGTCTATGGAGAATGTGAATGAATCTTGGGTGATTCTAATGCTATCAAAGACTGGTGTAACACCAGTTTGGTGTCTATAGATAGTTCTTTCTTTGTCACTGATAAATAACTTGTTATTTTTCAATTTTAGGACCATTAAGGAGATCTTAAAGTCACTTAGTTAATTCCTTTGTTTTTTGGTAGAACTGCCCTTCTACTATACCAGAGAGATTAAATTTGTTTCCTTTTAAAGGATCATTGGAATAATAATAAATTAAACATAATTATCAATTAATAATAATTCATAACACTTCCTGAGTGCTTTTTATGTACCAGGAACTGTGCTAAGTGCTTTATAATTAATATCTCATTTGATTCTCTCCACAATCCTGGGAGGTAGGTGCTATTATTATCCCCATTCTATGGATGAAGAAACTAGGGCAAATAGAAGTTAAGTGACTTGCCCAGGGTTACAAAGATAGTCTCTGAGGTGGAATGTGGACTTGGGTATATCTCAGTTTTCTACCTATTATGCCACAAAGGCATAATATGCCATAAACTCTCTCCATTTAGGTTGAGCCCATCTCCATCTTTTTTGTCTTGATTGCAGAGGATCTTTCTCTTCTTTGAGCCATACAGCTGTTTTCTGTTGCACTGTATTGCTGTCTTAATTTGTAGTTTTCTATGCTTGTTTGCATACAGACAACTCAATCCTGAATATTTTAGGAAAAAAGGTAGTTTTCAAACTCTGTATTTAATGTACATTGGCAGCATATTAACAATCATGACTTGTATATGAGAAGCAGAATAAAACATCATCAAGGAAAGGTTGGTTAGAAAAGGAGGCAGGCTGGTTTAACAGCTGAATATTATATTAATGCCTATAAGATTTTTGGTTTTTTAAACACAACTTAGAATAATGCCTCCATCATATTGGATGAATTCTCCATAGAATACTTAGGGAAGGCATAGAAAACAATTTCTGGAAGAGAAGGCTTTGATGGGCTGCATTGTACAGTTGGAGAGGGAGTACTCACAATGGATCCTGGACGTCTCACAGTTATCAAAACAATGCTGTTCCTCAAAGTATCAAAGGATGCTGAAGTTAAGCAGCACTCTGGTGCAAAAGACCTGCTCTGTAGTCATGGCTTTGCTCCTTATCAGGTTTTTTTTAATCTTGATTCTCATTTTCTTAATTTGTAAAACAGAAATTATATTATCGATCCTTTCTATATCCTAGACTTGTTGAGAGTATCAGATATAACAAATTTATGTGAATACCCTTTGTAATTACAAGGCCTTAGGAGAGTGTAATCTATTATTATTGTCCTCGAAAAATTGTCCTGATTGGCATACAGACATGAAGGGAAATTGGCTTAATGCTAGATCCTCTCAAGTTTTCCCTTGGCACATGCTGCCCAAAGCAGCAGACAGAACTACGAGAATGGTAAAGATTCTTAATGGGCGAAAAAGGGCCAAGTAGACAGAGGCTGCCTTGCTGAATGCCTGAGGCTTAATCTGTTGATGGGAGATGGTGATTCAGCTGTCAAGGTGTCTGAGTAGGTCTGTGGTCATCATAATGATTGGCTATGGATGAATTTCTTCCCCTTCCCCCAAGAAGGCAATAAACGGGTCACATATATTCAAATGAATGGACTGCTCATTTTGGTGACAAATGGGTCCAGCTTGTTAACTCAATTCATATCCTTTGTGTCAATTTCCTAACATGCCATACAGCTGAAAAAATGCAATGATTTGAACAGGACATAATTTGTTATCTTCCAGCCCTCCCTCTCTTCCCCTGTCCCCCATCAGATCTCCCCCTAAAAGTCTTTCATTCAGCCATGGTCTCAGACTCTTGTGGGTTCTTTCATGACATCTTTATTATTTCTTTAGTTGTCACAAGAAAAGAGGTATCGATGATATGAACAGTGTGAGCAAGTTAGGAACCTTATACAAATTAAGAAGAAGAATCATTCAACAAATATTCAGCTGTTAGAAAATGTGCCTTTCGAAGGAAGTGCTTAAGTAACACTGTGTCATGTTTTGGCGCCCACTGCCGTTTTGTGTTGACAAACTGCACTGGAGCCTGTGGGTTTCCCATCAAGATGTAATCTGAATGATGCTTCCTAAGCTTCTGGTTTCTAGGTGCCATGAAGCATTAGTTCCTTCCATTTCAGCACAGCTGTCACAGAAGCCAAGATACATTAAATAATTTTTCAAAGAAACTCTCTGTACTGATGAAGTGGGGGTGTGTCCCTGCTCGTAGGCTCAGAACACCAGTTCCTTACCTATTTTCGTTGCCATGGGGTAATCAGACTGAAACAAATGCTTATTAATGCACATCTCAAATTTTGTTGGGGTTGTTGAGTGCAGTATAGCAGAAGTTTGAAATTTCTTCTTTCCTCCTCATTAGCAAAGACATCCAGACTCAGACCTTACCCTTGCTTTGCCTGTCAGACAGTATTGATGGGGCTTTTATTTTATTTTTTTTAAAGTGAGGATAGAGCATAGGGCAACGAGATGGCACAATGGCTAGATGGCTGGTCCTGAAGTTCAAATCTGATCTCAAACACTAGTTATATGACCCTCAGCAAGTCTCTTAACCCATTGGCCTCAGTTTTGTCATCTATAAAATGAGTTGAAGAAGGAAATGGCAAACTATTCCAGTATCTTGGCCAAGAAAACCCCAAATGGGGTCACAAAGAGTCAGACATGACTGAAAAAGGACAGAACAAAAGGTCAGCTTCTTGTGTTGTTGGGGGTGGCTTTTATTTTTTTATTTTTTTTATTTTTTTACCAAAATAGGTCCTAAACATCCAGAGAGATTTTACTTTGGGGCTTCCAAGGTGGAAGTAACAGCAGAATCTTAGCATACTGGCCTCTGAAAATGCCCCCAGTTTGGGAAACCAAAAGGCATTGTGATACAGAGTGCTGAAGCAGTATTTCATAGTGCCAAAATGCAATAAATGGGCTCAAATAAAGACAACTTTGTCTGAAAATGCTGAGAACTGTTGAATCCTGATGGAGGCAGGAAATGGTCAGACGGCCTTCAGCAGTGGGTTCTATCTCTGATGGAGTTAACTCTCTCATATCTGAAATTGTAGAGCCTGGTTGAGCAGAGTATCCCACATAGTGGATATTGTGGTGCCAAGGGGTTAACAGACAGTTTATGTGAAGTTTTAATATCCCACAAATGAAATGTGCATGTGAAATGGGGGAAAAAAAAGGAAAAAATATTCTATTTGTCAGCTGGGCCGCCATATGTCGTTCTGGCGGGAGCACAATTAAATGGTGACAATTCCTCTTTATTGGATGAGGATCTGTGTCAATTCCCAGTCCTGTGCCCTTCTATGGACGAGCAGGGACATTCCTCATGACCATGCTGAATTTGAGTTTTTCTTTTTTTTTTCAGGTAGATCTATATCTCATCACTTCCTATCCCCACTACTGTGCCCTATCCCTACAGTATGTAGAAATGTTGACATCATTTTCCTTTCTTGCATGCTTTTTTGGAAGAAAAAATATAGAGACACAGAGCAATCCATCTGTATATATATTTTTTTAAATGAACAAGGCCCTCAGGGTAAGAAACAGTCCTCAGGAAGCGACCAGGGTAAGAATTTTGGGAGTAGGTTAAATGTTCAGTACATAAAGCATGCGAAATGTTCCAATTTTAAGCAGATCAAAACTATGGAAATAATAATGATAACAATTTAAGTCTCATTCATTTTCTCTATTTTGTTAGAATCTAGATAGAGCCTGTCTTGGGACCAGTTCGTAGATGGCTATTATTCTTTTATACTCAATGTACTGAGAACTATTGTACAAGTAGATGAAATAATTATTTTTTTTGTGTGTAATTGAATCAAAGAATTGGGATGTCAGTTTATCTCTTTTAGATTCACTGAAAGCTCCTTGGGGACAACTCCAAGAACAAATAAGATAATAAATGGATGTGTACTTCATCCTCTTCCCATATAATTTTGATTGTTTTCTGCTAAGTCATTAAATGTGGAAAAATTTTCATTCAATATAGCTTAGTGATCATGTATATTTGGTTTGGGGTCATTCACTAAGGTATACGTTCTTCAAATTTATGAATCAATGTTCTGTCTGGGCAACTGAGGGCAACAACTCAATTTATTACAATAGTCTGATTCTTTGGCTGCTCAGTCATTTATGTCATGTCTGACTCTTCATGACACTTTTTGTTTTTTTTTTCCTTTGGAAGAAATACTGGAGTGGCCATTTCCTTCTCCAGATCATTTTACAAATGAGGAAACTGAGGCAAGCAGGGTTAAGTGACTTGCCCAGGGTCACACAGCTAGTGTCTGAGGCCAAATTTAAACTCAGCAAGATGAGTCTTTCTAACTTCAGGCCTGGCATTATATCCTTGCTGCCACCTAGCTGACCCAGTTTGGTTCTAATACAGTTTATTTTTTGAATTCCCAAGGGTATGTTTAGGTCTCTATTCATAGTATGTGTATTTGTCAGCTCTTAATTTAGGAAAGATAGCAAGATTTTAGTGTAGGCCTCTATCCATCAGATAATATCTTGCTAAGTGTTTGATAGGTACGATAATTTTGTAACCTTCACTGATGTATTATATAATCTTATCTTTTCCTTGCATATTCCATAGTAATCAATAGTTCCTGGGTCTCAAAGGTTAACCCATCTATAAATATTTCTGGTGGTGATGACCCACCTGATCTTGACTTGTCATTATAATCGCCTCCATTTTTATAGATAAATCCACATGACTCAGCTATTTTTTTTTATACTTCTACATCTGTTAGTTGAGTCTATGTGGATATTGAAAGGGACTTTTGGATTCCATAGGATATTAGATTTTTCATAGGCTCAATCTTGAAACAAAGTGCTTTCTGATACATTTGAAAAATCCAATATCACGTTTCTATCGACAACCTTTACCATTGCCCAGTGAAGGTCTGTTTGTTTCAAAAGCATTTCTATAAATTTTTCATCTCTATGTAGCCAGTTTTTAACCTCATGTACTCTTAGATTATCTTAATTATTATCATCATTTAATGGAATTTATATAGCACTTTACAGTTACGAAAAACACTTTTCTAACAAACGAGGAATACTGGATTTTATTAAAAGTATGGCTCAGATAGTAGCTTCTAAATGAATCCCTTCTTTACTCTCCCAGTTATTAGCACTTTCTCCCTCTTGATATTACTTTACATTATTGCACATATACATATATTACATATTAACTTACTTGTGTACCTGTTAATTTTTGTAGAATAGGAAAGTTTCTATACAGTACAGTTTGTTGAATTCTCAAAAGTACGTTGAGGACTGTATTTCAATTACAGGTATTTATCAGCTCTTCCTGTAGGGAAAAAAGTAAGTGTTGATGTAGTCCTCTACTTCTAGTGCCATGAAAGAAAGTTATGGGTGGCAGAATGAAAGAAGAAAGGAGGTCTTGAACTGAATAAAAAGTAAGAGGCAGTCATTAGGGTGATTTGGATGAATGTGGACTTGTGAAGAAAGTCACAGTTTGAATTTTGGGAGGATAAATTTGGAAAACTTGAGGAAAATTTGAAGAACCATCTTCAGATCCAGATTTTACTTCTATAGGAGAAGTTTGCAGAAAGAGCAAAATTGGATAGTAAGGGTCTGAATAAAAGATTTTAAAGAAAAAGAAAAGAAGATGGGGCAAGGAAACGTAAGTATAAAAAGGTAAGTAAAAAATAGTGAAACAAATGAGAAAGTGAGAAAAGGGAAAGGACATAATTTGTTGTTTACACAATTTTTGAGACAAAGGAAAGGAGGTTGGGTGGAACTGTGAAGTTGTTAAAATGATGAAAGTTTGCAAAGGTCCTAAAGAAGTACTTAGGTAAATGTTAAACACTCACAAACAGCTTGAAAAAGGCTAAAGTTCTTAATCAGCATGTAGAGATAGGGAGTTTTCAGTGACTTGCAACGATATGATATGAGAAAAGACTATTCACAGTAAATTCCATGTATAGGTTGGTTTTTTCATAGAAGAAGAGGTGAAGGAAATGAAATATTACCTCTCTACATTCTAGGTTATCAGAGACATGAAGTTTTCCTAAAGAAGGGAGAAAATAGGACTTCAGCTAGAGGGGAAAGGATGCATAGTAGCATGAGGGAAACTTGATCCTTGTCAGGAGTTTAAAGAATTAGAAGAATCTCACATAGATGAAAATGGGAATGAAATATATAAACTTGGGCTAAAAAATTTGAGAAGCTTTTGTTGAAATGGATCTAGCTGGACATTCTGAGGAGCTATGAGGTTAACCAGTAAGGATCAGAGGAAGAAGAGATTAATGGCATTTGGTGGCTGGACTTGGGTCTGTCCAGAAGGCTACTTGTAAATCTGATAAAAATAGAGAAGTCTGTTGGGAAATCATCATCATCATCTTTATGAAAATAATAACTAATACTCCCTTATTAGCTAATGTTATTATAACTAAATTATAATCATTAACTAATAACAATTATATAACTAATAATTAAAATATTATTAATAGTTTATAATTAGCAACCAACTAATAATACCTTTAATGTTTGCAAAGTATTTCACATATGTCACTTCATTTGTTCCTTAACAAGAAACCTACAAATGCCATTGTTATCCCTATTGTGCAGATAAGAAAATGAGCTGAATGAGGTAAGTGACTTGCCTAGAGTGACGCAACTAGTAAGTTTCTGAGGCAGTTTCCAAACTCAGGTCTTTCTGGCTTCAAGTCCAGCAATACATTCACTGTGCCTCCTGGCTGCCAGTTTGTTAGCTCTGTAAATTTAGGCTATTTATTTAATCAATCTCTTTTAATAGAAACCATCCCCAAATTTATTCAATCAGATGACTATTATCTATTTCTGGTGGTTCACATAGGTGTAAATGATAGTGTGATAGTGCCAGAAGGAACCCACTAAGGATAATCAAGGATTAGAAAGTCTTGTTTAAGAAGCTGGAAACTAGGACAGTTAGGTGGTATAGTGGGTAGAGCACTGGCCTGGAGTCAGGAGGCTGTGAATTCAAATCTGTCCTCAGGCACGTGACATTTGCTAGCTATGTAACTCAGAGCAAATCACTTACCCTGTTTACCTCAGTTTCCTCATTTGGAACATGAGCTGGAGAAGGAAAGGATAACTGCTCCAATATCTTTGCAAGAAAACCCCAAAAGGTGTCATGAAGAGTCAGATATGACTGAAAACAACTACAAATCTAAACTCAGGAAACACTGGTGGTTTCCTATTGGCTCCAGGAGAACGGATCATCAAAGGGATAGCATCTAGAAGGGGAAGTCATGATTTCCAGGTGATGCCATGGCTTCTCATAGCACATTAAACTCAGTTCCTTTTTCTGATAGAATTACTAAACTAGTAATTCTATTCTATCTATCAATTCTATCTAGTAATCTAGTAATTCTATCTATTTCAATGCCTAGCTTTCAGTGAAGCTTTTGTTCAATTATCTCATATTATTCTTGAAAGGAAGGTGAAAAGATTAGCATTTGGCAATAATGCAGCTAGGTGGATTCAGAGCTGCTTGGATGCTTCCAGAGAGCAGTTGTTCATGGCTCAGTCTCAGTGCGGCAGGATGTCTCTACTGAAGTGCAGAAGGGGTCTGGGTTTGACTTTTAAAATTCTTATCAATAGGGGCAGTTAGGTGGGACAGTGGATGGAGCACAGGTCCTGGAATCAAGAAGACCTGCGGTCAAATCTGTCTGGCTTTCAAAAAAACAGAGATTCTTATCAATGACTTGGATCAAAGGCCTGGATGCCATACACATCCAATTTGCAGATGACACACGAGATGGGCATCAGTCATTCTATTCATTCAGAGGACAAGGAAGACAACCGGGCCCTAGCCTCTGAATGATCACTGCCTCCTAAGGTATTCCAACCCTACCATTTGCCCTGCCTTTATGTGTTTCAGTCCCTCAACATTTGATTTATAAGCTCCTTAAATATAACTAATCTTTACACTCTTAGGACTTCTGGGCCCCTCTGCCATTGAACTTTCTTTTTTACATTGTCTACTATAATTCGAGTGAGCTCTTTGAGAGCAGGGATGGTCTTGCTTTTCCTACTTGGATGCCCAGAGCTTATAGCCTATGTCTTGGCACACTGAAAGTGCTTAAAGACTTTTTCATTCATTCAAATCAAGAGGGATAAATAGAATATGTTCTATTTGAGTTAAAACAACAACCAAACAACCCTTCCCCAATACAAGATGGGGGAGGCAAGCTTGGACAACAGCTCTGAAAAAGGATCAGGGGTTTTTAGTGGGTGGCAAGTTAAATGAGTTAGTAGTTTGCTGTGACAGCCAAGGAGATTTAAGCAATCTTGAGCTGCATCAAGAAAGACATAATTTCCATGATGGGGAGGTGACAGTCCTCCGGTTCTTTTCTCTCCAGACCTCAGCTGGAGCATTGTGCTTGGCTCTGGGCACCATACTTTGTGAGTTCAAATCCAGCCTCAGACACTAGCTGTCTGACCCTTGGAGAGTCTCTTAACTGTTTGCCTCAATTCCTCATCCATAAGATGATCTGGAGAAGGAAATGGCAAACCGCTGCACTATCTTTGGCAAGAAAACCTCAAATGAGGTCACAAAGAGTCAGAGATGACTGAAATGACCGAACAATAACAACTACACTTTAAAAAATATGTTGGTAAGATAGAGACATTTCAGAAGATGGCAATTAGAATGGTGAAGGGATCTACGCCTATGTCATATGAAGTTCAGTTGAAGGAACTGGGAATGTTTAAATTAGAGAAGACTCACAGGGGACATGTAGCTGTTCTGAAGAATTTTAGGGAGTATGTAATAAGTAATTAGTTGTTACATTACTTGGAAACCCAGCTAAAATTAGGCAAAGGCTGGACTCTCTCTAAATTTACATTTATTTCTATCTCTAGTGAACCATTGGCCTTGTTGTGATTGAGAAAAAATTCAGGTTTACTAAAAACATTTGGATAATGAAATACAAATTATTAAAATATATGTAAATGGGCAGGCACTGGAAGAAGATATAGGAGAAAGAATAGTCCTTTTGTGATTTTTATTTTCCTTGAGCAAATGGGTGCACTAGTTATTTTAGCTTGGGGTGTTCACCACAGATCAGCTTTGAATTAATTGTCTTTCTCTCTCCACTGGCTGCCCCCACATCAGCAGTTCTTGGTTCAGTTCTGAAGATCCTTATCTTCCTCTTATTTCACGCACTCAGAATCTCTGGACCAGGTTCTGAGAGAGCTTTTTCCTTTTATGAACATGCCTTAGGGGTAGGAAGTCTACCATATAATTGCTTTGATTGAGTGAAGGAGGTGTACAGACCCTGTTCACACTAGGTTCTGATTGATTTAAACTTTCACCTAAAAAAGGTAGTTACTTTTAAGAGGATGGGCTAGTTAATGAAACTCCATCCTTACATGCATATTTAGGGAAAAAAAATGCAAACTATATAGGGAGGGTCCTGCCTCTGACACATATTAACCAAGTGACCTTTGACAGGTCACAGTCTCTCACTCCTCCAGGTTGCTTTCTACAACAATGATTTGTAGAGAAATTACTTAAATTAGTAGAATTCCTCATAGAAGTATTCACTGTACCAGAATTCTGCAAACTATACTCTGATGCTTAAATCTGACCATTGAGTTAAGAACAGTTTTGACGTTTTAAGATTCAAATCAGTACAAAAACAGTCAGTGAGAGAGATTTGGCCCTGGGCTGGTAGTTTGCATTGACTCCTAACCTTTTCCAGTGAAATCACAGGTCAGTCTCTATACCCACACAAAGGGGCATATACTACTAATTAATGATTGTAACCTACATGAAAAAGTTAAGTCTCAGCTTTAGTCATCACTTGACCAACACAGAGTTGAGGATACTCTCGATTACCTTTGTTGGTTTAGGAAGAATAGTGAATAGAGAGAAGAAAAGCTAAAAACTTCACGAAATGATATGTGTATCTTGTGAGGTTCAGTTATTGTCAGATCCGATGTCTTTTCATTGAACCTCAAAACAATTCAACATGTATTTATTAAACATGCCTACTATATTCAGCTAGGGCAGCTAGGTAGTACAGTAGATAGAATACCAGCTCTGGAGTCAGAAGGACCTGAATTAAAACACGGATTCAGACACTTACTAGCTGTATAACCCTGGGCAAATCACTTAACCCTATTTACCTCAGTTTGCTCATCTGTAAAATGAGCTAGAGAAGGAAATGGCAAACCACTCTAGTATCTTCGCCAAGGAAACGCCAAAATGGGGTCATAGAGAGTCAGACACAGCTGAACCACAACAAAAAACTATATTCAGGCACTCTCCGAGGTACTGTGGATATAAAGAGAAAAAAAAGTTGTCCTTGCCCCCAAGGAGCTTTTATTATATTTGGGAATGGGATAGGATATAAAAGGTACACAGGTAAGTAAATACAAAGTAATACAAAGTAATTTCGAAGATGGTGCATTGCTGGGAGAGTGGCAACACCTGGGAGTATCTCCAGGCATGACTGTAATTAAATTAATCAGTGAAGTAATTAGCTGGTTACAGATCAATAGAAGTTGCACCACTAATTGCAGCCAACAGTTCCCACATTGTGGACTTAGGGGCAAAAAAAGATACCTATAGGTAAAAGAGGATGGAGAAGAAAGAAAATGTGTCCAAATTGATGGTAGAGACTAATTGAACAAAGTCAACTGTTAGGAGGTATCTAGACAGAGAGAGAAAGATAAAGAGGGGAGATGCATATAGAAATGTGTGTGTGCACACACGCACACCATTTGGTAGTATTGCTAAAAATAATTCTAGGAAATATCTAATTTGTTTTAATGTTTGGTTTTTTGGGGGGTACACTCAGAATATGAGTGATTGGAGGAGAGCTTGTGCAGTCTTCTAGAAGACTTCATGAGAGAGAGTAAGAGACAGAGACAGAGGTAGAGACAAAAGAGGTAAAACAATCACAACTCCAGAATAAAGGCTGGAGTTATAGAAATGTTCAAATTGACCTCCACAGACTTCAACTTCCTCATCTGGGATAAGAGGTATTTGTAATACATAGTTACTATGGTCTTTTCCAGCTCTTAGGTTTTAATATTTTTTATCTAATTCCATGAGATATTGTATGTATGTCTGGTTGTATGTTGTCATATGTAGAAGAAAATACTGGAGACCTCAGAGGATTAATATTGGGATATGAAAGGAGAGCTCTCCTTACTTCTTTCTCTCTCTCTCTAAACCTTCTGGTGACCAGACTTTTCCTTTGCTCCTTCTAGTACCTATCACTGCTTGTGAGTAATTTAGGTTTTACTTAGTTTTCTCAGTTCCCTCAAACAGCCATTTCCTTAACAGATTTCTAGTGGTTTAAGCAAAATGAATTCTACTTGTTCTGTGGGGTCAGTAGAGAGAATGTGGCATTGTGAGGCTCAAAGCCAGGGAACAAAGAAAGTAGAACATTTTGTAGCATGGAGAAGATCCCTTGAGTGCTTCCAGGGCTCCAGGACTATGGAGTATATAGTTGAATTGAGTAGTTGATGGTGGCCCCCACACTTCTGCTTGAGTATTGGGAGAACTAGATAGTAGGAAGAGGGAGTTAGGTGGTATAATGGACAGATTGCTGGGCCTGGAGTCAGAAAGACTCATCTTCATGAGTTCAAATATGGCCTTATTATCTGGGCTAGTCACTTAACCCTGTTTGCGTCAGTTTCCTCATCTGTAAATTGAAAGGAGAAGGAAATGACAAACTAATCCAGTATCTCTGCCAAGATGATCTCCAATGGCATCGTGAAGAGTTGGACAATACTGAAAAAATAACAAGAAGGTAGTGGGAAGAAGATGGGTGTATTGTGATTCATACCAACCTATGGATATCAATGAGTGCTGTGCAGGATTGGAGTCAGGATGGGCACAGTGAGTCAAGGAGAATCCAACTGAGGTAGCAAAGTACCTGGACAGTTGTCCCTTTGGAATGTTCAGGCCTGGCTTTCTCTCTACTTGGGTCATCCTTGTGGTAGCTAAGGTATATCTGGTGTGAAAACTCGTGCTGTACTGTGTGTTAAAACACACACAGTACATTGTTTATCACAGTTGAACAAGCAAATAATGGTGAGAGGTGTAATAAGACACAGCCTGTAGCTACCTGCCTCAATTGTACCAGGTGAGCTTCCTCCCTAAGAAAGAAATGGGGAGATGTTGTTTATGATGATTTCTATAGCTTTGGACTGAGTGGAAAAAGAAATGCATGTGAATTCTTGGCAACAGTTGATAAAGTTCATAGAATCTCAGAACTGGAGGTACCTCAGAGACCATTTATAGAAGCCATATATGAATATCCTACAACACCCTAAAATAAGTCATTCAGTCTAATTATAATAATAGTTAGCATTTATATAGTGCTTTGAGGTTTACAAGGTTTGCGTGTGTTGTCTCATTTGATCCTGACAACAATCCTAGGAGGTAGGGGCTACTAGTACTCCCATTTTGTCAATGAAGAAACTGAGCAGTGGTGTGTGCTGGCAAATAGATAACACTCAGTTTTCCAAAAACTCAAGACATGTGAATAATGCATTCTCTGCAGTATTAACCATCCATCACATTCTGAAGTCTAGACATCAGTAAAACAATAAATTAAGCCCTGATTTATACTGTTTGAGGTGTAAATGTTAATACTGAAATTTCACACTAAAAATTTTAACGATTACCATCTCCAGCACACATTGAAACTGAGGCAGAGAAAGGTTAAGTAACCTGCCCATACTCACAAAGCTAGAAATCAAAGCAGGATTCAAACAGGTCTTCCTGACTCCTAGGTCCCATGTTCTATCCACTGTGCCATATAACCATGAATAAGCAGTGTACTTTGTGCTTGAAAATACCCAGGGAAGGGGAACCCACCACTCCTCAAAAAGATGGATAAAGGCATGATAATCCAATGTATTTTTTCTAAAGCTAAACTGGGCTTTCTAATTAAACTAATGACAGATAACTAGCATTCAAATCTGACCTCAGACATTTACTTACTGGACAAGTTACTTTACCTCTGTCTGCCTCAGTTTCCTCAACTGTAAAATGGGGGTAATAATTACACTCATCTCACAGTGTTTTAAGATTGAAATGAGAAAATATATGTAAAGAGCTTAGCCAAGTACCTAGCACATAGCAGGTGCTTAATAACGCTTTCTCCATTCATCTTGAGGAACTTTTAAAAAAAGTTTATTGACTTAAAAATATCACTTTCATTTCCAGCTATCTCAATATATCTTCTCTTTTACTATCCTCAACAAACTTCTATTGTAAAAACATCAGGTATAAACAAACCTAGGTATAAACAAACCTAGCTAGATATACAAAAGAACTGTGTGTGACTTCAAGAGGCATGAGCCTCTGCCAGGTGAACAGGAATTCTCTTGCCTCTTCTGCAGTTTGGGGATCTCTGTAGACTGTTTCTGCTAGCTTTCCTTGCCGGACTAACATATAGTTTCTTTTCTGAGACATCATACTATTCCTGTCTTTTCTCTTCCAACTGAAACCAAATCATCTTCTCCTGAGTACCTCAAGCTATTCTAGGTAGACTGTGCTAAAATCAAGTGAGTCAGGTTTCAGCTAAATAAAAGGAAAAACTTGCTAAAGAATTAGAGTTGTCCAAAAGGGGGATGTCATGCCATGAGAAAAAATTAGTTCTCCATTGCTGAGTGTGTTTAAGTAGAACCTAGAAATGGATAAGGATATGAGGAAAAGATATCTTCATGGGGTGGTGCAATGCAATATTCACAGCACCTACGCCAACCATGAATATTGCAATGTAATTTTGAATCATGAAATACAACACACTCTCTACATGAAAGATAGAACCAAAACAGTTATTCAGACACCAGAAAACCAAATCCATTATAATCTATGCACAATAACAATGCAAGAGGGCAACACCAGCCCCAAGCCTTCCCTATGTTAGGTTCCCCAAACATGCTTCCCTTAAACAAAATGCCCTTCTCTCACTCATAACCAGCTGCGGGCTTGCCTGCATCCATGGGTTCTGACTGCTCTCTCACTAATTTCCCTTTAGCTCTGCTTTAGCTCTGCCTCTTCCTGTTCCATCTGTTCAGCAAGCTCCTCTCACCACAGGCTCTATGTGACTCACGCTTCTGTGTGACCCAGGCAGGTCACATGGGCCTATTAATGAATGGGAAAGATCTTCTCATTTAAATTATCATTACAGGTGAGCTCTACAGTGATGACCTCAGTGCTTTTATACAGATCAGTAAGTTCTCTACAACTTAAAAGTCTCACAGAGTTGCACTGAGAACTTCATGGACATCAGCAAGCTTGCTTGTACCTTCCTAGTTACATTTCACACACAAAAACCAGGTATCCAGTATCATGAATTGGAGGAGACAGCTTTAAAAAACAAGCGATTACACTTTGGATTAATTTTTTTTTCAGTGGTGGGAGAAAAGAGAGGGTGAAAAGAACCAGGAGATTCTTACATGAAATGAAAAGAAGGAAGTTTTTTCATCTCTACCTTCTATTATTCCAAAATTCTTGCTGCGATGCCTCATGGTGACATGGAGATGATACTCTGTTCTCAAGGGCTCTGCAAATGGAGGGCAAGCTCTGGCAGATTCTACCAAGCAGAGACAGGGAAATAACAGAGAGAAGGGAAATAATATGACTGGGCAAGCACTCAACACTCTACTTGATACATTCTTTCCTCTAGAGATGTTTTCTATTCTCAGGGTTTTAGAATGTCAAGATTCTAAATCCAAATTTTTACCACTGCCTTCAGAGTCATTAATTCTTCTCCATCTGCTTACTAAATATTTCTACTTGTACATGCTGACATCATAGGATCATAGAACTTGGATCTAGAGCTTTAAAATGTTTCAGAAACCATCTAGTTCAATCCCCTCACGTAAATAAGGATCCCAGCACCCAGGGAGAGATCAAATTCATCTTTTCCTTCACATAATCCATATCTTTCTTTGCCATTCTTTTCATTTGTCAATTCCTATTGAATGGATAAGTAGGTAGAAACATTTTTCTAATTAATCTTGGAAGCTGGAGTTAAATTTTTGGTTCCTTTTTTCCTATTACCTTATCATAACCAATCAAAGTCAAGCTCTGCTGGTTTTCTTTTTAATGTCTTTTATGTTGGGGATATACTTTACAGTTACCTGTAGCTGCTGGTATAGAGAAGAGGAGGAGTCATAGACTCAGACATGCAATATGCCTTCTTGTTTGGGAAAGGAAGTTGGCATGTTGAGGAATCATGAACTAATCATTATATATAGTTGTATGTAGGTGTATATATATAATATATCTACCCATATTATACATCTACCCATACCCTCATATACATGCACATCTGTTTTCTATACATATATACTATACTTACCTACATATGCATATGTAGATATAATATGGTTTAGGAAATAGAGTAAAAAGTTATCAGAATCTGGGTTGTTAATATTGATTTGCTATGGTAAGCAGGGTCTATAGTGCTGTGTGAATATGTATAAATGAGGGGGAGATAGTGCATTTATTAGTAATTAATGGAATTATTTGGTAAAGACATAATTATTAAAGTCAATTAGAAACTGAAAACAAAACATGGTGACATTTATCATATATTTGTAGCTAACTGGAAATTTGTTCTAATTATTTTGATTATATGACTTTAGTGCTTGGAACTGGATGTCAATTGCCACTTGGACCTCATCTATATACATACCATACATATTTAATGAATGTAGGAAAATAAAAACATTCTTTACTTATGGATATAATAATAGTGATAATAGCTAGCATTTTTATAATACTCTAAAGTTTGTAAGAGGCTTTATATATATATATATATATATATATCTTATTTGATCCTCACAATAATGAGATGAGTGCTATTATTCCTCCATTTTAAAGATGAGCAAAGTTAGGTTAAG
The DNA here is from genome assembly GCA_023548195.1 of Bettongia penicillata ogilbyi. NCBI lineage: Eukaryota > Metazoa > Chordata > Mammalia > Diprotodontia > Potoroidae > Bettongia > Bettongia penicillata. The sequence continues at coordinate 619,603 of JAJHZJ010000624.1, read as the reverse complement.
TGACTTGCCTAAGGTTACACAATGTTGTATTGAGATCTTTTATTTTTATAACACTTACATTTATCTCTTCTCCCATACTTTCCCAAAGTTATACCTTATAAGAAAGAATAAAAGAAAAGGATGAAGTAAAAAAAAGTTCTAAACCAGTCAATATATCAGTAAAATCTGATGTCATATTCAGTATTATATATCTATGGCCCAAACTCCCTACATCTGTAAAGGAGTAGAAAGAGATGTTATTTTATATCACTTCTTTAGGGTCATTATGATTTTCTAGCATTCACTTAGTTCCATTTGTTATTTTATCGCATTGTTATTGTGATTTTTTTCCCATTTACAGTTTTGTACAATTTTGTAAAATAATGTATACATTATTTTCCAAGTTCTATTAACTTTACTTTGCATCAGTTCGTATGTCTTTCCATGCTTCTTTGTTTTCACCAAGTTTATCATTTTTATAGCACTAGCATTCCATTCTAGTACCACAGTTTGTTTGGTTATTCCCTGGCTTCTTTTATTCTAATTCTTGTTCTTTGCTTCCACAAAAAAAAAACAATGCTATAAATATTTGCCACATTTGGGGACTTCTTTTTTGCCATTGATCTTGGAGACCAAAAATACTTAGAAGTGTAATCACTGGGTCAAAGGGTAGAGACAATTTAATCATTTCTTAAAACTATTAAATTAATTGGCATTATAAATATGAAATCTTTGTCAAATTACCAATGAGTCAATATGCTACAAAAGCAACTGAACCATGTTAATGTTGTAATTCTTGCTATAAATCAAGCCAGGGGGGATGTTGTCCTTTGTTGTTGAAAAGGATTAAATGACATCACAATGTTACAGTCAAATTTCAGTGCATCTGACTATGAATGATCAGACCAATAGGACCTCCGAATGCTTTACCACAGATTGGGCATGAATAGTTCATGTGAATATTTGGAGTGGCTTCTCTAAACTTGTGCATCTTGTGTTTCTTTTGAGCTATCTCAATTCTATTTTGCTCACAGAGCACACCTCCTTCTCTGATGGGGGCATGCCATGCTGGGCAGTCCTGCGTTAGGGTCTTCCATGTCATGTAATCAATTCCAAAGTTCTTAAAAGAGACCTTGACAGTGTCCTTGTATCTCTTATTCTGACTACAATATGAGTGCTTGCCCTATGTGAATTCTCCATAAAATAATCTTTTAGGCAAGCACACGTTTGGTATTTGAACAATGTGATCAGCCCATTGGAGTTGTGCTCTCTGTAGTAGAGTTTGAATGCATGACAGCTTAGTTCCAGAAAGGTCCTCAGCATCTAGTACCTTATCCTGCCAGGTGATCTTCAGAATTTTCCTAAGACAATTCAACTGGCAGCAATTCAGTTTCCTGGCATGGCACTGGTAGACTGTCCATGTTTCACAGGCATACAAAAATGAGGTCAACACAACAGCTCTGTAGACCTTCAGTTTGATAGTCAGTATAATAACTCTTCTCTCCCAAACTTTTTTCAGAGCCTCCCAAAGACTGAGCTAGAGCTGACAATGTGTATGTCAACCTCATTATCAATGTGGACATAGCTAGAAATTATACGGCCAAGGTAAGCAAACTTATCCACAGCATTTAAAACTTCTTCATTTGCTGTAATCGATAGTTCCATGTATGAGTGATGTAGTGCTGGCTGATGGAGTACCTGTGTTTTCTTGGTGTTGTTAAGCTTAAAAATTAGCCCAGGCAGCAGAGAATTGATCCATACTTCACTGCATCTCAGTTTCAGAGGCTGCATTAAGCACACAATCATCTGGGAACAAATGTTCATGTGCCAATACTCCCTTCACTTTGGTTTTGATTTGTAGCCTTTTCAAAGTTGAAGAATTTGCCATGAGTGCAGTATCTGACCCTGGTGCTATCTTCATTGAAGGTGTTTGATAACATGGCTGAACATATCATGCTAAAAATTGTGGAGCAAGCACATGCCTATTGATGACTGGGAAGGCGTGAGAGCATTGTCCATTATTCAGAACCTGAACAAATACGCCATTGTGAAATTGATGTGCAATGCTGAGTAACTTCTCTGGGCAACCAAATTTTGACATAGTTTTCCTTAAGCCCTCATGACTAACATTGTCAAAGACCTTGGTCAGATCCACAAATATTATGTACAGACCTCTGTTCTGCTCTTTGCATTTATCTTGGAACTGTTAGACAGCAAACACCGTATCGACTGTTCCTTGGCCCTTTCTGAAGCCACACTGGCTCTCAGATAGATGACCATTTTCCAGGTGAAGGATTAGCCTAGTAAGGAGGACTTTGGTAAGACTCATGCCAGCAGTGACTAAGAGAGACTAAGAGAGAGAACCTTACCCCACCTGTGGTTGTCTATTTCCTTTACCTTTAGAGAGACAGACAGTGGAGGCATCCTTAAACTCCTGGGGAATAACCTTCTCTTGCCCTATAACTTGGAAAATCAGTCAGTCAGTTCTTGTATGAGCAATAGATCTCCTTTCCTTATAAATTTCAGCTGGAATAGAATTAGTATCAGGTGCTTTGCCATATGAAAGGGGCCTAATGGCACTGAAAATCTCTTCTTCAGCTGAAACTTCCTCTAGGGAGGGATTGACTTCAACCTGCCTTCAGCATTGATTGATGATGGTCTGTTGAGAATGCTATGGAAGTATTCAGGCCATCTCTCTAGGATCACGTCCTTATCACTAATCAATGTGGGTCCATCAACACTGAGTAGTTAAGATACACTCTAGGTCTTCGGTTCATAAATAACCTTCAAGGTATCATAAAAATGCTTTGGATTGTTACCACCAGCATAAAACTGAATTTTATTTTGAGCTAAAAGTCCTGCATCTCTCTAACCTTTATTTGTACTTTACTTTTGATGCAAGTAAATGCTGCCTTCTTAGAGATGGTTGAACTATCCTGGTGGTAAACCTGGTGGAATTCTCATTTTTCATTTAGCAGTTTCTGAATTGCTCCATTATTTTCATCAAACCAATCTTGATATTCGTGAGTGTTCTTACCCAGAGGAGTAAATGCAGTGCAGTGCACTAAATCTCTGAAAGCTTCCCACTCCTTATCTGCTTCACTGTTGCCAACTGTGTGTTGGTTCAACTTTCCCTCCAAGTCAGCAGCCAACTGTTCCTGCTCAGAGAAGCTCTCTAATCTGTTGACATTAATTCTTCTGGTAGTCATTTTACCTTGGGACCACTGCTTTTATTGAAAGCAAATATTTAGCTTGGAGAGGATAAGTCTATAAATCAAACCAGAAGGCATAAAGAAATAGCAAATAATGGAAAGATAGCCTACAGGTTCTCTTTGTCAGTAAATAAATATTTAAAAAGACTTTTCTATACAGGCACAGGCACTGTGCTAAGTACCAGGTGATACAAAGAAAGACAAAGGACAATTTCTCCTCTTAAGGAGCTCACAGTTTAACTGGGGAGACAACATGTAAGCAGCTATGTACAGACAAGCTATGCATAGGATAAATTGGAGATAGTTGGCTGAGTGAAGGCACTAGCATTAAGAAAGTTTAGGAAAAGCTTTAAGAGAATTTAGGTGGTACAGTGGATAGAGCAACATCCACTGTGTTACTTGACTGTTCAGAGTAAGGAAGACTTGAGTTCAAATTTGACCTCAGTGTGACTTCTGTCTTCTTACTATTCTTTATTTTGCCCTCTGGAGTGAAGTATAGAACAAATCTCATCCACATAACAGTCCTGATATTTGAAGACCACAATCACATTCCTCTCCTAAGTTTTCCAAGGACTTGGAACAACTGGGAAAGTTCCTTCAATCAAGTCTCCTATGACCAATAATAATTGTTTCTCTTTTACCCAGGAACCATGAGGATCTTCCTCTGCCAGTTTGATTTTTTTGATTAAAGGGGCCATCCCTTGAGGAACTACTTAAAGAAGTCTATTCATTGAATGGGTGTACTTCATTGAATCAAATGAGAATGTGATAAGACTTAGCCTGAAAGGGTCAAGGTCTCACATTGCATCCTGGACCATCTCCAGTCATCCTGATGAATATCAGACCACTGGACCCAGATGACTCAGAAGAAAAAAAATGAGGTTGGTGACCTCACATAGCCCTCCCTCATTCAGATCAAAGTCAACTGCAAGTCATGTCATCATCTTGATGCCATGGTCCTCTTCGAGAACGAAGAACAAACACAATAGAGTACCAGGCCTGGAGTCAGGAAGACCTGAGTTAAAATCCAGCCTCAGACACTTACTAGCCATGTGATTCTTGACAAGTCACTTAACCTTGTTTGCCTCAGTTTCATCAACTATAAAATAAGTCGGAGAAGGAAATGGCAAACTATTCCAGTATCTTTGCCAAGAAAACTCTGAAATGGGGTCCTAAAGAGTCAGACATGACTAAAGTGACTGAACAACAACGGAAAAGCTTCTGTAGGATGTTGGATTTTAGCTGAAACTTGAAGGAATTCAGGAAAGGGAAAAGGCAGATGAAGATGAGAGCATTCTAGGCATGAGAAAGAGCTAGTGAAAATGCCTGGATTTGGGAGATGGAGTCTCTTGTTCAAGGAATAGCAATCTAGTGTCATGGTATTGCAGAGTATGTGGTAGATTATAAGAAAGAAGAATGGAAAAGTGTGTCTGTATTAGGTTATGAAGGGGCTTTGAATGCTAAACAGAGTATTTTATATTGATGCTGGTGGTAGTAGAGAGTCACTTGGGTTATTGAATGGAATGGTGATCTAGTCACACTTGAGCTTTAGGAAGATCACTTTGAGAGCTGAGTGGAAGATGGAGTGAGTGGGGAAAGACTTGTGGTAGGTAAACTAAGCAGCTGTTGCAATATTCCAGTCAAGAGGTGGTATGCCAATATGGCAGCAGAGTCACAGGATAGAAGGGAGCATATATAAGAAATGCTATGAAGGCAAATTTTTCAAGGTTTGGCAACAGACTGGATGTGGAAGGTGAAAGTGAGGAGTCAGGGATGACATCCAGTTGAGAGTCACCTGACTGGGTGACTTTGCCGATGCAAATAAAGGATTTGGAAAATTTAAAAACCTTATTTTATGGGATGCTTGATCATTTCTTCATGCAGTGCTCACAATGTATTCAGGCCAGCAGACCACCACTGAAGTTGGTTGTAAATTCCTTTTTAACATGTGTTACAGACAAAGTAGAAAAATTTATATTAAGAAATTGACAAATTGTTCTAAATCAAGTCCATATATACCTTGATGCTTTTCAATGTGAAGGCATGCATAAAGAAGGATGATGAAGAGTATATTTGAAAATATAGTTTGGGATTAAGATATAAAAGAATCCAGGTGGCAATAAATCATTCACTCTCTGATTTACTTCTTGAAGAAATTATTCAAGAAGTGAGTCAGAAGGCGATGAATATAGTGAGTACTAAACAATATCACAAAAATATCAAATTGATTATATCATAACAGATAGGAAATGTCTGATTATTGATATGGGTGTCAATTCAAAATTAAGTAAATTTATGTAGTCAAATCATCAACTGGTTAGGGCAAAGGTCAAAGCAATCATCAAAGGGATACAATTAAGAAGATAAATCATTAACAAACCCATTCATCTCTTCTTTTATGAATGTACTTTATTGATGCCTTTTGTCTTTATATCATAGTTATATCATGCACTCCCCAAAATAGATAGATGGATGGAGCAAAAGCTCTATTCCTCTACCAAATGAACCATCCCTTGTAACAAAGAAATACAATTAAAAACATCTGATAACATTGATTGCATCTTACAGTGTGTACAACCTTATGCCCAAGTAACCACCTGTCCCTCTACCACAAAAAGAAAGAATTGTTTTATTATCTGTTCTCCTGGTTATTAAATTTTTTCAGTTATATGGAGTTCATCTTCCTTTCAGTGATCTTTTCATTTATACTGTGGTCATTTTAGCCCCATTCTGATTACACATGAACCTGATTCTTATAATGTATGATCCTGTCTAACTGATCTATTTACTGTTCTTCATAAAATGTCAATTGATTTTCAGCACCTGTGATTTTGTGGACTGTCTCCCATTCCTAGAATGCTTCATTTTCCCCTCAATGTCTCTTTGACCCCCAAACTTTCTTCAAGGCTTACACAAATGTTGCCTTCAAGAAGCACTTCCTGATTGCCCCAATTGTTAAAGCCCTGCCCCCAGCTTCATTGTGGCTCTATCCTCTATTTACCTGTCTGTGAATGCCTTGTACACCCCAGTAAATTGTAAACTCTGTGAGGGCAGAGATGGTCTTATCAGGTATTTGTATCCTCACCTGTAGGCACATGGTGTTCAATAAATGCTTGGTGATTGGTTGACTTGCATATTGTTTTTTGACTCTGTTTATTTCGTCCTACCAGTTGGCAAAACAGCTTCTCATTCTTACATTTGTCATTTCTTACTGAGTAGCACAATATTTCATTACATCCATGTACTATCTTTTTTTAGACCTCAACTTATGATCACTCACTTTGTTTTTCATTCTATCTGACACAATGTCTTTATAAATAATTGGGCACATGATGAAACTTTGTTTCTGTGTTGACTTTTTGAGGCATATGCTTAAAATGGAGTCACTGTATCAAAGGAAATGGGTAGTTTAGTCTCTTTTCTCACATATTTCCTAACTGATACTCAGAAAGATTGAACCAATTCATAGTTCCTCCAACAGCATATTAAAGTCACCACAGTACTTCCAACACTGGCTTCCCATTTTTTGTTATGTTTGCCAAATTGCATGTTGTGTGGTCAAATTTCAATTATTGTAATTTGTATTACTCTTATTGTTAGTAATTTGGAACATGTCATATGGTCCTTTATGTTTTCCAATTCTTTTGAAAATGATTTGTTGATACCCCTTGATTACTAAACGTTTAGGGCATGGCTTTTAGTATTATATATTTGTCTAATATAAAACTTTTATTCATTATTGGATGCAAATATTTTCCCAATTTTATAGTTTCTCTTCTTATTCCATGTTCTTGCAAAAGCCTTTAAATTGTGTGTAATCACTATACTTTTAGGGTTTTAAAAATATAAGTAAGTAGGTTAATATTTTTTGCATCTATTCACATTAGCATGTGGATATTGTTACTTTTGTTTATATATAATTGTTTTCCTGTTGCTGAAGCATCTTAGCATCTGTAGCATGAATTCAATTTGGGCATAGCAAATTTCTTCTAAATGCATTGTCATTGTCTCCTTACAAGAATTTTATTTAAAATTTGTGCATCAATCTTAATTAGTTGGAAATCTATTGTTTTCTTTCTCTACTTTGTTTATCCCTGGTTTGACTATCAGGACCGTGATTTTTCTCATAAAAATAATTTGGTTGAATACCACTTCTGTCAATTTTTGAAAATAATTTTTGTATCATAGACGTTAATTGCTTTTTAAACAATAGATAGAATTAACTTTGTAAATCCATCTGGCCTTGATCATTTTTTTTTCCTTTGGATTTTACTGATGATGTGCTCGAAGCTTTTTCTGATATTGGATAAGTTAGAATCTCTCATTCTTGTTCTTTTACATTTGTGTGTTTTATATATCTGTAGAAACATACATAGGCAGGAAATGGGTAGTGTAGTCTCTTTTCTCATTGGAAAAGAATGTTGGATTTGGAATCAAAGGACCTGAATTTTAATCCAGGTTTTGACACTTACTACTTGTCTATCACAGTGCAAATCACTTTAGCTGATTTAGAATTCTGTTTCCTAATATGTAACAACAATAATGAAAATAATATTAATAATAACAATGAAAATAATAATAACAATGAAAAAAATATTAATAATAGCGATTGATAATAAAATAATATTAACAATTAATAATAATGAAAATAATGATAACAATTAATAGCAGCAATAACAAGTTAGCATTTATTTTGTTGTTAAGGTTGACAAAAGTTTATATAAAACTCATTTGATATATGCTTCTCCATTTTACAGATGAGGAAACTGAGGCAAGCAGAGGTGAAGTGATTTGCCCAGAGTCACAGAACTTGTAAGTGTCTGAGGTCAGATTTGAACTCAGGTCTTACTGACTTCAAGGCATGTGCACTATCCATTTAGATTTGTAAGAGCAGGGGACTGTGGCAAATGCCCCCTTTTGGTTTTGTTCAGCTGCTTCATGATGTCATCTGGGGTTTCTTGGCAAAGATACTGGAGTGGTTTGCCATTTCCTTCTCCAGCTCATTTAAGAGATGAAGAAACTGAGGCAAACAGGATTAAGTGACTTGCCCAAGGTCCGTAACTAAGTAAATGTCTGAAGCCAGATTTGAACTCAGGAAGATGAGTCTTCTGATTCCAAGTCTAGCACTCCATTCACTAAGCCACCTAAGCTGCCCTAAATGTTCCCTAAGGTCTCTTATAAATCCATAATCTCATGATTCAATTTTCTTTGAATTATCTGTTCTGCCAATGTGTAATAAAATATTATAGTTTATGATAATTCTTATTATGTCCTCTCTGTTGTCAATTAGCTTGTTTGGTTTTTATTTGTATAATTTAATTTGGATCTTTTGGATAATTTAGTTTTTTTATGTTAACTAATAGCATATCAACTTAAGGAAACTTGTCAACAAAAATGTTCAGAGACATGCAATTTCTTCCAGTAGATACTTTTGTCACTTCTTACAAATTTTTGCATGTTGTTTCATTGTTATCATTAGCTTGAGCATAATTACTTATTGCTTCTATAATTTATTTTTGACTCTATTATTTAGGATGTCATTGCTCAGTCTCCCTTCAGGTCTGTATCTTTTACTCAAATTCCCCTTAGTTATTTCCTATTTTTATTGTATTGTGGCTATATAGGGTGTATATATATAATTTGTTTTCTTGGCATTTGCTTATTATTTATTTATTCCCTAATATATGATCAATTTTAATAAAGGTATTATGGTCTACTGTAACATATGAGCATTCTCTGCTATCCCACTTTTGATCTAAATTTACTAGTCTTTTCTTATGTGTGATGATTTCTTCCTTAAGATATCTAATATCTGTTCTTAGGTATTTTCTATTAATTTTTAAATTGTTCTTCTGAACCATTCTGGAGGTTCTCTGGGGTTTTCCATTGTCCTTTCATTGTATGTACGTGATGTAAATATGCTTCTTGTCATCAACATCTTCCAGTCTATAGACACAACTTTGCTGTGTTGGTCCCTTCTCCCTATTCCTTGTTGCCTCTTCTCAACCACTCTGGTTAGACAAGATTTGTTGTCCTCAAAGGGTGAAGGTGACCCATTGTGATATTGTCACAAATGGCCACTGTAGTTGGAACTCTTTTCTACCTTTTCTAGTCCAGTACTTCTGGGCTCCATTCTCTTTCTTATGATTGAATAGCTTCATTTTCTGGGCTGAATCTAAAGGAAATGACAGTAAAGAGGTTGTAGAAGGGTACCTTGAGGTACTTTTGGGGGGAAATACTACATTTTTTGCAATTGGTTCTTTAGCCCACTTTTCTCTTACTCTTTCTTCTGCTCTTTCTTTCTATGCAGGATTAAGTAATTATAACCAGGACTATACTTTTGGTCTCCTCTTTTCTCCATAATCTTCTCCTCTGAGTTTTATATATCTGTACAACCTCCTTCTTTCTTTCTTTCTTTCTTTTAAAGCCTTATGCCTACTATAATTCACAGGTCTCAAGCTGCCTTTAGATCAGGGTTGTTCCTAGGACCCTACAGAGGTCCAAAAGTCTGTTCTGAAAATGATAGATGAAAAGAAGTCACCTTACCTCACATGGCCATGGGTTATGGGATACAGGTAGTAGAATGGCATGCCATAAATGATACCAGGCTGGTATGATGTTCTTCCATTATGTTTTTCTATAAGAATTGCTACATCATTTATTCTTTCCTTTTTCCCCTTCTCGTCATTGTTGATTTTGCTGCTTTGGGGAGCATTTTCCTTATTTATTTCATGGTAGTTAGCATCAAGTTGTGCCCTATTTACCTCTCACTATTTATCTTGCCAATATTTCCCTTATCCAGCCCATTTAAAAAAAATTGTTGACAGAAATATTGAGAAACGTATGAAAGTAAGGACACTGATTCTCCTAGTAACCATTTTATAGGTAAATGGTTTTGATGTTAAATATACACTATAATGAAAGGGTCAAAAAAACTGGGAATATCCAAGTCAGAAAATACTTGATCTCCCAGGAATCAGAGAGAATTGAACACCAAGGTCACAAAAGTTTAGGGTACAAGCTAAGTTGCAAAATATCCTTGAGGAAGATTATAGAGTACTATGAGTAATATCCTTTTATTTTTTTAAATATAAATTTATTTATTTAACTTTTTACATTCATTTTCACAAAATTTTGGGTTCCAAATTTTCTCCCCATTTATCCCCTCCCCCCACCCCCAATACACCGAGCATTCTAATTTTCCCTATCACCAATCTGCCCTCTCTTCTATCATCCCTCCCTTCTCTTGTCCCCATCTTCTCTTTTGTCCTGTAGGGCCAGATGACCTTCTATTCCCCATTAACTGTATTTCTTATTTCCTAGTAGCAACAACAATACTAACCAGTTGTTCCTAAAACTTTGAGTTCCAAATTCTCCCCATCCCTCCCTCCCCACCCATTCCCTTTGGGAAGGCAGGCATTTCAATATAGGCCATATCTGTGTAGTTTTGCAAATGACTTCGATAACAGTTGTGTTGTGTAAGACTAACTGTATATCCCTCCATCCTATTCTGCCCCCCATTGTTTCTACTCTGTCTTTTGATCCTGTCCCTCCCCAAGAGTGTTGACTTCAAATTGCTCCCTTCTCCCATTGCCCTCCCTTCCATCATCCCTCCCTCCCTGCTTATCTCCTTCTCCCCCACTTTCCTGTACTGTAAGATAGGTTTTCATACCAAAATGAGTGTGCATTTTACTCCTTCCTTTAGTCGAATGTGATGAGGGTAAACTTCATGTTTTTTTCTCAGCTCTCCTCTTTTTCCCTCCACTAAAAAGTCTCCTGCTTGCCTCTTGAATGAGAGATAATTTACCCCATTCCATTTCACCCTCTCTCCTCCCACTACATTTCTCTCTCAGCATTTACCTCAATTTCTTTTAAGATATGGTCCCATCCTATTCAATTCACTCTGTGCTCTCTGTCTCTGTGTGTATGTGTGTGTGTGCATGCATGTACATGTGTGTGTGTGCATGTGTGTGTGTGTGTGTGTGTGTGTACATCTGTGTGTGGTTCCACCAACTACCCAGATACTGAAACGTTTTAAGAGTTACAAATATTGTCTTTCCATGTAGGAATGTAAACAGTTCACCTTTGGTAAGTCCCTTATGACTTCTCTTTGCTGTTTACTATTTCATGCTTCTTTTCATTCTTGTGTTTGAAAGTCAAATTTTCTTTTCAGGTCTGGTCTTTTCATCAAGAATGCTTGAAAGTCCTCTGTTTCATTGAAAGACCATATTTTCCCTTAAAGTATTATACTCAGTTTTGCTGGGTAGGTGATTCTTGGTTTGAGTCCTAGTTCCTTTGATTTCTGGAATATCCTATTCCATGCCCTTTGATCCCTTAATGTAGAAGCTGATAGATCTTGTGTTATCCTGATTGTATTTCCACAACACTGGAATTGTTTCTTTCTAGCTGCTTGCGAGATTTTCTCCTTGACCTGGGAACTCTGGAATTTGGCCACAATGTTCCTAGGAGATTCTCTTTTTGGATCTCTTTCAGGTGGTGATCGATGGATTCCTTCAATACTTATTTTGCCCTCTGGTTCTAGAATCTCAAGGTAGTTTTCCTTGATAATTTCATGAAAGATGATGTCTAGGCTCTTTTTTTGATCATGACTTTCAGGTAGTCCCATAATTTTTAAATTGTCTCTCCTGGATCTCTTTTCCAGGTCAGTTGTTTTTCCAATGAGATATTTCACACTCTCTTCCATTTTTTCATTCTTTTGGTGTTGTTTTATGATTTCTTGGTTTCTCAGAAAGTCATTAGACTCCATCTGTTCCATTCTAATCTTGAGAGAACTATTATGTTCAGTGACCTTTTGAACCTCTTTTTCCATTTGGCTAATTTTGCTTTTGCAAGCATTCTTCTCCTCATTGGCTTTTTGAACCTCTTTTGCCAATTGAGTGACCCTATTTTTCAAGGTGTTATTTTCTTCAGCATTCTTTTGGGTCTCCTTTACCAAGGTATTGACCCGTTTTTCATGCTTTTCTTGCATCTCTCTCATTTCTCTTCCCAGTTTTTCCTCCACCTGTCTAACTTGATTTTCAAAATCCTTTCTGAGCTCTTCCATGGCCTGAACCCACCGGACATCCACCTCAGATACAGTCTGGAATACAGAGGCCCCGAACTCCATGTCCTTCCCTGATGGCAAGCATTGTACTTCTTCATCAGAAATGAAGGGAGGAAGGAACATCTCTTCCCCAATGAAGTTGCTCTCTATGGTCTTATTCTGCTTCCTTTTTCTGGGCATTTTCCCAGCCAGTTACCTGACTTCTGAGATTCCTCTGCACCCCCGCCTAGATCTGCCCAGCTAGTGCTTGGGGTCTGAGATTCAAATGCTGCTTCCCAGTCTCAGGGCTATCCGCAGTGGGAGTGGCTGCTATTCAATGTGAGCTTAAGTTCTGGTGCTGGAGTGGGGGCAGGGCCGCCTCCCAGGCTCAGTTCCCTCAGGGGCTTTATGCAGAGACCTTCGGTAATGGAGCTCCTGTCTGCTCTGGGAGTTCCGGCCACCGCTGCCTCTGCCACTGCCGCTGCCTCTGCTGCTGCCTCCCGAGGGGGCCCGAGTCACGGAGACACCCCGCTCCCCTCTCGGCCAGCCCAGACATCTCTCTCACTGACCTGTAGCGTCTGTGGGTGGAGGGACCTTCGCGCCGCCGGAGATTTCATCCCTGAAGCCTGCTCGGATATGCTCCTCGGGGGCCACGTGGCCAGGGCAATGCAGGGCTGGGCTCCGCTGTCTGGAGCACCATGTACCCCCGGGGACGGCTTTCCAGGGCTCTCTGGAACGGAAATTTCTCCCAGTGTGTTTCTGTGTGGGTTCCACTGCTCCAGAATTTGTGGGGAGTTCTTTTTACAGGAAATTTTTGGGCTGTGGATTCGGAGCTAGCATACGTGAGTCTTTCTACTCTGCCATCTTGGCTCCTCCCCCCAATACCCTTTAATAAGACAATGAGAAATAGTTGGAGAGAAAGCAGTAAAACTTAGTGCAATACCCCACTTAACTGGCTAATCTTAAGAGGTTATATAAATGTAATTAATTGGACAAAGGATAACAGACAGAGATGAAATGGGAGAAAAAGGCCAGAGTTTCTATATCTAGTCTCATCGTAAATAATAAAATGGAATCAACACATTTAAGCTCTAATCCTTCTGTAACTGAGATATTTCTATATAAGAAATGAGACTCAAGAAAATTAACTAAAGAAATCAGTGAACCCAAACTAGTAGGTACAGATTAAATATAAAATGAATGTAACATAACTGGGAAACCTCTAAGGAATTTATTTTCAAGATATCTCACTGGAGGGAGAACAAATAATTGGATAAAAAGATCACAGATGAAATTATTACTCCCAACATGTCTGAGACAACATCAACAACTATTGACCCATATATTTTCTTTCTCGTATCTATAAAAGCATTATGGAAATTGTTTATACATGAATAAAAAGAGATGAGAAGGGAACAGGATGACTTTTTAGGTGATGTTCCAAAGCCAATCACATCCCCATTGTCACAGAATTGACTAAAAGGCAAAAGAAATGCAATATATCTCTGTGGAGGTATTGTTTTCTTTTTCTGAAAGAAAAAAAGACTCAGTTGAACAACATGTAATCATAAAAGGGTTCTCTACATATTAATCTCCTATAAGATTTCTTGATAAATGCAGTTAGAAATATAACTTTGTTCAAGAATCTTCTATTAATATTAAATAGGGCTTAAAGTAGAGTGACAAGTTGGCTAAAGATATTCACCCATAGTATGGATGAAATTCTATTCAAATTCCAAATAGAAGAGGTATGTATTCCTATAGACCAAGGGTTCAGGGGTTCTGGAAATTTGGATGGAAAAATTTCATCTTTGTTTTTACTCTAACTGAAATGTAACATTTTCCTCATTTATTTAGAAATGCTATTCTAAGGAAGTATTCATAGGCTTCTCCAGACTACCAAAAGGGTCTATGACACAGAAAAGATTAAATACCCCTGGTATAAACCGTGAAATTCTCCAGAAGTTCCTTTCTGTGGATCACATTAAAATGACTAGTTAAGTCTAGAATGCTACTAATCATCCTTTACGAGTTAAGGGTAGTAAACCACACTGGAAAAGACAAGGAGATAAAGACTACATTTGTTTAAAACCATATCTGTAATTTCATTAATATAGGATTCCTTGGTGAGAAAACTTCTTGTGGCAACAAAAAATACTAACTGCTCAGCTTAGAGTATTGCCTTGAGCATAAAGAATTTAAGTGACCTGCCCACAGTCACATAGTTAGTATATTTTCCTGAAAATGACATGTGACTAAATCATATGGAATATTATGAGGTCTGAAGAGTCGAAATTGAAGGCAACACAAAGCAGAAAGGCAAGGTATGTGATGGCTACAACTAATTTGTAACATTTTGTCTATAATGGAATGTCTGTAGAGTGGAGCCATGGATGATTGCAAACTTTGTGCGTTTTCACTGACTGTCCTCCAGGACTGAATTCTCTCCCTTCACTTCCTGGTTTAGGTATCAAAATCCCACCTTCTGCAATTCTTAAACAAAAACAAAAACAACTTTTCTGGTCGCTATGAGATTATCTTTAAATTATGCTGCCCATATCTTTGTATGGTTATTTGCATAGCCTATTGCCCTTGAACTCCTTCTGGAAGCTGGGAGTGAGACTAGAATCTCTTCCCATAATGCCATTTCTGATTTTTTCTGAATATATTTAAATAAAGGCCAAATCAGACTCAGAAAACAAGTATGACCCATCTTTGAATAAAAAACTTTCTCCCTGATCCAATTACCCTGTCTGGTAATGCTCAATCTATTTAGACTGCTATTTTTGCCTAGGGCTGACCCTATGGATGTCATAGCTGAATCTACGCAGTATCTTAACAGGCACCTTTCTGTTGTTCAGCCTCTGTGGCTGAACATTTTATCCAACTGTTCATGAAGGAGTTGAAATAAAACTTTATCTCTAAGATTTTTTCTGGAATGGGATTTTTGAAAATTCAGTTTAAACAATCATAACTTTCTAATACCTGCTTTTGTTCACTTTGTAATTCCATGTTTACTAAAATTTTGTTTCACAAATTGATAGGGTATAAACCCTTTTAGACTGTAATTGGGAAAAGAAACAAAAAAGAGAGGAAAAAAGGAAAAAAAATAACCCTTCCACTAAAAAGAAAGCAAGGGGACAGGAGGTCAGCTCATTTCCTTATTGTGCTTTGTAAAGTTTCACAAGGTTAAGTCACTTGAACCCACTGTAGAGCAACCATCTGAAATAGGGACTGATTATCATGAGTGCCTTCTGACTTATTACTCTTGACTATTTTGTTTTAGGTCATTCTGTGCTTTAGGGGACAGGATTGGAGACAGATTAAATAAGTGGAGGGAACTGTTAGCAAAAGTGGAAAAGAAAGAGAATGAGGTGGAAAAACTGGAGAAGTGGTCATATGTATGGATGACTTCATGTATTCTTCAAAGATGTAACTAACCTCATCAAACAAAATAACAGAGTACTAGAAATACAAATGGGAATAAGAAGCCTGGGTCCTAGTTCTTCCCTTATCACTAACTAGTTGTATATTTTAGGCTTTCTTACTTATTTTCTAAGTTTCTAAGCTTCTAAATTTCTAAGCTTTGCTTTTTTTCAGGTGTAAAATTGGTAGGGTTAAACGATCTTTAAAATTTCTCTCTACTTTAAAATTCAATGAATTAATGCTAGCTAACAATGTTATTTCAATCGTGTCTGATTCATCGTGACCCCATTTGGAGTTTTCTTGGCAAAGATATTACAGTGGTTTGTCTTTTCTTTCTCCAGCTCATTTTAAAGATGAGGAACTAAGGCAAACAGAGTTAAGTGACTTGCCCAGGGTCATACAGCTAGAAAGTGTCCGAGGTCAGATTTGAACTCAGGAAGATGAGTCTCCGTGACTTCAGGGATGGTGCTCTATTTACTGCACCATCTAGCTGCCGATAGCTAATAGAGCCGGTATTCATATACATTTATTTACATTTTATAAAGTCCTTTATATGGATTATCTCACTTTGTCCCCACGACAATCCTGGGAGATAAGTGCTATTATTTTCCCAATTTTACAGATGAAGAAGTTGAGCCTAAGACAAATTAAATGTCTTGTCCAGAGTCACACAGCTAGGAAGGATCTGAAGCCAGATTTGAGCTTAGATGTCCCTGATTCCAGTGTGCCACTTAGCCATTAGATACACATATCTGTCTGAGATGTAAATTAATGAATTTCCAAGAGTAAGGTTTTCAGAAGCTTTGAGTAGACACAAGCCTATTCTGCCTTTACATTTTGGTTTGATTCATAATGACTTGATTCATAATGTTGTAGGCTATCATTTCATTATATTCCATTTTAATGTAAATTCCTTGAAGGGAGGGATTTTATTTCTTGTATTTATATCTCCATCATTTGGAACAGTGCCTGGCATATAGTAGGCACTTAATAAATGCTTGTTTTCTTCCTTCCTCCTTTCCTCCCTTCCTCTCTCCTTCCCTCTCTATCTTCTTCCATCCCTTCCTCCCTTCTTTCCTTTCTCTCTCACTCCCTTCCTTGTTTTTTTCCTCCCTCCCTCCCTCTATCCCTTCCTTCCTTCCTTCCTTTCTTCCATTTTTCCACCACAGAAGGGGAAACATTACTATACAAAGAAGAAATCATAATACCTACATCTCTAGGGGGTACTATTGCATTTGAGACTATATGAGACCACCTTTTATTTTTATTCTATTTTAATTTATAACTGCTTAAAATACATAGGACTTATAACTACATTTGATATTTGGAGTACAAATTGCACGAATCCATAAGGGCTCTTGTGTTTTATATGCTATTGTGTTGAGTACCTTTTTAAATGTGAGAACACTCACTGGTAATTTCTCTATAGAACAATTCCTAAGGAAAAACTTCATTTTCAAAGACCTATGAGGACAAAACCACCTTCCATTTCCTTCAATTCAATTCACTTCAGTACAACTCAACAAGTATTTAAATACCTAACTTGGACAGGGCTATAAATGTGGTATCTAGAAAGCCACAAGAGTTATGCATCCACTATCCCACTTTGCTATTTTCTCTAAAGCTTAATGTTTTTAATATATGAATTGTAGCAATTCTTCTGGGAAATGGGGAATACAATTCTTGTTAGCTGAGAAATAGTAACCACAAGGGGTCCTAATTTATTTTGATAAATACTCTCTGCAGAGAGGACATCTTTCTTGTTTCTTTTGTAGAACAAGGGGACAAAAATAATGTCCAATGTAACATTAGCCATCTCTTGTAAGCTTTCATTAGCCAAATATTTAATGAGTATTTTTTGGCCCTGTTAAATCTCAGAGATACCCAAATAAGAACTGTATATAGGACCAACCTTTGAGAATCTGTGTATTTTGTATTTGAACACCGAAACTCCCAGCCAACTGGCAATTCGCTGAGCTCTTCTAACAAGTTATAGGGTGGAAATTATTTCTCTCCTCACCCATCTGCTCTAGGAGCCATAACTCATACTTAGAAGGAGCGCTACTTACAGTGAAGAAAAAAAACCACCACAACAACCTGTCATTAGAGAGGAGGTGGGGAGGGTGCAGCAGAGGAAAGCAAGCTAGGTTAGAAGATTCATGCTAAACTCTACTGTGTCCTAATTTTTGTGTGTAAACCAACTGGCATGATCAGTCTTTCGAAGTTTCCCTACTGCCTCTTTGGAGGAAAAAAGAGAATGACAATGAATGGCATTTGTCTATATTTCTCTGGGAAAAACAATTGCCCTACTAAGCATTCTGAGTACTTTTCCTAAGGGTACCTAGGAGTTTCAGCCACAGTACAGGTAAGTTAAAATCAGGTTTGGAATATTAAATTACATATGGGACAGAGAAAGAGAACATGAATATCTGAAAAGGAGAGTACCACTATTGAATCAAACTTCCCTTCAATTTTCTTTCATTCTCAGCTTTAGAGGATCTAAGGGAATCAGGTGGGATGCTCCCAGCTGGCTACCTTTCCCCGGAAAGGTAAGAACCTGCTTAAATGGGAGAGAGTAATATCACTACCAGGCAGTCTATTGAAACTTTCTGACACTGCATTTCCCAGTGATAAGACTCTTTTGTTGTTTTGAGGGTTCCAGTGGAGAATGAACAGTAATCCTTAGAGTTTGTAGGACAGTTACTACAAAAAGATTTTCTTCCTGGAGATGAACATGTGCCACAGAAAGGCAGATTTTATTCTTTTACATAGGACCCATTCACTGCATCTCAGGGAAGAGAAGGCTCTTTCTTTTTTATTTCCCAACCAAACCCTTGAGCCAAGGTGGATTGCAAAGTGAAATAAAGGAATTATGCCCATGTGAAACCAGTGTTATTTGTAGAAGGGTATGTACTTTTGGAACTCCACTGATACATTGATCAGCTACCATCAAGGTATCTAACCCATATTTCTCTCTTTCCCCCTGAGGATGGATATTCTAGGGCTCTATGTACCCTGCAATGTCACAATGGATATTTTCCTTTTCTTTCTTCTCTCTCAAAAAGGCCTCCTCTCCTCCACTGTTCGGGTGTACTGTGCAGGCTAATTTTATCCCTTTATGTACCCCTATGAAATGTCTCTTTTTTCAGCAGAAATGTTGGAAGGCCTCTGTAGGCTTGGAGGTCCCAAGTGGCTTTAAAAACCTGGCAGGTCTCTATTCATCTGCCTGTGCTCAGGAGAATATTTCAATGAAAGATTTCATGTCTCTGAATTAAAAAAAAAAACTCAAAAATTCTATCATTTGAAATGTACCAAATGAAAATAAACTTTCAGAAATATGTTCATGGTACTTAGTTAATTAGGAATTGATAAAAATTATTTTGATTATATTTTAAAATGTTTGAAAAATGTTTAGGAAATGAGTATTTTTTTGCTCTCTTACCATTTCTTTTTAGCTTGATAAAACTCAGTTAAATAAATTGGACCCATTTCTTTATGTCTCAGAAGTAAGTCTCAACAGGGAAATTATTTTAATAGGTCTCATGTTTGGGAGCCACAGAATATGCATCTTGTCTAGGGCAGAATACTGGATCTCTTTGATGGAAAGCATTTAAATCTTTCATCTTACCCTACTGACCTTTAGAACAGCCCACTCCCCTAAACTTGAGAAATGATGATGCACAAATGTGAGGGGTATTTAAAATATATTTGATATTGTGTTAGCTGAGGTTTTCTGGGCTTCTGACAAATGAATTTATTTTCTGTCTGGCTCTTTTGCTCATCTATCTGCTGCAGAGAAGGTATTCATTTTCTAAAACACAATAAACAAGTAGGAAAAGGGAAAATCCTTCCTTAGGTAACCTCAGAACAGAAGAACTTGGTGCATTATGCAGCCCAGGCCATGCCAAAATGCAATTTGGAGGGTGTCCAGCACTTCATTGGAAAGTAATGGTTTTCACTGAACTGAGTTATGACCAGCTGTTTACAGACAGTCTGTGACACACTGATAGAGCAGAACACCGTATGTTGCTTTCCAAATCAAATGATACAAGAAGTGTGACAGAGTGGAGAAACATCTGTCATTAGCAATTTTCAGCACGCTTCACTAATTCTGGACAAAATACGAGTAATGAACTTACCGCAGGAAACTTCAAATACGACCACTGCTGAAACAAGGATATAAACAGCGAGTTCTCCTAATGGCTTCTAATTTAATTCATTTGCAGTAAGAAACAAACAAAGTGGGTTATTTGTTTTTGATCATGGGGTAGTAAATACTAATGCTGATCACAAACGTTCATTTTAATCAAAGAAAAGAGATCAGAAACTCAACTTTCCCCAAGTCCAGATAGAAGGCTTTCTTCTTCTTTAATTTTTCTGCAGGGTTTTCTTTCTCTCTCTTTTTTCTTTTTCTTTTTTTTTTGAGGGAGGATGGTTAGAGAACTGGCCAACAGGAATAAAGTCTTGCCTTTCAGCCTCTCTCCTCACGTGAAACCCTGAGCTTCGTGTAGCTAAGGTTACGCCTACAGATTTGGGGGCCTGTGGTGATATTTACACAGCATTGAATGTTCTTATTCTCTCCATTATGAAGCTGCTGTCTGGTGTAATTCTCGAAGCCTTTCTCAAGCTGTGTTCACCCTCCAACCCTCCCTTCCCTCTCTAGCACTTCCCTCCTCTCATTTGTTTCTTTCTGGCTGATAATTTTCATGTTCAAGTCCCACATATTTTCGCAGTTTGTAATGAGCGCATGGTCCTCATACAGGAACCACACGATTCTCCTCTGGTCGACGTCACACTGTTTATGAGATCTTTATAGCCAAATAATTTGAATGCTACAATCATGGGCATTTTTCCTTTGTATCTTTGCAAGTGATGGAGCTAGTAAGCTGCTAACAGTCAAGGTTTCATCTTCTTGGCTACTCTTTCAGGCCAATAATACTGCAGCAAAATTCCTATAATCAACAGGATTGAGTCTGACTCAAGAAGAAAAGAAGAAAATTATTTCTCTTCATCTGAACTTTCAACTAATGTTCAGAAAGACCATAATGTGAGATACAGAAGCTAGATTTTGCCCAATCCATTGGTGTTCTACCAATGGGACCTACTTTGGCCTGTGTCCCAGACCAAAGAGACTGAAAGCTATTCGGAACTGATGACTGTAAAATGTGTGTAGGAGGTCTTTGAACAGCTTCTTAATTACAAAATTATTCATGATAAAATGGCAGTAATCTAGAATTCCCAGATTCTTATAAATTTTAGTGTAGTTCCGCATTCATAGACACTTAATGTCTTAGATAAACCAAATCTAGTCTAGGGTTTTTGTGGGTGAAATGTTCTCCAAATACCTTTAAATCTCTCTCTCTCTCTCTCTCTCTCTCTCTCTCTCTCTCTCTCTCTCTCTCTCTCTCTCCCTCCCTCCCTCTCCTCTCAGAATGGCATTCCAATTGATTTATCCCTTTTTTTACACCCTTTCCAAATTATTTTCTGGTTCCTGAGGAATATTCCAAGATGTGAAAATACTAAGTTCTCTTGTTTTCTTTTTTTTAAATAGACATCTGCATTGAAAAGCAAAACAAAGGGAAAATATAGATGCCATCGAAACCCATCATTACGTTTGTGATCTAGATAATAAAGTAAGCAGACCCAAGCAATTCGCTAACACTAACGCTATTCTTTACATAAACAGTAAATGTTTAGATTTCCCTGTTCACTGACTAACAGCACACATATCATAAACACTAAGCTGTTAGAGTACGTTTCGTGTGTTGATTCACTTTAACAGTTGTTAGTGTGAAGACAGGAAAAGAAAAGTGGGTGTAATGAGACCATGTGCAGTATGCTGTGAAAACAGAGGCCCTTATTTGGCATAATGGCTTGCACCATAAGGGCCATAAAATTGTGCATGTGTTAGTATCATTTTAATTATTACGGGTGCCACATGTTAAGCAGAATAGCGGAACTACTAAAACAGCTTCAAAATCCTTACTGCTGATCGCTGCATTTAATTACAAATAGGAACATTTGGAGATAGGTCACCATAAAACCCTTCTGTTGTCAAATGAGCTCAAATCTGATTTTTGTAATTATGTTTTTATACCACAGATCCTGTTGAATAACTATAGGGAATAAAATTTTAATAAGTGCTGATTAAATGCAGGTACATCTTGCTTCCTAAGAATATTTATGAACGCGTCTCGCACTTAAATCAAGATATCATCACTATTTTGCTGTGGACAGAGCTATGATCATTCAACCTTAATGCAAATAAGCTGGATAAATTTATGTGCCATGAAATATTGTGTTTTTTTTCCATTGGAGCATAAAAGCACTGGATTTCAATTATTCATTCTGTTTGTGAGAACTGTGTACAGTACCATAATCCTCTAGAACCAAAGTGTTCTCATTATACCTCTCATGTCAGACACAGTGGAATACTATAATTAACTTTCCTTAGGCAGGATTTTATTCAGGAAAATGACAACTGATGTCAATCAATTTTTGTTCTTCCTCTCTACTGAAATAGAATGGCCCTGAAAATGCTCTTGGTAACGGAAAAGGAATATTATTGACTAGCTAGTATCCGTTTGAAGGTGATAGATAAACTCCTTTTTTTTGAACGGGACTTCAAGCCATCTAATGCATAGGGTACACTGAGAGAAATGGCCCTTTGAAGGCATTCATATGTCGTGTTCTTGTCATGGCAAAGTTTGTTTAAGCATTCTCATAAAGACGAGGCCTCTCAGCTCATATGAACACAAAAAGGCCATTGTTGCCAGTAGAAATGAGAAATGTAAGATCAAGCCTAGGAACAATGGCCTTGAAGTGACTGATGGCTTCTTAGAAACATCAAAAAAAGTGAATTACTGTGATAAAATAGGCCCAGCACATAGTTATCTCCCAAGCAATGTTTCTGTATATATGTATATGTGGTTTTGATAGGCTTGATATACATAATTATGTTTTATTTTGTAAAGCAGACAAGTCTGAATAGGAATGAGGTGTTAATATAGAGCATTTTTTTTTTCAAAATCCTGACATTCTCCCACGTGCGGGAAGAGACCATGTGTTTGGGAGAAGTCTTCCGGTGAGGGTGGCGAATGGATCCCAGCTTTCTAGGCAAAAGGAGCCGCCGTCAAGCCTAAGAGACAGCCCCATTAGCATAACTCAGCAGAAAATCTGTTGTTGTGAAGCATTCAATCCACAGCTTAGGGAGCAGTTTTAACCTCCTCCCTTTGTAGCCTAATCATTCAAGAAATAGCATGGGCAACCCCTACCCGTATTTTACTGGCCACTGTTTGAATCAGTGAGAGATGGCACTTTGGCGGGAGGCATAAAGGCACAAGCTGACGTTTATGCATGGCAAGGAAAATGCCAAGCCGATGAGGAACCGTGTGGGGCTGCTTGAATATATCAAGTATGATTTTCTGCCCAGGTGATGGATCCAGGAGCAAAGAATGTTAACAAAACAGGGTAGCAGAGTTATGTGAGTCTGTTCTTTCTTTGTTACATCAACATAAATTCTCTTCTGTGCATATAAGGATTGCAGGTGGTCATCAGAGAAATTCACAACACAACCCAAATGGCTACACTCAATTGAATGATATCTGCCTACCCTTTGGACCTTTGGTTTCGAGTTGCCTTTAAAGGAGGAGAGTACATACTAATTGTAAAGGCAATTGATTAGGTGAATGTTCATTTATGTGTCCAATAAAGTTATTTCCAAAAGTAGAAATTGCAATCTGATTGTGTCACTTTATTTCTTTGTTTCTGAGAAATTAAATGTTTAGGCACAATACCTGTACTGTACTTCTGAAATCTTAGGTGACTCAGACTGTGATCAGATATCTCTGCTGAGAAGGACCATAGCATTGGAGATATTTATGTGTGTACTGATAAAAAAATAAATAATGAAGAAATGTGGAAAATTGAAGCATCATTCAAGTGACTAAGAGGGCTAAATAAGGAGAATGCTCCTAAAAAGAAAAAGAAACATTTTCTAGAAATGTTTTTTAATTTTAGTTTTAATTTGTTTTTGTGCTGGACACTCAATCCCATTTTGCTTTTCTTTGTATTCCTTGAACTTAGTACAGTGCCTGGAACATAGCAGGTATTTAATAAATGCTTACTGATTAATAGAGAGTGTGTCTCCTAAGTCTTAGTGCTGCTCTGGGTCATCCTGTATAATAGGAGCTAAAGAGATGGAAAGACAGATGAATGCTTGTGGGAGAGCGGGACTGATACAGAGATTTATTTTTGCTTTTCTAACTGTTGGGATCCAAAAATGATATTCCACTTGATCAATAACATTCTGTTTTTTAAAAAAGATCATGTAGTTAGAAGTTAGGGTTGCTGAAGAGTATCTAATGAAAGAGCAATTCTATGTGATTTTTTATTGGCTTTTGTAGGCACCATTCCCCCTTTTCTGAGGTTACTGAATTAAATTCAATTTAACAAACATTTATTCAGCGATAATTATCTGCTAGGTGTCAGTGATACAAGCTACAGGCTGGTGTGTTAGTTGCTAAAGATAAAAGAAAATGAAATGGTCCCTGCCTTAAAGATGCTTACATTTTGTTGGGGGTGGGGTGGTAAAGAGGGAGAGAAATGTAATTTTTGTACAGGGAAGCAAAGGCAAGATAATTGGAGAGGGAGAAGCTTGGGAGGAAGGTAAGATCTGCAGAGGCTGCAAGATCTCTGGGGTTCTGAATAAGAAGACAATTCATCTCCTCTTACCGATGAGTTAGGTCATAAGTGAGAATATTCTTCCAGTGACCAGCCTAAACCCCTCTTGCTGCTGCTTTAACCCAGCCTGCTTTGTCCCTTTTCTGCTCAAAACAATGTCTTTTATTCAGATTGACTATTTTCTTCCAAGGAGAGATTCTCTTCGACTCTATCCCAAGCCAAAATGTTGGTTCTTCCAAAGTTCTTCCAAGTCAGTAGTCCAACTACTTCTGTTGCAAGTGTGTTACTGATCCATTTTCTCAGGAAAAAGTTTTCTCCATTAAAAAAATAAAAATAGCAACATTTGTGTTCTGGTTTTTTAAAGGAAACAAAGTCATCCTTGGATTGATAGACAATTTGATGGTGAAAATTTTATAGAAGGGAATCTTGGATTATAATTTATCATATAGATATTCAGAATGGATGATTCTGATAACAACTGAATTTGATTTGAGAGATCTCTTGCAAAACTATCTAGCATGTTTAATCCCAAGCAATGCGTTGACAGTTGTGAAAAAATCATGGAGGCATTTTACCTTATGGCAGAATAATAATGATTCCTTTTTGGTAAAGCTTGATGACTCAATACAATCAGTGACAAAATGAAGTAATAAATGAAATGACAATGAACATCATTTAAAAAATAAATCTAGATTTCATTTTGTAAGCATTTCTGAGGATATGCCCTCACCATCATTATTACCAAAAATCTCTCCAGGGCATTGTTTTAGGCACCAGGCTAGAAAGAGGCAGAAGACAGAATCCTTGTCTTCAAAGGACTGATGTCTAGATGGAGAATGTACATAAAAGATAAATTGCAGCTTGAGCTAGCATATGCTAAATGAATAAGAATTAGTCTAAGTGAGATTTTTAACATGATTTTGTTATGAAAGTAAGCTTTACTCTAACTAATAATAGAGACTCAGACTAGTGAAATAACTTTCCCTATCCTTGATTCATTAATGCCTCTCAAAAACCTTCCACAACTCCTCCAAATCCTTACTTTTCCTGCTCCTTTGGCAAAGAGCCAATAGTTGATTCATGCCAAATAGAGCACTAATAACTTTGAGGGGATCTGGGACACATTTTTCCTTTTTTTTTTTTTTTTAAGGACCAGTAATCTCAAGTGCCATAAAGATAAATAATTAATCAGGTTGATCCATCTCAGAATTACTTTTGTGTTATTTCTGATGCAGAAAATAGTTTTTTCCCCCCTTAGGGGAGTGGTATTAGGAAATCAACTGCTTATGATTTTGGTAAGACCCATGATAGTAGGGATCATTTTATTCTTTGTGTTTGTACCATCACTGCGTAACATAGTAGCCTGGATTGAAGCGGCAGCAAAAGGAGTATAGACTCGTCACCAGGAAGAACCACCTGACTCAACATGGTTCATCAGCGAGGGAAGGGGCTACGCAAGTCTGATGTGTTGTTTAAGCCCCTGGAGATCCTGAAACCTCTCCAGAAATGCCAGGCACATAGTAGGCTCTTAATAAAGCTTGTTGATTGATGGATGGAGCTTGTCATTCAATTGATACTCAAGTTTCTAGAACCCCTGTTGCTTATTGGACGACTGACTGACTTCATAGAACAGCTGGGCTGCACTCTAAGAGTAACACGTGAAATTTATTACAGATTCTGGCTTGTTTTGGTACTCAGCATTCATTTGAAAGCCTCTCACAAATAAAATGGCGACATGCTGTGTCCCTGAAAGGATTTTAAATGTGAGATATTAGAGTGTGTGTATTTTCTCACAGTCATAACATTTAAGTGTTTTCACTAGAAAAGTGAAATCTTTTTTCTCTAAAAAAAGGGAAATCTTACTCTTCTTGTCTGGAAGCCATTTACCTAAGCACAGGAATTGTGGTAATTGTAGCCTGTGGGAGGGTTTCCCTGCCCTTAGGTGGTTGTTTACTTATGTATTATAGAAAGCATTTTAGTTTTTTTTTACAAGCCAAGTTTGGTTTAGAAAAAAAGGGGGAAAAGAAGTTGCCAATATTTTAGAAAGGTTTGAAAGAAAAATTTGTTGGAAGCAAATATGTTTGATAGTGATAGTTTTTCTGTGAGATGGATAATATTCCTTAGTCTCACCATGGATTTTACAAAGCTCAAACATTTCTGCATCTTGAGCTTGCTGGGATCTACAGACCCGAAGCTTACAGTGAAACTGTGTTCATTAACTTCTGGGAAGGAAGATGCCCTACAGATACAATCTTAGGAATATCATGACAAACATATAATAATTGTAATTGCATCCATGTGTGGGCATGGGATGTAAGTGAAAGTATATATGTGTAGTGAGTAGAAATGTTGCTCGTTGTCAAATTATATATATATATATATATATGTGCATACATATTATGTATATAATTATATATGTATATATATCTGAGGTTGAAAGATAAGCCTTAAAGTAATAATAAATGTGCTTTATTCTCTCTGTCTCTCTCTCTGTCTCTCTCTCTCTCTCTCTCTCTCTCCCTCATTCTTAAATTTTGGAAAGAATTCTTTATGATTTTTAACCCAAAGTTTTAGAAATGAAGCAATCTTCTACTGTATTACACCCCTAATCCAACAACTTCCCAAATCTAGTAAAAACACACACATATAAAATTATATATGTATGTATATATATATGTATATATATACATACATATGTATATGAGTGCATATATTTGCACACACATGTATACTCACATATAAATACATACACAGAGGATAGGGAGCTAGCTTTGGACTGAGAAAGACCTGGACTTAAACTCTGTCTTTTATAGTGCTGGTTGGGTGACGCTGCAAGGTTCATGAAGCTTGGATATAATTACTATTGTCTACTTGAAATGGACTATTACAGTTTAGGAAGATTTTTCACCAGATATGGCTGGAACAAAAATAGTTTTATGTTTATTTCTCTCTTGATTAGAATATTCCATTGTCTTAGAATTGACCTCCTCTCTCTATTATCATTAACTAAGGTTTGAGATTTTTAACAGATACACACACAAACACACACAAACACAAAACACTTGAATCAGCTAAGCTTTATGGCAAAAAAATGTATATACATACACGTATCTATGTCTTTCTATCCACATCTAGAAATCTAAATATTAATTTTAAGGGAGGTATGAGTGCAAAGTCCTCCAAGACAGCTTTTTGCATGTTATACAGAATCTAGCCCATCCCTTTGCACATGTAATATTTGGGAAGGAAAATGGTGATCAAAACCAGAACCTTTGGCCGAGAAATTTAGCTGACAGAGGACCAACATGCTTGTATAAGACTGTTATTATTAAAATCACTGAACCAGAAAGATTTTGAGCCTTATACTAAATTCTTTATTTCCCTCTATCTCCTTGTCTCTTCGTATTGTCTTACAGTATGTTGCATGACTACTGCCTGTACGTGTGAAAAGTCAGGATGAGAGTTCACAGCAGGTTGATGGCCTGGAGATGAAAAGTCTGTCTGAGGACATTTCAAAGTTGTAAAGGTATTATTCTCACATGGAGTTATTTCTCAGTGGGTGTGAACAACAGCTCCTCATCAAGCTGGTATAGTGCGAAATAGAGTTTCCTGAGAAATGATGTGCAGACATATGCAAGAAGCCACATGCATGGGACATGCACAGACTGTGTGCTTGGCGTCCAAGTGTTGGAACACTTGCCATGAATGTAGAAGCCTCTACTGCCAGTGGACAGTGGGAGAGCTGAAAGAATAAGAGTCTGAACCACCCCCATGGCTACTGGGGTTTGGTGTCTTTGATAGCTTGGCATAAAGCTGATATATTTGCAATGGGAACCTTTGGTGTAGGTGATAATATATGATCATTCTTCATGAGGGAATCATTCTTCACAATGATTGGGTTATAAAATTATAGAATTAGAGATCTTAAAGCTCACAGATATTGCTAGAGATCATCTGCTATACTTCTTCAATAATCAAGTAGGTGGCTCTGTGGATAGAGTGCTAGGCCTGGAGTCAGGAAGACCTAAGTTCATAAGTGAACTCTGACACTTAGCTTTGTGACCCTGGGCAAGTCATTTAGCCTCTGTTTGCCTTGGTTTCCCCAGCTAAACAATGGGGATAATAACAGCACTTACCCACCCAGATATAATGAGATGATATTAATAAAGTCTTTAAACACAATATCTGGTACATAGTAGATATATGATAAATGCCTGTTTCCTTCCTTCGGGAAAATAAGAGATTATCCCTGTTTTCCAGATGGGGTAGCCAAAGTTCAGGGTAGTTCTAGAACTTTCTCAAAGTCACAGCATAAAGACCTGGCCTGATGGTAGCTTTTGAACATCATATTGTTTAATTTAGGACTCATCATGTCATCGTTTCTTAGTCCTCTTTATCAGGATAAGAAAATATGACCCACATGCTGAGATACTTATAGTACTGCAGTGTCTGTTTTCTTAGGAAGTGTCCCTCTCAAGAGTTTTATAGGAATGCCCTGTGGGCCTGCTCTTAGGTAGACTCTTTTGAACTTTTCCTCCAAAAGGCTTGGGTTCTATGCAAAAATCTTTCATATTAATAATATTCTACCATATATTGTTTCTCATCAGAACTTCCTGATGGTTGGAAAGCGAGGCAAGTGAACAAGAGAAAACGAAAAAAAGGAGATATGTAAGTGAGGGGTGGGGCAGGGATCCAGGAGAGAAAATTAGTATGGGGAGAGTTAAGAATGAATAACTTCATCCGGAAGTGATATAAAGAAGCATGGTATAGTGGAAAGTGTCCTAGCTCTGAAGTAAGAAGACTAGGTTAAAACCTTCCCTCTGATATTTACTAGTTGAGATAAGCTACAGTTTCTCATTTCCTCAGTTTGCTCATCTGTAAAATGAGAGGTTGATCTAGACGACCCCTGAAGCCCCCTTCTGCTATTATCCTGTGACGAGTGCAAAGTTGCCTTGTCCCATCTTACTACCCAATGGTAGAACCTTGATGAACTCTGTGGATAGTCAGCCTTGGAGATGAGAAGGAAAAAGAGCTAGGAGTCTATTTACTGTGATTGAGGTTCCAGAGGCAAAGAGTCTTCAGAATGCAGAGCCATGGGATAAAACAGGCAGAGATCAGCTAATGTCCAGAGAGGAAGGGGAGTGGGGAGGGGTGGGGGAGAGAGGCGGACTTCTCTGTTCTAGATGTTCTAGATCATATTCTTCACATGGTATATGTGGACATATTTTTAAGAATATATATGTTGATAAATAGTTATCAAACAATTAAATTATTGATTTCCCTTGTAATCCTGAGTATTTTACTTTATGCATTTAAAATAATGATGATAGTTTCATCAGACCACCAAAAGAGTTTGTGACACAATAAAAGGTAAGAACCCCTGCTTTGGACTATCCAAGTAACTGGATTACAAGCCAGAGCACGGGATCAATTTTGTTGTTCAGTGGTTTCAGTTGGATCTGACTCTTCATGACCCTGTTTGGGATTTTCTTGGCCAAGACTGAGGAAGAAACTGAGGCAAACAGGATTAATTGACTTCCCAGGTTCATACTGCTAGTAAGTGTCTGAGGCCATATTTGAACCCAGGAAGAACAGTCTTCCTGGCTTCATGCTATGCTCTATCCACTGAACCACCTAGCTGCTCTAGGTCAAAACTTGGAATTAGTATTAGTATCCACAGGCAATTTCTTCATTCACTTTAATGGTGTAAACTATTTCCCTATTAAGTTAGCCAATAGGATGTTAATCAAGCCTCTCCATACACTCTTTCCTCATCTATCTCTTAGAATCACTAATTTCCTTGATAAACTCAAGCATAAAACTCTATGTGAGATGTTTCCTGTTGTGCAACAAGCCTCCCCCAATACAACACCAACTACTGGAACTTCCCCTAAAATTTACCTTGTAGCTATTTTTATTGTATTTTAGAGAAATACAAGAAAGTGTTTTAGAAACACTTTAAGAACACTTTAAGGAAGTGTTACCTTCCCTGAAAGAATGTAAGGTCCTTGAGGGTGGAAAGTGTCTCAGTTTTGTCTGTTTACCATGTACCTGACACCTCGTAGGTGTTTAATACTTATCGATGGTCGAATGAATGAACCTACTATACATGGTCACACAGAATTTTACTTTAGTAGGTTGGTGGGCAGATGCCCGGACTCCTCCTCTGATTTCTTTGGTTTGGTTGCAAAAGGTCTGTGGAAAGGGATATAATTTGTGCAGAACTCTCTAAATGAATAAACCGAGAACTCAGAATATTGTGTCTTATCCCTGAGTTGATACTAATTGTTTAAAATTTGTTGGAGTTAACCAGTGAGAAGAGGCCCACACTGAAAAGAACACACCAGGACAAATCACTTCCCAGGATTTTCTAAGGGTTGGTCTTGTCATGGCTCAGCTCCAGTAGGGATGGGACTGGCCTGCGCTCAGGGAATCTGTTCCAGTTTTCATCCATCCTCCCCCCTCCTACCTTTTTTTCTTAATAGTGGTGGGATCTTGGACTACCACTGACACTGAGTTGAGTGCCAATTTTCTTGCTGTGCCTTGTCAAATTGGACAGGAAGACGGCTGTCTTGTGAAAGTGAAATTGTCACTAATTGGCCACAAAGGAAATATGCAAGTTTTGCCAAAAAAAGACCTTTGCCTTCTGAGGGATTTAAATCCTCAGTTGAAACTTTTTCTCTTATTTAGAAAAAGCAAACTCAAACATGCTGGCATTTTCTGCAATGATAAAGCCTGGGTGGGTGTTCCAGGAGGGTGGAAGTAGGTTAAAGTGGACAGTAGAACCTCAGGCCTCCCTTTAACCAATGTGTTGGGTTTGGTTATAATAGGCAGGGAAAAAATACAGTAAATAAATCTTGACTTTGTTTTAGCTTTTCCATTTACGTTAAGGTAGAATGTTTCAGGTGCATCCCACACACAAAATGAATGTTCTATAAAATGTTTTGTCACTTGTAATGTTTGGAACTCAACTTTATTTTCTTTACTGTGACAAAAATGAACTTAGTCAGACTTGGGCATTGCTTTATACCAGGAGTGACACCTCTTTATTTTTGTGACTTGAATGGACATCAAAGAAAATTTTCTGCTCCATGAAAAATAGAGTCAAATTTGCAAAGTAGTATGTATGCCAATGTATTTTAATATGTCATAAATAAATTTACAAAATTAAAAATCAAGTCAGATGCTATCTTTCTGAATATTTAAAAGAATAGGATTTTAATAAACCTATTTCTGTCTAGATTTATGGGAGTCCTAGAATATGTAAAACTTGAAATTTATTGGTTAAAATAGGGTTGGATAATTTTAGTAGTTAAGTCCCTTAAATAATACTAATAGGAGATTGCAATATGTTTTTTAAAATCATCATTGACATTTTGTTGGACCTACAATCTCATCAATATAGATTATTCATCTATTAGCTTCCCTATTTCTGTCAAAGGTGTTTCTATTCCTTTAGCCACCAAAGTTGCAGCCTTAAAGTTCCTTTTGACTCTTCCTTATTCTAATCCCACATGTTGTAGAATCTTATTGATTCTATATATCCATAGCATTGATCCATGCTGTTTCATCTGTCCTCTTCTCTCTGCTTACACTGATACCATTTTATTTCAAAGCCTTATTATCTCTCTGAAGTCAATGATCTACTTGCCAAATCTGATGATCTGTCTTCATTCCTCCTCTTCTATAATCTTCCTGCTGTATTTTACACTGTTAATCACCCCACTCTTCCTCTATGCTTTCTTTGGATTTTCATAATGCTTTTCCTTCTCCTCCTATCTTTGTGACCACTCCTCAATCTTCTTTGCTGGTTGTTTATTGATGTCATTACCACTAACTGCGAATATTCCCCTCCCTGCACCCTATGTTCTATCCTGGTTATACTCTGCTACTGCATAATCTCATCATTATCCATGGGTTCAATGATTATCTCTATACATATGATACCTAGATCTATATATCCAGCCCCAGTCTCTCTTCTGAACTCTACTTGAATTTCCAACTGCCCATCGGACATTTCAAATGGAATTTCTGGAGGCATCTTAAATTCAACAAGTCCAAAACAAAAATCGTCTTCCTCTCTTCTCCAACCTATCCTCTTCCCAAGTTCCCTAATACTATTGAAGGTACCACTATCTTTCTAGTGACCCAGGTTTGCAACCTTGGTGTCATCCTCAGCTTCTCACTCTCACATCATATAGCCAATAAATTGCCAACTCTTATAGATTTTATCTCTCTGACATCTCCAGTATACATCTCCTTCTCTCCATTCATGCAATCATCTTAACTCAGGCCCACATCACCTAGGCTACTGCAAAAGTCTCCTTTTTGATCTCACTGCCTCAAGCCTCTTTCTAGTCCAATCCATTCTCCACACACCTGTCAAAAGTATTTTCCTAAATTTCAGGTCTGATCACATCACCTATCACTATTTAAGGAATTCCAATGGCTCTCTCTATTGCTTCTAGGCTAAAATATGAAGCCTTCTGTTTGGTATTTAAATCTCTTCAAAATGTTATCCTTTCCCACTTTTTCCAAATTTTATCTATTTATTCTTTTTACAATTTATTCCTGACTTCCTATTCTGTTTTCTGGCCATACTGTCCTCCTTACAGTTCTTGGAGCACAAATGATACTTTAGCTCTAGGCTTCTTGCCTTTGCAATAGGAAATTGTTGATTATTGATTGATTAGGCTATTGTGATAGCTCCTAATTGCAAACCCTGCTTCACATCTCTTCTCTTTCTTCAATCCATCCTTCATGACTGTCAGAGTGATTCTGAACATACAAGTTTACTTCCTTACTCAATAAAATCCAGAGGCTCTAGATTACCTAGTAAGATATGTTTGGCATTTAACACCCATCACAACCTGACTCCAATCTACCTTTACAGCTTTTTTTATACATACATTATACATACATATTCCTTTTTGTATTCTGTATGGCACAAACAAACTGGATTTCTTGCTGATGTTCCTGTTAACCTGAAGATGATTCCTCCTTACTGTCGCCTTATGGAAACTCCTAGTTTCCTTAGAGCGCAGTTCAATTACAATCTGCTGTAAGAGGACATTTCTGATGCTCATAGCTACGACTTCTACCAGAAACCCTTCTCCCCGCTTCCCCCAAGTGACTTTATACTTATTTTATGTATGAGAAGGCAGCTAAGTGATATAGTAGATAAAGCACCGTATTTGGAACCAGAAATACTTGAGTTCAAATTCTTCCTCATACGCTTACTATTATTTGAACTCCTCAGTCTCAGTTTCCTTATCTGTAAAATGGGGAAAATAATGGAACTTACCCTACAGGGTTGTTGTGAAGACCGAATAAGATGTTACACACACACACACACACACACACATACATATATATATATATGTCTATATACATATATACACACATATGTGTATATATGTATTACTTTGCAAACCTTAAAGTGCTATGTAAATGCTAATTATTATGCATTATCATCTTTTGTACATACTATTATATGCATGTGTAGTCTCCCCTGAAGGATTCTAATGTCATTGATGGCAGGCATTGTTTTATTTTTTGAGTCTATCTTCAGAATTTAGCACAGTGCCTAGTTTGTAGAAGGTACTTAATAAATGCTTGTGATTGATTGATTGATAACATCTCTTCAATACCTTGTCATCTGTGCAGTTATTATTTATGCCTTTCCATAAACTTTCCATGGAGGATAAACCTAGACTACTGGAAGCCTTCTTCTGGTTTTGTTTACTCTGTTTGCCTTCTCTGTCAATTTGTTATCATTCCTATTAATACATGGTCATCCCAGCTCCATTTCCTAATACATGTCTTTACTAATATATTTTTAAAAATATTTATTTATATATTTCATTTTTATATCATCTAAATTTCAAACATATCACTTTCCCCTCCCCATCAGAGAACTATTGTTTATCACAAAGATTCTGTCCCACCCCAAAAGAAAGAAAAACAGTATAGCAAAATTAGCCAATCTGTTGAAAAAGTCTTATATTAAAGGCGGTGTTCCATAGCCATCATCCCCTGCCTTGGCAAAAAAAGGGAAAGAAGTGCTTATTTTATTTCTCTTTTTGGACAAGGTTGGACATTATATTTTTATAGCATGGAGAAAATTATATATTATTTTGATCTTTCTATCTGCATTGTTATAGTTATTTTGTATATTATTCTCCTGGTTTTGCATATAAAATATTTTCAAACTTACAAGT
Source organism: Bettongia penicillata ogilbyi (assembly GCA_023548195.1). Lineage (NCBI taxonomy): Eukaryota > Metazoa > Chordata > Mammalia > Diprotodontia > Potoroidae > Bettongia > Bettongia penicillata. The sequence goes on along the minus strand of JAJHZJ010000624.1, from coordinate 585,041 downwards.
ATGAGTTAAATGTCAATTGTCATATGTCCTGCTTATTTCATTGTATATCATAATCTGTGTAATAGATATTCTTCATAGAGCTGGGTTGAAAGTTGGTCCTGTGGTTGGAGAGGCAATTTTTATTCCAAAAGCTCTCAGGTTCAAATGTCCTGGGCTTACACTGACATTAGGGTCTTAGGGAAGAGGGTGGACAAGGTGGTGGTGGTGATGATGGTGGTGTTATTGGTGGTAGTTTCACTTGCCTGGATCTTGTTTTCTGCTCTCTATTCTTCATATTTTGATTATATCTTATCAATGCAAGTTATCAGTGATAATATATTGTAACCTAGTTATAACAATCATGCATCTTTCCATTGAAATTCCATTATATCCTACCTATATTTGCCTATGTAAGCTATCCCTCATACCTAGAACGAAATATCTCCTTATACCTGCTCTTCAGGCATAGAAGACAGAGTGCTAAACTTGCAGTGTTGACTCTTACCTCTGACACTTAATGTGTGACCGTGGGCAAATAGCTTCATTTCCATGAGTCTCTATTTCCTCATTTGTAAAATGGGTACAGTAGTACTTCAAAGGGTTTAAATAAAATGATGCATATAAAATATTTTCAAACTTAGAAATATTAGTTAAATGTCAATTGTTATCTTCCAATTGTCAATTGTTTTATACATACATATATACATACATATGTGTGTGTGTGTGTGTATAAAACCAGAGAATCTGTTTCTTTGGTTTTAATCTGTTTATGAGGCATGCCTTCTTTGAGGAAAGATTCTATGGCTACATCTAAACTTATTTGTTTAAGCCCATATCCAGTGAGACAACATCTCAGTCAAATATATGACTGTGATAACAGTTGCATTCTCTGGCCCTGTGACTTCTCCCTCTTATAGGTCAGTTCCTCTAGAATATCTACTTTAAGGAGAATGCCCAGACCAACCATCTATTCATTCCTTTCCAGGCTCCAGTCCTTAGTTTCCCAAATTTTCTTTATAATGCCTCTGGGTCTAATATATTTATTTCCTCCCCTATTGCCCTCACCCATTTCATCTTCCTTTTATGTGCTATCTTCACCAAAAGAACCATTAAGGTCTTAACAACTGGTCCCATTACTTCCTAGCAAAGAGAGGGAGAAGAAATGGAAACAGTGTCAGATTTATAGTCTTGGGCTCAAAGATCACTGCAGATGGTGCTGCAGCCATGGAATTAAAAGATGCTTGCTCTGTAAAAGGAAAACTATGGCAAATCTGGGTGCATACTAAAAAACAGACATTTTGCTGACAAAAGTCTGTATAGTCAAAGCTATGGTGCTTCCAGTAGCAATTCATGGCTGTGAATTCTGAACTATAAGGAACACAGAGTGCTGAGGAATCAATGCTTTCAAATTGTGGTACTGGAGAAGACTTTTGAGAGTCCCTTGGACAAGTCTAGTTAGTCAATCAGTCCATACTTAAAGAAATTACTTCAGGCTTTTTACTAGAAAGCCAAATATTGAAGTTGAAGCTTAAATACTTTGACCACATGATGAGATGATGGGATCCATTGGAAAAGTTCCTGGTTTTGGGAAAGATCAAAGGAAAAGGGGACATCAGAGGATGGGATGACATAGATAATGTCATGGAAACAATGAACATGAACTTAGACAGACTTTGCCAAATAGTGGAAGTTAGAAGGGGCTAGCATGCCATGGTCTATGGGGTCACAGAGTTGGATACGACTGAACAATTCAAAAACAAGACCCTATTAGAATGTAATCCTGAGGAAAATGACTCTCTTCCAATACTTGTATTCCCGATGCTTAGTTCAGTGCCTAGTACTGACTAGACAATATGCTTTACTCTGGAAAATTGTTCATAAACCTTTGCCTTTTCCTTTCTCATGTTTTCATTAAAGTTATCTGTAGTATGTGACCATTCTCACAGCAGTATTCACAGAGGTAAGAAAGTGGGTCAATCGTTGTGGAAGTCTTTTTTTAGTGGCAATAATACTATTGATGATCCATGGTCATTTCTTTGCTTTTGTAATCTTCTGCTCTTAGAGATACCCAGAAAATCAATCCTTTAATACTTTTAAAATATATAGCCTCTAGCATCCATTAATTCTGTGTATATTTAGTCAAGTTCAGGCATTGTTTCTTACTTCATCCTTATAGAAACATAGCATCTCAGAGTTGGAAGGACCTTATAAGTCATTTTTATTTGAATATCAATTCCTTCTATAACATTCATGGCAAATGGTCAGATCATTTTACTTTTAGGTAACTTAATTCTTAGGAAACATTTCCTTAAGTTGAGTTGAAACTTGGCTCTCTTCAGCTTCCACCATCATTCCTATTTCTGTTCTTTGGGGTGAAGCAAAATTATTCTAATCTTTCCTTTCATATGATAGTCCTTCACATTCTTCAGACCTTTTAATGTTTTTCCTTATGTTTTCTCTTACATATCTGCTTCTTCCTCGCATAATATATTGGGTACCGAAGGGGCAAGAGTTCAAATGTGATGATCCTACAATTGTCACATTAGCAGAGAACAGATTGTCATAGAAATACATGTATAACCTGTATCAAATTGCTTGCCTTCTCAGTGCAATGAGGATGGAAGGGAAGAAAGGAGGGAATTTGGAACTTACCATTTAAAAAAAATAAATGGTAAAAATTGCTTTCATATGTAATTGAAAAAAAAATATTAAAATATATCCCAAAAACAAATCTGGTATTTGAAATCTATTTGATGCCCTTCTAGTTTCATTCAATAAATATTATTGGGATCATCTTACTCAGATCTTGATCTACCACTTTCTTTTACTCAATTAGTTTTTTGCTATTTTAGGAATATTATCACTTATGATCTTTCACATTCATCCTCCCTAACTTTCTGTAAATGAACCAGGAATCTAAAATAGTGTTGCCCTTAGCTACCATAGCTTTCTGGTTGGCAAGGAGATCAAGTAATACTTGACTGAGGCAGTTTATAGTAATTTTTGTTAACTTTCTCATTGTGCTTGAACACAGTGATAGAGTTAACACCTTTATTTTTTTCCATTTGCCATTCTTCAGAATGGATGGCTTCTTTAAACAGGTTAGATTGGATCTGCTGTAATCACAGGCGTGGCTTCTCGTTATTTTACCAGTTGGCATTCATTTCTGCTTGATCTGGCTGTCCACAAGTGATCATCAGTGAAAAGTGATTTCCTTTCTTTTAAAATACAGTTAATTTAATTGAATTTTTTTGCAGTGTTGGGTAGTAGTTTGGACTCTTCTTGAAGAAATGCTCATGATATACTGACTTGAGTATTTATACATGTCTTTCTTTTGTTATTTCCTTGCTATTTCTTTTTCTAAAGCAGTAATTCCCAACATGTTCTTGAAAGTTCTTCTCCACTCACCTTCCCACTGATGTCACCAACTATCTCAATATGGATGACTTTGCCGGGTTCTCTAATTAAACTTATCTACTTCATAAACTGTACAAAAACTGTATTTTTTCCATGTTAATATGTTTGCTTCTACTCACTTTGAGTTCTTCAATGTCAATCAAGTATCCAATGAAAGGAAATTTGGGACATCTTCCTTGTGTGCACAGATACATTGGTGATACAGTGAAGCCAGCTCCTTTATTGGCCTCTTACAAAAGAACCTCCACAAAAGAGATACTTAGATATGTCCTTGTGCTATGGAAATAACTCTAGGTTCTTGAAGGCTAGGGCAAAGCTGTGCAAGCTTTTTAAGCTTCTATGATGGTGGAAAGATTTCATTTGATCTCTGTCCTCTCAATGAATTGTATCTGCTAACCAGGGACCAGACTAATATAGTATGGAAAGACTCATCGTCAGAGGCTTGGTTACTAAATAATTACCTTTTTTAATGATGTAACAGAAAAACATATGAAGCAGTCCTTGTTTCTGTGTGGCTCCCTTCCAATTCTGTAGTCATAGTGGCAGTGGTAAAAAGGGGAGGAGGGGGTACTAATAATTAAATGGTTATCAGACAATCTGCATTAATCTAACTATTGTTCTGTCTCTTTGGCCACAAAATTGACACACTGCCAAAATTTCTGGACCCCACCCCTTTCAATGTCCTTTTCATAAATAAAATTAGAAGGCCCCCAAATGGAAGGATGTGTTTCATACTCTGAGAAATATTCTGAGAGTGTACTCCTTCCAAGCAGGATGCATTTCTCCAGATATTTAAGACAATTTGAAAATAGAATCGAAGGAACAGGCTTGCTGAGCAGAAGGATATTAATTAGTTTAGCCTTGCAAATTCATTCCCCAAGCTTCTATTTGCAAAAATGTTCCCCACCCTTCAAAATTTGCATCAGCCCTGCACATGCCACAATTCAATTCAACAAACATTTAATAAGCACTTATTTATTATGTACTAAGCTCTGGGGACACATATGAATAGTACACTGTCCTTATCCTGAATGGATTTAGCTCCATTCAATAAACATTTATTAAGCCTTCCTGCAGGCAGGCAGGGCATGGTGATTGATAGCAGAGGAGAGGTAAGGTTTAGTGAAGACACCGCTCTTGCCCTCACAGAGCTTGCAGAGCATCAGCCTAGCTGAGTTTGGAGAGCCTCATCATCAGATCACTAGCTGATAGACTATTTCAGCTACAGCAATACAGGCATATGGTCAACTAAGGCAATGGCGTCCGACTCAAATAGAAACAAAGACCATTAAATAATAACTAAGGCTTAGTTAATTACTATATAATTATATCAGATATATAATTATATAACTAAATCACATACTGCCTAGAGCTTTTAAATTTAATATTATTTATCTTCTATTGTATTTTGATCAATTTTGTTAGATATTTCCCAATTATATTTAATTGGATACAAGTCATACCAGGGGCTGAGGGGTGGGGCATGTATTACTTCTAAGGTAGACCATGAAAGTGTGTTGCTCATGGACAGAGTGTCTACACTGATGAAATCACAGATGTTTGGAGAATTCAAGTTATATAACAGCAAGAAATTTGAATGTGGATTATATGGAATAAATTGCTTAGGCAGCATATCCATAGAAACAGAGATGAAGAGCTGGAAGGGACTTTACAGTCCCTCTTATACAGATCTTTCTTTTTACAGATAAGGAATTTAAACCCAGTGAAGTTAAATCACTCACCCAAGGTTTCAGAGGTAAGATTCAAACCCAGGTCTTCTGACTCCAGAACCAGCATTCCTCCACTGTGTCACATCATCTCTCCTGCTCCAGAACACTTATTTGGATTGTTTGGAGAAGGAGGCTCCTTGTTTTGTCTCCTCCTAAATGTGATAGCTTCACCTCAGGTTGGCAGAAATAACTGAATTCTAGGCACAGGCCAGGTTAGGGAAAATCAAAACAAAACAGATTTATGTTGACTTGAGTCTACATCTGGGGCTGCCAGAGCACTTATTGGACAATTACTGACACCAAGGAGGTAGACGTACTTTTCCCACATGTGCTTAAAGATGCATACATAGAGCTGAATGAGGTACACATGCCGTGTTCACATAATAGGTATAAGTTCTTCTGTGGGATTTGATGGGTGTGCCATGGCACATCCTAACATCTAAAAATAAGTGGTTTTATATTTTAATTTGATCTCATGATATCTTTTAGTTTTAAGGTATACATTGTTATATTACTTGCAAGTACAGAATTCATTCATCCCCATTTCTGTACCTTAGTATTTCCATTAATCTTCCTTTTTCTTTTACCTGTTTTGGTCATTTGAGGTTAACTTATTATCTAGATAAAGAAAAGTATCATGAAAATTGACTGTCTTTCCATCTATCTATCTATCTATCTATCTATCTATCTATCTATCTATCTATCTATCTATCTGTTTGTCTGTCTGTCTATCTGTCTGTTTGTCTGTCTATCTATCTAATCTAGTTTTCACCAACACAAAAATTTGATTGCTTGGTTTGCATTTTTAAAATAGAAATTTATAAGTCACTTTAAAAACTTTTTAAAATTCAATTTAGTTACATTTTAATTTGTTTTAGCTTGTGATGGGTAGAAATAACACATTTTATAATTGAGCATCATGTTAGAGGCAGTGCAGTACAGAGAAAAGGGCACTGACTGACTATAGAGCCAAATTCTGCCTCCTGATGCTTATTATCTTTGTGACTTTGGGTAAAACACTTAACTTCCCTGGGCCTCAGTTTCTTTCTATGTAAAATGTTGTGATTGGATTAGATGATCTCTATGATCTCTTGCTATTCTAGATCCTATAAATGATTACCTGAAAATAATTCTCTGGGCCTATACTTTAATAAAGTTTGGATATTTTCCCTTCTATCAGGACAATCAATGTATTTAGAGCTGGAAGAGGCCTCAGATGCCATCAAGTCCAACCTTCTCATTTTACAGATAAAAAAAAAGAGATACAGAGGCATGTATCACCTTGTCCAAGGTCACAGAGCTAATGGCAGAGATAAAATCTGAACCCAGTTCCAAGCCATAAGACTCTTCACTCAGCCCCTCCTTTTTAAACTATGTTCCAGTGCTTCCCTTGTTACCTTTCTGACAGGTTGAGATCAAGAAGGGGGTTGGGAGTGGGATTTCAAGAATATTTATTCAACCAATCAGTCAACAAACTTCTATTAAATTTGTGCTATGTGCAAGAATTGTTCTAGGTTTTAGGGATATAACTCATGGGTCAAAGATTCAACCTATAGAAGATCTTCTCAGACCTTGGAGAATTTGTCTCAGTGTCTAGAAGAAATTTACCTTCCCTTTGGGATTAGGAGATTGCCTCATTGCAGCACATCTGGAAGGGGAGATTGGGGCTGGAAATCTTAGTAGCTGCTTTTCATATTCCTACTGCTTTCCTCCTAAGGAGCGATCATTTTTTAACATCCCTTAATGAGACCTAATGTGTAAATTCCCTGAATTTTTACTCACAGCACTTGCCACTGTGAGGCTGATTATAGTATCATATATATGCATGTGTATCTTTCGGTAATATCATTATTCATATTTGCACTTAACATAGTTTTTTCATATGTTTTTCTGTTCAACTTCAAGTAGAAAACCATCTTTTATGAAAATCTTACACAAAATATCCTTCTGTCTTACAACATGTTTAATTTTGTTAAGTTTTGGGGGTGTTATAGTTTAATTTTTGGAGAGAAAGTCATGAAAGAAATAAAGAATTAGCTGTCTTGCAAATTTATACTTTCATTTGGAATTTGTTTTGGCAAGAGAAGAGAGTGTGATATTGGAAGTAACTCTACAGTAATTCTACAGTTGATTTATATGTTTATTTGGGAACTGTAATACTGCAGAAAGTGATATGAAGGGCATGTTCTTTCAAGTGAAACCCAACTCTTTCATGACATCATGTTTTGAGGTTGGAGTTCTTTTCCTGTTTCTAACCCCATTTGGCAAGGAGCTTCCTCTTCCCCATATCTCTTCCCTTCCCTGTTTTCCTTTATTCCCATAGTGAAGGACTGCTTTATGTTCTCTCCTCTCCCCCAACATTTCAAAATATTCTACTGGCTTTAATTCATTAGCCTCCATTAGGCAGAGGGGTGCCTAGCATGATTAATTCTTACGTCTTGTCAAAAGTGGACAGCTACGTGCCATGGATGAGCACTGGGTTTGGAATCAGGAAGACTCATCTTCACAAGTTTAAATCCAGTCTCAGATATTTACTAGCTGTGTGGCCCTGGACAAGTCACTTATCCTGTTTGCCTCAGTTCCTCATCAGTAAAATAAGCTCGATAAGGAAATGGAAACTACTCCAGTATCTTTGCCAAGACAACCCTGAGTGGGGTCACCAAGAGTCAGATACGACTGAAAAATGATCCAATGATATCCATAACATTCATTAAAAGAGACCGAAGCAAAATGTTTTAAAGTTACTTTTCCAAGAATAGCATGATATTGGCTTATCCAGGTCAGGAAAAGAACTCAGAGCATTTCACTTTTAAGTAACTAACAGTAAGTCAGGCATCTTTCATCAGGATAGCTTGCAGAGTAAGAAGCAATGCAGTCCTGTGTTAATTTCTGTAAGATTTGGTGTGGATTTAGAAAGACAAGTTAAGTTGTGTGAGTTACTGCTCAGGGAGAATAACAGTTTTTACATAAAAGGCATAGAGATTTCAGATTTAATTATTTTTTCCCTTTTTCTACTTCTTGGTTCAAATCCTCCTGGCACAATCTAAGTATGAGATCAGAGGTATGTAAGTCTCTACACAAGCAGGAATCAGAGAGGATGGGAGGGAGAGAGAGAAAATGAGAGAGGGGAAAGAGAAGGAGGGAGGGAGAGAAGGAGGGAGAGAGAAAAAACAAGAGAGAAAGGGAGGGAGAGAGAGAACAAGAGAGAGGAAGGCAGGGAGAGAGAGAGGGGGGTAGAGAGAGAGAAAGAGAGAGGGAGAGAGAGAGAGAGAGAGAGAGAGGAGAGAGAGAGAGAGAGAGAGAGAGAGAGAGAGAGAGAGAGAGAGAGAGACTCTTTTTGGCCCCTTGGAAGGATTCCGTCCATCCTAGTGGAAGGGATGCCATGAGATGCTCTTTGTCTCTTTTGCTCTTATGTCATGTAGTACCCCAAAGTAAAAGGCAAGTGTGTTCACCCAATGAACCAATTAGCTTCACATTACAACATTTTATCATCTAGTCAGTGTGTTGGTCTGTGTCAACACAGATTGACAAAGTCATAGAATTTTATTAGACAATGTGAAAACTCATTTGCAGATTTTATTGCAGTCCATCATTGCCTGCACTCACAGTCCAGGGGCCCTCCATTGTGGTGAATAACAATTGGGAGCAATCGCTGGCTATGGTCAATGGAAAGGTTGCAGTTTTTCACTGACAGGTGTTCTTTCCTAATTGCCTCCATTAGTTCCTCTTTATTGCAAGGCTTCATCTCCTGATTCACATTCTCTTCAACGAATACCAAACCAGAACTAGCAGCTTCACCAAGCAATGAGACGATGAGCCCACACTCACCAAGCTCTTTCTGGGCACTATCTGAGCTGAATTAAGGGCTGTTCTCACTTGTACAGACCTTGTAACATTATTTGATGATTCCCATTCTAGCGAGGAGGACTTCAGACTGAAGAAAATTGAGTCCAGTAGAAATGAGATAGTCAAATGTTGGCATGTTTGATGAGTGAAATGTACTTCTGAAGCGCAGGGGAATGGCTCAGTAAGAAGTGTATCTCTAAACAGACACAGGTGCTGCTGCTCAGAAAATCCGGACCTTTGGTGCAATTCACAGAGGCAATGATAGCAGCCTTTGGGAGATACTTCTGCTTGTCTTGGAGCAGCCAAGTTTTCCAGAAGATGCTGATACCTTTAGGTACATTCGCCCCGTTGTCTTGCAAAGAAACTTAGTCTTTGTCTATTGAACACCAAACAGGTGGAAACTGAAAATACATAGTCATTGAAGTATTTCCAAATATTTGAAAGTTGTGTAAATAAATCATTTGAAGAGTTGGTGTCATTTTTTTCCTTTCAGGCTCCTGGGGATTATGCTCTAATTTGCACACTCAGACTTGTTTATATCATCTTTTATAAGTGTGACTCTTAATGGCTCTCTCTATTTTGTATTCTCAGGATCCTCAGGTGCTATTGGTGACCATTCTTTCCAGTGGAAAAGAGAAAATAAGAAAGACAGATCTAATCAAGGGGACAGAAGTCTCATTATATCATGAAACTGGACTAGATGACCCCAAAGAGCTCTTACATCACATCATTCTGTGATATAAAATACAATGTAATCAATGAGTGGTACTTTTTGATGTCAACATTTACTCATTGGTTGACTGGCATACCTGCCATTTATAAAACACTTTGAAAGTTTATTCAGTAATTTAAATACATGATCATAGTTCATCTCAAAATGGTTCTACTCATTAGGAAGCTTTTTTTTTTTTACCATATAGAACCAAAATCCACTTCTCAAAGTTTCCACTCATTGATCTTAGTTCTTCCCTCTATGACCAAGAAAAATCAATCTAATTACAGTGTTGGAAGGGAACTTGGGAACAAGTAGACCAACTTGTATGCAAATTATGAATCCCATTTACAATATTCCCCCAGTCTCTACTTATAGTGACCAGGACCTCATTACTATGTGACCAGGCTTATCCATACGAGGACAGTGTTAATTAAATAAGATTTTGTAAAATATATTCTGGTAAACTTTTGTATGTTATACAGAAATCATGTTTATGAGTTCAAATCAGTTTGAAACATGAAGGGAGAAAAGATACAATTCAAAAAATGTCCCATTCTGTCAGTACCTGTCACTATGAATAGCCCTACTCAACAAGAGATAGGTTTAAGCTTAGCATTTGGCTAGTTAAAAGGCTTTAGTCCCTAAATGGCTTTGCAAAAAGCCTTAATTAGCAGCCTGAGGATAAACAGGATAGAAAGGATTAAGAGATGAAGAGAAGGGTAATTTCTGTGCAACTGATCAACAGTTAAGGTACTTAGCAATTAAAAAGCATAAATAGCACAGGTAGGATATAATGAAATACCCTCAGAATTATTAAGCATTCATTCTAGCTTCAACATATTTTTTCATTTCCTAAATCCATTTTGAGAGTGTACATTTACAGTATAAAATACCTTTCATACAATAGGCATTCAATACGCTTGCTGACACAATACCGACAATCTACCTCCACCTTCTTCCTACTCTATGCTTAGTGTTTCTGGGTTCTTAAAGACTATTATAACAAGAAAGTAAACCCTGTCAAGTCCTACCACAAAGAAAGACTTTAAGACTAGTATTAGCAAGAAAATATGAACTTGTTCTAGGTTCATACTAGCTTGGTGGAGAGATGCTCATCTCTGTGGGAGGTTGACCACCAGGTGAGAACTATTTTTGATCTTAGCAATTGATGCTATTTATTAAGACTTGGAAGGGTTCAATTCAATCTATAGGCTCATAAATAATCATGGATTTCAATGCTATAAGGGCCCTCAGAGGCCATCTTAAAGAAACTGAGATTTAGAGAAGTTAAATAATTTGTCCCACGATCACAGTTAGTACAATTCAACTCAATTCAGTGAAATTTATGATTATCATTATGAGAGGTAGCATGATGTAGTGAACAGCTGACTGGTCTGTAAGTCAGGGAGGCCTAGGATCCAGTTCTGCTTCTGATGCCCATTGGCAGAGTCATTTAGACTATCCTTGATAACTTTCTAATAGCATACATTGCAGGACAGTTGCTGATATTCATTGTTAGAGGAAGTTAATTTATTGAGAATTTCCTACAGCAATTAAGCCGCAGGTTTGTTTAAAAAAGCTATTCATATTAAGTGCGTGCTATATCTGCGGCATTGCTTTGGTGGGGAGTATATCCATTCTGGTGAAGTCACAGACGGTTTGAAGCATTACAGTAATTTTTATAGTGATATTCTAATAAAGAGTTCATTTTCTTTAGGGATATGCATTCATTACATTTAAATTTAGCTTTTTCTAAACTCTGAATGATCATGTCTAAAGAGGAAAAGAAAATCTTTAAAAAACAAAACAGAACTAAAACAGTATAAGGAAATAAGGAAGCTTCAGAATATCAAAATCGTCAGTGTTCTGGAGAGTACTTCCTTTAGCAAATTATACCTCTGGCCCCCAGTCTCTCCAGAAGTGGTCAGTCCTTCAATAGCATCAAAAACTCCCACGAAGGTGGAAAAAAAATACTGGTTCTGGCTGTGGGCCTTGTGTTCCATGCCCCCTGGAGGTGACTAGTTCAAATAAAATTCTTCCCCCTTCCCCTTTACGACTTCCCTCTCATCGCAAACTTTCTTCCCTTTTATAGATTCAGATTTAGAAAAAACCTCAGATGCCACCTGTAATCAATGTTTGTGTATAGTGGAAATCATATTAGATTGGGTGTCAAAGGGCCTGGGTTCAAATCCAAGTTATCTCTCTTACTAGCTGTGTGACTTTGGGCAAGTCACTGAGTAATAAAAATAATAGTTTGCATTTATATAAGCTCCTGCCATGTGCCAGCAGGCACTATGCTAAGGGCTTTACAAATATTATCTTACTTGATTCTATAATTCTATAAAGAAGTGCTAGTATTATCCTCATTATATATTTGAGGAAACTGAGTCAAACAGAAATTAAATGAGTTGTCCAGCGTCACACAACTAAGTATCTGAGGCCAGATTTGAACTCAGATCTACCTGACTGACTCTAGGCCCAATGTTTTATATGCCATGGCTCCTAGCTGCCACCTCTCTGAACCTCTCTGGATCTCAGTTTCCTCCACTGTAAAATAGGATGGCAGAACTATAACAGTCTCTAAAATACCTTCTGTCTCAAGATCTATGATCCTATCTTCTAGTTGTAGCTTGAAGACTTCTGGTAAGGAAGAACTCATCTTTTGAGATAACACATTCTATTTCCTGATTCCTCTCTAATTATAGGAATTCTTTATATGATTCTGAGTTTTCCTTTCTGAAACTTCTACCTCTGGGGTCTAAGCATGATATTTCTAATCCTTATGCTACACCACAACCCTTGAAATAATTGAATAGATACCAAAAAAACCCTCCTTCACACCATCCCCAAATCTTCTCTTCTCCAGGCTAAGCATCCACAGTGCTTTCCTTTGATCTTTACAGGGACATGATGCCTCTCTTTCTGTAGCCCAAGATCAAATTAGATTTTCTGACTTTTGCATTATGATGTGGACTGTTATTGAGGCTTGGTTGTCGTTCAGTGATTTCAGTCATTCCCTACTCGTCATGACCCCATTTGGGGTTTCTTGACAAAGATACTAGAGCCAATTTTCATTTCCTTCTCCAGCTCATTTTATAGATAAGGAACTAAGGCAAACAGGGTCAAGTGACTTGCCCAGGTACTAAGTGTCTGAGGCCAGATTTAAGCTCAGGAAGAATCTTCTTGACTCCAACTCCAGTACTCTATCCATTGTGTCACCTAGCTCCCTGCACCCCCTGCCCCACATTGAGGTTATTGTCCATCTTTTTTAAAAAATCCAATTCTTCAACTGAACTGACACCTAGCCACATCTCCCTCCCTCTCATATCCTCTTGTACTTGTAAAGTTGATTTTTTTGAACCCGAGGGATATTAAATTTCACCTTAGTAAATTCTGCCTAATTATAGCCTGCCAATATATTTTGAATTTGGTCATCCATCACATTAGCTGTCTCTCCTAGTTGTGTATCATCTTAATGAGTAGTTAAGTAATATCATTCTAATAAGTTGGTCTGCCACTTAAAGCTACCTTATCTCCTCATGGGATCCTGGAGTCACAGATTGAGAGCTAGGAGGACTCTGATAGGTTATCTAGTCCAATTCTCTCTTTTTTCAGATTTGGGGCTTCTAGCGCATTGGATTATAAACTTAATATGAGTGTGACATCATTGTCAAAAAAGTTAATTAGATCTTGGACTTTGAGATCATAATAAATGAGCATCAGCTAAAGGAACTAGAGAAGTCTATCTTAATGAAGGGAGATGCCTTAGGCTACACATGTTACCTGTATTCAAGCATTTGGAAGATTATCATATGAAAGCCAAAGCAGACTTGTCTTCAGAAGGTAAGTATAGGAGCACTGAGAGGAATGAGCAGAGAGCAGATGATGAAAGAGAAGCTTCCTTTCTGTTATACAAAAGTAGAATAAGCTGCCTTAAAACTAGTGGCTTCCTTCTCCCTAGAGGTCTCGAATGAAGGATGAATTGATCACTTGTTGGGTATTTTATAATGAGCTCCTGCTGGAATCCTATCTTTATTTTTAATAAGTTCCCTTTCATCTTACATCTCTTCATTTCATTCTCTTTCCATTTGCCTGGGCTGTTGGAACCTTGGCTCTTCTTCCAAGACATTGAATCTCCATTGCCCTCTCCAGGACTGATACACTAGACAGGAGGAGGAGTAGGAAACCTCAGAATTGATTGGGCAGTTGGAAGGTACTGATCAGAGGTGAGACTTGAACCCATGTCTTCCTGGCTTCAAGGCTGTTTATCTGCTCTGCAAGGTTGTCTTGAATATAGTATGTAATAACTATTTATTGCATTGAATAAATAGGGAAGATTAGGGAAATAATTCAACTAGATAGTCTTTCAAGTTCTGAGATTCCAATTTAATGTTTATGCTCTCATCCATGTGTTTCCTGAACTGCTTTCAATAGATTTCACAGACTACTGCTCTCTAGGAATGCTCCGTGTCACATTTTTCCTCAGTGCTGCTTCCTGAAATCTTCCTCAGCTACCAGGATATAGTCACTCCATCCTTCATTGTCTATGTAGCTTCTTGTCCTCTGAAATTCTATCTTTCTTCTCAGTCTACAACTGATAGGTATTCATTTCTTATCCTAAGGAACCAGCTCTTCCAAACTTTTGGCCAGTATGAAGAGAACCACTGAGTGTGTTTACATCTTAAATACCACCTCCATTTTCTTATCATTTTGTATGTTGGACCTCACAGAATTGAATGGCACAAGTGACTCTCTGAGTTAGATTACACACAATCCTCTCTTGTTGTTTCTTGTTCATGTCCAGTCTTTCTGTTTAAAGACCCTGGAGGAATACTTTTCCCTTTCACCAATTTGAAGGTTTATTCAAAAATATGCATGCTAATAATACTTTGTTTGTGGAACTGCAAACTGGTACAAGTGTCCTGGAAAACAATTTGGAATTATGTAAAGAAAGGGACAAAAATATCCATTCTAGAGATCCCATTGCTAGAAATAACTCCTAATAAGGTCAATGATAAAAAGAAAGATCCTATCTGCACCAAATGGTTTGCAGCAGCAATTTTATAATAGCAAAGAAGTGAAAACAAAGTAGATTTCCATTAATGGAGGATTACTAAACAGTTGGTACATGAATGCAATGGGATAATACTGAGCTGAAAGAAATGATGAATACAATATATAGAGAGAAACATGGGGAGACTTACATGAACTGATGCAAAGTAAATTAAGCATAACCAGGAATACAACAAATACACAGATTATAGCAACATAGAAAGAACTACATAACCAAGTAATCTGAATTAAGGATCTAAATTAAGTAATCTAAACTATGGAATTATGATGACCTAGTTTGTTCCCCAAAAGGAGATCTAAATGTGTCTCCTTCCCTTCCAGAGGTGGCAAGTTGTGGTTGTACAAGAAATACAATGTCAGATTTTTTGGATGTCTTGGTTAGTTTTTTGGAATTGCCTTTTTCACCTTTTATTCTTTAGTATAAGGGATCCTCTTTGAGAGAGGAAGAGAAGAATATTTTGAGAAATTTAGGTGATATAAAAACAGAAGTGATATGTCATAATAAAGTTGAAAAAGTTACCTCAGGAAGTAATGAGTTATGCCTCACTAGAGGTGTTCAAATAAAGAATTAGCAGGGATTTCACAGAGAAGATTCTTTCTAAATTATTATTTTAATTAAAAATTTTTATATTACTTAAATAAATGAGTTTCAAATTCTCTCCTGCCCTCTTGTCCCTCCAACCCTCCCCCACCCATTGAGAAGGCAAACATTATACATGTGAAGTTAAGCAAAACATATTTCCATATTAGGTATGCTGGAAAAAAAGGCAACAAATGATGAGTCTGTTGGAAATATCATGGATCATTGTATCAATTGGAGTAGCTAAGTCTTTCACAGTTAATTATCATTATATTTTTGCTATTACTTTGTACAATGTACTCTTGGTTCTCCCTAATCCTCATTACATCAGTTCATATAAATCTTCCCATGTTTTTCTAACACCATCCTCTTCATCATTTCTTACAACTCAATAAAATTCCATCACAACCATATGTCACAACTTGTTCTCTATTCTTCAATTGATGGGCATTCCTTCATTTTCCAATTCTTTGCCACCATAAAAAGAGTTGCTATAAATATTTTTACACATATAGGTCTTTTTTCTTTTTCTTTGATCTTTTTGGGACATAGACCAAAAGCTATTTTTGGATCAAACTGTATGCACACTTTATAGACCTTTGGGCATAGTTCCAGCTTGTTCTCCAGAATGTTTGGACCAGCTCACAACTCCACCAACAATGTGTTAGTGTCCATATTTTTCTATATCTCCTCCAGCATTGTCATTTTCCTTTTCTGTCATGTTAACCAATCTGAAAGGTGTGAGATAATACCTCAAAGTTATTTTAATTTGCATTTTTCTTATCAATAGTGCTTTAGAGGATTTAAAAATATATGACCATTGATAGCTTTGATTTCTTCATCTGAAAACTGCCTGTTCATTTCCTTTGACCATTTTTCAACAGAGAAATGATTCTTTTTTAATAAATTTTGCTCAGTTCCCTCTATATTTGAGAAATGAGGCCTTTGTCAGGTAAACTAATAATTCCCCCCGCCCCAATTTCCTGGTTTTCTTCTAATATTCTGGGTTACTATTGCCATTAACAATTGGCATTTATATAGTGTTTTTAGGTTTGCAAAGAACTTTGGATATATAATTTCATTTGGTCCTTTCAACAGACCTAAGAGGAAGATGATACTACTGTCTATTTTACAGATGAGGAAATAGAGAATCATAGAGGCTAAGTTCCTTGCTTAGCCCATAAATGTCTGAGGCATGATTTTTACTTAGGTTTTCCTGACTCCACATCCAGTACTCTATCCACTGTGATTCCTAGCGGCCTATATTTTTATCAGCAGCTGAAGTGAACACAAAGTATTGAAAATGTTAATAAGGGAAACATGACTTTTCTACTCATCTCAATTAGTAAAGGCCTAAAACCAATGAGTCTAGGCCAAAAAGAAATCAAGTAGCAGGGGAGTATAAAATTTAATCAAACTTAAAATTACAATCTCTAGTAGTGAATCAAGATTACTGATGCTCCCTGCTGTCAGAGGCATTGCCTCTGTGACCACAGGGCATAGGATGGGAATTTTGCAGGGCCTTTAGTGAGGGTATATGCTTTCAAAATCTCTGTCTACAGCTATGGTCTACTCTACAGTATTCATTTCAAGATGATTTATCATCTTTTTCTTATATATAGTCTTGCACATGTGTTCTGTGACCTCCTAAAGCATAATTTTGGACATGTTTTTGAAGTCTTTAAGAAGTTGATTCTACTTCATTCAATTTCTATGCCCAAGCTTGGTAGCTCATTTAAACCCTAGAGTCTTCCCATACTTTTCTCTCATATATTTAGTCTTCCTTGTACTTTCAAGTAAGATGCCATTGTCATCGACCTACCTGCTAGATTCAGGGGTATTTTTAAAAAATGAAATTTAAGGGCAAAATAATAAATCATAGGGAATTATGGAACTAGCTGAGAAATCCATATCAAATTCAACACAGAGAAAGGTTTTTTTTTTTTATAGTAGAAAGCTTTCTTTACTCTTTGATTCATAGTATCTTGGTTTAGAGTTAGGGTCATTTAGTTACCCCTAACCCACAGAGGTGAAGTGACTTCCTCAAGGTTATATAATTTTACAGAGACCCCCCAAATGATGATTTATACAACTCATTTCAAAATGTCTGATTTATGGCAACTATGTGTTCTCTATGTAAGATTTTTGTAATGGAAAGTACCATTCTTCCTTGTGAATTGACATTGCTTGACAGAACACACACACATACACACCACACATACATACAGACACACACACACATATATATATATATATATATATATATATATATATATATATATATATATATATATATATATATATATACACATACACGTTTGTAATTGAAAGCTGACCTGTCTTACAGATGCAAGATATCCTGAGATATCTTCATGAGACAAAGGCCTGTAGCAAATCTTAACCCATTGCCTATATTAATAGTCTATTTAGAGGCAGCATGACATAAAATAAGGAAATCAGATCTTCACACCAGCAAGACCTAGTCAAGTCTTTCCTTTGTCCTGTCCTGGTCTTGTTACACTGAACAAGTCACTTAATCTCAAAGTACACTGAGATAAGCAATTCTAAAACTGAGCTGAAAAAAAGTACTAACCTGAATTAGTAGAAGGAATTTCCTCATTTGTAATTTCCCTATACCAGTGATATCACAGATTTAGTCTTTATCCCTAGAGATCATTTAGAATTTGGTTCAGGAGAGTTGAGTTAAATCAGAAATTTATGCACTAAAACAAATTTCTTTGTGTTTTGTTTTTGCCATACAGCCCCTTTTGGACTCATGATCACCTGATCCTTGAGCTCTGGAAAAGTTTCTCAGATTGGGGTCAGATTTTCTCTACTGCTTTCTTTTCCCTTCATTTCTCCCTTAACTATTAACAATGCTTAAGGACCCCAAAGGATAGACCTAGAATGAGAGAGGTAACAGAAGTCACCTTGCTTCTCCACCAGTACTGACCTAAGAGTCATTGGGAATCGGGGAAAACAGATTAACATATAATGGGAGATGAGACTTTAGCTAAATGAAAAGGGAAAGCTGGGAAGCCATTTTTATCCACTCCTTTCTTTCTATTCCCTAGCCCCAGGAGGATATGACACGAGTTGCCCAGACATTAAGACACCGAGAGCTTGAAACATTCCTGGTCTCCTGAGGCTTTGCTTAGCTGTAAAAATACCTCATTTGGAATGTGTGGGTTCTCTCCATTTCCATTTCAACAAAATAATTCATTTACTGAATCATTTGCCATGTGTTCTAGGAGTCAAAATGGGTGTGAAAACTTGAACAATACTCTATTTAAAAAAAAATTTGACAGAAAAAAATCCAATAAACCCAGAGATAGCACTAATTCACTTAGGTAATGAGAGTCAAGAGTCAGGAGCAGAACCCAACTTCTCTGTCCATGGATTAACTCATTGTCCATGGATATCAGAGTGTCAGAAAATCTTTATTCTTCCTGTCTGTCTTTGTCTCTATCTCTCTTTGTCTTTCTCCCTCTCTTGTTGGCTGTTACATTCAGTCTTATACACCTGGGGCTTTCCATGGATTAGAAATGACCCAGAACACATTACCTTCTTCTGACCCATGGAATGCTTCAAATCCCATTTGATTTGAAGGCAGCAGCTGGTCCAAAAGAAAGGACCAGAATGGCCAACAGCCTGGGACAGATTTCCAAGGTCAGCATGGGGAAACGGGGTGTCAGTCCAAACCTTGCCTAATATGAGAAGAAACTAGTTCCAGTTCAGTGAAGTTGGAGGTTGGGGCAAAGCCGTGATTTCTTCAGGGTAGTTTAGCCATTTGCCTAACTGAATACATGTTGACTGAAAGTTGCAAACAAGGGGAAAAAGCAATTTAGGTATGCCAGAATATTATTCTTGTATTGCACTGGAACTATTTATGCTGAACCGCTTTCACTTACTACCTCCTGTGCCGCCACCTGCCAGAACCAGCCCGCCTCATCGGAGGGCCGTCTGGTGCTGCTGGAGCATGAGGGGCATGGCCCCCCTGTGAAGGTGGTGTATGTTGGCACTGCGGGCCAACAACCCCTCATGCTTGAACATAGTTGGCACCCAGAGGATGAGCAGAAGTCATTTATTTTCTGGTCCAGGTACTCTATCTAAACCAAAACCACTTACTATGAAAAGGCAAAGTCGAGTGACTCTTTGAGATTGAGGCAGAACAGCAAGAGAAAGGCAGGTTATTCTCTGATTTAGGGGTTTTGTGCCATTTGGTGGTTTGCTAGGGTAGGGCTATGGTCTTATCATTAGTTTTCTATCCTACTCTGTCTAATGGATTTAGTCATGGTTTGGATCTTAAAGGGTGGGCTATAAAGACACTAACTATTCCTGAACACTAAACAGCTCTTTCCCCATGCTAAGCTCTCTTCCATAGAATGTGAATGAAAGATAAGCATAGATGAGAGGAAGAAAGATAGGTTGTTGGATTTGCACAAGTAGCCTTTCCCTTCAACCTCAACACTGATATTGGAGGACAGGATCATAGACTGAGAACTTGCAGGGACCTCAGGGGAGGTTCCTTCATTTTACAGATGCTGGAGTAGATAGTATGACCCAGAGAGCTTAAATAATCTAAGATCATAAAGGCATTAAATTGCAGAGGTGAGATTTGAACACAGGTCCTTTGACCACAGAGACACTGCCTTTTTCTATTGTGCTACACAACTTCCATAGATAAGGATAGTTGTTTTCCTAAATCTGATTTTCCATAAGAAGAAAAATAAACAGTGAGATGAAGAAACAATCTGTTCTTCCCCTTGTCTTTTATTTTTCAGTTGTGTCTGACTCTCTGTGACCCCATTTGGGATTCTCTTGGCAAAGATATTGGAGTGTTTTGTCCTTTCCTTTTCCTGCTTATTTTGTGGATAAGGATATTGAGGCAAACAGAGTTAATTGTCTTGCCCAGGGTCATATAGCTGGTAAGTGTCTGAGGCTGGATTTGAACTCATGACGATGAGTCTTCCTGATTCCAAGCCCAGCGCTCTATCCACTAACCACCATGGATGCAAAACATCCTGAATGCAATTGAAGTTGATGATTTCTTAAACTCTGCTTCATGTCAGCTGAAGATAATTCCTACTAAAGTAATAGCCTGCTAAATAGCCAATGATTTTTCTGGTTAACATTTTCCTGATAACCAGTAAGGGAATGAATTTTCTGTAGCAAAATCAATATGGATGAGCCCCTGTTTTCACCATCATGAATATGGATTTTAAAAACAGCTTATAGATTAGGAAATGGAAAGGGTCTTGGGAATCATCTAGTCAACACTTCATTTTACGGATGGGAAAATTAAGGCCCAATGAAATGTAAGTGGTCCAAGGTCTTAAAATTAGCAAGCAGAAGAGCTCAGCTTTGAACTCAGCTCCTCTGATTCCAAATTTAATTCATCTCACGGCTTCTTAGATAAAGAATAACTATTTTCTTTGCCCAAGAATTATTCACTTAATAGAAAGGTAAGTCATGGACTTTCTTTGTCAAGTTATGCAGTTACTTAATAAATCAGAAACAAAATCTGGTTTTCCTTGTAACTTTTCAGGAGCCTGTCAATTGAATAATTTGAAGTATCCTTGAAGTCAGGATCCTAAAGAGAATAAGATCTAGTAGATACAGAGCAGAAGAGAAGTCAGTCTACCTGGGCTTTATCCAGAGCAATATTTCTTAGGGTTTGCATGGAGTTTCCATCATCCATTTTGCTCTCTCCATTTAAGTTTATTTTACCCCTTGACATACTAGGGTAGAGATAGATGCAACAGAGGATAGCATGCTGGATTGAAGTCAAAAAGTCCTGAATTCAAAACTGAATTCTGATGTGAAGCAAGGCTAACTACTTACCCTGTCTGAGCCTCAATTTACTTATCTATAAAATGGGGTTAATGAGTCCTTTGGTAGTGACCTCACAGAGTTGTGAGATTCAATGAAATAATATACATAGAGTTATTCTGCAAACCTTCACACACTTATCTAAACATCAGATTTTATTTCAATTCTCCTAGTGGACTTGCCTAGTAAAGTAGGGTGAGTCATACAACCTCTGTAGGCCTCTTTTTTCAATCTGTGCAATGGAGTTTGGTGTGTTGACTATCTGACCATATTTGTTAATGCACTGGAGTTTTTGTGTGTGAAGGGTGGCACTATCTAATGTTAAAGTCTCTTTGTTATCGTCATATATTTAGTTGTTCATGGTTTTATACTGGACTGAAAACATACTCATAGAAGTGGTTGGGAGTGTAGTTGAGTTTCCCCTGTAACCTTTCTGTCTCCTGCTACATTAGTTCTAAGAAAAGGCTAGATCTTCCCATAAGGCAATCAAAGCAGTCCACAGAGAAGGGATATGGTCAAAAGTTGACATCACCAACTAAAGGAGATAAAAGAGATAGTGAGAGGGAAAGCAGATTTTTTTAAGTGACCATGATTTCTCTCTGTTATAATAAAAACAGACCCTTCTGGCCCTTGTATGTCACTTTCATATAAACTGGGAAACCTCTAGAGAGTTTACTTTAATGATGGCAAGTTACTCAACATTATCAGGCAGTAATGGTCTCCTTTTATCACTCACCTCATCAGCAATATTTAAAAGACCCTCCAAAGACACACTTATTAGTAGACAAATGAGGTAATAAGATCCCCTTCCAGCTAGACGTGCCCACATGCTGGATTTATCACTCCAGGAAGGGTCATTTCCAATATCTTAAGAGTTTTCAGAACAGACTTGTGCCCTCATTACCAAGTTTCTTATGAGCAACTGAAGTGTGATCTTGTCTTTAAAAAGGTATAAAATGTTATAAACAGAAGGACTATTTAGGCCTACCTACAGCCATCCTTAATTATGCTTCCCTGAGCTTCCATATCTCAACATCTCTTTGTGGTGAACATTAATACAAAGTTGAAGTGTTAGGGGACAGGGGTGCACATTTGCTATTCAGGTCACTTCTGTCTTGGTAAAATAACCAAAGATAGGGGTTTTAGCTGCCTTTGATCCATGGTACTAGTATCCAATTTTTTTTGCCCAATTTGATTTAGGGATAGTGGCTGGATCTATTATTTCATTGCTATATTTCTTTGATTTATTTCTTATCCTTCTCTCTACCACTGAAGGTTAGTATCTTTTATAGCTTTACAAAGGTACCCGAAATACTGAGTCTTGCCCATTTGTGTCAGACAAGAGACATCTGCACAGGTCCTCTTGGCTTCAATGACAGATCTCTCTCCATTATACCATCCTGCCTCTTTGGAAAAGCTAACAAAGTTTTTGTGATGATTACAGTCAGAGTGACATGTGGACATATGTTTTGGAGACTCAGCCTACATGAGTCAGGGGAAAATGTATGTTTGTATGATTGAGTTCTGTTTTATGATTATCAAACCAAACTGGTATTTGTTAAGTAAACAGGTATTGTTAAGCACTTACTATGTGCTGGGTACTATCCTAAATGCTATGAATCCACAGAAAGGAAAAAGCTACGTCCACAGTTAAGGAGCTCACATTTTAATGAAGGAGACTCCATGGATATACATACAAGATACACATGGAGTAAGTGGAAGGAAATCTCAGAGGTGAGGCACTAGCCTTGTTTGTTGCCACTCTGAGAAAGTTAATGGGAAACTCATGAGGTGTGTTTGTGTGTTTTCTTCTGTCTCTGGGTTGGTCCTCCATCAGGTCCTATGCTACTCTGGAGCCAGGACATCGAGTACCCCAAAAAGATGATAAGATTGAGGCTGATATATTTTACAGATTCATTTAAGAGATTTGTAGATTATCCGCATCACCCTTCTCCTGCCGTACAACAGAGTCTCTTATCACTCAGAAAAATGAGAGAAGTGTCAGTGGTAGGTATGAAATAAGAGAGACAGAGAATTTGAGGGTCCTCAGAGGTCAGAATGGAATAAAGAGCAAATAAGTAATTATTTTGCTATTTAAGTTTTGTATATTTGGAATGGGGGGGGTGGAGTTGATCAGGAGAAAGTTCCTGATTAATCTGATGTTTCTTCACAATCAATTTGATGAAGGACCTCAGTCTAAAGGACAGTTTCCATGAAGGTAGACATGTGCCCTAGAATCTCACTGAGAGAACATAGGAAGCTCCTGTAACTGGTACATGTTGGTTGGAGCTGTCTCCAAGTTGATTGGAGACTGAAAGTCAGGCAGAGGGGATGGGCAGATCCCTGTCATAAGAATCACTTGATCTTCCATGAATTGAGATACCAACTGCATTTTTTTCTCAAACATTTTTCTCTCCCTTGGACTTTTTTCCCCTCAGTTTTAAAATATTTTTATTTAAAGCTGTGAGTTCCAAATTCCTTTCTCCCCTTCCCACTCCCCCCATACTCCCTGAAACAGTAAACAATCAAATATAGGTTATATGTATGAAATTATATAAAATAATTCCATATTACTCATTTTGCATAAGAAGACTCAAAAGAAAAAAGTGCTCTCAGAATGGTTGAATCAGTTCACAACTCCACCAGCGCATTAATGTCTTATTTTTCCCATATCTTTTCCAACATTTTTCATCTACCTCTTCTGTCCTATTAGCCAATATAATAGATATGAAGTAGTACCTCAGAATTGCTTTAATTTGCATTTTTCCAATCAATAGTGTTACAATATTTTTTCATATGACCATAGAGAGCCTCATCTGAAAACTGATCGTATCTTTTGACAATTTATCAATTGGGGAATGGCACTCATTTTTATAAATTTTACTCAACTCTCTTTATGTTTGAGAAATGATACCTTCATCAGAAAAACTTGCTTCAAAATTTCTTTTTGATCACTATTGCTAACCGTATTTCCCTTCATCTAGACCAAAATTTTCTGTTTTGTATTTAAATCTTTTTATATTTCTTCAGTCTTTTTATGTTTTATTCCCCTTTATATATTCTACAATCCAGCTACTGGACCTGATAGAATGATGTCTTTCATTTCCATGCCTTTGCGTTGGATGTCTTTCATTCATGGAATTCTCTTTCTCCTTACCTCTGCTCTTATATTTCCTGGCTTCTTACAGGGCTTTCCTCAAATGCTACTCTCTGCTGGAGGCCTTTCCCAGTCTTCCAACTTGCTAGCCCTTTCCTCTACAATATTACCTTCCAACTGGGGCAGCTAGGTGATGCAGTGGATGGAGCACCAGTGCAGGAGTCAGGAGGACCTGAGCTCAAATCTCATCACAGACACTTGACACTCACTAGCTGTGTGACTTTGGGCAAGTCACTTAACCCCAACTGTGCCTCATCCTGGGTCATCTCCAGTCATCCTGATGAACATCTGGTCACTGGATTCAGATGGTTCTGGAGGAGAAGTAAGGCTGGTGACCTGCACAGCCCTCTCTCAAAACAAAGTCAAGTGCAAGTCATGCCATTATTTTTTGATGACATGGTCTTCTTTGGCAATGAAGGATGAACACATACCTTCCAACCATTCTGTACGTATCTTATATGTGCCTAGTTATTTAATGTTGTCTCTCCTTTTATAAAGTGAGATCAGTAAAGCCAAGGAGTATTTTTGCCTTTGTTTCTTTTTTTGTGTCCTACCACTTAGCACCATGTCTGGCACATAGTAGGTACTTAAAAATGCTTACTGATTGCATAGATATTAGCTTAATGTCTGTCTTATAGTTAAGGGCTTAGTAAGTGCTGGTTGATTGACTGACTGGTTGTATTTGCTCTTCTGTTTCTGTGAGTACTTTGTGTCTTTCATGTTTTCTAGGGCAGAGAAAATAAAGGCTGCCCAATTCCTGATAGCAATATTGTACATTGAGTGCCTGTGTAGGAACTGCGGATTCCATTAACAGCATTTAAGGAAATAGATGTAGTTAATCTTCAATTTTCAAAGGGGTAATGTTCCTAGAAAATGGTGCAAAATTAAAAAAACACAAATGTTGATACATTGAACCTATGGGGATAGGAGATTAGGTTCCTGCGACCACCAAATACTGTGATCTTTCTTTAGAGATTGCTGAAAATATCCTTTTCTGAACACAATTCTTTTAAACAAAACATTAATTCTGATTATATGGACTTTTCCTAACACAATAACTATGAAATAACTCATGCAATGCAGTATGCAAAATAAAATTGATAACATGCAAAACATTTTTCTTGCTAGTAATTCCCTAGAATTCTGTGATCTTTTATACTAACATTTCAATAAAAAACCCCAACAACTGATTTCAGAGGATATCCATTTTTTATAGTACATGAAATCTATAGGATTATAAATACTACACAGAAAATAAAATTCTTAAAATGATAACATTTTTAACCTGATCTTACCTTCCACTGTGTCAGATGGTGGTGTGAGGGCATTGTGTTGTATACTATACTGCTGTACACCTCTCTACCTTGGCCACTCTCTGAAAACCAAGGGGGAGGTTACTGGAACTTGAGTTGCTGCTGTCAAAAGACACTGAGATTGACAAGGTCTCAACATCATCCCTGATACTTTGTCCTTTATGGCTGGTGGATGGTGTTAGAGATGATGAAGGCTGCACCATCTTGAAATACTTCCCTCCTTTTTGCAAATATGATGAGTCATTGGTTTGTTAACACCAAATTTGTTGCGGTCAAGGACTGCAGTCATTCTGGCACAAAGTTGATCTAACACCTTTATTTTTTCACTAAGCTGTATTACTGACTGATTGCTGCTTGGGCTTAGAGCCCAAGCTCTAGGCTTTGTGAGTATAATTGCAACCCAAAACTTGAGTTTTAAAGGTAAACAGTGAAAATATGCAGTGAATGCACAGAGAGCTCTTTAAAACTAAGTGAATAAGACCAGTGAAGCACCTAGTAGGATACTCGCTGCTCTATAATCCATCAGGGTTCTCTTTTTTTTTCTTTACTGGGCATAGTTAAGAATGTGGATGGCTGCAAACATGAGAGTAAAAATAAAATTACTAATAAAATCATAGGAATGCTTAAAATCATGAAAATTAAAGGTGGGAATGTTGCGGATTGATTATGTCACACAACCTTTGTCTTGGAGAATTCTAGGGAGTAACTTGGGAGAGGGAACCCTCTCCAGAGAGAGAAAGTGACCCACTTGGGATCACTTTCCTAGAAATGAACTTGGTCTACATTCACCCAGAATCTTGGAGAAAGAAAAGGCTAATCTCCATAGCTTCTGTGCAGCATACTACTGGAAGAACAAAGTCTGTGAATTACTTCAACCATGTGCTCCAATATGAAAGGGATTGTTTGTCTAGTAGACTGAAAGTCTTTTTACCTTATGGTAAGAGGGCCTCTAAACTATGAGATGATCCTACATATCTTGGGTTAGGGAGAAGAGGCTGTATAGGACTATGTGGGACTCACAGTATTTTCATGTGTTGCTCTGATGGCAACCCCAAGTTTGGTTTCCTTTGATGTGGAATGGAAATTTCACATTTGTTTGTTAGCTTCTGTGAGGTCTTTATATTTTCTGCATTTTTAGGGAGTGGAGAGTGGGATGAAATAAAAGTTATCCCATACCTGATATATATCTGTTATTTTGAGTGCTCTCATGGAAACAGGTGGCACCTTTGGTCTACATTTGGGGGAAATCTATACAGGATCCTAATATCAGTCAACAGACATTAGTTAACTGCTTTCTAAACGCCAGGCCCTGTGTTAAGCCCAGTAGGTAGAAATAAAAGTCAACAAACATCATGCATATGAGCATTCACACACTGTGAGAGAGGAACTGGAAGTCTGGCAAATACTCTCAGCACATTTTGAAGAATCTTGAGAAATATTACTATTACCTTAGAGAGTTCGTAGCCATTTAAGAATAAAGGACATTTATGATGGCACTTGGGTCAAAAATGTCATTCAAGCAGAGCCACCCCATGCATTTGCCAGCCTCATTCTTTCTTCCTTCTCCTCATCCTCTTTGTTTTCTGCTACTTTGTGTTGAAAGAAAACAAGCTTTTGCTATCTGTCCATCCATCCATCCATCCATCCATCCATCCATCCATCCATCCATCCATCTGTCTATCTTCTTCTCTCATGAAAACAGACTCCCATGTAAATCCAATGAGAAGAATAATGTTTTGCTTTTCTTTTGTTCCATCACCATGAGAGCCTAGATTTCCATGAGTCCGCTGTGAAAAGGTTTCTGAAGAGACTGGCTCCTCCTTAGTAAGGTTAAAGTTAGAATGAGTGTCATAAAGAGCTCTAGGGAGCTCTCCTGAGGCAGGATGCATACATAGCTCTCCCTTGAAGAAGAAATGTCTAGCACTTTTATTCCTGATAGCATATGTGTTCCTGACATATGGACCATAAGTTCTTTTCCTTCCACACAAATTTGGCAAACCTGTCTAATTTACCTGTGTGGTGTAGGTTGCTTTTTGGGGAGTTGGTACTCTCTGTCAAAATATGCTGGATTATAGACATTTTTAAAGCCCCATGAATCACTCAGCTTGTTGACATGGAGAACATTCAGATTTTATACCAAAAGATTTAGAATTTAAAAGATTATATTTTACTTAATTTTTAAATTTTATTTGATTTATATTTTATTTGATATATTCAATCAGTCCACATTTATTAAATGCTTACTGCATGCCAAGTACTGTATTGGGTACCATGTACTTGATATGTATGAGGTATTGTGCCAGGTACTATTGGAGGACACAAAGATGAATATGACTGGATTCTTGCACTGAGGGAGCTTACAATCTTGTATAGGAAGCAAGACGTATGCACAGATGGCAAAATGCCAAGTAACAATAGTTCAAAAGAGCAATAATAATGGTTCAAAGTACTATGGGACTTTGAAGGAGGCGATCTCACTGATTGCCTCTGCTCCAATGTGTCTCTGATTTAGTTTTGTTTCCTCTTACCCTGACAGTGACCTACATAGTATTAAGGTGAAAAGCTGATACCCAAATATGATTTGATGCTCTGCTGAATTCTTAATTTGTTGGGATCACATGCCACAGTTAGAGTGTCTGTGGAAGAATATGCACTGATTCATTTAGTGAGGGGAACATTACACAGATTAATTTGAAGTACTGACAGGTTCTGACACTTTAAATTCCCATTGCCTAAAGCACTATAGGGTAGCTAGGTGGGCTAGAGTCAGGAAGACTCTTCCCGAGTTGAAATCTGGTCTCAGATGTGGACTACCTATGTAATGCTGGGCAAGTCACTTAACCCTGTTTGCCTTAATTTTCTCATCTGTAAAATGAGATGGAGAAGGGAATGGCAGACTACTCTTTGCCAAGAAAACCTCAAATGGGTTCACAAAGAGTTGGGAATGATGGAAATGATTGAATAAAAACAAAAGGAAAATCTTAGGAGGTAGACTACAGGTATAGAATGTTATGGACATATTCATATGTAACTGTTTCTTTGTTTTGAAGTGCAATTCTAAAATGGTATTTGGAAGTAACTCTGGTGCAAGAAAACAAAGTACATCAGCAATCGTTTAAAAAGTCCTCTTGTCTCCTCAAAAAGGAAAATGAAAATTGAGGAGGGTTGTGGAAAGGGGTTGGCTGGGGTCTGATTTGTATGAATTAGTCAGGCTTTGGACAACCCAAGAAAGCTTAGGTCCCCTTCAGGATAATAGTTTTTGAGTACCAATAGCAAAAATCAGGTCAGACCTTCCTCTAAGACATAATCCTAAAGGTATGGAGAGGTTATACAAGTTACTCACAAGTACACAGTGTATGTCAGAAGCGAGACTGGAATTTGTCTTCTTGATTTTGAGACCAGTCCTCTATCTACTTGTTGGTACCACGTCAGTGTCAAGGTTATTTGAATCGACCGCATCTGCCCTTGAACCTGAGTTTATGACCTCTTAATGTCACATGTAAGGTTATATTATTTTCGTCTGGATCAATGGATTTTTAGGTTTTGGTTATGTGACACACTGGTGTTGGTTGGTTAGATGATTCTCAAGTGTGCCCCCACAGCTCAGTTTGGTACTGCTGTTTGTTATAAAATGAATGCTAGTTTATTCCTTTATTATTTGTATGTTGTGGGAATAATAGGAATTTCTCCAGATCCAATTCCTGCCTGCACCCCTTCCCCCAACAAATAACCCTTAACTAGGCAATGAGAAGCCTCTCCTATTACCACGATCACAGCTACAGGCAAGCATGCCTGCCATGAGGTGAGGGTAGAAGTGTGAACAACACTTGTTGGGCACTCCATCTCTTTTGAAGAGAGGTGGCAAGACATATGTCACCGGAACTGTGCCGACTGGGAAAGTTTTCACTTGCTTCCTTAGCCTGGTTGCTTATCACGAGCAGTTAGATATTCAAATGAATCTGTCAGGAACAAGAGTCTGGTGCTGGAGTTCCTGCTCGGCCGGTGACATTGATTTGTGAGCATCATGCTCGGCTGCGGGATGTGTGACAGATAAATTTTATCAAAATTAAGGCACAATTAAACATTTCATCTTCCTAATTACTGGCTGTAGATTCAGCCTGATGACCATGTGCTGTAAGAAATCAGCGACCATTACACATTTTAATGGAGCACAGCTGTCTTACAGCTTGGTAATATTTGCACAGTGCCACAGAACTGTAATTTATGATAAAAAGAAAAAATGTGTATTGGCTCCTTTTTGCCAAAATAGATTAAGGATTCATATACTTTAATGAGATTTGGACCTAGTCTTGGATTATTGTTATAAATGATTTATGTGCATGTTGGTGGACTCCTGTAGTTCTGAGTTGATTTGTGTTTTGGTCGACCAATATGTAATTCAGTATTTATTCCTGTGCCAGTATGTACCACTCCCCCCACTCCCTTTTTTGCATCTTATTTTTCAGCCATATCTTACAAGGAAGGATTAAGTCAGAAGGTGAGATAGGCACAAAAGACAAAGGTTGGAAAGACCTTGTGGAAAACAACTGTGGCTTATGAAAAACTCTTTGAGGAGAGGGTAGATTGTCTTCTGAGAAAAGGGAGAGGCAGCACATGGTCTCCAGTCCCCCCTCTCCAACCCTTCCTAGCCCTTTTCCCTTTTCTTCAGATCATCTCTGAGAAGTGAGGCAGGGATGAAGACCCTGAGCAGCAGGTGGAATCCCAGGAGAACCAAGTTCTAATTGCAGAACCACCTTGTGCTCTTTGGTTGAGTGTGGGAAATATAACTTAACCTCTTTGCCTCTGTTTCCTCATCTGTAAAATGGGGGCATGTAACTGGGTTCCACCTCCTGGGATTCTCACAAGAACTAGCACGGATAATTAAGAGGTATTTAGCAAATATGAGGGGCTCAACTGATGGTTCTTCCTTCAGGGAAGTGTTAGAGAAAAGTATCTATTTCAGCAAAATGACTAACTTTACTCCAATTTGCATTTGGTATTTACTGTTTTGAAACAATGGCCAATCTACTGCTTCCTGATTCCCGTTCTTACTAGAAAAGGAGTTTATAAAGTATATGTGTAAGGCTTAGTTTGGACAGAACCATTGCAAATTGGGAAAATAGGAGACTGTGGTTCAGCCTGGGTCCTCGGGGTTGCCTTAGTCATTCCCACCTTTCTTTGTGCATTTTCTTCCCCTTAGATGTTTCAGAAAGCATATAGTTTGTGCAAGTGAGTACAGGAAAGGAAAAAGAGAGAGCTCTTGGAATATCTCTGATCTTCCTTAATTTAGGCGTCTGACTGCCTAGTAACAACGTGTATTTCCTGGTGCATTCAACAGTCCTGAGACGTGCATGCAGCAAGAAAAGAAAAACGCATCTTGTTCCTGATCTCGCTCTTCTCCAAGCTTGATTTATTTCAGCATTCATATGCTGGAATGTTTCATGCTGGACCAGGTTGCATATGCTTGTACACTAATTCTCAATTGCCGTATGCGGTTTCTGACAACCATCTGCTTAGACCTCCCTTTGAGTTCTTTCTCCCACTCAGCCCAGCTGAAATAAAAATATGGACAGAAACAACTTCTGTAGGGAAATGAAAAGTTAATAAGGGGAACTGAAGTTAGAGTGTGTTGTCTGCTTTCTGCGCTGAAGTGCTCCGGCAACTTATGCTCGACTTATCAAATATTTCTGATGCTGTGCAAAGCCCGCCACTTAGCAGAAAGCTGTAGGAGAAAGCCAGGCTTTCTCTGGCAGTCTTGACTAGGCAGAAAAGGTAATAATAAAATATGTACTTTGAGCACACGTGTCTTCACTGAGTCCCACTTTTGTTCCTCGAATCACTTAGGATTAGTGTATGCAGCACCTTGGCACATACTAGAGGGAGATCAGGGAGGGGAGGAAAAGAGAGGGAGATGGCAAGGGGATTGAAATTAACTTTTTAAAAATCTAACAGCAAATTTTATGATTTTACTTGAGGAAAGGCATCAGTGGCTAATTCCTTACTCATTCTAGATCCAGGAGGTCCCTTCCACAAAATATTGAGTGTCCCAGGATAGATTCTCAAATCTCCAATTATTTCTATGGAAGGAAAGTGACAGAAAGGTGATTTGAGTATTACATAGAATTGAAGAGAGCTGGTACTTGGAAAATGATGAAGTGTGTGTGTGTGTGTGTGTGTGTGTGTGTGTGTGTGAAAGAGAAAGACACAGAGAGAGAGAGAGACAGAGAGAGAGAGGGACAGAGAGAGAGGACAGAGGGGGGGGATAAGAGGGATGAGAGAGAGAGACAGAGACAGAGAGAGATAGAGAAAGAGAGAGAGAGAGAGAGAGAGAGAGAGAGAGAGAGAGAGAGAGAGAGAGAGAGAGAGAGAGAGAGAGAGAGATGCTATTTAAAGGTCTGATTTATTCAGAAAATATGCTGAATTGGTAGGTAGTAGAAGCTGCTTTATTTTTTCTTGTTAACCATTTTTTCTTTTGTCCTCAGCTTTGTGTTATATGCTTTTTTTTTCTTCCCTAGATTTTTTTTTTAGCATCTTTCCTCTAAAAGTCTCAAGGTGCTACATGTAATGCCTTCGTACTGTGGCCATGTTTCTATCCATAAGAGCTGGCAGTGAAATCAAGCTGGTGCCTGAGGAACAGAAGGAACAGAGAGAAGGAACAAACAAAAGGGGACAGATATAGATGAGAACAGAATCAAAATGCAGATCGGGAAGGGACGTCAAAGGCCGGCTAATTTTTTAGATGATGAAACTTAGGTCCAGGGATGTTAGCTGAATGGCACAGGTCACACAGGGAATAAGTATCAAAAGTAGAATTTGAACCCGGGTCTTCTGTCTCTAGTGCTCAACTTGTAGTCAGGATGACTTGAATTTTAATCATGCCTCAGACACTAGCTGTGTGACCTTGGGGAAATCATTTGGTCTATCTCTGCCTCAATTTTCTCATCCATAAAATGGGGATAGTAAATAAGCCTCTATCTCCCAGGGGTGTTGTGAGGTCAAGTGAAATGGCATCATAATAATGAATGCTTTACAGATATTACCTCATTTTATCTTCACATCAACCACAAGAGGTAGATGCTAATTATTATCCCCATTTTATGGATTTGTTATTTATCAGTGGTTTCAGTTGTGTCTGACTCTTCGTGACCACGTTGGAGGTTTTCTTGGCAGAGATACTGGAGTGGTTTGCCATTTCCTTCTCCAGTTCAGTTAACAGATGAAAGAAATTGTGGTCAAGAGGGTCAAGTGACTTGCCCAGGGTCACACAGCTAATAAGTGTCTGAGACCACATTTGAACACAAGTCTTTCTGACTCCAGGCCCAATCACTGTCCGCTGTGCCACCTACCTGCCTGCATTTTATGGATGAGGAAAATAAATAATAAAATTAGCTAGCATTTATATAGTGTTTACTATGAGCAAGGCACTGTGCTAAGTGCTTTATGATTATTACCTCATTTGATCCCAATCCTGAGAGGTAGGTGCTGTTATTATCTCCATTTTACAGATGAGAAGACTAAGGCAGAGAGCAGTTAAGTGATATGCTCAGGGTTCAACAGCTAGTAAATATATGAGGCTGGATGTGAACTCAGGTCTTCCAGATTCCAGGTCCAGTACTCCAATCATTGTGCTACCTAGCTGCCTTTATATAACATTTGTAAAGTAGTTTTCAAACCTCATGGTGTTTGTTTCCAAACCTCACAGAATATAAATGCTAAATATTACTATTGCTGTTTTTATTATTATCAGTTTTCCATGGTATCATATGGCCTCAAGAGCTTGCCAGGGTTGATCCTTACCTTATATATGACAATGTTCAAAGGCCTACTCTAGACCCTGCCTTTCAAAGTCAATCTTCTTTGTTTCCAAAGGGAACAAGGAGGGGAAGGTGAAGCCATTAATTAGAGCTTTAAATAGACAATCTAGTACAAGGTTCTAGTGCCATGATTAAGTGACACTTACTTCATAGGATCAATAAATACCTAGAATCTAACCTTAGTGAGTCTGGAAGAGGGCCTACTTGGAGCTGCACATTATCAAAGCTGCCTTGGGAGAGGTGTACGATCAGTGTGTTCTGTGGAAAACTGAACTGCCAGATTCTGTACTAATTATAACCAATCAACTGCATACAGAGAAGTTTGGATAAGCATGAAAATCACTGAAATTATACTAGTGCCATTCTGTCATCAGCCTAGTGTTAATGACATTCAATCACAAGGATATCAGTATATGAAATTATATCATAACATAAGGTTAGCAGAAGCTATAGTATGTACCCATTATCATTGGGGATATCCCAGATATATCTTTATACATATACCTTTAACAAAATGTGAGGCATGGTCTTGTTAAAATACTGGAAGGAAAGCTAAAGCAGTGAGATGGTACAGTGGCTAGGGTTCCAGACCCTAGGAAGGTCTGAGTTCAAATCTGGCATTAGATCCTCATGAACGATGTGAACCTGGGCAGTCACTTAACCTCTGTCTGCCTCAGTTGTCTCATCTATGAAAAAAAGATAATTATAGAATCTATCTTTCAGGAATTTTGTAAGGATCAAATGAGATATTTGCAAAGTACCTTAAAGATCTAGACACTAGTGAACTCTCATTAGCTGACAAGGATGTTGAATGCTAAATACTACAAACCAGAATTTTCTTCTCTTCTTTATTTTTTAGCTATGTCAGCATTAAGAAGACTAAAGAAGAGATAGGATCCATGCTCAAGGTAGAAGTATGGTATAGTAGGTAGGCCACTGAACCTGGAATTAGGGAGACCCAAGGGTGCAAATTCCACCCCAGATAATTATTGACTGTATTGATATCACCATATTTGGCACATTTCTCCAGACAGTAGATTAGATCCACTACAGATACACTGGGAGTGGGAAGACATAAGACCATGCTTGTGAGTTTGCTGCTTAATTCAGGGAATTAAATGATTTTGCCTACAGCCTTAGCAGCCACCAGTAGAAATCAACAATGATGACCTTAGTTTTGTACATGTTGAGTTTAAGATATCTAGGGAGCATCCAATTTGAGATATCCAGTAGGCAGTTGGAGATGGGAGAATGGAGGTCAAAAGAGAGATTAGGTAGGAATGGATAAATGGATTTGAGAATTATCCACATAGAGATGATCGCTGAATCCATGGGGATACTGTATCTTGGTAACACCAAGAGAAATAATTCAGAGAGAGACAAGAGGAGGACTCACCACAGAGCCGTAGAGGATGCCCACATTTAGAGGGTGTGACCTGAGCAAAGATCCTGCAAAGGAGACCAAGAAGCAATCATATAGGGAGGAGGAGAACTAGGAAAGAGTAGTGTCACAGAAACCCAGAGAGGAAGAGAGTATTAAAGAAAAAGTGATCTCCTCTGTCAGAGGCTGCAGAGAGATAAAGATTGATGAAGATTGAGAAAAGGCCATTGAGATTTGGCAATTAGAGGTCATTAGTAACCTTGGAGAAAACTGTTTCAGTTGAATGATGAGGTTGGAGGCTAGACTGCAGAGAGCTAAGAAGAAAGTTAGTGAAAAAGTAATGGAGGCACCTATTGTCGATAGCCTTCTTGAGGAATATAGCCACAACAGGGAAGAGAAATATGTGATAATAGTGGGGCAGATGGATGAATCGAGTAGGGGTTTTCTGAGGATATGAGCAGGTTTGTGAGCAATAGGAAAGCAGCCAGAAGTAAGAGGAAAATGGAAAATAAGTGAGAGTGGAGATGATACAGAGAATTCCCCTATAATTTTGAGAGGAAGAGCTAGTCTTATTCTGGAAATTTGACTTGCCAATGAGAGTAGAAGTTGGTATCAGGATCCCCATAGGCATATATAGGCTACATCATATAAAACATGTGTTGGAGAGTTAGACAACAAAGTGCTATGTGAATCACATAGCTTGAACAAAAAAAAATAGAGCATTTACATAATGACCAATAAATAAGAATGAAATTATTTTATTTATAATCTTTTTTTCAAGAGCATGGGAATTCTATTACACTTGGAGACGAGCTACAGGGACCCATAGGGTTTTGTAAGAATGAAACAGAGATGACTGCCAACATTAGTTCCCGCCCCGACCTCTGTAAATTCTAGTTCTACACTTCCAACTGTTGGCTGAGCACTTTCAATTGGCTTTCCCATTGATGGCTCATTTTTAACAGACCTAAAACAAGTGATCATCTTTCTTCCCAAACTGAGCTCTTCCCTCCCTCTGCCCAAGTTCTCCACTTTTGTTAATAACCTTCTCAGAGTCATCCTTCACTCTTCTTGTTCCCTGGCTCTTCTCATCCAGCCAAATTCAATCAGTTACCAAATCTTTTACAATGTCTCTCCCATCTGTCCTTTTTGTTCCTGTTACCATCTGCCTTAGAGCTCTTCAAGTGCAATTTTTTCAGAGAAGAAACTGAGGTCTAGAAAGGTTAAGTGACTTCCCAAGTTCAATCCAGTAGTAGCTAACAGAGTTGGGATTGAAACCCTCTTTGGACAAATCCGATGAACTTTCCACTGTGCCACTCTGACTTTGCTGTTTTTGGGCTCTTGCTTACTCTCTCCACCTTTTAAAAAACCCTTCTCCCTCCTCCCCTCTCCGCTTTGTTGTTTCACCGACATAAATCCTAGGCATTCTTCAATATCCAGTTCAAGTCCTATGTCTTCCATGAAGTCTTGCCTAACTAACTCAGGCAACATGCTCTCTTTCTCCTCTGAAATTCCATATTACTTATTTTTCAAATCATTCATGTGTTACTTAATTACATATTAGCTTACATTATTATAACCATTTATGTGCATATGTTTTATTTCCCCAATAACACTGTAAACTTCTCAAGGGGGTGGGATCATTTTTTTATATCTTTCTTAAAATTTCCCCATAGAACCTAGCACAGTGCTTTCTTTATAGAAGATGCTTATTAAATATTTGTCAATTGATTTAAGCATCATCCTCAATGACAACATCAATTTCAAGCATGGAAACCTATACAGTTTGATATACAAGTGACTTAGACTCATTATGTACTATCTTGAGATAGAGAAAATCAGACATACTTGTCTCTGATGGAAGAACAAGACTTATTGATAACTAGCAAATAACTGCCTCACTGCTATTCTTGGTTCAGAAAAAAGAAGACACATAAATTAGCATAGCTGAACCATTTGACCATATCTGGATGACTAAGCAGAGCTAACTTAGATTTTATACAATTATGTGCAAAGAGACATGAAGTCATTTATAAAGTTACCAACGCTAGGTAAGCAGCAGCCAGATACATTTAAATATACCAATCCTGAGTAGGTCAGATAAAGCTAAGGAGGTGTGTGTTGGGAGGGTGAAGAATAAGCATTATTTTTTAGCATGTACTAAGTGTCAGGCACTATGCTAAGATCTTTACAAATATTATCTCATTTGAGTCTCGTAACAACCCTGTGAGGTAGGTGCTATTATTTTCCTCATTTTATAGTTGAGTAAACTGAGGTTAAGTGACTTGCCTAGGGTCCCTCAGCTAGTAAATATCTGAGGCTCGATTTGAACTTGTCTTTCTGGCTCCAGGCTTAGTCCTCTATTATCCACTCATACTACCTGAGTGCTTCAATTAAACACTGAGACTGGGAGAATTGCTTTGGTCAGAATCAGTACTAAAACACTCATCAGATATTCTATTTTTTTCTATCCACACGTTTTCCCTCCTCCCTCTGAGGAAAAAGGTTTGATCTAACTAACCTGCATTGCATAAATTCTACTTATGGAAGGGACTAGCTAATGAAAATCCAGCTTTTTATTAGCATTCAGGGTATGCTCAATCTGATGTAAGCTCCAAATGGACTTTGGAGAAAGAGCAGATATTCAACAATTTCTTCTGGTCTGCTTACTGTATACTGATTTTAATTTGCTGCTTAGCCAGAACTAAGTGTGCATGCAAAAACCTTGAACTGGGACAACTGAGCCTTTTCCCACCTGGAAGCATCTGAGTGAGGAAGCAAGGGTTGATGACTGGACAGAGAGGTAGTAGCAGTGATGTCTGTAACCCCTTGCTGTCAGTTATCTACTGGGCCATGTGATCATGCACATGCTGCCATTGTTTCTTTGCTTGAAGTATTGGAGACATACTGACCTTGTGAGATTTGAAAGGCTGGAAGACCAACTAGCTATCTGGAAATTGTAATCTTTCTGAGAGCTAACAACAGTTGAACCAGATGAGGCACTAACCTTGATCTGACAAACAGCCTGTGGGACCCAAGCCATCAAAGATTTGTACCTGCCAGTTGAGACACTGATTTCTATAAGCAAGGGACTCATTTCATCCACTGACTTTATTTCATCCATAAGGGAAGTTGGTAGGGCAAATGATTTTTAGCCATGATTTTATATTTGATCCCACTGTCCCCAGGGATTAAGGTGATGTAGGGGAGAGTATGCTTACAGTTTTTATTTGGACTTCTGTTCATGCTGCATATTCTCAGTAAATATCCATTTGAAAAAGTCGGTTGGTATTTATTAGCTAAATGATAGTGAGGTGTTACTCAATGGCACTGATTGAGGAGATTGAGGAGATATCAACTGGCATTGGTTAGATGATATTCAAGAGACAGTTGGTGATAGATAAAAATGGCAGGGTGACTCTTTGGAATGGGGACCTGAGCCAAGAATATTAAAAAAGATGCCCTAACCCCACATGAGTATGCCTAGTATCCTCAGGGAGAGAAGTAGCCAGTGTTGTGAGGGATTCAACATATTAGTGTAAGTGGGATTTGAGCCAAGGATCCCCAGGACTCAGAAGGCTACATCTACTTCTATAAGATCTCTTGCATCCGTGACCTCTAGTAAGGGTTAGGTGAACTGACATGGAAGACTAGAACGAGAAGAAAATACTTCAGGAAGAAGTCTTGAGGGCTCATGAAAATGGTGAAAACTCCAGTTAACATGTTTCTATGATCAGGAAAGAAAATTTTTACATCAACTGAAACATACACAATTGCAAAAGATTAAGATAGAAAATGTTCTATCTTTTCTGTTCCTGCATAAGTGATTTCCATTTTATTTCTACTATCATTGTGATGACTGAGGAGTTGGTGAAATCATAGCCATTCCATTATAAATGCTGGCTCTTGCTTATCTATCATCTATCTTCAAAAGCTACTGTTATGGACTGTTGTCATTTTAAAAAGGAAATGAAAGTATTGAGAGATACTATAGTCCATCTAACAGTTGGGTCTTGAACCCTAACATGTTGGACCCAATTGCAGTTTTGGTTGGTTGATAACAAAATATGCCTGGCTTGTGGCTACAAATCATAGCCAGTTATTCATGTCACAAAAAGGGCTCATATCTTCTCTGTAAGTACTTAGGTTAACAGGACTTTGTACATAGGACAGATTTCACTTAACCTGGAAAAAATGCATAGTTTTACTATTTATTCAAGATCTTTGACTATTTGGAAAGCTCCCCTATTTTTGGAAGACAGCAAGTAGTCCTCCTCTTTGAGAGGTCTCACCTCTTGTATTGTCCACACAACTAACAATTCCAGTGATGGGATAGGTCCAGTGTGTTCCTTGATGCATATTGTTTCCTATTGTGTAAGTCTCTGTAGTACTAGCAAGGACCAGGTCCTTATTTGTGTCTATTTCCAGTATGACTCTGCCTTGTCACTCCTTGATACACGTGGTTCCTTAAAGTGGTTCATGTGAACGTTCAGGTTTCTCACTAGGTCTTGTATATAATTCAGTATCTCTATGTTTATCTTTTCCTTTTGACCCATATGTTTTTCTTATAACCAGAAGTAGATTCCATGTTGAATATGTGTTCTGGAACTATCTTGGATTGGCTTATGAGAGCTGATTGTTAAAAGTTCATTATGGACATTTGCAGCTCAGAATCGACAAGTTCTGCAAATCAAGGCTTGATTAACTATTTTGTTTATTGTACAGGCTTAAGAAAGTGACAGAGAAAATATTAATAGTGCAGATTAAACTTGATAATGAGTTTTGACTACATCAATTATTTCTGGAGAGGCAGTTGTTAAATATTTATCAACACATCCCTTCCAGGAGCCCTCCATGTATTTAACTACATGTCCATAACATTTAACTTCTTAATTCAGCCTCCCTCATAGTACAAATGAATAATTTCAGTTGTGTGTTTCCAATTCTTCACTTACAAATACTGCAATATCACCCAGATTGTTACTAGGTCCTGAAGTAGACAAGGAGTTGTAAATAAGTGGAGAATGAATGTGGAATCCAAGTCTGTCAAAGCTGGAAGATACTTTAAAGATATCTTATCTGATCTTTTACTTTGACAGAGGAGAAATGACATACAAAGTCTCAGTCGTAGTAACTAGAAGGACTTGGCCTTGAACCTAATCTGGAGAGGCTCTTTTCACTACATATATGGTTCTTTTCATGATATCATGCTATCTTCCTTAGTGGAGGAAAAACAAAAACCAATCTCATGAAGCTATTGCATTTAAAGTATCATCCTATGCAAAACATAGAGCCTAGAGTAAAAAGTCCCTTGGCATAACACACTATTGGTCTTAGGGATGCTATTCCAGATCAGTGGTTTATGATGGAATGCTCCTGCTTTCCCTGCATCTGATATTTGAAGACTTAATCTCTATAATATGTTTATCATCAATCCCTCATTTTCCCTTTCCCCAACCCCTAATAAATTACCAGGTGATAGGCTAAACAATGTCAAATTGAGCCTATTTTGAGAGATGCCAGGGTATAGTGAAGAGAACGTTGGCCTCTCATATTGCTTGTGAAACCCTGGGCAAGTCACTTAATCTCTCACTAAATGCTCATGGGATTGTGTGAAGATTGAAGCATGCTAGGACACAGAGGAACGTAGATCCCCTATGAACACCCCAATAAGGCACAGAGATGAGTGAGTCTAAAAAGAAATAAGAATCGTCTGCCGAGTTTCTCACTCAGACCAGGGATCTTCAAAAGTACCCTCCCACCCAGAATCCTGCAGAGACTCTGAGATGGAAAAGTAGGGGTAGACAAAAATCAGAGTGTGTGTGAAGGCATTTGAGGAGGTGGGGTGTTAATTGGTAAGAGTTCCTATAGCCCAAGAGACTAAAGGTCAGCAGCAAGAGAAAGGTCCTAGGTAAAGACCTTCCAGACATGTTCTGGAGCACTTAGATGCAAGAGCCCAGCATGTTAGAGTAATGCCTGAACCCTGTTACAGTGGGGCAAGGACTTCAGGCAAAGCCTACTAGTGGGGGTGGCCTCTATCTCCATGGCAAGATGGAGTCTTCAGACAGAGCCTCGATGAATGAATAAGCTTTGGAGTCTCTTAAAAGAGGGACTTTCTTGGCCACCATATTTAGGAATGGGCCAGCTCTGCCCTTCCATTTGTTTGTGGAGTTTGGAACAAACATGGACTCTCCAATATAGATACTGAGGCTTAGGAGATAATCAAACAATGGCAAACTTGGCATACCATGAGGAAGTAATTACTTAACTTTGAGAGACATCCAGGGTGTAAACCCCAACTAGTATTGCAACTTTAGGTCCAGGAAAAGTCAAAAAGAAAAAAAGTGCACTGGCCACAAGGATTATGAATACCCAGAAGAAATTAAATGAAATACAAAATGGAATAGTTAGGGAAGAAAAATGGCAAGAAGAAATGATTCCTTAGAACAGATGGTAGGAAGTCTTATCAAAAAACTTAATGCCCTGAAAATGAGAATGGACCAAACAAAAAAATAATTCAATAAGACAGCAATCGATATTAAGACAAAATCAAAATAAAAAAAAACCAAAGAAAATGTAAGAAATATTATATCAAAAACCAATGATCTAGAAAGAGCTCAAAGAGAAATAAGTGAATACTTGTTGGATCATCTGAAAACCATGATCAAAAAAAATCCCTCAAAATATCTAGTTATCATATTTGAATAATTTATAAACGAAAACTTCCCAGAACTCGAGAACCAAAGGACAAAGTGAACATAAAAAGAACCTACTTATCACTTGAACTAAAAATCCAAATAAAACTCCCTAGGATATCCAGAGTTCTCAGATTAAAGAACATATACTACAAACACCAAAAAGATCCACTTTGTGTAAGGAATACACAAGACTTTGCAGTTAGCATTTTACTTAAGAGGAAAGCTTGAAATATGATACTCCAAAAGGTAAAAGCTTAAAACCAAGGATAACTCATCTGGCAAATCTAAGTACAATACTACCGAGGGAAAAAAATAGACATCTTATGAAATACTGGATTTCCAAGAATTTCTCATAAAAAAGATAGAATTGATTAGGCATTTTAAAATGGAAACACAGATGCCAATAGAAATCCATTAAGAGCTTATTACATACCAGACACTGTGTCAAGTTCTAGTAATATCGAAAAACAACAAAACACAACCAACATCTAAGAAGGCAGGCCCTGTCCATAAGGAGCTCACAAACTGGGGGGGTGGCAACAGAGAAGAAAGGGAGGTTGGTGACCTTGCACAGCCTTCCCTCACTCAAATCAAAGTCAACTGCAAGTCATGTCATTATCTTGATGTCATGGTCCTCTTCGAGAATGAAGGACAAACACAACAGGAATGAATCAAGAATGCCTATTATTACCACTACTATTTAGCAGAATACTCAAAGTACTAGTTACAGCAATAAGATGAGAAAGAAAAATTGAGAAAGCAAACATCCAAAGAAGAAAGAAAAGTATCTCTTTTTGCGAATGACAGGGTAATTACTTAGAAAACCCTAATTCACCAAAATTTTTTAAAATAATGAATAATGTCATTTTGCTGGATATAAAATAAATACACATAAATTATAAACTTTCCTATATATTACTATCAAAACTCAGTATGAATAACTAAAAAGGTAAATTCCACTCAAAATAATTATAGATGATCTAAAATATTTAGGAGAATATTTACCAAGTTAGACACGGCAACTATATAGATATATAGTGTTTTAGAAAATACCCTTTGTCAGGTGGAACCAAGATGGTGGAGCAGAAGGATGGACCTGCTCTAACTCTACTCCCATGGCCCATAAAATACTTGTAAAAAATTACTCTAAACAAATTCTAGAGTAGAGCAGGCAACAAAACGACAGAGTGAAAGAGATTTCCAGGCCAAGGCAACCTGAAAGGCCAACAGGAAAGGTCTGTTGCACCAGGCTCAGGGCAGAGCACAACCTAACCTTGGCCATGCAGTGCTGCTCAGACAGGACTGGAGAAGGATCCAGGACACGGAATCACTGGCAGCAGCTGTGGTACCCAAAATTCTTAACCCACAAGCACCAAAGAGAACTTCAAAGGTCAGTATGAAAGTTCTTTGATCTGGGTGAGAAGGGAAAAGGGTGTGCCCTCAGCCCTGACCCCAGAACAGCAGCAGCCACTGTGGCACAGTGTCCATTTTTGGAGCCCTCAGCCTAAAGACCTTGGGGGAATCACACAGGTGATTTGGGTCCCCTGAGTGATGGTCCTGGGGTGAGGAGGAGCACTGGTGTGGTGGAGCTGGTGGAGGCTCCAGAGAGGGAACTCTACTTGCAGATCCTGGGCAGAAAAACCTGTGATTGTTTCCAGACCAGAGTGCTGGTCAGGTGAAGAGTAAATTCCTCTTCCTTGACTGTGCTACTTTGGAAGAACTGAGAACTTACAGGTCCATAGAGTATACCCTCTACTTGAAAAAGACCCAAAAGTCAAGTAACAGCCTGGGAAATGCCCTCAAAAGGGAAAAAAGAAGACTATAGAAGATTACATTTTGGTGAACAGGTATTTTCTTCTCCTTTCAGATGAGGAAGAATAAGGCATACCATCAGAGGAAGACATGAAAGTCAAGGCATCTGCATTCAAAACCTCCGAAAATATATGCAATGGTCTCAAAGCTCAAAAAGGATTTTGAAAATCAAGTAAGAGGGATGGAGGAAAAATTGGGAAGGGAAATGAGAGTGATGCAAGAAAATCATGAAAAGTAAGTCATCAGCTTGCTAAAGGAGACCCAAAAAAATGGTGAATAAAATAAAACCTTTAAAAATAGACTAACCCAAATGGCAAAAAGAGGTCCAAAAAGCCAATCAGGAAAATGCTTTAAAAAGAATTAGTCAAATGGATAAGGAAGCTCAAAAGCTCATTGAAGAAAATAGTTCTTTAAAAATTAGAATGGAGCAGTTGGAGGCTAATGACTTTATGAGAAACCAAGAAATTATAAAACAAAACCAAAAGAATAAAAAAATATGAGACAATGTGAAATATCTCACTGGAAAAAACAACCAACTTGGAAAATAGGTCCAGGAGCAACAATTTGAAAATTATGAAAGACATGATCATAAAAAGAGCCTACACATTATCTTTCATGAAATAATCAAGGAAAACTGCCCTGATATTTTAGAACCAGAGGATAAAATAAATATTGAAAAAACTCACTGACCACTTCCTGAAAGAGATCGGAAAAGAAAAACTCCTGGGAATATTGTAGCCAAATTCCAGAGTTTCCAGGTCAAGGAGAAAATATTGCAAGCTACCAGTAAGTAACAATTCGAATATTGTGGAAATA
This sequence comes from Bettongia penicillata ogilbyi, assembly GCA_023548195.1. Taxonomy (NCBI): domain Eukaryota; kingdom Metazoa; phylum Chordata; class Mammalia; order Diprotodontia; family Potoroidae; genus Bettongia; species Bettongia penicillata. Next base: position 540,878 of record JAJHZJ010000624.1, on the reverse strand, counting down.
GAATCAGTATAATACAAGATCTAGCAACTTCTACATTAAGGGATCACAGGACTTGGAACATGACATTCCAGAAGTCAAAGGAACTAGGATTAAAATCAAGAATCACCTACCCAGCAAAACTGATTATAATGCTTTAGGGGAAAAGTAGTCACTCAATGAAATGGAGGATTTCCAAACATTCTTGATGAAAAGACCAGAGCTGAATAGAAAACTTGACTTTCAAACACAAGAATCAAGAGAAGCATGAAAAGGTAAACAGGAAAGAAAAATCATAAGGGACTTAGTAAAGTTGAACTGTTTACATTCCTACATGGAAAGATAACATTTCCATTTCTCCCTTTCTCCTTCCAATATATTCCTCTATCACCAAGGATAGAGGAATATATTGGAAGGAGAAAGGGAGAGATGGAATGAGACAAGTTATCTCTCATAAAAGAGAGAAGAAAAAGCTTTTTCAACAGAAGAGGAAGAGGGAGAGATTAGAAGGAAAAAATGAAGCTTGCTCTTATCACATTTGACTTAAGGAGGGAATAACATGCACACTCAATTTGGTATGAAAATCTGTCTTACATTACAGGAAAGTAGGGAAGAAGGGGATAAGTGGGATGTGAGGGGGATGATAGAAGAGAAGGCAAATGAGAGGAGGAAGTAATTAGAAGTAAACACTTTTGGGGAGGGATAAAGTCAAAAGAGAGAACAGAATATTCAGGACAGGATAGAGGGAAATATAGCTAGTCTGTCACAACATGACTATTATGGAAGTCTTTTGCATAACTACACATGTATAGCCTATATTAAATTGCTTGCCTTCTCAGTGGGGATGGGTGGGGAGGGAAGAAGGGAGAGAAGCTGGAAGTCATTTAGGAATGAATGTTGCAAATGGGAAATAAGAAATACCAGTAATGGTGTATAAAAATCTATTTTGCCCTACAAGAAAAGAGAGGATAAGAGAAGGGAGGGCTGTGATAGAAGGGAGAGTAGATTGGGGGAACGGGTAATCAGAATGCATGGTGTCTTGGGTTGGGGGGAGGGGAAAGATGGGGAGAAAATTTGAACCTCAAAATCTTGTGGGAATGAATGTTGAAAACTAAAAATAAGTTACTTAATATAAAAAAAAAGAAAAAAAGGAGAAAATACTCTTTGTAGAATTAAGGCTCCTAAACCTTTCTTCAAAATAACTAGAAAATCATTCATTGCTCATTCAGGTCAAGTAAATATAATACAAATGACAATTTTTCTTAAATTAATTTATTCAGTGATACACTGATCAAACCACCAAAGTAATATTTTATAGAGCTATAAAAGTAATGATGAAATTCATCTGGAGGAGCAAAAGGTCAAGAATCTCAAGGGTGAATATAAAAAAGAGTGAGAAGGAAGGATCTCAAATCTATTAGATATCAACATGTACTTCAAAATAGTAATCAAAGTGATTTGGTACTATTTGCTTAGTACAAAAAATTAAATACATAATTTATGGAAGCCAACAAATAGGTCAGTATAGTGTTTGATGAAGCCAAAAATCCAATCACTGGAAAAAAGACTCGCTATTTGATAAAAATTGCTGAAAAATATGGATGGCAGAAATTAGGTTTAGACAAACTCATTATACCACATACCAAGTTTAGCTACAAATGGATGTATGATATAAAAGGTTATATTATAAATAAGATCAAGGAAGAAATGAAATTTCAGATTTATGGAAAGGGGAAGAATCCATGCCTAAACAGTTGAAAGGATCACACAATATAAAGTGTACAATTTTGATTATATGAAATTTAAAAGATTTGCACAAAGAGCTATGCAAAAAAGGTAAAAGTAAGTTAAAAGTTAAAAGTGAAAGAAACAAATAAATGGCAAAATCGTTGCAGCAAATTTCTCTGATCAAGGTCTCATATCAAAAATAAAAAAGGAAATGATTCAAGTTTATAAAACTTACAACCATTCTCCAATAAATAAATGATTAAAGGATATAAGCAAGTACTTTTCAATGGAAAAAATACAAGTTGTTAATAATTACATGAAAAATTTAAATTGAGAAATGCATATTGAAACAGCTTAAAAACAACCTCATATCCATCAGAATGGCAAAAGAAAGAACATATGAAATGCAGGAAGGACAGTGAAAAACATAGATGTTCAAGTGCATCGTATGTGAAACTGTGAATTGACCCAGCTACTCTGTAGAGTAATTTTGAACTTTGCCCCCAAAGTTACTAAAGTATACACAATTTTACCCATCACCATTCTAGACCTATATCCCAAAGAGATCAAAACAGCAAAAGTGCAAAAATATTGGTAGTAACCCCTTTCATGGGAACTAAGAGAGTGTCCTCCAATGGCCAAATGAATTATAGTATATTAGTGTAATGGAAGATTGTATAATAAGAGATGAAGAAATGAACAGTTTCATAGGAAACTGGAAAGATACCCATTAGCTAATTCAGAGTGGAGTTAGTTGAACCAAGAGAATAATGTAAAAGTGAGAACAATATCACAAAGATAAAAAACAAAACAACAATATTGAAAGACTTTAGAATTCTTATCAATCCAATGGTTAAGTAACAAATCCAGAATACTGAAGATGAAATACATCGCTGGTCTGCCAGAGAGGAAATGAACTTAAAATGTAGAAAGACATACTTTTTTTTAATTGTATTATGTACTTTGTAAGATGAGATTCATTTATTTTCATTTCATTTAAAAACATTGTTAAATAGAAGGAGATGCAGAGGGTAAGATAGGTTAAATTTAAGAAAAAATAAATCTCTCAATGCTTTATGCAATTCTTCTAGACTACTAGCTTCAAAGATGGTAATGACCTTTATTATTAGAGAGTGTCTTTCTGGCATTCCTTATAGTAACAAAATCAAAAGATTGGCCCAAATTCCATTCAAGTTCTAATTTCTAACTAATGCTATAACTTCATTATGGAAAGATTTGTGACTTTGTTGGCGGAAATTACTCCCTCTACCAACTTAGACTGAAATCTGACCGCATTTTTGCAGCAAATCTTCATAAACAGATAGTCTTCAAGAAATGTTGAATCAAAACAATCATTATGTGGGGACCCACTCTCTAGGGAGGAGTCTCTGCTGTTTGATCCTCCAAGGACAAAACCAATGTCTATCACAAGATCATCTGAAGCCCCTTCAGAAGTTGGGTGGCCCCACCAAAGTCTGTGCCCTACTGACAAAACCGGTTGACAGTCCAGCATCATTTCCATGCCATGATAGGATTATAGAATGGGCTTCAAAATGGAAGGCGTTATACTTAACAAGATTAAAAAAAAAGATATTGAGTCTATAAATTATATTTCTTTCTGTTGTTTTCATTTGTGTTTAGTCATAGACCTAGTTTTTAGACTTCGCTTAATTTATTTCAATGCTTGGATAAGTGAAACCTTCGAATGTCCATGACTTCTTTCTAGCATTCCCTAGATTACTGTCATCATTGCTGCCTAATTACTTTAAAAATCAAATGAATTATACAATTCTGAGCTATTTTTCCATGATACCAAAGCAGCTGGAAGGGAAGTGGAAAAAAACCTCAGTTGGCAATCCAGATGTTTTGCTTGAACATGCCAAACATCTGGATATTTAGAAACATCTGAGTAACCTTTTAATCTTTTACTTCAAACATTTTGGCATCTTCTAGACAGGGATTCTATGTAGGATAAGAGAGGTGGGTGTCCCCTTCTTACTTAGAAAATAAACACAGAAGTGTTGCTTTTTTTCTTTACAAAACAAATGCTACTCTTTCTTGTTTCCCATATGACATTAATAAAGAAAGAATACATCAAATGCACACATTAGACAATTATTAAATAACCCCCTGAGTAGTGCCTGGATTGTAAGTTAAATAGGACCATACTAATATCTTTTAATCCTTTAGAACAGGCTAAAGCAGGATATCTTTTTACCTTCCTTAGACACTGAGGGGATTTTGTTGACATAGCAATTTATGTTTTGTTGTTCTTAAAACATAAAATGCAGTTAAGTAATCAAGGTTGATAATGATTCCATGTGGTAACAGGAAATGTTCTTTTTACCACCATGTGTCTCACACTGATATATGGAATACCCTCTACAAGCAAAGCAATTTGCATGTTGACATACAAGCAAGGGATATAAAAGATACAGTCCTAATCTTTTCTATAATTTTTTTTTCCAGAAGCTTTTCTTGGTTTATCAGACAGAAAAGAGAGGGGGACTTGGTAATACAAGAAAACTTTTTATACCATGCAAAGTTCAACACTTTCAAGTATCTGAACTATATTGAAACTGCTGATAAGTCCTATTTCAGGGGATTCTGAACCTGTGGTTTTGTTTGCCTGGAAACAGCCTGTACCAACGCAGACCTCTACCTCCCCTATATTTTATAGGCCAAAACAGTTTCTTGGGTGTACTCAGACATTCAGTGACTTCTCAAATCATACAGCTGGGATAGATCAGAGACAAGACTTAAACTCAGGATTTCCTCATGCTAAGGGCAGCCCTCTCTCCACTATGATATTCTGCCTCTAGTCATTAAAATAATGCTTGATATTTATACACTGTTTTAGAGTTCACAAAGTATTTTAGATACTATTGTAAAATCTTACTGGACCCTCCCAACAATGGCTTAAATATTGAAGATCTACTATTCCGATTTGAGGGAACTGTGGCTTCATGATTTGTCTTTTGAGATTTCAAGTGTCAGAGGCAAGATTGATGTTTTAGATGGATATATTTTCTAAGTCTAGCTCAGAGACTCTAGGTCAGAATTCTCAACCTGGGATCAATGAACTTGATTTAAAAAAAATATGTTGATAACTGTTTCATTCATTGTAAGTGTTTTCCTTTATATTCCTATGTAGTTTAACACATTAAATTTAACACATTAAAGTATGTTTCTGAGAAGGGGTCCCTAGGCTCCAGCAGATTGCCAAAGGAGTCCATCTCTGTCTCACCCCACCCCACCACACATACTCATACACATGAAGAAACCCTGTTCTAGGTTCAAGACTCTTTCCACTATAATACAATGTCTCTCTAAGCCTGATTCTAAAGACCACTATTCTAAAAGAAAAAAAAAGATAATATTTCCTTATGGAATTAAAACTAGAGAATAAAAGGAATTGAAGATTTTTTAGAGGAAAGAAAGCAATTTAGAAGATTTTGCCATCCTTTGCTTCAGTAATAAAGCTTGTAGTATCCCATGTTACAACACTTTCCTATTTATACTCCCCTTTTGTAGCAAAATAAACATCTTCCATTCCATTTTCTGAGTTATAATTTCCAAAGCATTTTCACTTCGATAATTTCATTTGACCCTCCAAACAACCGTGTGATATAGTCTGGGTATATTTATTCCCATTTCATGTATGAGAGATTTGAGATTCAGAGTTTAAATGGCTTGCATGAGGTCACACAGGTAGTATTTTAACCGCTTTGTTCTTTTACGTAGCCTGATTGTTTGTCTCCATGTTGGTCTGAAGTTTCTCCTCACTTCAATTCACCCTCCACGTAGCTGTGAAACTGATTTTCCTAAAGTATAAGACTGACCACAATGCCTCTCTACTCAATAAATTCCAGTGGCTCCCCATTATCTCCGGAACCAAATATAAAATCCTCTGTTTGGTTTATAAGCTCTGAATAACCTAGCCTTTTCTTGCCTCTACAGTTCTCCTACACTGTAGTCCCTCTCACATCCTTTGCAATCAGCTCACATTGGCCTACTTGGAGGTCCTCATACAAAGTGTTACTTTTTCTGCCTTTTCTGCATTTTGGCTTACTATTGCCCATAACTGGAATTCTCTCCTTCCTCATTTCTGCCTCCTGGCTTCCTTTAAGTCTCAACTAAAATCCCATTGTTTACTTTCTGGATTCCCTCTAATATACTTTACTTCTGTTGATTATCTCCAATTTATATTGTATTTAGCTTGTGTTTATATAGTTATTTATATGTGATCTCCTCCATGCCACTGTGAGCTCCTATAGAGATGGACAGTTTTTTAATTTTTTTTGTCTTTCTTCAAATCACTAGAATTTAGCATAGTGCCTAATATATAGTTGGCCCTCAGGAAATGCTGGTTGACTTGATTGGACCACAACTTAACAGGCTCTTTGGTTTTTTCCTTTGACCCAGGTCCCCTCCATTCTATTCCCATTGCCCCTATCCCAGTATAGGTCCGTATTTTCACCTAATTGAATGATTACAATACTTTCCTAAAGGACGTTTCCTTCCTCCACTCTTTTCTCTCTCCAGCCTTTCAGACAAATCGTCGATATTTACAGATCTGGTCGTGACATTTCTCCGCTCCAAAATCTTCAGGGACTTCCTCTTACCTGTAGTTTAAATACTTTGGTCTGTTGTCATTCCTGGTCCTTCACAATTAAACACCAACCTTCTTCTCTAGCCTCATCTCATATTAGCCTCTTCTATTCACTCTACTCTCTAGTCTACTCAAACAATATCAATTTCTTCCCCACCTCCAAATACACATTGTGCTTTTCTACCCATGTATATTTTCTCAGTCTGATCCCAATCTGATCGAATTTAGTATAGAGACATGCCTTCCATAAGCAGGTTCTCTGGATATTTGCTATTATTCAAATAGGACCAATGACAGCATGATATTGGGGTGTTTGACTGTGGCCGATCAGAACAATATGAGCTAGGAAGGCTCTACCACAGGTTAGAAATCAGGTCTATTTGAACATCTGGACTGGAAACGTTTCTAGATTTGTGCATGTTGTGTTTCCTTTGAGCCACTACAATTCTGCTTTGCTCATAGGGCTTGACATCTTCTTTAATGAGGGCATGCTATGGTGGGTGGTCTTATGCTAGTGTCTCCCATATCTCACCACTGATACTGAAATTTTTCTGAGAGACCCTGAGAGTTCTTTTGCTTCTTCCTCTGTTCTGATCTCTGTGTGAGAGCTTACCTTGTGTCAATTCTCTGTAAAATAAACTGTTAGGTAAATGTACATTAGGCATTTGGCATCTGTAGCCAGCCCATCAGAGTTGTTCTATCTACAGTATAGCTTCAATGCTTGGCAGTTCAGCTCAAGAAAGGACCTCAGTGTTTGGTACCTTGTCTTGCCAAGTGATCTTCAGAATCTTCCCAAGACAATTCAGATGGAAGCCATTTAATTTCCTGGCACGGTGGTGGTAGACTGCCCAAATTTCACAGGCATACACAATGAGGTCAGGCTCTGTGGACCTTCAGTTTGGTTCAAAGCCTCCCAAACATTGAGTTCGGGCAATGCTTGTGTCAATCTCATCATCGACATCCATGGAAAATATACTGCCAAGGTAAGTGAACTTAGCCACAACATTCAATATTTCTCCATTTGCTGTAACTGATGTTCCATGAATGGAAGTTAATGAAAGTGTGATAGAGAAGCCTTCTTCTGTTTGACATTCTGTACAACAAAAGCAGGGATCTAGAGAGAAACTAGAGAGCTCTGTCTGAATTTTTCTTAGAAAACTGATTTTAAGGCACTTGATTTTGCCTGCCCCAAATGTCAAAATTCCTAGGTATAGCTTCAGATAAGAACGCTGGATTTAAAGTGGGAAAATGTAGAATTCTGGCTCTACTACTTTGGACAGGTCATTTCCTTTCACTAAGATTTAGTTTTATCATTTTAAAAATGGGGCTGAGGGGGAATCTGATGAGTGGCAAAATTCCTTTCACCTCAAAATGTTCTCATGTATTTCCAAAAAATCAGTTGTAAATTAAATTCATATAAATTGACTCTTGTTTAAATTGAACTGGGAGCTACCTATTTAAAGGAACATAGTAGTAAACTTTTCTTTTTTTAAAAAAAAAATAATCATCTACTAATTTACATGTGTGTGCCTCTGGATTTTCATATATTGAATGCACTCAAAGAGGGCTATGTTTGAAGATAATGGGAAAAGTGTAGTGAGAAAATAAATCCTTTTCAATTTAGGTCAGTTACAAAGGGAAAAAAGAGATGTAGCTCCCACTTAGATGATAATTTTAGCTTCTCAAAGTGACCATATTTGTCTTCTGATTCAACCTAAATAATGACTCAGAGCTTAATTAGTTCTTTAAATTTGTGCATTAACTCTTCCTTTTCTCAATACCCCAGTCACTGTTAATGTTTCTTTTACCTGTGATATTGTTAATATTGTACATTTATGGAGATTCCCCCACATATTCTTTCCCCACCCCCCTTTTCTGGTTGACAAGAAAAAAAGTGCTAACGGCACCAATTAGGAGGTGTGAATGTCACCCTGTTACCTAAGGCCTCTTGCCTGTTATAGAACATGTTAATTAGGAGTTGTACAGGTGCAGACTTCTAAGTTCATGGGGTTAACATGGAAGCACAGATTTGTTTGGGCTGTTTGTTTAAATATTTAGAAATCATGGGTAAAGGGCTGGTCTACTTCAAGAATTAACAGATGTCTGCTATACTTTCTCAAACTGAGAATCTTTAAAATGACTTTTAAGCAACAAAAATGACATGCCAAGAAGCTATTTTCTATGGTCAAGTACCCTATGGAGTAATAGAGGAAGTGGTGGTGAAATGAGAAACATCCTGGACTTCGAGTCAGCAGGACCTGAGTTCAGGTCTAGCCTTTGACATATATTAGCTGTGTGATCAGGGGTTGGTTACTTAACCTCTCTGAGGCTTAGTTTCTTCCTCTGTCAAATGGGGGCGCAGAATAATACCTATGCTTTGTCACTAATGGAGTCATTGTAAGGACCAATTAAAATAATGTGTCTAAAGTCTTTGCAGATATTAAAATGCTTTATAAAGGTCTGTTATGATTATTTTCTTTGGAGACGATATTATTTGGTAGAGCATTTCATGGCAAAGATCTAGGAAGCTCTACAGAGGCATTAGTTGAAGATCAATGTTCCTTGAAGTGATCTTAGGTGAAATGCAAAGTTAATTGAAAGATACAATCCTTACCCATTAGAGATTTTCCATAAAGCCAAAAATCCCACATTAGTCAGTTCTTGGAGAATTCCTTGATTCTAAGGAGATTGATGAACACTTATGAATTTCTTTGAAATTAAAAAAAAATTCTAACTGATAAGAAAACCAGAGAGAGAGAATTATAGAATCATAATTTTTATTTTGGGAAGGGGCCTCATTATGGTTTAGTCCCTTGCTTTCTTGAAGGTGAGGTAGAATTAGTTCCATTTCTCAGATGAGGCTATTGAGGATATTAAGAAATAACTAGCTAGAAGCCACTTCATCTTGATTAACCTACAGTCACACAGCTAATGTAACATTGTGGACACACTCACCTTCAACTGTTCTCTAGTCCGATGAGTAATTAGCATGAGTAGCTTGTAATTTTTAGCTTGTCCTCGGTCTTTCTGAAATAACTTAGCTCCTTCTATGCATCTGTAAGAGACAACTGTTGTTTTCAGTCATTCAAGAAGAAAGCGTGCTGGTGAGTGCCTCTTCTATTTCAGTGGTAGACGCCACAACAAACAAGGAAGGCCTCTCTGGGACATATGAGGGTTTGCCTCCTTAACATCCAAACTGCAAGTAAGGAAATGTTCAACCATACTAAATTCTACTGTTAAAATCAGCAGGCACCTCATGGTGAGGTTACAAAGCTAGCCTGATACACAATTTGAAGTTGATAAGTTTGTATATTTCTCCTTGGCTCCCACCAATCTGCTCCTAGGTGTTGTCCTGTGACCTCTTCCTGAGGACTTCATTCTGAGGTGGCTGTCAAGTTTGGAAATGATTTCATAAATTAATCTCTACCAAAATATTAGTTCATTGCATCTTAAGGTGCTTCTTCTCCTTGAGATTCTTGCATTTAAATAAGAGACTCTTTAAGACTAAAATTTCTAGGGCATGAAGACATGATTTATCCTATGATGGAGAAATTTCATACATCCTGACAGCCTTCTATTAAGTATTTGGGGGAGCTGGAATGGGAAGGGGCCTCATCTTGCCACAGTGATAGTAACCTACTTTATCTACTTAACTTGAAGTTTGGATTCAGTCAGAGGGCCACACTTGAGGACCTAGAGGGCCATATATAGCCTCGAGGCTGCAAGTTCCCCACTCCTGAATTATCAAGACTATGGCCTTTAAAACTACCTCTGTCAAGACCAGATGTTTAATCAGCATGGTCATCCCCTCTATCTTTTGAGCCCCAAGAAGCCTTGGAAAAGTTTAATGTAGCTCCTGTAAAGTTCAGTCTATGTGGCTGAATTTCCTAAAATGTTTTTTGAAGAACATACCTTGTCAAGTATTATACTTTATTTTTTGTTCTCATTTCAGAAATAATAGACCAAAAGATCAGAGAGGATGGCAACATGGAAATCAGTAGCTTTGAGCAAATCTTCAAGGATATTTCTAGAGTGATACAAACAGATTCTTCTTTGTTTCTGATTGAAAATGTATCTTGAATGAACAGAGGCATCTTGCAGATTTTTAAAATTATGGTATGGCTGTAAGCCAGAGAATACTTTGATCTTAGAAGAGTTGAAGTTGAGGTTCACTCGAAGGGCAATGGAGGGACACATGGTGACCACAAGGAGTATCTATCACATGATAAAGGAGGAATTCCACAGGAAAAACAGTGAAGGATCTCATCAGAAAAATCTGGAAAAAAAGAAACTCCTTATGTGTCAAGACTGAGAGATGAACAGTTCAGAGTAAGTGGCCTGAAGTGCTACCATATCAGTTTTAAAGACATTGGAATCCTCTGGATGTTGAGAACACAAGGAAGACCCGGGTATATTAGGCATACATCTATGTATATATTTATATGTGTATGTATTCAAAACACACATGAATATGTGAACACACACCAATGTGTATATTGTGAAATTGAAAATTGATACCTCACTTTATTCTGTATTATTTATTAATAATTGATTGATGATAATATCTAATCATTGGCACCAATACTTAGGAATTAGTTTGATATAAAAAGACAGTTTAATTTCTTAACATTAAAGTCTATGAGATAAGTTGACTTTTTTTTATAAGAGCTTATCTTCCCCATTTCTCTGTGTTACAGCTCGGACTCAATCTATCTTGCTCTGAAAGGAAAGAAGGAGGATGAGTCAACGTGGTTGTACAATGTTCTGCCTGGACTGCTTCAGCTTGGAATTTTCCCATTCTGACATGGGATTTTCCAGAGAATGTTAGCCAATTCTGTGTTTTCCCCATTGTTATGGACCCTGGAGATCCCCTCATGTGAATCAGGTTAAATGTAAGCCCATCCTTACCCCTGATATGGGCCACTTACTGTCTTAGTCTAGTTTTCTTTGTAGAACTATTTTTAGCACCTCATATCTTTCCAACTGTATAAAAAAAGGCTCCCCTGGCTCTCAGTTGTGGTTCTGGTCACTGAAGGACTATTGACTTCTATTATTGGTAACTGCTAGCCTTGCCAATAAATGGAGAATGCTCAGAACTTTGCACAGAAGTTTCTCTTCACAGATGTTTTTATCATAACAATATGCATATATTTATGTAACATACATGACATACATGCATACATATGTGGGTATATATGTATATATAAGCATATATATATATACATGTATACATGGGGAAAAGTTATTTAGGATTGATTACAATTTGCATCTTTGGAGAGAAAATAGCATGCTTTGATCTACATTCAGGCTTCATAGTTCTTTCTCTGGATGTGGGTAGCATTTTCCAGCATGAGTATTTTGGAATTGTCTTAGATCATTGTATTGCTGAGAAGAGCTAAGTCTATTGTAGTTGGCATCACCCAAAGTTGCTGTTACTGTGTGTAATGTTCTCCTGGTTCTGCTCACTTCACTCAGCATCAGTTCATGTCTTTCCAAGTTTTTCTGAAACATGCTTGCTCATCATTTCCTATAGAACAATAGTATTCCATTACACTCCTGTACCACAACTTGTTCAGTCGTTCCCCAATTGACAAACATCCCCTCAATTTCCAATTCTTTGCCACCACAAAAAGAGCTGCTAGAAATGTACTTTGTACATGTGGGTACTTTTCCCTTTTTTGTGATCTCTTTGGGATACAGACCTAATAGCAGTATTGCTGGAACAAACAGTATGCCTAGTTTTATAGCCCATTAGGCATAGTTCCAAATTGCTCTCCATAATGGTGGGATTAGTTTACAACTCCACCAACAATGCATTAGTGTTCCAATTTTCTCATGTCTTTTCCAGCATTTATCATTTTTCTTTTCTGTTATATTAGCCAATCTGATAAGTATGAGATAGTACCTCAGAGTGGTTTTAATTTGCAACTCTCTAATCAATAGTGATTTAGAGCATTTTTTTCATATTAATATAGATAACTTTAATTTCTTCCTCTGAAAACTGCCTATTCATATCCTTTGACCATTTCTGAATTGTGGAATGACTTGTATTCTTATAAATTTGATTCAGTTCTCTATTTTAGAAATGAAGTCTTTATCAGAAACACTGGCTATAAAAATTGTTTCCAACTTTTTGCTTTCCTTCTAATTTTGATTATACTGGTTTTGTTTTTACAAACCCTTTTTAATTTAGTACAATGAAAATTATCCATTTTGCATTTCATAATGTTCTCTGTCTCTTATTTGGTCATAAATTCTTCCTTTCTCCATAGACCTGACAAGCAAACTATTCCTTGCTCTTCTAATTTTTTTATGGCATCATCTTTTATGTCTAAATCGTTACCAACCTTATCTTGGTATAGTATGTGAGATGTTCGTCTATGCCTAGCTTCTACAGCATATTTTCCTGTTTTCCCAGTAGTTTCTGTCAAATAATGAGATCTTATCCCAGAAGCAGGAGTCTTTGGGTTTATCAAACACTAGGCTACTATAGTCATCCAATTCTGTACCTAACCTATTCCACTGATCCACTACTCTATTTCCTAGTCATTGTCAAGTAGTTTTGGTTATTTCTGCTTTATAATATCCCACTTAAATTGTTTGAGGAAACTGGGGACTTAGAGGAGAAGTGATTTGTACAATGACACAGAGCTAGCTTGTGGCCAAGCTGGAACTCACCTCTAGGCCTTTTAATTCCAAGCTCCTGCTTTCTCGCTGGGTCACATTTACTGTCTTCACAGATAGTCATGCAGGATCATAGGATTTAGAACTGGAGGGGCCCTAAGGGCTCCTGGTCCAATATCCGTATGTCACAGATGAGGAACTTAGGTCCTAATTGATGAAGACTCAGAGTCACATAGTCATGATTTAGTACAACTGTAGAAGGAGCTAAAAGTATATTTAGTCTGGTCTCCTGTAGCTCATTAAAATTTATAAAAATTTGGGTATGTATATGTCTGTATGACAAAATTTAAATTTAATATAAATTATTATTTTCTCCATCACTTCATTAAGTCTAGAAAGTCAACAAAACAATAAATCAGATCCTGATTTGTGGTGTTCTGAAAATCTAACAATCAGCTTTCCAGTCTAAGTTGTCTCCTACATCTCCTGATGAAGCCAGTTTTTCCAAGTTTCCACTGCTTCCAGTAACGTAGATTCCTGTAACATAGTTAATACTTGTATATCACCTTTAAGTTTCAAGAGTTTTTTCCTGAAACCATCCTCTGTGAGTATTGGTAACCCCATTTTATATTAAGGAAACTGAGGTTTAGAAAGGTTAAGTGACTTGATCAGGACCACTGTGCTAGCAAGTATTGAATCAGATGTGAACCCTTGTCTCTCCTGAGTCCAATCTTAAAACTCTTTCCAGGACACAGAATCACAGAGTTGTAAGGTGCCTCAGAGGCCATCTATTCTTATAAAAAGACAACAATTTTCTCTATTATATGTTCTTTCAGCAAAATATAAAATTCCCTGAGGCTAGGGCCCATGATACCCATTAGAAATGAGAAGCCTGAATCACAGATGAGATCTAAGGTCCCTTTTAGCTCCTTTGATTCCAAATTTCTTTCTAGTTAGTGTTGTCTAGGTTTGTGTGTGTGTGTGTGTGTGTGTGTGTGTGTGTGTGTGTGTGTGAGGGAGAGAGAGAGAGACAGAGATAGATAGATAGATAGAGAGAGAGAGAGAGAGAGAGAGAGAGAGAGAGAGAGAGAGAGAGAGAGTTCTCAGGGATAAATAGATGTACATTGTGGAGGGTTTCTTAAGTTTACTAATGCTATACCTCAGTTTGATAAATAAAATGCTTTGTGATTTCAGATATATTTCTCATTAAACAACAAAAAAGCAAACAAAACAATGAAATATGACAGGTCCTCTTGCAGATTCAATTATTCCTTGGTGGGTATTATAGAGAAGTCTGGGGATGGAGATGATGGTATTGGTACCCAGAACATAGCAATGGAAATCTGAATTCACCAATTGCAGTACTTGAAGGGGCACTAGGTATTTTTTGTTCCAACTTTTTCACTTTAAAGTTGAGAAAACTGAAGCCAAGAAGGCAAACTAACTTTTCCAGAATGATGCAGAGTTAATGATGAGTCAGCACTAGAACCTATGTTTCTTGTCACTTGGACTATTGGTATAAACCAATATTAGAGTAAATCACTGTCTTCTTTGTGCTGACTATAGTTGTGTGTGTGTATACTCACACACACTTATACACATATGTACATATATATACACATTATACATACATATATACATATGCATACATATTCATACATAAACACATATACATGCCTCAAAGGACTTGAATATCAGCAATAAGATGTAGTTGCATGAGCATTTACTCTGAGAGGCAGGAGAGCTACATTTTTGTTTTGAGTTTAGCTAGCTCGTTGGGCAAATTATTTAACTTTTCTGGGTGTCAATGTGGTATAAAGCAACGCTTTCTGGATTTGGAGTGAGAAGCTAAGTTTGAAACCCAGCTCCTCTTCTTATAACATGTGTGACCTTGGGTAAGTTAGCCTTATTTCCCTGGTCCTTAGTTTCTTCATATATAAAGTTAAAAGAGTTGTACTAGATGATCTCTAAGGTCCCTTCCATCATTAACTCTATAAACTTATGAAGGGATATGCTCAGAGTTGACCTGTAGTGCTGAAGTGTTACAGTTACACACATTTTCTGTTGCTCAGTCATTTCAGTCCTATGTATTTCTTTGTGACTCCATCTAGGGTTTTCTTGGCAAAGGCACTATAGTAGTTTGACATTTCCTTCTCCAGCTCATTGTATAGATGAGGAAACTGAGGCAAACCAGGTTAAGTGATTTGCCCAGTTACACCTAGTAATTGTCCGAGGCCAGACTTGAACTCAAGAATATGAGATTTCTTGACTCCAGGCTAGTTAGACTATATCTGGAGTGACAGTTTGAGTTCCGGATGTCAGTGCATGATAAGGAAGTTGATAAGCTAGTGTCAAGAGAACAACTAGAAGAATGAAAACCTTAAAGGTTAATTGTGAGGGGATGTTTAACTTGGAGAAGAAAAATCTAGGTAGAGTGGCGTGTGTGTGTGTGTGTGTGTGTGTGTGTGTGTGTGTGTGTGTGTGTAAACGACCATGACCATGACAAGCGATCTTCAAGTAGCTGAAGGACAGTCATACAGAAGATGGTCTAGATTAGTGGCATTTGCTTCCAGAGGTCACAAGTAAGAGCAATGGGCATAAGTCAGGGAGGATAATTTAAGCTTGGTGTCAAAAAACAAAATAAAGCAAAAAAAAAAAAAAAAAAACCAACCCTCACCCCCAAATTTCTAACATTTGGAGATTTGATTATGTGGAATGGTCTTCCTCGGAAAGGAGCTATTTCCACCTCATTTGAAGCCCTCGATTTCTAAATTGTGACTGGTCCAGCAAATTGGACTAGATGACTGCTGAGGTCCCTTCCAAATCCAGAAACTTGCTATCCTATGATGATCATGAATATCTTCTTAAATGCCCCAACACTAAGCAGGAGAATTTAACTTTTTTTTTCTTTCTCAAGTTTAATGACTCAGCAAGCTGTAGACCACCTCCCTACCCCTCCCAATCATCCTTCATTACCTTTTGACTCATTTAAGATGTTGTAATAGCAGCACTTTGATATTTCTAAGTTCCCTATGCAGTTCTCCAAGAATTACAGAAAGTCTGAAATGGATTGGCCTGGAAATGATCTTTTATATTTTTTAAATACAGAAACGCCAGGTTGGAGATCTGTCTTGAGGATTTTGAGGTCACAGAGGAAGTTTAGGGCAGAACTGGGACTAGAACCCAGTTTTAAGTCTCCTTTGCTCTGTTTTTCTCCTACTACCATCCCATGCTGTTTCGTGATTCTAAAATGACTTTGAAATCTTCATTTAACTGTACTGTGTCAGTAAGGGAATTTCTTGCTGAAAGAGAAGGTGCTTCATCGACACAGGTCTAACCATTTAGTCATGTTGTCTAGTCTTTCACTAGAAAACAAAAAACAAAAAACATTCCAGGTATTACATTGCATAAATAAGCTGAACTGTCAGTTTTTTGGCAATTTATGGGGCTGGTCAGCCTGTGTGTTAGTGCGTCTTTTTCTATTGCAATGAGATGTAATGGCTTTTCAGCACACCATAAGCACAGTTGTGACCACAGGCCCTCTTGTGTCATTTTGTGTGCAGTAATGAAGCCTGACGAGTGGTCTCCTGCTTGCAGATAGCCGGCTGTTGTCCTAAAAATGCAAACCATCGCCTGAGGCCATGGAATTGGGAACAGGCAGAGGACAGTGGCATCGGCAGGGCTCCCCACTGCTCATCCTCCCTTCAGCACACTGTACTTGGATGCAAAGGATGGTCTTTACCCTTGTACATAAGGGCATGAAGAAAGGGAAGAGATATAGAGATCCATGCCAGTCACACACAGATTTAAATCCTGCTTTTTTTTTTTCTGAAAAGGATTTGCTGAATGAATGTAACAGGGGGAAAATGCAAACCCCAAACCCCATCTTTAACCACACTGTGATTTCCCATGCACAATCAGGCTTTTGAACATAAAAGCTGCCACTTCAGCATGGTTTCCCTTCTCCCACTCTAGAGAGTAAGCAAAAGAAATCACAGGGAAAATCTATAATTCTTTTTGTTTTCAGTGGTTCATTAATATTCTAGGGGTCTCGGTATGCCAACAGTGCCCTCAGGTTCCCATCCTCCAGAATCCAGACAGCCAGCATTTTTTTCATTTTCTTCACTTGTTACAAATTCTAGTGTCAGAGAATGCCACTTTGTGCTGGAGAGCTGGATGTTGGGCAAAGCTTGAGTCTTAGGATGATTGTTCAGAAAAGCTAGAAAAGGAAAATTGGGTCTTGCTTCTCCAAGGTCAGGACCGTGCTTACATTGGCCCTAGGATCAAGCTCTTTAGGATTTTCCCTTTCCTTCTTTCCCCATACACTCACTAAATCCCAACCCATCCCTCTATATTGGTCATACATTTCACAAGCACCAAGGTGTAAGGAAGAAAATTCAAACCTCTTAGAGAGATAGTTGAATGATAACTTGTCACCTGTGTAGATCTTCAGTGTTTCTGAAATGTGATTTGGGGGATAAAGTAATGATTTTAATGTCAGAGGGCCTGAATTAAAATCCCATCTCGGCAACTTACTCCTTGCTTGACCTTGGGCTTTCTTGTCTCAATGCTCTCTTCTGAAAAATGAGAACGTTTGACCAGATGACTGACAATGTGTTTTCCATATATAAATCTAAAGTTCTGTAAGGAAGGAGATTCACAAAGTATTTTTTTAAATTAAAAAGCATTTATTCTCATGTTCTTAGAACAGCAGTTATTTCTATGGAAATCTTGACAGAAATACAACAAAGGAAGTCAAAACTGTTGATTCTCTGCTGTCAAGGAAACAAGCTGTTCTTTCTACTCAGAGGCCCCTGAGTAAGATGGGTGCAAACTTTAATAAGAACTTGATTAAATTACAGAGTCTCAAAAGAGGTCTCACCTAGATTCATTTCTAGAAAGCAACAAAATGGCTGCTAGATAGCTTAAAATGATGTCAACTTCTAGTTTTGATTGTCACTACACATTTTTTCTGGGAGGACTTGGTCCTGAGATCTAATCTCACCTGCCCAGAGCACTTCTATATTGTAAAATTCAAAAAGGAATTTCAGGAACGTGCTTTTAGCTTTAAGGTCCTATTAGCATGTAGGCCAGGTTAAACTGAGGTTCAGTCACCTCCTTAGTCCTGAGTCATGTCATGGAATGACCTTGCACCAAGATGGTTCTCAAGAGTTGTTGAATTGCTGGGCTATGGTCGTACAGGTCTAGAATTTCTGATTCTGGGGAGGCTGAGGCTGGTTCATCACTTGAGCTTGAAAGTTCTGAGATGCAATAGAATGAAACTAACCATGTCTACACTTGTCTTGAAGCTATATGGTGAGTCCCTGGAAGTAGGCTGCATAGGATGCCGAAGGAGGAGCAAATTATCTCGTGTCAGAAATGGGATAAATCAAAATTTCCATGTGGTTCAGTAGTGGGATCAGTCCTAGGAATAACTGTTGTATTTCCAGATTGAGTGAGATAGCCTCAATAAAAATAATAATAAGAAATTATGGAATGAATCAATAAGTGGATGTTGAATGAACAGGCAGCTTTCATTAGGCAAGTATTCTTTGTTATAACTCTCTATTTCCTTTAGCTTGTTGCTTCTTGGGGGCCTGTTCTCATTCTTGCTTCCTTTCTCCCTACTCTCTCTTTTCCCTCTCCCTTTCTCTTTCTTTCTCTTCTGTTTTTCAGTTTTGTTCACTTATATTTACTTGCAATGCTCTATTTGTTTTTTTTTTCCTTTTCCCTTAAATTTCCATTTCCTAAGGGAACTTAGTAACTTGTCTAGCTATTTTTTCCTGATAGATCTCTTTCTCTCTGGTCGTATTCTTCTTTTTGACTTCACCTTCCTCCAACCCTATCTATCCCTCAAATGGCATTCATGGAAACTCTTTATCTGTGTCTCTGCAATAAGGGTGTGGGCAGCAGGTTCCCTACCCCTGATCTAATCTCCCCATTTTACAGATAACAGACCCAAGAAGGCTCAGTAACTTGCCCAAGGTCACATCAGTAGTGTGTTCAAAGACATGAAATAGTGTGCCCATATTAATTCATCTCTGCTTTTCTCTTTGCCTTATATTATTCAGTTGGCCTGATGAGTTTTCCTTTGTTTCTTAATGGAATAAACTATTAGAGTTGGGTACACAGTCTATAGTTACCATGTGACTTATTACTCAATCATTTCCAATAACTTCCTCTGTTCAGTTTTTAGAGCTGTATACACCCTGACTCAAAGCTATCTTTCCAGCTAAAGTAGCCTTTTCTCCATTCCTCACATGTGACACTCCTCCCATCTCTATTCTTTCACTTTGTTATCCCATGTGTCTGGAATGCACTTCATCCTTGCCTCTGCTTCATTGAATTGGTTTTTCTTTAAGGTACGACTCAAGGGACTCACTTTTACATGAACCCTCTCCTGATCTGTAATAGCTATTGCTCTGCTCCAAAACTATCTTGTATTTAACCCTTTGTATGCACCTCCTTATTCACTTAAAATGGTGCTATATATGTATAATACATCAATAATTCTTGTGTCTCCCATTAGAATCTGAGTAAAGATTCCTAGCGCAGTGCCTGGCATGTAGCACGTTGTTAATAACAATT
This sequence comes from Bettongia penicillata ogilbyi, assembly GCA_023548195.1. NCBI lineage: Eukaryota > Metazoa > Chordata > Mammalia > Diprotodontia > Potoroidae > Bettongia > Bettongia penicillata. Next base: position 521,350 of record JAJHZJ010000624.1, on the reverse strand, counting down.
TGGTAATTGACTGATAGATGTTGGCAATATTAATCTGACCACAGGCAAATCTGTAGTAGGGTAATAGTATCTGTAATATGTCATATTGGTGTGAGGCTCAAATACCGTATGTATAAAATGCTTTGTTAGCTTAAAAATGCTGTATTAACGTCAGTTACTTTAATGACAAATTATTGTACCTTAACAAGAAATGTGGCAGTGACTCAAGATGTGTTTGATTAGGATACAAGAATATCTTGGGGCTACCTTCAGCACTGGAGAGTCTGAAAACCTTGGTTCATATTCCAGTTTCTCCTGTGCATCCATGAGCAGCCCCCAAACTTTCTACCTCTGACAACAGTGATCAAATCAGTGCTATTGTTTCTTCGAGACAAAGTAAATCAGTCTCCTCACTTTTCCTCCACTTCATAACCCTGTGACTTCCCAGAATGGAACACCTCTACCTGGTCACCATGCTCCTACATGTCCTGTCTCCCTCTATTAGAATGTAAAATCTTCAAAGGTAGAAACTGTCTTTTGTTTGTACTATATTTTGTCTCCTGGGCTTTTCATATCATTTAGCATATGGTAAGTACCTAATAAATGGCTTTCATGTGTTCATTTATATATACATCTATTGTACAAAGCAAGATACGCATAGGGGAAGCTAGGTAATACAGTGGATAGAATATTGTGCCTGGAGTCTTCTCAGGAAGACTTGAGTTCAAAGTGAGCCTCACACTTACTAGCTGTGTGATTGTGGGTAAATAAGTTACTTAATCCTATTTTCTTCTCTTTCCTCATCTGTAAAATGAACTGGAGAAATAAATGGCAAAGGACTTCAGTATCTTTGCCAAGAAAACTCCAAATGAGGTTTCAAAGAGTTGGACTGAACTGAAAGCAACTCAACAAAGACAATAACAATAAGATGTATGTATATATAGTAAGTTTTCTAATCTTTCGAACATATCCCTCCCTTGCGGCAATTTAGCAATTTATGGAAGTGAGTTGACTATTTCTACCCACTTTAAGATTACCGCTTAGGGACAGCTAGGTGGTGCAGTGAGTATAGCACAAGTCCTGGAGTCAGGAGGACCTGAATTCAAATGTGACCCGTTATTATATGAAGCATCTATGAAAGCATATAAGAATACTCATACTAACTTAAAAGACAAAGGATTTGAGTATTGATGTTTGATAGACAAAACAGGACATTGTTGTTCTAGGTCATGATCTTTGATGGAGAAACAGTCCATAAAAGTATGTTAAGAGCTGCAGGAATTTGAGATGAGAAGAGAGTGATCAAAAGCATTCACTTGTTCTGGGACATTGTCATCTGCTACAGATTCAGTAGTTAGAGTATAGTAGAAGCCATATATATACACACACACACACACACATATGTATGTGTACATACACACACATACACATATGTATATATAGAGATAGATATACACATATACATATGTGTATGTATGTATACATGTGTGTATGTCGTTAGGTAGAGTAGTAGATAGAGTGCCAGATCTGGAGTCTTCTCAGGAAGACTTGACTTCAAATTTGACCTCAGATACTTACTAGGTGTATGATCTTGGGCAAGTTATTTAACCCTGCTTTCTTTAGTTTCCTTATCTGTAAAATGGGCTTGAAAAGGCAATGGCAAACCACTCCAATGGTTTTTCCAAGAAAACCTCAAATGAGGTCATGGAGAGTCTGATATGACTGAAAACAACTCAACTGCAACAACAACAAGAAGAAGATATACATGTTGTAAGGCAGGAGTAAGTAGGAAGTAAGTAATTAGGTAGAGGAAAAGTTATGCAATCACTCAGTATGCTAGGTGGGGAGATGTTGAAGGTCTTGAAAGTGACTTGATAACTCTGTTATGCTGTGGAGCTACTGCCTGCTTCTCATGATGGCTGTATCCCTCTGAAAAACCCCGAGCATCATCTGTTGTTGACAGGTTCTAATCCCTTTTCTGCCACTTATATGATCTTTTACAAATCAATTCACCCCTCTTCTCTGGCCCTTGGTTTTCTCATATAAAATTCTCATTTCTTGACAAAATTCAAGATTTTTATATTTTGTTCCCATTCTATGACACCAAAATAATTGATTGCCAGGTGAAAAATTGGTTACACCCTACATGGTCCCAAGCAACATTTTACAACAAATTTTGTTTTAATGAGTAGTTGTTCTATTAAAGAAAAGCTACTGAAAACAATCTTGTGGCAAAAGGAGAGAAAGAAACTCTTGGTCCTGGTTCCTACCCTATATAGATTTAATAAGGAAGATGGAAAAAACTTCTGTATATGGCACTTGGTCTTATGAGACAGAGAATTCTATAAGAAAAGGGAGAGTTGTATTCCATGCCAGACTGCACACAGTGGGCTCCCAACAAGGTTAAGTAACTGTACTGCCTGTAACTTTGGGTTCCTCCTTGATACAGAGAGCTGGGCACTTGTTACAACTATCCACTTTCCAGTGAAAGGTTCTGAAAACGTTAATTTTCAAACTGAGGAAATTTGCAAGCTGAAACAAGGTTTTAAATAGCATTCAAGTTGTGGTGACCCAACTGATTAAAAGTTAGGAAATTCACCATGCATTCTGACTCTTTTCCCCACCCTATCTTGCTTAAGAGAACCTAGCTTTACAACGACAAGAGCTAAACAGGCTGGGCCAATCCTGGTTTCTTCATCTCCTTCTTCGTTCATGCATAAGCTGTTCGATTATTTTTTAGAAAATATTTTCCCCCTGTAAATTTCAGAATATCTGATCTGATTTTAATAGGTTCCATGTGTGAAATCCTTTATAAAAAAAATCCGTATTTCTGATACTTTCTGCTCTTTAGTACAGCACAGCTTGGTAGCACTAGGTACGTCTTGTTGAAAGTATGTCCATAAATATGTCCCTTGCAGCACAGAACAGCTTGTTAAATTGGCAATCCTCAGCAGTTTTCCGAGAAAAGTTTGCCTCACTTGTGATAGTCCAAATGTAGGGCAGAACTCAGAGGAACTTTTTTTTAATCTAATTTTACCAATTGACACATTCTTCACTTTTTTAACCAACTCATTTCTTTTTTGTTCCACTGTTATCAAATAATTTTAATATATCCAAAAGTTCCTACTAATTTGTTGAGATCCCAAGAGAGGAGAAAATAATTCTTACCCCAAAGTGCCTAGGATAACTCCATTTTTTAAATTCTATTTCATTTCATTTAATAAAATATTTGCTAAAGGACAAAATAGTATATAAGGACCACTGGAAAGAACAGGTATGTTCAGGTTGGGACTGAAAGTGAATGACTTCTCCCTCTTCAAGTCTGTCTTAGCGTTTTGCTTGGACCTCTCATTACACCCTAATTTTTATTATAATAATTTGTATTATTCTTCTCTCCCTAACACCATGGCAAACTCCTTGAAGGCAGACACATCTTTGCATTGTCTAGAGCAAAGGTGGATTCTAGTTTGGATTCAGTCAAGGGGCTGACTGTACTTGAGGACCTAGAGTACCACCTGTGGCCTCAAGGCCATAGGTTCCCTACCCCTAATCTAGAGCTTAGCACAGAGTCTTGCACATAGTAGGCATTCTGAATAAAATTAATGAGAGCATGGAAGAAAAAGCATTTATTAAACTCTATGTACCAAACACTATATACTAAGTGCTGGGCTAATAAAGTTTCCTTGACTTAAATAACTTATTTTTGCTCCTGTGGCAGGTTTTGACTCCTGTGATATTTTCTTCAATCTAAAAGTTAAGTATCTTCCAAATCCTTGCCTAAATTCCCAATTGTATCAGTCCAGTTTCTGGTCTTCTTTTGTTCTGGATTACAATTCGCTATGGAGGAATGGTTGGTAATCTAAAGGCTGATTTTCAATGGCACAGTGGCTGGTTCTCAGCTTCCATACTCTTTTTTTCCACTATTGCAGGAGATGGCAGAGTATTTCAATTCCATTTGCAAGAGGAGCCATATAGATGTAACACATGTCTCCAACAAACTGAAACAACTTGAGATGATTCTTTTGAAAGGTTAACAATCTATGATTTGCAGTAAGTGGTAGAAATGATAGCTTGGGAAGATACCAGGACTGGGAAAAGAACATAGTGACGTGTCTATATGGGTCTACAATAGGAGGCCCACCATAAGGATGTCATAAAGTTACTAGACTGCTTTCTGATTCCCTGAGAAAAGACTAGATCTCCTATTCTTTTCAGATGTATTATAAAAATCTGGTGAAAAGTATTTTTCAAATCTCTCAGTGGGTACAGGATTCAGAGGAAATGTTCTAAATGCTAAGATACAAAAGGTACATTCTCGAGATAGCTTCTGTTGGGCTCCCATTTCCACCACTGAATGAGCTTTGCATGTTCAGTAGCATTAACAAGAATAACCATTTCTAGGCCATTCTTCTTTTAGTTATCTTCAGCATATTGTTTACATTGCATTATGATAAGCATTTGTATAGCTCGTATTCCGCATGTGCAAATGGCTTGAATCCCAAATCTTCTCAAGTTTAAGAATTGAAATCGGATGTTCTATGCCTATGTACATAGTAGACACTCTATATTTCTGGAATGAATGAATAAGCAAAATTAGTTTGTTTTAAAGTAAAAAAAAAAATTAGATAAATCATGATTTTTTGTCATTATATATAATCTATAAATATATATTATATAATGTTATATAATGCTATATATATGTTATATATAATATAATAAGACTAATGTCCTATAATTGATATAACCAGATCAGAACTCTGATAAGGCACTTAGAATTGTTTCTTTGTCTTCTGGGATAGAACATTGAATACTCTGGGTGGAGCCCTTGGAATCTGTTAAAATGCTCTACCCAGGATTGGTTTGCTTGGGTTGTTTTTTTTTAAATGATTGCCAAAAGCTATTTGCTGGAATAGTGTAAAATGTTTACAGATGCCTTAGGAAGAAAACAGCAGAATGTGGAACTAATTGTGTTGATTCAAGATAATTATGAAACACAAATGACCATTACTTACAACAAGTCCCTTGATAATTAGGGTTTTACTCTGGGGACTGGTCTCAAACACAAAAAAGAAGGGCTCTGGCCACACCAGAAAATAAAGCCCCATCCTCAAGGAAAAAAAGTGCTTCTATGTTATTTCTTAAAAACTAAGTTCAGACTTACCTTTGGACTGCTTGAAGATTTCTTGTCCTCAAGGAATGTATCTACTGTTGGTTTCAAAAAGAAAGACTCATTTTTTAGGTGGGATTCCATGTCATTTTGGTTCTTTTGGTAGCATGGAAGTGGGAGTGAATGGTGTGTCGTCTGATGCATTTCTACATTTCTGCTTTTTAATAAAGAGAATCGATCCATTTCCTTTTTATTGGTTTAATTGAAATGTTGACATGTTACCTTCGTTTCCACTTTATCTGCAATCCACACCTATGTAAGTGTAGTGTCTAAGAAACGCACTTAATTGATGGGTTTTAAGTCATGAAGTTGGCACTAGAATGGGCCACCTGACTGGCTCTACTTTGTTTTAGGTAATCTCAACTGAGCCATTGTGACTATATGACAATCTTTTTACTTTTCCATGCTTTACTCTCTAACTCTTACCCCTCAGTCTCTGTTCCAAATCTTTTCCTCTCCCAGATCTGCCTTTTGATTCTCTGGATATCTCCACCAAACCTCAGCTATTTTGTCATCCTGAAAATTCCCTCAGTGCCTGCTGTCTTCTCACCCCAGAACATCCCCTTGTCTCCATAGTTCCCCTTATACCACTGATGAATTTCTCTTATCATCTTCAATTTGTGAAAGAGTCCAGACTACAAATTTTTCATTCCTCTCTCAGTATATTTCTGATCTGTAGATCTCCCATGTGGGAATGTCTCCTTTCCCCCTTTTCAATTCCTTTTCATGTGTTCTCTTCTCCCATTAGCTATTGCCCATAAGCTCCCAGAGGGCAGGGATTGACTCTCTTTTGACTTTTTGCCTGTTTTTGTATTTCTCTTGTACTTGCTACTTTCTCCTCTTTTCTCCCTGATCCCTTAGTAACCCAGTTCAACTATACATTGTTCTGTTCTCTAGAACCCCTATTCCCTTTATCCGATCACTAATCGTGCCCTGTCGGAGCTTAGCCTTGGATCAGTCTCACCATCTTCCACCTTCACTTATACATGTACTGTTGAACAAAGGTGGAGAAAAGCACAAAACTTCTGACTGAATCCACTAGAAATGTGTTACACAACCTCAGATGGGTCCTCAGCGCTACCAGGCAATGCTATTTTACCTCCCTTATCAACTCATTATCTCACACTTCACAGCAGTTCTTTCAAGCCTTTTTATCCCTCTTCAAATTTTCCATAGCTCACTCTCCCCCAACTCTTTCAACTGAGAACCTCTTTTCATGATTTACAGAAAAAGGTCAATCACTGTGTACTTCTTTCCTCTTCCTCATATTTCATTCATATGCCTTCTATCTCTTCCTTCACCCAGGTTTCACCTGAAAAGGTGGCCTTATTCTTTATCAAGGCTAATCCCTTTAACTGTGCAAATGATCCTATGCCATCCTCTCTCTTCCCAAAGATTTCCCTCTCTCTCATGTTCACTCTCACTTATTTTCAATTTCTCCCTGTCTATTGTCTTCTCACCTATCAATAAGCATGCCCATGTCTCTCCCCACTTCAAGAGAATTTCACTTTATTCATTCATTCTAAAGGTCATCTGCTATATCTCTTCTTCCCTTTGTGGCTAGACCTCTTGGAAAAAGTCATCTGTAATAGGTACATCCACTTTCTCTCCCCTCACTTTCTTCTTAATTCCTTACAATCTGGCTTCTAATCACATCATTCCACCAAAACAGCTCTCTCTAAAGTTACCAATTATCTCTTAATTGCTAAATCCAATGACCTTTTATTTTAAATCCTCATTGTCCTAGAAACTTTCTCCAGTCTTTGATACTGTTATCACCCTCTTCTCCTTGAAAGACTCTTCTTTCTAAGTTTTTGGGACACCACTCTCTCCTAATGCTCCTACTACCTATCAGATAATTTCTTCTCAGTCTCCTTTACTGGATCCTCAGCCAGATCATGCTCTCTGATTGCAAGTGCCCCTCTGGATTCTGTCCTGGCCCCTCTTCTCTTCTCCTTCTATAATCCCCTAGGTGATCTCATCAGCTCCCATGGATTTAATTATCATCTCAATGCTGATGATTCTCAAATCCTTCTATCTTGCCCTAACCTCCCCATTGAACTCTAATATCATATCTCCAACTGTCTATTATTGGACATCTCAGACTGGATGTTCAGTAAACATTTTAAACTCAACATGTCCAAACCCTTATTACTGTACAGGGCAATATCATCCTCCCAGTCCCTCAGGCTTCCCACGTCATGGTCATCTTGGACCCCTAACTAACTCTCACCCCTGTTGAACCCCATTCTATAGTCTGTTAATTTCACCTTTGCTACTTCTCTTGAATAAGTCCCTTTTCCTCTTCTGATGCTGATACCACTCTCCTGAAGACTCTGATCACCTCACACCTAGATTACTGTAATAGCCTGAGGATGGATCTGCTTGCCTCAGGTCCCTCCCCACTTAAATCAGTCATCCATTCAGCCACTAAAGTGATTTTCCTAAAGCACAAGACACACCATCTCTTAGCTCCAAGTCCTCCATGCCTGGAATGTTCTCCTTTCTCATCTCCTTGACCTCTTTGAGTCCCAACTAAAATTCCATCTTCTGTAAGAGACCTTTCCCTACCCCTCTCAATTCTAGGGTCCTCCCTCTTAATTATTCCCTATTTACCTTGTACATAGCTTGGTTTTTTTATGCATTTGCTTATTGTCAGCTGTTAGATTGTGAGCTCCTTGAAGGCAAGGACTGTCTTGTGCCTCTTTTTGTATCCTCAGCCCTTAGGACAGTACCTAGCACATAGTAACTACTTAAATGTTTGACTATTTCTGGTCTTTTGCACAATGCATGGTGCATAATAACTGCTTCATAAATGTTTGCTGATTTTTTCTTTCTCTTTAAAGCACCTATATCACCTTCTTTCCCTTCCCTCTAGGCAGAGTGCCTCATCAAACACTTGTGATAGCCAAAGTCGTCTTTACTCACTCCCTCTGACTCAGTCAAACACTCCAGAAACACTTAAACCTTATTCCCTACTCTCTTCATCCTCTGCTCCAGTCTCAGAGGCAATTCTTTTCTTTGCAAAGGCCAACCCCTTTATATGGGGAAGATCCCATTCTTTCTTTTCTTGTGGGAGCTTTCTTCTCCCTCTGATTTCCCACCTTTACCTTCCTACACCCATTGGTTAAAAACCTTCACTTGTTCTGACTATCCCTCCATGCTACTATCTCACATCATATTACTTCTCCCTTTCCTAGCAATATTCCAAGAAGATGATATCTATACTCGATTTTTTCTCAGTCCTTATCCTTTTTGACTGTTTTGCAGCATTTTAAACTATTGGCTATTCTGGTTGAATACTACCTTAGCAGGTCCTACTACACTGGAAAGCTTTGAGTCTGGTCTGAGCATGGATGCTTTATCCCTGGATCAGCCTAAGTTGGGAAAGGCTCAATGCCAGAGACTTGGCCAGAAGGTGACAATTTTTTTAGCCATCACAGTTCATGGAGACCACCAACTATACTGTAGTTATGATCTGCTCTTACTAAAAGGAGCATCCATGCAAATGAAATCACAGATCCCTGAAGTTCCAAAATGACTATGAAAAAAAAATAGCTTTAACTCTTAATTGAAACCCTTGCTATGTGCTGCTGCTGCTGCATTCAATCATTCGTTCTGTGATTTAGTCAACAAACGTTTGTTACGTGCTAATACACTGCTAGGGAAAATACAATGGGGGAAGCTAGGTGGTGCAGGGGATAGACCCTGGAGTCAAGAGGCATGACTTTAAGTCTGGCCTCAGACACTCACTAGCTGTGTGACCCTAAGCAAGTCACTTAAACCCGGTTGCCTTCCCCCAACAAACAAAGGAACAAAAAGATACAATGATAAAGGAGATAAAATCTTTGCTCTCAAGGAGCCAGAAAATTTGGATGGAGGTGATAAAACCTTTACACAAATAATTATAATGCAAATTAGACCATACTCAGACTTTATTATACTGTACATACTATGTAGTATATATATATATATATATATATATATATATGATATATATATATGTACTTTTGACTGCACCATATCCTCAGTGATCAGAGGAGCAACTCTTCCAGTTGCGTACATGCGAATGCTGCAGTTAGATTTGCTGTGTTTGTAGACCCTGCCTGCATGTTGTTTGTAGCCTTGCCTGCATCTCTATGTGCCAAACATCTCTGCCCATTGTTGTATATCAATATTTTTCCACCACGCTATCGATGTTGCTTCAATGATGCTTCAAGATATCCTATCCAAACCTTTCCTGACCACCTTGCTTTAGTCATCCTACTCCATCCTGCCCTATAATTGCTGCTTGGGTTCCTCTTCCTAATATGTTCTCTGCACATGTCCTACCCGTCACTGCTGGAATAGTGGTTTGGCTATGTCCTAGAATCTTGCTGTTGACCCATAACTAGCTGCATAGCTCAAGACAGATGTGATGTCAGAGACAGATCCAAGTTTCATGGGCAGAAGATAGGCAAAGTAATAACAATTCTATATGGCCAGACTAGAGACCGACTCCACTTCTCAAAAGACATACTGGTTTCCTTGACCCACTGTTCTTAGCACAGTGCTTGGGAAAGAGTAAATACTTAACAAATGTATTATTCATTCATTCATTGTACTATTTTATGGAGGAGTGATTTTGATCACAATGTACAGCCTGAATAGCAGAACTCATTAGGTAGCTATTGCCAGTTCCCAAATTCTAATGAAGGTTTTTGGCTATATATAGGACTTCGATATTGCAAGTAACTGTTATAAAATCAGCAAATCCTCTATTTTCAAAATGATAAAATAATGGTATGCTCTTGCCCTCCCATTGAATGATGGGTTGTCAGGACAGAAATGGTATTCTTGTGGAAGGTAGTATGGGGGGAGCTAGGTGGTGCAGTGTGAATAGAGTACCAGTCCTAGAGTCAGGAGGACCTGAGTTCAAATCCAGTCTCAGAAACTTGACACTTACTAGTGGTGTGAACTTGGGCAAATCACTTAACCCCAATTCACCTTGCCCCTCCAAAAAAAATAAAAAACAAAGAAATGTAGCATGATATGGTGAATAGAATGCGGGACTTGAATTCCAAAAAGGCTCTAATCCAAACTCAGACACTTAATAATTGTGTAAAATTGAGAAAATCATTTAGCTTCTTTAAGCCTCAGTTTCCTCATCTGTTAAATGGAGATGATCTTTTTAAAGCATCTTTACAAAATTTGTGTAAGAATTAAATGAGGTAAATGCCAGTCATCAATTATCATTTAGATGGATAAGGTGTAATCAGGCATCTTTGCTTCTCAGCCTGGGAATACGTGAGAGGTTATCTCTGCTCTGGAGATATCTCCAGAGATATCTCTAAGGTTCTTAGCCTGAGCATACTCCAGTTTTCAGAGGGACTCTGAGGAGGTCAGTCCAGTTCTAAAGACTTTCTTAAGACAACAAAATGCCTACACTTTTGTTTTCTAGTGGTTCTTCAGAGTTAAGAGGCAGCCAGTCCTAATACAAAAAAACTCTTGGAAGTTCTGTAGAAAATGAACCCACATTGTCCAGATAATAATCAGCAATTTGGTCTTTGTAACATCGCAACAGACATAGGTTTTCGGGGCAAAGAAGAGCTATATATGACATCTGGGCAGTGTTAGGACTTCTCATCTTTATCTTCTCCTAGTACCTCGCACCCTCTAGGGATTCACCAGTAAACATCACGACATTCCTTTGGGTGTAGGGACAGAAAATCAGTCATTTATATGGATGAGGTAAGCACTAAAGGAAGATTGGAAGTCACTATCCTAGGTTATGGTAAGGTTATGTAACGCTAAAGTATTGGCAGGCATTCTGAACTTTTTTCAAGATTGTTTTTGAAATCTAAAGGAGTAGGTTAGGCATGAATTGAATTACCTTAATGCCTTTCTCTGCATGGTATTGGAATGCTGAATATTCAGGATTGTGTGAACAATTTTGTGGGACTTATTTAGCTTTCTGGAACTCATGGTAGCTTGTCAAAAGAGTATCTTTTTATTATTTACATGCTAAAAGAGAAATTCTATGCTCTATGCCATCTCTAAGTAGACATTTAGTCTGTAACCTAATATGAAGAGGAATGCTTATGGCAAGGAAAGAATATCAGAAGGAACAAGACTGGAGGAGGAAATGGGAAAGAAGAGAATTATGCTTGCTCAAAATAGGGGAAAAATAAAAATAGGGAAATGGTTGAAAATAATTTATTTATTCTCTTTCTATAGTTTCATATTTACATTAATTATGAAACCATTTCAGACATTCTCTTAACTAGTTAGTAAAAAACTTCCCTCCAGGATTTTCCCAGCAACCAAGAGACCTTGCCTCTTGATAAAGGCAAAATGAGATTATTTCACAGTCAGTTAACATAATGGGATTCACCTCCATGCACATTTTCCCCCCATCCCTAAAGCCATTCTCAGAAATGTTAGTACACCATTCCCAGGGAGTCTAGTCAATTTTGCAAAGCCTCAAAAGAAAGTAGGTATGTAATTTTCCTCCTCCTGTTGGAGTCATTCTTAATCCAGAAAGTTTAATGAAATGCCCATTGACTTCATGGCCAGGGCAGCTGTTGGGTCCCAAAGTCAGCCATCAACTGATTCCCTAGCTAAAAATTTCAAGTGAAAGTTCACTGACAAAGGTGGATGAGGTTAAAGAGAATAAGGATCTAAATGCCCACAGGGACCTCAGATCATGTACCAAGTAATAATTACATAAGTCATTACCACTGTTTGGATAAAAGAAATGGCTGTGAGCAGAATGTATAAGCCAGAGATAGGAAACATTTGTAGACATGATTAAGAACTTAGGACCCACAAGTGCCAAACTGTGCTGTGTGGAAATCAAGAGTAGCTTGAGTAGGTTTTGCCAGGTGTTGTAACTGACAAGTAAGGTTTTAAATCAGAAGTTGGCAATCTGTAATTTACAGAGAGCCAATGAATGACATTTTTAGCTATGACAGAGCTCCGAGGCTTCCTCACAACACATCGTGCATATCCCTGAATAGTTGGGGGCAGATGCAGAATTCTTAACTCTCAGTCCTAGCAGGGTAGCAGAAGGAAAGGAAGGATTTCCTCCAATGGATTGGAGCTGTGTAGTTGACGTCTGAACTTCAGATAATTTCAAGTCCCTGGGGTCAGAGTTTCTAGGAGTAATATTATACTATCTACCAATTTCTATCCAGCCAAAAAATGTGTTTTCAGAAACAAGCAAGACAAAGTTCAGGTACCCCCTAGGAAACTTTGGTCATTTACTTTTGTCTCTTCTACCCTACCTGTAACTCTAAATGTGTACTTGAATTATGGGGCTGGAAAGAAAGAGATTGGTTTTAAAAACCCTATGCTGACCTATGGTGAGTAGGGAAGAGGTGAGTAGAGAAGGGCAGTCTGGCGGAGTGGCTAGTGTGTTGATTTCAGAATCATGTAGAACTGGGTTCATATCCTGCCTTAAACACATACTAGTTGTGTGACTGAGGGGCAATCCCCTTAAAATTTTAGTGGCCCAGGGAATGGTCTAAGATTACTAGTTTCAGGCCAGTTATGAATCTACATTTTTAGGAGCATCTCCCCCTCAAATTCCACTGGAGTTCTTTACACCATCAGAACCATTAAAAACAAATTCATGAGAGTTGGTCCAGAACCTTACCTTACATCTCATAGACTTTTGAGTTAGAGGATTTTTGCAGATGAGTTGGGAATGGGGTTTCCCATTTATTTTAAGTAAACCAACTCCTCTTTTAAAAAAGTAAACATTTATCACAATGGTATTCTTCTAGCATCTTTGCTTCTACAATAGATATTCAATAAAAAAAACTACTGTTTTTCCAGACACTTATCCCATTGTGAGATACCAAACGTCAGCTAAGATAGACTTTAGCTAAGTAAATTCTTTGCATGGGAGTGTTTGACCTTCATTGCTTAGGTTGAGCTGAAGGCATTATTTATTTATTTATATTTATAACTATTATAATTCTGGTGAAATATAGACACTAAGACAAGCTCAAAGTGTGCTGCTAATTAATTTGCTTGAAATCCTCTTGCTATGTTTTCATGTGGTTTGCCTAATGGCAGTTATTTCCTGCATTTAGGGGCTATTATTTAAATATAATGTATGCTGATAAACACAGGACATGGCTTCTTGGGTCCTTCTGTAGGGTCAGAGCTGCCCCTTGCCCCAGATGCAGCTGCTGAGGTATAGTACATCTTGGCTCCAGTCTCATTCAAGAAAACGAACTGTCTTGCTTTTTGGCTTTTACAAAACATATGGTGATTGTTAGCCACGGAGACGGTTTCCTAACTGTAGAATAAATAACTATATCCGGTGTTTTGCATTTCCACTCCACAATGAAATGAGGGGCAAAAGGGAGCACCCATTAATTTATAATTAAAGTGGTTAGGAAAAAGGAAGCACATGCTAGCAGATTGGCCCACAGTGACAGATATGCTTGCTGCGGCTGAATCACCACCAGCAGATGATTTATTATTTTTTACTAATGTTCCTCATTCCTGTTTCAGCTGCGAAGGTCACTCACAAAAGACAGGATCTGAGAGAGAGATGATATAGTTTGACTTTGGGTTGTTGCCTCCCTCCCTCCCCTGGTCCCATACTTTTTTCTGTATGCTTAACTTTTAAATATTGACTCAACTGCTTACCAGTCTCAAATCTGACACTCACCAGACATAGCTGTGTTCTTGAGAAGATTAAAGGATTATTCACTCACTAGCTTAATCAGATTAATCAGAGATTTTGAACATGGTATCGAATGCTATCCACAAGAGGGGATACATGATTACCACATGCTAGACTAATTCAGAAAGGGTCTTTTCTGACTGACACAAGGAAAGTGAAGGCAATATTACTGGTCAAGCCATCTTTTTTTTTTATATATATAAAATGCCAGTGTTATTAAAAGGTATTTCTTTGTAGTGGTAATAAATGTGCCATGAATAGACCCTGCATTTTAGCCAGAGATTAAAAAACAACAACCAGAAAGCATGACAGAGTATGTGTTTCCTAATGCTATTTAGAAATGTACTAGTATGTTCCTTCCAGATTTCTCAAAAATTTTTTTTAGAATGATCTGATTATATTTACATATCATGCCTGAAACTATCTCTTGATGTCTAATTTTTTCCATTTTTTCAAAATTTAGAGGAACCAAATTGGAAATGTGGATTTTACCAATTAAAATTATAGGCTAGAAATAGGATTATCCTATGGAAAAGACAATATTTCACATTACTGGCATGGTGTTGTATTAACTACAATAATATCAACTCGTTCTTTCCTCCCCTTTCTTGGCAGTGTCTTTAAATAGTGTTCTGTTTATTCTATTATACCCTTTTCCCTCTTTTCCTCCCTCCTTCCTTTGCTGCAAGATCAGAAAAGAACCATAGGACTGACTGACCTAGAAGAGGTACATACTTAACCAGGATTGCGAATAATTTCCTATGTTAAGGGTCCATTTTTAAAATTCTTTTTTTTAAGTTAGTGGATTTAAATGGATATGCTTATAAATAGGTTTTATACTATATTTGGAGAAACTGTGACATTGTGAAGTTAGAGATCTCCAAAATAAGAAAAGAGAAAAATACAATAAAAGAGTGAGCCTATCTCTCAGTTCTTTGGTTGAATTCATGACCTAAAGTCCCTTGAGATATCACTTACTAACAATTGTACATCATCAGACACATGCTATTATTTTACTGTAAAACTCAATGGTTTCTGATATTTTGGATTTCCAACTTGAATCTACTTTAGTTTGAAATCTCTGTTAAATGGCAATACTAATAATGAGAGGGCTTTTATTAAATATACTCTAGTTAGCACTTTCACTTAAATAGGGATCTATTCTTTTAAAGTATTTTCATACACATTACTGTCTTTCATCCTGATAATCTCATGAAGTATTGAGGACAATATACTATATTCTTTTTATAGAAGAGGAAATTGAGATATCTGCTAAAGGTCTCAATACTAGTCCCTTCATAAAAATAGGATTACTACTGAATGTTAGCACAATGAGAGAGGCAGGGCAGTTCTTCTGTGGGGCCAGGAATGAGGGAAACAAGCATTTATTAAGAACCTACTATGTGCCAGTCATTCTTCTAAGTGCTTTACAAATATTATCTCAGTTAATCTTCCTAAGAACCCTGTGAGGTAGGCGTTGTTTTTATCTTCATTTGGCAGTTGAGGAAATTGAGGCAAACAGAGATTAAATGACATTCCCAAAGTCACACAGCTTAGTAAGAGTCTGAGGTCTGATTTGAACTCAGACCTTTTGGTATCCAGGCTCAGTGCTCTGTCTACTGCCCCACCATCTAGGTGTCTCTTAAGTAACAGCTGTTGTTAATAATTTAAAGGGAAATTGTGCTTATTATCCCTCTTAGAGTGCTTATAGATCACATGTTAAAGCAAAGAAATCCAAAACTGGTTGATGTTCTTGTGGGATAGCTGAATGAATATGAGAATTTACTCTATTTCCAGGAAAGGGAATAATAAATATAATTCTTTCACCTTGTTGTTATTTCTGTTTTATTTGACTCTTCAAGATCTCATTTCGGGATTTTCTTGACAGGGATGCTGGAGTGGTTTGTCTCTCTTTTCCAGCTCATCTTATAGATGCAGAAACTGAACCCAATAGATTAATGACTTGCCCAGGGTCACACAACCATGAAGTGTGTCTGAGGCTGGATTAGAACTCATGATCCTGATTTCAGACCTTGTGCTGTATCCACTGTACTACCTAGCTCTTCTTTTACTTAGCACACATAAAAAATTCAAGAGACAATAGAAAACTGTATTTTACTGGTCCCCTAAACTTTCAGGTTTATTAATAAAAAGTGGTCAAAGGCTATGTTGTAATGAAATAGAGCTTATATTTCAAAGATCACAGAAAGCTCTAAAATTTGTTAGAAGACTTTACTGATCTAAAATCTGCTTTTTTGGCATTTGAATTGGACACTCCCAGAAATTAAAAAGAGGATGTTGGATGACAATATCTTGTTGTTGTCAAATATGTTACTCAGAGAACTGTTGTATAGTTTATACAGCAGACAAGATGACTTCTATGGTCCTTTTCAGCTCTGGTATTCTTTGATTCTAAGAAGTTTCATGTGTTTGTGAAGAACACTCTTGAATACTGATCCATAATTTCTTAGCTGTCATAGCTCTTTTGAATATTTGTCTTAGTTTCTGATCAGTTTCTTGAGATATGTTCATCAGAAGAACCAAACTTCATTGGGTGTGGGTTTTACTAGCTGGCCATAGAGGTCTCTTCTAACTCTCAAGTTCTTCAATTGGGAAATAAAGGTGTCTATTTAGGTGATATATTACTGAATCTTTGGTTTGTGAAATGAGTTACTTCTATTTAGAGGACAGCAAAAATCATGGTGACTTAAAAACCTAAGTGTTACCTGATCAGATCCTATTTTTCTTCTTCATGTGCATAATTTTTCACTCAGAAAAATGAGTGATTAATTAATTATTAATTTTGCATATTTGGACTGGATCTGTGATTTCACTGGTTAAAGAAACTACTTTTACCAACAAAGATGGACAATAGCTTGCAACTTAAAGTCTTATAGAGTTGCCTAGACTACTGAGAGATTAAGGAATTTGCACAGAGAGCCACAGAGGTAGGACTTGACCATGTGTCAGAGGTAGGACTTGACCCAAGTCTTCCTCACAATGAGGCTAGTTTTCTATTCACTCTACTACACTGTATTTTATTTGCATTAACAATTCAAATTAAAACAAATCTGAGGTACCACTTCACACCTATCAGATTGGCCATTATGACAGAAAAGGAAAATGACAAATGCTGCAGGGGATGTGGAAAAATAGGTTCACTAATTTATTGGTGGAGTTGTGAACCAGTCCAACCATTCTGAACAACAATGGAACCCTTCCCAAAGGGCTATAAAACTGCATATCCTTTGATGCAGCAATACCACTACTAAGTATGTATCCCAAGGAGACCAAAGGAAAAACACGTATATATATACAAAACTAATGTGTAGCAGCATTTTTGTGGTGGCAAAGAATCAAAATTGAAGGAATGCCCATCAATTGAGAAATGACTGAACAAGTTGTGGTGTATGTTAGTGATAAAATACAATTGTATTATAAGAAATGATGAAGGGGATAGTTTCAGAAAAACCTGGGAAGACTTATATGAACTGATGCATAGTGAAGTAAGCAGAATCAGAACACTGTACATAAAAATAGCAATATTTAAATAAAAATCAATATGGTATTAGCTAGTCAATACAATATGATCCATGGCAATTCCAAAGGACTCATGATGAACTATGAGTACGGGATGAAGCACATTTTTTCTCTTTATTTTTCTTGCTTTTTTTTCAATATAACTAATATGGAACTTTTAAAAAAGTACATAATCTCCACATGGCTTGGTGGAGAACAAAAGAAGTTTCTTCGGCACTTTTTTAGAAAGTGAGCTAATGTTGAAAATGGAGTTCTTTTTGTTCCACTGTCTGAAGGTCCTGTTGTGTTGTCTAACCCTAGGTAACAGAATGTTCTAACTCTAAATGAAAGTTGGGGTCATTTGTCTATTAGGTAGTTCCAATGTAAAACTATTCTGTAAAGTTCTGTAAAGAAAAATGGGAAAAAAAAGAAACAAAAACAGATATTAAGATCAACAGCAACCTGCTTGTTTATGTAGAATACATTTCAGGAATGTGTTCACAGACATATTTTAGGTAGGAGTTACCAATTTATTTTTCCTATTTGTATCTTTAAAAAGTTTTTAAAACATTAAATACATTGAGCACAAAGTATACATGTATCCTATATAGACCCTCATTTTCATGGAGAGATAAAAACATATCTCCCCAGTGTTCCTAAAGTGAGAGGGGAGAAATGTGAATGATAACATCACTAAAACTTTTCTTCTGAAAACTCATTTGAGTTGGATCAAGTTCAGTCTATATTTATTCTTTAACTTGCATCTGGAAATCATTTCTTTCTTTTTGGATCTGTGGCTATAATTTTAATGAAGATGAAAATAAGATTCAGTAAAGACTTGCGGGCTGATGAGGTAAGAAAGGTTTATAAACACCTGGATGTAAGCTCATTGAGGACAAAAACTATTTTTGTCTTTGCATTTCCTAGGATTGTGCTTGGCATTTAGCAGGAGCTTCATAAATGCTTGTTGAATTAACATAAACAACATATATGTGTGTATATATATATATATATATGTATATTGCATAGATGATGAAATCTAACATGCAACCTCTAAGGTCCATTTCAACTCATGATCATTATACGTATCTCATGCACGTGTTGGCTACTTTCTCAATTTGTATTCTCTATAGATATTTTCTCCATAGCTAGAATAGAGTGAAATAATTTTTGAAGTTAGAGCTACTCTGTGTACAGAGGCTGTTACTTAAAGGAAGAGAGTCTGGTCTTTAAAGAGGGACATCTAGGAGTTCATTTTTTTGGGGGGAGGAAGGAGGATAATTATCACTGTTTTATTTTTGTCTCAGCTTCCCAGAATACTTTTTTTTTCTATCTTAGAATCTGGTGGGCCATGAAATCCCAAGCAGTTTTGACCCACAACATAGGAAATTCTGTGGCAGCCATGGCTCTTTGCTAGAATGTCCTGTCCAAGGGGAGATGGTGAATTTGAATAACTGCAGCTGTTGGATGAATTTGGCAGCTACTCTGAAGGAATGATTTTAAAAAAGTCTGACAAATGTATGGAGCATTGGAAAACTTTTCTTGTTGTCTGTATTAGCTGAGATTTCTCCATCCTAACCAGGATTTTGGTTGGTAACAGAGGATAGGTATGGCCTCAATTGTGTATATGGGCATGTTCTGGAGTCAGTTTGTATGTGTAGTATTTCCAGGAATGCTCAATGAGTGTGCTTACTTGTAGAGATAGCCAATAAATGTGTGTGTATGTGTGTGTGTGTGTGTGTGTGTGTGTGTGTGTGTGCAAAATGTCCGCTTGAGGTTCCTTTTAGGCCTCTTTATGAGTCTCTAATAGTGATAATTTTGCTTTGGGGGATGTTCTGGGTTTCTTTACAAACAATCCCTTGATTTGCTTAGCTGCTGCTTTGGGCTGTGCCTGCTCAACTATATAAACCTATTCCCAATACTCCTCACTTATGTCTCTTTCCCAGTGGGAAATTTACTAAAAGAAGCCATGATTTTTAAAAAGAGTTACCATAGCTGAGTTTTGCCATTTTAGCTCACAACCAACCGACATCCTGCCTTGGATTCTTGTGTTCTGACACACAGGTGGTCCAAATATGGAGTTTAGATTCATGTCGTTATTGAAATAAAATATCTATTTTTAAATGTGAAAAATTTAATTAAAATCCTTTATTTTTTTTGGGGGGGGAGTGAAGAATGAGACCAATCCAGATGATAATTATAATAGTTATAAAAGGGAAAAACTATGATGATGTAGTTTTATTTTCAGGCATCAGCCTCTCCTAATCTCTTAAAAATCAACACATTAATGATCTATTTGCAAACAAACTCATCTCTACCTAGTGCTGACAGTCAGGGAGGTAGGGGGTTAGGAGGAAAGGAGGGGAGGAGAGGCCGAGGGATCGCTTTGCTGTTCAGTCTCTGCTTCTTTGCGCTCGGCTGATGGAATTATTGTTTATTTTTTTAATTTTCAGAGGTAGGTGGATGACAGCTGAAGAAGACTGTATTTGCTGAGGAGCAGCATGATGGTAGAGAAGAGCTGAGTTCCTGAGGGAGATCTAATGGTCCCTCTCCTTCCTGCACAGAGATAAAGACTTATAATAAGCGTGTATGTTCACCATCTGGCTCTGTGCATGTGGTCCTTATGGAGGCGAGAGCTGCACAATCTGTAAATGATCAGGAGCCATAGCGCTCTCTCCAGAGAATCCGCGATGCAATCAAGGTGACAGATGGCATGGCCACTGCTGTGGCCTCATGGAGAAGATCAAAATCACCTTCAATAAACTCTGACTGGAATGGGCATGAGCACCTCAAAAAAGTCAGTTTGTCAGTCAAACTACGACAGCAAGCTGCATTGGGGAAACATAGCGGCCAGCTCTCTGTTTTCAATCGTTTCCGTCTGACTGAGCCTGAACTATGATCTTTCTCAAATTGTCCTTTCTGTTTAGCTGAAGCAGGCCAGCAAATTGCCAGATTCATAGCTTTATTGAAGGAAATTGAAAACACGATGTCCTCAATTCGAGGGACACACAGCTGGCAGGTGCTTGGACACCCAAGCACGGAAAATGGACACTCCCTTCCCCCTTGTCTTGAGCCCAAGTGGGTCCAACTTGAAGGCAGGTTTGGAAAATGAAAATAAAATGCAAATGTATGCCGAGGCTGGCAGAGATTGGCTCGCAGTGGTTATGCGAATGGAAATGAACTTCTTGCAAATGTTGTAAGTGTCGTATACGTTAATGCTACCCGGCCTGCCTTAATGGGTGATCAGATGGATGTCTGTTGCCCTCTTTATCAAGCATGGCACACTTATTCATCTTATGTAGGTCACTTTGCTGCAGCAGACTCAGACACGAGGTGAATGAATGTCATTTGTCCTAAGCAACTTTAATAGTCTGAAGGGGTCGGCAGGCTTGGCCAAACCTAGATCTGTCTCCAGAAAATTATATTTATTTAAGGCTCAACAGACTCCCATATCCAAGGAGATTAGCAAGAAACCCCTGCATCAGGATAAAAAGCCAGTCCTTTCTTTCTCTGAGAAGGAAGTATGTTGATGCCAGATTAGAGCTGAGGCAAACATATTTAAGAGTGATTGATCTTAAAGAAAGTGAGATCTTTGTTTCTCTCCCTTTCTGCTGGCAGAATTCCATTCCTTTCTTCCCTTGATCTTCTAAGAAACATACATACTAATATACATATATGCAATCTATACATTTATGTATGCCTATAATAGGTACATACATGCCATTGTTATTTTACACACACATGTGTATACATACATTTGAAGTGAGGCTTACTTTTCAGATGATAGTATTTGGGAGGTGGCAGAGAATTTTGGAAATCATGGCATTGAATCATATAATTTTGTTGACTAAGAAAGAAGAGAGTGAAGTCTAGAATGGTTAATAACCAATATACAGTAAACCTTTATGAAGCTCCTACTATGTGCTAGGCACTCAGCTAAGTACTGGAATGACTAAAGGACTTGTCCATGGTCACTTTGCAAGAAGTTCATTTCCATTTACGTAACCACTGTGAGCCAATCTCTGCCAGCCTTGGCATGAATTTGCATTTTATTTTCATTTTCTAAACCTGCCTTAAAGTTGGACCAAGGCTCAAGACAAGGGAGAAGGGAGTTTCCATTTTCCATGCTTGGTGCTGGTCCTGTAGCTAGGAAGATGTGTATTCAAGTTCTGTTCTGACATTTGCTGACTGTGTAACCATAGGCCAGTTACTTAATCTCTCAGTGTCATTGGAGACACTCAAGAATGAGCAAGTGTTGACCTACATCGACACAATTTCCTTATTTTGGAATTCCCAGTATTAGAGTAATCACAGGTGTAGTCCTTATTCCTAACTACAAAATGTCATTCTTTTCACCCATTTGAGATTGTGAGAATCCTTAGAGGATCAAGCCTCTCATTTATTTGAAAGGTGCCAGGTTAAGTGATTCATATTCATTTTATTTAAAATTGAAATCTTGTTCATTTTTTCCCACTACACTGATAGAGGATAACAACCCAAGCCAGATATATATGCATTGTTGGAGCCTAGAATATCATAGAGTGCTTGCTTCTTCGTAGAAAATTTCCGAATAACCATATGAATGATAGACTGATTAGAAACAAAATGCTTTGTCCTTAACACACTAAAAGGAAATTGCCTTAAAAACCCCAATCTTTGGATAACAGGAATGCCACCCTCCAAAACTAAAGTCAAAACCTAATGTTTGCAGAGTTTCAAACTTTTCAGTCTATGTTTTATGTCCTGACAGTGAAATCCTCACTTCTAAACACTTCAGTATGGCATTTGGGGAACTAGAAATAAATCTTAGTAAATAAGAGCTTATAATGGAATAGTTAATGATTAGTGGAATTGCTTATTATCCCAGAACCATAATAATTTTATGTGATGTTCCTATAATATTTAGCATCCCGCATTGCAGCCTTAATTTCACTGTGGGTAGCTAGTCAATAGCACACTACACCCCCATCAAAAATCAACTTCTCAGAACACTGGGGCACAGACCTGTGGGCTGGTGATGACACACTGTGCTGTCACATGGGAGAGACTGTTTGCATTCTCCATCTTGGCCTTTTGCTCTCTGGAATGACACGCTGTGTAATAGACATGTTCATGGGGGGGAAGACATCTGTCATTCAGTAGCAGTTTCCACCCCCAGACTCAAGCAGCTGTGAGTGGTGGGGTTCTAGAAAGCATTTCATCTACTTGGTTGATGGTGCGGGCAGGCAGGGGGAGGACGGATTGGTGAGGAGAGGAGGGAAGGGACAAATGTTCCAGGGCATGTTTCCATTGAAACTCCAGAAACTAGAGCAAGGCCCCAAATCATAGGACTGGATTTTGTTCCTCTCCCTGCAGACTATGACATGCATTCATTCCCTTGCGAGCATCTTAAGAGCAGCTCCTATCTTTTGAACTCCCTTCATATGCCCGTGTTTAGTAGGGTGTCTGGTGCATGGTTGTCCTGAATGTGTAGCTATTTCCTGCTCCAAAGAGAGTATACTGGATTTAGAGTCATGTCTGTTTGACTTTGAGCAAGTAATTCTACTTCTCTGGGCCTCAGCTTCCTCATTTGCAAAATGAGAGGGTTTGACTAAGTAATAAAATAATGATAATAATATTATATTACTTACTATGTGCCAGACATTATGCTAAGTATTTTACAATGATTATCTTGTTTCATCCTCACCCTGGGAGGTAAGTGCTGTTATTCCCATTTTATAGATGGGGAAACTAAAGCAAATGGAGGTTAGATGGCTTGCCCAGGGTTACACAGCTAGTGGGTGTCTGAGACTCAGGTTTCCCTAATTCTAGGTCCAGCAGTCTATTCTCTGTGTCACCTAGCTGCCCCTAAATGATCTTCATGGCCTCTCCAAACTCTAAATCCTATAATCCTAAATGGAACAGTATTATTTTCATATTGAATTCCAAAGAGGGTATCTTCATCGACTATATGTTGGGTTATTTACTCATTTTTGGCAAGGGAAAGGGAAAGCTTCCCTTTCTTTTAACTTTCTATTATACTTCATTGTGATTTGTAAATTTTTCCATTTACCTTGAAAATGAAAATAGAAAAAAAGAAAGACAAAGCAATATTGAGTCACATGATGCAAAATGCCTCACATCCAGAGAAAGAACCAGAGTCAGAACTCAGAATGAAGCAAACTATTTTCTTTTGTTATGTTTTGTTTTCATTTTTCTCATGATTTCTCCCATTGGTTTTAATTCTTCTGTACAACATGTCTAATGTGAAAATGTGTTTAATAAAAATGTATGTGTAGAACTCATTCAGTACTGGATGCCATTGTGGAGAGGGAGATGGGAGGGAGGGAGAGAAAATTTAAAACTTATGGAAGTGATTGGTGAAAAGTGAAAACAAATAAATTAATCATAAAAAATATAAAATCATAAAAAATAATTATTGAGTCATTATTCAGGGGCCAAGTTGTACAGGAGGACAGGTCGGAGGTTCTACTCTTTTGCAAAAGAGTTTCAAAATCACAAGAGGAGAGGGATATTGCAAGGCTGGGAACTAAAAAAAAATTACAAGCTATTAATGGCCTAGGTTAGGGTAATGAATAATATTTATTATTCAGATAGTAACTGGGAGGGAGATATTAAGAAGTTAATTAATATTTCTGGACAGCTATTGGAAATAAGCTCAGATACACTGGTTAAGAACTTCCCATAAGCCTTTGGGAGAAAAATGTTTATTATGACATTAACTAATTAATAGTAACATGACATTCTTTGCTCATAGAATAATAACTAGAGTACTAGTGCTATTAACTAGCTTACTTTATTCTGACCTTTCCTTATAATAGTAGGTAGGTAAGAAAAAAGGTGTATATTAAAGTTTTGTATTCTAAACGAATTTATATATGTATACAGCACACATGAATAGTTGGATGAGATCTTGGGAAGTCCATTTAATTTAACACTCTTTTATAGATAAGGAAGCTAAGTCCCAAAGATAAGGTCATTTAACATCATAAGATCTTAGATTCAGAGCTGGAAGGGACATGGGAAGCCATCTCACCAGTTTTCTCATTTTTGTAGATGAGGAAACTGAACAGGAATTTTAAGTAAATTGCCTAAGGCTTTACCTGCCTCCTTGACTTTTTGCCTGAAGTTTACTCAGTGTCATGTAGCATTCTTTTTTTTTTAAAATCTGTTTATTTTAGTTTTCAGCTTTCACTTCCGTAGGATTTCAAGTTTTGAATTTTCACTCCCACCCTTTCCTTTCCTCTCCCTAAGAGAGTGTGCAATCTGATATAGGCTCTACTTAGACATTCGTAGTAAACATATTTTCACATTAGTCATAATGTAAAGAAGAATTAGAACTAATAGGGGATATTACAGTATTCTTAAGAAATGATCTGTGATTGAATTTAGAGTAGACAACCAGTAAAATTGATTTTAGGGGGAAGGAAATAAGCATTTATTAAGTGTCTACTGTATTAAACACTTTACAAATATTATCTCATTTGTTCCTCACAACAACCCTGCAAAGGTAGGTGCCACTATTATCCCCATTTATAGTTAAGAAAACTAAGGCAGACAGGGAAAGTGACTTGCTCAGGGTCACACAGCTAGTGAAAGTCTGAGGTAAGATTTTAACTAACCTCCTGATTCACAGAGGTAGAGTCAACCTAATAAGGAAGTGGTGGCCCTGTTGAGATACAGGTAGGTAGGCAGGCACAGCTTTTATACACTCTTACTCAACCATTATCATTTTATGAACCAGGTTACTGTTCCCCTTGGGTATGAATGTCTTTCCAGCTACTTCTTATTTCACATCTACCCTCAGAGGAATAGTTTTTCTCTATATTTGGGTCACAAAGATATTTTTGTCTAATTGTTTGTTTTTAAGAGAGGTCTCACTTGAGTGCTAGGCCAGCTAGTTTCTACCCCAGCTACCGCTGATTCAGTACCAAGAGGAAAACCTCTTTAGGTCTATAGTATTTATTAAAAAGAGAGAAAGCCTAAAGGGAGAAGGGAATAAAAATTGCTCCTTGTGCTCTGTTGTCCATCAGGAATTTCAGGAACACAGGATCCAACCTATTTGCCCCATGTTTATGCTACCTTGGATTTGGTGCTAGGCACTGACCTCCTCCTGGCTGGGCTGCTCCATGTGATTACACACAGACCCATGAGGGCCATAATTTCTAAGGATGAGAAGAGCTACTTTGTCTATCAAAGGTACCCCGCCCCCCTTTCTCCCCAGCTTCAAGGGCAGGACAGAGCTTCCCCAAACATCTTAGGAGGAGAATGCTATAAAACTGATACTGAAACCAGCAGACGCTCACCTCCCAGATCCTTACCTCCTTAGCAACATCTTGAATACACGTCACTAAGAGGGACATTGGGAGTCAGATTCAGTTCCTCTGATGCTGATTCTGCCCCTTTCTACTGCACCAGATTGCACTAGGTTTAGTCACCCCTGAAAAAAATCTGATAACTGGATTTGTGCCAAGTGGATACCATTAATTATTAGCAACTACCCTGGTTGTAACATATCTAAGGGAAGTGAATTCACCTTCACTAGGTGGCTCAGTGGGTAGAGCACTTGACCTGGAGTCAGGAAGACCTGGGTTTAAATTTGACCTCAGATACTAGCAGTGTGACCCTAGGCAAGCCACTTAACCCTTAGCTGGAGAAGAAATTGGCAAATCACTCCAGTACCTTTGCCAAGAAAACCTCAAATGGGTCACACAGAGTCAGGCACAACTGAAATGACTCAATTGAAACAATGCCTAATTATAAATTCCTTAAGTCACTGGCAGCAAGCTCCATATTCCAGTGATGTAGTTTTACCTCCAACCATAAATTTTTGTAAATGTAATAAAGGAAAGAAAAGTAGCCAGGTGGTGCAGTGGATAGAGCAGTGGGCCTGGAGTCATGAAGATTCAAGTTCAAATTTGACTTCAGACATTCACTAGCTGTGTGACCCTGAGCAGCTTCCTTAACTATAAAATGGGGATAATGGAAGCACTGACCTTTTGAGTTTGTTGTGGGGATCAAATGAGATAATATTTGTAAAGTGCTTAGCATGGCGCCTGGCATATAGTAGGTGCTTAATAAATGCTTATTTCCTTCTGCTTCCTCCCTAAAAGCAGTTTTATTGGCCATCACCTCTCACAATTCAGTTACAGATCCAGTTCTTAAGGATACTGCATTGTACCAAGTATACTTTAGGCAAAAAGACAAATAGAAAAATTCAGTCCACCTCCTCGGTTTGTATGTTTTTCTTTTATCTGGCAGAAGATCATAGAGCTCGTTGGCAGAAAGTTAAAATATAGTAGTTATAAATTATAATTTTTTCTTCCTTGGTAACACAACGACAATGAAACAACTCACACTTTTATGGCACTTTGCAATTTACAAAGAACCTTCCTCATATCAATCCTGGGCAAATCCTATTATCCATTTTTTTTTTTTACAGATGAATAAACTGAGGTTCAAAGAATCTGAGAAACTTTCCTCTGATCTCATGGAGGTGGGCGGAGAGACTTGAGTCTAGGTTGCTTGACTCCAAATCCACCAAAACATGTGGGTTTTGTGGGAAACTATGCATAGACGTAAAGCTATCATGTGACAGATTTGAATCCTGACTGTTTGAGTTTCTGTTGGTAACTGCTCATTTCGTTCAGAAGAGTGCTAGCTAAGCAGGATTGCAACCACAGGAGAATATTTGGGGTTATTGCCACATGTGTCCCAGACTCCACCTGGACACCCTACTCCTCCTATCATTCCCAGGGATATCCATGGATCTGTTTGTGTCAATCATGCTTCTGTCATCTCTGGATTAGCAGAAAATACTTTTCATCCTTAGACTCCTGCCTAAGACCATCTTCCAGCAGAAGGAAGAAGGAATATGTAGACAGCATCCTTTTTGCACACTTACTAACTGCATGACCCTGGACATGTCACCTAACCTTCCTATGTCTTAGTGTCATAATTGGTAAAATGGAAATAATTAATATTACCTCCCTACCGAGGTTGTAAAGATCAGATAAGATAGCTATAGAGTGCTTTGCAAACTTCGGAGCAGGATACTTATTATTAATCCTATTTTCTCTCCTCCCACACACATGCCTTCCTGACTTTCTGGATGTCAAAATCATGCCTCTGTCACTGTCTCATCTTTCAACTTCTCTTAGCACACTGGGAGGTCCTGCCCTCCCTACAGCCTACTCACTGTGGAATATCCCTTTACAGGACATGCCCCTTTCTCCCATTGGTAATTTTGTCCTGGAGCCGTCATTTTGTGAATTGCCCAGGACAATAATCATTCTCCTTTTGGTTCTTTTCCTGACTTTATTCCCTTTTATTTCCTGCTCTCCTTCCTGTTTTAACTCCTTTTTGTATGTCAGCTTTCCCCACTGGAATGTAAGTCCCTTGAGATCAGGGGTTGTTTTTTCTTTTACTTGTATTCATATCCCCAGCCTTCATCATCATCATCATCATCATTGTCATTATCACCACCACCACCATCATTACCACCACTAGTATTAGGAGAAGTAGGAGTTAAAAATTTTAGTATGAATATTCTGGCATCCCTTGTGACAGGCTGGCTGAGCTGTCAATCATCATTAAACCCACTAGCCCCGTGTAATAGCACATGAAAATCATTGCTGATTGGTCATTGGTGGAAAGTGAGAGAGGGAGTGGTCTCCTGGTCATACAGTTTTTATATGCCCCACAACCACTTCTCAGAGACCAGAATTCCTGTGTATGACCCTGTAGCAAAGAGAGTGTGGGTACTGAACACTGCCACTGAAGACTTCTCAAGCTGTTGGTTTGTTTCTGTGCAGATTTCATGGTTTTTGTTTTTAAAAACCAGATTTTGTGACTTTTAAAAAAAATCCTTTAAACAAAATATTTTCTATGGTGTGATATCTTGCTTAGAAAGGTTGATAAACATTTTATAGAAAATACCAGTGATTCAATTCTGATCACTAAATATTCATTCAAAATAATCTGCAATACTTTTTCCTTGAATAAAATAAATGATCCATGAATCTCTTCAAACTCTCAGAACGAATGTGATAAGATGTAGTTCAGAGGATGTCAAGGCTGGGAAGTGTCTAGGTGTCAGGTACTAACAATTCAGCCTACTCCTTCTTGAAAAGAGAAAAATAAGCCCAGAGAAGAAAATATATTGAAATCCAGTCTCAATAACTTCTTAGATGTTTAATGCTTGGCAAATCACAACTTCTGTTGCCTCAGTTTCTTTATCTGCAAAACAAGGAATTTGTTTCTGTGCCTCACTTTCTTTATCCCTAAAATAAAGATAGATTCAATGATCTCTAAAATGCCTTCCATCTCTAAATCTATGATCCTATGAAGTATTGCTAGTTTGATATCATATAGCAGATTTAATTGAAATTGTTTACAACAACAAATACTTTCTTCAGTACCTGCTCATGAAATCAATCACTCTTCATAGCCCAGGAGATTCTCATCCTAGGTATTTCTATATTATTTCTCACCTATCTGCAGAGTAGTTATTTATATGGAACTTGTTAACCTCAGTAATAAGAACTCACATTTAGATAGCATTTTAACTACTTTTTCTCACAGCCATCCTGTGAGGTACGTAGGTAGAGAGATGATTATCATCCCCATTTTTCAATAAGTAAACTCCATCTCAGAATAGTTAAGTGATTTACCCAGTCCCACAGTTGGCAAGTGAGAGAAATGGGACTCAAACTCAGATCTCCTATAAATTCATTTCTCTTTCCACCGCAGTTATGCTGCCTGTCTCCTACTGACCTTGGCATTTTGTGAGTCTGGGGCCATTTTGATTTTCTTCCCTAACAAAGTGAGAAGACTCTTTAAAAGCTTTTTAGCTTTCATATAGGTAGCTGAATATATAAGAATGCTAATTCAATTCAATTCAACAAACACTCACTATGTGCCTGGCACTTTGCTAAGAAAAAGATAGTTCCTGCCCTCAAGGAGCTTACCGTATAATAGGGTAAGACAATACACAAAAGAAAACTGAAAAACTAGGAGGAGAGGGAACCAAGGAGATTCTCCTTTGGGGGAATGATGTTCCAGTGGAAACCAAGCAGAGGTGCAGATGGAAAATGAAAAGCTACTTGCAATGTCCTGAACCCTCAATAAAGGAAGACTTTGGGAGGAGTTTCTCGCTCCACCCTCTAGCTCGCCAATCAGAGGGGAGAGGCAACTGTGGGAGATTGGAAGGGGTTGAGTATCTAAAGCTGAGTCAATCTGCATGATGATGAGATTTCAGATGATCAGCTTATCCTGGGGGAGGCATGATGTTCCACCATATGGAGACTGACTGGAGAAAGCTTTTGTTATGCTGTATTATTTGTTGTATAGCATTCATTGTTGCCATATCAAAAAGGAAAATAGAGGCGTTTGATCAGATGCTACATGAAAGCACATGACAAGGAAGGGTTTGAAACAGCAAAGCTGTTCCTATATTTCTAGTGACCTCCCCCTCACCCCCAATCCTCTCCACATCTAATCTCTACCCCCCAGTAACAGTCTTTTGTTGATCTGGTCCTAGAGCATTTTCCAGGCTCTTTGCTGGGCACTTTGCTATTTGCCAAGGAAAACTGAGGTATAGCTTGAGTTTTTCACAGTTCAGTATGACTGAAAATACCATTTTCAGATGGCAGAAGTCAGTGTATTTACAGACCATCCATCCTGTTTTCAAAGAACTGTCCTAGTGGGGTCATTTACAATGCATCTGCATTTATAACTTTCATTCAGACCTGGCCACCAGCCAGTAGATAATACAGCTGGACACCTTTGTCCTAGGCCAGAGGACAAAATAGTCATACCAGCCCGTGTGTCTGAATTTCTCCATTTTGGGAAGGAGCATGGAATAGAGGAAAGACAACTAGTTGTAATCTCAGGGAAACCTGAGTTCAAATCCCAATTCTGACATTTGCAAACCATGTGACTTTAGGCAAGTCATTTAATTTCCTTGGACCTCTTTTTCATCTTTAAAATGAAAGGTTTGGAGTACACGTTTTCTGAAAACTCTTTCAGCTTTAGGTCATGAGGGAGACAGTAGAATCAAATTTAGCTAAAATTTAACTGGAAGGTCTAGGAATCTTGACCAATTCTACTATATTCACTTTCAGAATATTTCATAGCTGTCTTTAGATAGAGCCTTATCATATAGATTTTCCCATCCACAAATTTGCTTATATAGTGCCTGTAGTACAACTTTGCTTATAGTGAACTTGCTTATGTGAACATAAGTAGCTCATAAATCCAGATTTTGATGACCCCTAGACAAGACTCCTATGATTTTTTCTTTCTCTTCCTCTTGCTTCTTGATTCTTGGTCCTTTCAGCATTTTGAGCACCTCCCTCTGAAGTAAACAATGGTACAGAGAAGGAAGTTGGATCATTTTCATTTAATAACTCTTGCAGAAAGATTTGGTGGTAGAGGGGTTGCTTTTACATTTTGTTTTGATCATTATAAAGTATCATTATCGTTAGAAATGAGTCCATCTAACAAGCCTCCAACTATGAGAAACTTGCTCACCTTAAACAGAGAACAACTGTTGTGAAATCAGGAAAGCTTTTATTAATCTTTGTGTCCAGGACGGGTCGCCTCCTCAGTAAGATTGTGGGAAAACTGCAACTTGTTCAGAAAAAAATTACATTGTTTTCCAAACTTTGGATCTCCTACATACAGCCCCCTGGCCATGTGACTTTATGTTCTCCTCTCTGATAGGCTTTTCCTCACGCAGCTCATTGACCTTGCATATTAGTTTCTGACCTCTAACCTGACCATGCTAGATCAGGACTTTATGGAAACAGAACTTCTTTGTTTCCCACATTATCCAAATAGTTCCATCCAAAAAGCCATGGTTTACTTTAGAAAGAACCATCAAATCAAAGCCAAAAGACTCAGATCCAAATGCCAGCTAACTAGATATAGAACCTGAGGAAATCACATCAACTCTGGGGGCTTCCGTTTTCTGATTTGTAATCTTACAAATTAGGGGGTTATGCTTAAAAGTTTTTTTGGGTCTCTTCTCATTCTACCATTTGACAATTTTGGATTCTTCAAATATTCAAAGGTGTTAGTCTAATTAGAGACCAGGTAGTTAAGGAATGTGACTCAAGAGATAGGGTTTCCTTTTCTAGTTCTGCTACTTAATACATGTCTGAGGTGAGACACTTGACACTCACTAGCTGTGTGACCTTGGGCAAGTTACTTAACCTCAATTGCCTCATCCTGCATCATCTCCAGTCATCCTGATGACTATCTGGTCACTGGATTCAGATGCCTCTGGAGAAGTGAGGCTGGTGACCTGCACAGCCCTCCCTCACTCAAAACAAAGTCAAGTGCAAGTTATGGCATCATTTCTCTGATGGTATGGTCTTCTTCAGCAAGGAAGGACGAACACACACTTAGTACATGACCTTGGACAAATCACTTCCCTCTGGGACTCCAGTCTGGACATCTGATAAAAGAAGGGGCTGGACTTGATGATCTCTGCAGCTCTATAATTTTAATATAATTTTTTAAAGTAGTACAGAGGCAGGTAAATGGAAGAGTGGATAGCACCTGGAGTCAGGAGGACCCAAGTTCACATACAGCCTCATACACTTACTAGCTGTCTGACCTTGGAAAGTCACTTAACCATGTTTGCCTCAGTTCCTCATCTGGAAAATGAGCTGGAGAAGGAAATGACAAACCACTCTGGCATCTGTGCCAAGAAAACCCCAAATGGGGTCACTGAGACTCTGACCTGACTGAGAGGATTCAAGACAACAGAGTGGTGCAGAAAATTTACCAAAAAGACGGGGCTAAAATCTTTGTCAGCTCTCTCGTGATTTCTATCATACAACTGTGGTCAAAATCTTTACCCATTCTGTGCATCTTGTTCTTTTGCGCAAAAGTCATCCTGGGAAGACTGGGTCCTTGATGGAAAGTGAAATCCTTTGGCTAAAATTAATGTGCAACAGGTAACCATTGACCATGGCCCCAATAGTAAAAGTTCAAGGCTGTTTCTTGGTTGCTAGGGAGGAAAGATTATAAAGGCTATTTAAAATCATTTTGCAAAACGAAAAGGGAGATATATACATTATTTGATGAAATAGAGTGAGGTTCAGTTTCAATTATTGCTCAGTGAGTGTTTTGCTACGATCAGTCGTTCTATTCCCACAAAAGACAAAGTGGTTGCCTAATCTTGACTATGAGATATAACTTGAGTTTGATTTATAATACCAGTCATCACCTTGAAATACAATGGTGAGTGGTTGGAGTTTTCAGTAGATATATCTTCTGTTTTCCGTAATAGGTGTCTTTGGAATAGGGATGTGGATAAGGACTAAAGGTTAAAGAGATATATGTTGAGTTTAAATGATAGGAATATGATATTCAGTCTCCTTCCCCCAGGAAATTTTTTAGATTTCTTTTTGGGTCAGAGAGAAGCATAATAGGATCAGGGAATCTTCTGAGCAACTTATTTTTACCTTGACCTTTAATTCACCCAGGCTTTTGTATAGTCTGAGAAAAGGTGACCCTTTTACCTAACACAAACAGTGAAATCACAGACTAAAATACAAAAGGCTACTACCACCTCTAGGATTCAGGATCTTGAGCCAGATTTTCATAAGGGGCTTGTGGGTTTGGCATTCACTGTGCCACATAGTTTGGGACTAGACAGCAGGTATCTATCTAAAACTGGTTATCCTGCATGTGGGATCACGTGTAGGATAACCAGTTATCCTGCACGTGTTGCCATGTGTGCCTGTCTTTGGGTGCACATTTAGAAGCTGCTGAGGGGCTGGCTGGAAAGTCTGCTCTTATCAGAATGTCATTTTAAATGTTTAGGCATGTAGCACATTCAGTTCCTTTGAATGGAATGGGCAGGGGGGAGGGAATACACACCTGTGCCTTTCTTCCTGTAGCTGATGCCTGAGAGAAGCAGGTTACCACTGCCCACAGTTCTTGCTTGTATTGACATGTATGTACATAGGACAAGAATCGAGCTCTGTGAAAGATAGAAACGTTGCTCTGTATAATCAAAGGTAGTTTCTTTGTTTGGCAAACCACCCCTTTTGTATGCACATCATCCAGATGGCCATTTCAGTTTGTCTCCGGCTGTGAACCAAGCAATATGGCAACATTAACAGAAAAGAAACAATCCCTTCACTTCCCCCCCCACCCCAACTTCTTTTCTCTTTACATAAATAATAATATTATATATAAATTTAAAAACATTCAACTCTTAGAAACCAACCATTTTTATAGGGATTTTATTTTATTCAACTTGTTTTCTTGAGTTGAGGAGAATGGACTTCAGAGTTCTATTAAGGGAATGTCAGCTTTCTCTTTAGGGTGCAATTAGTTTCATATGTAGAAAGACAAGATGAATAGAAAACACATTCTTTATTTAGTTAAGAGCTAAAATGAGAGCTGATTGAGAAGTTCTACGTATTTATGGAATATAGATTATACAGAATTATACTGCAGTTTGTTTAGACTGATGCCTGCAAATTGCTTAATATATTTATATTTCTGAATCTTCTCTATTAACATGTTCTTATCCATAGGGAATGATGGGTATGTAATAAAACCTACACAAAATTTAAACATTAAAATATGATGCTACTATTTCTCCCAAAATGGTAAATGTTTATATTGTTATTTTATGTCCTGTTTTTATAAAGCAAAAATAGATTCTATTGCAAGGCAATGTTACAAACCTTTCAGGAGATGGAGAAACTGCTGGTTTCACAGGAACATTAACATTCTTATTTGAATAGTTTAACCTCTTTTGGATTGCTAGATGTGAGATGTAAAAATACATCTTTACCACATCCAAAGTATTTCCTTTCTAGAAAACATTAAACTTTCACTTTTTTGCTTTGAGCTATCATATTAAAGCAAATTGAACAATTAGATAATCAATTTGGGAAATACGGAGATAAAACCTGGGTAATTTACTGTAAAAAGAAGCCAAGTGTATCAACTGGTCATCAAATTTTTATCAAGTCCCTACTGTGTGCAGAACACTTTGCTCAGCATTTGGGTGAGGCACAAGTTTAGGTAAGACAGGGTTCCTGTCTTTATAGAGTTAATATCCTTATTGGGGGGGGGGGCTATGATAAATAAAACTATGCAACTTGACAGACCGGACCATCAGTGCTTAGCATTGAATTTCAAAGTGCTGGAAGTATCTATTCAGGAGACTTAGGAGGTTAGTGATGGCTAATAGTCTAGATGACTACATAGCCACTGTTCAGTTCTCTGTTTAATCGTATCCAACTCTTCCTCATCCCATTTGAGATTTTCTTGGCAGATACCATAAGATTTTCCATTTCCTTCTCCAGCTCACTTTACAGGTGAGGAAACTGATGCAAACAAGGTTAAGTGACTTGTTCAGGGTCACACTGCTGGTAAGTTTCTCAGGCTAGGTTTGAACTCATGTCTGGCTGATGCCAGGACCAGCATGTTATTCACCGAACCATAGAGCTGCTCGTTGACTACATGGGGTCCTGGGGAAATCAGCAGCCTTTGTGGTTCTTCCTGCTAGTTTTAAAGTGATAGACTCATTCAGCTTGGCCTACCCTGAGCCTCAGCTGCACACTGAGAAACCTACTTCTCATGGTTGTTTGATGACAAGAAAAATGGTACCCCAGCACCAAGATGGCCTGTAACCCTTATGAGGAGAGGGTTTTATGTACACAAGGATGACTAAATAGTACTCATGACATTAGGAAATTAGAGATCTTTGATGACTGTTGTCAGAAAGTTATGCAATTGGTTTTTAGACAAAACCATGTCTGTACAGTACTTTCCTCTGACATTTGATTGTGGGAAAGAACCGAATTCCTTGGAAACTATTTCCTTAATTTCTGGGAAGAGGAGGGGCTCGGAATGAATGTTAAGGGCCTGCCACAGATATTTACAGGGTTATAATGAAAATACTATGTGAAGTCTGAAGGGAGAAGAGTTCATCACCAACTACAGGTATAAAGAAAGGCTTCCTGAGATTGAGCTAGGCCATATAGGATATGTAGTTCAGAGATGGGGGTATATATTACAGGCAAAGCGACATCATGAGCAAAGATGTTTCCATAACTTGACTGAGGACACTTCGGTTCCCAAGCTCTGGAATCATATGGTCCATGTATCTTACTGGATCCTGACTTTAAAAGGTCCCTTTTACTTTGCTGCCCATACAGAGTTTACTCTGGGAAAATTTCCAAATCCAGTATATGTACAATTTCTTGAATTTCTTAAAATGTAGGTAACAAGGTCCCCCACTCCTATACAAGTAGGAACTCACCCAAGAAAACAAATGCATATCAAGGACATAGTTTATTTCGCCTCAAAGAAAATGTGAAATGTGCTAAGGTCTCACAGAAACTCACAAACTGAGAAAAAAGCTTAAAGCACTAAGACTTGCCCATTCCCTACACTGTCTTCCATCTTTAGTGGATTCTACTTTTCCACCAGTGTTCTTAAAGATTTCTGACTCTCCTCCCTAGCTTGAACTCCCTTAAGGAGGAAATTGAACTTGGACTGGCTAGTGAAATCACATCTTGACATTCCAGCAAACCTTTAGTTCATCCAGAGGATTTTACACAGTTCCTCCCAGACTCATAGTACCATTCTGGGATCTGAACTCTCCTCTGGAGGCTAACACTTGGTCTTTCCTGGATAGGAAGCTCCCATCAGAACTATATTCATTAAGGGAAATGAAGAGAAATAAGCATTTATATAGCACTGGCTATATCCCAGCCACTGTGCTAAGTACTTTATAAATATTATCTCATTTGGTCCTCACAATACCCAATATAATAGGTGTTTTCATCTTCATTTTACAGGTGAGGAAACTGAGGCAAACAGAGTTGAAGGGATTTGCTTGGATCTGAGGACAGATTTGGACTCATCTTCCTGACTTCAGTCTTAGCATTCTATCCACTACCACCTACCTGCCTAAGTGACTCATGGTAATATTGTTGAGCAAAGTATAGATATTTGGCTTATTTCAAGTGGTGCTATGTTGTGGCTTTAGTACTTTATTGTTTCCCCAGTGACAGGAAGTATGTAAGGCAATCTATCTGTTTAGGAAATCCTTTCTAGAAGGTCAGACTCCCTAGCTTAAACTTAGGGTTACTCAAATGGCAGAAAATGCTCCAGAATTATCCCTTCTTTAGTTAGAAGCATATATTCTATTATCACGCTGGCTAAGAAATGTTCTTTTCTCAAACCAAGAAGCAG
Organism: Bettongia penicillata ogilbyi; assembly: GCA_023548195.1. Taxonomy (NCBI): domain Eukaryota; kingdom Metazoa; phylum Chordata; class Mammalia; order Diprotodontia; family Potoroidae; genus Bettongia; species Bettongia penicillata. The sequence goes on along the minus strand of JAJHZJ010000624.1, from coordinate 484,769 downwards.
GGGTTCAGGGAATGACTTTGTCTATGATCTCCTTTCAGTCATGCGGAGAAGTGTATATAATTCTCACTTGTTTCCTAATATTCCATCATTCTCGTGGCTTTGTTCAGCTGGGAAAACCTATATTCAAGTTTTACAAAGCACTTTACAGACTTTATCTCAATATACTTGGAGTCAAAAGTCCCAAGTTTGAATCCTAGCTGACACATTTACTGGTACAGACAAATCATTTAAATTCCTGAACCCTATTTCCTTATCTGTAAAATGGCCATAATAGCATAAACTGTAGACATCACATGAAAGGGTAACAAAAAGAGCTTCATATACGTTAAAATAATTTATTATATCAGCACTTCAGGGATCAGTAATTTTTTTGGCATGATTGCTCAAGCCACCCCTGTTTATCCTTAACTTAGAAATGGTCTTTAAGAATTGTCACATTCTTAAGTCCTCCTTACGGTTATTTTCTGAATTCTGTCCAGGGGCTCAATCTTAGGGACTTCTCTCTCCTCCCCTGAGCCATGGATAGGTCCCCCAGTCATACTGTCCCAAAAATATTTTTGCTCTCAGTGGTACCACATTCAATGGGTGTGTGTTTGCTCACAGAATGTGAATGGAATGTTTGTAGCAGCTCTCTTTATGGTGGCAAAGAATTGAAAGTTGTAGGGCTCCCCATCAATTGGGGAATGGTTGAACAAGTTGTAGTGTATGCTTGTAATGGAATATACCTCCATGTCACAACAACGCACTAAATAAGGCATTTTTATATGTATCTAGTTATTCCTTCCTTTACTTCTAGCATTGTAAAAACACAACCTTTATCTTATCTAAGGCATCACTAGTGGTGGAAGGGAACTAGATATAATGGCAATGTAACTTTTGCTCCCTGAGCTGTACTCATACCCTGCCTGCGGTCTCTTAACTCCCATGGTAGGTACCCATGGTAGAGATAAGTCCTTCTGACTTGTGTCAGTCATTAATATATATTTTTTAAAGTAGTAAGCCCTCTGTAGACCAAAACGATGTTTCATTGAAGAGGAATGGTCTCTTGTTTTCTGTGTCTTGATAAGATCTTACATACCATGGCACTTAAATGATTAAGTTCAGCACCACTGCCAAGGGGGCTAGCTACCTGTGTTATATCATAAATCTCCATGATTACTATAACTTACTATTACTATAACAGAGATGTTGATACATTGATAAATCAACATACTTTGAATGTTTGTCCTACAATTTCTTGGTCCCTATGTGGCCTTATTTTAAATATTCCTGGAGATGGGTCATCCATCATTTGTCTTAGAATACACTTAGAAGTTTATTTCTTGTATAATAATTTCTACCATCAGGAAGTTTTCACTCACATGGGGTATCATTTCTCACCCTTTACTTACATTCTCTAAGTTTAACTACTCTATGTCTTAAGAAATAAATTTTCCATCTCTGTGGTCAGTTTCTACTCTCAGGTATTTGTAAGAGATTATCAGCTCCCCTCTCAGTCATTACTTAGCCACATCAGACAATCTTTTCTTTAGTCATTTTTCACATGTCAGTCTGTCCATTACCACAACCACTCCTTCTTCCACTCCATGCCCAACAATTCCTTGAGATAATCCATCTACTATTTTATTTTATTTTTTTTAAAATTTATTTATTTATTTAACTTTTTACATTCATTATCACAAAATTTTGGGTTCCAAATTTTCTCCCCATTTATCCCCTCCCCCCATCCCAATACACTGAGCATTCTAATTTTCCCTATCACCAATCTGCCCTCTCTTCTATCATTCCTCCCTTCTCTTGTCCCCATCTTCTCTTTTGTCCTGTATGGCCAGATGACTTTCTATTCTCCATTAACTGTATTTCTTATTTCCTAGTATCAAGAACAGTACCAAACAGTTGTTCCTAAAACTTTGAGTTCCAAATTCTCCCCATTCCTCCCTCCCCACCCATTCCCTTTGGGAAGGCAGGCAATTCAATATAGGCCATATCTGTAGAGTTTTGTAAATGACTTCAATAACAGTCGTGTTGCATAAGACTAACTATTTCCCTCCATCTTATTCTGCCCCCCATCATTTCTATTCTGTCTTTTGATCCTGTCCCTCCCCAAGAGTGTTGACTTCAAATTGCTCCCTTCTTCCATTGCCCTCCCTTCCATCATTCCTCCCTCCCTGCTTATCTCCTTCTTCCCCATTTTTCTGTACTGTAAGATAGGTTTTCATACCAAAATGAGTGTGCATTTTACTCCTTCCTTTAGTCGAATGTGATGAGGGTCAACTTCATGTTTTTTTCTCAGCTCTCCTCTTTTTCCCTCCACTAAAAAGTCTCCTGCTTGCCTCTTGAATGAGAGATAATTTACCCCATTCCATTTCACCCTCTTTCCTCCCACAACATTTCTCTCTCACCATTTACCTTAATTTCTTTTAAGATATGGAATCATCCTATTCAATTCACTCTGTGCTCTCTGTCTCTGTGTGTGCATGCATGTGTGTATGTGTGTGTGTGTGCATGTGTGTGTGTATGTCTGTTTGTGATCCTACCAACTACCCAGATACTGAAAAATTTTAAGAGTTACAAATATTGTCTTCCCATGTAGGAATGTAAACAGTTCACCTTTAGTAAGTCCCTTATGACTTCTCTTTGCTGTTTACTTTTTCATGCTTCTTCTCATTCTTGTGTTTGAAAGTCAAATTTTCTTTTCAGCTCTGGTCTTTTCATCAAGAATGCTTGAAAGTCCTCTGTTTCATTGAAAGACCATATTTTCCCCTGAAGTATTATACTCAGTTTTTCTGGGTAGGTGATTCTTGGTTTGAGTCCTAGTTCCTTTGACTTCTGGAATATCCTATTCCACACCCTTCAATCCCTTAATGTAGAAGCTGCTAGATCTTGTGTTATCCTGATTGTATTTCAACAATACTTGAATTGTTTCTTTCTAGGTGCTTGCAATATTTTCTCTTTGACCTGGGAGTTCTGGAATTTGGCCACAATGTTCCTAGGAGTTTCTCTTTTTGGATCTCTTTCAGGTGGTGATCGATGGATTCTTTCAATACTTATTTTGCCCTCTGGTTCTAGAATCTCAGGGCAGTTTTCCTTGATAATTTCATGGAAGGTGATGTCTAAGCTCTTTTTTTGATCATGGCTTTCAGGTAGTCCCATAATTTTTAAATTGTCTCTCCTGGATCTCTTTTCCAGGTCAGTTGTTTTTCCAATGAGATATTTCACATTCTCTTCCATTTTTCATTCTTTTGGTTTTGTTTTATGATTTCTTGGTTTCTCAGAAAGTCATTAGACTCCATCTGTTCCATTCTAATTTTGAGAGAACTATTTTCTTCAGTGAGCTTTTGAACCTCTTTTTCCATTTGGCTAATTCTGCTTTTGAAAGCATTCTTCTCCTCATTGGCTTTTTGAACCTCTTTTGCCAATTGAGTGAGCCTATTTTTCAAGGTGTTATTTTCTTCAGCATTTTTTTGAGTCTCTTTTAGCAGGGTGTTGACCTGCTTTTCATGCTTTTCTTGCATCTCTCTCATTTCTCTTCCCAGTTTTTCCTCCACCTGTCTAACTTGATTTTCAAAATCCTTTTTGAGCTCTTCCATGGCCTGAGCCCACCAGACATCCACCTGGGATGTCTGAGATACAGAGGCCCCGACCTCCACGTCTTTCCCTGATGGCAAGCATTGTACTTCGTCATCAGAAATGAAAGGAGGAAGGTACATCTCTTCCCCAATAAAGTAGCTCTCTATGTTCTTATTTTGCTTCCTTGTTCTGGGCATTTTCCTAGCCAGTTACTTGACTTGTGAGATTCCTCTCCACCCCTGCCTAGATCTGCCCAGCTAGTGCTTGGGGTCTGAGATTCAAATGCTGCTCCCCAGCCTCAGGGCTTTCCATGGCAGGCCGGGCTGCTATTCAATGTGAGCTTAATTTCTGGTACTTGGGTGGGGGCAGGGCTGCCTCCCAGGCTCAGCTCCCTCAGGGGGTTTATGCAGAGACCTTCAGTAATGGAGCTCCTGCTTGGGGAGTCCCGGCCACCACTGCCTCTGCTGCTGCCTCCCAAGGGGGCCCGAGTCATGGAGATACCCTGTTCCCCTCTCAGCCAGCCCAGAAGTCTCTCTCACTGACCTGTAGTGCCTGTGGGTGGAGGGACCTTCCCAGCTGCCGGAGATTCCATCCCTGAAGCCTGCTTGGATCGGATCTGTTCCTCTGGGGCCGAGTGGCCAGGGCAGCTCAGGAGTGGGCTCTGCTTTCTGGGTGCGACGGACCCCTGGGACAGCTCTTCAGGGGTCTCTGGAACGGAAATCTCCTCCACTGCATTGCTGCGTGGCTTGCGCTGCTCCAGAATTTGTGGGGAGTTCTTTTTACAGGAAATTTATGGGCTGTGGATTTGGAGCTAGCATATGTGAGTCTTTCTACTCCGCCATCTTGGCTCCTCCTCCATCTGCTATTTTAAAGACATTAGAACTATAGCATGTCAGGAACATACTTATCTGGGGAAGTTCTCCTTGCTGTGGCATAATCATAAATATTCATTCATTCATTCATTTAATTCTTATTTTGCTGCCATATGACCCCCCCAAAAAACCCCAACAACTCATTACATTTTGCTCTTCTTAGACACCATCGGTTTAGTTTTCCCCTGGTTTCAGTCTTTCCTTTTTCCATTAGCATTTATTAAGAGGTCTATGCAAGGTCCCATAAATCCAAAGTGCTAGGCACAGTGCTTAGTTCATTGCCTGGCACATAGTAAGTGCTTAATAAATGTTTATTGATTATTTCTTGTTTGATTAAATTGAAAATTGTCTCTGCCCTCAAAGAACTTAACAATCTACTGTCTACCTCGAGTTGTTTGTGCTTGTGGATATTTGACACAGCCTATCATTGCTGCCATTTCCCTAATCTTAGTTACAGTCTTTCAAATTGTAGATACTTTTGCTATTTATTTACCGATAAAGGAAACCTTTATAAGTGCAGCTTTAATTTATGAATGTTGCCACATGCTCCTTTATCCATATTGTAAATTGTCATCACTCATACCTATACAACTACATTCAATTTGGAGCTTCATGGCTAAAGAAAAATAAGGAGAAATTGGAGGAGTTCAGAGAACCCTACAATATTTAACGAATAGGAAAACGAGACCAATGAGGAAAGGTCAGTGGAACTCAGAATATAAAGCCTGCAGATTCTGATGGATGATCAAATACTCCTTTGATTTCTAAATGGCTGAGGTAGTTATTCTTAGTCTGCTTGATCTGGTTTTGCTCAATCCAGTTCAAAGATGTAGTATCTACTCTATGTAAGATATTGTGTTAATTGCTGGCAATAGAAAAGAGGAGTAGAACAAGTGTTTTATGCTTAAACTTACAGCCTAGTAGGCTGCAAAATGCCAGGTACACAAATGACAATGATAAAAGAAGAAATGCTACAGGTACAAGAGTGTTTGAGAACCTTCTAAGAGATCCAAGTTAAAAAATACTTTTTTCTTTTGCTTGGGGATAGAGAGATGAGTGAGAGCAGGAAAGGAGATAAAATCTGAGATGGGCCTGGAAGGATGGGAGGCTCTTAAATGAACTGGTATTTGATACATAGGAGGTAGAAAAAGGCAAGAGCTATTCAAGTAATCGTGATTGATCCAGTATCATTGGACATTAGAGTATGGGAAAAGGACCAGAGATGATGGATTTGGGCAGCTGGGTAGCACAGTGGATAGTCAGGAGCACTCATCTTTGTGAATGCAAATCTGACCTCACACACTTAGTAGCTGAGTGACACTGGATAAGTCACTTAACCCTGTTTGCCTAAGTTTTCTCAATTATAAAATGAGCTAGAGAAAGAAATGGAAAACTCTCTTATATCTCTGCCAAGAAAATTTCAAATGGGGTCAGGAAGAGTCAGGCATGACTGAAAAATGACTAAATAAATAAGAATTTGCCTCAAAAGTAACCTGCTCATAATCCATCCTATGTCTCTTTTTCTCCATTTTTTTCTGCCTTTTAAGCAACAGTCATGCCAACAATGCAACAAATACTATAATCCAGAACAGAGTAGCATATAGGGTGTGTGTATGGAAAGGAGTTACAATATCCATAGTCTAACTCTCTTCTTTTATAGGGGGAAAAGTCAGTTGACTTCTCTGAGTTCACTCAGGTGAACATAGCAGAGAGGTTTGAGTGCTTTGATTCCAAATCCATTGTTTTATTTAGCATATCAAAAGAACGTGGCCATGCACATACTTACACAAAAAATATTGTGAGAGACTACCTCTGATTATAGAGGGTACCTATTATTCTATAGATTAGCCCATTTTGCAGACTCAGGCAAGCATATAAAAAAAGTTTCAGAGTTAAGTAGAATGTCCTTTTTGCTTATGAAATGATATTCTTTAAAATTATTAAAATGATCTATCAGAAGGATCCCAATTAAAGAACTATTTGAAAGAGACCATTATAAACAACAATATTAAGTTGTGTAGAAATGTTTTCATTGTCAAGGTTAAGGTTTGATTTGCTGTGTCTTCTTCAGCATTTTAATGATTTGAGAAATCAGAGTTAGAAAAGGTCTCTGTGAAGTTACTTACCCAAGCTGTTTTCTCTGGGTTTCTTTTTTTCAGTCTGCTTTATTGGTAGATATATTCATGAGCACCATAGCAGTGGTTGTCATGGGTATGCCAACTACATATAGTAACAAAGAGTTAAAAGGAAAAGGGAAGAAGTAGATTAGGGAGAGGAGCAAGGGGAGGGGGTAGGGTCTAGGTGTTGAAGAGCTAGGACTGTGGGGGGAATGGGGAGAAGGAAAGGCAGGCTTGTTGTAACATATTGAGGAGGTCTTTGTATCTCTGGTAGATCTTAACACACTAGGTTCATTTAGAAGATGATAATCTCCCATACTTTTTTGACTGTTTGTGTCCAACTTTCTGTGACTCCATTGGGGTTTTCTTTGCAAAGATATTGCCGTTTCCTTCTCCAGTCAATTTTACAGATGAAGAAACTGAGGTGAATCAGGTTAAGTTACTTGTCCAGGATTACACAGCTAGTAACTGTCTGAGACTGGATTTGAACTCAAGGAGATGAGTCTTTTTGGTTCAAAGCCCAGGGTTCTATCTACTGTACCACCTAAATGCCCTATCATACTTTTAAAGATATCCAAATGATAAGCTTTATTGATTTTTCTTAGTACCCATTCTAATAGTTAAGAATTTCATTGGGAAAATTTTCCTCGTGTCTATCAAAATCTGTTAAATCTATTAAAGTGCCCCCAACACATATAACATATTCATATATATTTTTTAAGGTATTATGTGTTAAAGCCTCAAAACTCTTGCAGTCATGTCACAACTGGAACAGACATTCTCTGTATACCCTTGGTCCAATCCAGATGCTTTCCCCATTTTGGACTATGGTAGTTCCACTGTCCCTCATGGAGAAAAGTTTTAATTTTTGCTTCTTTTTTTTCTATTTTTCTTATTTACTTTTGTCCTCTTATTTTCAACCTTACATGCCCCTGGGATGACTTTGCTTAGTTAGATGTCTTGCCAAGCTTCTTTTAAGCTGTTTTTACCCTTCACTGCTTCTCTTTGCTTTATGAGACCATACCGCTCATAATCATCCATCATCCCACTTTGTAAGATTTTATAAACGAGTTTATATTCTAACCTGGTGTTGCCTTTGGCAGCTACCTCTCTCCATTTGGCAAGTAAGACAGATGTTTTGCTGACTAAGGTAAAAAAAAAAAGAATTTGCTTCTTTTATGGGCAGATGAACATTTCCATCGCTTCAGAATTTTATTTGACTCTGTACTATTTAACAGTCATTGCTTAATTTATCTGATTCCTTAATGCCACCGCTAACTGCATCCAGTGGTAACAGTGACAATGAACATATTGCTTGCTTTGGGAAAGTTCATGAATACTGCTGACAAGTGAAAGAAGAAACCTCACTTACCAGAAATTGACTGTATGCCACAGTGGATACATACACATTCACTGGACACTGAAAATGTGCCAAGTACCCTCAACTATCCTAAAAGTTAGAAATGTCAGTGTAGTTGTTCTTACTGGTGTGGAGTATTCCCTTCAAAGGCACAGATTACACCTCTTCATAACTTAATTCTATTCATGTTCATGCACTCCCAGGTCTTTAATTTTTTAATATCTCTTTTCCATTTTTCTTCTGCTTTTTTTTTTGGGGGGGGTGATTTGGAAGGGATTGAGAGGCAGGGTTCTGTATGCATCTTAATCCTTAAATGCCCCTGGGATGACATTGAGTGAGTTGATTTTAACTGCGAGCCTTCCTGTACATTTTCTGACATTATATGAGTACCAGCTATTATTCCAACTCTCACCTCATGACCATCCATTCTTCTTTTATGGGTCATATACCTCTTTTAAAATCTTATTTAAGGTGAGGCAGCTAGGTGGCACAGTGAATAGCATACTGGCCTTGGAGTCAGGAGAATTTGAGTTCAAATGTGGCCTTAGACACTTCAGCATTTATTGACGATGGTCGGTTGAGAACACTATGGAAGTGTTCAAATCATCTCCCTAGGATTATGTCCTTATCACTAATCAATGTGGGTCCATCAGGACTTAGTAGCTGAGATACACCTTTGGTCTTTGGTCCATAAATAGCCTTCAGGGCATCATAAAAGTGCTCTGGATTGTTACTATCAGCATAAAACTGAATTTTATCTGCCTTCTTACTGAACCAAGAACCCTCAATCTCTCAAAGCTTTGCTTACACTTTACTTTAGATGGAATTAAATGCTGTCTTCTTAGAGATGGATGAACTATCCTGCTGGTAAACCCTGTGTAATTCTCATTTTTTCACTTAGCAGCTTCTGAATTTTCCCATCATTTTTGTCAAAATAAATTTGTTTGTGAGTATTCTGGCCCAGATGAGTAAATACAGTGCTTTACACCAAATGTCTGAAAGCTGCCCACTCCTTTTCTGTTCATTTTTGCCAAACATGTTGACTCAGATTTTTCTCCAAGTTAGCAATGTACTGTCTTGTCTCAAAGAAGCACTCTAATATGTTGACACGAAGTCTTCTGGTAGTCATCTTGCTTTGGAGCCACCATTTATGGTGAATGTGAATATGTAGCTAGGAGAGGATAAGTCTATGATCAGCCCAGCACTCTGTACCACACATCACCTTTATCACTTTCATATCCCTTCTGTCTCATCTCCTTATAATGACATAGTCTATTGAACGCCAATGTTTGCTGTAAGGGTACGTCCATGACAATTTATTGTGTTTAGGTAAACAGAACACAGAGTTGGTGATGAGGTCATGTCATGCACAAGGCCTCAGTAGTAAGTAATTTTTGTTGCTGTTTCCCATTCCATTCCTCCCAAGGACTCTCTGCCATGTCTGGTAGTCTGTGCTTAATTTTTTGTTAAAGTCACCCAGAATTCTAAGCTTGTGCACTTTCAGTACATTAATGATGAGGGTCTCCAGGTCTTCATAAAATTTTCTTTGATCTCATCAGGGTTTATCATGATGGGAGTATAAACAATAATGATGGTGGCATGTCACTTTCTTGCAAGAGGCAATTACACTGTCATGAGCCTGTCATTCACTCCTTTTGGTGAACATACAAGTTTGTTAATGAGATTGTTTTCGATTGCAAAACTTATGCCAGCTTCATGGTGCTCCCTTTCACTGTGGCCACTCCAGAAAACAATGTATATCTAGCTCTGACTTCAGCATGCTGGCTTTCCCTTGCCAACCTTATTTAAAACTCAGGGCTGCTATTTGGATGCAACACTTGCTGAGTTCTCTTGCAACAGGAGTTGTTCATCTTTCAGGTGTACTGGATTGGATTTCATGCTATCTGCACATTCCTTTTACTGATGTTGAGTGGAATCATCTTTGCAAAAATTTTTGTATATTTTTGTGTGTGTGTTTTGACCACAAGGTGGGATTCCCTGCCTTCAACAATAAGCTGGCCAGGATTGAGTAAAGCAAACAATTTTTAGAGCATGTTTTTTAGGCCCTTCCTCACACCAGGAGGTAAGCAGTATAGTCCTTAAAAAAATCTGCTGTAATACCCAGGGGGCTGCTGAATCACACTGTTGCTTCAGTCCAGTGAGAAAATGACCTTACAGCCTGGGCTGCCTATGTCAAGTGTTATGATCATAGCTCCCAGCATATCTGTACCTGTTGTTTCATCACATTCCTGTCACCACAGGATTTTGAGGAGGCAAAATGATACGGGTAATTTCTTTTGAGTCATGCATAAATTGGATCTAAGTAAAGCAGAGTCGTGAAAAGTCATGGGCCTCACTCTCTCTTCCAGAGTTATAAGAGTTCACTGGCAAGACAAAAACCAAGACAACTGGTGATTACTTGGGGTGCAGTGGATGACTTTGGCATCTTTGATTTCTGACCAAGCTCTAAGTGCTTCACAGTGTCTGCTTCAGCAGCCTTCATGGCTTTTAGAACAAATTGTTCTCATCTGCCCATCCCACTGAAGGGGGTCTTCACATACTTAGGAAAGATATGCTCCTAACTCACCAAAGGGTTTGAGACCCCTTGGTTGCCCTCATTCTGGTTTAGCCCATCTGCCAAAAAGGTTTAATGGGGTGTGGCCACTGTGCCACTGCTCCTTGGAGCCATAGGGGAGAGTTGAATGAATCGAGTGGACACCAAAGGTGGAAAGCAGCCCGGAAAAGAGATCAGCAGCCCTCGCGCCAGAGGTACTAGTCTTCCCTGAGCACCCTATGCCCCTTATAATGGAAGCTCTTTGAGAATCCCAACTTTTTTAATTTTTGTTTGTATTTGTATTCCCAGCTTAGCACAGTGCCTGGCACATAGTCAACACCTAATAAATGCTTGTTGACTGACACATACCTTTAAGGATTTTTTCTACACCCATATTCTTTCAAACACATGTTGGCACTTACGTTACAATTACGTGTCTTCAAGGTGCTATTATATAAGCTAATCATGAAACTACAATATAAGATGACAATGTCTCCCATGAAGTGCTATTTCTTATTGCTTTTGAACACTTACAAAGTCCATTTGGCTGGCTCCCTCATTTGACTGTGAAGAGAGGTTATGATCTATTTTTGCATCTAGTCATATCTTCCTTTTGTTTTCTGGTTTTATTTCGAGTAAGCATGTCTGTATTATATCTGCTAATTTGTCTCTGTCCAAGGAGTTCACAAGTAGCGTACCAAGAATTAAATTAATATTTTTAAATGGTCCCAAAGAAATTCTTCAAATCACCTATCCCTTGTTTTGACATCATGCTAGTATCAATGAAGAAGTGGGAAGTACTGTCCAGGGTGGGGTGCCATTTTGAATTTTTGAACATCAGTCTGCTGAGGGGAAGCCAAGATGGCAGAGCAAAGGCAGGTACTTGCCTGAGCTCTCTCAAATTTCTGTCCAGTGAATTCTGGCATAGAACTGACAAAATGACAGAGTGAAACAGTTTTCTAGTCTAAGACAACTTATAAGGTTGGTAGGAATGGCCTGTCTCACTGAGGTGGTAGTGGAGCACAAGCCAGTGCAAGGCAATAGCAGGCCACAAACCCAGAAAGCTAGCTGCAAGACAGGTCCCAGCAAGTTAGCAACAGGAAACATCCTGGGAAGCCAGCAGCAGGATGACTTGGTAAACCAGCTACAGGTAAGCCAGTAGCAGGGCATACCTGGCAAGCCAGCAGCAGGCATTGGGGGTAGTAGCTATGACTTCTGAAGGTCTCACTTTACAGATGATAAGGGAATTGAACAACTGGTCTGAAAGTGAGATTACAGGAGACCCTTAGCTGGAGCTGAGTTCATGAATTTGGTGCATTGTATATACGCAGTTCCAGATCACAGGACAGGGTCACAGTCCCAGGTTGAGGAGTTGCACAAGCACTAGCACACTAGAGCTGACAGCCACAGGAGAGCAGGGACCCTCATCATAGTTCTAGGGTGGAAAAGAGTGCTCAAGTACCATAACACAAGGCAGGAGAGTAGTGACCTCACTTCTCCTTGGATCGTACAATCTTGGAAGAACTGAGAACTTATAAACCCTCAGAACTAACTCTAAAAACAGTAGCCTAAAATTCCCAAAGACTGGGACCATGCTCTCCCTCCACTCTGCTGATAGAGTTCAACTTTAGCATAAAGTTGGAGATCAAGGAACAGGCTGGAAAAATGAGAAAGCAGCCAAAAAAAAAGCTGAAAGTTTCTATAGAAACTTACGATGGTGACAAGGAAGATCAAAAGACAAACTCAGAAACTATTTTGTCAAACGTTTTTTCAGCATCAGATAATCATAAAATTTCTGTAGGTTTTGTTATTGATATGATCAATTATGTTGGTAGTTTTCTTAATACTGAGCCAGCCCTGCATTCCTGATATACATCCCACCTTGTGATATACTGCTTTCAATTTCTTGTTAGTATTTTATTCAAAATATTTGCATCAGTGTTCATTAGGGAAATTTGTCTATAATTTTCTTTCTCTGTTTTAGCTCTTCATAGTTTAGGAATTAGCATCATATTTGTGTCAAAAAAGGAGCTTGGTAGGATCTTTTTTTTGTCTATTTTCCCAAATAGTTTAGATAGTATTGGAATTAATCGTTCTTTAAAGGTTTGGTAGAATTCACTTGTGAACTCATTTGGCCCTGGGAACATTTTCTTAGGGAGTTCATTAATGGTTTGTTCAATTTCTTTTTCTGAATTAGAGTTATTTAGACATTCTATTTCCTAATCTGTTAGTCTGGGTAATTTACATTTTCATAAATATTCATTGATTTCACTCGAATTGTCATATTTATTGGAATATAATTGAGTAAAATATTTCCTAATGAACCCAGCAATGGCACAACTAGATCCATATATCAGAGATTAAAAAACAAATAAAAAGGAAAATACCATATATGTACAAAATATTTATAGCAGTTCTTTTTGTCATGGCAAAGGATTGAAAATTGGGGAAATGCCCATCAATTTTGGAAAGGTGGAAATAGTTGTGGTATAGGATTTAATGGAATACTATTGTGCTACAAGAAATGATTAGCAGGATGTGTTCAGAAAAACCTGGGAAGACTTATATGAACTGATGCAAAAGTGAAGAGAGCAGAACCAGGGAAACATTGTATATGGTAATAGCAATATTATACAATGATCAATCGTGAAGGACTTAGCCATTTTTGGTAATACAAAGATTCAAGAAAATTCTGAAGGACTTATGATGAAAAATGTTATCTACCTCCAGAGAAAGAACTGATGGAATCTGAAAGAAGATTGAAGCATACTATTTTTCACTTTATTTTTTCTGGTCTATTTTCTACTTTATTTTTTCTGACTTATTTTCTTTTACAATCTGATGAATACAGAAATATGTTTTGAATGACTACATATGTATAACCTATATCAAATTGCTTGCCATCGTAGGGAGGTGAGGTTTGGAAGGAAAGGAGAGAACTTGGAATTCAAAATAAAAAAAAATAATGTTAATTGTTTTTAAAAGTAATTGGAAGAAAAATGCAAAATATTATTTTCTTTAAAAAGAAAGTTAATCTTCGTGAAAAGTAGTCCATTTTCTTTTCAACCATTAAATTAAACTTATTTAGCTCATTTGCTTGCATAACTAGAATCACTTATGGTCTAAGCATTACAATATTGCTACTTAATTTTCAATAAATCTTTTGAACCTTTTCACCAAATTTGTGTTTTATAACTATAATTGTATTCTAAGCTCTAAAGGTTTGAATTTGTATGGACACTCTCAGCTCATGAGATTGGAGTAGATACTAGACTTGACAAAACTGTTTCTCTTACATCCCAGGGGACAAAACAAATAAAGACCACCTGCTTTCCAGTCTATTATGCTTTCTGGGATGCAGGGATAATGAATCTGAAGTAAATTACAATATTTTCCTGTTTAAAATATAAAATAATGCTTACAATAAATGCAAGCACAGTTTTTCTGACATTACTGGAAGACACTGACTGTTGTCAAAACACCAGGAAAAGTCAATGATTCTATACTTTATAAAAACAGATGAATAAAGACTGTCTAAATTTAGATGGAAACATTTAAGTTCATATAATTTGGACCTAGAAGAGCCCTTAGTAATCTCACCTAGTTCTGTACTTCTAATTTTCCAGAAAAGGCAACTGAGGCCTAGAAAGAGCTGTAGAGTTTAGTTTAAATAAAAGGAAGAATTTCTTTATGGTAAGAACTAAACCTATAGATGATAACAAAAAAGTGTTTTAACAGAAATTTTAAAAATTGAGTGTTGTTAGAATCAAAATATCTTTTTTCCTTTGCCAACATAATGTAGAAAAGTTCTTTTTCTAGATGAGGGCTTAAACCAGAGTTAATGTAGAACAAGTAGTTAGGAGGCTTAAGCTCTTGTTTTGGTCACCATCAACCTATTTTGTGACCTTAGAAAAGCCATTTCATTCTTCTGCAACCCAGTTTGCTCATCTATGAAATGAGGTTAAGGACATTGGTTTATTGATGGATCGACAAAATGCCAAAATGTTGACCTGGGTGCATGACAGGTATGCTGTTTCATGACCAGTTTGTTGCCATCAAAGATTGTCTTCTGGTTGTGATACTCAGCCCAGGACCCACCTGCCCTCTTCACTGTTCACTTGTTTTTCATTCATGTTCAGCTCTTTGTGGCCCCCTTTAGGGTTTTCTTGGTAAAGATACTGGAGTATTTTGCCATTTCCTTCTCCAGATCATTTTACAGATGAGGAAACTGAAGAAGTATTATTTAATCCTTTCTAAGAGTCACAAAGTTAGTAAGTGTCGAAGGCCAAATTCGAACCCAGGAAGATGTGTCTTCCTGATGGCAAATCTGGCACTGTATCCACTGTGCTGCCCAAGTTGTCCTAGTCTTTCACTAACAGTATCAATAATGCCTATCCAGGAAGATTTTTCTCCAGGGTCTACACTTCATTAAGCAAAGCTGTCTATTGACAATAATCCTCAATTAAAACGTATTATTACCACTTGTTCTCAGATTTCTAAACACACTTGTTTACATCATGCCATGGTATCTCTTTCTGAGGTGAGCTAGTGATTTTTCCATGAAATGCCAAAATGCTCGATTGGATGGATGACAGGCATAGTCATGAGTGTGTGGAGTCTATTGCCTTCAGGGTCTTCTTGGGTCTTTTCACCCAGGTCAGGGACTAGGTGATGAAAGTGAAATGAGACAGAATGTTAACTGAATGTGCAAGTCCGCAAAAATAACCACCCTGAGTCAATTAACCTTTACCTTGCGTGATAAAACGTTTCACTGTCATGAAGTAAATGAAAACATTATAGTGTATGGTCATAATAAATCTTTAATGGTTCTCAAATAAGGGTACACTCTTGTACTTATGTTATAAAGAAACCAGAGTATGAAGTCATAAGTCTATCAGGTTACAAAATTATAGCTCATTTCTCTCAAGGTAGTTTTAGTATCAACTACATTGGG
Source organism: Bettongia penicillata ogilbyi (assembly GCA_023548195.1). NCBI lineage: Eukaryota > Metazoa > Chordata > Mammalia > Diprotodontia > Potoroidae > Bettongia > Bettongia penicillata. The sequence goes on along the minus strand of JAJHZJ010000624.1, from coordinate 469,342 downwards.
GCAGGGATATTATCTCAGAGGGTGAAAGCACAAAAGAAGGAATCAATTTCAAGAAATGGCAGAGTGGATGCCAATGAATGGGGGATATGCTGAATTATGAAATGGACACAGCTTGACAAAAGTCTTCTGTAGAAGTCTCCATTGGCCAGGTTCCTTGGGCGCTTATGGAAAAACAAAACAAAACAAAACATTGAAAGAATTAGAGAATTTTCCTTTAACCCCAACATGGTTATGTTTCCTTCTCTGGGCTCACAAAACCCTTCTTACCTCATTTATATAATATCATTTTACCTCGCCATTATTTTTGTTTGTTTTGTTTCAGTGTAGCTTTATTATTGCCTGGTTACAGGTAGGAGGAGTTTTTCTTGAGGTCTGACTGTGGAGGAATGGAGATAGTTATGAGATTTATGACCATGTAGAACAGAATAAAGGGATAAGAATCCCTAGTTATGGAAAAGCATGGAGTCCAAGTGGCCAGGGAAGCAGAAAGTACCTCTTGGCCTTGTATGATGATGGCCTGACTAGAGACCACAGGAAGAGATATGTTTCAGATCAGAATTTAAATGGAGGGTAGTAGATACGTGAGGGAAAGATACAAGGGAAAGTAGGTGAATGACCCTAGAAGTAGATGCTTCCTTTCACTGAAGTCTGCAGCCCCAGGAACTATCCCAGAATACATGCTAAGTATAAAGAGAGCCTAAGCTAATGCCTTCCTCCATCACGAGCATGAGTCTTTTTGAAGTTCATTTTCCCAGCTACCCTAAGAATAAAGTAGAAGGGTAGTGTACTCCTTCCATAATTTAGTTCACACTGTTTTCTCTTACTTTCCTGCCATTTCTGTCCTAACTAACTGTTTTAGCTACTTCAGTGCTATTGCTTGTTTGACTCTTTTAGTATGGTGAAGAGCTTAATATTCAGATCTGAAATAACTTCCAGTATTTCAATGGATGGATACAAGTGAACAAGAGAGGCAAACTACAACTGAAATACTCATGATTTTTACCTGAATCTATAAAGGACCAAAAGTTATGGGACCCATGAGCTATAGGCACAAAGTTTTCATTTAGACTACTTAAATTGACCCTTTTCATGTCTAAAAGACCTTTTTATTTAACCTACTTAAACAGTCCCTTTCCATGTTTAAAGAGCCTTAAACTAAATTTTTGGCAGCTAGGTGGCATAGTGGATAGAGTCCTGGGACTGGAGTCAGGAAGACTTGAATTCAAATTTGGCCTCAGACACTCACTAGTTGCATGACCCTGGGCAAGTTGCTTAACTCTCTTTGCCTCAGTTTTATCATCTGTAAAATAAGCTGGAGAAGGAAATGGCAAACCACTCCAGTATCTTTGCCAAGAAAAAAAATATGTGGCCACAAAGAGTCAGACATGACTGAAACAACTGAACAAGATCAAAAATTCATGTTCAGAAAGCTTAAAATTTCTTTATTATAGACCTTCCCCATGAGATTAACTTCAAAATAAATATGTAATCACACAGTAACTCAAATAAAACGGTAACATTTGAATAAAGATAGACTTTGGATACCTTATCTAAACAGTACAAGTTCAGGATTAAAAAATTCATCTTGTACTTCAGATAGTCTTTTTCTTTCACATTATTCCTACTAAACTGCCTTCAGATACTCTCTCATTGGATGACACAGTTTAAACCCTGCATGATATACTCTCATCTTCTCTGAGAGGCCTGGTAATCAAGTTCTAAGTATTTCCTGAAGTTTTTATCTTCCCATGAATTTTAGTAGGGTATATGTTCTTAGACAACTTATAGAAAACAAAAGTTTTTTGGCATTTTCTTCTTTTTTTCTTAGGGAGTACTTTACATCTTCCAAAAATATCAGTAGAATTTCACAAAACGCTCTCCATAGCTTTGTCTCCTAAATCACATGGCACTCGTAGCCAGGAGTCCTCTGTGTGGCTCTGTATGCATTACTAAGCTACAGCATCTAAGGATGACATGGCTGCTATCAGCCTCTATCCTCGTAATGGCTGCAGTGATGCAACAGCTGTTAGTCATTGATGCTGTTCAGACATTTCAATCATGCCCCACTCTTCATGACCCCATTTGGGTTTTCTTGGTGAAGATACTGGAGTGATTTGCCATTTCCTTTGCCAGCTCATTTTACAGATGAGGAAACTGAGTCAAACAGGGTCAAGCCTCTTGCCTAGGATCATTTAGCTGGTATATGAAGCCAGATTTGAACTCAGATTTTTTTGAGTGCTGGCTCAGTCCTCTATCCACTATACCATTTATGTTAAAATAAGCAAAAGATATGTTCAAGGAACTGGTCTCTTTTAAAAAGGAAACATACGAGCAAACTAACTGTCTGAGCACAATCTAAAACAAACATGTCATCTTTCCCTTGAAGCTCTCCCTTCTTCCCAACCAGAAGACTTACTATCTAAGTACAGTCTGAAACAAACAGTACCTCCTCAAACCCTCCTCCATATCTAATCTGTGGCCAGGTCCCATAGATGTTACCCAGTTATAATTTTGTATATATGCACTCTACTCTTCTTTGAGTACTGCCATGTTCCAGGCCACCATAAACTCACACCTGAAGTATTCCAATAGCCTTCTGGTTGATCACCCTCCCTCAAATCTCTTCCCACTGCAATCCATCCTCCATTCATCTGTCAAAGTGATCTTTCTAAAGTGCAGGTTTGTTCATATCATTCCACTATTCAATAAATTCCAGTGGCTCTCTACCTCCAGGCAAAATATAAAATTGTCCCTTTACAACCTAGCTCCTTTCTATTTTTCCATTCTTCTTATACCTTACTACTTTCCAAATCCTCTGTGATCCAGTGACACTGACCTTCTTGCAGTTCCTTGCATAAGATACTCCATCCCCAGACTCTCACGCATTTTTTCTCATTATCCCCCAGGTCTGGTGTTCACTCCCTTCTCATCTTCATCTCTTGGTTTCCCTGACTTCCTTGAAGTCCCAGCTAATACCCTACCTTTAACAAGATCCCCCTTAATGTTACTTCTTTCCCTTTGTGATTATCTCATGTACACACACACGCATATATATATATATATGTATATATATATGTATACACACATATTGTCTGTATATACACAGACGTGTGTATATACATACCTATGTGAATATACTTACATACATACATATATATAATATATGTATTTATATTGTTATTGTTGAGTTATTTTAGTCATGTCCAATTCTTTGTAACCCCAATGGGGTTTTCTTGGAAAAGATTCTGGAGTGATTTGCCATTTCCTTCTCCAGTTTATTTTTTTTTGATGAAAAATGGAGGCAGTCAGAGTTAAGTGACTTGCCAGGGATCACAAAGCTAGTAAGTATCTGAAGTCAGATTTGAATTCACAAAGATAAGTCTTCCTGACTTCAGGTCCAGACTTCTATCCACTGTGCCACCTAGCTGTCCTATATCTATGTATCCATCCATCTATCCATCTATCTATCTATCTATCTATCTATCTATCTATCTATCTATCTATCTATCCATATATCTATCCATATATCTCTCCATCTAACCATCTATCTATCTATATCTATCTATCTATCTATCTATCTATCTATCTATCTATCTGTCTATCTATCTATCTATATCTATATGTATCTATCTACCTATCTACCTACCTATCTATCTATCCATCCATCTATTCACCTGTCTATCTATGTCTCTCTCCATCCATCTATCCATCCATCCATCCATCCATCTATCTATCTATCTATCTATCTATCTATCTATCTATCTATCTATCTATCTATCTATCTATCCATCTATCCTTCTGTCTGTCTATCTATCTATCTATCTATCTATCTATCCTTCTATCTATCTATCCCTCTGTCTATATTTTGTTTACACGTAGTTGCTTGCATATTCTCTTCCATTAGACTGTAATTTCCTTGCAAGCAGAGACATTTTTTATTTGTTTTTCCTTGATTCCTCAGCACTTAGTATAGTACCTGGCACAGAGTAGGTGTTGAATACATATTTATAGACTTTAAAATTCAGTAATTTTTCCAGTGGTTCCATAAAAATCCCAGATGGAGAATATCTCTAGTGGGTTCCAGCAAATTCAAAGGACACAAATTGCTTTATTTGGCCTCAGGGAGTCAGATTAAAGCAAATACTGAAATTTTGGAATTTCTGGAAGTTTAGTATTCAGGAAATGATACAGTCATGATGCAGCAAGCAGGCAAACAAAGCCTATACAGACAAAATGGTAGTATAATCACACAGAAGTTTGCATCCACATATAAGAAACTCACTCTAGTTGGAGGGTGAGGAATATGTGTTGGAGATGGAACACTCTCAAAGTTGGGGTTTCAGTGGCAAGATTATATACCACAAGAATGGGCTTGGTTGAGAACAGGTAATCAGTGCCAGGTAGGAGGAGCCCCTCCTAACCAGACCTAGATGTGGTGGAAAATTCTTAGGGTCCCTTATCAATATCAGACTTGAGTGAAGCTCAGTTATGGGGAGTTTCTTTATGAGGACCTCAAACTGGTGGGAAGATCCAACATTATGTAAGGCAGCAAGAGAGTGACTCAAGGTTCCTGTGGTAAATGAAAAGTTCATCCCAGCAAGAATTGTAGCCTTATCTGCCTGACAAAGAGTTAACAATGGAAAAGTACAAACCATCTATTTTGTCTGTAAGGGCATTAAAACCATTTAGCCTAAAAGGCTCCATATTGTAGTGCTATCAGCATAATATTATATCAAACTATAATCAAGCAATATATGCTTTCTAATTATCACATAAATGTATCCCAGAAAAGCCCCCATAATATAGCACCACCACTTTTAGTGCCACTCCTCCCACCCAAAGTGCGCTCATACTCACACTCACAGGTTGGCCATTCTCAGAGGGGTGGCTGCCACCTTGGGTAGTGGTAACCCTTTTGAGAGGCTATAAGCATAAGACTGTAGTTTCTCAGCTCAACTGGTATGCTTCCCATTAATATTCTGCCAGTAGACTCAAACTATTCATTCTCAACAAGGTCATTTGTTCAAATAGCATAGCCAGAACCAGAACTACAAAACATCCCTTCCATAAACTTGGGACATCATCTAACATAGCATCTGTTGGGGAGAGTGAGTAAAAACATAAAACACAATGAGAGCAATGAACATGTGTAGAGAACAAATGTGGCTAGAGCAGGCCATACATAACTCCAGGAATCCAGGGCCTTCTCTCTAAACTGTAAGTCCTCCATGCCATATTTCTCTGTCAAACTACCCTTACATTATTCACCACTGGGTATCACTACTGACTTAGATGGCTGGCTGTGCAGCGAGACTGGGTTACTCTGTTTCTAGGCTGGGTCACTTCACTATTGGCCTGGTCAGCTCCTTAGTGACAGATGTAGTTTCTACCACTTCCCAGTTTAGGTACATCAGAGGCCCTCAGCTGGGATAATGTTGTCCTCTTCAAGAAAGGACAGAACACCCCCTTAGGCTACGATTGACTGAAGCCTTCCAATTCCGCTGGGCTGGGCTCTGAAGTTTGTTTGTTTCCCATTTCCTAGGCAATAAATGATGGAATGAGAGAGGTAACATCTTTTTCTGTTCTTTGACAGCCTTACTTGGTTTAGGGCTGGATCCCCTCAGTAAGAGGGGATCTACTCTAATTTATGGTGGCCCTCCAGTATATCTTCAGTATAGAAGTGGTACTGCAGGCTATAGACATTGTTCCAATAATCTCCAAAAAGCTCTATGGTACCAAGTTCCACAGTTTTTTAACTTCTAAATTTCTCCTGTTTAATACGCAGCTGGGAAACAAAGTACTGAGGTAGTCAGTGATCTAGGGACCAGTCTACTTCTCTCTGCTATTTTTCTGGCTTTGCAAATTAGCTACTCAGAGCATCATATTGTAATTTCCCATGCAGTTCTGTAAATTACAAATGAAATTGTCCAATGCAATTCTATAAATTCACCAAAGTTTGAAACTTGCTTTTCAACTGCTCAGAAGATTGACCGGTGCTCAGTAGAAATGATCTGTGCTCTGAGGGATGGAGTAGGGGGGTAGTCAATATCGTCACATTATCTCCTCCTTCAAGCATCAACATAAGTGGCTGCTTTGGGAAGAGGCATGTGGAAGTTGCATAGGTTTACCATGGCCTGAGAAAAAAGATTCTCAGACTAGAATTACTCATCTCAACAGATGATAACAACTGGATCACAGATAAATTTCCTACAGAATCTCATGGTAGAGGCAGTTGCACAACCCAATTATCTCTTCCAATTCAGGGAGCATAATTCATGGGAAGTCTTCTCATATTCCATAATCCTGTGTGAAGGGGAGAAATTTTGAATTCTTCAGGCAGCATGATCCAAGAATCTATTCTAGCCACAGTTCCCAATTTCATAGGTATGAGAATCAGAACTCCTAGAAAAATAAAGGTCTTATGATGGTATATGATGGTATATTCATGGAGAAGGAAAAGGATTTCCCACATAGATCCTGAACAGTGTTGTTCTTGAAGAACAAAGACATGGCCATCAGCTTATAGGAAAAGGCACTAATGTTAGCGACCCACCTCTTTGATGACAAGGAAATCATGTGCACTTGATTAAGAGAAAGAAGTCCTACTATAGCACTTATGAAGCCTGGAAATTCAGGAAATGGAAATACATTGGATGAAACAAAGAAAGCCCAGGGGGACCTAGAGTTTTTCTATTTTGTTGGCCAAGATTTGGAAGTCAGCTTAGGACACACAACTTAAGGTCAGAAACTAGATTTGAAGGGGTTAACAAGAGAGTGGGAAGAGAAAATGTGGAAGCACCTAATATAGATGGAGTTTAGCTACAAAGGGCAGAAAAGATATAGGATGATAGTGAAGATAGAAGCATAAAGTGAGTTTATTTTTTTCAGATTTCAGGAAAGGGGAGACATGGACATATTTCTAGAAAGAAGGTAATGTGTCAGTAGATGGGGAGAAATTGGAAGTAAGTGAGAGTGAGGATGACAGATGGGGCAATCTGTTGGAGGAGACAGGGACAGAATACGATCACCTGAACAAGTGAAGGGGTAAGCCATAGAAAGGAGTAAGGGTACTTTATCATGTGAGATAGGGGTAAAGGAAGAAACAGTACAAGGGGCATCTGAGTGATAGGAAATGGGGAAGAGGGGAGAAGGAATTCCAATAAAATAACCATATTAATAATAATTGGTGATTAGATTCAGTCGTTTTTCAGTTGTGTCCAACTCTTCATGATGCCATTTGGAGTTTTGTTTGGCAGATACTGAAGTGGTTTGCTATTTCCTTCTCTAGCTCATTTTACAGATGAGGAAACTGAGGCAAACAGGGTTAAATAACTTGTTCAAGGTCACACAACTAGCAAGTGTCTGAAGCCAGATTTGAACTCAGGAAGATGAGTCTTCCTTACTAGAGGCCTGGCACTCTATCCACTGGGCTACCTACCTTCCCCATTAATAATAGCAGCTAACATTTCATGTAGTATTCTAAGATATGCAAAACACATACCTTATCTTGCTTGATACCTACAACAGCCCAGGGAGATAGATGCTATTTTATCCCATTTTATAGATGGGGAAACAGAGGATGAGAGAGGCTAAGTAACTTACCTAGTAAATGTTTGAGGCAGGATTTGGAATATATTTTTAAAGAAATTACATTTCATTACTTTCATGTGCATATCATGATTTTAATGATGTTAACTACTTTTGGTCTAATAGAGATCCCTTTGGAGACTTGTCTTAATGAATAGATGAGATTTGTAATTATTATATAAATTATATGTAAATACTTAAAATAGATTGTTCTATTACCTATTTGTAATATTTCCATAACAATTGTGTTAACATTATTAATTTTATCTATCTAAAAAGAAAGATCTTGATAAAGAAAGGTATACTTTAATACATATTATCGGATACTCATGGTTGCTTTCATTTGTGAAGCTTTGCTGTAAATGTATTTACTATATTATGACTGATGTGGCGCTAAAAGCATAAGCAAAGATGGTTCAGATGCTGAATGCAGAATAGAGCTGCTTTTACTGAATGTGAGAAGTAAATATATTTGTTTTAAATTTCAATGTATTATGTAGATTGTTGCTTATTCTTGGCATTGAAGCTGGTGGTAGCATTTCACAGACCCTCGCTCCTCTTCCCATGTTTATGTATTGCAACCTTTGTCTCTTCTGGTGCCAGTGGAGAGCTCTTGCAATCCCCTTTGGTTAGCCCTGCCTGCTGTCTCTTCTTGGTCATTTCATTTGCCCCTTGGTCCATTTCATCAAGGTCCTTTGCAGCTCCTACCAGTGGGTGGACTAGAATCAAGGAAAGAAAGTGAAATTTAGGTCATGCAATAATAAAAATTTGCTTGTAGCATACACCCCCCAAAATAGAAAGTACTTGTCTCATGACTGCCCTCTGCAGCAGAGATCAACATTTCTGCTTTTTAGAACTTTTGGAAAAGTTATCACTGGACTCTAACTCCTTAACTTGGCTATAAACTCATTGAGTCCAGGGGCTGTTTGTGTCTGTTTGTTTCTATTCTCCCAGTCAAACCCTAACATGGTTCTTGTCTCCCTGAAAGCTCAATTTAATTAATAATAAACAGAACTATTCACAGGGAAGAGATCTAAAGTCTAAAATAAGTATTCAGAACCACCTATAGATTTGATTTGTCCCATTCCATTCTACTTAACATGTAACAAGCACTTACTGTATACAAAGCACCATGTTATGATCCAGAAAATACAAAGCCAAGGATGTACTGGAGTCAGTCTGGACCAGCTCCTGAAAGTTGATTGCTGTATTTCTAGTGTGAGCATTTGCACCTCAAAAATCCACAAATGCTACAAATCAGATTTTGATTTAATGTTTTGATGATTGTCTAGACTTCAGGAAGTGATGGAGAAAAAGTTAATACGGAAGATTAAACTTAAAAGTATATCTTTCAGAGAACTGGTTGTTAAACATTTACCAGCATACCCTGCATTTAACCCACAGAAGCAAATATTCTATGTGGGAGTCTTCAATAGTTTTAAGAGTACAAAGGGGCTATATCACTACTAGGTCTATTTCCAAAGATGGTTAGGGAAAAAGAAAAAGAACCTATATGTTCCAAAATATTTATAGCAGCTCTCTTTCTTGTGGTAAAGAGGTAGAAATCGCGGGGATGCCTGTCAGTTGGGGAATGGCCAAACAAATGGTGGCATATGATTGTGATGGGATACTATAAGAAATGATGAGCCCAATGACTTTAGAAAAACATGGAAAGACTTGCCTGAAATAATAAAAAGCAAAATAAGCAGAATCAAGAGAATATTGTATACAGTAATAGCAATATTATTTTAAGAGCCACTTTGGGTGAATAAGTCATTTTTACTATTAAAAATACTCAAATTAACTAAAAAGAACATATGAAGGCAGACCCTCTCTGCTTTCAGAGAAAGAATAAATAAGTAGAAGTATAGTTGGAATAATTTTACATGTATATACATACATTTTTGTCTAATGGTAGCTATCTCTGGGAGGGGGTAGAGGGGGGAGGAAAGAAAGGAAGAAAATGTACATGATAACTTTATTATATATTTAAAAGGAATAGTAAGTTGTACATAATAGATTTATAGTTTCATGTGAAATCGTCTTTTAAAGTTATGCTATATTATGGAAATGCTGGTTTTATTCCATAAATTAAAAATAAAATAAACTTTAAAAAAAAATGTAAAAGGGCCCTGACACTCAAACATTTGACAAATATATGGTGTTGTTTCATCGTTTGCAATCATTTCTGATTCTTCAGAACCCCATTTGGCTATTCTTGGAAGAGATACTGGAGTAATTGGCCATTCCCTTCTCCATAGATCATTTTCTGGATGAAGAGTCTCCCTCTTTCTCAGTTTCCCCTTTTTCTTGACAGTATCATCCACAGGAGATTGTTGGGGTCTACTACTCTGTCAAATTTGTGGCCATTTTCAAACATTTCAGGTGGCCATTATATGTTTGTGATAATCAGAAAGCTCCTTGTTTGGCCTTTGGATCAAGGGTGTTCTGTTTTGTTTTCAATCGGAAGGAAGCATCTTAGAACCCTTACAACCATGAATCTTTAATTGGTTGAGAAATGATTTGTGGACTAGAGAACATAGCTCAAGTTGGAATGTGCTACACTCTTAAAATATATCTGTGCAAGCTTTGCTTTGTTAAAAAAAATTGGCAGGGGTGTGTTTATCACAAAAATAATTGATTTTATTTATTGAAATCATATTCTCTGTGATAGAAATATCCTTAGGGAGGGGATGGATGATAGCGCTCATTAGAATCTTTTTTCTTCATTTGTGAGCCAGACAGTATATTAGTTTTATCCAATTGCCATCTGCCATTCATTTTGTATACAGCATGCCTACAGAGCTCCATCCATATAAGGGCTGAGCAGATAAAGGTAGACCATATTGTATTTATATTTGTAAATACTGTATATATTAAATCACAAATATTTATGTGCCATTAACGGTCTGAATAAAGGAAATATATAGTTAAAACAGATATGTCTTTCTTCCACAAAGCTGGGGTTGAGGAGGAAGCTTGGCTCGGATGGTAATTCATTTGTATGACATAGCTACATATGTAATACAATTTTAGCGCATCTATTTTGGTTACATTTGCTATGTACTTCCATTAGTTCCCCCCTCGAAAAGCCAAGAAAAGCACTTTTGAAGTGAATTTGAGTTGACATAAAAGACTGTGAACATCTATAAAGATACTCTGTTGAAGAAATGGATCTTGCAAATTCTGTGAACCATATCAGCCTCTTGAAGATATATAAATTTAGTCCAAATCTGCAATGTTTAAACAATTTAAAAAATTATATCATGTTCAGTGATACAGTGATGCTTCTTTATTAATATAGAGTAAACACTTATTTATGTGTGGAAAAGACATGGTATATATAGTTTTCTATTGAAAACAACAAAATATTTTAGGATGTACTTTTTTTTCTTTGTTTTGTTTTTGTGAGGAATATGCTCTATAAAATATCTCCTTAGAAGCAAAAGTCATTTATTGATGATAAGAGAACTAAAATATATTAGAATCAACCACCATTTAGATGTTTTCCTTTTCTTGGCTTGGAAAACTCCTGATGCCTTGTAAACAAAATCTCAGTTCAAATTCAAGAATTGTTTTAAAAGTCTAATTAGTGTGAAGAATCAAGAATAAATTTTAATAAATTCTTAGAGAAACAAGTAGCAAGGAAAATTTTGGTGGATTTACTGGGATAGATTGGATTTTATCAGTGTTAAAATATGATACAGATCTCCTCCTCTTTCTTGTGTGTGTGTGTGTGTGTGTGTGTGTGTGTGTGTGTGTGTGTGTGTGTGTACAGGCAAACATGGCATTCAAGAGAATGAAATGAAATGAGCCAGAAACTTCTCACATTTTGCTGGCATCTGCGGAGTGTCGCCATATGAGAACCATATGACTGCTGGCAGATTGGCATGTCAGCTCAAGCATGTAAAACTTGACCTTACTGAGCTCTGGGTTTATCAGTTTATAACAGGAATATTGATACAATTTTAACTGCACTCTTTCCATGTGCAAGGGCATTTTATCCTTTGAGATCCCTTTGCCCTATTCCTTTTTGCCCTTTCTTCTCCTTGCTACCATACATCATGCTGAAACAAACAATAGTAGGGTTTCTAAATGGTTTTTGCACCCCTCCCCCCAAAAAAAAGAGACTAGAAGAAACATTAGCAGTTTTTCTATGTGGCCAGCCTGCTTTCAGCTTGGTCAGATAAAGTATGTCACAGTTTGCTATGGGCCATGATTGCTGACCTCATAGAATGCTCTTTCAGGGGTTGGGCAGAGCTGGGTTCATGATTAGGATACAGGAAGATCCAAACATTTAGATTAGACAGAGTCAGGCAACAACTGACCTGCAATTGTTACAAGTGAAAATTGTTAGGTAATGGTGTCTACAGTAAGTAGCTCTAGGTAGACAGAAAGAAGACTTCATGGGTGAACATCTTCAAGATAAACAAAGGGAATAGGAAATTAGAAAGAGTTTTTTCATTGAATAAACTTTAAATGACCTACTCCCTGCCTTATTGACCTCTCAATGCTTGCTTAGTCAATGGATTTACACATTCAGAGAAGAGGGAACTCTTCGTCTTGGTTTTTTTTAGCCATGTAATATCTATTAGTTCCTTCCAGTTTCATGGAGTCTAGGGTCATCTAGGTTTCTATTTTTATTTATTTATTTTTTTACTATGAATGGGAATTCATGAATTGAGAACTGAGAAGTCAAAACCTGTACTAGGCATGAGCAAAGTAGACATTATTTATCTTTTGTGTAATAACTCTCTTCTATGTATTTACTCCCTTTTTTGTGACATTCTATATACTCCAATCTAACCTAGCCATCACTTTTTAAAATGCCACATTCATGCAAGAAAGACATTGTCCTAGGTACCAGGAATATAAAGAACACAGGAAAATCATTTTCTTTCTTCAAAGATTGATGCTGAAATTGAAACATATGAACAGATAAGTATAATAAAGATTATTGGAGGAAGAGTGGGGACATACTGATAATTCAGAGAGGTCAGGAAAGGTTTCTTTTTGGAGAAGGCATATGAGTTGGTCTTTGAAGGAAGCAGAGGCAGGAGACAAAGGCAGTCAGACAGGAATGGTTGGCTAAAAAGTTGAGTGAGAGAAAGGGATTTCTACGTCTTTTCCTTCCTTCGTGTCTTTCATGGAAAGTTACTTTTTGGGGAGGAGCCAAGATGGCAGAGTAGAAAGACTCTGTATGCTAGCTCCAAACCCACAACCCATAAATTTCCTATAAAAAGAACTCCCCACAAATTCTGGAGCAGTGCAAGCCATGCAGCAATGCAGTGGAGGAGATTTCCGTTGCAGAGACCCCTGAAAAACTGCCACCAAAGGTCTGTTGCGCACTGGATAGCAGAGCCCAGCCCTGGCTGCGTGGACCCGAGAGGAGCAGATCCGAGCAGGCTTCAGGGATGGAATCTACAGCTGCCGCGAAGGTCCCTCCATCCACAGGTGCTACAGGTCAGTGAGAGAGACTTCTGGGCTGGCCGAGAGGGGAGCAGGGTGTCTCCATAACTCAGGCCCCCTTGGGAGGCAGCTGCAGAGATAGGGACAGAAGCAGACCCGGGCTCCCCAAGCAGGCAGGAGCTCCGCTCCATTACTGAAGGTCTCTGCATGAACTCCCTGAGGGAACTGAGCCTGGGAGGCAGCCCTGCCCCCACCTGAGCACCAGAACTTAAGTGCACATTGAATAGCAGCTACGCCCACCACTGAAAGCCCTGAGGCTGGGGAGCAGCATTTGAATCTCAGACCCCAAGCACTAGCTGGGTGGACCTAGGCAGGGGGTGGAGAGGAATCTCAGAAATCAAGTAACTGACTGGGAAAATGCCCAGAAAAGGGAAGAAAAATAAGACAATAGAAGGCTATTTTCTTGGTGAACTGATGTTTCCACCTTTCCTTTCTGATGAGGAAGTACAATGCTTACCATCAGGGAAAGACATAGAAGCCAAGGCCTCTATATCCCAAACATCTGAAATGATATCCAATGGGCTCAGGCCATGGAAGAGCTCAAAAAGAATTTTGAAAATCAAGTTAGATAGGTGGAGGAAAAACTGGGAAGAGAAATGAGAGAGATGCAAGAAAAGCATGAAAAACGGGTCAATACCTTGGTAAAGGAGACCCAAAAAAATGCTGAAGAAAATTACACCTTGAAAAATAGGCTAACTCAATTGGCAAAAGAGGTTCAAAAAGCCAATGAGGAGAAGAATGCTTTCAAAAGCAGAATTAGCCAAATGGAAAAAGAGGTTCAAAAGCTCACTGAAGAAAATGGTTCTCTCAAAATTAGAATGGAACAGATGGAGGCTAATGACTTTCTGAGAAACCAAGAAATCCCAAAACAAAACCAAAAGAATGAAAAAATGGAAGAGAATGTGAAATATCTCATTGGAAAAACAACTGAGCTGGAGAATAGATCCAGGAAAGACAATTTAAAAATTATGGGACTACCTGAAAGCCATGATCAAAAAAAGAGCCTAGACATCATCTTTCATGAAATTATCAAGGAAAACTGCCTTGAGATTCTAGAACCAGAGGGCAAAGTAAGTATTGAAGGAATCCATCGATCACCACCTGAAAGAGATCCAAAAAGAGAAACTCCTAGGAACATTGTGGCCAAATTCCAGAGTTCCCAGGTCAAGGAGAAAATATTGCAAGCAGCTAGAAAGAAACAATTCCAGTATTGTGGAAATACAATCAGGATAACACAAGATCTAGCAGCTTCTACATTAAGGGATTGAAGGGTGTGGAATAGGATATTCCAGAAGTCAAAAGAACTAGGACTAGAACCAAGAATCACCTACCCAGCAAAACTGAGTATAATATTTCAGGGGAAAATATGGTCTTTCAATGAAATCGAGGACTTTCAAGCATTCTTGATGAAAAGACCAGAGCTGAAAAGAAAATTTGACGTTCAAACACAAGAATGAGAAGAAGCATGAAAAAGCAAACAGCAAAGAGAAGTCATAAGGGACTTACCAAAAGTGAACTGTTTACATTCCTAAATGGGAAGACAATATTTGTAACTCTTAAAACTTTTCAGTATCTGGGTAGTTGGTGAGACTACACACATACATACACACACACATGCAAACACACATGTGCACATGTGCCCATGCACACATACACACATGCACACACAAACAGAGATAGAGAGCACAGAATGAATTGAATAGGATGGGACCATATCTTAAAAGAAATTAAGGTAAACGGTGAGAGAGAAATGTAGGGGGAGGAGAGAGGGTGAAATGGAATGGGGTAAATTATCTTTCATTCAAGAGGCAAGCAGGAGACTTTTTAGTGGAGGGAAAAAGAGGAGAGCTGAGAAAAAAAACCATGAAGTTTACTCTCATCACATTCGACTAATGGAAGGAATAAAATGCACACTCATTTTGGTATGAAAACCTATCTTACAATACAGGAAAGTGGGGGAGAAGGAGGTAAGCAGGTTGGGGGGGATGATGGAAGGGAGGGCAATGGGAGGAGGGAGCAATTTGAAGTCAACACTTGGGGAGGGACAGGATCAAAAGACAGAATAGAAACAATGGGAGGCAGGATAGGATGGAGGGAAATATAGTTAGTCTTACACAACAGGACTATTATGGAAGTCACTTGCAAAACTACACAGATATGGCCTATATTAAATTGCCTGCCTTCCCAAAGGGAATGGGTGGGGAGGGAGTGATGGGGAGAATTTGGAACTCAAAGTTTTAGGAACAACTGTCGCGTATTGTTGTTGCTACTAGGAAACAAGAAATACAGTTAATGTGGAATAGAAAGTCATCTGGCCCTACAGGAGAAAAGAGAAGATGGGGACAAGAGAAGGGAGGAATGATAGAAGAGAGGGCAGATCGGTGATAGGGGAAATTAGAATGCTCAGTGTATTGGGATGGGGGGAGGGGACAAATGGGGAGAAAATTTGGAACTGAAAATTTTGTAAAAATGAATGTAAAAAGTTAAATAAATAAATTTATTTTAAAAAAAAAGAAAGTTACTTTTTTTTTCTCATTTCTTCAAGATCCTGATAGACAATCAGATGAGTTGGTCAGTATTAATGTGTTCACTGGTTCTTAAATGAGTTTTCTGTGTCACTTTATCCTAAGTAATACATTTCCAGCAATAACTGCGATCAAGCACTGGGGTTAGCCTTTGGGAGCTGAAGAGGAGATTTATAGCCTGTTGGAAGTCTTGATGCCTCTCAAATCATGACACTGACCTTGGTTCTATAAAAATCACTTCTTAAAAAGCCAAGAACTCAAATGTAGGAAGCAAATAATGAAACATATGCTTCAGATATCAGCAAGGAAAACAGTATCCTAGGAAGAACAGGTCATGATATTAGTTATCAGTGCATGATCCCTTGGTGGGCATTACTATGTGAAATGTATTTATTAAAGGAAATGCTATTAACAGTATAGATAGATCATACTTTAAGGAAACCTGACCATGAAAGTCCAGTGTGTGATATAAATGGAATACGAGATGATTATTCACACTACAAGAAGATTTACAGGGTTCTTTTGGGGATCAAAGGACCTCAGAAGTAAGTATTCATTTATTTACTCTGAAATTACAAAAAACTGGTGATTTCATTGCTATTGGTGTTGACTGATTGTATCATAGTTCCTCTGTAGATTAGTAAAAGATCTTAAAAAGTTGCTATTATGGAAAAGAATATCACCACTATCTAGTGATAAATCAACGACTGAGAAATGTTTTATTTATTATATGTCATATGCCAAGCTCTATACTAAATGCTTAATTCAAAATGCTTAAAATCAAAGACAAAAAGGAAACATCCATTGTCCTCAAGAAGCTTATATTCTATTGTGAGAGACAATATGAACATAGATAAGCATATATAAAATAAACACAAGGCAATTTGAAGTAGGGAAGGCTCTAGTAGCCAGGGGAAAGAGGAAAAGCTTTATGAAGAAGGTAGCCATTAAGCTACATTTTAAAAGAAACAAGGATCCTGAGAGAGGGGCAAGAAGGGATATCCAAGTATAGGGGACATCCTGTGTAAAAGCACCCAGATAAGATATGAAGAAACAGAAACAACAGATGAAGACAGTACATGAGGAAAGCAAGACTTGATGAATCTCTCTGGAGTTATTGAGGCCAATCCCCAGATGCACACATGGAACTTGTTTCTGGCTTACACAGGAAGTTTTTCCAGACTGGTAGAATATACCCAAGATTAGATTTGCTGACATAACCTTCTAAACTTCAACGTCTTCACCATGCCACAAGGAGACATTAGGTGGTAGCATTTTTTTTTTCTAGCAAGTGTCAAAATCTATTCTGTAAGATCTCTTAAAAAGCTTAAAGAGCTATGTAAGATCCTTAGAACTGAATGACAGAGTTTTGGTACTACAAAGGGTATTAGAGATTTTCTGGTCTAACCTCTTATTTTGACAGAAGAGAAAATTAAAGCTTAGAGAAGTTAAATGACTTGCTCAAAGTCATACAGCCAGTTAGTGGCAAAACTGAAACTAGTCTCCCAGTTTGGTATAGAGCACTTGACCCAGAATAGCAGACCTGGATCTGAGCTCCCACTTTGGAATTTACTAGCTGTGTCATGTTGGGTGAAGCGCTAAACCTCTGTCTGCCTCAGTTTCCTCAACTATGGGGATAATAATAGCATTTACCTCCCAGGATGTTGTGAGAATCAAATGAGTTAATATTTGTAAAGCGTTTGACACATAATAGGTGTTATATAAATGCTAGGATTATTATTTTTGTTATCTAAAAATAATAGCACTTTACATTCATAGAGAATTTTAAGATTTACAGAATATTTTCTTCATAAAAATCCTATGAAATAGGTAGTCCAATATTGTTACCTCTGTTTTATAGATGACAAAATTGAGTCTTAGATTAAGTGACAGATTGAATTTAAATAATCTTTAAATTCCCTTCTTTCTCTAGCATTCAGTCATTCTGTTATATCTATATCCTTATCCAAACACATCTGCATTTCAGAAAACTTTAGTGCCTAACAGCATGCTTGACATATAGTAGGTATTCAATAACTGTTTCTGAATTGATCTGTGACACAAAGCATGGTTCTCCTCTATCAAACTAGAACCATCAGTTCATAAATTGACCACTAGGTGGAGATGGATGAGCCCATAAATCTCTACTTGTGGATTCTTGGGAGGAATACCGGAAACCTACATTCACTTCCTCAAGGTGAATGGCCCACAGAATTTACCCAGCAAGCACGAGGCCACAGGAGAGCTTCTCTACCTAAGAAAGTAACAGCACATATGGCAAGGCCCTTAGGCAGCTCTCATGAAACACATGCACCCTCAGCAGGCCTTGGTCCTATCACGTGGGCTGCCACAAGCTTCTGGAGAACTACATGTAGTATATGCATGGATATATCTGGGGAATCTGAGGCTTTAGCATGGCTTTCCCAACACTAAATTGCATAAAGGGTCCCAGAGTGCACTGGAAGCTGCTAACGTCTGAGTACTACGCAGAATTCAGATGGTATCAGCAGTACCAGGCTGCTTTCTGGATATGTTTTTCCCTATCAAGGGGGTCTGATAATCATTTCCTTACCATCGACCAAAACTTAACTTTTTATTGAATCATTCTAAGGCTTTTCACACGCTAAATTGTAACTCATGGCTGGAGTGGTCCAGGTCCACTTTAAAAATAGAAACACTAGAAGAATTCAGAAACACATATGTACAAGTTTCTAATGTTTCTGCAGCCCTTTATGGTTTATTTTCCTCATGATAGGTTTAGGAGAAACATGGGTGAATTTAATTCAACAAGCATTTTTTTAAGTGACTACAGTGCACAACACTGTGGGATAAGATAGGGAATGGACCTGTTATTTCATCAATATAGGGAACTCCTAAGTGAGAAAACTCCGTCCAACAAAGCAAGTTGGCACCTTGTCTGTAATTTATAGCTTTAGAGCTCTGCCTACTAAGAAATTAAGTGACCCACCTAAGGTCATACAGCAGATCAGAAGAGTGCCTTTTTGTCTTCAAGGCCAGGTCTTTGCCCGCTGCTCTGGTACTAGGTCCCAGTCTTTAAGGAAGTCATAATATAGGGGAGATAGAGATAGACAGATGGCTAAAAACAAAGTTTATGAAGTTAATTTACTAAGTGGTATGGAAAAAATGCCTATAACTGTGTTGGGGAGAAATCAGTCACAAAGGATTGGTGTCGTGTATGAGATGACACCTAAGCTGGGCTGGGCCTTGAGGTCTGCTAGGGATTCCAAGAGCCAGAAGTTAGGGGCAAAGTAGCCCAGGCATTGGGGACAGCCCTCACCAGCAGAACTACTCCCATCCCATAGATGAGGAAACTGGGACACACAATGGTCACACAATGTCAGTAACAGAGCCAGGAGCTGATTTTCTCTCTATTCCAGAGGAAAGGAAGGCATAGGGATATGACTTCAAAACTGAATGCTAACTGAAATTTGAAAGCTTTGCATATTCAGAATGCTTTGGCAGGTGAGATCAGTCCCTTAAATCAGCATCCATGCTAAATCCAAATGGCCTTTTTTTAAAAAAAAAAATCCATCTGCCCCTGAATGCCTGGGATGGAATTTCAGACATTCTAAGTTGCAAAATCCTTTGTGTATAGCAGAAATCTTGATTTGGCTTGCAAAATTATGTGTACCCTGGGCTACCAGTTTTGGAGGAAACATGAAATTTTATTTCTTTTCTTTAAAGATGCCATTCCTAAGAACTCCACAAAGATAAAAAGGCTTTGGAATTTTCTCCTCTTTCCCCACCCCAAACAGACACTAGCAATTGGAAACCTATAAACTGCTTTAGGGGAATGAGGACTCCTATGGGTTTAACCTTATCTCCAAGTTATAAATAATAATTGAAAATTTCCCTATTCTTTCTTCTGAAAAGTTCCCAAGTGCTATATATATTCATCTTTATCAGCACACCACACAAAAATGATACTTTTATATTGCCAATGGGCAATTGCAGGCAAGCAGGCAGTGCCCCCACTCAGCCTTTTTTGTTGGCCTTTATTTTGCATTGGTACCAGACCCCAGCTATAACAGGCCCCTCTAATAAAAGGAGGAGTTTTATGGGTAAACACATCAACAAATAATAAAGATGATGGTTCCTCCTTTTGGAAGAAAGATGAAGCCGCTTTGGAACAAAAATCTGCTTCTAAAAATCTGTGCAATATGTCCCAAAGAATCAAATCTCACCCATCTGGAGTGATGCACATGAAAAAAATGTATTAAACAGCAAAACCCATCTTACAGTGCTTATGATGGCAACACAATTAAATTCTAGATTAAAATATCAACAGGCAGAGCTTCTTTTCATTTAAAAAGTACTTACTGTAAGGGGACAAGTCAAGCTGTTTCAGGTTTTTTGTTCCTGTTCATAGTGGTGGTGGAGTAATTCAAGAGGAAAAAAAAAGCCACCTTCTGAAGCATGTGGATGGCTTTGAGTCAGGGCAGATTTCCATGCAGAAATGATCTATGGGGCACAGATAACACCCCTTTTTGCCCACGCACATACACACAAGGACTGATTACATGGCCCACAGCTGGAGTTAATCCAGATTCCCGCTTAATTAAATAGGAGCAGTCACTCTGTTGCATTACATCAAAGCATAAGAAGGTGACATAGAGGTGAAATGGAAATGAAAATTGTTTAGCCTTGGAGGTGGGAAAGGCCTTCAGTCCTGTTTGGAGTCACACTTGAAAAAGCACTGGTCTTTTCTCTCAGGGATGAGTAAATGAAACTATGTCACCTGATAAGAAAGTAAACAGACAATTGCATCAGCTCAGGTGTTCTATTATAAAAGGACCCCGCCCCTCCCCCCCCCCCCACATAACACTGACTTACATTTTTTCCATCAGTATCATCTTCTCTAAAGTGCTGCTCAATTTATACTATGGAAATGCTCCTTTATCCAGTAAATCTTTCCATTTAAAGGCACACATATTAAGAGGCATGGAGACAAACACATGAAAAGCAGTGGTACAATGAATACACATATGGCATTGGAGTCAGGGAGACCTGGGCTCACAAGTGTAACCCTGGAAAGTCACTTATAACCTCTTCATGATATAGGCAACTCTTTATGACTGTAATTCTCAGAGAAGTTAGTAAATTGCATTGATAAAAGGAATTTCCTCACTCGGGAGTTCTCTTTGCCAAAGAAATCCCAAGTCCAGGCTCCTACGTTGACAAACACATAGAAACATAGACATAAAATATCTCCCTTACATTATGAATAAAGGTGTTAATGAATTTAAAATAGGGGAAATTTTGTCATTAAACAAACATATTCCCTCAGTGACTACATATAAAAATACTTTCATCTCAGTTCACACTCTAAATTCATCACTGCTCTGTGCAAGATAGCATGTGTTTTATCTTTAATCCCTAGAATCATGAGTGGCCACTGTATTGATCATAGTTCTTACAGCTTTGACAATTGTTTTTAAAGTGTTATTGTATAGATTGTTCTCTTGGTTCTGTTGATTTCACTTATCACTTTACAAAAATCCTCAGAATTGTTAATATTTATAATATTGATGTCACAAATTGTCCTTCTGACTGTTTACTTCAGTCATCCTATCTATAGGCAATTAATATTTTTTGAATTATTTAGGTATGTTTATTTCTGTAAAGAACTGTTTATATTGTATTTGTGTAGATCTCTTGGCATAGTAGAATGAAGATTCCTAAGTAATTGATACATTCTATAGAAATATTAAATGGAATTTCTCTATTTCTTTTTGCTCAGTTTTATTGGAATTGTATGAAAATGCTGATGATTTGTGCCATTTTATATCTTTGATTTTATGCTTTATTTGATTTATACCTTAGAATAATAATTGAAGCTATTGTTTCAATACATTTTTGTTTAAATCTTAAGGGTTCATTGTTTATACCACTATGTCATCTGCAGAAAAAAGTTACAATTTTGTTTCCTTTCCCACTATGAT
This sequence comes from Bettongia penicillata ogilbyi, assembly GCA_023548195.1. Taxonomy (NCBI): domain Eukaryota; kingdom Metazoa; phylum Chordata; class Mammalia; order Diprotodontia; family Potoroidae; genus Bettongia; species Bettongia penicillata. Next base: position 447,798 of record JAJHZJ010000624.1, on the reverse strand, counting down.
TATTCTTTAATTTCCTTTTTCTTGTCATATTCCTATAGCTAATATGTCTAGTACTATGCCAAATAGAAGTGGTAACAATGGATATCCTTGTTTTATCCCCAAATCTATTAGAAAGAATTCTATTTTATCTTATGTATAGATATCACTTCTTGATTTTAGATATATAAAATTTATCACTTTAAAGAAAAGTCCATTCAATTCTGTTTTCCAATGTTTTTGGCAGAAAACTCAGAGCTGCTTTTAAATCATAAATAGATTGGAGAAAGGGCAATTAAAGAAGAGAGAAGACTGCCATTCCAGGTGTATGGGGTGACACAAATATATGTATCAGACAGAATGAAAAACAATTCAACTCTTAATTTGTTTCACTTTTCTATAACTGGAAAAAAAACAGAATAAAAATGACTGATAAGGGATTGATACTTGAGAATAAGAACAAATTAATGGGAAAACAACCTAGCTTCTCTTACAAGTTAGTCTCCAGGACAAAAAGAACTACATTCTTTTAAAGAACATGGAGAAGTTCTGAAGGACTGGAGAAGGGAAAAGGTTATCTTGATTTTCAGAATATTAAAAATCATAAAATCCATAATTTATGTGATTTTGTAAAGTTTCCAAAGTGCTTTAAATATGTTATTCCCTACCCCCAACCTCAAAATCAATCGGAATCTAGAACTTTGTCTAAGGAATGGTGATAGCCATAGTCAACATTTTTTTTTTGTCTAGTTATAATTTTTCAGTTAAGAATTAGTTAACAACTTACTTAGCTAGGTGAGTCCTTTAGAAGCAGTTGTAAATTATATATGTATATATATGTTCTCATCTTCCTTCTATTTCAATTGGCATTCACTTTGACATCTTTTGTAACCATTCAATAATGCAATTTTATACTGATGGCTAGTCTTGACGTAACCACAATATCTATACGATTTGTTCACCATGAGGCTATGAGCCTGTTCCTTCCACCCCCACCCCAAATATTTATATAGCTGTATTTCTGGTTTCCCATGTAATCATATATATTTCACTTTATGCATACAGCACATTATTCTGAGGAATCCCAAGGCTTAACCAAATTGAACCATGAACACCAAAGAAATCAAACCAAACCAAACCATTAAGAAGAGTGGATCTTAGATGGCGGAGTAGAAGGACGCACATTTACGAGCTCCGAGCCCACAACCCATGGAATTGAGGTAAAAGGAGATCCCCATAAATTCTGAATCTCTGCAGGGGGTGCATAAACATAGGGGAAGAGATTTCCGTTCCACTGAACCCTGGAGAGCCGTCCCAGGGGTCCATCGTGCCTCGGAAAGCGGACCCCACCCCCACCCCTGGCCGCGACCCAGAGAAGCTGACCCGAGCAGACTTCAGAGAGGAAAGCTCCGGGGGAAGCTCCGGCAGCCGGGAAATTCCCTCCGCCCACAGAAGCCACAGGTCAGTAAGAAAGAAAGCTGCGATAGGGGAGGGGAGCGGAGCGTCTCCGTGACTTGGGCCCCCTCGGGAGGAAGCGGCTGCGGCTGAGACGGGGGCAGGAAGCTGCGGAGGCAGAGGCGTGGGCGGGCGGCTGAGGCGGCAACGGCCCGGGACTCAGGAATCCCCCAGCAGCAGGTAGGATCTTCAATACTGAAGGTCTTTCCAACCTGAGGGAGCCGAGCAGGGGAGACGGCCCTGCCCCCACCCTGCTCTACTGCTGAACGCCTCTGAATAAAACCCCCAAGGGAACTGAACACAGCGGGGGGGGGGGGGGGGGCCCCCCACCCCCACCCGCTCCGTTCCTGAAAGTCTCTGCAGAAAGCCCCTGAGGGCCCAAGCAGGGGGCGGCCCTGCCCCCACCCCTGCGCCAGAACTAAAGCTTGCCCCGGGAAAGCGCATTTGAATCTCAGAGGCCAAGCACTTGCTGGGCGGATCCAGGCGGGGGTGGAAAGGAATCTCAGAAATCAAGTAACTGGCTGGGAAAATGCCTAGAAAGGGGAAGAAAAATAAGACTTTAGAGAGTTTTTTCCAACAAATGCAAATGATCCCGACCTTCGGATCTGATGGGGAGGACGAGAACGTATTTTTCCCATCAGGGAAAGATGTGGAGGGCGGGGCCTCAGCACCCCAGACACCTCAGGGGGGTGTTGGGTGGGCTCAGGCCTTGGAAGAGCTTAAAAAGGATTTTGAAAAGCAAGTTAGACAGGTGGAGGAAAGACTGGGAAGAGAAATGACAAAGATGCAAGAAGAGTATGAAAAAAAGGTCAATATCTTGGTAAAGGAGACCCAAAAAAATGCTGAGGAAATTAACACCTTGAAAAATAGGCTCACTCAATTGGCAAAAGAGGTTCAAAAAGCCAATGAGGAGAAGAATGCATTCAAAAGCAGAATGAGCCAAATGGAAAAAGAGGCTCAAAAGCTCACTGAATTTAATAGTTCTCTCAAAATTAGAATGGAACAGATGGAGTCTAATGACTTTATGAGAAACCAAGAAATCACCAAACAAAACCAAAAGAACGATAAAATGGAAGAGAATGTGAAATATCTCATGGGAAAAACAACTGACCTGGAAAATAGATCAAGGAGAGACAACTTAAAAATTATGGGACTACCTGAAAGCCATGATCAAAAAAAGAGCCTAGACATCGTCTTGCATGAAATTATCAAGGAAAACTGCCCTGACATTCTAGGACCAGAGGGCAAAATAAGTATTGAAAGAATCCATCGATCACCACCTGAAAGAGATCCAAAAAGAGAAACTCCTAGGAACATTGTGGCCAAATTCCAGAACTCCCAGCTCAAGGAAAAAATCTTGCAAGAAGCTAGAAAGAAACAATTCCAGTACTGTGGAAATACAATCAGGATAACCCAAGATCTAGCAGCTTCTACATTAAGGGATCGAAGGGCGTGGAATAGCATATTCCAGAAGGCAAAGGAACTAGGACTGAAACCAAGAATCACCTACCCAGCTAAACTGAGTATAATACTTCAAGGGAAAATATGGTCTTTCAATGAAACAGAGGACTTTCAATCATTCTTAATGAAAAAACCAGAGCTGAAAAGAAAATTTGACTTTCAAACACAAGAATGAGAGGAAGCATGCAAAAGTAAACAGCAAGGAGAAGTATTAAGGGACTTACCAGAAATGAACTGTTTGCATTCATACAGGGAAGGACAATATTTCTAACTCTTAAAACTTTTCAGTATCTGGGTGGTTGGTGGGACCACACATACACATGTACACGGATGCACACACATACACACATGCATTCACACACAGCGACAGAGAGCACAGATTGAACTGAATAGGATGGGACCATACCTTAAAAGAAATTAAGGTAAATGGTGAGAGAGAAATGTAGTGAGAGGAAAGAGGGGGAAATGGAAGGGGGTAACTATATGTCATTTAAGAGGCAAGTAGGAGATGTTTTTTAGTGGAGGGAAAAAGAGGAGAGCTGAGGGGAAAAAAAAAAAAAAAACCAACAAATAAACAAAAGTTTACCCTCATCACATTTGACTAAACGAAGGAGTGAAATGCACACTCATTTTGGTATGAAAACCTATTTTACAGTATAAGAAAGCGGGGGAGAAGGAGATATTGGGGGGGGATGATGGAAGGGAGGGCAAAGGGAGGAGGGAGTAATTGAAAGTCAATACTTGGGGAGGGACAGGATTAAAGGACAGAAGAGAAACAATGAGGGGCAGGTTAGGAGGGATGGCAATTCAGTTAGTCTTACACAACACGACTATCAGGAAGATCATTTGTAAAGCTACACAGATATGGCCTATAATGAATTGCCTGCCGCACCAAAGGGAATAGGTGGGGAGGGAGGGATGGGGAGAATTTGGAACTCAAAGTTTTAGGAACAATTGTTTAGTATTGTTGTTGCAACTAGGAAAGAAGACATACAGTTAATGAGGAATAGAAAGTCATCTGGCCCTACAGGAGAAAAGAGAAGATAGAGACAAGGGAAGGGAGGGATGACAGAAGAGAGGGCAGATTGGAGATAGGGAAAATTAGATTACTTGGGGTATTGGGGTAGGGGGAGGGAAGAAAAGGGGAGAAAATTTGGAACCCAAAAATTCGTGAAAATGAATGTAAAAAGCTAAATAAATAAATAAATTTAAAAAAAAAAAAAAGAAGAGTGGATCTTGTGGATAAAAAGAAAGAGAAACATGCCTCTCTACTTTCCAAACTCTGGGAAGAATGAATTATTTCTTTAACAGAATGGAAGGGTACACTGATTTTTTCTTTCAGGAGGATGGAGGGTAGAAGAATATGCTATTGGAGGAAAGTGAGAAAAAGTGAACATTCAGAGTTAAGGAGAAAGTTAAACCCTCTTAAGAGGAAGCTGCTAGTTGCACTCTTTGGAAGTTTTGATCTACAGGAGCCTTCAGAAGTAGTCAGAAGAGAATAAGTGAATAATCATATTTGGTGACTTTGTGTCAAGGGGTAACAAAGACACTTTTTTTTTTAACCTGCCATGAATTATAGAGAGGTCCCCTGGGCATTTATAGAGTAGTGAGAGAGACTCCTTAGGCTTGTTGAAACTGATAACCAATAGAATAATCAGTTGAGTGATTCTTATGAGGACTACTGAAGAGAACCTAGAAAACATGACTAGAATTACAAAGTCTGAAGAAGAAACTAAACACTTTAACAATACAAGTGATGTTTTAATTACTGCTATCATTTGCACACAGGGTTTTCAGAGGAGAAAGGCAGATTTGGAAAGTGGACACCTGATTAAGAAGATGGTTTTTAAGAACAAGATTTAGATTTCTGTACCATGACTTAAAACATAGAAATGATAGCCTCCTGACCAGGGATGAATATTTCTAATAAGGACTGGCAAGAATTTTTTGCCTGGAGTCCTGCAAATTTAAACAAGGGATTTAAACTGAAAGGAAAGAAAGAAAATTGCCTCTGCATACCTACCAAATTAGATGGCATAGAAAGTAACAACCATAACATAGAAGAAAAATGTCAACAATTGAGAGGGAAATTTAGGTTATATAAAGACAAGAGCAATAAACATGACTAGGAGTTCATAGGAGGCAAGAATCAAGAAAGAAGACTGCAATTTGACCTCACTGGTAACTTTGGTGGGATAGGAACAATAATTATAATATGATAACAAAAATAATACCTTATTTAAAGAGAATATAATGGATAAAAGGTAAGGTAGAGATTATGAAAAAAAGTCTAAGCATCGAAGTTCTGTTGCATGCTAGAGAGCCTTAGGTAAAGATTACTTGAGACAGGAAGAGTAGTAATATTGACAAAGGCATAAACTACTGACCACCTGAACAAAGATAATTTAAGACACTGGGAAAAAGATCACAGATTTGGTTTCCAGCAGCGATGGGTGGTTTCAATTATTTGGACATCTAACTCCCGGAGGGTTTATTCTACCAAACACAGAGTAGCTAACACTTTCCTTCCTTGCCTTATTAATAATTTATTCTTTAAAAGGGTGGAGGAAGCAATAAAGATCCCTGCTATTCTAGATCTCACAGTCCGAACTGGAATGATTTTATTATTTTGATTTATATATTGATTTATTTCCTGTTTTTGTCTCAGGTGACATGCACTATATGTCCAAGGAAAGCGAAATGGTGCTACAATGTTAGATTTTGCTTATTTGTAATTGAGACATTTGGATATATTCAAACAATGCCAATTGGGACATTTCATTCCCACTAGTTTTGAGTGATGTGATAAAGAGGAACTGGTTCCAGAAGTGGAAAAATGGGGAAATTAGGAGGAAATAAACCACTCTAAAAATGTATGATAAAGAGAAGGTCAATTACAATATGACGTAACTACTTCATCTGGACGGAAGAAATTTCAAAAACGTTCAAACAAAGATTGAGTAAGAGCCCATGTCCTAAGTTGTGATATTGAAGAGTAAACCAACCCAGGAAGGAAGGGAAGCTCTCCAGAATGAGATTCTGAACAATTAACTGGAAGCAACTTAATTTGACTTTAAAGCCCTTCCTGATGTAGACTCTTCCTGATGATTTAATCTTCTTAGACTTTGCTCTCAATCAGAGAGGATTCTGAGAAGATGGTGGTGTAGGTCAGAAAACTTCCAGCTCTCCAAATTTCTTCAACAGAAAAAGTCAGGACATTACCTCAAAGGGAATGTAGAACAGCAAAAATAAATAAAGTCAGGGTAAAGCAGGTGTTCTCCTAAGAAGACCCCAGGAAAGAGGATCTCCAGGGGCAGAGGTTCATCCTGAGTAAAGTGCAAACATCTCCAGGCCAACTCTGTAGAACCAACAAACAAAAAACCCTGGGGGCATCTGGGATTGGGAGGCAGCTAATCTTAGAAACTTTCTTCTTAATTAGGGGTCTGACAGCTGAGTTGCTGTTGAAGTCCTTCATTCTTGAAGAGGACCAGTACCTCAGGAAGGTGATACAATGACTTCCAAGTGAATTGTATTTAAGTGAGGAAGGACTGTGTCGTCACTGGCCTCACTTTCTACTCCAAAGTCATCTGCATTCAGTGGCAAGACACAGATCAGAATGAATGGAGATAGCCCCCTGTTACAATGGCCTTTTTTAAGCTAAGGTCTTTCTCAGGTCTCAGTTTGACTGAGGTAACACACATTCAGCAATTAACTAAGAAATAAGGCAAAGGTAAGAAATGAGGCAAAAAATGGCCTCTTCTAAGTAGTCAAAAAAAATATCAGTTTGGGAAGGGAGGACCCTCAGGGTTTCTGGCCAAAGAAAGAAGGAAAGGAAAGGAAACAAAGAAATAACCTATACGTTAAACACTTTTTATGCATGTAAAGTTAGATCTGAATAATTGAAGTAATATTTATTGTTCATGGATAGGTAAAGCCTATATAATTTTAAAAAATGACAATTTTATCTAGCTAGTCTATTTATGTAAATATCTTCTCAATTGAATTACTAAAAAAATGATCCTATGAGTTAAAACATGATAATAACAAGTTTTATTTGGAAGAACAAAAGGTCAGGAACTCCAAAGAAACTAGGGGAAAAAAGATGTAAAGGAAAGCAGACTTAGTAGCATCAAACTTTAAACTATATTATAAGGTGAGGGCATTATTGAAGTGTAAAATAGATAATTTTGATTATTTTAAACTAAATTTCCTCATATCAATAGAACCCATGCAAGCAAGAATAGAAGGAAAGCATAAAATTGGAAAAAAAAAGCTTTTGTGGACAATCTCTCAATAGGATGTAATAAGGTTAGAACATTGCTGTTGCATAGGAAATGATGAGTTGGCTGGTTTAGAAAAAGCATGGAAAGATTTGGGACTTATGAAGGAAAATGCCATCCACCTTCAGAGAAACAGATGACAAGTGGAAATATGCATAGAACAGTCTTACATATATGTGTATGAGTATATATATATATATATATGCATGTTTAAAGATATCTTTATGAGTGTATATGTATACATATATACATATGTGTGTGTATCTATATCTATGTGCACTTAATTGTAGACTTCTTTCAGAGGGGAAAGGGGAAAAATAAAGTAAAAAGTACTCAGCAGAGAGCAAAAGAAAACCAATAAAAAAGCAAAGAAGAACTGGATAACTTTGAAAACAATGTATAATATTTATTATATAGATTTTCTGGAAATGAAAATTTATTGTTTTATATTGAAGACTCTCTCATATTCCTCTGTGAATACAATAATGTTTGTTTGTTTTCTTTTCTTATTTTGTATTTAAGTTTAAAATAAACTTTAAAACTTAAAAAAAGAAAACCATAAAAAATACTTTGCTCTCCTCCATACTCCATATATACTATGATCTGCTGACACTGGTCTTTTTATTATTCCATTTTCCTACTTTGTATATGGTCACTGGCTATTCCCCAGGTCTGGAATGCTTTATCCCTTCACCTTCACCTTCTGGTTTCCTTCAAGATTTAGTTCAGATCCTACCTTCTGGAGGAGGCCTTTCTTGGTATCCCTGCTTCTATTGTGTTCCCTTTGAAATTACTTCCCATTTTCTCTGTATCTATCCATATCTATGCCTGTATCTGCCTATCTTTATGTAAGTATGTATGTATCTATGTCTTGTAGAGTTTTTTGTATATTACCATCCTCTATTTGTATCCCTAGCACTTAACACAGTTCTTGGTACAAAATAAAAGCTTATTGATTGAGTGCATCGCCAAGAGAATATTCACAGCACTGGTGGTAACTGTGAATATGCCAACGTAGTTCTCAATCACAAAGTATAAAAGACTCTATGTATAGAAGGCAGAAGAAAAACATTTTTTTAGGTACAAGAAAGCCAAATCCCAGAAACAGAAAGCAAAATCTATCATGGTGACCAAGAAGTTAATAAACATGATCACCACAGGGAATAAAGCCATTCCCAAGCCTCCTCTCCTCCCCACACACTCTGCCAGAGCCTTCTCACAAGCAAGCAGTCATGAGCCTGAGCCTTGCCTTACCTCTCTGCCTGTATCCTCTCTCCTCTGTCCTGACCAGGCTCACTCACTTCCTTCCAGTTCTGTTCCACCCTTTCTGTTCTGCCTATTCAGCAAGCTCCTCCTACCACATCTGATTTTAGATTTCTAGGTGATTTAAGCAGATCATATGGGCCTATTAATGAATGAGAAAGATTTTCCCATTTAAATTACTATTACATTTGGCCCCAAGATCTTTTATATTCATTACATAGGTTGATGGGGCAAATGGTCCTTCAACAAGGATAACAGAAAATAAGCATATAAAACAATATCTTAGGCAACTAGTGTCAACAGAACTTTACAACAGTATAATGGGGATCACACAAAATAAGCACATAAAATAATATTTTAGGGTAGAGCTTGAGCATAAGCACCCCATAATTCCCTTCTCCACAAATGGGGCCTGAAATCTTGGGGTAAGGGGTGATGATCTCTTCTTCCATAAATACTTCCTGCTGATATTGGACATAGAGGTGTCCCTGCCCCAAGAGGGCCCATCTGAAAGATCAGTTCCTTAGCTGGCATCAGGAGTTTGGTTGGCTTCAGCTTCAGAGATGACATATCATCGTCATCGAGAGGGTGTGACATTCGACTTAATTGATCAGCCATTTGCAAGTGGAGGTACTAAGCCTATAGCAAACAAACTTAACAAACAAGTTTAACAGATAAAAAGCCAAAAAGAAACAAGGAAACAATAACCAGAAACAGGATAGATAAAGGGTCACCTGTGGTTCTGGAGTCCTTATCATAGCATCATTTATGGTAGAATTGTGAGTTAAGGGTACAGTCTGGTAATCATCCTCTCCTGAATAAACAACAGTTACGGTATTATCTTTCCCATGTGCTATAATTTCTACAGCCTTTGGAGTGTCGGCTGGCTTCTGTTTTACCCATACTTTAGTTCCCAATTTTATTCTGTCAGTAGAACCCAGTCTTTCAGTTCTTCTGCTAGTTATTTCAGAATGAGGGTCAGTTTTCACAAGTGGTCTTGTTTTAAGGAATAATAATCACTTGAACTATTCCATCATTTTTACTAAACTGTATGGGTTCATCACCTAAATTTTGGAATGTCACAATAATTTCTCCTTGATAATTAGAATCTATCACTCTATCCAATACATGTATTCCTTGAGCTGCTAATTCTGATTTAGGTAATATCTATCCAAAATGATTCTTAGGAATTCTCATACATATTCCAGTAGAGATTGTTCTTATTTCTTTCCTATCCAACCAAAAATCCTCTAAACAATGTAAATCATAGCCTGTTGAACCAGGTGTCCCTGGATATAGTGCTGGAACATCTTGCCTCACAATCCAGTACTGAACATTTTGGATCTTATGTGTTTGTTGTTTTCTAATTTGCAGATTTGGGGTCATCATTCTGGCTAGAGGTGTACTTCCTGCCAATGGTCTATTCTTCAAATTACATAAAATGATGAAAAAATTATCTTTCCAATATTGATAAGAATTATTAGAACTTAACTTCCTTAACTGTTCTTTCAATAATCCATTCATTCTTTCAATTAACCAGATACTTGTAGATAATATGGAATATGCTACATCCATTCTATGTTGTTTAATGCCCAATATCTCTGTATTTTATTACATTTGAAATGTTACCCATTGTCACTTTGAATCTGCATTGGGGTTTCATAATACAGACATGTTATCTGAAGTTTTACAGGTGTTTTTCTGCATTACATTCTTATATGGACAAGTCATCAATATATCTAAATAAGTGTCAACACAAGCACATATAAATTTACATCCTTTTTCTTGGAGTAGGGGTCCAATACAATCTATTGGCAAAATCTGGGCTGGTACTTTTCCCCTTGCTATCTCTCCACTTACTACCCAAGGGACAATTCATTCCTTTTCCAACTGACATATATAACATTCTTCAGCTACTTGTTTTAACAATGAATAAAAGATACTAATACCTCAGTCTTGCTCCTCCTGGTATGTGGTCTGGACCCATAAATGGCTGGCCATTTGATGGACCCATTTTGCTAGTGCCAGATCATCACTTGGTGTCAGAGCAAGGATAGTATGTTGAGTAGGAATCTTTCCTAGTAGATCAACATGTGCATTGTACTCATGTTCTGGTGTGGTGAGGGCCATGTGAGCATCTACATGAAAAACTGAAAAATTAGTTGCCAAACACATGTTCCATGTATCTTCCCATAATTCTTTGCCCTAGATTGTTTGCCATGAATTTCCCAATTTTGATTTTTCCACATGGGCATCCATGTAGCTAACTCATTAGCTACTGACCATGAATCAGTGAATATATGACACTGTCCTCCTTGCTCTGTTTTGATAGCTTGGTGTACTGCCATAAGTTCAGCATATTGACTATTTCCACCTATCCCAGTACTTTCCAAATTTCACCTAGAACATGGGTCGTAAGCTACAGGTTTCCAATGTCTTTTTGGCCCAAATATTTTGCTGTCCCATCAGTAAACCATGTATGTTTCTTTTGTTCTTCATTTAATTCATCATATCCCTCATTCCATTTTACCAAGGACTATAACAGCTGTTGCTTTAGTTCAGAGGGTGTGTCATTTCCCTCAGTATCTATGTTTGCTATAGTTTCACGTAAAGCAGAAACTCCACTTTTGCCTGTTTTAGATCTATTTTGAATATGCAATTTCTATTTAATTATGCTAGCTTCCTGTACATGTCCAATTTTATGAGAAGCTGGGTTACTCATTACCCAGGCCATAATTGAGATTCCAGGTCTTAATATTACTTCATGGCCTAAAGTCAGCTGTTCAGCCTCTATCAAAGTCCAATATGCAGCTAACAACTGCTTTTCAAAAGGGGTATATTGAACTCCAGGTGAGAGGAATTTCCTAGACCAAAACCCTAAGGGTACATTTCAGCTTTGTTATTCTTGTCATAAACTCCAGTTTTTATATTCATCCTGTGCAGTCACTTATAATTCCACTGGGTCACTTTGAATAGGTCATAAATCTAGGACTAATTGTATAGCAGCCTTAGCTTCCTCAAGACCTTTACTTTGCTCAAGTCCCCAATCAAATTTATATTTTTTTCCCTAGTGATATTATATAAGGATTTCAAAATTTTTCGTAGATGTGGTATGCAGTGTTGCCAATATCCAAATAATCCTATAAACTTTTGGTCCTGTTTATTATTGGTGGGGATAGCAAAATCCTGAATCTTTTGTCTGACTTCCAGGAAAATCTCTAGTAGCCTCTAATTCCATTATACAACCCAAAAGTTTGTGGTTTGAGCTTGCCCTTGAATTTTTGCAGGCTTAATCTCCCTTTGCTTTTCATATGCTCAATTAAAAATGTCAAACTCTTCTCCATTTCTTCTCCATTTTTTCACTGTATCGTAATATTATCTATGTAAGCTGTACCCCAGGTAGCTCTAATTCATCCAAATATTCAACCATAATCCTATGACAAATAGTGGGGCTATGTAGATATCCTTGTGGCAAGTGTGTAAAAGTATTGTTGGCCCTGCCAAATAAAAGCAAATTGGTCTCAGTATTTCAAATCTATTGGGATAGTAAAATAAGTATTGGCTAAACCAATAATTGCATACCAATTCCCATCATATTTCTGGATCTTTTCTATCAAAGTAATGGTATCTGGAACAGCAGGATACAAGGGAAGAGTGGCTTTATTCAATTGTCTATAATCCACTATCATCCTCCATGTCCCATATGACTTTCATACTGGCCAGACAGGATTATTAAACTGAGTGGTTATAGGGACTAACAGTCCTGCCTCAACATATTCCTTTACAGTATTAGTAATCTCATCTTGTCCACCTGGCACATGTTACTGCTTTAAAGTAATCATTTAAAAAGGTTCAGGTAAAGTGATTAGGTCCATTTTTATTTTACCCACTAAAACTGTATTAATTCTTATCTTCCTTACTGCAGTTTGGTATATCAGGTAAATTAAAAGTCATACCTCTCAATATATCTATTCCAATGTTGTAATCAGGAATGGGTACAATTATCATGGTACATTCTTTCTTAAGTAATTATCCAATTTTCATCATTAGATTGACTTGTCTGGCTGATATTTCAACCCCTCCCAATCCTGTGATGAGGTTAGGTGTTCCATGCTTAAACTTATCGGGATTTCCATATATGAGGAGGCCTTCACCTCAGTATCTATTAATGCCTAGTTACAGCATTTGATCCCTTTGTCCAATATATGGTCAAATTGATATAAGGTCTGTAATCCCATCTATGTAACTTCTTTAATCTGAGCTGGGGTTTCGACAACTTCCTATTCTCCCTGAATGTGTGACAAAGTTGGATACAAGGGTTCAGCAGGATCTGTAGGGGTAGATTTTACTTCTCTATTTTGTCTAGTATGAAGTCCCTTTTCTCGGTACATTCTGTATGGTTCCTTAGTCGGAATACCATCTATGCTTCCAAAATCTACCCCTGATCTCAATAGAGCAGTAAACAATTCTCTCCTTATCAATTTATTCTGATTTTGAGTTCTCTGGCTATTTACTCTTTTCTTTCTAGGAATTTTGTCTTTTCCCCAGTCTCCCAAGTCACTTAACTGTGAAATCTTGTCCAGCACCTCTCTCAGAGGAAAAAGGGTGCCCTATTTCCCCAATTATTAGATTCAAAATCAAGTGCTTGTAAGTAGGAGAAACCATCTTCACTATTATATTCCTATGGCAAACTGCAAAGGGAGTATCATAGTTTGCATCTCCATTTCTGATCATTATGACAATCTTCATTGCTTCCTCCTTTAGATTCCTTGTAAGTGAATGCCAGGGTCTGTCTCCACTAGACCATATAGAGTCAATAGGATACTACCTACTGCAGCCTTCTGTGCTAGATTAGTTGTATACTGTATATTGTAATGTCCTTGCATATTGTCATGTCTAAAAGTTTGCTGTACAAAAGAATTCTAATATCCAAAAATTTCAAACTGTCCATGCTATCTATAGATACTCCTCCAGCCCCTTCATCACTGATTCTCACCATCTAAGATACAAATGATTCTCCCATCTTTTGGGAGAACCAACTCAAAATATCCATGACCATGTGCTGAGTAAAATTCTCAATTATTTCGCCAAACACTATGTTACCTTCTTGGTAACACTGTTTCCACCTTACTATTGTGTGTGCTTCTGCCTAAGACACTTCTCTCTCTAAAATTTTTTCACTTCCTTGGTCACTGGGGCAACTAGGCTGGGTCTGTACAAAGGTCATATGCATATTTCTTTTGTCAATCTTCAGCTTCTTCTGAACTAAATGAACAACTTTTCCTTCTACCTGAGACCCCCAGACTGCCCTTGTAAAGGAGCGCCTGAAGGCTGAGAATTTCCATGCAAACTAGCTAACTCTTTTTCAATCTGAATTGAATTTTTTTCCTTAAGCAGCTCGTCTCTGTTTTTACACATAATATGGTAACCCATTAATTAAACCCAGCCTCTTCTACTTCAACTGCTTCCCTGGTCTTATTGGTGTTCCTTGCAATCACCTTTCTACATCTCCTGGTTCCCCTCCTGTAACCTCAATTCCCAGTTTTCACAGGGTCCTGAGCTTTTGGACCATTCTCTGGCTAACTATGAAAAAGTTAAATCTCTCAAGTTGGGATACTAGCTTCTTCCTCTAAATCCTTTCTGCTTCCAAATAGAGATTTTTATACCCTGTGATACTATTCATGACCCCAAATGTATCGTCAAGGCAATATTCACAGCACTAGTGGTGACTACGAATGTGCCAGTGCAGTTCTCAATCACAAAGTTTTATACTCTCTTAAGACTCTCCATATAGAAGGCAGAAGAAAAGTATTGATTTAGATACCAGAAAGCCAAATCCCGGAACCAGAAAGCAAAATCTGTCATGGTGACCAAGAAGTTAATAAACATGATCACCACAAGGAGCAAAGCCGTTCCCAAGCCTCCCCCACCTCTGCCAGGGCATTCTCACAAGCAATCAGGATCCTGAGCCTTGCTGAACCTGCCTGCCTGTGTCCTCTCCTCTGCCCTGACTAGGCTCGCTCACTTTCGTCCAGTTCTGCTTCACCCTTTCTGTTCTGCCTGTTCAGCAAGTTCCTCCCACCACATGTGACTTAGGCTTCTAGGTTTCCTAAACAGGTCATATGGGCCTATTAATGAATGAGAAAGATTTAATTTAAATTACTATTACACTGAGGGAAAAGAAATAGCTTTATATCTAAAGAACTGGTGAGGAATGTATCAAGAACTCATTGACCAACTCAGATTTTAAAAACACATGTATAAAATATACAAGCAAGGACAAGTAAGAGATTATTAGCTATTATTTATTATTATAATTCCATCTACCATAAATAATAACTCCATTTAACCTTTTTCTTAATATAGATAAAAAATAAATTAATTAAAAACAATAATAACAACAAATCCTTAATGCTCATTGCTAGCTTCAGCTTATTTTGACTTTTAACAATTCAAGTGATATATAAAGTGCTAAAACTCAAAAGGAGCTAAAGTTATTAATGAATGATAACGATGTTGTTATTGATTTGTGTCTTAATTTTTTGAAAGCTACATTAAGGAAAACATTAAATAGAACCATTGCTTAATGGATTACTATTCAATTTTTGATTTCATTTTCTGTCCAAAACATAATTGTCCTTAGCCTAAAAAAGACAGGGTAAAAATGGCTGATTGGCAAATGTCCTGGTTTTCAAAAACTGAGAGTGATGCCTGTAAATTATAGGTCAGTGAGCTGGACAAAATTCTGGCAAATTTTAGAACAATTTTTTAAAAGAATAACTATTGAACAACTAAAAAAACAAGTGATCAGCCTGACTTCCTCTAGACCAGCTAATTTTTTTAATGAGGCTACTAAACTAACAGATCTAGAGAAAACTTTAGACATAGTTATCTTAATTTTAGCAAAGCATTTGACAAAGTCTCTCATGTTATCCTTTGATAGAATGATATAACCTAGAAACTATACTGCTAGGTAGATTTGAAATTGGTTGAATGACCAGTGTATTAACAGCTAAATTGCAGGTTGAGAGTTCTCTCTTAAAAGACCCCAGGGAACTATGCTTTGTCCCATTCTGCTTAATATCTCTTTAATATTTTTCTCAATGACTTGAGTGAGAAAATAAATAGTAACCTAGTCACATTTTCAAATGACTCCAACCTCAGCTCACATAACCCAGGTACTTCTTACCTCTTCAGTCTTTTTACACTTTACTCCCCAACAGGTAATCTTCCATCTGGCAACATTGACATCCTGGCTATTCCACAAAAAAGATGCTCCTTTCAATTGTAGTCATTTTCTTTGGTTGTATTCCATGACTAAAATGCTTTCCTTCCTCTGCTATGACTACTGACTTTCCTTACTTCCTTTTGGTCACATCCTTCTACAGAGAGCTTTTATTAATACCTCTTAATGCTGGTGCCTTCCTTCTTTTAATTGTTTTCCACTTACACTACAGATATACTTTGTATATATTTGTTTCTATTTTGTCTACTCCATTAGACTATAAGCTCCTTGAGGTCAGGGACTGTCTTTTTTTTTTTTTTTGATATCTGTAGCACTTACGCAAGTGCCTGATAAATAGTAAACAATAGAGCAATTTTCATTGTACTGCATTGTATTGCATAAATAACAAATATTGGAGGACAGAGGCAGGAAGTAGAAAATTTCTAAAAGCCAAAAAGTCTGGTTAAGTTAAACTTAATAGAGATAAATGTAAAATTTTATATTTCAGTGAAAAAAAACCAATCAATTTAATTAGTACAAAATAGTGGAGGCATAAACAATTTGCCTAAAAATATCTGAGACGCTAATGGATTTCAGACTTAGTGATTCAATAATGTAACATGCCTGCCAAAAGATATCTATGTAGTCTTAGGCTGGGAAAATGAAAAGTGAAATGACTGAAAAGCAAATTGGTAATAGACTTACTGTACTCAGTTCTGGTTTAATTACATCTGGAATATTGTGTTCATGTCTAGGAGTCTTATTTTAAGAATAATATTCGTAAGCTGGATAGCATTCAGAGAAAGTCAACCAAAATACTAATGAACTTTGTGAGTTCATGCCATGAGGACTGGTTCAAGGAAGTGAGTGTATTTGACTAGGGAAGAGAAGCCTTGGGAAGAGGAGGAAGTAATAGTAGTTTAAAAGTATTTGAAAGATTGTTACATAGAAAAAGGATTAGATTTGTTGGCTTGACTACAGAGCAACATGCAGGGCCATCTCCAGTCATCCTGATCTATATCTGGCCAGTAGACGGCTCTGGCAGAGAAAGTAAGACTGGTGACTTTGCATAGCCCTTCTTCATTTAAATCCATTTCACTAGCAAGTCATGACATCACTTTCCTTATGTCATGATCATCTTTGAGAATGAAGGACAAAAAAACAACAGAACTAAAAACCAAGGGTAGAATTTCAAAGATACAAATTTAGCCTTGGTCTTAGGAAAAAAAAAAACTTTCTAACCGTTAGGCTATTAAAAATGCAATGGTTTCTAGCTGAAGGCAGTGACTTTCCTTTCACATGAGGTCTTCAAGTTTAGAAAGCTAAACAACCAATTTGGGGAGATAATGTAGAGGCACTTTTTGTATAGGTGTGGATTAAATTAAATTTCCTTTGAGGTCTCTTTCAATTCTGTGATCAGTCATTCCCAGGTGGAGACATCCTCAATTTCTTTTTTGTGATGTTTGGTACTTTTTACATCTATTCCAACTATCTTATAAAGAAAAAAAACATTTGTGATATACAGCTATGTAATTTTAGATTAGTTATTGGTTTATTTAAACTCTTCATCCCAAGCCACATTTCTTTTGTCACTCTTTCCTAAGGCACCTTCTTACTGGAGTAACTGGACATAAACGTATATTTTGAGCTGCTTTGGAGAATCTTATCGAGTTCTTTATGAATTGCCATTAGCCTTTATCTTCACTAAACAGCTATTGTCACATAAAGAGCTTGACACAATGACCAGTCCATCCAGTCCACATTTTACATATGTTTGCTGAGTTTCTTATTGCCTGTGGGGCACATGATAAAAGCAAGACAATCTATTGCTTTCTTTATCTTTCTATACAAAGTGATCCATTCTTTCTTACTTGCCATTTATTTATATCCTCTGGTTTCATTTACACTGAGAACACTAAAATTAATGTAATTCAAGGGCTCCATTTGTGATCATTGGATAAACATCTCCTGTTAAGAATACCAATAGTTAACTTACTATTCCGAGATGGTCGAAGTACTGTGATTCTTAGAACCCAGTGGACTCTTTTTATTGTTATTCTTTAAAAGGTTCATTTAATTTTATTTCAAGTCAAAAACATCCTCCAAAGGCATATTAGTGCTTACTAAGGGTAGCTTAAGGAAAACAGCCTCTCCTTGGACTTGTCCTCAGACACAGCACAAAGTTTAAGAATTCAAGCAGGGGTTAGCCTTGGCACTGATTATAATCTTATAAGGCAGCAGAATTAATGTTGTGGCAAAACATTTACATACTTGTGATCTTTTCCCCTCCCAATTGTATGCTGGCATTTCCCTTCTATCCTTCACTAAACATATCCTTTTGTCAGTTCCTCTCACTCCATATTCAAGCAAGAGAATGTACTTTAAAAAAATCCTCCTCCAGCCTTGTACATTTAGCTAACAAAGAGAATGATTGGATTTCAGTGTCTAAAATAGGATTTAAAAAGCTTTCCTTTCAACATTTCTAAAATGAAGTTATTTTGGAAAAGCAGAATAGAACATATAGCCAACATATGAAAACAGCTATTTTGCAGCATGAGTAAGCACTTGGACCTCCATATAGAAGTTTACATACGTATATATATATTTAACACAAAACAACATCACATAATTTCAGAGGTGCCTTAGGGGTTATCTAGATAGCTCTCCCCATACTTGGACCGGAAACCAGTCCATAATACATGCTCTCAGTGGTCAACTAGCATCTGTTCAAGGATTTTGAGGGAAGGGAAATTATATATTTCCTGTAGCAATTCATTTCTCTTTTGGACAAATCTAACAGAAAGGGTTTTTCCCCTTAACTTGAACTTCTTTGCATCTTCTACCTATTGCTCCCAGCTCTGTCTGTTGAAATCAAACCAAAAGATAGCTCTTTGTGTAAACCAGTTAAGCAACCAGTCAATCAGCATTTATTAAGGGCTTAAAATACGGTGCCGTGCTAAGCTCTGGGAACAAAATGTAAGGCAAAAACAGTACTTAGCCTCCAGGAGTTTACAGCCTAAAAGAACTAGCTTATAGAGCTGGTTTCAGCAGAATAAGTGTGTGTGTGTGTGTGTGTGTGTGTGTGTGTGTGTTTGTGTGTGTCTCGAACAGACACTAAAGACATGAAGTGATTTGTTCCCATAGTTGGGAAGGAGGAAAGCAGGCAAAATTGCTAGGAAAGAGAATAACGAGTTGTATAATGTTTTTAATGACATTAAGTTTCTACATTTTTTTCTTTTCTCATCTTCACCTCCTTCAAGATGGAGCTCAGAGTCTACCTTCCACAGGAGGCTTTCCTGTTACCCATGTTTCTAGTGTTATCCCTTCAAGATGATTTCCCATTTACTCTGTATCTGTGTCTGTCAGTGTCTATGTCTCTATGTATCTATTTCTTAACATCCTAGTCTGTTGTGAAGTCCAAGTGGAGGAAGAATTTCTTATAAATGTGAAGTTTTTCCAGTTTTTCCTGACTGCAAATGACGTGTTAAATTTTGAAACATTATAGAAGCATTGTTGAAACTCCTAAATTAGATATATAGATGCTGAAAAGAATTTGTCCTATTTATCGACATAGGAAAAAAACAATTATATGAGGAGTGTCTATTGCCTGAATATGCAGTGGGATGTGGATAGCTAATAGAACTAGAAAACAGAGAGCAGTCTTCTCCTGTAGGCTAAACATTTTGTTTATTCAATTAAATCTCACAGAGCCTGACTATTTTTCTGGACCAAACCTTCTGTCAATATCCTTCTTAAAATATGATCATTAGGGGGCGGAGCCAAGATGGAGGAGTGAGAGCAACGACTCACCTAAATTCTCAGACCAACTCCTCTAGGTACCTCTGAAAGGAGAATCTGACCAAATTTTGGAGGTGTGGAATAGAGTGGGAGACAGACAGTGACGGATTCGGAGCTCAGGTTGGACTGGAAGGTCCACGGGAAGGATCTGTTCCATGGGGGTGAGCCCACAGTGCACAGTGCAGTGCAGCCAGTGCAGCAGAGCAGAAGAGATCCGAGAAACCTGAGTGGAGGGTGGAACCAGAGGAGCGGCACCCAGGGCAGGAGACAAACCCAACCGAGTCAGTGAGAGCCACAGAGCACCAGATTATCAGCGCAGCAGCTCGTGAGACCTTCAGCCCGAAGATCAAACTTCGGTAAGTCTCGGTAAGTCACTGACTTGAACTTCCGGGAGCCAGGATGGCAGAGTGATCAGTAAATGCTCTCTCCTCCCCCCCTTGATGACCATGAAAGAACCATAAAATATCTCCCTAGAAAAATCCCAGATCAGTAGAAATAGAAGGAGACCAATAGTCTCATAACACCTGAGACAAGGAAAATAGCTAAGGGGGATTCTTCCTACAGTGGCAGAGGCAAACCAGAAGGACAGAGAACCCAGGGCAGAGAAAACTTGCACTACGACTCAGGCAAGCCTCAGCACCAGGAGAGGAGCCCCAGGAGGGGTGGGAACATGCATTAGCATCTAGGCGTGCCTCAGCTGTCCAGGGGAATCAGAAAGACAATAGGGAAGCTGGGATTACCAGTCCCTGAGCTTGCCTTTGCCTCAATTCAGCTGAGGAGATCTCCTGTGACCAGAGCACTCCTCCCCCACACTTAACAAGCTAAACCCAGGGCTGATCAGGGAAACACCAAACAAAAACCTGCTTTTAGCTTTTTCACACATCAGCTCAGCATCTTTAGCTTCTGACTGAAAGAACCAGAAGCTACAACACTCAATCAAAATCATGAACAGGAAAAAGCAGAGGGCCGAAAGAACCATAGAATCTTTCTATGGGGATAAGGACCAAAACACAAACCCCAAAGAGGTCACAGCTGAGACTGTACTTCCATCTGAAACTTCAGAAGGGACTATGAACTACTCGCAAGTACAAGCAGCTCTCCTGGAACAGCTGAAGAAGGAAATAGAAGATAAACTGGCCAAAGATTTTAAAATTATTAAGAAAGAATTCACTGATGAGAATATCTCCTTGAAAAGGAAAATTGAACAAATGGAAAAAGAAGTTCAAAAATTAACTGGAGAAAATAACTTCGTAAAAGGGCAAATCGAAAAGGAAGTACAAAAATTAACTGGAGAAAATAGCTTCTTAAAAGGAAAAATTGGGCAGATGGAAAAGGAGATACAAAAGTTAATGGAAGAAAACAATTTGATGAAGATTAGAATTGGGCAAGTAGAAGCTAACGACTCAATGAGACAGCAAGAATCAGTCAAACAAAATCTAAAGAATGAAAAGATAGAAGAAAATGTAAAATATCTAATTGGAAAAACAACTGACCTGGAAAATAGATCCAGAAGAGAAAACTTAAGAATTATTGGCCTGCCAGAAACCCAGGATGGAGAGAAGAGCCTGGGCAATATCTTCCAGGAAATCATCAAGGAAAACTGCCCAGAAGTACTAGATTCAGAGGGCAAAATAGTCATCGAAAGAATCCACTGTTTCCCTCCTGAAAGGGACCCCAAACTCAAAACCCCAAGAAATATAGTTGTCAAATTCTAGAGCTATCAACTGAAGGAGAAAATATTACAAGCAGCCAGAAAGAAACAATTTAAATATCAAGGAGATACAATCAGGATTACACAGGACCTTGCAGCTTCTACATTAAAAGATCGAAAGAACTGGAACCCAATATTCCATAAGGCAAAGGAGCTGGGACTACAACCACGGATCAACTACCCAGCAAAGTTCAGCATAACATTTCAGGCAAGGAGAAAGTCATTCAACGAAGTCAGGGATTTCCAGAGTTTCCTGACCAAAACGTCAGAACTTAATAGACAATTCGATCTTCAAATGCAGGTCTCAAGAGAATCATAAAAGGTAAAGAGTGGGGGGGGGGGCAACTTGCTACTCAGTTAGGGCAAATTGTTTACCTCCCTATAAGGGAAGATGATACCTGTTAATCTTGAGAACTGTGTGTCTATTAAGAAATATAAAAGGGATATGCATAGGGGGAACGGGTATAAAGTAAATGTTATCATGATAAAAAATATGATTTAAGTATGAGAAGGGATTGTAATGGGAGGTGTGAAAAGGAGGAAGCAGAAAATGGCAAATTACATCACAAGAAGAAGTACAAAATCATAGTAAGGGAAAGAGGGGAGGGAGATGAGCATTGTGTGAGAGGTACTCTCATTGGATTTGTTTAAAGGATGGAACAATAAACTTAAGTAGAAAATCCTAACTATCTCTATAAGCAGTAGGAGAGGAAGGGGGAAGAAAGGGGAGGGAGGCTAAAAGGGAGGGAAGAAGAAATAAGAGTAAAGGGGAGTTAAAGGGAGGGGGGCTAAAAGAAGGAGGGGAAGGCGAAAAGAGGAGGTGGTGAAAAGTGAATACAAATGAGGAGGGGAAGGGAGACAGCAGAGCTAAAAGCACAAATGGTGGGAAAGAAGATAGAGGGAAATACACAAATTGTAATCATAAATGTGAATGTGAATGGAATGAATTCTCCCATAAAACAGAGACGGATAGCAGAATGGATTAAAAGCCATAATCCAACAATATGCTGCTTACAAGAAACACATTTGAAACGGGGGGATACACATAAGATAAAGGTCAAAGGATGGAGCAGAATATATTGTGCTTCAGCTGATGTAAGAAAGGCAGGAGGAGCAATCCTAATCTCATACAAAGCAAAAGCAGAAATAGATCTAATCAAAAGGGATAAGGATGGAAACTATATCCTGCTAAAAGGCACCATAGACAATGAAGCAACATCATTACTAAACATGTATGCCCCAAGTGGTATAGCATCCAGATTCTTAGAGGAGAGGTTGGGGGAGTTGAAGGAAGAAATTGACAGCAAAACTATACTAGTGGGGGACCTCAACCTCCCTCTTTTTGAACTTGATAAGTCTAACCTCAAAATAAACAAGAAAGAGGTTAAGGAGGTAAATAAAATTCTCGATAAGGTAGATATGATAGATCTTTGGAGTAAATTGAATGGGATTAGAAAGGAATATACCTTTTTCTCAGCAGTACATGGAACATTTACAAAAATTGACCATGTACTAGGACATAAAAGTCTCAAAATCCAGTGCAGAAACGCAGAGATAATCAGTGCATCCTTCTCAGATCATAGTGCAATAAAAATTATATGTAATAAAAAGCCATGGAAAGATAAAGCAAAAATCAATTGGAAACTAAATAATTTAATCCTAAAGAATGAATGGGTTAAAAACAATCAGCAACTTCATTCAAGAGAATGACAATAATGAGACAACCTACCAAACCTTATGGGATACTGCAAAAGCAGTTCTTAGGGGAAGTTTTATATCTTTGAATGCCTACATAAATAAAATAGAGAAAGAGGAGATCAATGACTTGGGTATGCAGCTAAAAAAGCTAGAAAAAGAACAAATTGAAAATCCCCAAGAAAATACCAAATTAGAAATGCTGAAAACCAAAGGAGAGATTAATAAAATTGAAATTAAGAAAACTATTGAATTAATAAATAAAACCAATAGTTGGTTTTATGAAAAAACTAATAAAATTGATAAACCTTTGGTCGATTTGATTAAAAAAAGAAAGAAGAAAATCATATTACTAATATTAAAAATGAAAGGGGTGAACTCACCTGCAATGAGGAGGAAATTAAAACAATAATTAGAAATTACTTTGCCCAACTTTATGCCCACAAATTCGATAATCTAAATGAGATGGATGAATATTTTAAAAAATACAAATTGCCCAGATTAACAGAAGAGGAAATTGAATACTTGAACAACCCCATCTCAGAAAAAGAAATTGAACAAGCCATCAATGAACTCCCTAGGAAAAAATCTCCAGGACCAGATGGATTCACAAGTGAATTCTATCAAACCTTTAAAGAACAGTTAATTCCAATACTACATAGACTATTTTTAAAAATTGGGGAAGAAGGAGTCCTCCCAAATTCTTTCTATGATACAAATACGGTTTTGATACCCAAACCAGGAAGAGACAAAACCGAAAAAGAAAATTATAGACCAATTTCTCTAATGAATATAGATGCAAAAATTTTCAACAAGATTTTAGCAAAACGAATACAGCTTCTTATCAAGAGAATAATACATTATGACCAGGTAGGTTTCATACCAGGAATGCAGGGCTGGTTCAATATTAGGAAAACTATTAGCATGATCATATCAACAACAAAACTAACAAAAACCACACGATTATCTCAATGGATGCAGAAAAAGCTTTTGACAAAATACAACACCTATTCCTATTAAAAACACTGGAGAACATAGGAATAAAGGGAACTTTCCATAAAATAATAAGCAGTAAATACCTAAAACCTTCAGCAAGCATTATATGCAATGGGGATAAGCTAGATTCATTTCCATAAAGGTCAGGGGTGAAACAAGGATGCCCATTATCACCATTATTATTCAATATGGTACTAGAAATGTTAGCGGTAGCAATTAGACAAGATAAAGAAATTGAAGGAATAAGAATAGGCTGAGAAGAAACTAAGTTATCACTCTTTGCAGATGATATGATGATATACTTAGAGAATCCAAGAGATTCAAGTAAAAAACTACTTGAAATAATAAACAACTTTGGCAAAGTTGCAGGTTACAAAATAAACCCACACAAATCTTCTGCATTCCTATATATTAGCAACAAAGTCCAACAGCAAGAGATAGAAAGAGAAATCCCATTTAAAGCTAGAGTAGACACTATAAAATACTTGGGAGTTTACCTGCCAAAACAAACCCAGGGATTATATGAACACAATTACAAGACACTTTTTGCACAAATGAAGTCAGATTTAAGTAAGTGGAAAAACATCAGTTGTTCATGGGTAGGCCAAGCTAATATAATAAAAATGACAATTCTACCTAAATTAATCTACTTATTTAGTGCCATACCAATTAGACTGTCAGATAATTATTTTCTGGAGCTGGATAAAATAATATCAAAATTCATTTGGAAAAACAAAATGTCCAGAATATCAAAGGGACTAATGAAAAGAAATGCTTGGGAAGGTGGCCTAGAGCTACCAGACCTCAAATTGTATTATAAAGCAGCAATTATCAAAACCACTTGGTATTGGCTAAGAAACAGAGGGGTAGATAAATGGAATAGACTTGGCACTCAAGGCACAGTAGACAAGGAATATAGCAACCTCCTGTTTGATAAACCCAAAGATCCCAGCTTCTGGGATAAGAACTCACTGTTCAACAAAAATTGCTGGGAAAACTGGTTAACTGTGTGGCGGAAATTAGGTATAGACCCATGCCTGACACCATACACAAGAATAAAGTCCAAATGGGTACATGATTTAGGTATAAAGATTGATACCATGAATAAACTGGAGAAGCAAGGAATAGTGTATTTATCAGATTTATGGAGAGGGCAAGAATTTTTTTCTAAAGAAACGATAGAAAGCATTATGAAATGCAACATGGATAATTTTGATTACTTTAAACTGAAAAGTTTTTGCACAACCAAACCCAATGCAACTAAAATTCAGAGGGATGTAGTAAATTGGGAAAAAATTTTTACGACTAAGCTCGGGGATAAAGGCCTCATTTCTAGAATATATAGAGAACTGACTCAAATATATAACCATACAAGTCATTCCCCAATTGATAAATGGTCAAAGGATATGAACAAGCAATTTTCAGGGGAAGAAATCAAAGATATCTATAATCATATGAAAAAGTGCTCTAAATCACTACTGATTAGAGAGATGCAAATCAAAACAACTCTGAGGTACCACATCACATCTATAAGATTGGCAAACATGACAGAACAAGAAAATGATAAATGCTGGAGAGGATGTGGGAGAGTTGGAACATTAATTCATTGTTGGTGGAGCTGTGAGATCATCCAACCCTTCTGGAGAATGGTTTGGAACTATGCCCAAAGGGCTACAAAAATGTGCATACCCTTTGACCCAGAAATATCGCTACTAGGACTGTATCCCCAAGAGATTATAAAAATGGGAAAGGGTCCCACATGTACAAAAATATTTATAGCAGCACTCTTTGTAGTTGTCAAAAACTGGAAGTCCAGGGGATGCCCATCAATTGGGAAATGGCTGAATAAATTATGGTCTATGAATGTAATGGAGTACTATTGCACCATAAGAAATGATGAACAAGAAGCCTTCAGGGAAGCCTGGAAGGACTTATATGATCTGATGCTGAGCAAAAGGAGCAGAACCAGGAGAACTTTGTGCACAGCAACGACCACAGCGTGTGAGAGTTTTTTCTGGTAGACTTGGAACTTTGTAATAACACAAGGACTTACTGAGAAAAAAAAAATCCTAATGTCGGTCTTCTAAGGCAAAATGCCTTCCCCACTCAGAGAAAGAAATATGGAAGTCATTCGCAGAATGTAGCAGATCATGTTTGTGTGTGGGTGGGTTTCAGTGTATTATGTTTTGATTTGTTATATGATTTCTTCCATTTATTTTAGTTCGACTACATAACATGACTATAGTGAAAATGCACCCAATAGGATAGCGTATGTAGAACCTATACAGAATTATATGCTGTCATGGGGAGGGAGGGGGGTAGTAGGGGAAGGATGGGGGGGATAAAATCTTAACTTTAAGGAAATGATTGTAAAACATTAAAAAAAAATAAAATAAAAAAAATATGATCATTAGACTATACCTTCTTCCAGAGGATGGAGGAGTGACTGTACACAGAAATAGTTAAAATGACTCAATTCATAAAAACAACCACTGAAATTAGAATAAGTCTACTAGACCCTATACTGATCCCCATTTGGTTTATTCATGATTGGTACACTCAAAAGTGGATGAGTGAGGTGAGTGGGAGCACAGGATTGGAGGGAGGAGAGGTCTGATTATCTGAGATTTGTGTGTTTGTAAAAGAGCACAGATCACATCTTGACTATACATGTACATTGAACACTAAGAATAGCCTGAGTTCTGGGTAAGGCTGACTTTCTTGAGACTGTCATGTAGGCACTTCTTCCTTAGAAACTATAAGCAACATTTTGCGGTAGAATGATCATATATATATATTATATATATATATATATATATACACATATATACATATATATGATCATATATATACACACACATACACATATATATTATATGTATATATATATGTATATGTATGTGTACGTATGTAGTATGTATTTACATGGTTTTTCTGATAGATAGGTTTGTATACTATCAATAAATCCTGTAGTTAAATCAGACTATGGCTTGATCTTTTTTCCCTTGAAATTTTGGACCAAACTAGCAGATGTGAATGAAGATTGCATTGAATGCATTATGCCAGAAATTTTTTAACCAGAGTAGAATACAAGAGAAGTCTAATCTTTCTTCAATCTGGATAGAATAGTCTATCAACCTAAAATCATCTTAGCCTTTTTTATTTAAACTTTCAGATCACATGGTTTCTCCCATGAGTTTTAATTTTTCTATGTAACATGACTAATATGAAAATATTTTTAATAAGAATGTATGTGTAGAACCCATATAAGACTGCATGACATCTTGGGGAGGGATGTGGGATGGAGTGGGGAAGGAGGAGGAGAAAATCTAAGACTTATGGAAGTTATTGTAGAAAACTGAAAGCAAACAAATGAATAATAATAACAAAAGAAAAATATCCTCCCACTCAGTACAATGGGCTAACAGGCCTATTGCCTCAGAGAGTTATCAAAAGTGAAATGGCATTCTTCTTAGCCAGTAAATATGATGGCCAGGGAGGAAGTGGGTGATGGCAAAGTCCAATTGAGCTAGAGATACGTTTACTAAGCTCCTAGTGAGTATGAAGTCCAAATGGAAAAGGAATTACCTATAAATATGGAACTTTTCCAGATTTTCCTGTTTACAAATGACATCATTTGCATTAAAATTTGAAACATTAAAGAAACTCCTAAAATAGATGCATACACACTCAAAAGAGTTCATCCTATCTATCTACATAGGAAAAAGCAATTAGATGAAGAATGTCTGTTATCTGGATTATGATATGCAGCAGAATGTGTACAGATCACAGAACTGGTCCCATCAGAGTATCAGTGTGTCCATGTCTGTATGTATGTGTGTGCCTGTGTATGTGCTGATAGAGCTGGTTTCATCAGAATAAGTGTATGTATGTATGTGTGTATGAATCTTGGACAAACACTAAAGAAGTATAATTTTTCTGTGCTTTGATAGGTGGTCTCTAACAGCGCTAGTGTTTGAAAAAACTCAATATCCCATGGCCAATCTTGAAATAAATCCTTTGAAATTTTGTAAGATTGTCCCTCGGATTGCAACTACTCTCTGATACCAGGTCATACTCAAGTCCTTTTGAACATTCCAAAATATGTACTGTTTTAAACAGTTCTAGGAATGTGGGGCAAAGTGAACAAATTCAAGGATATAGGATGGAAAAAAGATGAGAACGTTGAAGACTGAGTAGTGTAGTTGGCTGGCATGTAAACTGGATGAAGAGGAAAGAGTACTGGGTATATAATACTATGTGATAAAATTAAAAAGAGATAGTGAAGATGGTTCACCAGAAGAACTTGCATTCCAGGGAAAGGAATTTGTACTCCTTCTTCTGTTTACCAAATGCCCAAATGACAAATTTGCTAAGGTTTAATTTAAACTTTTGGGCACAAAAATTTCCATTCTCTTGAACTTAAGATCAAATCCCCTTAAAAAGTGGAATTTTCATATAATTAATGACTATTATATGTCTATATATTCATTAAGATTGTTTCCATGCTCATAAAGAATTTATAGACTATTTCTTCCCTATTATCTTTTTTCAACATCCTTCTCAGCAGAAGGACATCCTTTCTGTATTCATTAAGACTCAATATCCTAATAATATTCCAATCTAAACCCCCAAGGTCTTACAGGTCTTTGTCTTATTGTACTAACTTCATTGATTCTCATAATATTACAATTTCCTTAAGCAAATGGGTAGTTATTTGAAAGAGATTGGTTTACCTATTCACATTAGAACTAAAAGTAGACAGAAAAAATGAACTTGCTAAGATTATGTCAAGTACCTGAACGAACAATTCATTTAATTAGCCTTTACATGTGTATGTGCATCCATTTAATTAGCCTCTCCGTGTATGTGTTGAGTGTGTGAGCATTTTGTGAACATTTGCATGAGCAGGGATATGGCAACTTTAAAAAATGCTGCACATGGACAATGATGTCTGGCCAGAGTTGAATGTGGGTAAGATATTGACTTGAATAGCATTAGGAATTTGAACCCTTTCTTGCCTGACACTAAACTACTTGCTCATATCTTCAATTAAAAAATACCACTGATGAAACTGTGTGGCTACAGATCATAGAACATCACAATTGCAGCAGCATTATAATGATAGGTGATTCAAAGGTCAATGGAACTTGACATAGCCAGTGTAAATAAACTGCAGCATGTTACCAAAGTTGACTAGCTTTTGAGAAATATCATAAAATTCATTCATTATCAAGGCCAAAGACGGCCACAAGGAAAGGTTGGCACATAATAAGAATCAGAAATAAGACATAATACAATCTGAGTATCATTGATACCAATGGGAAGTTAAATTAGCACAGCAAGATCTCCAGAGAATTTGGTACATCCTTTATGGAGAAATCACACTGGGGAACGTATGGAGGGAAATTATTGCACTGATATACTGAACTGATAAAATAATAGCATCTTCAAACTATCAAATTTACAGTGATAAAAATTATGCAGATTAAAATGATACAATCTCTCTTGCTTAGTAAAATCACTCTGTCTTATTTTGTTAAGGCACATCTGAGCATCTGAAACTACAAGATTCTGCTTTATTATCACAGAATATTCATAATAATAATGGTGTTTATATAGCACTTTATTCAAAGTAGCTTAAAACTATTATCTCATTTTATTTGAACAACATCCTTTGAGGGTAGGGCATATTATTATCTCCACTTTAAAATGAGGAAGCTGAGGTAGAGAAGTTGATGATTTGCCTAAGGTCACACAACATTTTAACACACCACCTAGCAGCACCTAGTTGAAGCAATTAACATATTCCTTTGCATATAGTAAGTACTTAATCAATGACTGTTGATTCATTGATTGAAATTTTTTGTCACTTTATTATTATTATTATTATTTATTTTTTCCAATTGCCTGAAAAAATTTTTTGCATTCATTTAATATATTTTGAGTACCAAATTCTCTCCCTCACCTCTTCCTGTCCCCCTTCATTAAGAAGGCAAGATTTAAGATAGTTTACACATGGGTAATCAGGGAAACATTTCCATATTAGTCACACTGTGAAAGAAAACAGACAAAAAAGACAAGAAAAAAAAGAAAGCCAAAGAAAATCCATTATACTTTGATCTGAAATCAAACTCCATCAGTTCTTTCTCTTCCCATTCACAGTTCTGCTTCCTAACTCTGCATTTCCTTCCATTCTACTCCCTCCCTTCATTTATCCTTTCCATTCTTTCCTTTCACGCTGTCCTTCCTTAAAAGTGTTTTGCTTCAAGTCACTACCTCCCCGCAATCCACCCACCCTTTAATCGATCCCCCTCCCCCTTTCTCTTATCCTCTGCTGTCCTAGTTCCCTGTAGGGTAATATAAATTTCTATATTCAACTGAGTAGAGACGATGAAAGTAAGGTTCAAATTCTACCCATTACCCTGTATCTTCCCTCTCTCTATTAAAGCTCTTTTGTGCCACTTTAATGCCATACAATTTATCTCATTCTACTTCTCTCTTCCCCCTTCTTCCAGTACCTCCTTTTCTCTCTCCCCTTTTTTTATATTATCCCATCATAGTGACCTTCACATATATTCTTTCTACATATCCAACTACCCTAATAAGGAAAAAGTTCTTAGGAGGTACAGCTATCATCTTCCTAGGTAAGAATATAAACAATTTAACTGTATCAAACCCCTTATGAATTCTCGTTCTTTTTTTATTTTTCTTTCAAGTCTTGTATTTGAAAGTAAAATTTTTTATTTAGCTTTGGTTTTTCTATCAGGAATGCTTGAAAATTCTTTATTTAACTAATAATGCATTTTCCCCCGGGAAAAGTATACTGTTTTCTTGGGTAGGTGATTCTTGTTGTAATCCTAACTCCTTTGCTCTCCAGAATATCATATTTTGAGCCCTCTGATCCTTAAAATAAAAGGTGGTAGATCTTGTTTTACCTTAACTGTGACTCCACAATATTTGAATTGCTGCTTCCTGGCTGTTCGCAATATTTTCTCTTTGACATGGGAAATCAGAAATTTGGCTATAATATTCTGAGGAAATTTTTTTTTTTCATTTTAGGGGCTCTTTCAGTGGGTGATCAGTGGACTCTTTCCATTTTTATTTGATTCTCTATTTCTAAGACATCAGGGCAATTTTCCTTGATAATTTCTTGAAATATGATATCTAGGCTCCTTTTCTCATGAAAGCTTTCAGGTAGTCCAATAATTCTTAAATTATTTCTCTTCAATCTATTTTCCAGGTCAGATTTTTCCAATGAGATATTTCACATTTTCTTCTATTTTTTCATTCTTTTGGTTATGTTTTATTGTTTTTTGATGTCTCATAGAGTCATTAGCTTCCATTTGCCTAATTTTCATTCTTTTTTAAGAAAATGTTTTCTTGAGGGGGTGGAGCCAAGATGGCAGAGTAACAGCACATATTTTGTAGAGTGCTACCCCAAGTCAAGAAAAATACCTGTAAAAAATGACTAAACAAATTCTGGAGAATCTGCATTGTTGTGCAGAACACACAGAATGACAGGGTGAAGCAAATTCCCAGCCTGATAGCCTGGAAGGTTGCTAGAAAATGTCTTTCGTGCTGCACTAGGGGCAGGGCACAGTTCAGCATGGGTCGTGCCAGCACAGACAGGAACTGAGCAGGCCTTGGGGAGACTGAATTCAGGACCCCAAAAAGCCAAGGAAAAATTGGAAAGTCAGTGGAAAAAGCCTGTGGGACCAGTGAAAGGAGTAAAGTAGCCCAGCCCTGGCCCCAGTGTGGCAGAAGGTGAAGGGGGTGGAAGAACCCACAGCAGCAGCAGAGGCAGAGACAGCGATTCTTTCTTGAACTTTAGCTCCACAGATTGTGGGGGAATCCAGTGGCTCACAGTAACCCCCTCCCCCCAACCGGAAGCAGAGATCTACCTTGACAAAGAGCTCAAAAGTCAAGTAAATACCTGGGGAAATGAGCAAAAACTGGAAAAAGGATCAGGCTAGATTACTTTGTTGACAAGGAAGACCAGAGCATGCAAACAGAAGAAAACAAAGTCAAAACTCCTCCATCCAAAGCCTCCAAGAAAAATATGAATTGGTCTCAGGCCATGGGAGAGCTCAGAAAGGATTTTTAAAAATCAGGTAAGAAAACTAGAGCAAAAAATGGGAAGAGAAATGAGAGTGATGCAAGAAAATTATGAAAAATGAGTCAACTGCTTGCTAACAGAGACCCAAAAAGTGCTGAAGAAAATGACACTGTAAAAAATAGAGTAACCCAACTGACAAAAGAGATCCAAAAAGCCAAATGAAGAGAATACCCTAAAAAGCAGAGTTGACCAGATGGAAAAGGAGGTCCAAAAGCTCACTGAAGAAAATAACTCCTTAAAGATTAGTATAGAGCATTTGGAAGCTAATGACTTTATTAAAAAATCAAGAAATTATAAAACAAAACTAAAGGAATGCAAAAATAGCAGAAAATGTGAAATATCTCATTGGAAAAACAACTGATCTAGAAAATAGATCCAAAAGAGATAATTTAAAAATTTTGGGACTACCTGAAAGTCATGATCAAAAAAGGAGTGTAGGCATCATCTTTCAAGAAATTATCAAGGAAAACTGCCCTAATATTCTAGAACCAGAGAGTAAAGTAGAAATTGAAAGAATCCACTGATCACCTCTTGAAAGAGATCCCAAAAAGAAAACTTCTAGGAATATTATAGCCAAATTCCAGAGTGCCCAGGTCAAGGAAAATATATTGCAAGCAGCCAGAAAGAAACAATTTGAATATTGTGGAAATACAATTAGAAGAACACAAGATCTAACAGCTTCTACATTAAGGGACTGCAGGGCTTAGAATATGATATTCCAGAAGTCAAAGGAAGTAGAATTAAAACCAAGAATTACCTACCCAGCAAAACTGAGTATAATACTTCAGGAGAAAAAATGGTTATTTAATGAAATAGAGGATTTTCAAGCATTCTTGATGAAAAGACCAGAGCTGAATAGAAAATTTGATTTTCAAACACAAGAATCAAAAGAAGCATGAAAAGTCAAACAAGAAAGAGAAATCATAAAGGACTTACTAAAGTTGATCTATTTACATTCCTACATGGAAAGATAATATTTATAACTCCTGAGACTTTTCTCAGTATTTGGGATGATAGAAGGGAGGGCAAATGGGAGGAGGATGTAATTAGAAGTAAATGTTTTTGAGGAGAGATAAAGTCAGAGAAGAGAACAAATAAATAGGGGGCAGGATAGGATGGAGAGAAATATAGTTAGTCTTTCACAGACTTTTACAGAAGTCTTTTGCATAACTACACATGGGTAACATATATCAAATTACTTGCCTTCTCAGTAAGAACAGGTGGGGAGGGAGGAAAGAAGAAAAGTTAGAACTCAAAGTTTTAAAAACGAATGTTAAAAATAGTTTTTACATGCAACTGTGAAATAAGAAATACAGATAATGGGGTATAGAAATCTACCTTGCCCTACAAGAAAAACGAGGAGATGGGGATAAGAGAAGGTAGGGGTGTGATAGAAGGGAGGGCAGATTGGATGAATGGGGTCATCAGAATGCACGAAGGCATCTTGAGTTGGAGGAGGGGAGAGATGGGGAGAAAATTTGTAACTCAATCTTGTGGAAATGAATGTTGAAAACTCAAATTAATTAATTAATTAATTTAATTATGTTGGAAAAAATATTTTCTTCAGCAAGCTTTTAGATGTTATGTTATAAGCTGTTCTTCTTTGCTTCCTTGTAGGTTTTCTTTTGTTTTCTCCTGAACACTTGTTACTTTGTTCTTTTTTCTTCCTTCTCCCTTTCCCCGCTTCAGGCTTCAATCACCTGTGGATATTTTTACATATAGATATTGATACACACATTTATGTATATACACATATATGCATATATATGAATGTATATGTGAATATATCTATATGTGTGTGTATGAGCATACACTTTCCCTAAGAGATTCTACTCTTGATCTTTGTTTTTGTGTTTGTGTGCTCTCTTATTTCCTATCCCTCCTGACTCCTCTACTTTGCTTCAGCATGCTATCTTGCCCTCCTATTACTTAACCTACTCCCCCTCAACAATCCTCAGTTTATCCTCCCACTCTCATAAATCTAAACACCCTTTCATATGCACCTTTTATCTCTTCCCTCACCCTCCCCTCTAAAGATCCCTCTGTTATCTTCTTCCTGTCTCTTTTCTCTTCACTTTTATTTCTTTCTCAATTTAGAAGAGTTTTATACTCTTCTTGATTATATATATATATATATATACACACATATGTATATTATATATATATATATATATATATATATATATATACACATACATACATACGTTCACACACACATCTTGAACCAATTGCTGATGGAAGTAGGTTTACAGAACTAACAGTTCTCCTCCTCCCTCTACTTTCTCTGTATTGATTCTTCCTCTTAAACCTCATTTGTATGAGAAAATTACTCTTTTTAGCTGCTCCTGAATGGTTTTACTTTTTGAAGTCATGTCATGCTCAGGTCTACCCCAATCTGTCTCATGAACTACTCAATTACTAATAATCTTAGACATATGTTTTACATTTCACATACATAAAAGGTAAACTGTCTGTCCTTTTTGATTCCCTTAATTAGTCTTTGGTATTTATTTTATGTTTCTCTTGGCTCTTGCATGTCAAATATTCTATCAAGTGCAGGTTTTTTTAAGCAAAGTCCTGAAAATCTCAAAATTCACAAAATGTCCATTTTTTCCATTCAGGATTATGCTTACCTTTCCTGGTGATATTTTTGGCCATAACCCCAGTTCTTTTGCTCTTTGATATATAGATTTTTAAGACTGTGGTCTTTTAGTGTTGCTGCTGCTAGGTATTATGTGATTTTAATTGTGGCATCATTAGATGTAAATTGCCTTTTTCTTGTTGCTTATACTGATTTACCCTTGAGCTGGGAGTTTCAGAATTTGACTATATTATTCCTGCAGGTTTTTCTTGTGGGATCTCTTTCAGGTGGTCATAGATGATTTTTTCTATTTCTACTTTCATCTCTTTTTCTAATGCTTCAAGATAATTTTATTTAATTATTTTCTGTATTATTATATCAAGCCTTTCTGATAATAGCTTTCAGGTAGTCTGATTATTCTTATATTTTCTCTTCTTGATCTATTCTCCAAATCAGTTGTTTGTCTTATGAGATGCTTCATGTTCTCTTCTATCTTTTCATTCTTTATATTTCATTTTATTATTTCTTGATCTCTTATAATTTTGCTGGCTTCCCCTGATTTTTAAGCAGTCATTTTCTTCCTTAAGGTTCTGGATATCCTTTTCTAATTGACTGACTTTATTTTCATAATCTTGTTCTTCTTGGATTACTCTTTTTTGTGTGTGGTTTTTCCCTCAATTTCTTTCATTTGATTTTTAATGTCTTTTTAAAGTTCTTCTATGAATTCTTTTTGGGCAGGTGACAATTTGACATTACTCTCTGAGGTAGAAGAGGGTTTCTTTGCTTCACTATCCTCCTCTGAAGATGAACCCTGGTCTTCTCTATTCACATAGTAACTCTCTATGGTTGAATTCTTTCTCTTTTGCCTATGCATTTTGTTTTTGGTAATAGCTTACTTTTTTAATCACCTCTAGCCCTAGGGTATTGGGGATGGTACCTCTGGCCTCAAAGCCTCCTTCAGTTCTCCTCTCTGACTTTGAACCCACACCAAGACCTCTAGTTTCCTATAATTGCTCACAGACAGAAGTGTCTTTGCCCCACTTCTTCTGGCACTCACCAGGTGTGTGCTAGTTCCTTTTTGTCCCTGGACACATCTCCACAGCACAACTGGGTCTGGCAATCCTTATTAGCAGAGGTTCCCTCAATCTTCCCTGGTTGAGATATCCATCTCCCCTCACTGCTAGGGTGATGGTGGTGATGGTTACAAGTTCCTGTGTCTGGGGACCATGCAGACTTCCAATCCAATTAATGCCAGGGTTTACCATTTGTTGTTTAAGTGGTTCCCGGCCTGAAGGTATTTACTCTTCGCAGAGACCAAAACACTTCCCAGGATTTTTCTTCAGATCTTCTCTGGTTGTCTCAAGAGGGACAACATACTCTTCCTCTTGTTTATTTTTACTCACTCTATGTTTCCTCTGTGGCACCATTTTATATCTTTTGTGGAGGAAAATCTTGAGAGTTTGATATTTTCTGACCTACTCCACCGTCTTCTCAGAATTTTTTCTCTTATTTGATTTTAAAAAGCTTTTTTGAGTTCCTCCAGGAATTCTTTTGGGACCTGAGACCAATTCACATTTTCCTTTGAGGTTTGCATGCAGGTGTTTGACACTGGTGTCTTCTTTTGAGCTTGTGTTTTGATATTCCCTGTAACCTTTCTATGGTCAGGTTCTTTTTTTGTTACCCGCTAATTTTCCAGCCTATTGCTTGACTTTTTAACTTTATGGAAGACTGTGTTCCCACTTTGGGTAGATGTTTTGTACCAACTGTTTTTATTATACCACCTTAGTGAACTGGCTAATTAATATTTAATGGGGATCACACCAGAGGGGGCTTGTGAACAATAGTATTAGAAACAAATCCAACTCTCAGAGTTAGGGATTCAGCTTGACTGTGCTTGTGAAAACTGGGAAAGTACCAACCATAGAGGGGATATTACAGGTGTATAGTACATGTAACCTGAAGGGAAAAGCAGGAAAAGTTTAATAAAAAAACAAAACATTAAGCTCAGGTTGTGAGAGCACCAGGTAGAGGAATTGTGTCTTACTATTTATTTAGGGCTGACCTTGATGGATTACTGGGGATTGCTATATGTTTATCTCATATATATTTCAGAGATGAAAAGATCCATGATTTCATTCATGTAGATATGCTTTTCACAGAAAAGATCAGAGCCCCTTCATTTCTTATACTGGCTGATAAATTTCTGTGCTCTCTTGCATCTCCCCACTACACCTAAAAATCCAAACCCAATAAAAATATTACTGTTGGCTAACTTTCTGGTGTTACTCCAAACTTTACAGGCATAAAATGCCTTAATTCACCCATTAGCAAAAGTTTTCCAATTTGGTAGAACATACTAGAACTTGTTTTCTGCTGGAATAATCTCTAAGAATGAAGGTCTCTGACACAGTGGGAATTGCCTAAAGTAGAAAAATGTTTTTTGAATAATTAAATCAATGGTGATTGGTGGTTTAATTCACAAGGAAAAGGGAGTTGTTTATTAAACCATATGAAATTTAGGTTATTAAAATGAAGGGGATGCTTTTGAATAAACCAGTTCTATAGTCCTCTTCTAGGTCTTCTTTTATTAATTTATTATTGGCATTTATCAATGCCAGTCAAGGCCCCTTCTCTTTTAAATATTTAAAAAAAAGAATGCAAGACATAGTCATTTTCTTAAGTACTTTGCAGAGAATTTTTAAGAACTAGATTAACAGCATTTCAGTCATATTTTAAATGATTAAATCCCAAGCCTGATATATAGCAGAGAAAAAAGCATGCCATACCCATTCCTCAGTATATTATGTGAGAAAAGCTAACTGCTATTCTTCTTGAGGACACCATTCATCAGAATCTGAGCTGGTTATTCAAGTGAATAGATTAACATACATGAACTAAAGGGTAATGCTTATCAGCTGTCCTGCTTAACACTAAATAATCTAGCAGAAGATGGCTCTTAAAAATAAACTGGTCATCAATCAGTCCGACTGCCATTTTCCACCGAGGGTTATATATAACCTATAGAAACATAACACACTTTGAGGAGGGCCACCAGAGGTCACTCCACCAAACAGAGGAGAGAAATTAAATAACATAACTTAGCTAGGCAGAGCCAGGCACTCAGTCATCTTAATAGCACACTAATTCCAAAAAGTTTCACCACTTACAGCCATGATGCTTAATTACTCTCATTTATCTCCCTAATAAATGATGTCACTGGCTTAAAACTGTAGCAGGTCTACTATTGGCAAATCAATCTGTGAATGTCCTGTGTACTCCTACAGTGTTGTACTGGGGTGTATTTGACTTGATCTCCCTGAAGCCAAAACAAAGGGTTAGAAATTGTACATTGCAGCCAACTGAACAGTTCTACACATAAGATGCCAGATAATGGGTTTTGATTGATTATTTTAAAAATGGGACTACTCCAATTGACTAGGATTTTTTGGCACCATTTGCATTCATCTATAAAGAAGAGACAGTTGCCTAAAATGAATCTAAGAGGTACTAGAAAATCAGACGTGGTTTTTAACTGTGTTCACTGAGTAGTACAAGCAGGGAAAAGCTGAAAATAAAGATCTATTTTTTTTGTTCTAATATGAAAATTATTTCCACCAACACAAGTTACAACTCATTTGTAGTTCATAGATTAAGAGAATTACTTGGGGGTAGTTCATGGTCATACAGCTGATATATGTCATATGGAGAACAAGAACTTAAGTCTTTCTAATACTGAGGCCCTTGGGTTAGGCCACATTTACTCATTCAGGCATTGAAAATATAGTATGTGTCAGACACTATTCTAAGCAGGAAGGATACAAAGGAAGAAAGAGACAATCCTTGCTCTTAAGGAGTTCACAGTTTAATGAGAGGGACAATAGACAAACAAATATGTATAAGCATACTATATACAGGATGAACTAAAGATAATCAAAAGTGGAAAGGTACTAGAATGAAGAGGGATAGGGACAGGCTTTCTGTGAAAGTGGGGATTTTAACTTGAGGAAGCCAGGAGGTCCAGGAGGGGAAACTGAGGAGTGGGAGCATTTCAGACATGAGGAACAACCAATGAAAATGTCCCAAGTAGGGTGATGGAAAGTCTTGTTTGAGGAACAGCCAGGGGGTCAGTGTTTAGTGTTACTGGATCTTAGTGTATGTGAGATTGAGATGAGAAGGAGGTGTAAGGAAAAATAATATTGGAAAGGTGTGTGTGGAACAAGTTACGAAAGACTTCAAAGCCAAAAAGAGGATTTTATCTTTGATCCCAGAGGTGATAGAGAGCCATTGGAGTTTACTGTATAGGAGGATGACATAGTCAGATTTGAACTTTAGGAAGATCACTTTGGTAGCTGAGTAAAGATGTTGAGGACGATGAGACAGGGAGACCAAACAAATGACTATTTCAATGGTTTAGATATGAGGTGACAAAGACGTGCTTTAGAATGGTGGCAAAAATACAGGGAGACATGGGATATATATGAAAGATATTATGAAGATAAAATTAAAAGACTTTGCCTACAGATTGGATATGAGGGATATGATATGAGAGACTTTGAAGAATAAAGGATGATACCTGGGTTTCAGACTTTGATAACTAGGAGGATGGTGGCACCTTTGTTAGTAACTAGTCAGTGAGGACAGGAGAGTTTTGGGGAAAATAAAATGAATTCAGTTTTACATATATTGAGTTTAAGATATTTAGAGCACATAAAATTTAAGATATTCTATAGGCAGATGGATGTATAAGATTAGAAGTCAGCAGAAAGGTTAGGGCTGGAAAAGTAGGTTTGAGAATCATCAATACAGAAATGATTGGATTCATGGAAACTGATGAGACCATCAAGGAAGAAGAGGAGACAGTCCCCTGAAGGACACTTATGGTTAGTAGGAGTCACCTGGATAGAAATCCAATAAGGGGGGACAAGAAGGGACCAGATAGTTAGGAGGAGAGCCAGGAGAGTGTTGTATCTCAAAAGCCTATAGAGAAGATAAAGAGTGACTGACTTGTCAAAGACTACTGTAGAGAAGTCAAGAAGAAGGAGAACTGAAAAAGACTATCATATTCGACAATTAGTTCGTTAGTAATTTTTGGACAGAACAGTTTTGATTGAATGAAGTTAGAAGCCAGACTCTAAAGAGTAAAGAGAAGAGTAAAAGAAAGAGTAGGAGTATACGACTGAAATGATCCTAAAACTTAATATATTCATATAGTTTCAAATTATTCAGATGGAGATGACATGGGCAAAAAGTCCAAAGAATGGGAAAGAGTGAAAATGACATTTTTTCTCACTGTTATTATAAACTATGACTCTATTTGTAAGTATAAAATATTTTTCACAGTAGACAAACTCAGATTCCTTTGGCTCTTTGTGGTTCAAAAAGCATTTTCCTCACAACAACCCTGTGATGGTAGTTTACTTGTAGTACAAGCCATAATATCTTACAGATGAGGAAAGTGGAACTTAGGTGAAGCTGTCCCTCACTAATAGTCAAAAGGCTAATAAGCTTCATAACTAAAATTCAAATGCAAAGCCTGGGGTCAACTCTAGCACTCTTTCAGGGACATCTAAGGGCATTCTGGCATTTTTGTTTCTCAGTAATTGAACTGGTGGACCTAATCTACATAGGTTCACCACCTGATCCAGATTCTCTTCCCAGGCAGATTATGTATTACCCTCTTTCTTTCTACAATCTAGCCAAGATGGTCTGTATGCTCTATTCTGTACACAACAACCCATTTCCTCCCTCTGCACTTTTGTATCAATTGTCTGGCTATCCCTCATTCACTTTGTCCCAAAATTTTTCAGTCCTATCTCTGCTCCTTGTAGCCCCTGGTTCTCTTTAAACTCAAATGCTTTCAAGAGGGATTTCCTGGTTGATTCCCTTATTAGTACCCTACCCACCCCTAAATTAGTTTGTTAATGTTGTGAGCAGTGAGACAACTGGC
This sequence comes from Bettongia penicillata ogilbyi, assembly GCA_023548195.1. Classification (NCBI taxonomy): domain Eukaryota; kingdom Metazoa; phylum Chordata; class Mammalia; order Diprotodontia; family Potoroidae; genus Bettongia; species Bettongia penicillata. The sequence continues at coordinate 407,291 of JAJHZJ010000624.1, read as the reverse complement.
ATATCACAGAGTGCACCAGTATGCTCCACTGATGCAAATTCCCCACATGGCAGAGGCTGGGGAACATGCTTCTGGCAGAATCCTGATAAATGTATTGGAAGTACCCTGGAGAGACTTGAGCTTGCATAAATATTTGGTAACTGGTTCTCCTCCACTAAGCACATTGTTAGGAGAAGCCTTTCCATTTGGCCATGAAGACAGAGCTGTAGGTATCTTTGAAAAGGGCTCATTTAGCTTTAGTCAGCTCGTTCCCTCGACTGATCTATTAATAGTTTAACTCTTCCTATAAAACAATGTGATGAAAGACAGTACTGTTAAGGACAGAGGCCTTGGACCCATAAAGAATGTATCTCGGACTTTGATCTCTGAATTTGTTCTTTTACATTTTAGATGAAGGTTTTGGAGAGTAGGTGTCCATGAATCCTGGCAACTCAGCACCTCCGTGTTCAGGTTTTGCAACTGACTCAGCATTTAGTGACCTAAGAAGCAAGGAATGACTTTGGGTAGGGACTATTGGAATCTAGACTAGTAGTGGTAGAGATAAAGATTCATCCCGCAGTCATGATGAATTTAGACAAAAACTTTGGACATTGGTGTTACATAGAAACAGAGCTAAGTTTGAACTCACACTCCTGAGAGACCAAGAGGAATAAGGGAGATGGTGGGAAAAGGGGAAGTGTGGCCCTTAGGTATATGAGTAAATATTTGTACTTCTATTCTTTTTACATCTTTGAAGTAAATATGCCTTAGTAAAAGACATTGTTGTTTCATGTGCAATTCTTTATGACCCCATTTGGGTTTTTCTTGGCAAAGATGCTAGAATGGTTTACCATTTCCTTCTCCAGACCATTTTACAGATGAGGAATTGAGACAAAGAAGGTTAAGTGACTTGGCCAGAATCACACAGCTAGTTAGTGTCTGAACCCAGATTTAAACTCAGGAAAAGGAGGCTTCCTGACTCTTAACCCAGTACTCTATCCACTGCACCACCTTGATGAAGTGGAACTGGGGCACTAGTCCTTAACACCTAACCTAGTGGGAATAGAATACATCTAGTAGGGGCTCAAACAATAGTAGTAGATAAAAAAATGCTCCTAGCCCTCAGGGAACCCTAGAACTTTGAGAGCCTCAGTCACTAGCCTCACTCTGGGATAAATGGCCAAAGAATACTGGCTATTATATACAGTTAATCTGTTTTCATTTATTTGTGAATATGTTGTGTTCTCTTCCCCTTAGAACATAAGTTCCTTCTGGGTAGACACTATCTCACGTTCTGCCACACATGCTTGAAGCATATTGTAGGTACAAAATAAATGCTTGTTGATGAGTGGTTCATTGGTTCCAGTAGAGAATGGGCTTGTTTTCCAAGATACAGACACACAAGAGCAGAGGTTCTTAACCTGGGGTCTGTGGTCTTTTAAAAAAAATTTGATGATTATTTCAATAAAATTGGTTTCTGTCATAATTTTATGTATTTTTAGTCATTATAAACCTTTTTGATAAGGTTTTACCAGACTTTACCAGACTGCCAAAGGGGTCAATGATGCAAACAAAGGTTAAGAACCTGTGTATTAGAGGAATCACCAAGTCAAAAGCTGGCTTAGAAAAATAGGTAGAAAAGCTTAGTTTCATACATGTAGAACCAGTCCTACCATTAACCTACTTAAACAAACAAACCTGAATAGAGAGAAAAGAGTTGGGGAAAGGTCAAAATTTCTTCTGAGCAAGAAATCACAAAGTCTAGGTGAAAGTAGGCATCTGCAGTCAGTGTAGGGTTGCTTCTAAGTCAAGGAGGTTAAGGGATCAGACAGGAAATTTTCTTTTTCAACCAGAATTCCTCAGACATAAATGGCCAAAGAAAAGCAAGAAAGGCTGGGTGCTCTTTGACTGCGCCAATTAAATCAATTTTTAAGACTGAATTGTAGAGTTGTCTGATCTTGCAATTTTATTGGTTTTTCTCAAGGCAAGAAAATGCCTTCTACTAATACTGATTCAGCAATTGTTCTGCAATTTATAATGTTATAGAGTTACTTAGAGCACAGATATTGAATGACATGTACACCCACGCTTACAAAGTCAGTATGTGTCAGAGGTGAGATCTGGATCAAGGTCCTGACTTTGGCATTGACCCTATATCAACCGTTCTGCCTTTCAGATTTTAATTACTTTAGGATAAAAATTTTATGCTTCATAAATTTGCATATCTCTCTGAGTTTGTAATTGTTTTGGGTTTCTCTCTTAGATACTTAGTAAAATTCCTTTTGAAAAAATCCCAATATTATCATATATGTGTTTATGGGCTTGTCCATAGTTTGCCCCATGACACTGGAGGGCCCTAACATTCCTACTGGTTATCTATGGCAAGAACTAGTCAAAATACCTAATATCACAAACTTACTTAGATTCTCCTTGCATTTGAAATGCTTAATCACATTAACAACACACTTTTAGGTAATATTCTCTAAAGAAAATTCATCAGTTTTCTTTTAAATGTGTTTCTCATTTCAGTTACCAAAGAAAATCCCATATTTACTTATGGTGGGTATTAGTTTGAAGTGGTCTGTTAGCTTTTGTTAAGACCATTCATTAAATGTTTTGGATGAGTTCCCATGGTGCTCCTCTGCACAAATCTAAAATTTGCTCAGGTGGTAAGATTGAGGGACTTGAAAACAAATGACTAACCTCACATATTTGCAATGTGATACAAGAAGTGGCTGAAAGCACCACCTATTTGGAGTGGCTTAGGTTGAAATGAAATTCTCTTGAACAAAAACTGAATGGTAAGATATGAAGACAGTTTGAGAGTGACCCCATGGTGCAATGGAAAGAACAATGGACTGGGAATCAGAGGACCTGGGTTCAGATCCAACCTTTGATATTTACTACCTGTTGTGATGCTGTGCACCTGACCTCTCTTGGTTGATTTCTTTGTACACCAAATGTGTGCATTAGGCTAGATGACCTTTAGAGTTACTTCTAGATACAGTCCTATGATCTTTGATTTACTGGATAGCAAGAGTTGAATGTAAGGGATAAATACATCCATGAATCTAATTTTGTAGACATTCAATGGGTAGTGTGGGATCCTTATCACAGCTACTGCTGATGGAAAACCAGACTTCTTTTTGTTCTCTGGTTTAGATGTCTAAGGGTTTTGGCCCAGCTCTGCTAACTATGACAAATCCCACTATGGAGTATGTGTGTGCTTGTCCTTCATTTTTGAAGAGGAGCATGACATCAGGGAAATAATGACATGATTTGCAATTGACTTTGATTTGAGTGAGTGAGGGCTGTGCAAGGTCACCAGTCTCGCTTTCTCCTCCAGAGCCATCTGGGTCCAGTGGTCAGATGCTCATCAGGATGACTGGAGATGGCCTAGGATGCAATGAGACTCCCTGGCCCTTTTAGGGTAAGGTCTTTTCAGATTCTCACTTTGAGTGAAGTAACACCCATTCAGTGAACAGGCCTCTTTAAGAAGTGAATCAAGGGTGGACCCTTTAATTAAAAAAAATCAAACTAGAAGGGGAAGACCCTCAGGGTTCCTGGACAAAGGAAAAACAGTTACTATTGACATTGACTCTGAGCCAGAGGGGCCCAAAACATAGTGGTGCTTTGTCAGGGACTTATTGGGATCCAATCTATGAGTTGCAGTGAAGTGGGCTTAAGGTTTGGTCTTTGAGAAAAGAGGAAAGAAAGAAGGAAGGAATTTGTTAGATATTTATTTAGACTCATTTGTAAGACAAATATCTACATCTTTTCCTTTTGGTCAGGACCTCAAAACATTCTGCAGATAGCACTGACAATTTGTCTATTGTCACCTACAAACCATGTCACATTCAGGATTGTATAGCAGGGCAACATATGATTTCTGAGTCAACTTCAATATAATGAAAAACATTCTATTTCTGTGGAGAATCATGTTTCAAAAGCTCACTCATCACTCTTCAAGATAAACTTCTGAGGTTTCTGCAGCAAGTCTCTGAGTGGAAAATTGGTCATGGCTAGGAAAAAGAAAGAGGTATATGTGTGAATTAGAAAAAGTGATAGAGGCAATTACTCAGAACAAAAGGGAAACACAAGATTCTAAAAGTCTAATTTTTAGAACTGGTGAAGCTTTGTAGCAGCTATTCACTTCTAATCATCCTCAAATAATAAATTAATAGAACAGTCAATGCTATTAGAATAATTTACTACTCATCAAGAATAATAAATGAGTGGGAACAGGTTGTGATTCACATTTTTCTAAAGATAGCAAAAGAGAAGGGTAAGGAAGAAAACTATTCTGTTCCACTCTGCCAATATTGAAAGCATATAATATACCTATATTAATGGCAGTGGAATTTGGAAAACAGAAGAAAGGTGAAGTCAAATATGGCTGCAATGGGTACTTCTGGCTTGATCATATACCAAACCTGCAAAAACAGTTCCAAATCCTCATGACTTTTACAGTTTTTGAAGAAACAGCTTCCTGCTTTAGTAAAGTTTTACCTTGGGCGTAGACCTCTTCTTACACAACCTTTAGTTTTGCACCTGTGCTAGCAGAAGGCACATCCATGAGAACTGAACACAGTTGTCAGTACCTGAATATTTAGGATCTGAAATCAACAGTGAGGCAAAGACAATGCCAGCCTCCATATCTCTGCTGACTCAGTAATGATAGACAACATGGTTAGGCTGGTTAGTTTTCTTTCTTTTCCTTTTGTCTTCCTCCATTTTTCGCCAGAAGGAAGGAAAGTAAAGTAAAGGAAGAAAGAAAGTAAGAAGCGCTGGGAAAGATATAGTGTTGAATTGAAAGAAGGGAACAGTTACTGCTGAGAAAGTGGTAAGTGATTCTCAGGATATGTGGAGTGATAACCCTGTATAGTGTAGATGCTTTGATGCCTTGACTGTAAAATGAAGCAGTCAGTGAATAAACACTTATTAAGGTACTCTGCTCTGGGGATATAGCAAGAGATAAAAGACAGTTCTTGCCCTCAAGGAGTTCATAATCTAATGAAAGAGGCAACTAGCAAACAAATACAAACAAGTTATATGCAAGATGTATTGGAAATAAGAGAGAGAAGATACTGGAATGAGCAGCTGTTGGGACAGGCTTCCTGCAGAAGCACTTACTGGGACTTGAAGGAAACTAGGGAGAACAGGAGGTGAGAATAGGGTTGGCAGGACATGGCATGAGGTGACAGAGAAAATTCCCATATTAGAGAACTGGAGTGTCCTGTTTGTGTAACAGCAAGGAAGCTAGTGTCATTGGATGTAAAAGTATGTGGTGGGAAGTAAGGTATGACAAAAGTGGAAAGTAGAGAAGTGGTATACTAGATTTTAAAGAGTTTTAAATATCAAACAGAATATTTTGTATTTGATCCTGGAGGCAGTTGGGAGCTACTAGAGTTTATTGAGAGTGGGTTAGGAGGTGGTGACATTATTGGCCTTACCTGTACTTTAGAAAAATCAGTTTGTTGTGTAGGAGGATGGCTTGGAATGGTAAGAGACTTGAGGTAGGCAGACCCACCAGCAGCCTATTTTAATAGTGCAACAGATGACGAGTAAGTATAATTAATAAAAGATGTGAATATCCTGGATGCTTTTGCTAATTCCCTATTAAATCAGAACCAGCAAATTTGAAAGGGTAAGACTACAGAGGACATTTAGTCTGACGCAGCCATCAACAAGAATCTCTTTTACATGTCCGATAAGTGGTCATTCAGACTTGGTTTGAAGACATCCAGTAAAGGAGAACTTACTCTTCTTCTCATCCCACTTTGGTATAACACACATTCTTAGGAAGTTTCCTGTACAGTCTATCCATTCTATCCAGCCTAAGTGTGGTTCTCTGAAGCTTCTGCGCCTTGCCTCATGTTCTGCCCTCTGGTACAAAGCAAATTAAATCTAATAATTTTTCCACATGATAGCACTAAAAAAAGCTATCTTATCACTCCTTAATCTTCTATTCTCCAGACTAAACATACCCATTTCATTAAAATGGTTCTCATGAGGCATGGTCCTGAAGTGCTTTATTATCATATTTGCCATCCTCTGGGACTCCTCAGCATATCAATGTCCTTAAAATGTGGCACATGGAACTGAGCACAATGTTTTAGATAGAGTCTGACTAGGGCAGAGAACAGTGGGATTACAGTTAATCTCAGATATGTTTCATTTCTTCACCAAAGATATACCTTGAGGGTATATTGGGAATTCTGGCAGACTGAACAGGCAAACTTATTTTCTCTCTAAACAATGGCAGCAAACAACAAACCATGGACTAGAAAATCAGTAGGAAACATGGCATATCCATATATAAAGAAGGTCCACTAAGAGGGCTACGTATGAAACTATCAGTCTATTACATTGCTTTCTAAGGATAAGCAACATTCATTAAACCATCACTAGGCTTAAGCACTGGGGATACAGATACTAGCAAAAAGAAAGTCTCTGGCTATAAGGAGTTTACATTTTAATTTGGGAAAACCAAGCAGCAAAGAAGTCTGAAATATGGGAAGTATAGGGGGAAAGGGGCTGGCATAGGAGAATGTTGTCAAAGTACCCAAAATCACCAGAGGTAAGATGGGAATGGTGCATGATCAACTTGGGCCCTTCCCCAAAGTGGAGGCTATGGGAAAAATTCACCAATGAGAAAAGGGGACTGATATGGTGGAGAAAGGTTCTAGGATATGTCTGTACATGTGTATGCACATATGCACACATGTACGTATATGCTTATATAATATAAACACACATTATATATATATTCTTTAATATATACATATATTACACACATATCCTAGATACAATATATTATTATATTACATATGATATATATTAACTATACAATAAATCACTTATAGTTATATATAATACATACATAAAAATATATATATAATACATAGACATTGGTATGCACATATTTGCAATAGGCATAATATATTCTATGTACACGTGTGTATATATAGCATCACCCAGTGTTATGTTGTATAATATTATATGTACAATAAACGTACATGTACATGCACAATATGTATATGTGTAGATTTACATGTGTGTGTACACACAAAGGTTATGTATGCATATATTTAATATTGTATAACTAATTAATAATCCTATTATAATTATATATTAACATGTAATATATATATTAGATTTAATAAGGTCATATCAACATTACTTGTCTGTTTTTTTCTAAAGTTCCCTCTTCTATCTTCTGTGTATTTTTTGAACCTTCTTTCTTTTCTTTTTTTTCTATCACTGGCAACCTCTCACTTCTCTCACCAAATAAAAACCCTCTTTTTGTAACAAATAAATATAGTAAGGTGAAACAAATTAGCATTTTAATAATCAGGTCTGAAAATGGTTGTCTCATTATGTACCTCTATTATCACCTCTCTGTCAAGAGGTGAAAAATATGCTTTATTATCAGTCTTCTGGAGCCATGACTTGTCATTGTATTGATTGATCAGAGTGCTTATGTCTTTGAAAGTTGTTGAGATACTTGTATAAATAGTACTACTAGTTCTGCTCACTTCTCTCCATTAATTAATACACATATTCTGGGGTTTCCCTAAATCCATATTCTTTTGTCATTGCTCATAGAACAGCAATTCTCCATTACATTTATGTATCATAATTTGTTCAACCATTTTCCAACTAATGAGCAACCAATTTTTTTCATGTCTTTGTTATATCAAAAAGCTTTTCTATAATTACTTTTGCACTTAATGTTTCTTTTCCTTTTCCTTTGAATTTCTAGGTTATATACCTAATATGTAACTGAATATCCCTGGTTCAAAAGTATGTATAGGTAAGTGACTTTTTAGTTATAGTTCCAAATTGCCTTCCTGAATGCTTCGATCAATTTTCAATTCTAAGAAGAGGTGTTCTCCCACAGTACTTCCAAATAATACATTTCCTTTTTTTTGTTATCTTTAAAAAACAATATAATTAGTGTCATATGGAAGGTCAAAGATTTTAAACTTGAATTTCTCTTATATTAGTGATTCAGAGCAATTTCAATATGGCTTTTGAAAGCTTGGATTGTCTTCCTCAAGTACAATCCATTAATATCCTTTGACCATTTATGTATGCAAGTCATGTCATCATTTCTCTGATGACATGGTCTTCTTTGGCAACAAAGGACGAACACAATCCTGTGAGAAGACTCAGCTGACTAAATGGGGACCCAGCTAGCTGGATAACTCAGCTCCTCCTCTCCTCTCTGCCTCCCCCTCCCCTTCCTTCTTCTCCCCAAAGAAAGGTAAATTTGGATGGCCGGAAGATGCCCAGTTGACTGGGTTTACTGGCTAGCTCCTCCCCTCCCCTCCTCTCCCTTCCCCCCTCCCCTCCCCTCTCTTGCCCTCCTCTCCTCTCCTATACCCTGCTCTCCCGCTACCTTAAATCTACTGCATTCTGAAGCTGGGACATCAATGGGGCCCTGCCTAAGGGCTCTTCTGGACCCTCCTAGGTTTAGAGTGATTATCAATAGTAATTGTTGCATTTTCACTCCAGCATAATGTCTTTCTTATTCTTGGCTTCGCTAAAGGGGCCATGCTCTGGCTACCTCTTAAGGAGTCCTATTCAATGAATGGGTGTTGCCTCACCCTGGGTGAGTACCTGCAAAGACTTGTCCTAAAGGGGCCAAGGTCTCCCAGTGCATCCTGGGTCATCTCCAGTCATCCTGATGAATCTGGTCACTGGATTCAGACAGCTCTGCAGGAGAAGTGAGGCTGGTGACCTGCACAGCCCTCCCCCACTTAAAACAAAGTCAAGAGCAAGTCATGTCATCATTTCTCTGATGGCATGATCTTTGGCAACAAAAGATGAACACAATTGAGGAATGGATTATATTAAATGTCTTAACTAAATGCCCTATATAATTTGATGTCAGACCTTTTTAAAAGGACATCTCTGCAAAGATATTCCCCAATTAGCTATTTTACTTCTAACTTCATTGTTTTCATTTGTAAAAATTTCCCCCATTTAAAAAAAAATCATAACTGTCTATTTGATCTCCTGTGGCCGTCTCTATGTCTGATTTGCTAAAGATTCATTCTCCTAACCATAGGTGATAAAGGTAACTCTCATCTTCTCATTTGTTTACCTTTTAAATCTAGACCATGTAACCATTTGAAGATTATTGTACTATATGTTGTGAGATGCTATCAAATACATTGTTCCCATATAGCTTTCCAATTTTCAGAGTAATTTTAATTAGTCAATCCTTATTCTAGCAATTTGTGTCCTACAGCTTATCAAGTTCTGTACTATTATCTTCATTTGCTTCTATGTCTTCTATAGTTAATCTATGACCAATTTGAATAAATACTGCTAAGTTGGTTCAATATTAGGAAAACTATGAGCATATGATTAATAACTGTAAAAAGTTAAGAAAACATATGTCTATACTAAGAAATGCAGAATGGTTAAAAAAAATGCTGGCTGTATTTTTTAACATGGTAACAGTATCTATCTTAAACTGAGACATAGCACTAAATAAATGCCAGAGTCCTTCCCAATGAGAACAGGCGTAAAGCAAGGATATTCACTTCTCCACTCTTTTAAATGTTGCAAGCATATACTTAAGCAAAATAATTAAAAATTCTTTTATTTTTTCATTTACTCTGACTTTGCCTTTTTTATTTTTTATGCTCATAGATCCCAGTGAGATATTACAGTTGGGTGTCACCACTCCCAAATCTTTTAAGGAAAATGACAGCAACCTAGTTATCACACCTGACTGTTCTACACAAGCATGCAGTTTCATTGAAGCCTGGTAATTTATCAAGTGAAGTGAAACATTTTATTGCTAACTGCCTGTTTAGCATGTTCTTCCTCTTCTTCATTTTGTTTTTCTCTTTCAAGTCAAAAGACCATTTCCATTGCTTAAGAAATCCAACAAAATAAGAGTCTTTGTCATTTACTTATCATTGACCATATACCCAAAGTAGAAGTCTTTTGCCTTATTGATTATCCCATTTTGCTCCAATGGAGCTAAATGAACTTAACCTTTTTTAAAGCATTCCTTGCTAGCATTGGCTGATTCATTTCTTTAACATTACTGAAATTCTTATTTCTCTGACCCCATCATTTCTTTATGTTCATCCTCCCTTACTTGTCTTTGCTCCCATCATCTATACATAACTTAAAAAAATCTAAATTGGTCACTTTTATCTCCCATCATATCTCCCATCAATACATCATGCTTCTATTCTAGACCCTGATCTATTCTTAGATTCCTTATCTACTCTTTTAAAATCATTTTTAGTGTACTCTTCTTGATGGGTATTGACCAAATTCCCCCCTCCCCAGAATATAGTTTTGAGGTTTAAAGAAAGTATTGAACAAATTGTAAAGATGAATCTATTATCTGAAAATCTATTACCACTTTTTTTTGATCGAAGAAGACAAAGACAAAATACTATTTGCTGATTGAGGATGTTCATACCATTGGCTAACGTTTAAAAATAGTTTATGACTGAGGGAATGCTGTCTCTGGAGCACTTTATGGAGGAGATTTCTATAAGAAGGAAGAGATTTCTTTCCTTCCCCTACTTTCATCATTGGGCAAAGGATCTAGTAGCAACTTCTCAAGAAGGTTATGAATTGGATGTATATTATGTGTATTTGTTATAACCACTGTTCTTGCTATGGTATCTCAGTAAATGCCTTTGCTAAGAGGTTTTTTTAACTGCTTTATTATTAATGAGAAGTATACTGGTGGGGGCTCATGCACTGTATTGTTAGAAGGCCCACAGAATTATGCATAGAATCAGAAGTGGTAGTCTCCTTTTGGGGCTCCAATTAGTAAATGCCAGTGAAAGTTGGGAGAGTGGTCATTATAATACAACAAAAAAATCACTTATTTTCTCTCCTCCCCTTCTCTTGCCTTGTCTTCCCTTGCTTACCCTTTTCTTTTCTTTCTTTTCACTGGGATACCCCACTGGGATCTCAAATTCTACATGTTCCAAACTAGGTTTATCTCTTCTCCCAAATAGATTACTAAATGCAAACTGCATACAATGTAATTTGGGAGGTGGATGGGAACGTGACTCATGATTCAGAAGAAGCTTCATGTAGGATGTGGCACTTGAGCTGTCCATCAAGCATTTTGACTTGTATTAAATTTGTTGAATAGGAATGCCAGCCTCCATTAAGATATTCTTTTCAATGGCCCAAAACATTCATGTGATCCAGAATGAACAGATAATATTTTAGGAACACTATATATTAACAGTAGAGAAACAATAAGCACTATTATATGTGAAAAAAATGAATGACTAGCACACAGGGGATGTTTCATTGTATTTATGTGACTACAGTGAACCAGTTCCAGGATGAAAATGTAATGTTGTCCCAGTTCAACAGTCTGTAAACATTGCCCTGTAAACATTGATCCTGCGCTTTCATTTCTCCCAGATATTCTTGCTCTCATCCTTACATTGCATAACACATGTCCTGTAAAAAATAAACTAATAAATCTGACCAAATTGTGCAATTCTGGATCTTTTCACATGTCATTCATTCAGTTAAATACTTTTCTAGCACCTGTTATATTCATAGCACTATTCTATCAGTATCGCCCTGACATCAAGAGGAGGTAAAAGAAAAGGTCCCAGCATTTTTATAGGTTCATAAGATCATAGTTTTAGAGCTGGAAGGGACTATAGAAGCTAGCTTCCAACCCCCTTTTTTTGTAGATAAAGAGAATGAGGCCCAGAAAAATGACACATGAGGGCACATGACTAGTAAGTACAGAGGTGTGATTTGAAATTTTTCTTCTTCCCAACTCCAAGTCTAGTGCCCACTCTTTCATTCTGGCCGGACCCACTATCACAAACTTATTGGGGATATAGTTCTAACAGGGTGGGCAGACATGACAGTACTGTGATCCACACTGCTGCAGGTACAGTGGTGTTACTGAGCATAAGAATGCTTGGCTTTAGAGAAATAGAAAGTCCCTAAATAAAGTGAAGCTTATATTCTAGCTGTCATCCACACAGACCTCTTTCATGTGCTATTATTTTTCTTTTTGACCATGGCCTCCCTGCGTCTTCCCTCCCTTTCTTCAACCCCTCTCCCTTTTACTCCCCTTTTCCCTTACTACTTCTTCCCTCCCTTTTAGCCTCCCCTCCCTTTACTTTTTTTTCCCCTTTTCCCTCCTACTGCCTATAGCACTAGTTGGATGTCTATGCTTATCTGAGTTTGTTGTTCCCTCCTTGAACCAAATCATATGAGAGTAAATCTCAAAAAGTACTCATCTCCCTCCTCTCATTCCAAGTAGAGTAGAGTAGAGCAATGTAATATGTTTTTGTATCTCTTTCTGTTGTGCAATTAACCTTTTTCTGCCTCTTCCTTTTTCACATCTCCCATTACAATCACTTCGCACCTTTAAATCACATTTTTATCATCACATAATTTACTTTATACCCACTACCTCTATATATATCCCTTTTATATATCATAATAAATATACAGTTCTCAAGATTAACAAGTATAATCTTCCATTATAGGGATGTAAACAATTTACTCATATTGAATAGCAAGATTTTTTCCCTCTGTTTACTTTTTTATGCCTCTTTTGGGACTTGTGTTTGAAAATCAAATTTTCTATTGAGCTCTGGCCTTTTCATCAGGAAGGTCTGGAAATCCCTTATTTCATTGAATGTGCATCTCCTTGCCTGAAACATTATGCTCAATTTTGCTGGATAATTGATCCTTGCTTGTAGTCCCATCTCCTTTGCCTTATGGAATATTATATTCCATTCCCATCAATATTTTAATGTAGAAGGTCTTGTGTAATCCCAACTATAACTCTTCAATATTTGAATTGTCTCTTTCTGCCTGCCTGCGGTATTTTCTCTTTCACTTGATAGTTCTGGAATTTGTCTACAATATTCTCTGGTGTTTTCAGTTTAGGATACCTTTCAGGAATTGAATGGTGGATTCTTTCAATGATTATGTTGCCCTCTGGATCTAGCATTTCTGGGCAGATTTCCTTGATGATTTCTTGGAAGATATTGTCTAGGATCTTTTTTTCATCATGGCTTTCTGGTAGACCAATAATTCCTAGGTTTCCTCTCCTGGATCTATTTTCCAGGTCAGTTGTTTTTCCAATTAGATATTTTACATTTTTTTCTATCTTTTCATTCTTTAGATTAGGTTTGACTGATTCTTGATGTCTTATAGAGTCATTGGCTTCTACTTCCCCAATTCTAATTTTTATCAAATTATTTTCTTCAGTTAACTTTTGCAACTCCTTTTCCACCTGTCCAATTGTTCCTTTTAAGGAGTTATTTTCTCCAGTTACTTTGTGTTCTTCCTTTTCCATTAGTCCAATTTTCCTTTTAAATTCTTCCATGATTTCTTTTTTCATAGTTTTAAAATCATTGCTCAATTTTTCTTCTACTTCCCTAATTTGACTTTTAAAATCCTTCTTAAGTTCTTCCAAGATTGCTCTTTGGGCTTGAGTCCAGTCCATATTCCCTTCTGAAGTTTCAGATGGGAGTGCAGTCTCAATGCTGATCTCTTTGGTATTCTTGTTTGGGTCCTTGTCCCCATAGAAGGATTCTATGGTCTTATCTTTTTTGGCTTGCTTCTTGCTCATGATGATTGCCCTTTTCCTGGCTTTTAAAGTGGATCTCTGCTTCTGGGGCATGGAGGCTCTGTCCCACTGTTCTTGTGCTTAGAACTTGAGGCTTTGTGTGTTGTAGCCTCTTGTTCTTTCAACTAGAACATAGAATGTTGTAGCTTACCTGGTGCTGAGCTGGCTGATGTGCCAAAGCAGAGACTAGGTGAAGTCTTTCTGAAGTTCCCCAGAGTGACCCTGGAGCTGACTGCATTAAGTATGGAGGGGTCACAGGAGGTTTCCTCTCCTGAGGACAGGCAGGCTAAGTGGTTGGTGACCTAATGTTTGCACTACTGTGCTTCCTCTTCCCCTGGATGTGCTGAGGCATACCTAGGGTCCTGGTGTTGACCACTGCAGACTCCACTCTCCTGGGGTTCAGGATCTCCTCCCTCCACTTCGGCCACAGCAAGAAGGACCCCCTCTTCCTAGCCTCACAGTCTAAGAGACTGTTTACCTTTTTGGATGATCCCACTGTTCCAGGATTTTTCCTGGGGAAATATTCTATGAGTTTTTCAAGGTCAACAAGTAGAGGGATAGAGCATTTACCAATTACTCTGCCATCTGGGCTCCCTAAAGTTCAAGTAGGTGACTTATAGACTTTTAATCTTCAGGTTGATAGTCTCAGCAGCTGGTGAAGTTACCTGGGTTTCTGTGGTTCTCTCTCACTCAGTTCTTCTAGATTCCTGTCCGGGGCTAATATGTTTGAGATTCCACAGTGCTGCTGCTGTTGCTTCAGGGATTCCTGCTCGGTTTTGTTCTGGTGGGGTCTGTGCTGGTATAACTTGTGCAGTGTCCACTGTGCACTCTTCCTGTATCATGCAACAGATCCTTCCCATCAACCCTCCAGTCTGTTCTGGGTTGGAAATTTGCCTCACTCTGCCTTCTATTGAATTTTGCCAGTCTAAAATTTGTTCAGATTCTCTTTTTAGAGGCATCTGAAGGAGTTTGACTTGGAGCTTAGGTGAGTAGTTGCTCTTTCTCTGCCATCTTGGCTCCACCCCCCCCCCCAAAGTCTTTCATGTGGTATTACAAGCAGGTAACAGCTTAAGCAAAGCAAGAATAGAATGGCTGAAGTTGCTGGTTGCATTAGATTAGTTCGGAATGCTAGTGATCAAATATTTTTCAAAGGATTATGCCAGATTCCTACATGGAAATCTTCCTTTAGTACCTTATGATCTGTACATAACTGAGTTCTTAAGTTCTTGCCAATGAAATATAATCTTTGGCTGAGTTTACCTAGTTGGAAGGGTTCTGAGTATAGCTCACATTCAGTGTATCTACCATCTGAGTGCCAAACTACCTAAGTTTGGAAAGGCTCATCACTAGAAGGTTGACCAACAGGTTATAGATATTTTTGTTTGTTTTTATTTTTGTTTTGTTTCTATTTTTTTTAATTTTTTTTTTTTTGCCACAGTATCTCAACCTCACTTCAGATGTTTTCCAGTTGAATAATTTTGGGAAAACCATTAGACCCATCTGACCCACACTTTTTCTTTCTTTCATGAAGGTGGGTGCATATTAGCATGTTACAGGTTTTTTGTGATGTTAAACTGAAATAGTATACCTTGAAGAAGCACTTTTAAAATCTTAAAGGTCTAGGGGGTGGAGCCAAGATGGTGGAGTAACAACACAGACTTTCTAGAGTGCTCCTGCCAAGCCCAGGCAAAAAACTGTCAAAAGTGACTCTAAAAAAATTCTGGAGATGCAAGGCCCACAGAATGACACAGAGAAGCAAATTCTCAGCCCAAGACAGCCTGGAAGGTTACAGAAAGTGTCTATTGTGCCACACTAGGAGCACAGTGCATTGCAGTATGGGCTGTGACTGCACAAAGGGGACTTGAACAGGCCTTGGAGAGACTGAATCTCTCACACCTATGGTGGTTTCAAGACATCATGACTCCAAAATGCTAGCATAAGTTGTAAAGTCAGTGGAAAATTTCTGTGGGACCAGAGCAGCAAAGTAGAGTGGTCTGGCCCCAACCCAGGGCAGCTGAGGGGGGTGGGGGTAAAGGAACTTGCAGCAGTCACAGCAGCAGCAGGGGCAGCTGCAGACACTGATTCTGGAGCTAGTCTAGGCCCACGGATTGGGGGGAGATTGAACAATTGACACTACCCCCTCAGCCCCAGAAGAAGAAGAGAACTGCCTTGACAAAGAATTCAAAAGTCACGCAAATGTCTGGGGAAATGAGCTTAAAATACAAAAAGAATCAGACTATAGAATATTACTTTGGTGACAAGGATGACCAAAACAAACAAACAGAAGAAAACAAAGCCAAAGCTCCTCCATCCAAAGCCTCCAATAAAAATCTGAATTGTCTCAGGCCATGGAAGAGCTCAGAAAGGGTTTTAAAAATCAAGTAAGAGAAGTAGAGCAAATGTTGGGAAGAAAAATGAGAGTGATGCAAGAAAATTTTGAAAAATGAGTCAACTGTTTGCTAAAGGAGATCCAAAAAATGCTGAAGAAAATAACACTGTAAAAAATAGACTAACCCAAATGACAAAAGAGATCCAAAAAGCCAATGAAAAGAAGAATGCCCTAAAAAGCAGAATTGACCAGATGGAAAAGGAGGTCCAAAAGCTCACTGAAGAAAATAATTCCTTAAAGATTAGAATGGAGTAGATGGAAGCTAACAACTTTATGAAAAATCAAGAAATCATAAAACAAAACCAAAAGAATGAAAAAATAGAAGATAATGTGAAATATCTCATTGGAAAAACAACAGACCTGGAAAATAGATCCAGGAGAGACAATTTAAAAATTATGGGACTACCTGAAAGCCATAACCAAAAAAAGAGCCTAGACATCATCTTCTATGAAATTATCAAGGAAAACTGCCCTGATATTCTAGAACCAGAGGGCAAAATAAATATGGAAGGAATCACCGATCACCGCCTGAAAGAGATCCAAAAAGAGAAACTCCTAGGAACATTGTGGCCAAATTCCAGAATTCCCAGGTCAAGGAGAAAATATTGCAAGCAGCTAGAAAGAAACAGTTCCAGTATTGTGGAAATACAATCAGGATAACACAAGATCTAGCAGTTTCTACATTAAGGGATCAAAGGGTGTGGAATAGGATATTCCAGAAGTCAAAGGAACTAGGACTCAAACCAAGAATCACCTACCCAGCAAAACTGAGTATAATACTTCAGGGAAAAATATGGTCTTTCAATGAAACAGAGGACTTTCAAGCATTCTTGATGAAAAGACCAGAGCTGAAAAGAAAATTTGACCTTCAAACACAAGAATGAGAAGAAGCATGAAAAAGCAAACAGCAAAGAGAAGTCATAAGGGACTTCCCAAAGGTGAACTGTTTACATTCCTACATGGAAAGACAATATTTGTAACTCTTAAACTTTTCAGTGTTTGGGTACTTGGTGGGACCACACACACACACATACACACACACACATGTACACGCGTGCATGGATACACATACAGAGACAGAGAGCACAGAGTGAATTGAATAGGATGGCATAAAGAAATTAAGGTAAATGGTGAGAGAGAAATGTAGTGGGAGGAGAGAGGGTGAAATGGAATGGGGTAAATTATCTCTCATTCAAGAGGCAAGAAGGAGACTTTTTAGTGGAGGGAAAAAGAGGAGAGCTGAGAAAAGAACATGAAGTTTACCCTTATCACATTCGACTAAAGGAAAGAATAAAATGCATACTCATTTTGGTATGAAAACCTATCTTACAATACAGGAAAGTGGGGGAGAAGGAGATAAGCAGTGTGGGGGGGATGATGGAAGGGAAGGCAATGGGAGGAGGGAGCAATTTGAAGTGAACACTCTTGGGGAGGGATAGGATCAAAAGACAGAATAGAAACAATGGGGTCACGAAAGGATGGAGGGAAATCTAGTTAGTCTTACACAACACTACTATTATGGAAGTCATTTGCAAAACTACACAGATATGGCCTATATTGAATTGCCTGCCTTCCCAAAGGGAATGGGTGGGGAGGGAGGGATGGGGAGAATTTGCAACTTAAAGTTTTAGGAGCATCTGTTGAGTATTGTTTTTGCTACTAGGAAATAAGAAATACAGTTAATGGGGAATAGAAGGTCATCTGGCCCTACAGGACAAAAGAGAAGATGGGGACAAGAGAAGGGAGGGATGATAGAAGAGAGGGCAGACTGGTGATAGGGAAAATTAGAATGCTCGGTGTATTGGCGTCGGGGGAGGGTATAAATATGATTTGGAACCCAAAATTTTGTGAAAATGAGTGTAAAAAGTTAAAGAAATAAATTTAATAAAATAATAAAAAAAATTTTAAAAAAAAGAAAATTTATATTACACTACAGGAAAGTAGGGGAGAAGGGGATAAGTGGGGTGTAGAAGGGATGATAGAAGGGAGGTCAAATGGGAGGAGGGTGTAATTAGAAGTAAACACTTTCGGGACAGGATAAAGTCAAAAGAGAGTATAGAATAAATGGGAAGCAGGATAGGATGCAGGAAAATATAGTTAGTCCTTCACAACATGACTTTTGCATAGCTACACATGTAAAACCTATATTGAATTGTTTGCCTTCTCAGTGGTAATGGGTGGGGAGGGAGGAAGGGAAAGAAGTTGCAACTCAAAGTTTTAAAACGAATGTTAAAAATAGTTTTTACATGTAAGAAATACAGGCACTGGGCTATAGAAATCTATCTTGCCTTACAAGAAAATAGAGGATATGGGGATAAGAGAAAGTAGGGGTATGATAGAAGGGAGGGCACATTGGGTGAATGGGGCAATCAGAATGCACGGTGTCAAGGGGTGAGTGGAGGGGAGAGAAGGGGACAAAATTTGGAACTCAAAATCTTGTGGAAATGAATGTTGAAAACTAAAAATAAATAAATACAGTAAAAAAGGTGAAAAACCTTAAATGTCTAGACAAAATATAATATATTTATTGCTATTATCATCATCATTATTTTTGTGCCTACACCTGTGGTTTCACTGTGATGGAGTGGTTCTAATATGGACTGTCCAACAACTTATGTATACTAGCAAATCACATGTAACTTATTGTGTTTGAGCCTTGTCTGGAGACACTTCAAAATTAAGAGGCTTGCTATGATCATGCAGCTAGTATGTCAGAATAAGGCTCAAACCCAGATCTTCCTAATTCCAGTATGCCATACTGTCTTTATCATCATTACCATAATCATCTATTAAGAAGTCAAAGGATTGCCTACACAGATGAAATCCTGGGTCTTTGAAAATTTGACACTCTAGGCTTCTGAACATTTTGGGGTGTCATCTAACCCTTTGGAAGTCGGGTAAAGCTTGGGGAATAATGTTTCTCTTCCTTTTCAAAATAATGTTTCTAAATGCACAAAAATACACATAGGATTACAAAATAAATAAGTTATATTGAAATACAGTTTTCATAATGTTTTTCAAAACATAAATTTGCTGATCCCTGGTAAGACCTTTTGCTTTAGGTCAAAGGGGATCATCATGTAAGTCCTTAATTAGTTATGAAGGAAAATGCTCTTTTACATATAGTAATGGAGTCTATATTCTCAGTGGCTATGTGTGCATTTCTAAAGTACACAGCAAGATAATTTGGTCTTGACCACATAGGAAGAAAACATCCAGTCTCTAAAATTGTTAAACTTTTATTAACTTGTGACATCATATTCTGAAGAAGACATCCATAAATATGTATTATGTTGGAAATAGATAGTGCATGGAAATGCTTCCAAACACAATATTACTTGATTCCCAAAGCAATAATCAAATGGGATCATGCAAATGGAATGGCTCTGGGGGTTATCAGTGTAATGATGCTGTTGTGTAAGAGTCCTGCTGTCAAACACCTTATCTTCACCCTGTTTTGAAGGTGTCTGAAATGTGGCATTAAAGTCCTTTATAAAGTCAATAGTTTTGCTATTTCTGAGGTGAAGAGTTTCCTAGTAACTGAGAGATATAAAATTTTTTTTAAAAGCCCTCTGACCATTTTCTTCCTTGGAAAATTATACTGCTTTTTGACCCCAAAGAAAGAAATGTATTTGCATATATCTGGTTAAGAATCTTTGGTAAACATTTGGAGACAGCATGTAGCACTTCCAAATGAAATGATCACTCCCAAGACAGAATAAAAAATCAAGAGATGAAACACTGAATGCTCTGTTTAACTACTCATGAGGTTTGCAAATGCAGTTTGCAAAACTTAAAATTCTGTTTAAATTGGAATTCTTATAAATCTCTTTGGGCCTAGCACTTAAAGGTACAATGAAGCACTTAATACATACTTGTTACACTGAATTGAATATTGCTAACAGATGAATGTTTCCCTCCCCAAATTAATATTTCTTTTGTGTTTACATTCAATCTTCCCTACACCCCGGTAAGGTAGCAAGTGCAAGAATTATTTCTATTTTGTGGATGAGGAAACAGAGGACCAGAGACGTAAAATGACTTGCCCATAGTCATGTTGCCAGTGAATATTTGGGACCAGATCATTTAACAAGGTTTCCTCTCTTCTAGTCTAGTTATCTCTCCAAAATGCCAGGTTTTTGAGTTTTAAAGTATTTCCCTAATAACTACCATTGAGACAAATAGGAACATCATAATCCTGATTTTGCAGTTTAGAAAACTGAGGCTCTGGAAGTTTGATTGACTAATGAAGGGTAATAGAGTTAGTATCAATCAGGATCTCAGTTTAGGTCTCCTGATTCCTTTTTTTCATCATTGGCAAAAAAGCAAGCTTATTACAAGTATAAATATTACTTTGGAGACATGATCAGGTCTCTCTAACTTTGAGTGAATCATGCACCATATTTTAGGTGAACTACAAAGACCAAATGCTCTATTTGAAAATTTCAAAGTTATGAAACTAGGAGTGACCCATATAAAACCTTTATTTCTTTCAGATTTTGATGAGACAAGGAAAAGAAAGGTTTTGTTCAGTTGTTTCAAAATCAGAGTGACCCCCTTTGGGGTTCTCCTTGGCAAAGATATGGGAGTGATTTGCCATTTCCTTCTCCAGACCATTTTACAGATTAGGAAACTGAGGCAAACAGGGTTAAGCGACTTGCCCAGGGTCACACAGCTAGTAAGGGTCTGAGGTCACATTTGAACTCCGGAAGATGAATCTTGTCTGACTCAGTGCTTGGTACTCTATCTGCTGTGCCACTTCGCCGTTCCAAAGAAGGGTTTATATTTCTTTATTCCTTCAGGTTTGAAAATCTTCAATCATATTAACAGAATTATGGAAGGCCAAGTTGGTTGACTGAAGAATCACTCACACCTCTGATGTCCTTTAAAAAAATCTGGCAAGATCAGAGAGGGAAGTTGTCACCAATAGTTCTATCACTAATCATTAATCTGGTACTGGTATATGCTAAGTGCTGAGGATACAAAAGGAGATAAAATAAGCAGGTTTGCCATAAAGGAGATTCCAACCTAATTGACAAGCAAGTCAGTGTTAGAGGAAGAATTAATTGTTGGACAGCAACTTGATCTTTGTGTCTTCCTTTTACCTTTTTCAGAAAGCAGCAAGAGGGAGGAATGGAGGTAATATTTCTTTTTATCTTCTCTTCCATCTTGCAGTATCTTACTGAAATTGAAATGATCAGATCAATTCAGTTCAATTCAATCATCCAATAGGAGGCACCATGCCCAGCGGAGAATGGAGGTGAGATAAATTTATTTTTCCTCTTAAAGATCTGAGGTGCCCAGGCCTTCAATATATAATCATTCTTGGTTGGATTTATTTTCTATTTAACAAACTAACACTAGTTCATTTTTATTTTTTTTCCATTAAAAGTATAACTTTATTTATATAGATAAATAATAAAAATAACCAAATAAATAATAAAAAGTAAATTTTATTTCCTTATTCAAAAAAATTTAAACAAAACAAAACAAAATATAACAAAGCACACACTCTGACCAAGTCATCTTTCATCTTGGAAGCACACCTCTTAGCAGGACCTTTGTTTTTAAGTCTTGGTAGGGTGAGAATGTTATATTACCACAGCTATTTGAAAGTTCTTTTGAGTTCTTGTGGTTATTATGGCTTTTTTCAAAGTAAAGTTTATGCTTCCATCAGTAACACTAATCACAGTAGCACACCTGAGGATGCTGCTGTGAATAATTTCAAAGATCTAATCCCATAGTATAATGAACTCTATTCAGCAATAAACTAAATATTTTTCAATAAAGTAAAGCATAACATTCATAGCAACATCCTTAAGTAAAACCATAATAGTCAACATATGTATCTCATAACAATAGCAACATCCTTAATCAATACCAAGTATCCAAGTAAAGGTGTTTTTCAAAATGCCACGCTATCCACACCTAGGTCACAATAAGAAAAATCTTTTTAACTGAACCAAGTGTCCAACTAAAGTCCTCTTTCATCTTAACTCAAGGTTGACTTCTACATGCCATGGCTCTTGCTCTGTGAGCTGACCACTCCTGACTCTCACTTGGATTCACACATAGGCAGCAATCTGTTCCTGCCCCATGTCTCATCTCAGGAGGACTGCTCCACTCTGCAGCTTCTACCTCTGAGAAAAGAGAAAGTTCAACAGCCCAACAACACTAACACATACCACCGGTACCATCATTTTAATTCACCTCCAAAATCCAGAGGCTTTGTGTTAACAGCTCAGTTCACTTTAACAGTTCTCAATAAGGGTTAAGCCTCAAGGGTGTGCTTCTGCCTTATAGCTCTATTTACTTTCAAAGTTCAGAGACTCCTTCAGCAAGTCTCTGCTTTCAAAGGTCTCCTCCCTCAGCCCTCAGATCTCCTCTTCTCAATGCTGACTCACTCCTTCAATGCTGTCTCACTTTACAGCTGCTTTCTCAACACCGGCTCTCTCTTTATATACAGTTCTACTCCGTATCTGATTGACTAGAACCCACATGTATGTATCTGCTTGATTAAAACTCAGTTCAGAAAAACAGCAAAGATCATATTTTGCTTGCTGTTACACCATCCTGTGCAAAATGCTATAATAATTTGAACTGGAAATTGGAAATTTCTGTAATTAAATTATAGTTCCTTAGGATATAATAAAAGTTACAAACTGAGAGTTGAGCTGTGGAGAGGAGTAGGCCCAGGGAAATCAGTGTAGCAACATGCCCCAAAAAGCTGGTGCCCACAGAGGCCACAACATGAGGACACCAGGAGAAGAGAAAGGGTTATCAGGAAGCTGCCATGCTAGACATGTGTTCATGGTGAACTACATGTGTGTGTTCTCACTCTGTCCACAGATGCTGGGTATGTTTCTTGGGCAGTATACCCTGGGTTTATGGGAGAAAGTTTTGTTACTCTTGTCTATACTCTGTCATTTCAGTAAATGCCTTTGCTTTGAACTACTTGTGTCATTTGGCTGACTTCTAAAGGTGATTACACTATTAAAACTGAGTCAACTAGAATTTTAGGAGTGCAGAACCATGACCAAATTACCTTGACCCTGTGGTAATCATTCCCTTGGAGACCCAAACCCCTATTGAGAGTTGTAGTACTCCTGTGACAAGTGGAAAATGGCTTCTCCTCATCGTTCTGTGGCGTTGTCCTCTTCTTGTAAGAATGTAGATCTAAAGTCAACCTGATGAGTATCTGGTCACTGGATCCAGATGGCTCAGGAGGAGAAAATGAGGCAGGCGACCTTGCACAATCCTCCCTCACTCAAATCTAAGTCAACTGCAAGCCAGGTCATCACTTCCCTGGTGTCATGGACCTCTTTGAAAACGAAGGACAAACACAACCTATGAGTAGAGTAGATAGCCCAAATGGGGACCCAGCTAGCTGGATAACTCAGCTCTCACTCTCCCTCTCTTTCTCTTCTCCAAAGGGAAGTAAATTTGCAGTTAACTTGATGTTTACTACCTAGATGCCTTCCTTCCTTCCTTCCTTCCTTCCTTCCTTCCTTCCTTCCTTCCTTCCTTCCTTCCTTCCTTCCTTCCTTCCTTCCTTCCTTCCTTCCTTCCTTCCTTCCTTCCTTCCTTCTACTTCCCTCCTTCCTTCCCTCCTTCCTTTCTACTTTCTTCCCTTCCTTCCTCCCTTTCTTCCTTCCCCAGATCACTCTGAAGCTCATGCATTCAACCACAATGGGTCACTGGCCGAGCTCCACTTAATGGCTGTATTTTGGGCCCTCCTGGCTTTGAGCGAATTTACCGTGAATGTCAATGGTAACTGTTTTCTCTTTGAAACAGCAACTCTGAGGGTCTTCCCCTCCTAGCTTGATTTTTTTCTTTCATTTTGTTTTCTTTTAAATTAAAGGGACCAGCCCTTAAATCACTTTTAAAGAGGCCAGCCAGGCCTATACCCTGAATGGGCGT
The DNA here is from genome assembly GCA_023548195.1 of Bettongia penicillata ogilbyi. Taxonomy (NCBI): domain Eukaryota; kingdom Metazoa; phylum Chordata; class Mammalia; order Diprotodontia; family Potoroidae; genus Bettongia; species Bettongia penicillata. Next base: position 383,391 of record JAJHZJ010000624.1, on the reverse strand, counting down.
TACCTCACTTTAAGTGAGTACCTGAAAAGACCTTAGTCTCAAAGGGCAAGGGTCTCCCATTTCATCCTGGGCCATCTCCAGTCATCCTGATGAATATCTGGTCACTGGATCCAGATGTCTTAGAAGGAGAAGTGAGGCTGGTGACCTTGCACAGCCCTCCCTCACTCATATCAAAGTCAACTGCAAGTCTTGTCACCATTTCCCTGATGTTACCGTCCTCTTTGAAAACGGACAAACACAACAACAGATCTAAAGTTAGGACGAACATTGGAGTCCATCTAGTCCAACTCCCTCATTTTATATGTGAGGAAACTGAGGCTCAGGAGGTAAAGCAACTTTCCTAAATGACACATATAGTAAATACCAAAAATAGAATTTGAACCCAGCCCCACCCACCTCTCCTACCTAGTCTGACATTTTCAGCACAAGAATCAGAATTCCAAAGTTTATTACCAGTAGAATGAACTCTAGAAGGTATTTACTTTGGCTGTGGCAACTGACAAAAGAAATAAAGTACAAATAGCCTTTGGGAGTGTGTGGCCTCATTCTACTTTAGCAGTAGTGATGGGGAAAGAATGTAAGGGATGTGAATAATCATATGACTTTTTTAAGTGATCTGTAAGCAATGCTTAACTACTTATACTCTGAATGTGAGCATCTCATCCACTGGTCAACCAGATGACAAAGTGGTTCAACTGATTTGTAGCAGCATTGAAATCTTCACTTGCAAATAAATCAGAAGGTCTAAGGAACCAACTTCTAAGAATTGAGATGATTACAGGTGTACATAGTCATTCTGGATCTGATTCTTGTTAACAATATGAAGCTGGCTGCTAAAGTAGAAACCACTGGAACTTTCATGTTCATTCTACCATAGGATTCCTAATAGAAGTGTAGAAAGCTAGATGTTGTTTGAGGCTATGCACCTTGGCCTTGGGGAGAGTAGATTTCAAATAATTCATAGAGAATATAAGCAGGATTCAATGACTTAGTATGTTGATGAAAAAGTAAACAGGAGAGAAATGGAAAGCTTTCAAGCATGAAATTCTGGTTTTAAGCAGAAATTCTGACGATAAAGAAAAAATGGGGAGCAACCTAGCTATTCCACAATGTGGATACACAGGGAACTCAGAAACTGGCTTATATTTGTAAAATATGTGCTTAGGAAATGCAAATATGATAGGTACTGAAGATGAATACAAATGTCTATGACACATACTTGTGTTAGGAACACGAAAGTCAAGAATGAGTTTGGAGTAGCAATGAATGAATAGTAAAAAGCAACAAAAAAGAACATTTTTTGATGAATATTATGTTGGGGACAAGAGAAAATTCAATGAAGAAATATGACAAGCACAGTCCAAAGAAAAGAATGATTTCTTCTAGAAAGTGAGGACTTCAGATTGTTTGTGGATGTTTATAGATGACTTATCACTTGCATCACATCAGAATGTTATAGATCCTACTCAGTGAGATTCACAACTATTCAAAGGAGTGGAGCCCAACAATCTACATAGGACAAACCAAGTGGATTAAGGATTTCTACTGTCTAGACCAGGTCTACACAACATACAGTCTGTGGGCCACTTGTAGCCCTCCAAAGGATTTTTGGGCGGCTGGTGAAAAATGTAGAGGATGTAAAAGAAAGTAAAGATGTAGGGGTGCTTTGTCCATGTCCTACTTAATCTGCCTTTCACTAGTCACTATTGTGCCGTCATGTAAGTTGGCAGATGAGATGCCTCTGTTCACTCTCTCTTGTTTGTCATGTGACTAATGGCAACCAACCATCGTCACTGTCTCTAGTCTTAGAGGAGCAATTTCATTACAAATAAAAATCTTAAATAATAAGTATAATTAATTAATATTAATTGAAATTTCCCTTTTTAAAAGTATGGTTTATTTGCAAAATAGTTTAATCATTAATTATACCATTACTTGGAGGGTGAGTTGCTAAAAATGTATCTGTGGCCCAAAGAAGTTTAGCCTATTTTAATTGTGGCCCCTGTCTACTGTCAAGTTGTGCAGGTCTGGTCTAGACCAACTGACTGTTGGTCAACTTCTGATTTTTTTAATGTTGAAGATAGACTTCTCCACAGTCATTGCTCCCTTCATCAAAGGCTGCAGGGTCTGGGTTGGGCCACAGGGGTCAGTGGTCAGGATGGCATTGCTATCCCCAAGGTCTTGGACTATTTGACTCTTGAGATTTCTGGAAAATTTAATTTATGTGGAAATCTAAATAATATCCAAAAGATCTGCTTATTTTTCCCTAATCAAAATTCATTGCTTTCAAACACCTCTTTGCTTATTAATATGCCATCTATGTTCCTTTGCCTTGTCATAGATGTTGTGTGCCCCGTCCACTAATTTTATGACATTGCCTTTGAAAGATTTTTATTACAGTGTTAATGGGATGTATTGATTGTCTCTCTCAGGACCTTATTGCATCAAATTTACAAGACCCATTGCTATTGGCCTCAGTGTGTTAGTTTGATCCTGGGCGCTGAAGACTAGTCCTTATAAGACACTGTAGGATGAATATTTTAGGAATTAGAATTTCTGAAGTCAAAGGGTTGGAGAGTATTGCTACTTACTGTAATCTGAGCTGACAAAGCCAGGCATATATATTGAAATGTATTTTAGCTTTCTCCAAGAAAAACTGAGAGCAAAAAGCCATTTGTACAAAAAAGAATGGAAAAAAAAAGCGAAAGTGGCCGAATGAACAGTTTAATTAACTCGTACAATTTTAATTAAAAACATAATGTGTCAAGAGAATGAATAATGCCTTGGGGCAATAAAATAGCTGGATTTCCTGCTTAATCTTCTGTTTCATATCATTCTTGGAAGTTGAATATTATTGTAAATGAAAAGAACTTCTCCTTCCTCCCCCCAGAAGAAAATGTAGACCCCCCCACTTTACAAAATGAGCACAATATACTGAGTACCCCATCTTGATTTTTTTCTCTAGGAAAATGTCCTTGATTGACTTCCATTTTATAGTTTAATTTTATCATCTCCTTAGCAATTACATTTCACCATTTACTATCATCCAACAAAGAAACAAACTCTGTCATTTGGAGTAGCTTAGTTAGCTTCTTTTAAGCATATTCTCCTTTGGAAGCATACTTTTTGGGGAATGAGGGGTGTGGGATTTGGGAATAGCTTTCTTTTCTTCCAATTTCTTTGACAGTTTGATTAAAGGAATTGGCATAGAAAAGGCATTATCAATAAAGTGTATGGTCATAACAGGAGGCAGATCAGGGATGGAGTGAAAATGAGATAGAACTGTTGGAGCAGCACAGTTGCTAGATTTGTACTCCTGAAATATTAAGAGCAGCAGAAGAAAGTCCCCCACTGCTTCTCCATGGAAGATTTATGGAAAGGCATGAATAAGAATAGTACAAGAGAAGGAAAACTGGGTTAATGAAAATAATGAAATTATAGATCCATGGACATCTCAAGTATGTGAGAATGCAGGACAGACTGGATTGCCTTGGGTATCTGACTATACTCATGTACATCTGACTTCACCCATGTACATTAATAGAATATTAGATTTGTATTTGTCAGTTTTGATGTTGAATTTTTGAACTAGGACTAGAACTAGAAAACCTTTGTTTTGCTTTTAAGGACACTGAGACTGAGAGAATGGAATAGGAAACAAAAGACACTGCAAGGTAATTTTAAGAATAAGACATGAAGTAAGATAAGCAATGGGAAAAAATGTTACCGAATTTAGGCTCAAGGGAAGTGACAGCTAAGATTTCCTAAGATTTTTTTCCGGATTTCCAATGATAAGATGCTTTTTTTCATTCATTATTTTCCTTTTGGATACATTGGGGCAAATTATGGCATCTTCTGGATTAAGGGAAGAAGAGTTGGTGGCAAATAATCATCAAAAATGCTTCACAAAAATGTTCCTCCAGAGGCAGTTTGGTGAACTCAGATTTATATCAGTCAGAATCTTAACTGAAATACTGCATACGTGACCTTGAACAAATCATTTAACTTGCCTGGGGCCCAACTTACGTTGTTATAAAATTAAGAGGTTGGACTAGACATCTTTTAGGTGTTTTCTAATTTTAAATCTATCTTCCCACTGTTATATGAAACATCTACTTTGCCAATCCAATGGCTGAATTTTGTTTCATTTTTATGTGTCAGCTACTCTGGGCTGCCTCCATAACTTGGTACTTACAAGTTTGCAGGTTGGATCTCTGTGGGATCTGAAGAATGACTCCTATCACAAGTTTCAGGGTGCTCTGTGGGTCTACACTCCTACAACTAAGTTCATGAGCTCCCCCTCCCAAGTTTGCCTGCAAGAGTAAGTCAGTATATCTAATTAGCTTAAAGCAAAGAGATTTGCTAAAATGGTGTAGTAAGAACCATAGCCACAAAATGTCCTTTCCTCCTTGAACCTGTGATCTACACTCTCACAAATTCGTGGTTGAATCTTGTTGCAAAGGTCATGTTCCATGCTTCTTGTCTCAAATACTACCTATCTCTATCTGGGTCTCTTTAGAGAGTGCATGTATTTTCCCCTGTTTGTGGTATTTCCTAAGAGGTAAGTAGTTTCTCTGCTAGATAATAGGATCATAGGCATATAACCTTAAAAAGCACCTTCATTTTACATATGAAAAGACATTAAGTGACTTACACAAGGTCCCACAGATAGGAAGTAACAGAGCTAGATTTCAAATCCAGGTCATCTGATTTTAAACCCAGTACTCTTTCCACAACACATCGGGGTCAACCAGCAAACTGCTTCTTGACTCACACTACAACTTCTTTAAACTGATTCCAAGGTTTGGCAGACTTAGTCTTTTAAAGGCCTCTGGGGATGTGACTAATCTTTGGTTAGTCAATACCAGTCTTTCCTTCCAATTCAATCAGAGGAATTTTTTTTCAGATAACAATGGATTAATAGCTAGGTGGTTCAGTGGATAGAGCACTGGTCCTAGAGTCGGGAGTACTTGAGTTCAGTCTGATTGCAAACACTTCTAGCTGTGTGACCCTGGGGAAGTTATTTAACCCTGTTTGCCTCAGTTTTCTCATCTGTAAAATGAGGTGGAAAAGGAAATGGCAAACCATTCTCAGTATCTTTGCCAAGAAAACCCCAATACCTAATTATTTTTTATTGTCTGTCTCCTTTTCTGTTGCTACATAACTTGCCAAAGTACATAAAAGAAGTGAGAAAAGGCTTTATTTCTTTCCAGAGAAACTATTCCATGACATTAGAAAAATTATTTTAATTTTGGTATGAGTCACAAAAGAAATCCATAAGTAAGCTGTGAAGTTACACAGTATTATTAAACTAGTCAAGAAAAATGGGAGAAAAAGTCAGTTGTCTTCAGAATAAGTGGATTAAACTCTCAATTGTTTTTATTTGACTTTTTCCTTTAGTCTCTGCTTTTCTTTTAAACCCAGAAAATCAGAATTCAATTTTATATATAAAATATTACAGGTCTTTCTTTTGGGATCGTCCTTCAATCTCTCTGCTAATGTTTTCATTTGAAATCCTGGTCAGTTTTCTCAAATGTTGAAGCGTCATTTGAAAAGTGGAACTGATGGGGTGCTTGGGTGCATGTACTTGGGTCCCAATTCTAAAATCACATTTCTCTTTAAAAATCACATTTCTCCCTAGCCCCAAAATATTATCTCAGGCAGTTTCTCCCCAGCCCAAAGACACAGCCTACCCTAGCAACAAGTCTTATCTCCCTTGCTGCTATAGTAGCCAGCTGCACCTATAGAACTCATTAGTTTGAACCAGCTGTGTACTGAACTGGCTGTGTACTGGGTCATAACAACATTTAGTACTCACTGACCAACATATGTATCCTAGACTTAGACATACCCATACTCCCTTACATTAATCTTGTCTAACAAGACATTGACGAGAGAAGCCTGGTTTTTCCTGGTCAGTCCCAACCATTGGTTGACTTAGTGACGTTTCAGGCCTAAAAACGCACCTCCAGGTAGCCCCTTCTTGGGCCATTTCCCGATGAATTTTGTGTAAAATACCTGCATAGTAGATACCAAAAGTACATATTCCTTTAAGAACAGACCACTCCTTAACCACTCCCTAATCCTACCCCAAAACACCTAGTTAGCATATTTGGCACCAGTGATAGTATAGAATATGCTATATAAACTTTCCCATTACTCCTTTAAGGTTGCAGGTTCCCTGAGAACTCTTGCCCACTGTAAAGTATAATAAATCTTTACGTTAACTTCAACAATGCTTGAGTTCGTGAATTATTCTCCAGACTACCTGCCCCTGTTATCCAGGTCTTTGTGGGGGTCTTATACCCCCTTTCTAGCCCTCATCAGAACTGCCCACTTTAAGAAAATCTAGAGACATTCTGGTCCCATTTTTTAAATTAAAACTAAAATGTTATTTTAAATAAGCATACTACTTATCAAAAGGTAACCTATTTCTGGAAGGGATATTGGATTTTTCCTTTCTTTTCTCAACTTTTTTGAAAGCCTAAGGATAAAAAATGTTTTGATTCTCATCACTTCTTCTTCTCCCTGCATTTCAGGGTCCCCAACTGCCCCTTAATTGATAGTTAAACAACAAGCAATCCCAGTAGAATGTAAGATCCTTAAGGGTAATGACTCATTTTGTTGTCATGGCTGTTTTCTTTTTGTATGTTAGACCTTGCTTAGTGCCTGGCAGATAGCTGACCTTTAATAAGTGCTTGTTGTGTTGAATTCTCTCTTACTCATGGCTGTTTAATATGCCTGCTTATTTACTTTTAATTTTATTTTAATTAATATTTATTTTCTCCCCTTCTCATTAAAAAAAAGAAAAAAAGTGTAACAAATATGCAAAACAGCTTCCTATATTAGCCATCTCCTGTCTCATTCTGAGAATTGAGTCCATTACCTCTCTCTCTGTCACGAGGTGGTTAACATTTTTTATCATTCATTGGCCCTATGGAATTGTGGCTGCTCAATGCAATGAATTAGATGAATACTTACAAAAACATAAAATAAAAAGATTCATAGAAAAAGAAAAAGAGAATTTAAAAGACCCAATCTCCAAAAAAATCTTAGAAGTTGAATGTGTCAAAAATGTACTCCCAAAGTGGGGGAAAAATCAGGACCAGATGGATTTACAGTGAACATTATGTAATATTCAAAGAACAATTAATTCCAATATTACACAAACCACTGGAAAAATCTGAACAGAAGGGATCCTAACAAGTTCCTTCTATGATACAAATATAGACTTAATACTTAAACTATGGCAAGTCAAAACAGACACCAATGGAGCAATATCCCTAATGAACATTGGCGTAAATTTAAAATTAAATATTTGCAAAGATGCTACAAAAGCATGGTGGTCAGGTATTTATAACAGGAATGAAAGACTGATTCAATTTCACAAAAACTATTAACACAATAGTCTCTAACAAGAAAAGTAAAATTTTTATCATATAAACAGATGCATAAAAAAACTTTTGAAGAAGAATTCGACATTTCTTTTCAAAACACAGGAATAAACAACTTTTCTTTTCTATGGTGAGTAATAGTTATCTAAAACTGAGACATCAATTTAGGGAATGGGCATAAACCAGACGCTTTTCCCCCTAAGATCAGAGGTGAAGCAGTAACAATTTTTTCTATTTATACAGGGCTTTTAATTTATACAAAGTAATTTTAGTACACCAAATGATTAAAGCCTCTTAGCAACCCTATGAAAGAGATAATACAAATATTGAGGTCCAGGGATGAGTAGGTTCAAGTAGGTTCTGAAGTCAGAGGACTTTAATTTGAATCACGAGTCTGCCTTGTTATCTCGTTGACCTTTTCTGACTCTCAGTCTCCTCATCAGTAAAATGAGTCAATTGGTCTAGCTTTATTTTTAAGATGCATGACCTTAGGATGAAATGAAACAGGTGACTGCTTGTGTGGTGTCGTTTCAAGGATTCTAAGAAACCCATTTCCTTCCTAATACTTCTCCTATATTCTAAGTGATACATGAAATTATGCTTTTAGAGCTCCAATCCTTTAGCTTAAGGTTTTGATCACTATTAGAATTCCTTTCTGTTAAATTTTTTATCTTTTTAAAAAAAATCTTCTATGAGTTAGTTTCAAGTCATTTCCTGTGAGCAGTTTTTATGGGAGGTGGGAAGAGAAAGTATAAGGCTACTAGACAATGAGAATGACAACAGGGAGTGCCATCAGGATGGACAAGGAAAACATGTGATGGGAACCTTTGGGGAGTGAAAGTTTACATCACAGTTTTGCCTACTGCTGGTCTCCAATATGCTAATAATTCCCTGACCACATTAGTCATGAATTTTTTTATTTCATAGGAAACATTATGGTTTCTGGAAAGGTAGTTTGGTGTTTTCTGGGACCACTGAGAATTCTGTAAATTCCCCATGTTCCTGAGGGACAAAGCGGTACTTTCTCCAGTCATTCTTTTGGTTGTTTCATCACTTTCAAAGAAGCAAAAAGGAAGGGAGGAAAGAAGGAACTAAACAGAGAAGGAAGGAAACATTTTTTAGTGCCTGCTATGTATCAGGCTTGGTGCTAAGCTCTTTACAAATATTTGATTCTCACATGTTATTCTAGGAGGTGGGGGCTATATTTGTCCTATTTTATAAATGAGGAAACTAAGGCAAAGAGAGGATAAATGACTTGCCCAGGGTTACACAGTTAAGTAAGAGGCTAGATTTGAACTCAAGTCTTCCTGACTTCAGATTCATTGCTCTATTTACTGTGCCACCTAGCTGCATCTGGGTAAATGTCCGGGTTCCTGTCTGTTTGCTTCTCCCTATGAAATCCAGAAAGGAAGGTGGGAAACAAGGAGGAGGGGAGGGGCCCTAAATGCCAGGATCATTCCTTACAGAGAAAGAGCCATCAAGAGAGAAATGAGGGGCAAATGGACTTTTTTTTTCAAGAGCAAAGATATTTTAATATAAATTTATTTATTTAACATTTTACATTCATTTTCACAAAATTTTGGGTTCCACATTTTCTCCCCATTTGTCCCCTTCCCCCACCCAATACACTGAGCATTCTAATTTCCCCTATCACCAATCTGCCCTCTCTTCTATCATCCCTCCCTTCTCTAGCCCCCATCTTCTCTTTTGTCCTATAGGGCCAGATAACTTTGTATTCCCCATTGCCTGTATTTCTTATTTCCTAGTAGCAAGAACAATACTAAACAGCTGTTCCTAAAACTGAGTTCCAACTTCTCTCCATCCCTCCCTCCCCATCCATTCCCTTTGGGAAGGCAGGCAATTCAATATAGGCCATATCTGTGTAGTTTTGCAAATGATTTTGATAATGGTCGTGTTGTGTAAGACTAACTATATTTCCCTCCATCCTATCCTTCCCCCCATTGTTTCTGTTCTCTCTTTTGATCCTGTCCCTCCCCAAGAGTGTTGACTTCAAAGTGCTCCCTCCTCCCATTGCCCTCCCTTCCATCATCCCCCCCAACCTGCTTATCCCCCTTGTCCCCCACTTCCCTGTATTGTATGATAGGTTTTCATACCAAAATGAGTGTGCATTTTATTCCTTCCTTTAGTCGAATGTGATGAGAGTAAACTTCATGTTTTTTTCTCAGCTCTCCTCTTTTTTCCCTCCACTAAAAAGTCTTCTGCTTGCCTCTTGAATGAGAGATAATTTACCCCATTCCATTTCACCCTCTCTCCTCCCACTACATTTCTCTCTCACTGTTTACCTTAATTTCTTTTAAGATATGATCCCATCCTATTCAATTCACTCTGTGCTCTCTGTCTCTGTGTGTGCATGCATGTGTGCATGTGTGTGTGTGCATGCATGTACATGTGTGTGTGCATGTTTGTGTGTATGTGTGTGTGTGAGCCCACCAACTACCCAGATACTGAAAAGCTTCAAGAGTTACAATATTGTCTTTCCATGTAGGAATGTAAACAGTTCACCTTTGGTAAGTCCCTTATGACTTCTCTTTGCTGTTTACTTTTTTCATGCTTCTTCTCATTCTTGTGCTTGAAAGTCAAATTTTCTTTTCAGCTCTGGTCTTTTCATTAAGAATGATTGAAAGTCCTCTGTTTCATTGAAAGACCATTTTTTCCCTGAAGTATTATACTCAGTTTTGCTGGGTAGGTGATTCTTGGTTCTATTCCTAGTTCCTCTGACTTCTGGAATATCCTATTCCACACCCTTTGATCCCTTAATGGAGAAGTTGCTAGATCTTGTGTTATCCTGATTGTATTTCCACAATACTGGAATTGTTTCTTTCTAGCTGCTTGCAAGATTTTCTCCTTGACCTGGGAATTCTGGAATTTGGCCACAGTGTTCCTAGGAGTTTCTCTTTTTGGATCTCTTTCAGGCAGTGATTGATGGATTCCTTGAATACTTATTTTGTCCTCTGGTTCTAGAATCTCAGGGCAGTTTTCCTTGATAATTTCATGAAAGATGATGTCTAGGCTCTTTTTTTGATCATGGCTTTCAGGTAGTCCCATAATTTTTAAATTGTCTCTCCTGGATCTATTTTCCAGGTCAGTTGTTTTTCCAATGAGATATTTCACATTATCTTCCATTTTTTCATTCTTTGGGTTTTGTTTTGTGATTTCTTGGTTTCTCAGAAAGTCATTAGACTCCATCTGTTCCATTCTAATTTTGAGAGAACTATTTTCTTCAGTGAGCTTTTGAACCTCTTTTTCCATTTGGCTAATTCTGCTTTTGAAAGCATTGTTCTCCTCATTGGCCTTTTGAACCTCTTTTGCCAATTGAGTGAGCCTATTTTTCAAGGTGTTTATTTTTTTCAGCATTTTTTTGGGTCTCCTTTAGCAAGGTGTTGACCTGCTTTTCATGCTTTTCTTGCATCTCTCTCATTTCTCTTCCCAGTTTTTCCTCCACCTGTCTAACTTGATTTTCAAAATCCTTTTTGACCTCTTCCATGGCCTGAGCCCATTGGATATCTATTTCAGATGTTTGGGATACAGAGGCCTTGACTTCTATGTCTTTCCCTGATGGTAAGCATTGTTCCTGCTCATCAGAAATGAAAGGAGGAAACATCTGTTCACCAAGAAAGTAGCCATCTATGGTCTTATTTTTCTTCCCTTTTCTAGGCATTTTCCCAGCCAGTGACTTGATTTCTGAGATTCCTGTCCACCCCTGCCTAGATCCACCCATCTAGTGCTTGGGGGCTGAGATTCAAATGCTGCTCCCCAGCCTCAGGGCTTTCAGCGGCAGGCGGGGCTGCAGTTCAGGGTAAGATTAAATTCAGGTTCTCAGGTGGGGGCAGGACCACCTCCCAGGCTCAGTTCCCTCAGGCGTTTTATGTGGAGATCTTCAGTAATGGATCTGAGGTCCTGTCTGCTCTGGGAGCCCCTGGCTGTCGCTGCCTCTGCTGCTGTCTCCCAAGGGGGCCTGAGTCATGGAGACACCCTGCTCCCCTCTCGACCAGCCCAGAAGTCTCTCTCACTGACCTGTAGCACCTGTGGGTGGAGGGACCTTCCTGGCCACTGGAGATTCCATCCCTGAAGCCTGCTCCAATCTGCTCCCTTGGTGCTGTGTGGCCAAGGCAGGGCTGGGCTCTTTTCCTCTCCCGTGGAATGGACCCCTGGTGTCTATTCTTCAGGGTTCTCTGGAATGGAAATCTCCTCCACTCAGTTGCTGCGCCGCTTCCACTGCTCCAGAATTTGTGGGGAGTTCTTTTTACAGGAAATTTATGGGCTGTGGGTTCGGAGCTAGCATATGCGAATCTTTCTACTCTGCCATCTTGGCTCCTCGGGGCAAATGGACTTTTTGCTTTCAGATTTGAGTTTAGTTATTTCTCTCCTATTATGGTATCAATCAATCAATCAACAACCCTTTATTAAACAGTTACTATGTGTCAGGTCTTATACTAAATACTGGGAATACAAAGGAAGCCAAAAGTTCTAAAGCAGTCCCTTCTATCAAAGAATTTCCACACCAAGGGGGCATGAAAGGCATTGTGGTCTGGTCATTCATTAGGCTTGAAGTCAGGAAGACTGAGTTCAAGTTTCCATTTTTACGTAAACACACTACCTATATGAAGAGTGGACAGTGTCCCAGGAAACAAAGATTACATTACAAAAGTTTTGCAAATCTGCACCTGTGGAAAGAGTTCTCTGCACCATTGAAATAATACACACATCCATATAGATCCTCCCCATCCCCTAGCTGAAAAAGTAAAAAAGTCAAGGAAATAGATAGTGAGTTTTCCAAAGGAGACCCTAACGCAGCATAGATTCCCACTTCAGTTCAAGACAAAGTAATTTTTAATAGATGACTATTATTTTAATGGTTGCTAATCAGCTGGTAAACATACGGGCCAAGCTTATATGGACACCTGTTCTCAGACAGTGCGGAGCTCTGCTTGCTGCATACCATACACATAGGCATAGTTCATTAAATACTAAATACTATATTAATAATTGACTTCCTCGGAAACAAATTGGCCCCAATGTGGTGTGTTCAGATTTTAATTTTCCTTGTAGAGACACCAAAGGAATAGTAAGTATCTCATACAGGGGATTTTAACGAAGCCATCAAGTTTACTGCTGAAAACAACAGTTCTGATGCTTTTTGCTAGGTTTCTAGGGACTCATGAACAATTCCTTTTCTTTCCTTTGCAGGACTATTCATTTCATTTAGCTTTTTAAGGCAATCTCCATTTAGTTACAACTAGTGAACACAAGCCAAATCCATTCTACTTTTTATGTTAAGACAAACAGATGAAGTAAGGAATTTCTAATTTCATTCTCAAAAATCTTTCCCTTATATCACTTTAGACCATGAAGTAATAGTATTACAAATTTAGATCTGGTTAAGTCCTTAGGGGGTCATGCAGTTCACCTCCCTCACCTTGGAAATGAAGAAAGTAATTGTTGGGTTAAGTGACTTGCTCATGGTCACACAGCCAAGTAGGTATTCTGAGGCAGGATCTGAACTCCCATCTTTCTTGACTCTAAACTCAACATTCTATTCTCTGTTCTGAACTGCCCCTGATCCTTTTTTCTATTCAAAATTAGCACCAGAATAGTATTTCATAGATCATACTGTAAGATAATAAGAGCACAGATCTAGAACTGAAGAGAAACTTGGAGGTCATTTAGCCCAGTTCTCTCATTTTATAGATGAAGAAACCAAAGCCCAGAGATGATAAATGTCTTGCCTGATTTTCTAGATCAGTTCTTAAAGTTTTTGTGTGACAAACCCCTTTAACAATCTGATGAAGCCTAAATAAAATACAATGCATAATATTTCAAAAGGTAATGAAAATAATTGTGATTTCTACCCCCTTATCTAGTTATGCAAACCTACTAAAATCTTCTTGAGGATCTATAGACCTCAGATTGAGAAACCCTGTTATAATTCTTCTGTTTCTACAAGTGAATTGTGTTATTATTTTCTGTAGCTCTGAAAAGAATTTCTTGGGGAGTTAGCATTAAATATGTAAATCAACTTTTGGTTATGATTTTTATTAGAAAAGCACAGCCTAGTCATGAGCCCTGAATATTCCGCCAGGCATTTGAGCTGCTATTTTTTTCTTTGATGGGCATTTTGATTGAATCTGTACAAATATTAGGTTTGCTTTGTTAGATGATCTATCAAATATTTTATACATTTTGTATCTATTTTGAATAAGATTTCTTTTTCTATCACTGCCTCTTGAATTTTTTGTTGTCATTGTATAGAGATGCTGTTGATTTTCATGGGTTCATTTTTTAGCCTAAAACTTTGCTGATTTTTGACATTGCTTCTTCCTCATTGCCCTATGACCCATTAACCCTGTTATTCATCTTTATCTATGACTTCTCATATATCCATTCTTTATTTCTTTTCCAGTCTATTACACTTCCCTCCTGTCCCTATTTTTACTTCTTGGAACAGTTTAATTCTACTCTCTTTTCAGCATTTGATTTACTTTTCCTTTTATCCTATGGTGGGTTGTGCCTTTCCAGTTCTCAACCTTGGATTACTCCCACCATATGTCATTGCTCTTATTCATATACTGCTGATTAGAGCTGGAAAAAATCATGATACCATGCTGATTGGGTCCACCATTACATAATCTAAGTTGGAAATTTCACTTCAGTAAGACAATCTAGCAATTAATTCCCTGGACTTGCCATGGGCCCAGGCTGATATCTTTCCTACCTCCTTTGTCTTTTCTTTTATGTGCTATCTTCCTTCATTGGAATATAATATATTTCAAGTCAGGGATTGTCTTTATTTCTACTCTTCTTGAATTCCCAGTGCTTAGCAGAGTGTATGGCACATAATAAGTATTTAATAAGTGTTTATTGACTGACTGATTGTAAAGATTTGCACCATGCATTCCAGGTTTTCTATTCTTCTGATTATTTATGCTGCAGGTCATACATTTTGTGTTTTATTTCTTTCTAACTTCTCTCAAGAGTCTTAGTTCTCTTTTGAACCAGAGGGAATAGCCTTTTGGAATACCATGCTTTGTTAGGAATCTGTTGCCACCCAAGTGTTTCATCAGATGTTGGTCAATTTCTCTTGCCTTGCAACTATTTATTTAGAGAGGTTTTTAATATTTTGGGTGTGTTGATACCCATACTTTTAATGCCAGTATTTTCATGTTGATTTATATGCTTCTGTGCTAGGTTTTCAACTGAATTTTCTATGTCTTGGTAATCTTTTGTGGTTTTTGTCTTTTTTTCATTATGAACCCTTGTTACTCACTTTCTGACTCCTTCTCCTTTAATAGAGGATATGCCCCCAGGGCTGTACCAAAATGCTGTCACAACTTCTTCCCACCAGGGGAATTTTACTTCATGCCAACGTAAGTCCCTTCTTCAGGAAGCTTTTTGTGGGGTGGGCAGGAATGACTCCTCCTGCCCTCCCAGATTTGGGGAAATATTTCCTTCCAGCTAAATACAGTCATACAAACTGGTCCTTTGTCTGACCTGAATCAGCATCTGCTGCTTTGGTTTGGTTTTTGCAGGGTTAGGGGAGAACAGAATGAGTGATCTTCTCAGAGTTTCTGGTACCTTAAGGATGCCTGATTCATAGGCCACTGGAAAGAGGTAAGTACACTCTTCTCCCTCATGTCTCTCTCTCCTTGTGTGATTTGGCAGAGTCCCTATATGCTGCTTTTTGTAACAGGATGGTTCAGGAAGGGCAGAGGTAAGATGAGACAGAAGAATGTTTATAATAGGGAAATCCTTGCAGGGATCCTGAACAAATTTGTGATTATGCTTGTGTACCCTTCAATAGTGTGAAAACTTATGGAGGAGAGATACTGAGTGAAAACTAAGGGACTAACACTCTCCACTGCTAATGCATAAGGCTGTTACTTTGTTGTGCATCCTTGGTTTTTGTTTTGTTTTGTCTTGTGGGATTTATCTATGATTGTTCTGCCTCTAGTGTCTAATTCCTCTTTGGTTTTTGCTTTATTTTGTTTTTACAGTTTGTAGGGTCAGGAAAAAGTATCTAGTACTCCATCTTTTTGGTCCCTTGACACAGAAATCTGGAATCATGTTTATATTAGCAAAATTGGGGAAAATCCAGCATTGTTATTTCTATTCATAATTCTCATTCTTTTCCCCAATGAGAAAATAGTATATTGTGTTTTCCATGCAGAAAACAGAGACTATCATTGATCCTTCCTTGTCAGACAGAGACTGGAGTAATTGTCCTATAAGATACAAGTCCCTTCCCTTGGGGGCAGAGGTTCTAAATCTTTTTTTTTTTTTTTTTTTGGCATTATCATCACATACATCTTTAGCAGTCTAGAACCTTTAAGAAGCCTATGGCTCCATTCTCACAACATTTTTTAAATGCATTAAAATAAAATATGTAGAATTATAAAGGAAACCAATTTTTACTGAAATAGTTATAAATATGTATACAAATGCATATGTATACATGATAAGTCTTTAATATATATATTCCTGACTGTTTCCATATCTTTCTGCAGTTTTATCAAATGTTTTTAACTTTGTATCTGTGTCCTGACATGATTATATTAAAAAGGTCTTAACTCTGTGAAGCTAAATAGCAATTATTTAGTCGGCTAATGTGTTGTTTAAGGTTATTCCAATGGTCACTGCTATTATAATAGTTACCAATATTAACAGTACACATGGTGACTTAGTTATTTACCCTAGAAACTCTCTAATTTATGCCAATTCAGGTTTAATGAATTCATACAGAAATAGTATAAGTTCAAGACAAAAACGTTAAGGTTATTCATTTTGCTTTTGGTAACAGCTTTCTGCTCAGTCTTAAATAATTGCAAAGTTTTATGTGCATTATCTCTGTTATTGTGATCTATTAAGAAGACACCTTGGGCTTTATAATTTTAGAAAAGATGAATTTTATGAGGCTAATATCACTGATTGTCTATCTGAAAGTAAGGCTGATTATCATATGTGGAGCTAGACAAGACATTAGTACTTACCCAAGTGCAACTTCCTCATTTTATAGATGAAAAAACTGAAACTAAGTCTACCACCCCTTGACTTAGTTTTCTCATTCACCATAACTCCTATTAATATTAATAGTTACTCTAAAAAATCAGAGAGGATAAAAGATGTTGTGGTAGTAGCTAAAGACCAGGGATCATTACAACCTTCCCAGACCTTCATGAATCACCCTAATCTGGAATTATACCCAGTATTCAACATCCAGGCAGAGAAAAAGTTCTGTGGGATAACATTACCTGGACTGAAATAAATTTAAGTCAAGCTCTTTAAAAATAGGCAAACTAATCCATTATGACACACCACAAAAATTCCAATTTTTTATCCACAATCAATTAAAATGACTTGTTCAAGGTCCTCTCCAACAGGAAATATGTGAGTCAATCACTATTCTTCCTTACTTATAAAATTCACTCTTGTCCCCAATTTTTCTGATTCTTCTCTACTCTAATTCCCCCAAGAGAATATTGAAGCAGGATAAATTCCCAGATATCACTTATTCTTTAAAGTATATTTATAGTAAATATTGCATTTCTCCTGCAACCTAGGCTGTATTTTCTTGGTTGAGTATTCGTGAGGTTCCAACATCCTCCTAATAGAGAAAGAAAGACAAAAAATAGTTAACGGTTATTGTAGGGTCACAGTAATTAATATAATCAAATGACTCTTGGAGTAAACTAATATGCATATAGATATAAACAGTAATATTAGACTTTTCAAAAGCACAAATTATTTATTACAATAATTCATAATCATTCTCATTTCAAGTTTTAGATGAGAATATGATATAATGAGACAATCTGAACTTGTTTAATTGGAGATGATTTTTAAAACCAAGAACTGGAGTAATGAATTACTACAAAGAAAATGACAATGATGTTCAATTAATTAAAAAAAGGAAACAAACTAAAAACAGGACCCTATCCCATATAGATAGATTAAGAGTTTAGCAAGAAATATACTATACACACAATTTTCCCATAATCTCACACAATGGCATACTATGATGTGGACACAGGCAAGGTATCACTGATCACTGAGTCTAAAAGAAAATGTGGTTTATTGGCCATGTTTTTAAAAGGCCTCCATTTTGGGTACATGCCAGATTTCCCCAAGCACCCAGTTGAACACAATTAATGCATTTGCATGTGCAAATTGGGTAATGGTGTGCTTAACTATCAGATTTGTATGTGGAAATGCTCTCAGCATATGCACTATTGGGTGTGTGCCCACTAAAAAAAGGGCTTCAAAGAAATTGCGTTGGTGTGGATTAAGCTTTGTAAAGATTGCTTGAGAACTGCTTCTACAGTTAGTTCATGTCCCAAATAAGACACCACAATGGGAAAGTGACAATTCTGCTTATTCTCTTAGAGCTTTATATTTCAATTTCTTTCTGAGGCAAAAAAAAAATATCAGAGGAACATTTAACCAACTCTCTAATTAGCAGAAGGCAAAACTGTACCCAAGTCGATCATAGGCCCATGCCTATGTGTACCAGATGAAGAGACTATAATCCAGCTAATCCATTTTAGTTGTTTTAACAATCTATCCATGTTTGTCTCAACTCTCTCCAACCCCATTACACATTTTACTCAAGCCTCTTTTAATTCCTGCTACCTTCCTTTTCTGAAGCCCACAGTATTTCTCTGTCATCTTCATATAGGTCCCACCATGGACAGTATTGTAAAGTGGATAGAGTTTGGTTTCTGCTTTCTCACTCCACTATGATATAGTAAGTATAGTAAATAGAGTTCTGGACTAGAAGTCAGGAAAACCTAGGTTCAGATTCCATCACTGAAACTAATGGTGTGGCCAACAAACATTTATTGAGCACTTACTATGAGCCAGATACTATGCTAAGCACTAGGGCTATAAATATGAACAAATAGAAAGATAGTCACTGCATTCTAATGGAAGAAGACAACATATAAAAGGGGAGCTGAAGAATGGAAGTGGAGAAAAGAAAGCACCTGGTTGGGGCATGGGGTCTAAGTCTGGAGAATGTAAGATGACTTGTCTGAGGCTATTCAAAATGGAATTTCCTCAATGAACTCATCAATGGGAGAAAGGGCTTACAGTCAGGAAGCAGAAGTATGGTGGCTAAGTTCAGAAAATTAGGGATGGTTGGTCTGGCTGAGACCTGTCCCTAGAATGGAGGTTCTGGGCAAAATTCATCAATGCAAGAGGAATCCATAGCAGTAGAGTCAGGAGTCCACTGAGGCATAGTGGTTAAGGCTGGATAAGTCCCATAAACTTCTTGATGCCTCAGTTTCCACATATGGAAAAATAGGGTGAGAGGATCTCCAAAGCCACTCCCAACTCTAAATCTATGCTCCTATGTTCCCATGGCATTTATTGGCCATCTGGGGGGCCCTATGGTGCCACTGGAATAAAGAGAATTCTTTTCCTCTTCACCTAGAAACTCACCTGTTTGGTAGCCATACTAACAAGGTCATCTTCTCTATTTCTTGAGATGAAAGAATGCTCTCTCATTCTACCTTAGTTTTAACCTTTTTTCTCAATTTACCCTGTTATTAAGTTACTTTGAATTTTGCCCCATCTCTCTCTCTCTTCCCTCGTGCCTTGCTCCTTACCCCATTTACCCGCACCTCCAGCCATTGCTGGAAATCACCCGGATAGTGGTTGATCTTTTCTCTTGCTGACTTAGCTAACATTCTGATATGGAATCTTAGCTCAGTCAAGAAATTGCTTTCGAATCTTTTTATTATGGGTAGAGTCATTGTAACAGCTTCTAGTTTGGGGAATGAAACCTTTGCAGGAAAATGCAATGTGAAAACAATTTGGATTACTTAAATCAAAATGCCATAAACAAGACACCTACTTAAGTTCCAGGAGGATCACCACCCTTCCCAATCTCTCTGTTTACCTCAGATATTTGCAATGGATGACAATCTTAGAGGCCCAAGATTATCAGTATGAAGGGTTTGCCTCATAATGGGCATCCACTCAAGTAGCTATCATCTCTACAGCAAGAAAGCATGCAGAGGGTGATAAGAACAGACTGATTTATGATCCCTCAATATCTGAAAGGTGTAGCATTCCATTTCACAAATAGTATTCTGCTAGATTGGAAAATATCATAAACACATTGGAAAATCCTCACCCCAGAACCATAAACCACTTGTATATATATATATATTTTTTATTTTTACATTTTAATTTAGCTATCTGTTTTGGATTACATAAATAAAAATGAGTCCTGTATTTTCTTTATAAAATAAATCAGTCCCTCTACATTGGGATTACCAGTTGGAATGAACATTAGGGGATGTATAAAACTGTGTCTTTAAAAGACATGACAACATTTCTCAATGAGAATGAAGCTGTTCTCAGTGACCTTCATGTCGAACAGTGGGGGGTCAGTCCTGGTACTAAATCATTTTGATTCACAGATGAGATCAACATATTCATATTTGTTTGCCAAATGTGTATTTTAATTTAAGCTTCCTCTGATTGATGTGTATAATTTATGCTGCCTAGAACTGAGGCGTCATATTTTTCTTTTTTCCTAACTAACCGGGGGAGACTTTCTTGGAAACAGATAAAGGAAAAAATCTAGTAATTTGTAGCAATGTGAGTACAGCCACACATGTTCTAGAATTAATGTTCTTCATTAGGGTGAGTAGGATCAGCTGTATGTATACATCAGGTTTTTAATTAACTCGGTCCCCACAACAGGGCCCATGATTCAAACTGTTAGCATTTTTTCTAAGTGACCAAAAAACAAATTGGGTAGCATATTCTTTATGAGGGGTGTGTGTGTGTGTGTGTGTGTGTGTGTGTGTGTGTGTGTGTGTGTGTGTGTGTGTGTGAGAGAGAGAGAGAGAGAGAGAGAGAGAGAGAGAGAGAGAGAGAGAGACAGTAGACAGACAGAGACAGAGACAGAGAGAAATACTATGAGAAATGAAAGACAATGCTGTACTGGGGGGGTGGGTTGAAAGATTTTTGTAATGTCATGTTAATCAGACAAAGGAGAACCTGGCACTGAGCACTATAGGATAAAAATGTAGACATTGTGACATTTTTATACACCTATAATCAGACATGGCTTTCAGCTTGTCTCTATTTCTTTGAACAAAAAATAATATTAAGTTTGTTGAACTTTTTAATCGCCTTTCTCCTCTGGCAGACCTGATCACTTTTCATAAGATGTCCAAAAACTGAAGGAAGCCACAAGGAGACAACATGAGAAAAAATAAAGAGAAAGGAAACACACACAGACACAAACACTGAAAAACTTTTTTTGGCCATTTTATTCATCAATATGCTTTTTACATAACTTAGTTAATCTCCAAACTGCAAAAAGATTACCCAAGTTTGATTAATTAAACTTAAAGCAAATATGTTTCTTTATTTGTCAGGTACAGCTCTTTAATCTTAAAGTAAACATTTAATTTTTTTTCATTGAAGCCTTTTAAGGCAGGAGAATGGAGCAATATTAGTGATGGAGGAAGACTGGGTAGGTATGACTCCAAGGTTGAACTGTTTGGTCTGGTATTGTGGAAAAGCATTGACCGGGCAGGCAGGAGATTTAAATTCTAGTCATTTTTCTGATGCAAACCTGGTGAGTGACCTTGAGGAAGGCTATTTAGTTTCTGAGCTTCAATTTCTTTCTCCATAATATGAGAAGCATAGTCTAGTTTAGCTCTAAGCTCTTTTTCCACTCCAGCCTTCTGTGATTGGAAGAATTTAAGTCATATGGCCATGACTGAGCGATATAAGTAGCTTATGGTGCCATGCAAGTGATAATGATTGTTTAAAAGAAATACTACCTTCTTTAGCAGGAATCACAAAATGGAGAAAATGAACTTTGGTTCATTTTTAATTGTTTTTTTAATTTTTAAAATGTTTTTATTTTTTCTTATTCTAAACTTGAGAAACACTAATACAAATATTTTCATATACAAAGAACAAAAAAAGAGGATTATATATGAAGCTGCAAATATCTATAGCTTTTTTGAAGATATGTAATAAAATAATATAAATAATAAATATAATAATGAATATAAAATAAATATATAATAAAATCTACAAAATAAAATATATAATAAAAGCCACAAGTTAGTTCCAAAATTGAATACATTCTCCACACACTCCCCTAACAAGATCAGAGATAGAGGCTGTCATTACCCTTCTTCAGCCACATCTCTCAATTCATATTGATCCATATCATATAAAATGGGAGATAGCATGGAATAGTGGAAAGAAGCATTGTCTCTTAAGTTAGTTGACTTAGATTCATTTCCTGACTCTGATGATTAAGACACATGCAACTTTATGCAAATCACTTAAACTTCTTGGGTTTCAGCTTCCTCATCTGAAGAAATTAAGGAGTATTTTAAATAATTTTAAAGGATTCTTTTAAATCAAAAGCTTGGAGATCTCTTACATTTCCAAATCTATAATGGAATAATTTTTAAAGTGATGATCTTATAGCAGGCAGGAAATGATTTTTTATTTAAGGAATATGGGAGTCATTTTAGAATTAAGTAGCTGTCTGTTTACAGTCAAATCAGTAAATGGTTAGAACAAAGTCCAGGTGATATCCAAAATACAAAAATAAAAAAAGAGAAAGCCCTATTGAACTAAGCATTTGCCAGTCAGCCATACCATTATCCTAAATATTTTTTATCTTAGTTTTCATAACACTATTCATTCTTGGTTCTCCTACCTATTTGATCAGCTTTTCTAAGTTTCCTTTTCTGGGTCGTTACCCCGGTCCTGTCCCTATCTTTGAGTGTTTCCTAAGACTATGTTCTGACTCCTCTTCTTGTCTCTCTTTCCAGTCTCTCAGTTATCTCAGCAGTTCCATAAGTTCAATCATCATTTCTATGCAGATGACACCCAGATTTATAAATGCAGGCTGAATCGCTCCTGGGCTACAGTAACATATCATCAACTGCCACCTAAAAATTTCAAAAGGATCTTCTATATTCATCTCAAACTACACATTTCCTAAATGGAGAAAACTATCTTTCCCTAAAATATCTTCCCTCTTTCCAAATTCCCAGTTATGTTAAGGACACCACCATCCTCCTAGTAACTCAGGTTTGCGACCTGCACTCATAGGCAATCCCTCATTTCTGAGTGAATATCAGCTGCAAGAAGCATATGGTCAGTGATGACTTATTTTGAGAAGCTGTATGAGAAACATCATCAATCTCATTCTTCTCAATTCTCATCCTCTTAACCTTTCTTCAGACTTTGACACTGTCGATCACTCTCTTCTCCTGGATACTCTTTTCTTTCTAGGTTTTTAGGATGCTACTCTCCTCTGGATTTCCTCCAATTAGATTCTTTCTTCTCAGTCTCCTTGGCTGCATATTCAACCAGGTCATGCCTTCTAAGGTCCATAGATGTCTCATAGGGAATAATTCTACTAATGGTACAACTCTCAGTTCTACATAATCTGCCATAACTTCTTTGCTGTCCACATCTCCAACTGCTTTTCAGGCATCAAACTAGGTATTCAGTAGATATCTTACGCTGAACATGTTAAAAATTGAACTCCTTATCTTTCCCCCCAAAACTTCCCACTTCCAAACTTTCTTATTACTATCAAGGGCAACAGCAGCTTCCCTGACCCCCAGACTCACAGATTAGGTATCATCCTTGACTTCTTATTATCTCTCACCCCCCCCCCCCCCCAAATACAACCTGCTGCCAAAGCCAATCAATTTCACCTTTATAATATCTCTCCAAAATACCTCTTATCCTCTGCTACAACCTTGGTGCAGGCCCTCATTGCCTCATACCTAGTCCATTGTAATAGCCTGGAGTTCAAATCTAGTCTCATATATTTACTATCTGTGTGACCCTAGGCAAGTTACTTAACCTTTGTTTACCTAAGTTTCCTGAACTGGAAAATAGGAATAATAGCTCTTACCAACCAGGGCTGTTATAAGGATTAAATGAAATAATATTTGCAAAACGTATTTAGCACAATGACTAGAATGTAGAAAGTACTGTATAAATACTTATTCCTTTCTACCCTTCCTTTGAGTCCCAACTTTGATACTTACTAGATATGTAACTAAACACAAATCATTTAACTTCTTTGAGACAGTTTTTCATCTGTAAAATGGGTCCAACAATATTGTTGAATTATTTCAGGTTTGTCTAATGATGTGACACAATTGAAGTGGTTTGCCATTTACTTCTCCAACTCATTTTACAGATAAAGAAACTAAGGCAAACAGGGTTAAGTGACTTTCCCAGGGTCATACATTTAGTAAATGTCTGAGGTCAGATTTGAACTAGGGAAGAGGAGTCTTCCTGACTCCACACCTGACACATTATCCATTATGCCACCTAGCTGCCCTTCAAGGGCAATATTTGTGTTATATAGTTATATCAGAGGCAGAGAAAAATGCTTTGTAAGCTTTAAATCTTTATGTACATCTGTAGGATTATTATTCTCTGATGAGCATTTATATGTTCTTGAATGTCACATTGGTGAAGATGGAAGAAACATTTTTTTCCTGGAGAATATACTGCTTACTTCATATCACCATGGAACAAGGAAATTGGTATGATACCTGAGGGATTAAAGCCACCAGACTGCATTCTGATTGAGGCTCTCAGAAGTTAAGGAAATATAATTTTTCTATTTTAAGAATGTAATGTCAGCAGTTTTTCTCAAGGATTCAAAGGGAGAAACTGGAGAAGAGGTATGGACATCATTTAACCTTTGGACTAAGACATAGGATTTGTCAAATATTTAGAGAAGAAAAATCCCAACAAGAAGGCCATAGAAATGAATGGATGAATGAAAAAACACATCAACTAAGTACCTGTTATGTGCCAAGCATTATGCTAAAAATTGGAAAGCATATACAAAAAGAAAAACCAGGTAACTCTTGCTCTCAACGATCCAACATTTTAACAGGAGAAACAATACACAAAGTAGAGTCATGAGCAGGGCCAGGGTCTTCAGACAAGAAAGTTACAGGGTTGGTGAGTGGGGCCACAGGGAGTATATTGACCCACTCCACACCAGAAAAATGGCAAAGTTGATCTAATCGTTGTTCGTGGTTTAAGAACTGGAGTGGGGCAGAAAAGAAGGATAAGAGCTTTGGTGAAGTTCGTGGTAAAGAGGAAGTGGAGGAAGTAACCAAAGAGGAAGGAGTGAATTTAAGGATGCCTGAGACTTTTCCTGAAATAATAATCTGAGAGAGTCAGTCTACAATGTGGAGGGGGGTGGGAATAGAGGGGAAGTCCAGGGTTGAAATCTCTGTAATTTCTTCCTGGGGTTGGAAATTGCTGATGAGGCTATGGAGGAGTAGGCTGCAGTCAGGAATGAAATGAATTATCATTGTAGACTTCATCCAAGGAGCCAGAGAAGGATATAATATTCATTTACAATCATGTTATTACTTTCACCAAGACAACAGAGAAATCTTGGAGAACTAGACTGAATTTAGTATGTGCCAAACTATGCTAATTCCTATCAATCATATTATCCCTTTTTATTTTTTAATATTTGTTTTGCTATCGTAACATGACTGTAACTCTTATTTTTTCACTTGAATCAGAAGAAGAAAGCAAAAAACAGTAGTATATTAATATTAATAACATAAAATATGCTCACTATGAAAGCAGAACATATTGATCTCAAAGATAAGATAACCTAAGGATTAAATATGTCCCAGAAAAGCATCTTATCCATTTTACTGAATCGTTTAATACATATACAAAGTTATAAGATTTAGATTTCTATTTTCCTCCCTTTGTATCTAATATTATTTTCTTTCAAGTTATGCTTTTCCTTTTTCTATAAATATAGAATAAATATAAATATATAAAAATAAATATAAATAAATTCTATAAATATAGAATCATCTTTCAATTGCTTTAGTTTGATCTCCCCCTACACCCAGAGACTGTATTATTATGGTGTTTTTCTTACTCCTAATCTCCTCCTCTATTTTGTTACCCTTATCACTTTGGGGTTTTAGTCATTAATTCTCTTTTCTCTTCTGTTTTGGTCTGGTTATATAATTCCTCCCTCCTCCACTTTTTCCCTCTTAGTCAAGTAAATTCTCCCTTCCTTTCTTCAACTTCAACTAATCCTATTCATTACCTTTTAAATTTTCTGTGCCTCTTTCCAAAAAACATTTCTCTCACTCTTTTTATTATTCATCCTCTCTATCTATTCTAGACCACCATTCTCTGATTCATGACCCTATAATTATATGCTCTCTCTCTTTTCTCTGTGTTCCACATACAACTAAAGCTTCCATGTTTCCAAGATATTGAAGCTAGGCTTTCCCCTCTAGATAATTTCTGTCACTGCTTTGTAGGGCTTGCCCTATGGATTTTCCATTTTGTCTCACTTCAAAACAATGTTAATCATTTTAGATGTCAAAGAGAGCACTACTTCATGGGAGGGCCCCTCTTTAGCCATATTCATGATCAGTCATCTTACTACTGATCTATATATAAATCCTTCCTTGGTAATCTTCTCTCCCCCCACTCCCACACTTGCCTCAAAATCTCCTTTTAGAATCCAGGCTCTCTCACACCTCCAGGTAACAAATACACCTAAAGTTTCCAACTCCCTCCCTTCTAATGTAGGACAAGTAGACTTTTCAAGCACCAAATCTCCTAGGCCACACCCAGTGTAAGGTCCTCATCTCCCTTCACAAATCCTCTTTTCACCGGTAAGAGCATTCATCAGTAGAACCTCCTCTCATCAACAAAATAAGGCCTCCTTCGTTGCTCCTGTTTTTTAATCTTTACCTCTCTTCCTCACTTACTCTCCTATAGGCTCTTTTCTTTCTGAGATCACCTAAGAGGTTACCTTCTTTTCATTACTAGTCCTTGATTTGACCCAAGCACATCACAAGCTTTTCTCTTTCTCCCCTCTGGTAGGAGTACCTCACTCTCCTTTGTACTGTGGTTCCACAAAACAAAACATTGATTTGCCCATAGACATGATATCACCACGTTCTGTCCATGATGCCTCCTGTCTGCGTCTTCACGGTTAACTCTTTTAGATTTCTGTGTTCAGCAGTCTCTCTCTTTGTGTGCATTTAAGGAGTCTTTTACTGACCTTTCTCTTGTTCTGTTACTATTGCTGCCCTTGCCTGCTAAATTTATTCACTCCTTTTGCATTTCTATTTTTTGGGATATTTGAGAAGCAAATGATCTCTCCAATTTTGATTTACTTTCAAAAAGCATTTCAAACTCTTCTTTATTATTGAATGCCTATCTTTTCTCATCAATGATTAAACTTAGATTTGCAGAGTAGGTCACCCTAGGCTACATTCTGAGCTCCATTTCTTCTTAGAACACATTATTCCATTCTCTCCACTGTTTTCTCATAACTAGAGAATAGTCTTGCATTGTTAATTTTTGTCCCTTCTTTTGTATTTGAAAGACTTTCTCCTGATTGATTTTAGAATTTTTTGTTTTCAAAATGAAATATTAAATTTAACCATTATGTGTCTTGGAGTTTGCAGTCTTGGTTTGTTTGTTTTTTTCTGGAAGCTATCTGAATTCTTTCAATTGGAATTTCATTTTCTATGTTCAAGAGATCCGGACAGTTTTCTTCTAGATTGGTATTAAGGTGTTTTGTCCTACCATGTTCTTCTGGGACATCTTTGATTTTTAGGCTGTCATGCCTTTGAGATCAATATGTTCTGCTTTCATAGTTAGCATATTTTATGTTGTTAATATTAATATTATTGTTTCTTGCTTTCTTCTTCTGAATTGTCCTCCACTTCTGTTTATTTGCATTTCAATCTATTGTCTCTTTTGCTTCTTTGTGAGGTTTGCCATTGCAGATTCTAGTTTTTCTATTCTATTCTTTATTTTTGCTGTATAGGTCATAATTTTTGTTTTCACAATTTTCATTTCTCTTTTGAAACACTCAGGAGCAGCGTGTTGTGATTTCATAATCTTTTCAAGTTCTATAGGGACCTCTGTCTCATTAAACATTGAATCCTTTTGTTTTGCAGTATTTGTTCATAGATGCCTAAATTTGTTTGCTATATCTAGAGGTCATATTTCCTTCTAGTGATTCATCCGTTTATGTTTTGAGTTTTATTTTTCCTGAAATTTTTGTCATTTCAGTCTCCCACCTTATTTTCTCGACTGCCCACTTTCTGACTCCCTCTCCTCGGAGTGCAGATTTCTTGGGGGTTGGACCTCAAGCTTCTCAACCTCTTCCTACTTCTACTCACCAACTTAGGTCTCTGACCCAAGTAACTTTTGAGTGGTCAGAACTGGTTCCAACTAGATGCTGTGCTCTTTGTCTGAGGCTTAATGAAGTGCTGCACAGTACTTCTTACTCTTGTCCTGTTTTGTTCTTTCTGTTCCTTAGTTCTTTGGCCCAGCACAGATAGTTCATATTTTTGCAATCCTAGTGCTAAGGGGGCTGTCTGCCATGGCACAAATTCTGTTGATGCCAGAGAGTTGTCAATCCCAGTACTGGTAGTTCAAGGCTTTTCAGCTTTGGTGATATGGAGTTATAGCCCCCAGCAAATTTTTGCTGCTGAGAAACTGTGGTTGCCTGGCTATTTGCTGCATCCAGGAAAAGTTTCTTTAGCCTGGAGCCAGTATCTCCATGGCACTGGAAAGTGGGAGGGGGGACAGAAAAGGTCAGGGGATTTTTGTGGTAAGCCTGTGTTAGATCCTTGTGTTTGCTAGTGCAGCTTTGCTGCTAGTAGTATGGGAAGGGGTGGAGGGATGCTGAATGAACTCAGGGTCAGTACACATTATTTCATGGGTTTGGGGATTTTTAAAAAAAATTTCTTTTGGATTCTCATTGTCCTAGACCATGGAGGCAGTTGAATTTTCTTTGTCTTTGGGACATAATTTCTCTTTTAGAGAGGTTTAAGAGGTCATGGGGACCAGAAAAATAGTCTTGCCCTCTAGCTTGTTGCTTGATCACATGGCTCAGAAATCCATCAATATTATTATAATCATGGACAATAATAGAGGTAGGGTATCTAAGACATATATTTTAATGAAATTTGGAAGGGCTGAGAAAGGACAAATAATTGTGAATATTCTGGTGTTGAGGGAAGAGTGTGATATGACTTACTAAATATTTTTTTAGGGAAATGAAACTAGCTATGCATACACAACAATTGTATTTACAACAGCCTTAAGTTTGAGGTATACTGGCTCACTTCAAAAATATTTGTTACTAGGCAGCTGTGGAAAGCCCTGAAGAAAGATAAAGTCCAAGAATAATAACAATAAATCTTAGAACCGTAGTAAGACATTGGTATTATATTTCATATGATTGGGGGATGAATTGTAGTGGAGAGAGACTTGAATCCAGGACATCCTGGATGTCTATAAGGAACCTTAGTTTGTCTCCATGACACCATGAGGCAGATAGGTGGTATAGTGTGTAAAATGCTGGCTATGGAATTAAGAAAATCTGAATGAATCCTTCCTCAGATGGTCACTGGCAGTGTGACTCTCAGCCAAGTCATATAACCTCTCTCAGTTTCAGACTTTTTCGTCTGTAAAATGGGAACCATAATAGTACCTATGAATGGAATGAATGAGAGTAAGGTGTGGAAAATGATCCTGAGATTTTGAGCCTGGGTGGGCAGAATGGTGATGCCCTTGATCCTAGCGGTTAAGTCAGCAATTTCATAAGAAGCATTTATGAAACTGCCACTAAGTGCCAGGTAGTGTACAATGACAGAAGATACTCCTAAAAGATATAAAAATAAAAGAGAAATTAGGAAGAGTGGAAGTTATGAGGAGGCAATGGAGATAATGAGTTCTGTTTTGAACATGTTGAACTTTGAATGCCCATAGTATATATAGTTTAAGCCTTCAGTTACGCAGACATGTGAAAAAGGATCTGGACTGAGAGACTTGACAATAAAAATACCAATGGTAACTTTGTAAAGGGGCAATTTATGTTGAATGATAGTCAGAAATTAGACTGGAAAGGATTTAGAAGAGAGAAAAGGAGAGGAAATGGAGATACTTGGTTTAAATGGACTTTTCAAAGCATATATACATGATGGGGAAGAGTAATATGATAATGACGATAGGATTATGTGAGAGGTTTCTGTTTTTTTGCTTTCTCAATTAATAAGGATGGGGGACACATGATACATGCTACATGAACAGTTTGTGAGCAAGTAGGAAGCAGTATATAGGGAGACATTGAAGATGATAGTATGGGGATAGTGCAGATAATCTGCTAGAGAAGTGAAGCTGAAAATGAGATTAAGGGTATTTGTAGAGGAGCTGGCTTTGATAAAGAGAAGGCTTACCTCTTCATTTGAGACCAGAGTGAAGGAAGAGATACGTGTCTATAAGGAAATTTAGATTGTCTCCATGACTTCATGGATATGGAATTAAGAAAACCTGAATGAATCCTTCCTCAGATGGTAACTGGCAGTGTGGCTCTCAGCCAAGTCATGTAACCTCTCTCAGTTTCAGGCTTTTTTATCTGTAAAATGAGAACAATAAAGAATCTACTTTCTAGTGTTGTTGTGAAGATAACATATTAGAAGTGCTGTTCAAACTTTAAAGCATTATACAAATATTCATTAATATTATCTTTATTTAATAGGGGAAAGACTTTAGTGAAAGTTCACTGATGCATAGTATTTAGCAAAGATTCTACCACCAAATATGTGAGTATTTCTTTCCATTTCACCTCAGTGGAATTTGTCTGTTTTCATCAAAAGTTATGTTCTTTTATAGGCCGTAATAGTCTGAAAAGTGCATAACCTTTTTGTAGACTAAACAGAAAAGTTTTTAAAAATCTAAGCACTGAGCATTTTGCTCCCAGTCAGAGTTGTTCCTACTTTAATATAAAAGCAAGTGCATGTGTGTTTGTGTGTGTGTGCGTGCATGCACATTTATGCATACATATGAATGTGTAGTAGAACTCTAGAACAGTGTGTATATTCTAGAGAATTTTTATAATTGATATTCTGAGAAGGAATCTTCTTTATTAGTGAAATCATGGCATTTTTCCTAGTCATGGAGAGAAATGACCTGAAATATTTAGAACTGATAATCAAGATGCAACAGTAAATCTACAATAAATCCAGCGTTTCATGCCTAGAAGTAATTCTGGCTGTTTACTATTCCTTTTGTCAATGAAAATTAAGGATTCCACTTTCACACATCAAACCAGAGATAACTCAAAACAAGTATAGATAAGTTGATCACTTCCAAATGATTATTTTCTATATGTTTCTAGTCACCGATAATAGGGAATGTTGTCAAATATTTCTCAAAAAGCTCACACTGTCATCTGATAAGATGAGCTTTCGTACATCAGAAACCTGACTACTTTCCAACAACTTGATTTCACAAATGGAAAAACAGCATCTGTTTTCCTGCAGCTTCCCATATGGCTAGTATTGTTGCTAAGACAAGCTGAAGCAGGTAGCCCATGTGAGAGTGGCCCTCTGGAGTGCTGCAGCCTCCTGGGATCAGATAACACTGGTCTGCTGTGAGGGACGCTGGCTCCCCAGGCAGTTGAAACTGCATATTTAATCAACATATGCAAAGCATCCGTCTGAACAGCAAATTACAGAACAAGAAAAAAAAATCAAATGCAACATTTAGTACTTCTCAGTTTGAATTTCCAGTGGGCTCATTTTGACAGGGATATTTCATGCTTCATTCTTTTAAGTACTCAAGAATAGTATCCATTAGTCATGACTATTGGTGAAGATGGAGTTAAAATGTGTCCGTAAATAAGAAAAAGAAGATGATGCCCCTAGTATAGAAGTAGTTAATAGAAAAATAAGAATTTGAAAATATTTAACCAGTTTGTGATGGAAGAAGTATGGGTCTCCACACGGTACTGATCCAGTGCTTTGCCGAGGTGTGGAGGTGATGACCTTGGATGCCTAAAGGCTACACAATCAAAGTATAAGCTTAGGCAGACGTGACAATGCTGAAATAGCTGCTAGGAATATGGTCTAGGTAGAAGATTGAACCTGAAGACAAAGAACAGAGAGGCACGTCATCAGTAACTTGGCCCTGAGGTGATATCTTCTTTTGACCATGAAAATCCATTAAACTCAAAACTCAAATCCTTCAATCCTTTATGGTTCCCTTCTACTTTTGAGTGTTTAAAATAATGCAATTTGTATAATTTGAAGTTATACGAAATGCAAGATTTTTGTACAGTGATCAACAAGTTAACATGCCATTTAAATAACCAAACCCACATTGATACTGATATTCTCACATGAAGTACAACCAGAAGGCTAAAAAAAGTCATAGTTAAGAAGAATGATGAGAAAATGGACCTCTCTCCTTTTTTTGTAAATATAGGGAACATGTGAAACATTACATATATCATCAGACTTGCATGATATATTAATTTTGTTGAACTGCTTTGTTCTTTAAAAAAATTTCTTGTGACAAAGTTTGGCTCACTGAGAGGGAAGAAGGAGGAGAGAAAAATATTTGTCCTGAAGGTGATGCAAAAACATATATTAATAACGATTCTTAAGAAAAGGAATCATTGATTTCTAATACAAAAAACACATGAGACTGGGGTATGTTTGTGTAGTCAAATGATTGACTAGTTAGGGAAGATAACAAAATCAACTTAAAATTGGGTGAGAATAAGACATTTCAAAGAATTCTAATAGCTTCCACTTGACCTATTCCAACAAGCCATGGATAATGAAAAACTAGAAGTAGAAAGGAGCAAAAATATTTGTCTTGATAATCAATGACAAAGAATTTAAGTGATCTAAGAAAGCTACCACAAACAGAAGGCCAAAGCGTCTTCTGAAATCCCAGTCGGAAAACAACTGATCCCACTTGCCAATTGGGACGAGGAGTCAGTCAAGAGCAACACTGATTTAGAATACAGGGTCATTTGAAAAATATGATTGAAGAGGACAGGGAGAAACTGCAAGTATCATTGCCTTTCAAAACAACAAAAAGCAGTAGAAACCAAAATAATTTTCCAGAAAGCTAAACATGAGACACGTCAAAGAATCATATGCTCTCTGCTCTGAAGAGTAATCCTAGACAGAGCTATCATGATGACACAAAATTGATGATGAACAAGTACAATAAGGTAGAGTTGAAAAGAAATTTGAAAAAAGCATTTAAGAAGGCATGAAACATTTACGAAGTATCTGAAGAAAAGTCATACTGATAGTGAATTCTAGCATTGTGGACTACATTTCCTCAGAGATGGGTAAACTCTGAGAAAATACTGGTAAAATACAGTCGAAATTAAGTGATGACAGCAAATAGGCATAGTTGTAATATATTTGTTAATGAGTTTATAAATATTTATTTCCATCATCAGTGACAGTCAGGCAGCACATTTGAACTCCAAGGTTCAAAAAGAAGGAGAAAAGGCACCTAGGAAAAGATGAAATTAAGAAAACTAGCTAGACTACATAAAGGTAAGAAAGGCTAAAGTCATGAAAAGAAGACAAAAAAGTTTAAAAGCACTGAAGGATCATTTCAGAAGATTTCTCAGAAAAAAGAAGAAATCAGGGGAATAAACAAAATGATCAACATATTAATTCAACCCCAAACTAACCAATAATTGTTGACTCATATGATTACTGTCTCATTTCTATAAAATCTTTAAAAATTATCTACATGCCTATGTAGGGTATCTTCCATAAAAAATGTGAAAGATTATACCATATATGTACATATATGTGTGTATGTATGTCTATTGCAATTTATTCTCTCTAACTCAAAAAATCTTTACAGTCATAAAATTGGCTGAATGTTGCAGAAATGAAGAGATCCCACCATGTTTATTCTTTGTTGATTATTAAAAACCATATGCTTTGGTAGAGCAAAATGAAGACATAAAGGCTCTCTTCCAACAAGTTGCATCTCTTACATGTGTTAAGATCAGACAAGATTCTTTGATAATTGCAACCACAGAAATATTTTTTTTTAGTAATTATCTGATTACTAATATCAAACAGAGGAATGTATGTTCACCAAAAATATCCTGTATGGTCATAGAATATGTCTTGCACAAAGTCAAATGGATGAAAGATGCTCAACAGATGGTGAAGTCTTCCTGAATGTTTTGTATATGAATGATGTTGGGTTGACCAGTCCCAGAATTGCTTCCTTCATGAGATCCACAAATACTCAGAAGAATAATCATATAAAAGAAGAAGACAACACTTTATGGAAATGTCTTTTGTCCAAATCAATGATCTCTCAACATTTTTAAGCACACAAATAGTTTTTGAGCATGCATAACCTCAAATATCTATGTAGATGCATTTACATATTTGTATACATGTGTATATATTTACTTGTAAGTTATAGATAGGTACCACCTCAGTAGTACATTAAAGGAATTTATGTAAAATATAAATTAAAAGAAATGATAAAAATGAAATATTTTGAAAATGTCTTATTTCAGTGAAGTAAAACTGTTTTTGCTACATCATTATTAATGACTATATTTTCATAATAATCTTCAATGATCTTTTAGTGAGATCACTGTGACTGAAAATGCTTCATTATTTTTAAAATATTAGCTTAGCACTTTATGATATAATGATAAGAAAGCCTGCTTCAAACTTCAATTTATTTCTATGTTTGTTTTTGATGGCTGTCATAGCTGGAAAAAAACACCTCATCAAAAGATATAGATCCAAATGAAAGAAGGGAATGGCTGACTGTATTTATCAAATCATAATATCCATTTAAAAACTTTGCCTACAAAGTTTTGAAAGCCTTTTTTTTATTGAAGTTCATCTACAAAGTTATTCTCAATGTCAATAAGCTGTTGCTGAATCAAAAGCTGCTGTATTTTTATTTTTTCCAATAAATGAATTCAACACTCATTGATATTCTTCAATTAAAAGATATTTTTAGCAGTTTAGAAAATTGTTTTCAAGATTTTATTTAAATGTGCATATATGAACTTTAAAGTTGAAACACATCATCTTTCAAAAACCCGGAGAAGAAGGAGGAATAGTTACCCGCATGAAGTGTTGCACAGATGATAAGAAGGATGAGAATTGAGGAAACATTATCAGATTTGGCAATTAAGAGGTCACTGGTAACTTTGAAGTAAGCAGTTTCAGTTGAATGAATGCAAAAGGTAAGTGAGTTCTCAAACAGTAACTGATCTACAAAAACCTAAACCTAAATCAAAAACTACACTAAAAGGCACTTACATTTTGATTAAATCATTACAGAAGTCTGAGATTTTTTTATCTTTTATCTAATAATCCAGAACTGGAGAGTTGTCATAAGGATTAAAAATTCTAAAACTATATGAAAAATATTTCCAGATTCTCTTCTCAAATGGCCTCCACAAATTCCTTTTTTATACAAAGACAATTTCTGATGTAGAAGTCTATGTATTTCATCATATTACACTGTGATATCAGGTCAAGAACTTTAAATAAATTTAGTCTATAGTACTCGTTGTCCTTTTTATGGCACTTTTAACTATGTAAAGTACTTTTCTTGAAATATTGCTGTGAAATGCATCCTATATATACCATGATCCTCATTTTATTGATGAGACTAAGAGAAAATAACTGACTTGCTAATATTTACACAGCTAGTAAGTATTGTAGAAATGGAATTGAAAATGCTGACTCATATTAACCCTGAAAGATTTTGGAAAATTGTTATTCCCATGAGAAATCGAATGTCTTTAGGCAGAACAATTGTGAATACCTGCTCAATTTGCTGTAGCCATATACTTTTAAAATTGTATCTTCATTCATCTGGTTATTTTTGTTTGCATATACCTATATTTTTCATTGTATCTCTCTTCCTTTGCACTCCTTCAACCATCTCTAATAACAAAGAATTTTTAAATAAGTTTTTTATCAAAATTAATTCCTTGAAGACCTCTGGTATTCTATGCTATTTTCCACATCCCATAATCTCATAATCCTGAAAAGAAGCAACTGGGTGAAGGTTGATAAAGGCTGGAAGGGGATGGTGATGAGAATCCCACAAAGACTAGAGTACCAGGGGCAGGTCACATGGAAGGAATTTGTGGACTCAGGCATTGTTGAGGTAAAGGTAAAGATTTATTACATTTTTCAGCAAGCAAGAGTTCTTAGGGAACCTGCAACTTTAGAGGGGTATAGGTAAAGTTTATATAGGATATTCTATAGTGGAACATGTGCCAAATATGCTAACTAGGTATTTTGGGGTAGGATTAGGGAGTAGTTAAAGAGTGGTCAGTTCTTAAAGGAATATACACTTTTGGCATCTATTGTGCAGGTATTTTGCCCAGGGTTCATCGGGAAATAGTGCAAGGGAGACACTGCCTGGAGGTGTAGTTTTAGGCCTGAAATGTCACTAAGTCAGCTAGTAGTCAGAGATGGCTCAGAAATACCAGGTTGCTCTTATCAATGTCTTGTTAGACAAGATAAATGTGAGTATATGTTTGTCTAAGTCTAGGATACATGTGACTGGTCAGTGAGTAGTAAAGGTTGTTATGACCCTGTGCATAGCCCATTCAGTCAGTACACGGCTGGTTCAAACTAATAAGTTCAATAGATACAGCCAGGTGCTGTACCAGGAAGGGAGATAAGAGTTGTTGCTGGGGCAGGCTGCGTCCTTAGACTGGGGCAAAACTGCCTGGGATTGTGTTTTGAAGCTAAGGAGAAATGTGATTTTTAAAGAGAAATGTGATTTTAGAATTGGGACCCAAGCACATGTACCCAAGCACCCCATCAAAGGTGACTTTTCATATCTATAAGATCAAATGAGATAAGACATAAATCATTTTATGATGGATAAAACTTCATATAAATGCTAGTTATCATCATCATCATCACCATTTCTTCTTTGAGCCAAAGATCCCACTATTAGATATATACACCAAGTAGATCAATAACAAAAAGGACTGTTATTTCTTTTTTTTTAATTAATTAATTAATTTATTTATTTATTTAACTTTTTACATTCATTTTCACAAAATTTTGGGTTCCAAATTTTCTCCCCCTTTTATCCCCTCCCCCCACCCCAATACCCCAAGCAATCTAATTTTCCCTATCTCCAATCTGCCCTCTCTTCTGTCATCCCTCCCTTCTCTTGTCTCCATCTTCTCTTTTCTCCTGTAGGGCCAGATGACTTTCTATTCCTCCTTAACTGTATGTCTTCTTTCCGAGTAGCAACAGCAATACTAGACAGTTGTTCCTAAAACTTTGAGTTCCAAATTCTCCCCATCCCCCCCCGCCCCACCCATTCCCTTTGAGAAGGCAGGCAATTCAATATAGGCCATATCTGTGTAGTTTTGCAAATGACTTCCCTGATAGGCGTGTTGTGTAAGACTAACTGAATTACCCTCCATCCTATTCTGTCCCTCATTGTTTCTCTTCTATCTTTTGATCCTGACCCTCCCCAAGTGTTGACTGCAAATTGCTCCCTCCTCCCTTTGCCCTCCCTTCCATCATCCCCTCCCCTTGCTTATCTCTTTCCCCCCCACTTTCCTATACTGTAAGATAGATTTTCATACCAAAATGAGTGTGCATTTTATTCCTTCCTTTAGTCAAATGTGATGAGGGTAAACTTCTTGGTTTTTTTTTTTTTCCTCAGCTCTCCACTTTATCCCTCCACTAAAAAGTCTCCTACTTGCCTCTTAAATGACATATAATTACCCCATTCCATTTCACCCTCTTTCCTCCCACTCCATTTCTCTCTCACCATTTACCTTGATTTCTTTTAAGCTATGGTCCCATCCTAAACAATTCACTCTGTGCTCTCTGTCTGTGTGTGTGTGCATGTGTGTATGTGTGTGTGCGTGCATGCGTGTACATGTGTGTGTGTGTTCCCACCAACTACCCAGATACTGAAAAGTTTTAAGAGTTACAAATATTGTCTTTCCATGTAGAAATGTAAACAGTTCACTTCTGGTAAGTCCCTTAAGACTTCTCTTTGCTGTTTACTTTTTCATGCTTCTTCTCATTCTTGTGTTTGGAAGTCAAATTTTCTTTTCAGCTCTGGTCTTTTCATCAAGAATGCTTGAAAGTCCTCTGTTTCATTGAAAGACCATATTTTCCCCTGAAGTATTATACTCAGTTTAGCTGGGTAGGTGATTCTTGGTTTGAGTCCTAGTTCCTTTGACTTCTGGAATATCCTATTCCACGCCCTTCGATTCCTTAATGTAGAAGCTGCTAGATCTTGAGTTATCGTGATTGTATTTCCACAATACTGGAATTGTTTCTTTCTAGCTGCTTGCAAGATTTTCTCCTTGAGCTGGGAGTTCTGGAATTTGGCCACAATGTTCCTAGGAGTTTCTCTTTTTGGATCTCTTTCAGGTGGTGATCGATGGATTCTTTCAATACTTATTTTGCCCTCTGGTTCTAGAATGTCAGGGCAGTTTTCCTTGATAATTTCATGGAAGATGATGTCTAGGCTCTTTTTTTGATCATGAGTTTCAGGTAGTCCCATAATTTTTAAATTGTCTCTCCTGGATCTATTTTCCAGGTCAGTTGTTTTTCCCATGAGATATTTCACATTCTCTTCCATTTTTTCATTCTTTTGGTTTTGTTTGGTGATTTCTTGATTTCTCGTAAAATCATTAGCCTCCATCTGTTCCATTCTAATTTTGAGAGAACTATTAAATTCAGTGAGCTTTTGAACCTCTTTTTCCATTTGGCTAATTCTGCTTTTGAAAGCATTTTTCTCCTCATTGGCTTTTGAACCTCTTTTTCCATTTGGC
Source organism: Bettongia penicillata ogilbyi (assembly GCA_023548195.1). NCBI lineage: Eukaryota > Metazoa > Chordata > Mammalia > Diprotodontia > Potoroidae > Bettongia > Bettongia penicillata. The sequence goes on along the minus strand of JAJHZJ010000624.1, from coordinate 345,300 downwards.
TAATTCTGCTTTTGAAAGCATTTTTCTCCTCATTGGCTCTTTTGCCAATTGAGTGAGCCTAGTCTTCAACGTGTTATTTTCTTCAGCATTTCTCCTTGACCAAGATATTGACCCGTTTTTCATACTTTTCTTGCATGTCTCTCATTTCTCTTCCCAGCTTTTCCTCCACCTGTCTAACTTGCTTTTCAAAATCCTTTTTTAGCTCTTCCAAGGTCTGAGCCCACCCGACAACCCCCTGGGGTGTCTGGGGTACTGAGTCCCCGCCCTCCACATCTTTCCCCGATGGCGAGAATATGTCCTCGTCCTCGCCATCGGATCCAAATGTTGGGATCATTTGCATTTGTTGGAAAAAACTCTCTATAGTCTTATTTTTCTTCCCTTTTCTAGGCATTTTCCCAGCCAATTACTTGACTTCTGAGATTCCTGTCCACCCCCCGCCTAGATCCCCCCAGCTAGTGCTTGGGCTCTGAGATTCAAATGCCCCGCCCAGCTGCTAATCAATGTGACCTTTTGTTCTGGTGCTGGGGTGGGGTCAGGGCCGCCTCCCAGGCTCAGTGCCCTCAGGGGCTTTATGCATAGGCCTTCAGAAATGGAGCGTGGTGGGGCAGGGCCATCTCCCAGGCTCAGCTCCCTTTATGCAGAGACTTTCAGTAATAAAGATCCTGCCTGCTATCGGGGGAGTCCCGGGCTGCCGCAGCCGCGCCGCTGCTGCCTGCCTCCGCTGCCGCCCACGCCTCTGCCTCCACCGCTTCCTGCCCCCATCTCTGCCGCCGCCGCTTCCTCCCGAGGGGGCCCGAGTCACGGAGACACTCCGCTCCCCTCCCCCGGCCCAGCCTCTCTCACTGACCTGTAGCTTCTGTGGGTGGAGGGACTTTCTCGGCTGCCGGAGCCTCCGTCTCTGAAGCCTGCTCGGATCAGCTTCTCTGGGGCCGCGGCCAGGGCAGCGCTGGTGGTGGGGTCCACTTTCCGGGGCGCGATGGACCCTGGGGATGGGTCTCCATGGCTCCCTGGAATGGAAATCTCTTCCACTCCGTTTCTGTACCCCTTGCAGTGGTCCAGAAGTTATGCGAATCTCTTTTTACAATAATTCCATGTGCTGTGGGTTGGAGCTCATAAACTTGCATCCTTCTACTCCGCCATCTTGGCTCCACCTCAGGACTGTTATTTCTTTAAGAACTTTATTGTAATTATATCTCTACAGATATTGAATGTGTTTTGATAGATTTATATTTTATGCGTTTAGTTGTTATTTTAAACAGAATTTTCTGTGTTATTCCCTTATACGATCATGAATTTAGACCTGGAAGGGTCCTTTGGCATCATATAGTCCAGTTCCCTTATTTTACAGGTGAGGAAACTGAGGTTCAGAGAGATTAAATGACTTGCCCAGGATTGCCCTTCTAGGTTTTTTTGTGGGTATATAAAAATTTTGTGGATATTTATGGACTCATTTTGTATCTTAATATTTTTACTGAAGTAAATAGTTGCCTCAATTAGTTTCTTTGCAGATTCCCTTGAATTTTCTATCTACATCATAAAACATCTTAAACATCATATCACTTGGAAATAAGGATAGTGGTTTCTCCTCTTTGCTTTTCTTTAGGACTCTAATGTTTTTCTTTTGATAATCTTTTTACTTTTGCTAGCATTTCTAAAGTCATGTGAAATAACAGTGGAGAAAGGCATCATCCTTACTTTTTGATGTATTGTATATAGTACTAGCTTTAGGTATGAACTCAAAACATATTTACACTATTTTAAAAGTTCCTATGTTAACTATGCTTTGTAGAGTTTTTTCAAATTTTTTTTTAGCAGAAATGAGTGTTTTATTTCATGTAATTATATGATTTTGGATTAAAAAACTATTTTGAAGAAGATCCTGGGAACCTGGTGGAAAACAACAGGTAATACTGGGCTTCCAAAATTCTTCTCCAAACAAGATGAAGTATCATCTTAAAGTGAACTTTTAAAAGCAGAATTAATTAAAAAGCAGGGTAAAACTTCTACCCTCCTAAGATATCTTAGGAGGATCTTAGGAAAGACCTGACCTTCAGGGGCAGAAGTTTGGCCTGACTTAAGTGCAAATACCTTCAGGCAGACTCCCCTTAATCAACATAAAACAAGCCTGGGGGCAGCTGTGTGGACCTGCAGCTACACCTTCAGTAATTTTTACCTTATGGACCAGGTGGGGGCCTCAGACAGTTGAGCCAAAGAAGACAGAAAAACCTTCTGTACTGGCCAGACGTTGTCCTTGGCTGAGACTGTGGGCAAGGAGAAGTCAGCATACATGCAGTGAGTATGATATCAAAGGAGTGGTGCCTATGGATACTTGCAGGACAGTGGAGTCCCTAATTTTGGTTCCAGGGCAGACTGGTGAACTGATTGATTTTTAGAAAAAAAATGGAAAGATTTGCATGAAAGAAGAGTAAAATGAGCAGAACCAAGACGGAGCTGTACATAGTCATAGCAATATTATTCTAAAAGCAACTTTGAATGACTAAGCTATTTTGAGTATTATAAATATTGTAATCAACTACAAATAAAACAAATGTTGCCAAGATTAGAAGGAAAGTAGAAAACTGAGAAAAAAAGTTTTGAAGACAGCTTATCACATAAAGGTCTTATATCTAAAATATAACAAAGAACTTTATCAAATCTATAAGAATATGAATCATTCCCCAGTTGATAAATGATCAAAGGATTTGAACAAGCAGTTTTCCAGTGAAGGAATCAAAACAATTTAAAGTTATATACAGATGCTCTAAATCAATATTGATTAGAGAAATGCACATTGAAACAACCTTGAGATAGCGTTTTGCACCTACTGGATTGGCTGAAATGGTTGAAGGGGAAAGCAACAAAAATTGAAGGGGATATGGAAAAGTTGGGACACTAATTCACTGTTGGCAAAACCTCCATGAACTGAATCAAGATAATTTTATTGTATCTTTGAAAGGAATAGCAAATTATGCATACTAAATTTGCAGTTTCACGTGCAATCATCTTTTTATTATACTATGTTATGGAAATGCATGTTTTATTCCATAATTTAAAAATTAGAAAAAAAAATGATCAATCAACTACAAAGTTTCTGTGAAGGGAGATGCTATTCACATCCAGAGAAGGAACTGATAAATAAAAGTACACACACACATGTAAATATGCATACATACATATATACATATTACATGTATATTCGTATTTATGTTCAATAGTAGTCTTCTCTAAGGTGGGCTGGGGAAGGAGTGAGGAAAACAAATACATGGCAGAGAACAAAAGAAAACTTAGAAGAAGCACAGAAAAGAAAAGAACTTTGAAAAATGTTGTATAGTATTTATTACATAATTTAAAAAACCCTAAACATAAAACAACCTAAAACTATAAATAGTTTTATATTGAATCAACTTTTCATGTAATGCTGTGTATATAGAAATGTTCTTATTTTTGTTGTTTTGTATTTAAATTCAAAATAAAGAATAAACATTTTAGTGACTATTTTACTTCGTTTATCAGTGATATTGAGTCATTTTTGAATTCTCAACAGAAATCTAACTTGGTTATGCTGAATGGTTTTGGGAATAAAGTGGTGTAGAGTTTTTGCCAGAATTAAAAAAAAATGTAAATGTATATTCATTAATGATGTAGGTCAATGGGTTTCTCTCTCCTCCCCCTCCCCATTCTTTGTTTCTCTTTAACTTTCCCTTCTTTATGCATTAGGACTATGTGTTTCATATAAGAGGTTTGATAAAATGTTTTATTTCCCAATGTATGAGAATACTTTATACAATGTAGCTATTATTATTAAAAAGTCTGATAAAATTATCTTTAAAGTACAGTTGAATCAGAGAAGTTTTAGTAATGGTATTTTTTATAGCTAGTTCAATATTTAATTTGCTAATGTGGTTTTGTTATATTTTGTGACAATTCTTTATTTTTTAATTCTTTTTTTGCTGACATAACTATATGTAGTAATTCTGATCATTCTTTTCAAATTTCTTCTATGCTGAAATACCTCTGTTCATTTTTATTTTCTTAATTTGATTTTCATTTCTTTTTAATCAGTATAGCTAAAGGTTTATGTTATTTTTTCAGAGAATGTGTTTTTACTTTCATTGTCTCTTTTTCTTTCACAATCTGTAACATGTTTAATTTTCAAGATTTTTCTTTTGTTCTTATTAGAGGTGTACTTGCTGATTTTCCCATTTAAAAATAGCATATACCATCATTCATTCTTTCCATTTTGTCAATATATGCTTTTAGGGATATAGTTCATCTTCCCAGGAATGTTTTAACTATAACTTAGAAATTTTGTAATGTTGTCTCATTATTATCTCTTTTATAAAACATTTATTGATGCTTTCTATGATTTGTTCTTTGACCCACTCATTATTTGAGATGTTATTAAATCTCTATTCTGGTCTGCTTATTTTGCTTGTTCTACCTGCATTAATTGCTATTTTCATTGAATAATGGCTTGTAAAAGATGCTGTGTACTTTTTGCAAATATTTGCCATTTCTCTATGCCCTAATACATGGTCAATTTTTATAAATGTGTCTCTCAGTAAAATTTGTCCATCTCTGAGAAGGAAACATTAAAATATCCTATTATTATTTTATTATTATCAATATATTTTTGTAATTCATTTAACATTTTAGGAATTTAGATGCTATGGCAGTAGATGCATGTGGGCTAAAAATTTCTATTGGCTAATTATCTACAATTGTTTTAGGATTACAAAATTTCCTTTTTTATCTGTGTTGATATTTTGAATTTTAATTTTTTGTGATAGCTTCTGTTTTTTTAGAGTCACCTCATGCATGATAAATTTTGTTCAAGTCTTTCATTTTAATTCTCTGTCTGCATTTACTTTTTAGATATGTTTCCTGTATCCAACAGACTCTGGGATTAATTTTCTTATCTATTCTCTCTCATTTTATTTGATTGTTCAGTCTGTTTACATTTAAATGTATATGAAGTAGATTTGTATTTTCTTCTATTTTCTTTTTTTTAGTGTTTAAAATTGAATTTTATCCCCTTCCTTTGTTAATACTTTGTTCCTGTCATTAGCTTAATTTCAACCACGTAGATATTACTTTATTCTCACAGGCTCTCTCTGTCTCCTATACCACTATTTGCTTACTCTTTCTTTAGTTTAAGGATATTATTCATTTTATTGATTTCTTTATTATATTTATTTAGTTATATATTTCTTCTAGACATATATTTCTTTTGTATGTTTCTTTTCCATTTCTGTTAAGTGGTCAGCTCAAAATTTTCCTCTCCCCAACTTTTCTCCAATTATTTATGTTTATTGGTTTTCTTTTTATTACGTCTTTCTCCAAGAAGGTTTTTTTTTGCTTTGTTCACTTCATTAATTCTTTGCAATTGTACTGAATATGTATAAGTATATCTTTCTGTAGATGTCTTTCAGATGTCTAATCTGAAATATTATTCTCCAATTCATGGGGTATACCCTTATTCGTTCTTTCTTTAATCTCTCTGCTTTCCTCACAGAATTAAATAAGCTCACTTCTCTAACCAGTTCCTATGTTAATGCTTCTTAAATATTGTCTTTTCATTTCTTCCTCCCTCCTCCCAACCCCACTGTTCCTTACTCTTAGAAGTGTTAATTCATGAGGGAAGCAATATTAGACAGAAGTAGCACTGCATGCTAAAGTACACTGTGTCCCAAGTTTTGTCATTTGGTCTCATTCCCTGCTTTTTACATGACTGTTCTCCCTCCCCAAAATAGTGCTATCTCATCTCTAGTTTCACATTGACTCTCTCTTCCTTCCTCTCTGTTGGATTATAGATATCCCAAGGTACTCACACATCCCTTTCCTTGTGTAAAGATGCTGCCGTTGAAAGCACAATAGTTTTTCAGGGAGGGTAGCCTTCTGAATAATCAACTTCCCCAAAGTAAACCCATTTAGCCACTTCCTACCAGATATCTTGAAATTTGTTCTCTAAATGCATTGAAAACTGTCACTTCCAGTATAGATTTCTTCCATGTGTACTTGTTCTGATTCATCTGCTCTTCTGTTTTTTTAATTTCTTGAATTTTTACTTCCTCATATCATGGGTTGTTGCTATTATTCAATTGTGGTGGTATAATTATTACTTATAATGAAAATAATTTGTTACAGAAAAGCTGGTAAATCTGCTCTCTTTTTCAAAATGTATATTGTCCTTCAAGTTTCATCTATAAATGTTCTTGGGAGGGTCAGGATTATTTGAGTCTCATACCATGCTTTCCTTAGACTTGCATTATTTTTGACTGCTCATCATGATTTGATGAAATGATGTTATCCATGATCTTAAATAAACATAACATACATAAAACAATAGCAATTAATATCAGGAGAAAATTGATACAATAAGAAGTATGTAGTTGTAGAAAGCATGCTGAATTCAGATTTAGCTGAAATATTAGTGCTTCAAAACTTCTCCCTGACATATTAGTTGTACATCTGTGGAATGTTTCTAAACCTCAGTCACCACATCTATAAAATAAGCATAATATTGTCTGTGGGACATATAGTAGGAGTTTCTAATGTGGAGCCCATAGACCTCACATGATCTCAGGGATAGATTTCAGGGGATCCATGACCGTGAAGGGTAAAAAAAAAAAATACACGTTTATTTCAATATAATTGCTTTTCTTTGCAACCCTTTGTATTTTACTTCATGCATTTAGAAACATCATTTTGAGAAGAGGTCTAAAGGTTTTATCAGATGGCCAAGGGAATCCATGACACAAAAAGATTAAGAACTTCTGTTCTTGAAAGAGGACTTGGACCAGTCATTGAGAATGGGCAGCCCATAACACAAAAAAGTTAAGAACTCCTGTTCTTGAAAGAGGACTTGGACCAGAGTCATTGAGAATGGGCAGCCATAAATACATTTTCCATATTCACAAAATCACACATACACCTGAGTATTTAGGAGTACTTATTTCCCATAGTTATTGAGATCACATGATGTGTGTTCTTCCTTCATTGCCGAAGAACACCACGCCATCAGAGAGATGATGACATGACTTGCACTTGACTTTGTTTTGAGTAAGGGAGGGCTGTGCAGGTCACCAGCCTCACTTCTACTCCAGAGCCATCTGACTCCAGTGACCAGATATTCATCAGGATGACTAGAGATGACCCAGGATGAGGCAATTGGGGTTAAGTGACTTGCCCAAGGTCACACAGCTGGTGAGTGTCAAGTGTCTGAGGTGAGATTTGAACTTAGGTCCTTCTGACTCTTGCAGTGGTGCTGTATCCACTGCATCACCTAGCTGTCCTGGATCACATGTTGTGCTATCTAAAAAGTACTCTGTAAATCTACTTCAGACTATAACAGGAGACTGTAACAAATATTATCTATGAAGAATATAATAAATACAAATTTGGGAATATTCTGAGCAAGCCTAACTTTCTTATGGGAAATATTGGATTTGTTATGTTCATTTTGGAAAATCTGATTATTTCTTCCAATTGTAAAAATTAATACCATGCTTATCTAAATTATATTATCTCAGATCAAAGGTTATTTCCACATTTGGAGAGTTATATATCTATGGATATAGATTTGATTGTTGCTCAAGAGAATTAATAAACTAATTCCTTTACCTTAAGACAGATACTATTTAGACTATGGAGAGTAAGATGAACACAACAGACCATATATCTTTCTCTCACTCTTTCTTTCAGACATCACATCTTCATGGTTTGTATGAAGGATCCTAAAGTCTGTGAGGGAAAGGAACATACTCACAGAATTTACATCTTGTTCCCTTTCTCCATTTCTATGACTCCTCTTCAAAAATACAAAAGCTAGCAAGTGAATGGTTATGAAAAATTAGGAGTTCTTATTGTCTGTACCTTTTCTGTGTAGCATATGGGAAAAGGAGGTAAGATATATGCATCTTCAAATCACTAGACCTGAGATTATTAGCCTTCTTGCGTCATAGTCTCTAGTGGCAGTCTGGTGAAGCTATGGACCCCTTCTCAGAATAATTTTATTAAATACATAAAACTAAATACACAAAATAACAAAGGAAACTAATAATATTGAAATACAGTTATTAGAATGGTAAAAAAAAAAACAAAACAAGATCATAGACCAAGAACTTGATTTTAGATTACTTACAGGAAGTGAACATGGCAAACCTTGGTTTTTTCATTTACAAAATGCATGAGTTAGACTAGATGACCTCTATGATATTATATCTTTAAACCTGAAGAGATTAAGGGATTTTCTAAGGATAACTTTCTTTGCTACTGAATGTCACCCATATTTGTCTTCTTTACCCCCTACACTAACCTGTGATGATGGTGGTGCAATTGTTTTGTCATCCTTTTGCATATGAGAAAACAGTCCCTCAGAGGAGTTGGGGCTTACACAAGGTTGTATGACTGAATGATCCAGGGCTCAATCTAGCTCTAAGTCCAGTACTCCTTTCCTTTCCCCAAGCTATCTCTCTAAATTCTCCAAATGTTTCTACTGGTACATTAGAGCATAGCCCCTCAAGTGACTTGATAAAGGTTTAAATGGCAAAAAGCTAAGAAAGTAAAAAAAAAAATACTCAAACAGGATTATTTTAAGGTTCTTGTTTCCAAATATGTAAAAGTGCCAAAACCCAGTCTCACACACAGGAGTGGAATTTTTACATCACTTGTATACATGGAAACAATTTATTTTAAAAAGGGGGAAATCCACCTCTGAGATTAGAGAACAACTGACAACAGTATCATTCATCTTGGCAAAAGTTGACTGAGCAGATGATATAGATCCACTTTACTTGGACTCAATCAAAGGTTTTGCTGTTTTCATTTCACAGGCCAGATGTAGCTCATCATCAATTGGAACCAGTTCCAGAAAAGGTGTTATAGTCTCTGGTCCAAGAGAGAGTCTGATCCAGGCATCAAAAAGAGCCATGAGAAAAAAGGAATGTTTGCTACCAATGGTCGCCCAGCTATCTGTGAGCCCACTGTCAGGTTCACGTTCATCAGTGGAATCTGTCCATAAGTGCTGCTGTTGTTGCTGGGGTTTTTTAATACCTTACAAATAATTGAACTGATGACTTTTTTCCTGCTGTTTATTATCCTACTGCTTTAAAATATTGATCCTAGAACAGAATAGAAAAAAAGGAGAAATAATGAAGTCTTAAATTGTCAAAAATAGAAAAAGTAGACACTATATATATTAAGGATGAGATTAACTGGACTCCTTGAGTAACACAGGACATTTTCAAATGATTTTTAAAATATATTAATTTGTCTCATTTTCAAGTGCCTTATAAGTTGCTTCCACATTTCATATTTTCAAATGAGAATGAAGGCTTAGACAGCTGAATGAAATTTAACAAATCCATATATAAAGGGAAGTTTGACATCATTAACAGCTTTTTTTAAAATCAACCATTGATGCATCTTTGTTGCCATTAGCAATCACAGAATCACTTCACAGTGGCTTGCTTTAGGAATTGTTGTCTATAACCTCGTATGATAATAGACATAAGGACCGAGGTCATGGTTCTTCATTTCCTGTAACCCCAGAGAGTTGTTCCCATGAGGCTTTGGCGAATATAGGGACAGAGGGCTGAAACATGGGGAATAGGAATGGCAAGGCAGTTCAAGAGCTGTGATGACTTGGGTGCTCTAGGAAATTCCCTGGAGATCCTTCTCAAACTTGGACTATATCCCAGGTCTTAACTTTTCTTTCATTTCTTCTGGATTAGTCTGTCTCTTCCTCTTTTGACTGCTGCCACCAACTGCTTTCCACTAGAGTTTCTTTCTCTCCTTAATCCTTTGAGGGAGAGAATGACTTCTCACAGATCTTCCCCCCTGACTATTGCAAGGAAAGGAACACATCATCCTTAAGTATTCTAAAGATTTCAGAATCTAGGAACAACAGGGAAATAAGGAATGAAACATATGAATCACAAAACACACAGCAGGGTATTTTAACCTTTCTACTTCACAGACCTCTTCACCAGTCTGGTAAAATCTATTCACTCCTCTTGAGAATAGTACTTTAAAATGCATAAAATAAAATAAATAGTATTATAAAGGAAATTGCTTATATTTAAATATGGTTGTCAAAAAGCAAGTTTTTATATATAAAGTGCTTTTAAATATATCTTAGACTATACAAATGTTAACTATAATTATAAACAAATAATAAATGCAATTTTTTTAATATCTTGAGGCAAACCTAAATTTCCTATAGGAAATATTGGGTTTGTTAAGTTCCATTTTTGGAAAAAGGTCTGATTATAAATTTCAGTCATATACATTAATAATGTTTCTATCTAAAGCATAATATCTGAGATCACAGGTTATTTTTAACTTATGGACCACGGACTAAGAACCCAAGTTATGGAACCAAGCAGCTGGATGGCATAGTGGACCTGGAATCAGAAAGATTTGAGGTCAAATCTGGCCTCAGATACTTACCATCTATGTGATTCTGGGCAAGTCCCTTAACATCTATTTGCCTCAGTTTTCTTGATTGTAAAAGGGGATAATAACAATATGTACCTTGCAGAGGTATTGTGAAGATGAAATCAATTTGAATGAGATGTTTATAAAGCACTTAGCATATTGACTGACACATTGTAGGCACTATATAAAAGTTTATTCCTTCCCCTATTTCTTCCTCTGATCTATGATATGAGCTGACAGGAGACTCAGAGACCAGCTTGTCTAAAACACCCGCAATGAATAAATGTGTGTATACATCTTCAATAAGGCATCATCCAATAATGACATGAGGGCTAACCCTGAGAGAGTACCCCATTCTTCCTCCAGAGGAATCCCATCACGCTAGGGAAGAATTTTCATGGTTAAGAAGTTTTTTCCTTTACATCAAGTCTGAGTCTGTTTTTTAATACCTTCTATCTATTGCTCCTACTTCTATCCTCTGGGGATAAACAGAGCAAATCTGGTCTCCTTTCCATTAGACCAAGAATCTTAATCTTTTTGAGTCTCGGGACTCTTTAACTATCTAGAGAAGCTCCTGAACCCCTTCTCATATTAATGTTTTTAAATATACAAAACAAATTGCAGAGGATTATAGAAGAAACCAATTATAGTGATATCATGAGCCAAGATGAAACAGTGATAGGAAACAGAGCAGAGAGCTCTTCTACACAAACTCCTCCTAATAGATCTTGAAATTATACCAGACTAAATCCTGGTGAAAAAATCCAGAAAAAGGTCCTTTGTCCAATCCAAATTGACTTAGAGAGATAGACAGGAAGGTCTGTGAGCACTGAAGATGGGGTCCAGTTAGGGGCATTCCAGTGTCTACAGAGAGGCCAGAGGGCAAGAGGTCTTAGACCAACAAGTGAGCACCATGATGGGCACAGGTGCCACATAGCAGCTCTGTCTCCCACCGCCCAGTCCCAAGTCACAGGTCTAGGGCATATAAGGGTACCTATACATGGCAAGGTCATTATTGTTTGGGGAAACCCTGGGTAACATACAGACAAAGGTAGAATTTCAGAAGAGAACAGTGACAGCAGTAGCAGTATGGCTCAGACTTCACATGCAAAGCTCAGTCTCAAGTCCAATATCTGACTTAGCCTGCAGAGGAATGATCAGGGCAGGAATTTCAGACCAAAGAGGAGCCTACAATTCTGCCACTGCCTAGTAGCTCACCAGCTGACCAATGCAGAGACTCAAACTCAGCTTAGGATTTCCAGACTCAGACAAGAGGAACATCAATCAGAATTTACCCTGGATCACATCTGGATCAGAATACTGAAAGCTTGCAGGTCCCAGCCTATCCCTGAGATCCTGGAAAAATCTAACACTTAATACATCAGTAAAAGCAGCAACAGAACCAGTTGAGACCTCCTCTCCAGAGGTGCTACAGAGTCCAATTTTAGCATCAAGTGTGAAGTCAAGAAGTCAAGGCAACAATACCAAAAAAGAACTCCATCATAATGAAGTATTGTTGTGTCGGGGAAGCCCAAGAGACAAACTCAGAAGAGAAGGAGTTGAAAACATCTGCAAGCATTGCCTGAGTCAAAACACAGCTTGGGCACAAACAACTAGAATTTCTGGAAGTCATAAGGCATGAATATTTTTTAAAAAGTTTTAAAATTTTTTTACAAATAAAATGAGGAGGAAATGGAAAAAAAGTGAAAGCTATGGAAGAATTAATTGAAAAGGGAATTTATAGCTTTTTCACGAGAAATAAAAAATATCCCCTAAGCAATGAACTTACTGCAAATTTGAATAGACCAGATAGAAGCCAATGACTTTATGAGGCAACAAAAAATATTAAAACAAAGTCAAAAGACTGAAAAAAGAAGAAAATGTAAAGCATCTCATGGCACAAATAAATTATTTTGAAAACAGATTTAGCATAAACAATATAAAAAAATCATTGGACTATATGAATGCTGTGACCCCCAACCCCCAAAGAGCCTACATATCCTATTTCAAAAAATGTCAAAAGAAAGTTACCCAGATCTCTTAGGCCTAAAGTGCAAAATGAAAATAGGAAAAATCCACAAATCCCCTCCTGAAAGAAACTCCAAAATGAAAACTCCCAGGAACATCATGCCAAAATCTAGAGTTTCTAGATTAAAAAAAAATTTTGTAATTGTCAGAAAGAAACAATTCCAGTACCAAGGGGTCATAGTCAATCTCATATATAATTTAACAGCCATGATTATAAAGAAGTAGAAAACTTGGAACTCTGATATTTCAGAAAGCAAAAATATGGACTTATGGCCAAGATGAACTTAACCCAGTAAAAATGAATATAATATTACAGTGGAGAAAGTGAACCTTTAGAGCTTCCAAGTATTCCTAATGAAAAGACCAAAGCTGTGGAGAAATTTTGAAGTTCAAACTCAGGAGTAAAGAGCAACATAAAAAGGCAAACACATTGATAAATGGTTAAAGGATATGAACAGGCAATTTTCAGATGAAGAAATTAAAGATATCTATAATCATATGAAAAAATGCTCTAAATCAATTTTGATTAGAGAGATGCAAATCAAAACAACTCTGAGGTATGACATCACACCTATAAGACTGGCAAACATGACAGAACAGGAAAATGATAAATTTTGGAGACGATGTGGGAATTGGAACACTAATTCATTGTTGGTGGAGCTGTGAGCTCATCCAACCATCCTGGAGAGTGGTTTGGAACTATGCCCAAATGGCTACAAAAATGTGCATACCCTTTGACCCAGCAATATCACTACCAGGACTGTATCCCCAAGAGATCGTAAAAATGGGAAAGCGTCCCACATGTACAAAATATTTATAGCAGCCCTCTTTGTAGTTGCCAAAAAAACTGGAAATCTAGGGGATGCCCTTCAACTGGGGAATGGCTGAATAAATTATGGTATATGAATGTATTGGAGTACTATTGCGCCATAAGAAATGATGAACAAGAAGCCTTCAGGGAGGCCTGGAAGGATTTACATTATCTGATGCTGAGCGAAAGGAGCAGAATCAGGAGAACTTTGTGCACAGCAACGACCATAGTGTGCAAGAGCTTTTTCTGGTGGACTTGGAACTTTGTAATAACGCAAGAATTAAAAAAAAAAAATTCCGAATAGTCTTCTAAGGCATGCCTGACACACTCAGAAAGAACTATGGAATTCATTTGCAGAATGTAGCAGATCATATTTGTGTGTGTGCATGTGTGTGTGTGTGTATTATGTTTTGATTTGTTATATGATTTCTTCCATTTATTTTAGTTTGTGTACACAGCATGACTATAGTGAAAATGTTTTCAATAGGAAAGTATATGTATATATAGAATTCTGTGCTGTCTTGGGAAGGGAGGGGGGAGGTGGTGGTGGTGGTAAATCTAAGTTTTATGGTAGTGATTGTAGAACATTAAAAAAAAATTTAAAAAAGGCAAACACAAATGAACAATAATAAAGGACAAAACAAGAATAAGTTGCTTACATCCAAATATGTAAAAGTGATACTTGTGCTCACTTTGGTGCTTGCTATCACAAGGATTCATACAGGGAGTTAAATTAGACAAAGCTTGGGAGTAGTTCTATTATGTCCTGATGATCTTAATGAAAGAATGAAAAGATGGTAAGAGTCATACACTGAAAAGGTGAGAAAAATGAAGCCTAAAGAAACTTATCTAACATAATGAGGGTGCCCCAAAAGACAAATAAACAAGCAAGGAAGAGGGGGAGAGAAGCTTGGCTGACACTTAAACCTCACTCTCATCTGAACCGGACAAAGGAAGGAAGAAAACACAGACAGATGAGTACAGAAATAGTCAGTTCAACAGTGAAATGGAAGGGAAAGGTAAGAAGGGGACAGGGTAGATGAAGGTAGGGATTAGTCCTAAGCAAAACACATTCTGAGAACGTACAAAATTATTTATAGCTCTTGTTGAGGTGACAAAGAATGGAAATCTGAAAGGGTTTCCATAAATTGAGGAATCAATGAGCAAGCTACAGAATATAAATGTGATAGAATACTAGTAAGCTGGGCTTTTGTTAGTGTGATGATCAACCAGGATTCCAGGGGTCTGATAATGAAATGTGCTACCTACCTCCTTATAGAAGAGCAAAGGACTCAGAATGCAGAATGAGACAATTTTTTTTGATACAACAAATATAGAAATTTGTTTTAATTGACCGCACATGTGTGTAATGGGATTTATTTTCCTTCTTTTTCAGAGATGGGTAGGGAGTGGGGTGGAAGAATGGGAAGGTAGTTCTTGTATGAATTTTATAGATAAAAGCAGAGGGAGAGAGGAGATGAGGTGGGGTGGGGCAACAGGAAAAATGAACAAAGGAATGGAGGCACAAAAGAGCCTCATGTCTAGGACATAGGGAAAAGTTCAATTTTGCTAGAGGATAGAGTGGTATATATAATATGCATATATACACATATGTTTATTATACACATACATATTAGAATATAAGCACTTCATTTTTGTCTTGTCCCTCGTAATTGTTCATTCATATTTGCTTCTTTGGTTTTTCTCCACTCCTCTGCTTGTATTTCAAATTTTCTATGCAGTTTTGATCTTTCCATTAGCAATGATCAGAAGCCCTCTAATTTATTAAAGGCCCATTTCTCATTGCAAGAAAATAGTTTTTATGAATAAGTTATTCTTGGTTGTAAGTTTATATTTTTTGATCTTCTGAAATATTGTATTCTAGGTTCTCTGCTCATTTATGGTGGTGGCTGGTAAGTCTTATACGATACTAAATGTTGCTCCTCAATATTTGAATTATTTCTTTCTGACTTCTTGTAGTACTTTTTCTTTGACCTGGAAGCTCTTATTTTTATCAGTCATGTTCCTGGGAGTTTTAATGTTAGAGATCAGAGAAGCTTTCTTTTTTAATTTATTTAATTATAAGGGATAGATTTGGGAGGGACAGGAAGGTCATGGCCTTCAGATTGTCCAATAACTCTTGAATTATTTTTCCTTGATCTGCTTTACAGGATAGTTGTTTTTGCTAGGAGATATCTTGCACTTTCTTCTGTTTTTTTCTTCTGACTTTCGTCTTAATATTTCTAGTCATCTAAGGCAATCATTAACTTCTATTTGGTCTGTTTAATGCTCAAGGAGTCTAGTGCTTGGGTAAGGTTTTGTCCCTCTGTGATGACAAGCAAAATAGGATCTTTGGCTTTTTTTGTTTTAGTTTAATCAAGTGCCTCTGATTGAATCTTGCTTTTATCAATTAAGAATCTTTACTAGGAGTGAAGTACAGAAATAAGAGTTTTCTTAACTAGAAACAGCATATATATTTGTATTGTTAATTATTTTAATGTGATTAGAGAACTTCTCCACCCATTAATGGGCTGGCCTACTAAGGGGAGTTTGATTAGGGAGGATTTGTGCGAAGGCCCAAGCCTTTTTTTAATGAGGCACTAGTTCTCAAGGGTTGTGATGCGCTCTGACTCTGAAAAAGATAAAAGTACTCTAAGTTGAGGTTTTACTTTGGGGCTTATTGAAAGTCTTTGTTTGTCCGGGGGAAGATTTTGGGAAACTTCCAAGTACTTCCTGACTTGGAAAACCCAGCTGTTGGTGCTTCTCTCTCTGGTAACTATGGTCAGACAGTTGGACCTGTCTATTGATGGTCAGGCTGTGGAAGTCATGTCTGTTGATCTTTGATTTCTCTGTATTTTCTTTGAAGTTCAGGGTGCTAACTCCCCTGAACTAGGTGAATGATATATGTGCTTGGTTAAAGCAATGATATATGTGCTTGATTACAGCGATTGTTAACCCCTCCAAATTTGCCTTTCCTTTTATGAATGCATATCTAAGAACCTGTGGCAGCAGGTCCCCCTGGGTATTTGGGGTACTTACTGATACAACTTCTACTGCTAAGTTGCTTTTTTCCCCCCAATTCTTTCTTCCAAAACTCTCAGCTCTTTTTAAACTTTTTACCCTAGGATTCCAATTGATTTTTCCAGTTCTTTTCTCAAATACTCTCAATTCATTTATAAAAAACATTTTTAATTACCAAAATAAAAAAGACTCTTGCTTATTCTTTTCTAGAAATTCTAGTTGAATTTGTGCACAAGCTGTTTTTGCTTATAGATATTTTGGATTCATTCTCTCCTTCTGTCTTTGTGTCTTGGACATCCCTGTCATTATTATAGCACCCCTATTATTGTGGGATTAACTTTTGTTTGTGGACTTTTCTAGTCTACTTTCAGACTTAGACTTTGTTTTGGGCCAGGATCTGCACACTTCTGAAAGGGAGTGACTAGGCCATGCTTGGTCCTGTTTTAAGTTGCTGTGGGTGCTGCTGCTACTTTCAAAAGTAACTGTATGTTGTATGCTTTCAGGGTCTCAGGGATAGCTTAGGATGTTGCCCTGAAAGCTTTCAGAGCTTCCAAAGCAATCTGATCTAGAGTACAATCTGAGTGCTGCCCTCCTGCTCTGACCTGTGTAAGTTCCTGAGCTGGCATTAGGTTTCATAAACATGACTGTGGACTTTTCCCTAGTCCACAGCATTGCTGTTGGACTCCGCTTGCTGGAAAACTCTTCATGTTCTGAGTGACAAAACTATAGGATTCCCTTTGGTCTGATCTTAATGCCCCCAATATTCTACTAAAGTCTTCAAATTAGAAGGGAGACTCTGAGTCCCTGCTCTACTCTGTGGTCACTGCTCCTGTTGGTGTTAGGGCCCCACAATTACTTTATACCCCTAATGCTGAGAACAGTGCCTAGTTTATAATAGGTACTTAATGGGCCTTTTTTTTTTTTTGCTTGATTTGACTTGCCTTTTTCCATGGTTCTCCATCCTGACTCAGCCATTATGTAGTATGCAAGTCTTTCTATCTATATTCTCAAAAGCTAGGTTTCATAACTAAGGATATTTTATGCACACCAATATTGAAATTATGTCTTACTATATCTTAAATGAAAGAATAGTAATTGGACATAATAATATATTTAGCACAATATACCTGATTAGATAATATAGTTGTAAGCAGCTGTGTGTCTGCACTACCCTTTGTAACCCTTGGTTTTGATGTGGTTTCATGGTCATTCCTGGTTAAAAAAAAATAACTATTGAAATTCTGGCAAATCAAATCCATTTAAGGTTAATTTATTATCTTCCTTTCAGTTTCATCTATAAATATTCTTGAGGGAATCTGGCTAAACTGGTTCTCATATTGAACTTATTTTCAGGCTATTTTTTTCCCACTGTCTTTCCTTGTAATTTTGGCTTTCTTCCTCTGTATGCTCATAATCTTCTACCATCTTCCTCTAATTTAAGTACTTTAAACTAGCTTTGCTTTATATTTTAACATAATTTTTAGTGAAATTAAAGTTGTTTTGGAAGGGAGAAAGAGAAGAGGGAAGAGCTGTTAGAAGTAGGGCAAGATGGTTCAGGTTTTGCCCCCAGGGTACCACAAATTATAATGCTAATAATACTAATTCAGTGGCATAGACACAAATGAGTTTAGCACTTATTTAGCAAGAATAATTAATTAAAATGAAAAGCTATGAATCATGCTTCTTTCTCTTTTCCCACTGAAATATCTTAGGTAAGCTCTTCATCAGCCCTGCCCTAATCTACACTCCCTCCCTGTGGACTTCCAAGCAACAGTCATACATTTTGCCAAACTCCCAGACTACTAAGGGATGAGAGGTGTTCTTAACCTCTGTCTTCAAATGGATTTGCTTTTAAAATCTGACTTGTAGGAACATTTCATATGGCTTTCCCAGAGTTCATTTTTTGAAGCTTACCAAGATCACTTTGTGGTTCAGAGGTGGTGCAGTAGGAATGCACAAAAGTAGATGAATTCAAGAAATCTTTTCTTAGATATCCATATATAATTTAATATAATAGATATTTCTACAGAAAATAAATACATTTTCTATGCTTCCTTGTATGTTTTCTTTTGTCCTCTGTTGTGCACTTTTAACTTTATTTGTTCACCTTTCTCCCCCCTCCCCCCATCCCCAGAAGGCTGCAATTAAGTTTGGACACACACACACATGCACACACACAATATGTGTATATATAGTATATGTATATATGTATACACACATATGGATGGAGGTATCTATAAACATATACATATAAACCCATATACACTCAAACACATATATGTAAGGTCATATTATGTTTATTTCCACTTATCATCTGTTTTTCTGTAGGTAGATAACATCTTCCTTTGTAAGTCCAAGTCTTCCCATATTTTTCAGAATCTACCAGCTCATCATTTCCTACAGCACAACTATGTTCTGACACAATCACATTCTATCTTGGACATTGTCTATGAGAGTTTTCTCCCCAATTTTTCTGCATTCTCTTAGACACATACATCTTATTTATACATGAAAATTTTAATTTAAAATAATCAAAATTATCCATTTTACATTTTAATACTGCTCTCATCTTAAGGTCTGATACTACTAAATCTAGTTCCTTCATTTATCCCTGGTTTCTTTGAAATTCCTAACCCTCTACTCTTCCAAATGAATCTTGTTAATATTTTATCTCACTCAGTAAGATACTTTTTTTAGTAATTTAGTTGGCATGATATCACTTAAGTAGATTAGTTAGATAAAAATAGTAACTTTCTCTATTTTATTAACTTTGTGTCTACCAATGCTCAGTAAATATTACTTCAGTTATTTAGATAAAATTTTGTATGAGGTATTTTGTGTTTACATATATATATATAGTTCCAAGCCTGTTTTGACAGATATACTCTCTTTTTATACTGTCTAGTTACTTTATATGGTGTAAGACTATCAATTAATATGGCTAACATAGTCTACTTTCCCTATATTTCCCTTTTCACTAAATCTGATTTTAGCTTTAACTTTTTCTGAGATGATGATGACTATCCCTGTTTTTTCACATAATACATTCTACTCCTGATCTATATGTTTGTATCTCTCATTTTTATAGTATTTCCTAAAAGTAACATTATTTAATTCAAAATTTTAATCTGCTATCAGTTTTCATTTTATGGGTAAATTCATCCCATTCACAATCTAAGCCATAATACTAATATTATATATATATATATATATATATATATATGTATAATACAAGTACTGTATCAATCTAAGCTAATATACTTCCTCTCTCTCCTTTTCATTCTCTTCCTATCCGTCCTCACTCCTTTCACTCCTTTGCTTTACTTCCCTATTTCCTTGCCCTTCTTTTCCTTAAGCTCCCCCCTCCAAAAATCCCCCTTATCCTTTCCCTTGACCCTTACCTATATTTCTTTATGAATTTAGATTTTTATGCTCGTATATGTATATATGTTGTTCCCTCTTTATCCCATTTCTATTAATCTACACATCCTTCTATTTTCCCCTTATGCTGTTCTCTATCCCTCCCTTATCTTCTCCCCTCCCTACCACCTTGTTCTCTTATTTTTTTCTGAATTTAGGACACTACTATACCCTTCTACATCTATATGTATCATTCCCTCTTTAACCAATTTCTGATGAGAGTAGGGTTCCAGAACTACCTGCCCTCCTCCCCTATCTAATTCCTCTGTATCAATTCTTCCTCTTGTATCTCATTTGTGTAGAGGTAATCACTCTACCTTTTCCTACATCATTTTGCTTTTTAGAATCACACCATATTCACCTCTATCCCACTCTTTCTTTAAACTATCCAAATTGCTAATGAAATCTTAGACATTTATATATATATGTATATGTATGTGTAAATATATATGCATGTATGTGTGTCTATATGTAGTCAACAATTTGTCCATCTTGAGTCTCTTGTAATTAATCTTTGATGTTTACCTTATATTTCTCTTGGATCTTTTATGTCAAATTTCTATTTAGTTTTGGTCTTTTTGCAATAAAATCCTGAAAGTTTGTCAATTCATTGAACACTCTTTTTCATTGTTGTTGTTCAGGATTATACTTAATTTTTCTGAGGATGATATTTTTGTTTGTAACCTCAGTTCTTTTTCTCTTTGATACATAGTGTCTCTAGTCTTTCAGTGTAACTGCAGCTAGGTCTTGTGCAATTCTAATTGTGAATCTGCCATGGAGCCAAGATGGCGGAGTACAAAGACTCACATATGCTAGCTCCGAACCCAGAGCCCATAAATTTTCTGTAAAAAGAACTCCGCACAAATTCTGGAGCAGTGCAAGCTGTGCAGCAACGGAGTGGAGGAGATTTCCATTCCAGAGAGCCCTGAAAAACTGGCACCAAAGGTCTGTCATACACCGGACAGCGGAGCCCAGCCCTGGCTGCGTGGCCCCAAGAAGAGCAGATCCGAGCAGGCTTCAGGGATGGAACCTCCTGTGGCTGTGAAGGTCCCTCCACCCACAGGTGCTCCAGGTCAGTGAGAGAGACTTCTGGGCTGGCCAAGAGGGGAGTGGGATGTCTCCATAAATCAGCCCCCTTGGGAGGCAGCGGCAGAAGCATTGGCAGACAGGGACTCCTGGAGCAGACAGGAGCTCAGGCCCATTACTGAAGGTATCTGCATAAACCCCCTGAGGGAACTGAGCCTGGGAGGTGGCCCTGCCCGCACCTGAGAACCTGAATTTAATCTTACCCTGAACTGCAGCCCCACCTGCCGCTGAAAGCCCTGAGGCTGGGGAGCAGCATTTGAATCTCAGACCCCAAGCACTAGATGGGTGGATCTAGGCAGGGGTGGAGAGGAATCTCAGAAGTCAAGTCACTGGCTGGAAAAATGCCCAGAAAAGAGAAGAAAAATAAGACCATAGTGGCTACTTTCTTGGTGAACTGATGTTTCCTCCTTTCATTTCTGATGAGGAGGAACAATGCTTACCATCAGGGAAAGGCATGGAAGTCAAGGCCTCTGTATCCCAAACATCTGAAATAGATATCTAATGGGCTCAGGCCATGGAAGAGCTCAAAAAGGATTTTGAAAATCAAGTTAGACAGGTGGAGGAAAAACCGGGAAGAGAAATGAGAGAGATGCAAGAAAAGCATGAAAAACGGGTCAATACCTTGCTAAAGAAGACCCAAGAAAATGCTGAAGAAAATAACACCTTGAAAAATAGGTTAACTCAATTGGCAAAAGAGGTTCAAAAAGCCAATGAGGAGAAGAATGCTTTCAAAAGCAGAATTAGCCAAATGGAAAAAGAGGTTCAAAAGCTCACTGAAGAAAATAGTTCTCTCAAAATTAGAATGGAACAGATGGAGTCTAATGACTTTCTGAGAAACCAAGAAATCACAAAACAAAACCCAAAGAATGAAAAAATGGAAGGTAATGTGAAATACCTCATTGGAAAAACAACTGACCTGGAAAATAGATCCAGGAGAGACAATTTAAAAATTTTGGGACTACCTGAAAGCCATGAATCAAAAAAAGAGCCTAGACATCATCTTTCATGAAATTATCAAGGAAAACTGCCCTGATATTCTAGAACCAGAGGGCAAAATAAGTATTGAAGGAATCCATCGATCACCACCTGAAAGAGATCCAAAAAGAGAAACTCCTAGGAACATTGTGGCCAAATTCCAGAATTTCCAGGTCAAGGAGAAAATATTGCAAGCAGCTAGAAACAATTCCGGTATTGTTGAAATACAATCAGGATAACACAAGATCTAGCAGCTTCTACATTAAGGGATCAAAGGGTGTGGAATAGGATATTCCAGAAGTCAAAGGAACTAGGACTCAAACCAAGAATCACCTACCCAGAAAAACTGAGTATAATACTTCAGGGGAAAATATGGTCTTTCAATGAAACAGAGGACTTTCAAGCATTCTTGATGAAAAGACCAGAGCTGAAAAGAAAATTTGACTTTCAAACGCAAGAATGAGAAGAAGCATGAAAAAGTAAACAGCAAAGAGAAGTCATAAGGGACTTCCCAAAGGTGAACTGTTTATATTCCTACATGGAAAGACAATATTTTTAACTCTTAAAAGATTTCAGTATCTGGGTAGTTGGTGGGACCACACACACACATACACACACACATGCACACACACATGTACACGTGTGCGCACACACATACAGAGACAGAGAGCACAGAGTAAATTGAATAGGATGGGACCATATCTTAAAGGAAATTAAGATAAACGGTGAGAGAGAAACATAGTAGGAGGAGAGAGGGTGAAATGGAATGGGGTAAATTATCTCTCAATCAAGAGGCAAGCAGGAGACTTTTTAGTGGAGGGAAAAAAGAGGAGAGCTGAGAAAAAAACATGAAGTTGACCCTCATCACATTCGACTAAAGGAAGGAGTAAAGTGCACACTCATTTTGGTATGAAAACCTATCTTACAGTACAGGAAAGTGGGGGAGAAGGAGATAAGCAGGGAGGGAGGGCAATGGGAGGAGGGAACAATTTGAAGTCAACACTTGGGGAGGGACAGGATAAAAAAACAGAATAGAAACAATGGGGAGCAGGATAGGATGGAGGGAAATACAGTTAGTCTTACACATCACGACTGTTATCGAAGTCATTTGCAAAACTACAGAGATATGGCCCATACTGAATTGCCTGCCTTCCCAAAGGGAATGGGTGGGGAGGGAGGGATGGGGAGAATTTGGAACTCAAAGTTTTAGGAACAACTGTTGAGTATTGTTCTTGCTCCTAGGAAATAAGAAATACAGTTAATGGGGAATAGAAAGTCATCTGGCCCTACAGGACAAAAGAGAAGATGGGGACAAGAGAAGGGAGGGATGATAGAAGAGAGGGCAGATTGGTGATAGGGAAAATTAGAATGCTCGGTGTATTAGGGTGGGGGGAGGGGATAAATGGGGAGGAAATTTGGAACCCAAAATTTTGTGAAAATGAATGTAAAAAGTTAAATAAATAAATTTATACCAAAAATAAATAAATAAATAAATGAATAGATAATCTGCCATGTTTGGATTGGTGCTTGTTCTTGTTTATAATATTTTCTCCTTTACCTGGGGTTTTCAGAATTTGGCTATCATATTCCTATGAATTTTTCTTGTACGAGCTCTTTCAAGTGGTAATCAGTGGTTTTTTTCTATTTCTAATTTCCTGTCTTTTTCTAACACTTCTTTAATTATTTCTTATATTATTGTTTCAAAATTCTTTTTCTGATAGTAGCTTTCAGGTAGTCTAATTATTCTCATGTTTTCTCTTGTTGATTTCTTCTCTAGATCAGTTGTTTTTCTTCTAAGATGTTTCACATTCTCACCTATTTTTTCATTCTTTATATTTTGTTTTTATTATTTCTTGGTCTCTCACTGGCTTGCCCTTGCCCAATTTCAATTTTCGAGGAGTCATTTTTATTCTTAAGATTTTGGATCTCCTTTTCCAGTTGGTTGACTTTCTTTTCATAATCTTTTTGCTTTTCTTGGATTATTCTTATTTTTAAATTTTTCCTCAATCTCTCTTATTTGACTTTTTAAGTCTTTTTTTGAATTCTTCTCTGAACTTTTTTGGACAGGTCATCATTTAATGTTGGTCTTTGGGGTAGAAGAGGTATTTTTTGCTTTAGTGTCCTTCTCTGAAGATGAACCCCTGTATTCTCTATTCTCATCATAAGTGTATATGGTTAGGTTCTTTGTCTTTGCCTGTTCATTTAAAAAAGTTTTTTAGCAGCTTATTATTATAATCATCTCATCCTGAGGAGTGGGGGATATTGCCTCTGGCCTCAGGTCCTTCTTACTGATATTTTTTGAGCTTTATTCTGGGCCCAACCTCTCTACTCCTTTTCCTCTCCAAATCAGAGCTAGGACCTCCTGGCACACTATGCTGGAAATACTCTTGCTCCCTGAGAGCTCTCCAGTGGCTGTGACCTTCAATTCTCCCCTCTGGCCTGGAATTGAGACTAAGAATTCAACTTTCCTGCAAGTGCCCCTAGTCAGCAGCATCCCTGCCCCACTATACTCACCAAAAGTGTTCTGGTTCCTTCTCAGACAGGACCACATCTCTGACTTCCTATATTGCCTGGGAGGTTAAAATTCCTGTAGCTAAGGTCCAGCCTACCTTCCAGCTACCCCCAGGACTTCCTGCTTGCTGTTTCAGGGGATCTAACCTGGAGGTGTTTATGTTTCATTCAGGCCAAACTTTTGTCCTGGAATTTCTTCAGATACTCTTTGGTTGTTCCAGGAGGCCCATTGTTTTGCACCAACTCGTCTTTAATTTCGCCATTCTCCACTGGCCCTGAAGTACCATGTTGTTTTGTTTGTGGAGGAAATCTGGAGAATTTGGAATTTTCTGACCTAATCTGCCATCTTCCTAGAATTCTGTCTTTTATTTTTTATCTGGAAAGCCAAGTAGTA
Organism: Bettongia penicillata ogilbyi; assembly: GCA_023548195.1. Lineage (NCBI taxonomy): Eukaryota > Metazoa > Chordata > Mammalia > Diprotodontia > Potoroidae > Bettongia > Bettongia penicillata. The sequence continues at coordinate 320,614 of JAJHZJ010000624.1, read as the reverse complement.
TATACAGATTAAGACTCATATAGAAAAGTTAATCATTTTGCAAATGCCCTATTATCTACATTATGGTAGGTAAGACTTGTCCAAGAACAAAGAATCTCAGGACTAAAAAAAGATCTATGACATTATGTTTAAAGATATTTTCCCTTTAGGTTTAAAAACAATATGAGACAATTAAGATGATAAAGCAGTCAATCCCTCTTTAAATATAAGAAATGTTTTAAATTAGATTATATTAAAAACTCATTATTCAATAAATATCTATTTGACCCAAGTGTACTTTGTGTTCAATTTATTTAACCAAAACACTGTTAAAATATTCAACCCTTAGAAGAAAATAACTGGATGTTTTGTTTTTTTTTAACTCAATTTCACCTGCAGAACGTTGATTGAATCACCTAGGTGCATGGTAGATAGAGCAATGGTCCTAGAATCAGGAAGACCTGAGCTCACACATTTCCTAGTTATATGATCTTGTGTAAGTCACTTAACCTCTATTTACCTCAGTTTCTTCACATGTGAAATTGGGATGATAATATCACTTACTTCTGAGGGTTGTTATGAAGATCAAGTGAAATAATATAGGCAAAGCACTTAGGACAGTTTCTGATACTTAGCTGGTGATATATAAATGCTAACTATCATTATTAGTATTATGGTTCATTGAGGCACCAGCATGTTACCATAGGTCTATAACATGGAATGGACATCCTAAGATAGCTTATTACCCAGAATAGGAAAGAATGGCTCCTCCATAGTCTGAAGAATAAGGCTACTTCAGAAGGACCTCAAAATGCATGTATAGATGTGATGGAGAGGTTTGACACGATTAGTCATCTAGTAAATAAACATTTATTATGTGTCCACTATGCATCAGGCACTATGTTATGTCCTGGGGATAGTAAAAGAAGCAAAAGTTCCTCTCAATATGTTCACAGCCTAATAGAGAGACAAAGCCAACAAATGATATATCAGAAAAATTAAACCCTATAGACCTCTCTCTCTGTCTCTTCTCTCTCTCTCTCTCTGTCTCTCTGTCTCTGTCTCTCTCTCTCTCTCTCTCTCTCTCTCTCTCTATATATATATATATATATATATATATATATATATATATATATATATTCCCCATTTAAGGTTATAGACCCCAGGTAAAGAATCCCAATTCTGATGGGTAGTTATAATAATCATTAGCTGCTTTGGGAAAAGAATTGGACCTGTCACACAATTAATTCACTAAAGTGACTACTCAAGTTATCAGTAAGCTTCTACTTTAAGAAAACCAAAAATATAATTAGTATTATCTTAATACTTACTTACTATTTTTCCACAGCTACACCTTTAGGATGAAGCCAAATGAATGTCTTGTCTGACAAAGTTTTGCCTTTTTACAATGCAAAGGTCAACATTTGTAAAGTTACTATTCAAATGACTTTGGGGAATTTCAAACAATGGGGAATAGAATCATATGATTCCATGGTGTTATTTTCAATAAGTATTTATTGTGAAATGTGTAAATTTAAGGAGAGGGCCATCATGGTCAGTCATGCCGCCTGTCATCTAAGCTTCTCACATATTCAGTTTCATTCACAATTAATTTTGCAGACAATGCCAAGATGGAATCATATTATCTTTCCTCTAGACATGCCAACTATCAATCTCTAAAAATGAAATGCATTATGACAAAAGTAGAAATGATTAGTCCTATACTTATCAATACTACTTTGTATGGAAAGTAGCGTATAGATTCAGTTGGTGTGCAAAACAAGCCCAGAATTTACTAAGCTCATTAAAAAAAGCATTTTCCTCAAATTTCCCATAGACAATTTTCATTCAGGTACAAAATTTTAGAAACCTAGATTCAAGTTAGGGATTCTGAAAAGAATACAAGAAGAAAAGATATTTTAATCAGCTATATCAATGTATTTTTACAACATACTATTAGCATTCTTATCATGCAGGCCTCCAAACAACTATATTCTTTCATGGCTGCCTATGGCCCATGTTCAAAAACATTAGACAAGTTCCCATAAGAAATGATTTTGGGGGGAAAAACTAGTGCAATCCCAAGGCAGCCCATGCTTCCATGTTTGTCATTTGAGGGTGAAGTAAAACAATGCAAACCCAAATGTTGGTGCTCCTCTCTCTGGTAATTATGTATGCTTGTAATGGTCAGACAGTTGTCTGTTGATCTGTCTGTTGATCTTGATGTATGTATTGCTTATAGTCAGACAGAAGCCCTGTCTGCTGATCTTTATGTCTCTGCTTCTATTTTCTCTGTTGGTGAATGAAATTAAAGTAGATTGTTGACCTCTCAAGGGTTGTTTTCCTTTTAGAAAAGAAGATTTAAGAACCTGTACAGCAGGCCCTCCTGTGTATGCTGGGACGCTTACTGCTACAGAAGGTAGCAGAGGGGAATGGGAAGCAGCAGTGGATAAGTCTATGAAAGGCCTCTGGCAGAAGGTGGGAAACTAGAAAATAGGTACTTATCCTTTGACTATTATCCCCATTTTATGTCTTCTGGAAGCCAATGAAACAAGAAAGCAGAGATGAAGAGCGAGGGCATTCCAGGTGTTGGGGAAAGCTAATGAAAAGACATAGACTAGGGAGATTGAGTGGTGTGCGCCAGGACAGCAGGAAGGTCAGTGTTGCTGATGGTAGAATACATGGAGGTGGTAAGGTACAAACCCAAGGCATGACTTTTTCCCCTTGGATTGGGAGGGCTTTTGTTCCCATTAGTCTGAAGGACACTGGAAAGTCTGACCTTGGGAGAGGTCTCCTTGAATTCCCTTCCATTTCTCCCAGGGCAGATACTACCTATCTTCTATTTAGCATTCTTTTGATATCCCTCCCTTTGATCCTATTACCAGCCACTCCCATTAGGATCCTCCTGGGACCCTAGACTCCTTGGTAACACTTGAATTCTTCCCTCAGTCTTTTTCTGCATTTAAGTTTCACCTCACCTCCATGAAGGAGCTCAGATTCAATCCAGGTCAGACTCTGTCTAGCTGAGATTCTGTTTGGCCTGCCTGTGAATAGAAACATTACAAATGCTTAGGCTCCTTAAGAGTCAACCCAGTATGGCGAATCTTTAATACTTTGATTTTCTTTGACTTTAAGAAGGCTTGTGTCAAATTCATTCGAGCAGGACCTGGCGTGTTGGTATTTTGAGGTACAGCACCCGAATCTCAACAGAGGAAGCAAAGTATAAGTCTGAAAAGATAGGAGGACTTTAGGTCATGAATGTCTTTAAAAGTCAAACAGCTGCACTGTAGGGGACATGATTCTGTTATTTGTCACCCTGGTAGTAACACATATGAAGTACTATGTTCATTTAAAATCTTAGGAAGAACATTGTAAAGCTGAAGTTTCCAGAACAGGATAACCCTACAACATTGTTTCCATATTAGGTTAAAGAAATTGGAGACATTTAACCTGGAGAAGAAAATGGGGGGGGGCAGCTGTTTGAAGGCGCTCTTCTATAGAAGAAATATTAGATTTGTTCATCTTTTTCATATAGAGGAGAAACAGGAGCAAGAGGTGGAAGTTGGAGAAGCAGAATTAGGATTGATGTAAGGGAAACCTTTATTTTTCTTCCTTTGTGCTAATGAGAGTAAACCCAAAGTGGAGTAAACTCCCTCAAAATGTTTTAGATTAATCCTCACTAATGATCTTCAAGCAAAAGATGGGATAAATGAAAATCACTAAATGAAAAGCAGATGTTACATAGGAAATGTATTGGGATTGACAAAAGGGTCTTAGTCATGTCCTATAGGTCTTTAAATAAAATAACAAACCAATGAGGAATGCAAGCAGTGAGTGGCAGGGAAGCTCAATGGTAAAATAAATTCCAGTTTAAAAGAGAATAACTTGGTTGAGAGTAGATAGTGGTGATAGAAGGGAGATAAGAAAAGAGCTACCTTTCCTCCAATAAGACTTTGTAAAATTTGAAAAGTAGGAAGATTTTAGACTTTCCATGAGAGTGTTCCTGGAACAGCAACAGCTGACAATAGTATCTGTTTTGAAGACAAAGACAAGATAGACAAATTAAGGAAAGGCAGTTTCAAGATGCTTCAAGGGGCTCAGTTACATTATCACCAAGTAAAACTACATGAAAATGCCATAAATGGAAGAAAAGGGCTTTCAGCAATCAGAAGCTATGTTGCCTATTTGCCACATACATTCTCTAAGCATAGATCCAATTTCCCCTGGACTCTGGGTATTTGTGGGAAAGTGTTACCCTGGTTTTGGGAGATATTTTATCAATTGTTCTTTCTATACAACTTTAGTAAATGCCTGTTTCTAAGAACTAATTCATCCCAGCTAGCTAATATATGTCAACTAATAATCAATGGAAGAAAAGCACACTGGTGGAATCTTGTAAAATGTAGTAATAATTTACTACCCAACCCTTTATGGTTTTCCCTAGAGGCCTGAGAGGACAAGAAATAGTTGTTCTATGGGGCCCTGACTTGTAATGCTAGTGGGAATGGGGAGTATAGCGCCAGGGTATGCACATCATACAAATAACAGTAGCTTACATTTATTAAGAACTTAAAGATTTGAAAAATACTATTTTTTTTTGAAGGGTAGGTGACCAAAGAGTCCATGACTCAGTCTGGGTCTTCAGTTTATGGCCTTAACACTGCAAGACTTTGGTGTCATCTGTCTCTGCCACCACTTTGCGCTCTACAATCCTCCGAGTGCTGGTCTTACGTAAGAACCTGTTGCTGCTATCCAAGGCATGCACAAGATTGAAGTCCTCCCCATTCTCCAGCAGGTTTCCCTACGTGTTGATCTTTGCTTCCAGTGTGTCCTTAATGTGGAGCAGGGCCTCGTGCTCGTGGGCCCGGCGCTGCCCCTCTGTTCGTGTTTACCCCAGCTCTGCTTCCAGGTGTAGCAGGGCTGTATTGATCTGCTCCGTCCGGATAGAGCATAGGGTCTCCACCTCCCTCAGGCTGTCCTCCAAGCTGGTTTGTAGATTTCGAAGGGAATCCAGGTCAATTTCTAGGGACTGGACTGTACGTTTCAGCTCGGTGACAACCTCCTCAGATCTTGTGTTGTCACAGTGCTCTCCTCAGTCAGCTGTGACCAGTATTTAACAAGCTCCTCTGTTCTTCTGAGCCAGAGCGTCGTACTGGGCTCGGATATTAGCCATGGCCTTGCTCAAGTCCTGCGATTTGGGAGAATCCACCTCCACGGTCAGCCCAGAGTCTGCGATTTGGGCTTGTAGAGAATTCACCTCCTCCTCATGGTTCTTCCTCATAAGAAGTAGCTCTTCCTTCAAGGTTTCGATCTCTCTCTCCAGTTGCAGCCTGGTCACGTTGGTGTCACCGATGACTTTCCGGAGGCCATGAATGTCACTTTCTACAGACTGTGTCATGGCCAGCTCTGCTTCATACTTGATTCTGCAGTCAGCCGCCAGACGGGCATTATCGATCTGTAGGGTGATTCTGGCATTGTCCGCCGAGCTTGTAAAAATCTGCTCCCGCATATCCTCAATCGACTTGAAATAGTGTCCCCATTCTCTGATCTGCGGTCCCTTCTTGTCCGAATGCTTCTTGATTTTCCTTTCCAGTTTGCGATTCTCGGTCTCCAGGCTCCACACGCGCTCCAGATAGGAGGCGAGGAGGTAGTTAAGGTCCTGCATGGTCTCCTTCTCCCCCTGGATCCCCCCGATCCCGGCCAGCCCCGCCATCAGGTTCCCGGGCCCCAATTCCCCGCGGAAGCTGGTGGTGCAGGACGTGGAGATTCGGGAGCCAGAGCCACCCGCGCCCGCATAGACGCTGGAGGCGCTGCTGACCGGCCGGACCCGGTGACAGGACGCCTGGACCGAACCCAGGGAGCGGTAGTTAGTGGACAAGGTGGTGGAGGGGGTGGTGAAACTCATAATGTCGGTAGAGGAGAGCTGGACGCAATCGCTATAGTCCTTTAACTTTTAACAAATATCTCATTTATTCCTCACAACACTGTGAGGCAGGTGTTACTATTATCCCCATTTTATGTGAGAAAAAACTGAGGTCAAAAGTTTAAATAACCTTGTAAGGGCTGCAGAGCTAATAAGTGTCAGTAGTTGCATTCACTCCTAAGCTTTCCCATCTCCAAGTCCAGTGTTCAATATGTTATACCATGCTATCAAGTTATTACGGACGGAGAGTTTTGGTGCTTATATAGGGCAATGAATTTGCCGTTAATATTTAAATAAAAATCAGCGTTATTAATATTAATAAAGATAAATTTAGCAATACCTAAATCTCACCTTTTCTAATGGAGAACATAGTTAGGAGGGGGAATGAAAGCAGAGGAAGAAGTAAGGAAGAAAAAGGGGAAAAAAAAGAATAAAACAAGAAAAACATCAAGAAAAAAGTAGTAGGGGGAGAAGAACAAGGAAAGGAAAAAGAACAAGAAGAAAAGAAAGAGAAGAAAAAGATGGAGATGACAACAATGATGATAATCATTATGCAGGATTTGAGATCTTATGAGATTTCAGTTGATACTGAACTCTAAGCTCTTTTGGGGGAGACATCTGATTAATAATGATTTAGATATACTTTCTTTTTATAGCAAAACTACTTAAAGTAAAAATGGGGGATGATTGTTTTCACATTCTGGTCTTTGAGATTTTTATTTCCATTGTAATTGCTCTAAATTAGAAATATAAGAGGCATAAGAATTATCTGCAGTGGATAAATGTCATCCAGAGTGAACTCAGTGAATGATGGAAGTATACATGATTTGCTTATAGTTTAACTGCCAGTTAATCCTTGCTAAGATGATCTTTTTCCTTATGATTAATTTATTTCCTATTTTTACTTTTTCTTAAAAAATGATTTTTACATTTGGTGATAAATTAGACCTTTTGTTGCAGGGGAGATTGATAAGGTTGAAAAATAAATGACCCATGGTCTAGGATTCAAACACAAATAGAAGCATAAATACATGTTTAGGGATATAAAAATGAAATGAGACACAAAACATGACAAACGTTTAAAATCACTTTGAGAAGGAGGGAAATGCTGTAGCCTTTGTAACTCAACTATTACATGGTAAAGACTAATCCCCGCCCCACTTCCCCAACTTCGGTGCTTTTTGGAACAGAATGTATTTCATTTGCCTTAGGTAAGTTTTGGTTGGTCTAATATGAGTATAATCTTTTTTAAGAGTACAAAGATTTGATAGTGCATGGGGATTGGGGAACAGAAATCTTTTCTAGGCAAATACGAGGACCCTCAATGATACCCAGCTGCATTGGGAGAAATAATTCGCCTCACAGGAGTGAGTACTTTACTCCCAGGGAGAGACTTTTACTTGTAGGATCATTTCCAAGAATAGTTGTTGTAATTCCAAGTATAGTTGTTGTGGTAAGAAGGGTTCTAATTTAGTAGAGAAACCCTGCTAGATCACTATTAAAGTATCCAAATTAAGATGGGGCCAGGAGAGATCAGAAATGTGTACTGCCTCTCCGATCCCATATAAACCACTATGCACAATAACTTTTGGAGGGCATCCAATGCCATTATTTTCTCCTTAGAAATTACATGGCAATAGCATAGAATATTAAATTCTATAAGACACCCAGAATAATGAAGATTTGTTGGGTTTGGGACTCAGGGTCATGACTATGGAGACAGTGTTAGTAGACCTAGAACTATATTTAATCAATATTTCAATTCAGCATATTTATTGTACTCAATCAATTCATTCTAGTTAAAGAGATAACACATCTCCATATAATGAGACAACTAAAAATACTCAATTCACAATTATATATATACACATATACATATACACATATATATTTATACATACATACATACATACATACACACACACACACACACACACACACACACACACACACACATATATATATATATATACAGAATTTGAAGGGGCCTCTGAGGACATCTAGTCTATTTCCCTAATTTTATAGATGAGGAAACGGACACCCAGAGAGATTAGGTGACATGTCAATGGTAATAACCGGTAATAAGCTTCAGAAGGAGGTGTTGAACCTAAATTATCTGATTTCAGATCCATCATTTTTCCTTGAATCACAGAAGCTATAAAGGAAATGCCAAAGAAGTTACACAGGTAAATCCTATGTAACTTTAGGAAACATCAAGAATACTGAAAGCTGGGGTTGTACTGATAAGATAATACAAATCATACATGAAGTTTGTGTAGAATTTTAAGGTTTACAAAGCATGTCACATATGTTATTTCACACATACAAGGAACTGGACTCAGAGAGTCTAAGAAGTGACTTGACCAGGAGTATATTAACTAGAATTGACATAGTGTTTTAAGATGTGAAAATATGATTTCATTTGACCCTCACAATAACCCTGGGGAAAAGGTTGTATTGATAATGCATTTTTTGTTTTAATATAATCAAGTGCCTCTGATTTAATGATGTGATTAATGAAGATCTTCCCCATCCCTTAATGGGCCTGGGAAGATTTGTAGGCCCACACTCTTTGTTAGGTTCTCAAGGGTTGTGATGCCCTCTGACTCTGAAAAGTGTATAAGTGCTCCGAGGGTGAGGTTTTATTTTGGAGCTTAGTTTTTGGAAGAAGTTTTGTGTGCCAGAAGAGAAGCTTCTAAGGAGCCCCCCAGCTTAGAAAACCTTGATGTTGGTGCCTCTGTCTGTGGTAACTATGTATGATTGTAATGGTCAGAGAGTTGGATCTATCCGTTGATCTATAATATATACATATGTTATAATATAATATATAATATATATATTGTAATATAATATTTCTTATGTCAGATAGTTGGAAGCATGTCTGTTGATTTCAATTTCTCTGTATTTTGTCTGAAGTTCAGATGCTGACTTTTTTCCCCCTGAACTAAGTGAATGATACATGTGCTTGATTAAAGTGATTGTTGGCCCCTCAAAAGTTGGCTTTTCTTTTGGAAAAGCCAATCAAAGAACCTGTGATAGCCGACCCTCCTGCGTATGTCAGGGTCCTTACTGACACAGCAGTGTTATTAGTACCCCCAATTTTATAGGTAAGGAAACTGAAGCAGACAGTTTCAGTGACTTACACAGGTAGTATCTCTGGTAGGATTCAAACTCAAGTCTTCCTGATCCCAATTCTAACACTCCATTCACTGGGCCAGCTAGTTCAGAACATATACCCTCATGTGGCAGAAGGAAGGAATCTGAATTACATAGAGCTGTAGACAGTTTGTAAGAACTTTATCTAACCAGAAGGCTGATATCCCCCAAGAAAGCTACATATACTAATGTGTGTGTGTACACATACATATATACATGTATACACACATCACCTATGGTATATATGGTATGTATGTGTGTATGTATATATTTACATATATATAATATATTAATATACAAATACAGGAAGCATGAATTTCATATATATGTTTCTTTTGAATTTCATATGTGTATACATGTATGTGTGTATGTATGTATGCATATACCTCCTCAGTGTCCCTTGGGAGTCCTCCGTTCCTTTGAGAAGGGAGGGTAGAAGGTAGACATTAGGGAGTTTCTCCCACATCCTTAGCTCCAGGTCTTTATCATACCCCTTTTTTGGATTCCTTTTTAGGGGTTGTCTTTCCCATTAGATTGCAAGCTCCTTGGGGGCAAGGAATGGGTTTTTTTTATCTTTCTTTGTATCCACAGTGCTTAGTATACCCCCTGGCACAAAGACATTTAATAAATGTTTATTGACTCTATTATGTATAAAAGTATGCATACACTATACACCTACACATATATACATACATATTGTGTATATGCATATATGTGTATGTATACACACACACACACACATCTTCCACTGGCTATATATCAAGAATTATGTTAGCCCTTGAGAACACAATGAAAAGTAGGATATAGACCTTATTGTGAAGGAGTTTACTTTCTTATAGTAGGGATTATACATGGTATACTTGTAGCCATATATACAGGAGGGTGAAATAGTACTGTGAAAAATTTGAGAAAGGAGACATCACTTCCACTATGTGTGTGCTAGAGGGAGTAGAAAAGGAGGTCACCAAGAAAGTCCTGATTAAGGAGCTAGGACCTCATCCAGACCTTAAAGGAAAAAAGGGTTCTCAACAAATGGGGAAAAATACATTTCAGCTATTGGAGACTGCCACTGATTTTAGAATAAAAAAACAAGATTGATGGGTGAAAGTTATAGGGAAAAAAGATTTCACCTCAATATGAGGTAAGACCTTGTAAAAATTAGTTTTCCAGAAATCTAAAAGTGGACTTCTCACAAGATGAGTTCTTCATCATTGGAAGAATTCACAAGAAACTGGAAGACCACTTGTAAATATATTATAAAAGGGCTTCATTTATAGAAATAGATAACCTAAATGATCCTTCCAACCAAACCAGGAACCACTCCAACTCTAAAATTTTAAAATTTGCTTCAGCCTGTACTCCGTGTTGTACTACCTAGATGTTAAAATCAAAAGAGTATGCACTAAAGAATATGCTTATTCTATCTAATATATCCACGAAATGGATAGATGACTTCTTGAAATGTAGTCAGTGTCTCTTACCAGTACTTTTTGAGAGTAGATACCTTGTCTTGTTTCTCAGAGCTTAATACAGTGGTGTACATAAAGCAAGGTTCAAAAATTATTTGCTGAAATTTTGAATTATATTCATTAAATTGTCAGACTTTGGCTCTTGGGCTTTTATATGTTGAGAAAGTCAAAAACAATAAGTAAGAGGTGTGATTTTTGTCAATGTCATTTAAGGATTCTGACTCAAAAGCTCAACTCATATGGTCAAATAGTTCTTTAATCTCAATTATTTAGAAGTTCCCTCTCTAATGATGCAAATCCCAACCTACTTGACAGGAGTATAATCCTATGGGATTCAAGTGATATTAATGCCACTTGATAAAAATTTTAAGGACCCATTTAAACTGCAGCCTAAGTCATTTGGATTCCAATTGGAGCTACTCCAGCTCTAGGCCTTTCCATTGAATGTTTACATCAACTATGGCCCCTTTGATCCCTTTGAATTGTTAATTCACCTTAGGAAATTGTATCAATGACTCCTCATTTTCTACATGGCTCATTAACTAACCATATGGATAGGGAAAATAAGTTGAAAGGTGGAATTGGTTCCCAGAGAGCTGAACTTAAACTCTGACTCATTTGACTAATGAGAGGTAAAGTAAAAATCTCCCGGAACAAAGATTCCTAACTGGTAACTGAAGAATCCCCAATTTAAGACATAGAACTTATTTCATTGCTAGGGTCACCCTTGTGTTTCTGTGTATGAATTTCTATTTAGATGTTATTGACAGATTAAAGAGGGTGGAATGAACAGAGAGAGGAAATCCTAATAGCTATAGTCAACAAGCCACTTAGCACCCATGAACTATGGAAAATAACAAGCGTTGTAAGTTAACAGACGTTCACTATATTTATATGTTTGAAACCCCAAAGTATTCCCTTTTTGCTGGAATGAGAGGCACTGTAATGTGGGAAAGGGGTGACTATTTGACCTGTAGTCAGAAAGAATTGGATTTAAATTCAGGCACTTATTAGCTATGTGACCTTGGGCAGGTCACTTCACTCTCCTCGACTTCCCCTTGGGTCTCTAAGGCTGATATAACAATGATTCAATTATATCCTCAATACAAAGCATTTATGAAATTATACCAATTAGAATAGGAAGGCAAGCAGTCATTAAGTTACAAATATTCAACTTTTCTTCCATTTTTTCATTCTTTTGGTTTTGTTTGGTGATTTCTTGGTTTCTCGTAAAGTCATTAGACTCCATCTGTTCCATTCTAATTTTGAGAGAACTCTTTTCTTCAGTGAGCTTTTGAACCTCTTTTTCCATTTGGCTAATTCTGCTTTTGAAAGCATTCTTCTCCTCATTGGCTTTTTGAACCTCTTTTGCCAATTGAGTGAGCCTATTCTTCAAGGTGTTATTTTCTTCAGCATTTTTTTGGGTCTCCTTAACCAAGGTATTGACCCGTTTTTCATACTTTTCTTGCATCTCTCTTATTTCTCTTCCCAGTTTTTCCTCCACCTGTCTAACTTGCTTTTCAAAATCCTTTTTGAGCTCTTCCAAGGCCTGAGCCCACCCGACATCCCCCTGGGGTGTCTGGGGTGTTGAGGCCCCACCCTCCACGTCTTTCCCTGATGGCAAGAATATTTCCTCATCCTCGTCAGATCCGAATGTCGGGATCATTTGCATTTGTTGGAAAAAACTCTCTATAGTCTTATTTTTCTTCCCTTTTCTAGGCATTTTCCCAGCCGGTTACTTGACTTCTGAGATTCCTGTCCACCCCCGCCTAGATCCGCCCAGCTAGTGCTTGGGCTCTGAGATTCAAATGGGCGTTCTGCAGCAAGCTTTAGTTCTGGCGCTGGGGTGGGGGCAGGGCCGCCTCCCAGGCTCAGCTCCCTCAGGGGCTTTATGCAGAGACTTTCAGGAACGGAGCGGGTGGGGGGGCCGCCTCCCAGACTCAGTTCCCTCAGGAGCTTTATGCAGAGGCCTTCAGTAAAAGAGCGGGGTGGGGCAGGGCCATCTCCCAGGCTCAGCTCCCTCAGGTTGTTTATGCAGAGACTTTCAGTAATGAAGATCCTGCCTGCTGCTGGGGGAGTCTGGGCAGCCGCTGCTGCTGCCTCCGCTGCCGCCCACGCCTCTGCCTCCGCCGCTTCCTACCCCCGTCTCTGCTGCCGCTGCTTCCTCCCGAGGGGGCCCGAGTCATGGAGACATCCTGCTCCCCTCCTCCAGCCAGCTGTCTCTCTCACTGACCTGTAGCTTCTGTGGGCAGAGGGACTTTCCTGGCTGCCGGAGCTTCCGTCCCTGAAGCCTGCTCAGGTCAGCTTCTCTGGGGCCGTGGCCAGGGCAGCGCTGGGGGTGGGGTCCGCTTTCCAGGGCGCGACAGACCCTGGGGATGGGTCTCCAGGGCTCCCTGGAATGGAAATCTCTTCCACTCCGTTTCTGTACCCCTTTCAGTGGTCCAGAAGATATGGGGTCTCTTTTTACATTAATTCTATGGGCTGTGGTTTCGGAGCTCGTAAATGTGCATCCTTCTACTCCGCCATCTTGGCTCTGCCCCCCAAATATTCAACTTTTGAACATATCATACTTTTGAACTACACATTACATATATCTTACCTTGCCTATGCTACTTCCCCTCCTCCAAGCAGGAGCCAAGCTGTTTTGGATCTCTGCTACTATCTAGGGTCAGGCATAAAAAAACAGACCCAGTGTCAATTCAATTCAATCTAATTCAACCAACATTTCCTGACAACCTCCTTTCTTTCTCTCTGAGGAAATAGTGCACATTCCACATTTCCCCTTCTCCTTTCTGTCTTTTCTTTTGCAACTACCTAAATCAGAGGTTATTTCTCAGTGTGAAGAACAAAACATGATATGGTGGAATGTGCATTGAATTGTACTAAAAATACTTGGATCTGACTCCTCTCTGTGCCACAGGTTAAGAAAGTAGCCAGGCAGCTTGTGGTGCTATGAATAGAGCACTGGGCCTGGAGTTGTGAAGACCTGAGTTCAAATCTGAATTTAGACACTTACTAACTGTTGGACCCCAGACAAGAAACTTAATCTCTCTCCCCCCAGTTTCCTAGGGTACCCTAAGAGGTTTGGGAGTGTTCTTTTTGCTCTGTCATTTCTTTAGGCCCTCATTTGCTGTGTTGTCAGGGGCCTTCTTGTATCCTCAGTTTGCTAGACAAAAGATTTCAGGGCACATCTCGTTGGGTAAGATCTAAGATGCTCTCTCCACTGAGCTGAGTTACTGTGCTTTCAATTGGAGAGCTCCTTCAGTATTTTTTGTCTCATATATATATATAATGTTCTCCTATGTATACCTTCTCTGGTATACCTTCTCTGGTTTCTATTTTACTTCTGATTTGGATAAAAAGATTTTCTTTGATGATTGATATGTGTGCTCACAATGGAACTGGTATTTGGAAGGAAAGGGGTGAAGCCTCAGATATGGAGCTTGGTGTCCTCTTTCCCTTCTAATATTGACAGTGATCAGAAGCTAGCTTGAACCTGAAACTCACACCCACTAGATAAATAATATTCAAAGCAGCAGATAAATATAATTTTAGTCTAGTTCCCTGCTCCTGTCTCTCCCGACAGCAGAGTGACAGCCTCTTTACTTCCCTTCCTGGAAGAGAGTAAAGTCTTCTTTGGAGAAGGGTAGAGAAAGAATCTAGATATGTCTATTCTGCCTCCTTTTGAGTCACACTCCATTTGAGGCTCCCATGCCATATGTGGTGGACAGCCTTCACTACACATGGGTCTTGCCACTGTAGTTTTTATTAAAGGACATTTACTTCACATAAACATTTCCTTCCCTCCCCAGCAGTTTAGAGGCATGCTCTTCTCTATACCACCTTTGATCTTTGGAGAAGTAGGTTTAAAGCTTTAGCCCAGTTTCAACATAGTGTACTCCAAGGTGGCCTGGTGAACTTGCTTATCAGTTACAATTGGGTTATGATCCTAAAGATGAGTTTTTTACTTTTCTTTCTTTTTTTAAAATTTTATTTTAGACTCAAATGCCAGAAAACAAATACCAAATAGAGAAAAGAAACAGAAGCATATAAACTTAAACATTAGAACTCAAATACAAAATAAGACAAGGGAAAAAAAAACATATCATGTGCATAGCAGAACATAAGAGAGGATTCAAAATATGTAACAATAAATTTTCACTTCGAGGAAGCCTGTATGATGAACACTACACATTGTGTTCAGAGCTGTCCATCTTTTCGTTGCTTTCTTGTAATTTTCTTTTGTTCTCTCTTGTGCACATTTTTTACTTTGTTATTTTTTCCCCTTCCCAACCCCAGAAGACTACAATTAAGTGCAATATATTTCTTTAGAACTATAGATATATACATACATATATAGACATACACTTTCCCAAATTCTACTGGTGATCTTGGTTTTTATGTTTGCGCATATCTCTTGTTTCCTACCCCTCCTGTCTCCTCTACTTTTTTCTACATTCTACCTTGCCCTACTATTACTTGCCTACTCCCCTCCAAGGATCCCTCCCCCATCCCCTGATTCACATAAATCTAAACACCCTTTTATAACCCCCTATAACCTATTCCTTCACCCTCCCTTCTAGAGATCCCTCCCTTATCCTCCCATTCCCATTGATCTACCCCCATTTTACCTGTTCACTAACCCTCCTCTCTAAAGATCCTTCCCTTATCCTCCCCCTCTCTATTCCCTTACCATTTTATTTCTTTTGAATTTAGAAGAGTTTTACACTCTTCTAAATATATAGGTATTATTCCCTCTTAAACACATTCTTGATGAAAGCAGGTTACCAGAACTACCAGCACTCCTCCCCGATCTAATTCTTCTGTATCCATTTTTCCTCTTGCACCTCATTTATATAATATAATTACTTTTTTAGCTGTTCCTAAATAGTTTTGCTTTTTAAGTTCATATCATGCTCAGGTTTACTCCAATCTTTCTTATGAGCTACCCAATTATTAATAAGAATTTTAGACAAATGTTTTGCATTTTACATATATAAAAAGTAAATGGTCTTCCTTTATTGAATCTCTTATAATCAGTCTTTAGTATGTACTTTATGTTTCTCTTGGCTCTTGTATGTCAAATCTTCTATTAAGTTCATTTTTTTAAAACAAAGTTTTGAAAGTCTGAAAGTTGATCCAATGTTGATTTTTTACATTCTGGATCATACTTAACTTTGCTGGATGTGACATTTTCAACCATCTCTTTTGCTCTTTGATATATGGTATTCCAAAAACTGTGGTCCTTTAATGTCTCTGCTGCTAGGTCTTGTGTAATTCTAATTGTGGCACCATCATATTTAAAATGTTTTATTTTTGTTGCTTTTGATATTTTAACCTTGAGTTGAGGGTTTTGGAATTTGACTATAATATTCCTATGAGTTTTCCTCATAGGATGTCTTCTAAGTGGTGATTGATGGATTTTTTTCCATTTTTACTTTTGTTCCTTGTTCTAATGTTTCAGGACAATTTTCTTTAATTATTTTTTGTATTGTTGTATCGATTCTTTTTTTCTCATAGCTTTTACTTAGTCCAACTATTTTTATGTTTTCTCTCTTAATCTCTTCTCCAGATCTTGTTTTTCTTATAAAATGTTTCACTTTCTCTTCCATTTTTTCATTATTCACAATTTATTTAATTATTTCTTGATCTCATAATTTTGATGACATTGCACTGTCTAATTTTAATTTTCAAGGTGTCATTTTCTTCCTTAAGATTCTGGATCTCAGGGGAGGAGTCAAGATGGTGGAGTAGAAAGATATACATATGCTAGCTCTTAACTCATAGTCCATAAAATACCTGTAAAGAAGAACTCCCAACAAATTCTGGAGCAGCAGAAGCCACAGAACAATGGAGTGGAGGAGATTTCTGTTCCAGAGAGCCCTGAAAAACTGACACCAAAGGCATGTTGCACACTGGACCCAGAGCAGAGCCCAGCCCTGCCTTGGCCCACGTAGCACCGAGAGGAGCAGATCTGAGCAGGCTTCAGGGGCAGAATCTCCAGCAGCCACATAACTCCCTCCACCCACAGGTGCCAAAGGTCAGTGAGAGAGTCTTTTCAGCTTGCCCAGAGGGGTGTATCCATAACTCAGGCCCCCTCGGGAGGCAGCAGGGGAGGTAACAGCAGACAGGAGTTCCCAAAGCAGACAGGAGCTCAGATCCATTGTTGAAGATCTCCACATAAACCCCAGAGGGAACTGAGCCCTGTGTGGTGGCCCTGCCTCCACCTGAGCAGCTGAACTTAATCTCACACTGAATAGCAGCCCCATCCCCTATGAAAGCCCTGAGGCTGGGAAGCAGTATTTGAATCTTAGCTCCCAAGCACTTAGCTGGGCAGAATAGGAGGCAAGGCAGGGGTGGATAGGAAGCTCAGAAGTCAAGTCACTGGCTGGGACAATGCCCAGAAAAGGGAAAAAAAAATTAAGACCTTAGAAGGGTATTTTCTTGGTGAACATATCTCCTCCTCTCCTTTTGGATGAGGAAGAACAATGATTACCATCAGGGGAAGACATAGAAGTCAAGGCTTCTATATCCCAAACATCCAAAATAAATATTCAGTGGGCTCAGGCCATGGAAGAGCTCAAAAAGGATTTTGAAAATCAAGTTAGAGAGGGGGAGGAAAAACTGGGAAGAGAAATGAGAGAGATGCAAGAAAAGCATAAAAATCAGTTCAACACCTTGCTAAAGGAGACCCAAAAAATGCTGCAGAAAATAACACCTTGAAAAATAGGCTCACTCAATTGGCAAAGAGGTTCAAAAAGCCAATGAGGAGAAGAATGCTTTCAAAAGCAGAATTAGCCAAATGGAAAAGGAGGTTCAAAAGCTCACTGAAGAAAATAGTTCTTTAAAAATTAGAATGGAACAGATGGAGTCTAATGACTTTATGAGAAACCAAGAAATCACAAAACAAAACCAAAAGAATGAAAAAATGGAAGAGAATGTGAAATATCTCATTGGAAAAAGAACTGAGCTGGAGAATAGATCCAGGAGGGACAATTTCAAAATTATGGGACCACCTGAAAGCCATGATCAAAAAAAGAGGCTAGACATCATTTTTCATGAAATTATCAAGGAAAACTGCCCTGAGATTCTAGAACCAGAGGGCAAAATAAGTATTGAAGGAATCCATCGATCACCACCTGAAAGAGATCCAAAAAGAGAAACCCCTAGGAACATTGTGGCCAAATTCCAGAGTTCCCAGGTCAAGGAGAAAATATTGCAAGCAACTAGAAAGAAACAATTCCAGTATTGTGGAAATACAATCAGGATAACACAAGATCTACCAGCTTCTACATTAAGGGATCAAAGGGCATGGAATATGATATTCCAGAAGTCAAAGGAACCAGGACTAGAACCAAGAATCACCTACCCAGCAAAACTGAGTATAATACTTCAGGGGAAAAAATGGTCTTTCAATGAAACAGAGGACTTTCAAGCATTCTTGATGAAAAGACCAGAGCTGAAAAGGAAATTTGACCTTCAAACACAAGAATCAAGAGAAAGCATGAAAAGGTAAACAGCAAAGAGAAGTCAGAAGGGACTTACTAAAGTTGAACTGTTAACATTCCTACATGGAAAGACAATATTTGTAATTCTTGAAACTTTTCAGTATCTGGGTAGTTGGTGGGATTATACACACACACACACACACACACACACACACACACACACACACATACACACACGTGCATGCACACACAAAGATAGAGAGCACAGAATGAATTGAATAGGATGGGATGATATCTTAAAAAATGAAGTTAAGCAGTGAGAGAGAAATGTATTGGGAAGAGAGAGGGAGAAATGGAATGGGGCAAATTATCTCTCATAGAAGAGGCAGGCAGGAAACTTTTTAGTGGAGGGAAAAAGAGGAGAGCTGAGAAAAGAACATGAAGTTTACCCTTATCACATTCGACTAAAGGAAAGAATAAAATGCATACTCATTTTGGCATGAAAACTCATCTTACAATACAGGAAAGTGGGGGAGAAGGAGATAAGCAGGGTGGGGGGGATGATGGAAGGAAGGGCAATGGAAGGAGGGAGCAATTTGAAGTCAACACTCAGGGAGGGACAGGATCAAAAGAGAGAATAGAAACAATATGGGGCAGGATAGGATGGAGGGAAACATAGTCAGTCTTACACAACACGACTATTATGGAAGTCATTTGCAAAACTACACAGATATGGCCTGTATTGAATTGCCTGCCTTCCCAAAGGGAATGGGTGGGGAAGGCGGGATGGGGAGAAGTTGGAACTCAAAGTTTTAGGAACAACTGTTGAGTATTGTTCTTGCTACTAGGAAATAAGAAATACAGGTAATGGGGAATAGAAAGTTATCTGGCCCTACAGGACAAAAGAGAAGATGGGGACAAGGGAAGGGAGGGATAATAGAAGAGAGGGTATATTGGTGATAGGGGCAATTAGAATGCTTGGTGTATCAGGGTGGCAGGAGGGGATATATGGGGAGAAAATTTGGAACCCAAAATTTTGTGAAAATGAATGTAAAAGAGTTAAATAAATAAATTTAAAAAACAAGATTCTGGATCTCCTTTTCTAATTGGTTGACTTTTTGTTTTTTTAGGATTATTCTTATTTTTAAAAAGTTTTTCCCCTTTCTCTGTCATTTGATTTTTTAAAAATCTTTTTAAAGATCTGCTATGGGCAGGTCACCATTTGGTGATACTTTTTGGACAGAAGAGGATTTCTTTATTTCAGTATCCTCCTCTGAAGAAGAAGCTATTCCCATAATATCTTTCTATGGTTGAATTCTTTCTCCTTCACCTGTTCATTTTTTTGTGGTAACAATTTAATTATTGTAATCACCTCTAACCTTGGGGTTTGGGGGATGGTGCCTCTTGCTCCAGATCTTCAGTTGTCCCCTCTAGCCTGGAACCAAAGTCAAACCTCCAACCTCTTGTCAGTGCCCACAGCCAGGGGCTTTCTGGTACACAGCTTCATGTTACTTCAGCTTCTCTATCTGAAAAAAAATAATGAGGTTAGACTTGGTTCTGGATCCTTTTCTCTTCAATCTACATTTCCTTCCTTGGTTTTTTTATTCATTCCTCTGAGCAAAATCACTATTGAGGATTGGTGACTGAGATATCTATGTATTGATAACTATCAATGAGCAAACTTGCTGGTACAATGGATAATCAACATCTTGATCTACCTGAAAGAACTACTGGTATTTGCTCCTAAAACTATTCTACCTACAAACTTTACAGTTTTAGTTGAAGGTAGCAGTCAGTCATTTAGGCAACATTTATGAAGACCCAGTTGGCTCTGGAGGAGAGAGTGAGGCTGGTGACTTTGCACATCCCTCTCTCATTTAAATCCAATCCATTTGAAAGTCACAGCATCACCATCTTGATGTCATAGTGCTTTTCAAGAATGAGGTTCAAATGGGGGTGGAGCCAAGATGGCAGAGGGAAAGCAGGGACTCACCTGAGTTCTTCCACAAATTTCTTCAGATACCTCTAAAAAGTGAATCTGAACAAATTTTAGAGTGGCAAAATCCACCAGGAGACAGTGTGACAAAATTTTCAGACCAGGAAAGCCCAGAATATTGAACAGGAAGGATCTGTTATGTGGGGCTGGGGAATGCAGAGCATGCAGCAGGTACCAGTGCAGATGCATCCATAGTGGAATGGGAACACCTGGGCAAACTGAATCACCAGTATCAGTTCAGATTCCCAAACCACTCAGCATAGAACTGGGTGAAAGAGAAGCATAGGGCCCACGGCAGCTGCAGTAGCTACTCCTGGGGCTATCAGCCCACAGACTAAATATTTGACAGTCAACTACTTGAACTTCTGGGAGCCAAGATGGCAGAGTAAGCTGTAAATGCTCTTACCCTCCCTTGTTGACTTTGAAAAACACAGAGAATATTCCCCCAGGAAAATCCTAGAATAGTGAAGACAGCAGAAAAGAAATAGCAGCCTTTTAGCTCAGGACACTAGGGAGATCACTGGGAGGGGTCCCTCTTCCTGTGGCAAAAGGGGACCAGTGTAGGATGGGGAAGAATCCCAGCAAGCCTAGCCTGAGCAGAGCATCAGAAGATCCTAAGCCCTGGGAATCAGTAAGCGCCTTAGCATAGCCAGGGGAATTGAGAAGACACCAGCACAGAAGGATTTAGTGCAGCCCTAGGGCAAGAGAAGACCTCCAGTGGCCAGACCAACCCTTCCCTCACCTTACATCATGAGTTTCAGTTAGCCCCTGGGAAACTCAAACTTCACCTGGCCTTGATCTTGGCACATACCAGCCACCTCAGCAGCAGGTAAGGTGCAAAATTATTATATAGCTTCTAGTTAAAAGAACCAGAGGCCACAGTACACAAAGCCAGTAACCAGGACCCTAGCTCCCAGCACAAGAAATGTGGGACAGAGCCCCCTGTGCCCCAGAAGCAGAGATGAGCATTATTTGAGCTTTACTATCATCAGATTTGGTTCAAGGAGAGAATAACATTTTCAGTTAAGTATAGAAATTTAGCTTACACTACAGATAATAGGATGGAAAAGGGAAAAGAAAAGAGGGGGTGGTTAGAAGGGAGGAAAGAATTAGTAAGAGAACAGGGGAAAAAAAGAGAGGGGACTAGTAGAAGGGAGGGAAGACTGAGGGAGGCAGTGGTCAAAAGTATAACTTTTGTGGAGGAGAAGGGAGAAATAAAAGCATAAATAGGGAGTGTGGATAGGGGAGAAATATGAGAGAGAGAAAGACACAGATAGTAATCATAACTGTGAATGGGATGAACTCTCCCACAAAACAAAGGTGGATAGCAGAATGGATTAAAAACCATAATCTTATAGTATGTTGTTTACAAGAAACATATCTGAAACAGAGGGATACACACAGGGTAAAGGTAAAAGGCTGGAGCAGAATATATTATGCTTCAGCTGAAGTAAAAAAAAAATCAAGGGAAGTCCTATTTTCAGACAAAGCAAAAGCAAAAATAGATCTAATGAAAAGAGATAATGAAGGAAACTATATCCTGCTAAAAGGTACTATGGATAATGATGTAATATCAATCCTAAACATATATGCACCAAGAGGTATAGCATCCAGATTCTTAGAATAGCAGGAATAAATAGACAACAAAATAATACTGTTGGGGGAAGTATGAGTAAGCTCCCCAACATACAAAGGGGGCTTGCCATCTCAGGTTCTTACATCTGCATTCGTAAAAGAAAAGGCAACTTTTGAGGGGTTAACATTCACTTTAACCAAGCACATGTGCCATTCCTTTAGTCAAGCACATATATCATTTACCTAGTTTAGGGAAGTCAATAACCTGAACCCCAGAGTAATCAGAAGATATGTCTTCTTCTGTCTGACCATAATTCAACAGACAATTGTCTTACCAGTTGCTAGAGAGGGAAGCACAACATCTTGGTTCTCAAAGCCAGGGTGCTACTTAGTGGCTTCCCAGAGTCCTCATCTGGCATTCAAACCTTCTTACCAAAACTAAGCCCCCAAAATAAAACTGCACCTCAGAGTCTTTAAACACTTTTTAGAGTCAGAGGGCATCACATCCCTTGAGAACCAGTGCCTCATTCAAAAGAAGTGAACCTTTTTACAAATCTTCCCAGGTCAGACAATGGGTGGAAAAGAATCCTCCTCAGTCACATTCAAATAGAGACATTATACTTCTTGATTATACTAAAACCAAAACAGCAAAAGATCCTACTTTATTTGTCGTTACTTGCGACCTCAACCTCACCCTCTCTGAACTTGATAAATCTAACCTTAAAATAAACAAGAAAGAAGTTAAGGAGTATTACTCATGGCCCAAAGTCAGTTGTTCAGTCTCTACCAAAACCCAATATGCAGCTAACAACTGCTTTTCAAAAGGGGCATATTGAATTCCAGAGGAAGGGAATTTCCTAGACCACAATCCTAAGGGTACATTTGAGCTTTTTTGTTTTTGCCATAAACTCTAGTTTTCATATTTACCCCTGTAAAGTCACTTGTAATTACAACAGGCCACTTTGCATATGCCACAAATCTAGTGCCAATTGTATAATGGCCTTTGCTTCTTCAAAAGATTTACTCTGCTCAAGTTCCCAATCAAATTCATATTTTTTTCCTAGTAATTGTCTATGAGTTTCAAAATTTGTCCCAGATATGGTATGTGATGTTGCCAACATCCAAAAATCCTATAAACTTTTGGCATTCTTTCTTATTGGTGGGGATAGGAAAATCCTGAATCTTTTATCAGACTTGTGAGAGAATCTCTTACAGCCCCTGATTCCATTGTATACCCCAAAATTTCATGGTTTGAGCTGACCCTTGAATCTTTGAAGGGTTAATTTCCCACCTTTGCTTTTCATATGCTCAATTAAAAATGTCAAACTCTTCTACACTTCTTTTACATTTTTTCCCTGTATCATAATACCATCTATGTAGTGGGTAAGCTATAAACCAGGTAGCTCTAATTCATCTAAATGTTCAGTCCTATGACAAACAGTGGGACTATGCAGATACCCTTGTGGGTATGTATTTAAAAGTGTAGTGTTGTGGCAAGTGTTCAAAAGTGTATTGTGGCAAGTGTTTAAAAGTGTATTATTGGCCCTGTCAAGTGAAAGCAAATTATTCCCATTATTTTGAATCTATTGGGATAGTAACAAAAAACCAAAATACCGGTTAAATCAATAACTGCATACCACATCCCGTCACATTTCTGGATTCTTCCTATTAAGGTAATCGTATTTGGAACAGCAACATCCAAGGAAGGAGTCACTTTATTCAATTGTCTATAATCCACTGTCATCCTCCATGTGCCATCTGACTTTTGTACTGGCCAGACAGAACTGTTCCATCAAGGGATTATAGGGATTAAAATTGGTGCTTCTACATATTTCTTTATGGTATTGGTAATTTCATCTTGCCCGCTCAGCACATGGAACTGCTTTAAAGTAATCATTTCAGAAGGTTCAGGTAAAGTGATTGGATCCATTTTTATTTTGCCCATTAAAACTGTATTAATTCTTATCTTCCTTACTGGAAATTGGTATCTCCTCTCAGGTAAATTTAGAGTCAAACTCTCAATATATCTATTCCAATGATGTATTCAGGATTAGGTACAATTACCACAGTATATTCTTTCTTAGGTAATTGTCCTATATTCATCATTAGCTTCACTTCTCTAACTGATATTTCAGTCCCTCACAGTCCTGTGATGGTGACAGGAGTTCCATGTTTAAACTTATCAGGGTTTCCATATATAAGGGAGGCCTTTGCCTCAGTGTCTAGTTACAGTATTTGATTCATTTTTCCAATATATGGTCAAACTGATATGCAGGGATACAATATCTCCCCAACTTCATGTCAATTCGAGACAGGATTAGACTGTCCACTTGCATTCAGTCAGGCTTAAAGTTTGCCAGGTGTTAGTGAGGAAATTGAGTCAGGAGAATCCTACCTCAGCCCAGGCTGAACAGCCACTCTCCCACCCTTCCCATGAGATCACCTTTTGCAGTTCATACCAGCATCACACCAGCTTACTGGCATCATGGATTGGAGGCTCAGATGGCCTTTCTCACTACCCATACCTGGAGTTAGACTCAGAAGAAAAGTCACTTAATAGTCCCATAGCATCTAAAAATGGCAAGTTCCAATAACCAGGTTTCAAATATGACTATAATTTCACTTTGGATAAGGAACATCTTTTGAGGCAAGTAGTAAGTAGCTTACATGCCTTTCTATACGTGTTCTAGTTCCAGATTAGATAGCAATCATAAAATCAAATTTACCATTAAAACCTTAACTTTTCCATCAATGCCAAATTTTACCTGAGGTTACCTTCCTCTAGAAAATTTAGACTGAAGTTCTTTTCCACAAACTAAAGATGCCATTGATTTAGTCTTAGTAATTAATTCAGTCAATTGTTTTAATACTAATTGCTTTTATCTCACTTTGTAACATGTCCAATTTTTCTCCCCATCACTCCCCTCCCCCTGCTTCCTAATACCCTGCATTCTGATAACTCCTTCCCTCAATGTACCCTCCCTTCTATCACACCCCACCCTTACCTTATCCACATCTTTTCTCTTTTCTTGTAGGGCAAGATACATTTCTATACCCCATTCCCTATAGTTCTTATTCCCAATTGAATGCAATAAGAATTCTCCACATTTGTTTCTATTACTTTGAATTCCAACTTCTTCCCCTTCCCCCTCCCTCTCCAGCCCCATTGAGAAGGGAAGCAATTCAATGCAGACTAAATATGTGTTGTTTTGCAAAAGACTTCCATAATAATCATGTAGTGTAATACTAATTATATTGCCCTCTGTCCTACTCTATCCCCCCTTATTTTGTCCCTTCTCAAAAGTGGTTTTTGTTCTAGTGACTCCTTTCTCCCATTTGCCCTCCCTTCTAACATTCTCCTCACTCCAATTGTCACCTCTGCTCCTACTTTCCTGTGGTGTGATATAAATTTTCATATGAAATTTAGTGAGCATGTTATTCCCTCCTTCAGCCACATGTGGAGAGAGTAGCTTCATTTTTCCCTTCTCCCTTTCTCCCTTTTCTCCTCCATTGAATAAGATTTTTCTTATCTCTTTTATGAGCTATAGCTTGCCCTGTTCCACTTCTCCCTTTCTCTTCCTGGAATTTTCCTCCCTCACCCCCTAATTTGTATTTTACTTTATTTTTTTGTGTGTGAATATCATCTCTTATGATATAACATATTCTGTATTCTCTATCTGTGTGTGTGTAGAATCTCTCCATCTACCCAAGTACTGAGAAAAGATTCGAGTTAAAAATATTTTCTTTGCATGTAATAATGTAAACAGTTCAGCTTTAGAGAGTCTTTTATGATTTTTCTTTCTTGTTTACCTTTTCATGCTTCTCTTGATTCTTGTCTTGGGAAATCAAATGTTCTACACATCTGGTCTTTTCCTCAATATGAATGACTGAAAGTCCTCTATATCATTGAATGACCTGAATTCCCTTGAAGTATTATACTCAAATTTGCTGGGTAGGTGATTCTTGGATTCAATTCCAGTTCTTTTGACCTCTGAAATATCCCATTCCAAGCCCTTCGATCCCTTCATGTTGAAGCTGCCAGATCTTGTGTTGTCCTGATTGTATTTCCACAGTACTCAAATTGTTTTTTCTAGCTGCTTGCAATATTTTCTCCTTGATCTGGGAACTCTGAAATTTGGCCACAATATTCCTAGGAGTTTCTCTGTTAGGGTCTCTTTCAGGAGGTAATTTGTGAATTCTTTCAATATTTGTCTTGCCCTCTGATTCTAGAATATCAGGGCAGTTTTCCTTGATAATTTCATGGAAGATAATGTCTAGGATCTTTTTTTGATAATGGCTTTCTGGTAGTCCCATAATTTTAAAATTCTTTCTCCTGGATCTATTTTCCAGGTCAGTTATTTTGCCAATGACATGTTTCACATTATCTTCTATTTTTTCAAATTTTGGTTTTGTTTACTCACTGCTTGGTTTAACTTAGCCATTCATTTCCCTGGACTCAATTCTCTCTTTCAACGAATTATTTTGTTCAGTGACTTTTGAACCTTCTCCTCCATTTGGCTAATTCTGCTTTTTAAAACCTCCTTTTCCTCATTGGCTTTTTAGACCTCTTTTTCCAATTGAGTTAACCTTTTTTTAAAGCTGTTATTTTCCTCAACATTTCTTTGGTTCTCCTTTAGTAAGCTGCTAACTTGTTTTTTAAGGTCTTCTATTGCCTGAGCCCAATTTAAGTTCCCTTTGGAGACCCTGGAGGCAGAGACCTTGGCTTCCTCTGACAGTATGCCTTTTTCTTCCTCATCTGAAAGGACAGGGAGAGATACCTGTTTCCCAAGAAAGTAACCTTCTATGGTCTTATTTTTTTCCCTCTTTTGGGCATTTGCCCAGACAGTTACTTGACTTCTGAGTTTCTTCTCCACAATCACCTTGCCTCCAGTTCCACCAAGACAGCACAGTGGGCTGAGATTCGGGTGAGCTGCTCCAAAGCCCCAGGGGTTTTAGGCAGGGGCAGGGCCCTATTCAGTGTGAGATTAAGATCAGCTGCTTGGGGGTGGAGGGCCACCACACAGGGCTCAGTTCCCTCAGGGGGTTTACAATGAGACCTTCAACAATTGATGCAGGTTGCTGCCTGCTTTGGGAGCCCTGTCCACTGCTGCCTCTACTGCTGCCTCCTGAGGAGGCCTGAGTTATGGGGACACTCCACTCCCCTCTTGGCCAGCTGAAAAGGGCCTCTCACTGACCTTTGGCACCTGTGGGTTGAGGGATTTGCACTTCGGGAGATTCTGTCCCTGAAGCCTGCTGGGATCTGCTCCTTTTGGTGCTGTGTGGCCAAGACAGGGCTGGGCTCTGCTCTGTGTCCAGTGAATGTCAAATCTTTCCTGTTGGTCTTTCAGGTCTCTCTGGGATAGAAATCTCCTTTACTCTGTTGTTCTGTGTCTTCTGCTGCTCTAGAATTTGTTGAAAGTTCTTCTTTACAGGTATTTTATGGTCTGTGGGGTAAGAGCTAGCATATGTGCATCTTTTTACTCTACCATTTTGGCTCCTCCCCCCATCTGTGTATTTCTTTAATCTGAGCTGGGGCTTGGCCAGTTTCCTATTCTCCCTGGAGGTGTGATGACTTGGATACAAGGGTCCAAGAGGATCTTTAGGGTCCATTATTACTTCTGTATTCCATGTAGTATCAAGCCCCTTTTCTTGGTATATTCTGTATAGTTCATTAGTTGGAATACCATCTGTGCTTCCAAAATCTACCCCAATCTCAGTAGAGCAGTAAACAATTCTTTTCTTGTCAGTTTACTCTGACCTCAAGTCTGCTGGCTAATCACTCCTCTCTTAAGGAAATTTATCTTTTCCCTAGTTTCCTAAGTCACTTAACTGTGAAATCTTGTCCAGAACCTCTGAAAGAGGGTTCCCTATTGCCCCATTTATTAGTCAAAACTGGGTACTTGTAAGCAGGAAGAGTAATCTTCACTATTATATTCCTATGGGAAACTGCCAAGGGAGTATCATAGTATGAATCTGCTTGTCCAATCATTATAGCAGTCTTCATTACCTCCTCCTTTAACTTTCTTATACAGTCCCTAAGTGAATACCAGAATCTATCTCCACTAGGCAACATAGAGTCAGTAGGATACTGTCTTCTGGAGCCTTCTGCAGCCAAAGCTAATAGATTGGTTGTACTGTTCCCTTCTTGCATATTGTAGTCTCTAAAGGCTTGCTGTATGAAAGAATTCTGACTGATGCCTATAAATTTCAAGCAATCCACACCATCTATCAATACTCCCCCAGTCCCTTCATCACTGATTCTCACCATCAAAGATTTTAATGATTCTCCCATCCTTTGAGTGAACTGACTGAAAACATCATGACCTTCTGCTGAGTAAAATCCTCAATTACATCCTTAAACACTGTGTTCCCTGCTTGATTCTCTTGTTTTCGCTTTACTATGGGGAGAGCTTTTACCTTAGAAGTCTCCTCCTTAGAAGCAACATTGCTTCATTTTCCAACTCTGACTTAATTACATTTTCCACTCATGCATTGTCCTGGCAGTTGTTGTAATAGCAACTAGGCTGGGTCTGTACAAAGGTCATATGAACACTTTTTTTTGCCTGCCTTCTGCTTCTTCTTAGCTAACTGAGCAGTGCTTCCTTCCACTGAGAGCCTCCCTGTGCCTACTTTTTTTAAAGTGGAACCTGAAAACTGAGAATTACCATGCAAATTAGCTAACTCTTTTGGCATCTGAATTTTTTCCTTCAGCAGCTCATCTCTGCTTTCATACATAATATAGTAATTTAATAATAAAACTCAGCCTCTCCTACATATTCCTACCAGATTCTTCCCTGCTCTTTAATTGGCATTCCTTGCAAATACCTTTTCAAGGCTCTAGGTTCCCCCTCCTGTAACCTTCTTCCCAGTCTCCACAGGATCCAGTGCTTTTAGCCCATTCCCTTGCTTGGGAGGTACATGGTAAATCCTCCTATTCTGGGATATTCATTTCTTCCTCTAAATTCTTTCTGCCTCCACATAGAGATTTTATACCCTGTGATCCTTTTCATGACCCCAAATGTATTGACAAGACAATATTCATGGCACTGATGGTGACTATGAATATGCTGATGTAGTTCTTAGTTGCAAAGTATAAAAGACTTTCCACATAGAAGTCAGATATCAGAAAGTCAAATCCCAAAACCAGAAAGCCAAATCAGTCATACTAGCTAAGAAATCAATATGCATTATCCCTTAAGGGGGCAAAACCATTCCCAAGCATCCAGCCCCAGTTCTGCTGGGGCCTTCCCACAAACAAACACTCAAAATCCTGGCTGTCTGCTTGCCTGTGTCCTTCACAGCTCTGACTAGCCTGACCAAATTTCTTCTAACTAGACTCCACCCTTCTTGTAGAACCCATTCAGCAAAATCCTCCCACCACATGCTACTTAGGCCTCCATGTTACTTAAGCAGGTCACATGGGCCTATTAATGAATGGGAAAGATTTTCCCATTTAAATTGCCATTATGAGGAGGTGAATGGAATTCTGGAAAAGGTGGCTATGATAGACTTCTGGAGAAAACTGAATGGGGATAGAAAGGAACATACCATTTTCTCAGTGGTACATGGCACTATACACAAAATTGACCATTCACTAGAGCATAAAAACCTCGCAATCCAGTGCAGAAAGGCAGAAATAGTCAATGCATCCTTTTTAAATCATGATGCAATAAAAATAAGATGTAATAAAGGACAATGGAAAGGTAGAACAAAAATTAATTGGAAATTAAATAATCTAATCCTAAGGAATAAGTGGGTTAAACAATAAATCATAGAAACAATCAATAATTTCATTCAAGAGAACGACAATAATGAGACAACCCACCAAAACTTATGGGATGCAGCAAAAGCAGTTCTTCGGGGAAGTAATATGTCTCTGAATACCTACAGGAATAAAATAGAGAAAGAGATCAATGAAGTGGGCATGCAACTGAAAAAGCTAGAAAGAGGACAAAGTGAAAATCTCCAAATAAATACCAAATTGAAAATACTGAAAAACAAAGAAGAGATTAATAACATTGAAATTAATAAGACTATTGAACTAATACATAAAACCAAAAGCTAGTTTTATGAAAAAAGAATAAAATTGATAAACCTTTGATCAATCTGGTTTAAAAAAAAGAAAGAAGAAAATCAAATTACCAGTATCAAAAATGAAACGGGTGACTTCACCTTCAATGAAGAGGAAATTAAAATAATAATTAGAAGTTATTTTGCCCAACTGTATGCCAATAAATTTGATAATCTTAGTGAAATGGATGAATATTCACAAAAATATGAATTGCACAGATTAACAGAAGAGGAATTACAATACTTAAACAACCCTATCTCAGAAAAAGAAACAGAAGAAGCTATCAATGAACTCCCTAAGAAAAAATCTTCAGGGCCAGATGGATTTACAAGCAAATTCTATCAAACATTTAAAGAACAGTTAATTCCAATACTATATAGACTATTTGGGAAAACTGACAAAGAAGGAGTTCTATCAAATTCTTTTCATGCTACAAATATGGTGCTGATACATAAACTTAGAAGAGCCAAAACAGAGAAAGAAAAATATAGACAAATTTCACTAATGAGTATAGATGCATAAATTCTAAATGAGATGTTACCAAAAGATAGCAGCAACTTCTCATGAGAATAATACATATTGATCATGTAGGATTTATACCAGAAAGGCAGGGCTGCTTCATTGTTTGGAAAATGATCAGCATACTTGATCATATCAACAAACAAACTAACACAGAACATATGATTATCTCAATAAATGCAGAAAAAGCTTTTCATAAAACACAACACCTATTCCTATTGAAAATATTGAAGTGCACACAAATAAATGAAGTCTTCCTTAAAATAATAAGTAGCATGTACCTAAAACCATCAGCAAGCATTATACGTAGGGGGATAAGCTAGATGCATTTCCAGCAAGATCAGGGATGAAAAAAGGATGTTCATTTAGCACCACTGTTATTCAATATGGTACTAGAAATGTTAGCTTTAGAAATAAGAGAAGAAAATGAAATAGAAGAAATAAGAATAGGCAAAGAAGAAACTAGGCTATCACTCTTTGGTGATAATACAATGATATACTTAGAGAATCCTAAAGAATCAAGTTAAAAAAACTACCTAAAATAATAAACAACTTTAGCAAAGTTGCAGGATACAAATAAACCCACATAAATTATTGGCATGTCTGTATATTGCTAACAAAACTCAACAGCAAGAGATAGAAAGAGAAATCCAATTTAAAGTTACTATAGATACTCTAACATATTTAGGAGTCTACCTACCAAAACAAACCCAAGGACTATGTGAACACAATTGTGAAGCACTTTTCTCACAAATAAAGTTAGATCTAAATAGTTGGAAAAACATCAGTTGCTCATGGATAGGCTAAGCTAAGATAATAAACATATCAATTTTGCCTAAATTCAGTTACTTATTCATTGCCATACCAATAAAACCACCAAAAAATTATTTTCTAGAGCAAGAAAAAACAATATCAAAATTCATCTGGAAGAACAAAAAGTCCAGAATATCAAGGGAATTAATGAAAAATAATGCTAAGGAAGGTGGCCTAGCCATAAGACATCTTAAATTGTATTGTAAAGTAGTAAGCATCAAAACCACTTGGTGCTGACTAAGAAATAGAGGGGTAGATCATTGATATAGGTTAGGTACATGTGACTCAGCAGTCAATGACTGTAACAGTCTACTGTTTGATAAATCCAAGGTCCCTAGCTTCTGGGAAAAGAATTCACTGTTCAACAAAAACTGCTGGGAAAACTGGAAAATAGTGTGGCAGAAACTGGGTGTAGACTAATGCCTGAAAGCATATTCCAGAATAAAGTCCAAATGGGTATATGATCTAGGTATAAAGACTGATAACATAAACAATTTAGGGGAGTGAAGAATAGTTTATTTGTCTGATTTAAGGAGAATGGAGGAATTTATGACCAAATGAGGGATAGAGAACATTATGAAATGTAAACTGGATAATTTTGATTACATTACATTGAAAAGATTTTGCACAAACCAAGCCAATGGCTACCAACATTAGGAAGGAAGTAGAAAACTGAGAATTTAATGTCTGGGATAAAGGTCTCATTTCTAAAATATATAGAGAATTGAGTCAAATTTACAAGAATACAAGCCGTTCCGGTCAAACGATATGAACAGGCAGTTTTCAGAGAAAGAAATTAAATCTGTCTATAATCATATGAAAAATGCTCTAAACAACTGTTAAGTACCACATCACACCTATCAGATTAGGTAACATGACAAAACATGAAAATGATAAATGTTGGAGAAGATGTGGGAGAGTTGGAACACTAATTCATTGTTGGTGGAGCTATGAGAGCAATTTGGAACTATGCCCAAAGAGGTATAAAAATGCGCATATACTTTGACCCAACAATACTGCTTCTAGGACTCTATACCAAAGAGATCATAAAAATGGGTAAAGGACCCACATGTACAAAAATATTGACAGCAACTCTTTTTGTGGTGACCAAAACCTGGAAATCAAGGAGATGCCCATCAGCTGGGGCATGGCTGAACAATTTGTGCTATATGAATGTAATAGAATACTATTGTGCTATAAAAAGTGATGAATAGGAGGACTTCAGAAAAACCTGGAAAGACTTATATGACTTATATGAACTGATGCTGAGTGACATGAGCAGAAGCAGAAGAACATTATACACGTAACAACCACAGTGTATGAGGACTGTTTCTGATAGACTTAACCCTTCACAGAAATGTAAGGATCTTAAACATTTCCAAAGGACTCATGATGCAAAATGACATCCACATTCAGAGAAAAATCTATACAGAATGAAGAAGACTATTTTCTCTTTTGTTACATTTGTTTTTGTTTAGTTTTTCTCATGGTTTCTCCCATTCATTTTAATTCTTCTATGCACCATGATTAATGTGAGAGTATGTTTAATAAGAATGTTTGTAGAGTCCACATAAGATTGCATGCCATCTTGGATATGGAGGGAAAAGGGAGGGGGAGAAAATTTAAGACTTATGGAAGTGACTGCTGAAAACTGAAAACAAATAAATTTGGAAAAAAATAAGACAAAAAAGAACGAGGGTCAGACAACAAAACAATTAAGAGCTTATAGCCCAGTTTTGCAATATCGCCATTTTTGATTCTTCAATGTCCCTTAAACCAAGTATCTCATCAGTTGCCAATTTTTGCTGATTCTGCTTCCAAAACATCCAGAATCACAAAATTTGAGAGTTGGAAGGAATTTCCCTGCCCACTTAGTACAACCCATACTTCAAAGAAGCCCCCACCATAATACAAGAAGTCATTCAACCTCTCCTTGAAGACTTCTAAGGAGGAAAATCTCATGACCTGTTGAAGCAGTACATCATTTTGAACAGCTCTAATTATTAGGTTTGGCCTGAAACCAGGACTAGATGATTAAATTCTTCCATCACTCTTACACTTCTGTCTCAGACTTGTGATCTATTTTCTAAGACCCTTACATATTTGTTCTTTCTGGCCAGGTGATCAACTTAGTCTATCAGATTCAGATCTTCCTTTTCTTGACTTCTCTGCATTTATTCAGCACTACCTTATATAACAGCTTCATCCCCCATAGGACTTTACATATTTTATTACAGTCCTTAACTGGTTTCTCCATTTCCAGTCTCTCTTACCATTCAATCTATAGATAATAACAGTGATGAAAGCTATAGCATATGTCTGACCATGTCACTCTACTTCTTAACAACAACTTCTGTGTTTCTCTATTACCTGTAGGATAGAATTCAAATTCTTCATTCTTTCATTTAACATCCTCAAATCACTTTTCCCATACTTATCTCATTTTTCTCCCACTCATTTATCTTCACAGTCAGAGTAACCTCTTAACTGTTTATGGTACTCATAATTCCATCTTTCCTCTCTTTGCCTTTGTGAAAACTGTTATCTTTTGTTGGGAACATGTGTTTTTATCCCCTCTACTCTTTGAATCCTTACCTTACTTAAAAATTTTGTTCAGTGATTGCCTCTTAGATTGACTTTTCTGATGCTTCCAGTCCTAATGATGTGCATACTTAAATTACCTTGAATGTTCTAACAATTTTTCACCCAATCCAAGTAAAATGTAAGCTCCTTGAGGACAAGGCTTGTTTTATTTTGTTCTTGTATTTTCAAGGTCTGGATCTCTATGGTCCCTTTTAGTCTTAGGTCATATGATTCCATTACCTTTATGTCTAGCATGAACTAGTATTTTTGTCATGGTACATATTACAGTATTTAAACTATGTTATGTGGCTAAGTAGGCTTTTGAGGGATATCTGTAGCATTGTAGCATTTGTAGCATTGTTTTTATGGGAAAGGACATTCTAAATTGCCAACATCTGACTTACAAATAAACTTTGAAACACAGATCATTTATATATTCCTGGTTTTCTATATAATCTCAAGCAAAAAGAAAAATAGAGTCTTTGAAACTAAGCTGTTTGTAAGTGATTGTAAAGAAGTGATTCCTAGCCTTGTTTTGGGGACATATTTCTATGTTTCATACTATCTCAAGGGATGATTTAAAATCCTAAGAACAAAATAAATTAAATAGAAATATTCTGTGACCTTTTGAAGAGAAGGAGATGGAGGATGTTCTCACAAAAATTAAAGAAAATACTTGGATTCATAATTCTAAGGCAGTTTATATAAGAGATGGGGACAGATCAGGGAGGGGAGAGAGAA
Source organism: Bettongia penicillata ogilbyi (assembly GCA_023548195.1). Lineage (NCBI taxonomy): Eukaryota > Metazoa > Chordata > Mammalia > Diprotodontia > Potoroidae > Bettongia > Bettongia penicillata. Next base: position 286,341 of record JAJHZJ010000624.1, on the reverse strand, counting down.
AAAAGAGAGGAAGAGAGAGAAAGAGAGAGAGAGGAGGAGGAAGAGGAGAGGAGGAGGAGGAGGAGGAGGGGAGAGAGAGAGAGAGAAAGAGGAGAGAGAGAGAGAGAGAGAGAGAGAGAGAGAGAGAGAGAGAGAGAGAGAGAGAAGAGAGAGAGAGAGAGAGAGAAAGAGAGAGAGAGAGAGAATCAGGAAACTCAGAACCCATCTGCAGCGTAACCATAGGCAACTGCACAGACTCATGGGGAGCTTTAAAGCTACTGACACAAGTGCCTTTGGGGTCTGCCAGGGAGCCAGATGCTGGTGCTGAGTGAATTTTTCCCACAGTTTGGTGATATCAGGTCCAGAATTTCTGCTCTTACCATGACTTCCCACTTTTCCTGAAGGGCCCAGAGATTTGGGATTGGGGGAAGAGAGAGGGAGAGGAAGAGGAGAGGTGGAGAGAGAGAGAGGTCAGATTTTTATCACAAAATGTTGTGGTTTGAGGAGGAGGGAGCACAATTTGCAAAAAGAGATGTAACAAAGATGTAGTTAATTTAAAGCTCTTTATCAGATTGAGTAATTCTGATTTCATGGTCAAATCACTTTCTTGTGCATATATTGATGATATACAGTTTTTTCACTATATTATGGGAAACTTTTGAGGAGGGTACTATTTTTGACACCAGTCATTTATTTAATAAACGTTGACATCATCTATTATGTCCTAGGTTTCTTATATGTACTTATAGTGGCATTCAAAGGTGTAAAAGGGGATGTCAAACAATTAGATTATAATGTCTTTGAGGACAATTCTGTATTATTTCCTTGTTTGTTATCAATGCTTAGTGCAGTTCCTTGCCCATATGCCTTATAAGTGGTTTCAAATTAAATTAACTAAGACATGCATAGAAATCACTACATTACAAAGCCATATATAATAGCAGCATGCTATATGATGTATCCTATGAATTGCTGTGAACAGCAGAATGATTTCAGTTCATGTTTCCAAAAACAACAATGATAACAGCAAAACTCCCCTCCCTCATTTACCACATTATACTAATATATACACATATATATGCATATGCATGAATGTATGCATACTATATATGTATTTAATTCCATGTGTATTGATACATATAATTATATGTATATTGTAAATATGTCCAAAAGAAGAGTCAATCAATTATTTTTTGCCATATATTTTAATTTTTGGATGCTTAAATTCAAACTTCAACCATTTCTCTTTGAGCATTACTTAGAAGACATAGAGTTTCTAATTCCAGAGAAGCAGGTAACTTCTCTTAAAGGAAATTCCTAATGAGATTTAGATAGGAAATCACACAAGACTAATTTTCAAACCATTGCATACTCTCATATCTGCAATTCTATGGAAAATACATAATTTTTCATTAAAAAGTAACACACATATACATACACATACGCGCGCGCGCACACACACACACACACACAAAGCCAAACTTCACTGGAGGGGTCCCTGAATGTTCAATAAACCAGTGTCCTCAAGTTGTTTCAATGAATGATAAAAGTACCAGTAGAGACTTACAATGTAGAGGTGACTGTCTGTGGACTAGATAGAAGCGTATGTGTTTTATTTCCTCCCCCACCAGATTAGAGGGTATAAAAGCAGTCACCTGTCAACCCAATCCAGCAATGAAATTCAGCAGCCCATTGTCCCAATCACTGCTTTCAATCACTCTAAACGGTCTCCAGAGACAATCATTATTATAGGACATGTTCCTAAGAGTAGATAAATGGAAGTCAGGCTGCCAGCCTGCATAGGGAAAGATGGACAGTCTTGGCCCAAAATATGAAGGGGCCTGGAGCTTTATTGACATTTACATCAAAAATAGTTAGCAATGAAAGCAGCTGTTGTGGAGAGCTTTCCCCACAACGTGTTTGGAATATGCTGCGAATTGAAATACAGACCTCCTGACAAGCAATTTACCTTCTGTCAGTCTCCATGTGCTTGCAGCATTACTGGGTACTTGCTGTGATGGCCCACTTAAAGCTGCACATGTGTACAGTTTGGATGAAAGATTAACTACAGTTTGAGGCAGGAAGTAACGAATTGTGGAGTGTCATTCGTAATGGCCTACGTTGTCATCTGCGGGGTGACACCACAGCAAGAAGGTGCCTCTGTTGTGACTAGCTTATAGGATCAGATGCCATTCATTCTAATGAAAAGCTGACTACCATTCTAATAAGCAGAGTGCAGACAGCTCCGGATTATGAGCATTAATCTGCCTTGTTTGTTGACATTAAAGTGATGGCTAAAACGCCATTATGCAGGAAAATCTTTCAGAAGCTATTAAATAGGGGCAGTCTCAATACAGAGCATTCCAGCCCAGAACAAAGGATGTGCCAGGAGTTCATTTACAGTGTTACTATTGTCATTGGATGCTGTATATTGATTTTTCTCCCCTTTAAAAAATTTGTACAACATGAAAGTTTTTGTTGTTTCATGAATACATCACCTATTTTTCTGGTTAAGCAAAATGGAGGATCCCCATCTTGACTGTACAAAATTCCAAATCATGTCCTTGTTAGAGCTTTCAGATGAAGGGACATGACTTTAGTCAAGATATAATAAGAGTAAAAATATTTGATCATTTGAAAAATGAGTCAGCCTAAAATATCTGGATGTAGACTTTATTTAGGTTTGTTTAAATGTGGCAAATGATGGATTTTGGGGTACTCACCATGACCCTAAAGTTAGTCATTTTTCAGAGAGATGAGATTCCTAAGAGTAGAAATCAGCACCATCTGATGTGCCAAGACTGATTTTTCTATAGAAGTGATTTTTTTTTAATCATTAGCAAATGAAATTGAAGTGAACTTGCAAATACATTTCTTTTGAAAGACCAGTGGAGAGTTTCAGAAACATTCCCTCATGAGGACTAAGAACAACTCCCATTCTCAATGTGTCTCTTGTTGTATCACAGAATTCAATCCTTGTTTCTCCTTAGAGGGATAATCAATAAAGGACCTTAGGGTTATTTCAGAGGATCAGAGATAGAATGAGCCTTCACTGAAATCTTCTCATTTTATAAATAAGAAAACCAAGGCCCAGGGAGATTGACTTGCCCAAGATCACTTAGGTACTAGGGATCATAGGAAGGATTTGAAGTCAGGTTCTCTTTTCTAGAGCCAATGACCCTGCCGTTAGCTTTCAATCTTTAGTGTTCTCTCCATGACACCATGTGCCTCTCAAAATAAGATAATATAGGTAAAGTGCTTTGCTAACCTTAAGGTTATATAAAAATGATGAATTCTGCTACTGCTACTACTACTATTACTACTACTACTACTACTATTACTATTACTACTACTACTTCTACTATTGATGTTGCTGCTGCTACTCTTGCTACTGCTACTACTACCTTTTCTACTACTACTACTAATTATGATGATGATGACGCTAATGGTCATTGAATTTTTAAAAAGAGAAGGTTAACCATTACTTTAGAGTAAAGAGACCCCTTGAAAAAAGTTAAGTTGTCCAGTGAATAGAGCACTGAGTCTGTTCAGGAAGATCTAAGTTCAAGTCCTACTTCAGACATTTACCAGCTGTGTGATACTGGACAAATTACTTAAACTCAGTTTTCAGAACTGTAAAATAGGAAAATAAGAGCACCTATCTTCCAGAGTTTTTAATGAGGATCAAATGAGGTAATATTTGTAACGTACTCAATGCAGTACAGATAGTACTGTACATATAGTACACATAGTAGGTGCTTAATAAATGCTTGCTCCCTTTTGGCAGGTTGATGATGCCTATGGACCCCTGTCTCTAAAAATGTTTTTAAATTACAAAGAACACCATATATAATCAAATTCAGTTGTCAAATTGTTTATCTTAAAATAAGTTCACAAACACCGGGTAAAGAGCTCCTTCCTTAGAAAAATGCTATAGGGATGACGTGAGTTGATAGTATAAAACATATTCCTGATATTAAATGTCACACAAATGTTAATAACCACAGCAACTCTGCTAAAAATTTATTTCAAAGAATGTAAAAAGCCAAGGCATCTTCTTTTTTGATTGGCTTTCTGGTTTTTGGCAGTTAGTGCTGGCTCAGCATGGAAAATTTATGTGAGGTGAGTTCAAACCACAGTGTGTGTATATCAAAGCACAGAAGATCCTGCCGCTTGACTTTTGCTTCCAATGAAACTGCCTTAATTGAGTCTTTTAGTGTCTTTGTGCCAACAAATAACTGAAGGAAATCACCTGCAGATGTCTAGCTGCTGGCAGAGCTATACTTCAGGGCAGCCATGCAAATGAGCATGTGCTGAGAACCTACAAGAAGGAGGGCTGCAAATCTAAAAGATATTGATGGAGAGTTTCTTTTATTCTGTTGCTTTTGGAATACATTTTTCTGGATCATTATAATAATTACTGTAACAATTCTGGATACTATAATAATAACAATGAAGAAGGAGAAGAAGAAGAAGAGGAAGAGGAGAAAGAGGAGAACCATATTTATAGCAAATGACACATATACCATACCAGAAAATGTATGTTTTGGCACAGTAAAAAATGAAAATGGATCTAGAAGATGTCTAAACAAAAATATATACAATGTTAAGGAAAGACAGGCATCATTACTTTAAGACATCTATAGAAAATTAACACTTCCTTATCAAAAAAGAGGAAGAGGATTGATCAATGCTCTCAGACTACACACTATATAGGTTAAAAACTTATACAGATACTTTGGAACAAATAGATCTAATTCCTTTAATAAATCAATAATAAAACTGGCAACTCAGAATTTGTCAAATGTAATTAAAGGCAATTTAACTCAACTGAGCTTATGAGATGGCTATAATAGAAGAATTGAATTAAAAGGCACTCAGTGGGTGACATCCACTTGAACTAAACCCACAGTATGTTAAAAAAGAAATGTCAAATATATGACTGGGTCATTTAAATTTGTTTCTAGAAAGGACCTTCTGGAAAGGTTTATGATGGCAACTCAGGACTAAGTCATTGTCATCAGAAACTATAGGGGTGTTCTCCTTCGGGAACCCAGACTTTTTGATTAATGCACATTATGAAATTAAGAGAAGTAAACTGTACACCATATTAGCACAGACTGAAAAATGTAGCATCTCCTGATTCTCTAGAAAGGAGCCATCAACTGGCTAGAATTTTACACTTCCCACTGTCATTTAAAAAGCAACAAATTATAAATCTCTCTACCACAAATGCAAGCTTCAGATATTCTTGGAAAGTCAACAACAATAACAAAACCAATGTTGCAATTGGAAAATATTATAAACAGAACTGTTACTTGCAATTCTTGCCCAAATATAACATTGATCCATAAAAATCTTAGAAAAAGATTTTTAACACAATCCCCTACCAAACAATTATAGTCTCCAAACTAAATGGAATCAAAAACTTTCTAAATATAGTTTCCTTATAGAAGATGTTAAAACAATATGGAAAGAGGACAAGGTATATATGATCCCCATTGTCTCATCTTCTATTGGAATTAAGCTAAAGTAGTTTTCAGAGAGATCTACAGAAGGTGAGTTTACATCCCACCACTATCATTTTATCTACCTACATAACAGTCTGGAGATAATTAAATATGAAAGAATAATAGTTGGAGACCCTTGTCCTGCTTTTACCTGCAATTCATCAAAAATGTGAGAAGAGATGCGAACTTCTCAGAACCAGATAGAGGAAGGGGAATGACTGAGTATACTATAAACGCTCTCACCCTCCCCTTGTTGATCTCAAAATACTCAGAGACTACAACCCCAGGAAAAATCCTGGAATAGAGAAGCTAGCAGAAGGGAAAAGGCAGTCTTTCAGCTTGGGAGAATAGAGAGATTGACAAGAAAAGTTCCTCTTGCTGTGGCTGAAGGGAACCAGTGTAAGACTAGAAGTATCCCAACAAGCACCACCTCAGTGTACTAGTAGAAGAGGTGAGTCCCAGTAGGGTGGAGATGATAAGTACCCACTAGGACCCCAGGCATGCCTTAGCATAGCTAGGGCACGTGAGCAGTTACCAACAAAGGTAGGCTTCACCAGCCTGAGCCTGTCTGTTCTCTAGCACAGAACTAGGGGAGGAGGAGACTTTCCATGGTCAGACTACCCCTCTTCTACACCTCATGCCAGGAGTTTCAGTTGGTGTAACCCCAGGGAAACTCAGAAAAAATCCAATTGGTCTCAGCCTTGGCACACATCAGCCTGCTTAGCACCAGGTAAGCTGCAGCATTATATAGCTTATAGCTGAAAGAACCCAAGGCCATAACACACAAAGTCAGAAACCAAGGCCAAGACTCCCATAATAAGAAATGTAGGACAGAGCCCTTGTGCTCCAGAAATGGACATCCACTTTAAAAAATCAGGGAAAAGGCAATCACCATGAGCAAGAAGCAAATCAGAAAAGCAAAGACCACAGGATCTTACTATGAGGACAAGAAAGGTTAAAATCTTCCGTTTCAGAAGATGATAACACTGACAATATACCCACATCTGAAACCTCAAAAGGGAATATGAACTGGTCTCAAACCCAAAAAGCAACCTTGGAAGAGCTAAAGAAGGATTTTAAAGGCCAAATTAGAGAATTAGAAGAAAAATTATCCAATGTTTTTAGAAATACAATTCATAAAATAAAAAAAAGAATTCACTGAAGAGAATAGTTCCTTTAAAAGTAAAATTGATCAAGTGGATAAGGAGGTACAAAACAACTGGGAAAATTGAACAAATGGAAAAGGAAGTACAAAATCTATCTGAAGAAAATAATTTGTTAAAAATTAGAATTGGGCAAGTAGAATCTAATGAGTCTATGAGGCATCAAGAATCTGTCAGAAAAAAATCTAAAGAAGGAAAAAAAGAAGAAGATGTAAAATATCTCATTGGAAAAACATTTGATCTGGAAAATATATCCAAGAGAGAAAAATCAAAGAATTACTGGTTTACCAGAAAGTCATGATGAAAAACAAACATCCTGAACAATATCTTCCAAGAAATCATTAAGAAAAACTGTCCTGTGGTTCTAGATGTGGAGGGCAAAAAAAGTCACTGAAAGAATCCACTGATCACCTCCTGAAAGAGAGCCCAAATTGAAAAAGCCAAGGAATATTGTTGCCAAGTTCCAGAATTATCAGATCAAGGAGAAAATACTGCAAGTAGCCAGAAAGAAACAAATCACATATTGAGGAACTGCAGTCAGGATCATACAGGACATTGCAACTTATACACTAAAAGAACAGAGGGATTGGAGTATGATATTCTGTAAGACAAAGAAACTTGAACTATGACCAAGGATCAATTACCCAGAAAAATTAAGCATAATCTTTCAAGAAAGGAGATGAATGTTCAATGTATTAAAGGATTTCCAGACCTTCCTGGATGAAAAGACAAGAGCTCAGTAAAAAAATGTGATCTTCAAATATAAGACTCAAGAGAGGCATAAAAAGGTAAACAGGGAAAAAATTGTTACTCCTTATGGGCAAACTGTTTACATCCATATATGGGAGGATGATATTTGTTAATCTTGAGAACTGTATATTTGCTTTGAGATTTAAAAGGGATATACATAGAGAGAAGGAGTTGGCATAAATTAACTGATATGATGATAAAAATAATTAACGGTGTGAAGGTTTGCAATGGGAGAAGAAGAAAGAAAAGGGTAAATCGCATCACAAGTAAAGGCACAAAACATACTATAATAGAGGGAAAGAAGGGAGAGAGATGAGCACCGTTTGAGCTTTACTCTCATTAGATTTGGTTCAAGGAGGAAAAAACATACTCACTTAAGTATAGAAATCTAACTTGCCCTACATGCAGTAGGTGGGGAAAGGGGAAAATAAAGAAGGTGGTGGTTAGAAGGGAGGGGAGAAGTAGTAAGGGAACTGATAGAAGGGAAGGAAGACTGAGGGAGGCAGTGGTCAAAATTAAAACTCTTGAGGAGGGAAAAAGAGAAGGAGAGAAATAAAAGCATAAACAGGAGAGGAAATAGGATGGAAAGACATAGATGGTAATCATAATTTTGAATGTGAACAGGATGAAGGAGGCATATATCAGAATGGATTCAAACCATAATGTTTCATGTCATTACACAATGTGTCATTACAAGAATGTGTCTACAATATGTCATTACAAGAAACACATTTGAAACACGGGGATATATACAAAGTAAAGGTTAAAGGCTGGCATAGAATATATTATGCTTCAGCTGATGTAAAAAAAAAAGCAGTAGTAGCTATCCTAATCTCAGACAAAGCAAAAGCAAAAATAGATCTAAGCAAAAGAGATAAGAAGGAAACTAAGGCCTGCTAAAAGACACCATATAAAATGAAATAATATCATTACTAAACATATATACATCAAATGGTATAGTATCCAGATTCTTAGAGTAGAAATTAAGAGAGTTACAGGGAGAAATAGAAAAGCTATACTATTAGGAGAACTCAACTTCCCCCTCTCTAAATAAACAAGAAGGAAGTTAAGGAAGAGAATAGAATTCTGGAAATGTAGATATGATCAACCTCAGGAGGAAATTGAATGGGGATAGAAAGAAATATACCTTTTTCTCAGTGGTATATGACACCTACACAAAAATTGACCATGTACTACTTCATAGTCCAATAAAGAGACAACCCACCAAAACATACAGAATTCAGTGAAAGCAGTATTTAGGGGAAGTTTTGTATCTTTGAATGTTTACATGAATAAAATAGAGAAAGAGGTTAATGAACTGGACATGCAACTGAAAAAGCTAGAAAAAGAACAAATTGAAAATCACCAATTAAACACCAAATTAGAAATACTGAAAAGCAAATGAGAGATTAATAAAATTGAAATTAAGAAAACTGTTAAACTAATAAATAAAACTAAGAGCTGCCTTTATGCAAAAAACAATAAAATAGATAAAGCTTTGGTCAATTTGTTTTAAAAAATTAAGAAGAAAACCAAACTACCAGCACCAAAAATGAAAAGGGTGAACTCACCTCCAATGAAGAGTAAATTAATACAATAATTAGAAATCACTTTGCCCTACTGTATGCCCATAAATTTGGCAATCTTAATGAAATAGATGAGTATTTGCAAAAATATAAATTTCCCAGATTAACAGAAGGGCAAGTTGAATACTTAAATAATCCCATCTCAGAAAAAGAAATTAAACAAGCCATCAATGAAGTACCTAGGAAGAAATCTCCAGGCTCAGATGGATTCACAAGTAAATTCTAACAATCATTTACAGAACAGCTAATTCCAATACTATAAAGACTATTTGGGAAAACTGGCAAAGAAGGAGTCCTACCAAGTTCTTTTTATAATACAAATATGATGCTGATACTTAAACCAGGAAGTGCCAAAACAGAGAAAGAAAATTATTGACAAATTTCTCTAATGAATATAGATGCAAAAATTCTAAGCAAGATATTAGCAAAATGATTGCAGCAAGTTATCACAAGAATAATATATTTTCATCAGATAGTATTTATAAGAGGAATGAAGGACTGGTTCAATATTAGGAAAACTATCAGCATAACTGATCATTTCAACAACAAAACTAATGGAAAATATGATTATCTCAATAGATGCAGAAAACACTTTTGACAAAATACAATGCCCATTCCTATCAAGGACATTGGAGAGCATAGGAATAAATAGAGTTTTCCTCACAATAATAAGCAGTATCTACATAAAACTATCAACAAACATTATATGTAATGGGGATAAGCTAGATGCATTTTCATTATAATTGGGGGTGAAAAAAGGATGTCCATTATCACCACTGTTATTCAATATGGTTCTAGAAATTTTAGCTTTAGCAATAAGAGAAAAAAAAGAAATTAAAAGAATTAGAATAGGCAAAGAAGAAACTAAGTTATCACTCTTTGCAGAAGATATGATAATATGTTTAGAGAATCCTAGAGGACCAAGTAAAAAAGCTACCTGAAACAATAACTTTGGCAAAGTTGAAGGATACAAAATAAACCCACATAAATCATCTTCATTTATACATAATACTACAAAGCCCAAGAGCAAGAGATAAAAAGAGAAATGTCATTTAAAGTTACCGTAGACACTCTAAAATTTTTGAGAGTCTACCTGTCAAAACAAATCCAGGGACTATATGAACACAATTACAAAACCCTTTTCTTTTTCAAGGTGTTATTTTCTTCAGCATTTTTTGGGTCTCCTTTAACAAGGTGTTCACCTGCTTTTCATGCTTTTCTTGCATCTCTCTCATTTCTCTTCCCAGTTTTTCCTCCCCCTCTCTTACTTGATTTTCAAAATTCTTTTTGAGCTCTTCTATGGCCTGAGCTCACTGAATATTTATTGTGGATGTTTGGGATACAGAAGTAAATCAAAATAACTCTGAAGTACCACATCAGACTTATCAGATTGGCTAATATGACAAAATAGGAAAATTATACATGTTGGAGAAGATGTGGAGAAGTTGGAACACTAATTCATTGTTGGTGGAGCTGTGAGCTGATCCAACCATTCTGGAGAGTAATTTGGAACTATGCCCAAAGAGCTATGAAAATGTGCATATCTTCTGACCCAGCAATACTGTTTCTAGGACTCTTTCCCAGAGAGATCATAAAAATGGAAAAAGGACCCACATAGAAAAAAATACTGATAGCAGCTCTTTTTGTGGTGGCCAAACTAGGAATTGAGCAGATGCCCATCAATTGAGGAATGGCTGAACAAATTGTGGTACATGAATGTAATGGAATACTATCGTGTTATAAGAAATGATGAATAGGAGGACTTTAGAAAAACATGGAAAGACTTACGTGAACTGATGTTGAGTGAAATGAACAGAACAAAGAGAATATTATACACAGTAAGAGTCACAGCATATGAGGACTATATCTGACAAACTTAGCCCTTCACAGCAATGCAAAGATTAAAACACTTCCAGAGGACTCGTGATGCAAAAATGCCATCCATACCCAGAGAAAGAACTATAGAGTCAGAATACAGAATGAAGCAGGCTATTTACTCTTTTGTTTTGTTTTTTCTCATGGTTGCTCACATTCGCTTTTATTCTTCTGCATTTAATTCTTCACGCAACATGACTGTGAAAATGTGTTTAATAAGAATGTATTTGTAGAACCTGTATAAAATTGCATGATGTCTTAGGGAGGGAGGGTAGATGGAGAAGGAGAAAGCATAAAACTTTTGAAAGTGATTGCTGAAAACTGAAAACAAATTAATTATAAAAAGTGAGAAGTAAGAGATATTATATTATTGTAAATGTTATTATTCCTATGCAAAGAAATGATAGAAACATATAAGAAATCATTGCAAGTTTCAACACTTTAAAACCTACCAAATGTCTAGAAAGTCACAACTTGGTGGCTACAATTATGTTATAAGCTCACTATCTTTCATGAACTAACAGACAATGCATCTTCAAACTACAAATACAGACCACAAAATATCCTCCAGAATTCAGCCAGCTAATTATATTAGGAGTGGAACTTTATCACAGACTGAATTGTTGCCCACATAACATTGGGCATAAAAATTTAAGAACCTGTTTTAAAATAACTGTCAGTCGCCTTCCCAAATACTCAAGATTTTCAAGTTCCATGGAATCAAAGGCCTATCAAAACATCAAAACCTGGCAGAACAAGTCAAAATTAGGACAAAATATTATCATCGTCTGCTATTATTATTGTATTGAAGTTGTTTTCAGTGAACCTAAAGTGTATAATCTTGCATTCTAATATTTTTATTTGGTTATAAAAAGAGCTCTTTTATCTGCTTGTGAAATCATCTGAAGAATATTATATAAAAGAAATAAAGCAATAGAGCAGTTTGTCTCAGGACCATTTCTATCTGAGCTCCATCAAAACAATGAAAAGAATGATGATAACAACCCATAATAGTGTTTCATTTGCATCACACAGGTATATGCCAGGAAACCACATCTGACTCTAGATTACTGGCACCATTACTGTTCCTCAAACAAGACACTCCAGCTCCCAACTTCAGGCATTTTCCCTGGCTGTCCAAGTGCCTGGAATTCTCTCCCTCCTATTTTCTGCCCATTGGCTCCTTTCAAGTGCCAGCTAAAATCACAACTTCTACAAGAAGCCTTTCTTTATTCCTCCCTTAATCCCAGCATTTCCTTTCTCTTGATGACTTGAAATTTATCTTAAATATAAATTATTTGTAAGTAGTTGTTTTCAGGTTGTAGCCCCCATTAGATTGCGAACTTCTTGCAAGTGGAGATTACCTTTTATCTTTCTTTGAATCCAACTTGCATCCATCAGTGATAGCTGCTGCTGCCAAAGACAGAGTGCTGGGCCTGGAGTCCAGGAAACCTTTGTTCAAATCTGACTTTCGACACTTAATAGCTGTGTGACCTCAGGCAAGTCATTTAACTTCTGTTTGCTTCAGTTTTCTCAGCTGCATAATGGGGATAATACTATCATCTACCTCTCAGAGTTGTTAGGATCAAATGAAATGATATTTGTAAAAGTGTTTGGCACATAGTATGTATTTAACACATGTTTATGGACTAACCAGGGAAGAGAATAAACATTTCTTTCACCACTTCTGTTCTTAAGTCAAGATTTTGATTCTCTACCTTCTTTTATTTACATGGAGCAATGCAGATGCCAGGCAAAATTGTGACACAGGCAAAGCTACCCTTTAGTAGCCTCTCACCTTTCTTCCAATAAGACTTTATGGGATAAAGATAATTTCTCCCTAAGAAATGCTCTGTTGTGTACTTTTTGTTTTGTCCTTTCCCCTTCTTTTTCCTACCCCCAGAAGGCTACAATTGAGCATGGACATATATGTGTGTGTGTGTGTGTGTATACATATATATACACAAACATATATATATATACATGCATACACATATACATATATACACATACATCATATATAGACATACACTATATATGTATATATGTGCATATATATACACATACACATTCATATACCTTACATACATATACATATACTTAATTACTTATAATCATACTCATATACAGACATATACATTCAAATGCATCTATGTAGGACTATACTATACTTATTAGTCCTCTGTTTCTCTGAGGGTGGATAACTTCTTTCATTAAGTCCAAGTCCTTTCATATTTTCCCAAGTCCACCAACTCATCATTTCCTATACCACAACAATATTCCAACCTTATACTGTCTAGTTATTTTAAGTAGTCCAAAGCAATGTTGATGAATATGACTGACACATAGTGCAGTTTCCCTATTTTCTCTACCTAAAGCATTTCTTAAATTCAGAACTATCAAGACTATTGAGATCAAGAATTTATTAGAGTTGGCTGTTGTTGCTTGTCTTTTGTTTTTGAAGAGGACCAATGACATAACAAGATCGTGTCCCGACTCATGTGTGAATTTAATTTAAATGAGACAGTTACACAAAGTCGATCATCTCACTTTCTCTTTCAGTGTCATTGATGTCCAATGGCAAGACAAAAGTCAAGAAGACTGATGACAGTGCAAGATGCAATGAATGACCTTGGCATCTTTGATATCTCACCAAGCTCTAAGCACTCCACACAATGCCTGCTTCAACTACCTTCATGGACATTAGAACAATTTTTTTTTTCATTCATCCATTCTGCTGGGGTGAATTTTTCCATGCTTGGAGTAGACATTCCCCTCACTCTGAGATGGGTTTGAGGACTATTGGTTACCCCCAACCTAGTTTAGCTAGTCTGCTGAGATAGTTTTATTGGGGTGTGGCTGCTGCCCATGCTACAGTTTTTTGTAACCACATGGGAAAATTGGGTGATGGGTGGATGTGTAGCACTTGAGGCTCAGCAATCCTTTATATCAGAAGTGCTCACCCTCCATGAATAGCACATATACCCCAGAATTGGCTATTATACAAATAATGAGAATATGGAGACAAAATTAAGGGAAACTGTGCCAGAAAACCAGACTTTTCTAATCTTCAAAGAAATATTTTGGCATCTAATCTCATGGTCACAAGATTCCTTGCTAACAGGGAAGATAACACTGAAAACTGGAAGATGCATGCAGCAGTAACACAAACCTGCAGTCACTTCTTTCAAGATATGCAATGCCTTCAGCATCAAAGGGATGGTCAAAACATTAGAAAATGCATCAACTGTCACGTTAGCAGCTCCAATGGATTGCAAGTGACTACTTGCCATACTTTTAAGTACATGTTAAGTTATAAAAACCAACAGGGCCTTTTCTTTGAAATTCAATAAATACACAGTGAAGGCAAAATGTGAAGAATTTATTTTAAAAACATCCTGTAGAAATTTTATAAGAACTAGTATTTCATCAAATAGTGGAACAGAAATACAATTATTTTTAAGTAATTCTTTTCTCTAACATTTATTTTCTCTAAAACCAATCTGATTAAAGCATATACATTATTTTAAAAAAGATAGGACTCCTGTCACCGAGACCAATTTGGTCCTAGATGTCCCCGCTATGTCTCCAATGCGTATAATTTTCAACTGTGCTCACACTACAGGAATCAGAACACAGTATATGGTATACTGTTTGTTTTGGGGAAATATCATTTTTCAGGAGCTCTTATTCACTCCTAATAGTAAAGGTTCCCTGTTCCTCTCCATTTTCCTTTCCTTCACTTTCTCCCTTTCCTGCTCAGTTCCCTTATTTTGAGGATCAGTGTAATCACTGTAGTGTCATTCATAAAGAAAAGAAACTAGACAACTTCATCATCAATGGAGGCTATCTCTTTGATTTGGACTCTGTTTTAAGCATCTACAAAGCTTTGGTTTTCCATGTCTCCCTGTTTTCTGCCTTTCTGTTAGTAACTAGGGGGCCTCTGGATAAAGTTACTTGTCTTAACGATTGTGTATAATGTTAACCTATGAATGAAAGACAGCTCATCAGAGGAGAGTCCTGAACATAGGATTTTACTCCACCAAATCAAATGCATTTTTGGACTTAACAAATTAGAAGTCCAATGATATCTTATACTCTTTGTACCTTTTAGTCAACAATGCCACTGTAAATGTGTGCTCAGCTCTAGAATATCATTTGGGAAAGACCTCATACTTCAAAAAATATGAATCGATTCTTTTCATAATTTTAATCAATGATGATCTTCATGCAAGTATAAGTTCTTCTCATACTAGTTTTCTAGAAATGGGAAAGTATGCAAATGAGTTCATTACAGAAGTTTTCTTGATTGCCTTTTTAGGTAGTTGCAACATCTAAGATTTTTTTCCAAGGTTTTGGTACCTTGTTTTGATACGTTGACAAGTGATCTCTCAGTGGCCTACAAATTGTCTCACCACAAGCACAGACATTCTTTGTATATACTTACTCTGACATACCTAGTTACTTTTTCCATCTTTCTTTTTTTAGTGTAATATCTATTTCCTCATACTGAGCACTGAGGATTGCAATATCAGAATCTAAATGTGGTGAACTCACTATCATTGAAGAGAAAATATATTTGTTTTAATAGAAATTTTTTTGTTATTCCAGTTTCATTTTAAAATGTTTTCAGGAAGATATGGATTAATTGGGTATCTCATCAAGCTTTCTGTTAATTTTTTTCTTTTTCTGTTTTCTTTTTTTTGCTATTATATAAAATACCTATTATTATCTATAATTTTCCAATATATTTCTCAGCAATATTTTATAAAAAAGTTAATTTTAAATGTGCTTCCTTGGCTTCTGCAGTTCTCTACTTGAGTAGGAAATCAAGCATTTGTGGTCTAATTTCTAGGATTTTTTTTCTAGAATTTTTTTTTTTATTTTCTCATTTTGATTTTGCATTCACATGGTTTTAAAATTGATTAATTTTTTTTCACAGACATTGGTGAGATTCTCAGTTAGCCTGTACTCTTTAAACCTGCTCTTTAGTCCCTTTCCCATTTTATATTAACAGCTTGTTTAAATGAAGCTACTTTAATTTCTATTACCTTTCTATTTTTTCTGATTTTATATTGTTTATTACCTTTATCCTAAGAGTTTGATGGATTTACTATACTTACAAAACTGATTCAAATGTATCTTGTCTTTGAAAATATAATATAATTTCTGAATTAAAAAATGTTATTTGATGCTTGACATATCTAGTGCCTCGTGACTATTTTTAGCGTGTATGTGTGTGTGTGTGTGTGTGTGTGTGTGTGTGTGTGTGTATGTGTGCGAATTTGGGGTTAAGTAACTTGCCCAGAGTCACACAGCTAGCAAATGTCAAGTATCTGAGACTGGATTTGAACTCAGGTCCTCCTGACTCCCAGGCTGGTGCTCTATCCACTGTGCCACCTAGCTGCCCTTTTCTGACAATTTTTTTAATTATTTATTTTTAGTTTTCAACATTCACTTCCATAAGATTTTAAGTTCTAAATTTTCTCCCCCTCCTTCCTTTTGCCCCTCCCCAAGATGGCATACAATCTGATATAGGCTCTGGAAATACATTTGTATTAAACGTATTTTCACATCGGTCATGTTGTAAAGAAGCATTAGAACCCCTGGGGGGGACCACAATAAAGAAGAAACAAAACAAAAAAAAGAGAGAAAGCAAATAGTATGCTGTGATCTGTATTCAGATTCCATGATTCTTTTTCTGAGTGTGGATAAAATTTTCCATATTACTGAAAAGAGCTAAGTCTATCAAAGTGAATCATCACATAATGTTGCTGTTACTGTACACAATGTTCTCCTGGTTCTGCTCATTTCACTCACCATCAGTTCATGTAAGTCTTTCCAGGCTTTTCTGAAGTCTGCCTGCTCATTTCTTATAGCAAAAAATATTCCATTACAATCATTCCACAATTGATGAGCATCCTCTCAATTTCCAATTCTTGGCTATGTATTGTTAATGTATTATGATGTATTTTTGCATAATGGAAAGATCTTTCCCATCCTGCTTGAGTCACATGGAAGCCTGAATCACATGAGTCTATTGCTGAAATGGGTGGAACAGGAAGGGGTGGAGCAGGAATGGTGAAACAGAGTTGAGAGGAAGTGAGAGAGACCAGTCAGATCTGAGAGAGAGAGGGAGAGAGAGACAGAGAGAGAGAGAGAGAGACAGAGAGAGACAGAGAGAGAGACAGAGAGACAGAGAGAAAGAGAGAGACAGACAGGGACAGAGAGAGAAAGAAGGTAGCTTGCTGTGAGAGAAGGGCATTTTGCTTGAGGGTGTTCTTTTGTGGGAAGGTCTGATAATATGTATAGACTTCTTGATTATTATGAAGTATTTCTTCATTGCTATGATAGATTTGGTTTTCTGGTGCCTGAATAAATGTTTTTCTGCTGCCTTCTTTATGGAGAATCTATTATACTTTGTGATTCAGAACTAGGCTGGCATATCCATAATCATCATCAGTGCTATGAACATTGCTTTGGTGATACAGGCTACCACATAAAGAGCTGCTATAAATATTTTTGTACATGTGGTTCCTTTTCCTATTTTTATGATCTCTCTGGGATACAGACCTAGAAGTGATATTGCTGGGTCAAAGGGTATGAAAAGGTTTATATCCAAATTGCTCTCCATAATGGTTGGATCAATTCATAGTTGCACCAATAATGCATTAAATTTCAAATTTTTCCATATCTTCTCCAATATTTATCATCTTCCTGTTTTGTCATGTTAGCCAATCTGATAGGTGTGATGTGGTACCTCGGAGTAGTTTTGATCTGCATTTCTCTAATCAACAGTGATTTAGAGCATTCTTTCATATGACTATAGATAGTTTTAATTTCATCTGAAAACTGCCTTTTCACATCCTTTGACCATTTATCAATTGGGAAATGACTTGTATTCTATTAAATTTGACTCTTTTCTCTATATATTTTAGAAATGAGACCTTTATCAGAGACTCTAATTGTAAAAATTCTTTCCCATTTTTCTGCTTCCCTTCTGATCTTAGTTACAATGGATTTATTTGTGCAAAAACTTTTCAATATAGTGAAATCAAAATTATCCATTTTGCACTTCATAATGATCTCCATCTCTTGTTTTGGTCATACATTCTTCCATTCTCCATAAATCTGACAGATTAACTATTTGTTGTTCTCCTAGTTTGCTTATAGTATCAGTTTTCATATTTAAATTGTGTCCCCATTTTGGCTTTTTCTTTGTATACAGTGTAAGATGTTGGTCTATACCTAGTTTTGCCATACTGTTTTCCAGTTTTCTTAACAGTTTTTGTTAAATAGTGAGTTCTTATCTCAGAAGCTGGAATCTTTGGGATTATTGTAGGCATTGACTATTGTGTCTTATGTATCTAATTATTCCACCTATCTACCACTCTATTTCTTAGCCAGTACCAATTAGTTTTGATAACTACTGTTTTATAATACAATTTAAGATCTGGTATAGCTAGGCCACCTTCCCTTGCATTTCTTTTCGTTAATTCCCTTGATATTCTGGACCTGTTGTTCTTCAAGATGAACTTTGTTATTATTTTTTCTAACTTAATAACATAATATTTTGGTAGTTTAATTAGTGTCTTCTGACAATTCTTAAAGAAAAGTTTATTGATGTATATAGGAATGAGTCTTCTACATAGTCCATAATCTCTGGTCTGTTTCAGAGCCATAGTTTCCTTTTCGGGTGCTTTTTTTTTTTTGTTGTTGTTTTTTTTGCATTTCTCCCCTCTGCTCATCTCAGTATTGAAATCACAAACTACTAGAATGTATATCAATTTAAATAAGATTAATAGAAGTTTTCTACCTTTTCCTCCTCTACAAAAGGTGATGGCACATTAGCACCGAATATCTTCTTGCTATTTCTTTTTACAAATGATATAACAAGATCAGCAATTTTTGATGACATTGATGACATTGCAATAATTTTCATTTTGCCTTTTGTTGTAAAATAAAACCAATTTAAGCAACATCTTTATCTCTTGGGGGGCGGAGCCAAGATGGCGGAGTAGAAGGATGCAAGTTTACGAGCTCCAACCCACAGCACATAGAAGTAATGTAAAAAAAGATCCACATAACTTCTGGACCACTGAAAGGGGTACAGAAACGGAGTGGAAGAGATTTCCATGCCAGGGAGCCCTGGAGACCCGTCCCCACGGTCCGTCATGCCCCGGAAAGGGGACACCACCCCAGCGCTGCCCTGGCCGCGGCCCCAGAGAAGCTGACCCGAGCAGGCTTCAGGGATGGAAGCTCCGGCAGCCGGGAAAGTCCCTCTGCTTACAGAAGCTACAGGTCAGTGAGAGAGGCTGGGCTAGAGGAGGAGAGCAGAGTGTCTCCGTGACTCGGGCCCCCGGGGGCAGGAAGTGGCGGAGGCAGTGCCCGGACTCCCTCAGCAGCAGGCAGGATCCTCATTACGAAAGGTCTATGCATAAACAACCTGAGGGAGCTGAGCCTGCGAGACGTCCCTGCCCCACTCCGCTATATTACTCAAGGCCTCTGCATAAAGCCCCTGAGGGAACTGAGCCTGGGAGGCGGCCCCCCCACCCGCTCTGTTCCTGAAGGTCTCTGCATAAAACCCCTGAGGAGGCCGAGCCTGGGAGGCGGCCCTGCCCCCACCCCAGCACCAGAACTAAAGCTTGCTGCGGAAAGCCCATTTGAACCTCAGACCCCAAGCACTAGCTGGGTGGATCTAGGCGGGGGTGGACAGGAATCTCAGAAGTCAAGTAACTGGCTGGGAAAATGCCTAGAAAAGGGAAGAAAAATAAGACTATAGAGAGTTTTTTCCAACAAATGCAAATGATCCCAACATTCAAATCTGATGACAAGGATGAGGACATATTCTCGCCATCGGGGAAAGATGTGGAGGGTGCGGCCTCAGTACCCCAGACACCCCAGCGGGATGTCAGGTGGGCTCAGGCCTTGGAAGAGCTCAAAAAGGATTTTGAAAAGCAAGTTAGACAGATGGAGGAAAAGCTGGGAAGAGAAATGAGAGAGATGCAAGAAAAGTATGAAAAACGGGTCAATACCTTGGTTAAGGAGACCCAAAAAAATGCTGAAGAAAATAACACCTTGAAGACTAGGCTCACTCAATTGGCAAAAGAGGTTCAAAAAGCCAATGAGGAGAAAAATGCTTTCAAAAGCAGAATTAGCCAAATGGAAAAAGAAGTTCAAAAGCTCACTGAATTTAATAGTTCTCTCAAAATTAGAATGGAACAGATGAAGTCTAATGACTTTACGAGAAACCAAGAAATCACCAAACAAAACCAAAAGAATGAAAAAATGGAAGAGAATGTGAAATATCTCATGGGAAAAACAACTGACCTGGAAAATAGATCCAGGAGAGACAATTTAAAAATTATGGGAATACCTGAAAGTCATGATCAAAAAAAGAGCCTAGACATCATCTTCCATGAAATTATCAAGGAAAACTGCCCTGAGATTCTACAACCAGAGGGCAAAATAAGTATTGAAAGAATCCATCGATCACCACCTGAAAGAGATCCAAAAAGAGAAACTTCTAGGAACATTGTGGCCAAATTCCAGAACTCCCAGCTCAAGGAGAAAATCTTGCAAGCAGCTAGAAAGAAACAATTTCAGTACTGTGGAAATACAATCAGGATAACTCAAGATCTAGCAGCTTCTACATTAAGAGATCGAAGGGCATGGAATAGGATATTCCAGAAGTCAAAGGAACTAGGACTCAAACCAAGAATCACCTACCCAGCTAAACTGAGTATAATACTTCAGGGGAAAATATGGTCTTTCAATGAAACAGAGGACTTTCAATCATTCTTGATGAAAAGACCAGAGCTGAAAAGAAAATTTGACTTCCAAACACAAGAATGAGAAGAAGCATGAAAAAGTAAACAGCAAAGAGAAGTCTTAAGGGACTTACCAGAAGTGAACTGTTTACATTTCTACATGGAAAGACAATATTTGTAACTCTTAAAACTTTTCAGTATCTGGGTAGTTTGTGGGACCACACACACACATGTACACGCATGCACGCACACACACATACACACATGCACACACACAGAGACAGAGAGCACAGAGTGAATTGAATAGGATGGGACCATAGCTTAAAAGAAATTAAGGTAAATGGTGAGAGAGAAATGTAGTGGGAGGAAAGAGGGTGAAATGGAATGGGTAATTATATATCATTTAAGAGGCAAGTAGGAGACTTTTTAGTGGAGGGATAAAGAGGAGAGCTGAGAAAAAACAAAAAATAAGAAGTTTACCCTCATCACATTTGACTAAAGGAAGGAATAAAATGCACACTCATTTTGGTATGAAAACCTATCTTACAGTATAGGAAAGTGGGGGGGAAGGAGATAAGAAAAGGGGGAGGGGATGATGGAAGGGAGGGCAAAGGGAGGAGGGAGCAATTTGAAGTCAACACTTGGGGAGGGACAGGATCAAAAGAGAGAAGAGAAACAATGAGGGACAGAATAGGATGGAAGGTAATTCAGTTAGTCTTACACAACATGACTATCAGGGAAGTCATTTGCAAAATTACACAGATATGGCCTATATTGAATTGCCTGCCTTCCCAAAGGGAATGGGTGGGGAGGGAGGGATGGGGAGAATTTGGAACTCAAAGTTTTAGGAACAACTGTCTAGTATTGCTGTTGCTACTAGGAAAGAAGACATACAGTTAAGGAGGAATAGAAAGTCATCTGGCCCTACAGGAGAAAAGAGAAGATGGGGACAAGAGAAGGGAGGGATGACAGAAGAGAGGGCAGATTGGAGATAGGGAAAATTAGATTTCTTGGTGTATTGGGGTGGGGGAGGGGATAAAAGGGGAGAAAATTTGGAACCCAAAATTTTGTGAAAATGAATGTAAAAAGTTAAATAAATAAAAAAATAAAATAAAATAAAATAAATCTTTATCTCTTCAAGGAGAATGCCTGAGTCATCTTTGTATCCTAGTTTTATTCATAAAGAAAATGTTGAAGTTGATATGATTTATTTCCTACAGAAGTATGTCTACTCCTTTGTCATAAGCCAAGAACATCCTACATTATGGGGTGCAATAGAAAGAGGACTGAACATGAAATCAAGGGAACTTGGGTTCAAATCCAGCCTGTGATATGCACTTTGTAAACTTTAGCATGTTGCATAAACAATAGTTTTTATCTCAAATTTATAGTACTAACAGTAAAAATAATCTGTATAAACAGTATAAAATGTGTAGAAATTTTAGCATTCTTTGTTTCCTTTTCCACTGCTGAAACACTGCTACTGCAAAAACTCAACAGGATTGCACAGAATTTGGTACCATTTTACAGTTTTGTTTAATTGTTTGATCAAGTAATTCATCCCCTACTGATCAACTTACTAGTGATTAGCCTCTCTACATGAGGTAGGGTTGATCTTCACAAAACAGCCAAATTCTGACCCTGGGAAATATGCATGCCTTTCTAGCATGATAGAACATTCCAGATCTCACTCCACTCGCATAGCTAAAGTCTCCTCCATTACACAATAAGTCACAGGAATAAGACTTAAGTGGAACTATAAAATAACTAAGGGGAAAAAAAGCAACCACCTAATAGTGAGGTTGCTTCTGATAACACATGTTACTTTCTGCTTTTATTGGTTGCTGATTGTTAATAGAAAAGAAGGACATGTACTATGATTCTGTTCTAATAGTATCACTTTTTTTGCTGATGCATTTCATCTGAATTTTATCATCCTTGTCTTTATTTACATTGTTAATGTGTATAAAATTCCTACAAATCTAGATATTAACTCAATCAAATAATCATGTGTTAAGTATCTAGTAATTGTCATGTGTTGAGGCCAAGATGAAGCTACAAAGAAAAAGCAAAAACTGTCTCAGATTTGGAAGAGTTAACATTCTAATTGGAAAGACAACACATATGTATGTCCATGCATGTGTGTCTATACACACACACAGTTAATTACAAGATACATTCAGAGGAAACACAAGGTTACCCTAGAGAAGCATGTGCTAGTAGCTGTGAGAATCAGGAAAGATCTCTTGTAGCAAATGGCATTTAAGTTGAATCTTGAAGAAAACCAGAAATTCTGAAAATAACAAGGCAGATGTAGAAATGGGAAGCATTTCAGGCATAGTTGACACTCTATGCAAAGGCTTGGAGACATGAAATGGAGCCCACATATTAGGAATAGCAATCAAGCCAGTAAAGGCATAGAGTTCATGTGGGATGGGGGTAATAAGTAATGTTGAAGAAGTTTAGAAAGGCAAAAAAGAGCCAGTTTGTGAAGGGACTAAAATATTAAACAGAGAAGCTTATATTTGTAAGTAGAGCAAGCTACTGGAATTTATTGAATAAGTTGATCAGATTTATACTTTAGGAAAATCGCTTTAGCAACTTTGGAGGAAGACTGGAATAAAGAAGGAAATAGTAAGAGGTGATGTCTGGGGGCTATGGGCTGAAGATAAAGAGAGAAGAGGGAGCTTGGAGTGAAAGGGCTCATTTTTTGTGTGTGAAATATAAAGCAAGATTTTCAAAGAAGAGGCAAAGGTACAGAGTGCCAGGGAGACTTGAAGAGAGAAGAGGCTTGAAATGACCAACTTGGGAAGTTGGACAGAGAATCAGTTACTGGGAATAGAGGAATTGTCTTCTTCAATAAATGCCCAGTTGAGATTAGATATCACATATTTTTAGTGGATCTGATCAACATAAGTTTGTGATTTCCTCTAGCTTCTTTTAGTAGCATGTGCATAGAAGCAAAAGAAGTAGACAGTGAGAGAAGTCCAGGGACAAAGTTTGGAAACATTTGATTAGAGACAAAACAAGTGACCAAGGAATTTGAGAATAAAGGATTGAATGTTGAACATGGCAGAAATGGCTTGGGAAGGGAAGAGGGTATAGTGATTGCTTGGTAAAATTTTGATTCATTGAAAGGACAAAGAATTGATTTGTGAGTAGTAAGGCAAAGGGAAGATAAAATGGTAAAAGATTATGATAAAGTAAAGGGATTTCAGAGTTCTTCAAGAAGTGAAATATTTGTGGGTGACTAGGTCAAGGGTATAACTATCCCTTTGTCTACCTCAAGAAGAATGGAGAATTTGGTCATTGAAGAAAAGTAGACTGAGGAACTATGAAGTTAGGGTACTGTAGGGATCATCAAAAGGTATATTGAAGTACCCTAATATGAGGAAAGGAGTAAGGAGAAAGGGAAACTTAACCATCTGTGTATTTTGCTGAGAAAGAAGGGATAATGTTCTGAGTGTGTTTGAGAAGGGAGTGTCAGTAGATAATGCCCACCAAGATCTAGACTGAGAAACTCATTTGGAAATGTGATACTTTAAGAAGTCCTACTTATCAACTAGGCTTTCATGCTATATTAACTTGTTTCTTTTTGTAATTATTTTTTGGGAGCTAGGATTTACCTTTCAAAAACTTCACTTACATTGGATCTCTCAGACACAGAGTCATATAGTGGCTAATCTTTTTTAATCTGAACCAAGATCTGATTTTGAATGCTGCTTCAAATGTTTATTAATTGTGTGATAATTTTTTTTTTTGCTTAACCTCTTAGAGTCTCAGTTTCCTTATCTTTAAATTAGAAGCAACACTTAAACAACCTACCGCAAAGTAACTGTGAGGAAATAGCTTTTTGAAACATAAAATGCATTATGAATAAGTTATTATTGAAGGAGAGTCAAAAATCTGTGATCTGTTTGAAGCTCTTATATATATATATATATATACACACACACACACACATACATACATATATATATATATATACATATATATTCAACTTTACATTTTATATTATTCTGGGATGCATCAACTATCTTTGCTCTTTGATATATCCTGTTCCAGTTACTTTTTTCTTCGATGAGTTGCAATTTGACCTAGATTACTTTCATGTGTTAACTGCTTCCTTCTACCTGCTTTTAAAAATTTTCTCCAAAGTTGTAACCTTGGAAACTGGCAGCTACATTTCTGGGTGGTATAAATTTGGAGCTATTCTTTAATGATGTCCTATGATTTCTATCAATTGATATTCACCATCTAATTTCACTACTTCTGCACAATTGCCTTTTATGAATTCCTCTCAAATATGGTATTCAGACTTTCTGCTTCATCATTTTTTTTGGTGGCCAATTATTCTCAGATTGTCTTACCAAATTTAATATTCCAGTTCAGTTGTTTTGGTTTTAAGAGATTTTAAGCATTCTTCCCATTCTGCTATTTTTCATTTGATAATTGTATGAATGCAAATAGTGGATTACTGCCATCTGTGATGAATTAAAGATAAATATCAATAGCAGGGTAATGGAGGTAGAGGCAAACATAAAAAAATAAAGAATGAAGAACCAGAACCAAGTGTCATCAAATTTATGTACTATATGAAACAAATGCAATAGTCCTGTTGATGAACATCCTGTGTCTATGTGCTAAACTTATATTCTCATGAAACAAAGAAAAAGAAAAGAAGACTCCCCAGCATTGTGGTGGAATCACTTCAGCAAACTTTTGGGAGGGCTCAGGTAAGAACTGCATGAGATGGGCAAACACGAATGAACATCTTCAGAATAATTCAATGGAAAACTTACATCAATGAAATCCCAAATCCATATGAAGATATAAGTATTTATTTTTGTCTCGTTTACGTGTGTGTGTATATATATATATATATATATATATATATTTCTCTCTTTCTAAACACATACACACACTTTTATGTCTGGTATGATCATTTTCAGTATGCCCACTGTTTTTCATCCTTTTATTCTAAATCAAGTGTTCCCTTGTTCAATGCTTTGAATCATTTAAGAGCTCTGCTTTTCCCTCTTTATAACTTCTTTTAATTCTTTAAAACTTCTTAATCACTCAGAAGAGTGTAGGCTTGGTTGGGTTCTCATTTTTGGCTTTCTAATTGTTACTATTAAAATATTTTATTCTTTTGGATATTTCTCCTCAGCTTATTATATCCTCAAATTTATTCCTTGTTTTAAGACCTCATTTTGGTTTATTAAGTTCTTTAGTTTATCTAATTATTTTTCTTTGAAGTGTTCTTTATGAGAATTTCTTTCATTTCCCATATTTTGTTGTTACTGATGGTGATGCCATTGCTTTACTTTGCATAGTTCATTTCTTACTGTTCTCAGGACAATTCCTTATTCTTCTTGACATTAGTATTCTACAAAAATATTCAATTAACTTACATTTAAGAAATAACTATTCATAAGATGATTGGGGAGGGGTGAGCAAGGGGCTTATTTGTTACTATCTTGTATATCAACCAACTGATTATGAAGAAAATGGACTGACTCCTAGTTTTTATGCAGTTTGCTGTGCCATTTCTTTTGCTTGGTCCACATATAGTCAATTAAGTGAAAAGGAAATACAATTTACTGTCAAGAAGAGATGAGTTTTCCTTTTACTAAAACACTAAACACAAACTTTTCATGGTCTTTAACAGTAGCAAACTGCTTAATTGTGAACATTGGGATTCCAAGATGCCTTTTGTGATGGAATTAGCAAATACTATAATTATATGAAACACAGAATGCAGATACTTTGTTTTTTGAGCAAATGTTTTTAGCTCAATATCTCTTGATTGCATATCTTAAACTTGGCTGAAACTTTGTAAGAACAAACTCCTGCTGATCCTTCTCTTGTGATATCTTTAATTTATAGGACTAGAGTATGTTTAAAGGTTTTGGTTGCATGAGAAATAGGCAATTTGTATCTGTTGAAAGGTTTTAAAAATCTATCTGGTTTTATTTTCCTAACCTTGATTAAAAACATTGTACATAAACACATTGATACTACTTGATTAATTATCTCCATATTACTTTCTCATGCCTTCTCATAGCTAGTACAGTGGCAGATGTTCGTTAATGGAGATTATGTCACCATTTTAATATATAATCAAGCAATGAAGTTTTCTACATCAAAGTCTCGAGAGAAAAAGAATAGTCTACATTAGCATCAGAAAGTAAGTACAAATGATAAATGTAACTTTATATAATGATTTTTTTAGGGTATGGGGGGAAGGCTGGATCATTGTTTTTACTTGGGATGCAGAACTCCTTTTGTAAAAACTCCCATCAAATATATGAGTGATAGTATTGAGATGTTATATTACTTGGTCTTGATCACTGAGCTGATATATGTTATAGGCAGGACTTGAACCCAAGTTTTCTGACAATAAGGCAAGTGGGCTAATCAGGAAATGGTGTCATCTCACTTCAGTTTTCTTGACAAGTGCACCGATATTAAGTACTTACTATGCATCATGTAGACTAATAAAAGTGATAGGGATACCACAAAAGGCAAAAATAACCCCTTCCCTCAAAGGGCTCGTAATCTAATAGTATAGACAATACGCAAACAACTATATGCAAGAGAGGTACATAGAGGATCAGCTGGAAATAATCTCAGAGGGAAGGCATTAACATCAAGGATTATTGAAAAAAGCTTGCAAAAATATGAGATTTTAGGTGAGGCTTGAAAGAATGCAGAAACAATCCAGAGACATAAAAAGAATTCCAGACATGAGGGACAGTAAGTAAAATTTGCAGGTGTCAGAAGGTGCGGTGTCTTATGCAAGGAACAGCAGGGAGTCAATATCAGGGGACCATAGAGTATATGGAGGAAGGAAGGTATAAGGAGAATGGAAACACAGGAAGGAGTTAAGTTACAAAAGAGCTTTAAAAGTTAGGCAGATAATTTTATGTTTCCTTGAAGGAATAGGTTACAGGAGAAAAGAGGGTGATATAGCAATGCCTGTGCATTAGGAAGATTCCTTTGTCAGAATATGAAGGATGGATTGTGGTTGGGATAAGTTTGAGACAGGTAGACCAACCAGAAGGTTATTTTCAATTGAACAGCAGTGAAATGATGATGGTCTTAATATGATGATCGCAATGCCAGAAAAGAGGAGACATATATGAGAGATATTAGGAAGTTAGAATCAATGGGACTTGGCAATGGAAAATGAGAAAGAGTGAAACGTTGAAGATGACACCTAGGTTGGAAGCCTGGGTGGTTGGGTTTATGAGGAAAAGAAAATGAATTCATTCTAAAACTTGTTGAGTTTAAGATGTCTGCAGGATATCTAGTTTGAGGTGTCCAGTAGGCAGCTGGAGATGCCAGACTGGAAAAAAGATAAATTTCAGAATTATCCGTAGAGATAATATGCAGTATATACTATCATAAAAGGAATAGAAGGAAACATTACTGCAGCTAGACTGAAGATTAACTTTTAGGTACTTAAATAACAAGACAGATTTATTTACTTACTTATTCATGAGAATAACAAATAAAACTTTACTAAACTATATAATTTTTACATTAAGAGATCCCCAAGAAACTCCGTAACAACATTTGCAAGTGTTTCCATAAGAAGAAAAGTTATGAAACATGTTTAAATATTTATGGAATGATAAAAATGAGGCATTAATTGGCAAACAACTTAATTAAAATGCTTTCTCAAGTAATTAGCAGCAAATACTTCCCTCTCTGTTTTGCATGCCATTTGTCTTCTCTGTTTGTTAAAGCCTGACTGTCAGTCAAACTTTGCTGCAGGTAATTTTTTAGCTCTGTGGGGAAAATCTTCAAAAATTACATCTGAATTTAAAATATTTTGATTATCATTTTTATCTAACAAATTCTCTTTTTCACTTCATCTTCTATATGTCCCAGTAAAGCACCATCCTGGGAATTTAGGGCCTGAAGATGAAATTCTGCATCAAGGCATTACCGAGTTTCCAAAAACACTCTCCAGAGAACCAACTGAATCAATCTTGAATCAACAAACAGTGCAGTTAATTAATGAGCACACCATCAGGGAGCTTTTTTAAACAATGTTGACTGCTGCTGCCTCAGGACCAATAGCACCAGAAGTTATTGCTGGTTTGAAAGAAGTGACTCTTAGGGTTCCCCCAAGGCACCTTTTGCTTACATTAGCTATTTCCCACAACTTTTCCTTTTATTTGTACCCTAGGGGAAGTACACTTATTTGCTAAATTACTTTTTAAGTGATGCTCCTTCTTGCCAGTAGCCCGAGGTACAGCAGTGAAGATGCCACTGAGTGAAAAATAACAGAAACTAACTCTGATTGTACCGGAAAAGTCTAGGATAAAAATCTCCAAGTATAGACATCATAGTTTGGAGATGGCACATAGGACTTGAGAAAATATCCAGATAGTATGGAGCTTTTCAGCAAGTTTGAAGGTCCCGTTATGAAGGTGGGATACGCTTTGTAAAATTCAAACCTGAATTTAATCATGTTAATCTGTTGCCTCATTGCGGCATCAGGTGACCTTGGTTCTGTAAGGCTATTACAGCAATCCACAAACTCTCTCAGGTCCAGTCACTTGATCAAATAACATTTATTAAGTATTTACTTTGTGCCCAACATTATTCAACATTCAGGGAAGAACATAAAGTCAAAAGGGAAATAGCCAAGCAGGAAACGTGCCCCATGATCATTCGCATATCTGTGATCTTAAGTCCAAGTAGTAGAGGACTGGCTCTAGTGTCAGAAGAGGAGGACTCATCTCTCTTCTGACTCCACTTGTATGACCTTAAATGAATTACTTAATTTTCTTACCTACAAAATGAGATTGAGCTAAATAACTTGAGGTGCTTTTAAACTCTAGAATTATGTGGCTCTCATGCTACAATAATTTAATCTCAGAAAGGGTCATTTTTTGCATTTTTCTGGCAAACATCCATTCATTGAGGAGTTATGTGACCTGCATAGGAGGAGATAGTTTCCCACCCTTTACAGAAAAATGGGAAGATTTACATGAACTGATTCAGAGTGAAATGAATAGAACAAGGGAAAAAATATATACAGTGGCTACAGCAATATGAACAGAAAGAATAGTAACATGAAAATTCAGCTTTGTTATTTAAACTGCCAACATTAAGCTCAAAGAAGAGCCGAGAAAATCCACCTCTCTTCTAGATTATAGGTATAGACCTGGACACATATAGGCTGTCAGACATGGCTGCTGTAGTGGTTAATTTTCCTGGGTCTCCTCCTTTCCCTTTGGAAAGTTTTATTAAAAGGGAAGACATTTGTAGGGGATGGAAGAATATACTGTTAAATGAATCGATGTGTGATATGATAAATTCAGGAAGCATGGAAAGGTAAAGCATGAACTCATGTAAAGTGAAGTAAACAAAAGGCAAGAAAACAATATGCATAAGGGCAATAAAATGTAAAGAGAAACAATAACCTTGAAACAATTAAAAAATTATTAAATTATGATAACAGGAGCAAGAAGATGGAGGAAAATCCATTTTCTCTAATATACGCAACCTGTCAAATCTCTTCAAAATAGAAATTACACATCAAAGATAAAGCAACTTCAGCTGTTCTCATGATCTAGGACACTCAGAATTTAAAAGATGATCCTTAGCTAACCTAGCACCCCTTCTCCAACTCCCATATTAACAGAATTGAGGTTCTATTAGAATACTCAAGGACATAGCACAGACTTATGACAAAACCCCATCTCACATTCCAGTACCCTCCACCATAGAAGCCCTGGTTCCAAGCTGTGGGCATTTGCCCTGGCTGTGAATGATAGCCAGTGCAAGTGCAGGCTTTTAGGTACAAAGCCTGCAAGACATCCACATAGCACTCTAAAGCTCTGAACTAAGGCTATTGGAGTGGACAACCCAAAAAGACAAGCAAAACAGGTGCTGGGGCAGACAACCCAGCAGCATCAGTGCTGCAAAGATGTACATTGCCAGTGCTTGGACAAAGAACTAAGGCATAGAGGGAACAAGATAGGGCATGATAAGAAGAGGATTCTGTGTTAGTGTGGGCCTGTGAAACCATCCTCTAAGTCTGAAGGAAAAGAGCACAGCATCCAAATTGAGACCACTCTGACTACCCAAAAGTCACTTGGGTTAGAAACCTAGGCTGGTGAACTATGCTCAGCAAAGGAGAGAGAGATACGTTGAAATGCAGCTCCCAAGGAAACCACAAATATGGGGAGGGAGTCAGGAAGTGAGTGATGGGGGAAAATAAGAAGGGGAAGGGCAAAGATTGAAATTACTAAAGGTTTCAGGAAGAAAATTTAAAGACCTTAAATACAAGCAAATTAAATTAATAAAGAAAACAGTAATGCCGGAGGAAAATACTACCTCCACATCTAATAAATGAGCTCAAGCATCTATAAATACTGCATAACACTATTTATAAATACTGTTGTGTTACATCATATTATAAATAAATAAATGTTACAAAACAAAGGAAAATGATCCACTATGTAGTGAGACAGAGGATCTTGTGTAATTTAAAGAGAAAATGGCACAATAACATACTAATATTGAGTAGTTCAAAAGGGAAATTAGAATTATGAGAGAAAATTTATGAGGAAAAATAATGGACAGAATAGAAAAAATACTGGAATCTGCAATGGTAATCCTCAATAAAGAAACAAGAGAGAAAAATAAATTGGGAATGCAGATATGCAGAACTAAAGGACAATCTAGAAAAAGAGAAGCAAAAAACCACAATGTTACAAGAAAATAAGATCACTATGCAAGTAGAATATACTGATCTCAAAGACAGGATACATAGAGAATTCCTAAGAATTGTAAGTCTTGCAAAAGAACATGACAGGACAAAAACCTTAACAAAATAATACATGCAATGATAGAAAAGAACTGCTCATAAGTTCCTAAAATAGAATATGAATACCAATTAAAAGAATTCACAGATAACCTTTAGAAGGGAAATAAAATCAACGTTGTAAACTTCAAAAACCATAATGATTAAATTTAATTTTATCATTTTTATTTGGAATAAAGAAATTCTTTGAGTAATCTGGAGGAAGACCTTCAAATATGGAAAAATTTGAACAACAATGCAAGACTATTCCACAAGCAGTAAAAACACTAGAAATGATAGAATAGTCCCTCCTATGGAAATGTGTTCCCAAAAGCAATAGACCTCAGGATGCAGCCCAAGGTAACCTACCACGAAAATCTGAGCTTCAACAAAAAATGGAAAAAAGATGGCCATTCAATTATGAAGAGACATTTGAATCATTTAAAGAAAGAAAATCAAAAATAGAAGAGATAACTTCACAATCAATCAAAAAATGAATATTGTAAAGTTACAAAGAATATAACTCTTGGAAAAACTATGAAAAGTTATCTCATCACAAATTTTGCAGAGGTAGAAAGTCTATAGATGAGGACATTGCACATTTTTTTTGTATATTAATCAGTTTTACTATTTGTTTTCCTCTTC
This sequence comes from Bettongia penicillata ogilbyi, assembly GCA_023548195.1. Classification (NCBI taxonomy): domain Eukaryota; kingdom Metazoa; phylum Chordata; class Mammalia; order Diprotodontia; family Potoroidae; genus Bettongia; species Bettongia penicillata. Next base: position 254,235 of record JAJHZJ010000624.1, on the reverse strand, counting down.
TTCCTCTATTTCATTGAAAAAAAGTCTTAGTAGAGGGAAGGGAAAGGATACAGAGACAATGTGGAATTAGACAATGTGAAAACAAAAGATAGCAACAAAAATGTTTTAAATTATAGTGATATTTTAAAAATGTCATCAGTCAATTGAAAAATTAATCCATGATTCTTCATGTGCTTCAACCAGTTGGGTATTCTGGAATGTGAAATCCATTTCAAAGTTGCCAACTCATTTGATAAGGAAAAGGAAATTTTCTTCTTATCACTATTTTTCTACTCTAAATCTTTGGGGCCTTTTAATGGAGATAAATAAAATTCAAAAATTGCGAATATCATTCAATAGAGTTAGTTTCCTCCCTACTACCTCATAATTAGAGTTTATTTGATATGTATTTGAGGCTTTTATTTTATTCTATTAAAAATGTCTTTATGTTGAATAAATAAACAAAAGGGATAGATTTCTAGAACTCCCAAGTGTTTTCATAAAATATTTTTAATGAAGTAGACTTAAAATTAATTTCCCCGAGATATATTTTAGTTTCACAGAACTATAGTAATTCTATTTTCCCCACATGATTAAGCATTTTTTTTTGCAAAATTTCACAAATAGATAAATTCTATTCCTTTTTCAGAGTTAATTGCTCCCATATATGTGAAACTGAGAAGATAACAGTATTTTGAGGACTCCATGGAGAGATTATTGTTATACTGTAAGTCTCTATAAGTAAATACATTGTAAAATATAAAGCTATTGACTTCACCACTGATCAAAATAATTTGTTTAAAGAGAAGAATAAGTCTGGGTCTTCATTACAAATTCACAATCCTGTTGATATTCACAATGATATAACACTTTGTGGGGTTCCTCACAACAATGCCAGGAGGCAGATTATGCAAGTGCTATTCTAATTTTACAAATAATGAAACAGGTTCAGGGGACTTGTGACTTATGCTTTGCTAGTTTTGGATCTAGGACTCAAATACAAATCTAACTCCAAGTCTCATGCTCTATTAAGCAGTATTGCTTTATTTCCACATTGATTCTATTATTTACTCAGGGTTTGATGATATTTTTGGGAACATACGTTATCTGCATTAAAAAATTATTATCTCTAAGTTCCTACCCATATTTGTGACATGGCTTGACCACAACTCAATTAATCAAACTTTTTCTAGTTAAATACTACTCATCTTTCAAAGCCTAGTTCAAATGGTACCTTTTTCCATGAATCTTATCCCATTTCCAAGTCCTCTATATTGAGATAATTTCATTCTCCTTTTAAGTGTTATATACTAATTTGGTTCTGCCTCTATTGTGTACTTATTGTGTTTTTTTGTATTATATTTCTTTTTATACATTATCTTCTCTGTTGGATTATAAACTGGTAAATATCAGGAACTATGATTTTTTATTTTCTTCACATAGATTGTCAAGGCATCTAGGGGGTATACTGGGTAGAATGCTGAATATGGAACCAGGAAGGATGTTGAAATCTGACCTCAGTCACTAGCTGTGTAACTCTGGGCAAGTCATTTAAATTTTTTTCAACCTCTGTTTCATCATCTCTAAAATGAAAGGTTTATCTTGCTAGCCTGTAAGAATTTCTTGTGACTTTAAATCTACAATCCTAAGATGTTTGAAGTAACCTCATTTATTTAATAAATACTTCTAAAGCACCTTCTTGTTCTTTGTACTGAGGAAGGTACAAAATAGACAGTGTCTACATCATACCAAATCACTAGATATTTGAAATTATCTGAATTTTTATTGAATATAAAAAATTACACAGATAGCTGGCACATAGGTACTTATTGTGTGCCTCTTCGTTTATTGGTATTAAGGAAACCCAGGAGAAAAGCAGAAATCATAACACATAGACATACACATGGGTTTTCAGGGACCCACCCCAATGATCAAATTTGACACCTCTTGGTCTATATCTAATAAAAGTTACAATACATAGTCCAAGAAAGTGGAATCTTACAGGTAGCAAAGAGAATTAAATACTTTTTAAAAAAGGTTAATTGATGTATGATTTTCATTTACAAAGTGTTCAAAAGTCTTTTCTTTCTGTGTGAGCCCCATTTAGATAACTCTAAAATCATGGTGGGATTTTCAGGCAAAAGGAGGGTAAAAAGAGAAGGCAAAATGTTGGTGATGGCTGTCTGAATAGCAAACCTTGACAATACATGGCTTGGAGGAAAAAGAAACAGTATTCAATTTCCATTATTTGATTACACCTGTTCTGCCTCTATTCAGAAATACTCATGTGCATTTGTCTTGATGAATATAGTATTGGTATTCACACTGGTGTCAGCACATGTTCTTGGTGTCATCCTTATGAGTAAGCTTTGGGAATTGTATCTAGTAAAGCAAGTTGCCTTAACTCTTCTTAAATTCCGGTCACACTTGACATAAAGAAGACAAAAGAGATAGCATCTGGGAATTAGTGGATCTCAATAGTGCCAGTGACTGAAATGAGGAGCTTTGGAAAACAAAAGGAATTCTGCAATTAATTCTCTGAAGAATCATGACTGCTAGTGGTCAGGAGATTGGAAGCCATATCTGGAGAATGGAGTTAAGTCTTCAAGGAAGTAAAAAAGAAGAAGAAATGAAAGCATTTGGTAAATAATTGAAAGAAGAATTGAGTAGAGGACAGATAATTCTGTATGCAGAAAACTAGTAAATGAAGCAAAGGATAATAAAATTCAGCATGAGAGAACTATATCAAATGAAAACCAGTGCACTGAGAATTAGGAAAAAAAATAATTTAGGAAAAATAAGTTATTCAAACGGGAATCATTTATTTCATCCTTAGGGTAACAAGATTTCTACCCTGGGCAAAGATGAAGATTAGCTTAAAATGACAAGCATTTCAAGGAAAATAAGTAGCCTCATCTTCCACACATTGAATCTAGTTTTGAAGTTCATTTTTGGTTATTCATGTTGGTCTGCTAAGATCCAGGAAGTCTAGGGTAAACGTACATTCCAAATTAAGAAACCTAGAAATTGAGTTGGTTCCAGGACTAATCTAAGGAGTATGGGCTTGCTCCATTGGAGAACCTAGTGTAAACTGTAATTTCTGCGGAAAGTTAGATACCAAGGTCTACTCTAGAGTAATCCCAAGGCCCAAAGCATTCCCCAAACTGATATTATTGGGGGTAAGTGAAGAAATATCAATGAGGTAAACATAATCTTTCTAGTCTGGAGTCTTTCCCAAAATTGTTTCTCTCCAAACTTGTTTCAATGGAGCTGAGCCAGAACTGAGCTTATTTCCATGGTTGTCAGGGTCTGTTGGTACATTTATTTGAAATGTGTTCCATGGATTGTCAGATCAGAAGATGCTTGTGTAGAGCAAAATGGGAGGCTTTGGTTTTTCAGATCATTGGAAACACCTTTTAAGATTAGACATCTGTTGGGATTAGATGCCCTTCACTTAAACAGATGAAAGACTAATCTCTTGAGTTTAGAATTGGCACAACTTTTTAGGGAATTAAATAGGAGTCAATGGTGTTCCAACTAAACAGGAACTACAAAGACTAGAGGGAAATCACATGGTCCACTTCTACATGTGAAAACAATAGCCTAGAAAAGGGAATTATGACAGATAAGTAAATAGTCAAATATGCTAATGACTGAGTCTTTAAACGAAGAAATGGTATTGTAACTCATAGAAATCACTGCTATCTTACTTTCCTGCATCTTCACTCCATATATCATCTTTTAAACCCAAAGAAATAGAATTAATCACTGTTTGTTCATAATAATGGTGTTGTTGTTCAGTGGGGTCCAACTATTCATGTCCCCATTTAGGATCTTCTTGGCAAAGATACTGAATCGGTTTACTATTTCCTTTTCCAAATCATTTTACAGATGCAGAAACTGAGACAAACAGGGTTAAGTGACTTGTCCAGGGCCACATAGCTAGTAAGTGCCTGGGGTAATATTTGAACTCAGGTCTTCCTGACTCTAGGCCTTGTAATCTAGCCACTACGCTACCTAGCTGCCCCATTAATTATGTATTTCCCAGCTAAACTCCATATTACTATGAGTAGAACTGACTCATGAAGTTGGGCTTGGACGTGAAGAAATGTATGTCACTTTACATTCCAAAACCCACAACCAGAAGTCTATGTCTATACATTTTTTTCTTTTTTTAGGAAGTTTTTATTAAAGAAAATTTTTTAAAAGATTTGAACTATTATCTTTAGCTTTTTAATTGAGTGAGTCTAAAATTCAGAAGAGGGGGGAAATTCTGGAAGAAAGTGAAAAGATTTGAGGATTTACTTTGTATATTAGATTAAGATGCAAAAAAGCATATGTAGAATAATCATAGAAAAAGGATAGGAAGAATTAATTGTTTATGACCCAAAGGGTGATGGATGAAAAAACAGGTAGACTCCTAGTCAAAAATGCAAAACATTCCTGAAAATTTTAATTGTTAGAGATTAACCAAAAAAGGTGGCAGGGTTACATTTTCATAATGCCCTTTTGATAATATAAGATGAATTTTGACCACAAACAGAATAACATAAAAGTATTTTGGTTTAGGATACAAAAAAATGAAACAGTACAGACAAATTTCAGAAGATTGAGTCTATAAACCTCCTTGATTGCTGGTGATTGAGTATAGGCATTTTGCTACATTGGATCATGCTAAAATAATTCCATTCTTAAATACGGAACTTGGAGTCAGAAAACCTGGCCCCATGTCCTTACTCTGGGAATAATTTGCTATGTAACCTTGGCAAGTTACTCTTCTCTGCGTTTCCATATATAGAAAATAAGAAAGTTGGATGACTAAGCTCTAAGGTCCTTTCCATCTCTAATAGTTCATAATTTCTTAATTCCTGTTTGCTTCTAAAGAGGAATGATTTCCGTATTGTAGGAAAGGAACATTTTATCATTATTGATAAATAATGGAAGTGATGACTTAAGCTGTTTACCTCAATTTTCTTATCTGCAAAAATGGGATAATAATGGCTTCACAACAAGGTTGTTGTGAAGATAAAGTAATATAATATTTGTAAAGCATTTTGTAAACTTTAAGGCTCTATTCAAATGTGAGGTTTTGTAATTCTTATTACTATTACTGCTATTTGCATAATAAAAAACAGAATCAAAATCCCATTTTAGATCAAAAGAAATGAGAAAAAATATAAATGAGCCCTGTGTATACACACACACACACATATCATAAAGATATTTGAATAGTCTTCACTTAAGTCATGATCTTATGCTTATTAGTAACATGGAGGTGACCATAGCAGTTGAAGGCTCTGACACAGGCAGATCCAACCAAATTGGAAAAGACTTGAGTTTTGTCATGGTGGTGAACTATCTGTTTTTCAAGGACTAACCTAACTTTGGAGACAGTCATTTCCAAAGGTTGGCTGCAGGATAGTAGGCTGAGGAATTTTTGATCCAAACAACTCTCAAGGACCACCTAACAATTTGTAAATGGGTTTAATGCAAATCAGTCGGGGAAATAAGGTATCCACATCAGTGAAATCACAGATCCTGAAAATACTGAAGTATTTAAATGGCAGAGACTTTCCTTTTAGAACACAGTGGTAAGGGACTCTCTTGCCAAGTTTGCTGCTTTAAGACATTCTCCAAAAGTACTTTTGGGAGTTGGATGTCAGAAGATGAAAACAATTTAAATGGAGTACATAGAAGAGCAGAGTCAGAGAAAAGTCATAGACAACATTCTTTTTTCATTTGCTATTTATACATGTAAAACTATACATATATATGAATATATATATATGCATACATATTCAGTACGTGTTAAAAATATAACCAAAGTATAGACAGACTTGTTAAATCCTTGTACCCAAAACCTAATTGTCCTAAAATATGCAACTAGGTTTCAGTTTTGAAAAATCTCTTTGTATACTTTGTAAAAATATTCAGTATAATTTAGCAGTGCTTTTCACACATGTACAAGCAACACGAGTAAAAAGTGTAAATTTGAAGAGGTAAAATTAGAATTTGGAAGACCTGGACAATTGTCCTTTCTCTGCAAATAGCTCTCTTGTTGAGTAAGAAAATAATTTCGAAATCTCTTTCTTTCTTTGTAATTGGGTATTAGGGATAAGGACCTGTGATTTAATTGAAATCTGGAACTCCCTCTCTACCAATGAAGACTAAATCCTCTACAATTTAAGGAGTTGTCAAGAGAGTAAGTGACTTATCCACAGTCACACAACAACCTGTTTTAAAAGCAGTAGTTGAAAACTTTCTTCATCACTTCCAGGCTAGCTTTTCTATCCACTAATATTGGAAGGTCATAGAATCATATATTTAGAGATGGAAGTCATATTAGAAGCCACCAACCACCTCATTTTGCAGATGAATTTGAGGTTAGGGAAATGTTTTGCCCTAGGTTTAAAAAAAAGTAATAAATGATTCTGTCACCTATAGATATGCCTCACTGAGAATTGAAGGTTCTTATGTGACAAGGATATTGCGAGAATATTTTATCTTTTATATTAATAAAGTCAGTACCATGAGCATTCAAGAGTCAACCGGTAAAATAGTATAACCATAAGCATACCATATCCCACTGCATAATTGTCACAGATTTTATGCCAATTTTTTTTGCAAAAAAAGTAGGGTACAACCATTATGTGAAGCTTTTTAAAAAAAATCATGTTGGTATTACTTAAAAATCATTTATTATCAAACTGTATCACTGCCAGATGAACTGTATAGTTTAGCTAGTACAGGAAGCTGCAAGTCTTCCTATATAACGGGACTCATGGCAGTTTCACCTGCCCACCCGCTTCTCTTATGCCTATGGCTCCTCATTGAGTTGTGTGACAATATCATTAATACTGAAGTGCTCTAAACAAAACCATGCAAGTCAGCTTTCGGAAATATACTGACAATGAACCTGTGCTGAGAATTCTAGGTTCACAGTTTGCAATGCATGAAAGATAAATGTTCATTCAAATGCCACTGGTAAATATACATTGCTGCTCTGTTTATCTTTTTAGTGGTGAGAGGAAGAGAATTATACCATGTGATGATTACTCAATGAAAGGTTTTAAACCAGTTTTTTGGACTGAAAAAAAATACCAGGGTGACCATTATGAGCTGCCAGAGACTATGTGGTGAAATATAAGTTTGACTAGAATAGCCATTAGTGGTTTTTAAATGTCCTACTCACAGTGATATAATATAACATGAAATACATATTACAATATAAATGAAGTATTGATAAAAAAAACTTTATTCTACAGCCATAGATAAATACTAATTTGTGGAATCTTGATAAAAGATTGACCAGAAGGTAGTTGAATCAGTAGACTGTATTAATTTCATCATGTTACTTTAGTAACATGGTATCTTCCAAAGTCTTTCATTCATTCCTCTGTATCCATCCAAAGTTCATTTAGCACTAGCTCTCCATAGAAAATAAAATTTCTCTATGAAGTCACAATGGTCCCTGCAGTCAGGGCTGTGGTGGTAAATGCCTAGTAACTAACTCTTCTAAAAATGTATACATGATATACTTTAAGGTTTAATCTGTATCATTAACATTTTCACCAAGGATAAAATGTAGGCAATAAACCAAACCATAAATCAATTCCTAATGTATATATGTTCACTGGTTTCCAAGTTGTGGGTTCCACGTTGAAAATTTCACAATTGGCTATCACTAGCCAGTCAGAGCTGACTTCTGTAGGCTCTTGACTGTAGTCATTTCCTATCAGTTTTTTTTCCATCTCTGTCACAAGGACATTTCTTTTCTAAGTTCTAAATTCTAGATAAAGTTATTTGACACCTCTGAACAATGTAACTTAGTTGAAAGGAAAACATGACTTTGCAAAAAAAGTAAATAAACTGATGCTACAATGTGTTCTATAATAACATGTCCAAGGCTCATAAAAAAGAGAGGATGTAGATCACATACTTGCTCAAAAGGATTCACCTGTTCTGTGCACTATGAAGTGGCCAAGTTGAAGAACAGAAAAGAGATACATAAAACATTTATTAAGTCATTACCATGTATCACACTCTGGGCAAAGTACATATGAGCAAAAGTAATGATAGTCTCTGATTTCAAGGGGCTTACATTCTGATATGGGGAGACAACACATAAAAGGGATGTGGTGAAAGGAAAGGAGGAGAAATAGTATTGGGATCTGCAGTCTGAGCTGTATTTGAAATGAGCATAGCTGGAGGGACTGCTTCCTTGAAAAACAGTTCTGAGGATGGACTCACCCATCAGAGAAAGAAACTAAAATGAGGTAGCTTTGCCAGAATGAGAAGGTCACTGGGGTGGAGGTCAGAAAATAGGGCAGTCATGGGCTGTCAAGCTGGGAGTGAGAAAATGTATGTTACAGGGGAATGCATTAGATCTGGAATCAGAATATCTTAATAATTATTCTCTGTGTGACTGTGAAAAAATTATGAAGCCTCACTTTTCCTGCCTACAAAATGAATATGAAGTATGGAAGGAGTATGGAAGGAGAAGGAAGAGATAATAGCCTCTGATATCTTCCAGTTCCACATCTATGGTACTCACTCCAGGCTTAAAAGAGAGTCCCATTCATTTTAGAGATTCATTTTTATATTTCACAAGTGCTTTGACTTTAAGTTGAAGAAAGACTTGAACATGTATTCCAAATGACTTTAAAATATGATAATCATATCTGACATTTATATAAAGGTATACCTATTAAATTAAAGGCTAAAATGTAGTTGCTTGTTCTCACCTTTCCAAAGATACATATTCAGTAATTACAGAGGAGTAATTTGGTTGCCAATTATGCTTAAGAAAATCATTGAGAAATAGATTAAGCAACTGCAAATACTCTCCTATATCCCCTACTATAAAAGAGGCTGAATGTTGAGCTAGAAAAAGACTGTGCTGGAGCCAGATCTCACTGCATTACTAGAGCTGATTGTTAAATTTTCAGTGAAAACATTTACCCCTCAGTTGGTACAAATCCGGGTTGCCCTCCAAAGGCTTCTTCCCTCCCAAGATGCTCTTTTGTTGAAGGATATGCTCTTCTACTGTCTATAGCATCTTTTAAAAATATTTCTATTTGTGTCTTTTGTTTCTATAGCTTAATAATATCCAGTTTTATTACTCCAATCTACCACTACCTAGAAAGCCTTTATTTACAAAAAAGAAAAAAAAACACATCTGATAGCATATGTAAATTCTCTACCCATGGTCTTCTGCTCTAATAAAGTGAAGGAAGTACATTTTCCTTATACTTCTCTGAGTTCAAACTTTGTTATTATAATTCTCAATTATATTTGAAATTTATTTTATAAATTGTAATTCAATTGCATATTATTCTTTTTGTTGACAGTGTAATAGTCTGTATCTTCACCCTCTCTCAGATTGTCTTCCTATTTTTCTCTGACTTTTCAATATTTATTCATCAGTCTTATTGTACAGTAATATTCCCTTATGGTTATATACCACAATTGTTTAACAATTCCCTGGTTGATAGACATTCACCTACTCTGTTTCTACCTATTGACTAATACCATTTTTGAAAGTGCTATTATAAATTTTTGGGCACATGGGAACTTCCTTTGTCCTTGGTCTCCTTCTTCAGGCCTAGCAAAGAGTTCTGTTGATCAAGGGGTATGAGCATTTTAATCATTTAATACAATTTCAAATTTGTTTCTAAGATAGTTGGACAGATTCCAAAATTACCAACAATCTATTAGTATGCCTGTCTTTCCACATTTCCTACAACTCTAAATATTTCCATCATTTGCATCACTGCCAGTTTTCTGGGTGTAAAATGAAACCTCATAATTGTTTTTAAGCATAACTGTTTACAAGGTAGATGTGAGGAACAAATGAAATTTAATGTGCTTTGCACAGTGCTTAATTAGCTTAGAGTAGGCACTATATAAATATTTTTCTCTTTCTTTCTTCATTTGTATTTCTCTTATGGATGTTAATAGTTTACAATTCTTTTTTTGAGAATTATTTGTCTGTATCATTTGACCACTTATCTACTAGTGAAAAGCTCTTGGTCTTCTTATATATTTGTGCTAATCCCTCATATATTTTACATATCACATCTGATAAGACATTTCATATAGATAATTTTCCCAAGTACACTTCCCTTTCTTATTCTAGGTGCATTGATTTTGTTCTTACAAAAGAATTTCCATTTCATGTAATCAAAATGATGTATTTTATTTTTTGCTAGCTCCTCTTTCCTATGTTCAGCTAAGAACTCTCCCCCCAGATATAGTCAAAAGATATCTCTACACATTTAATTTTGTTTTTTAAACAATACCATTTCCTATAAATAGTTAATTAGACATTAGAACTTACTGTTTTATGTAGTATAAAAGAATGTTTAAACCTATTTTACTCAATGAATTTCAAATTACGCCAAAATTTATTTTAAATATGAATTTCTTCACTAAGTAATTTATGTTGCTGCCTACATCAGATATCAAGGTATTTAATTCTTAAAATAGATGTCAGTTTATATAGTATGATCCACTTAATTGCCTTCCTGTTTTTTAACCAATATCAACTAGTTTTGATGATTTTTTCCCTTTTAATATGATTTGAGACTTTAAAGTGTTATTCTTTCATTCTTCCTTTCTCCCAATCATGTCCCATAGAATTATAGACTTTTTATTACTCAATATGAACAAAGTGAATAATGCTTGTTTTCCTTGCATTATCCCAAATTTCTTAAATATACTTAAATCATTGCTTTCTTTTTTCTTTATCTTCCCCTCCCCTATCTTACTGTTAGCTTAAATAACATTCTTTTATGACTCCCTTCCATTTATTTTCTTTTTCTTCGTTTTTTTTTTGATTAATTTATTTTAGTTTACAATATTATTCCACAAGATTTGGAATTCCAAATTTTCTCCCAATCTCTTCCCTCCCCTCACCCCAACATGGAATACATTCTGCTTACTCCTTCCCCCAGTCTGTCCTCCCCTCTATCACCTCTTATCCCCTTCTCCCCTCACTTTCTGGTAAGGTAAGATAGATTTCTATACTCCCTTGCCTATCCATCTTATTGCCCAGTTGCACATAAAATTTTTTTTAACATTTGTTTTTAAAACTTTGAGTTCCAAATTCTCTTCCTTCTTCCCTCCCCACCCACCCTCATTGAGAAGACAAGCAACTCAACTTAGATTATATGCGTTGTTACGTGAAACACTTCCATAATAGTCACGTTGTGAAAGACTATGTTTTCTTCCATCCTATTCTCAAATTTATTCTATTCTGTCCTTTGATCCTGTAGCTTTTCAAAAATGTTTGCTTCTGACTACCCCCTCCCCCAATCTACCCTCCCTTCTATCATTCCCCTCCTCTTATCCTTTTCTCTCTACTTTTCTGTAGGGTAAGATACCCAGTTGAGTGTGTATGTTATTTCCTCCTTAAGTCAAACCTGATGAGAATAATGTTCATTCATTTCCTCTCACCTTCCCCCCTTCCCCTGCATTGTAAAAGCCTTTTCTTGCTTTTCATGTGAAATAATTTATCCTTTTCTCTCTCCTGCTTTCTCCTCCAAATCTATGTGTTTCACCCCTTTAATTTTATTTTTTAATTATCATCCCTTCATATTCAACTTACCCTGTGAGGTTGTCTATCTATCTATCTGTCCTCTGTCTGTCTGTCTATCTTTCCTCCAACTACGTTGATGCTGAGAAAAGTCTCATGAGTTGCAAATACAACCTTTCTATCTAGGAATATAAATAGTTCAATTTTAATAAAGCCCTTATGATTTCTCTTTCTTGTTTTCCTTTTCATGATTCTTCTATTTGCAAGTCAAATTTTCTAATCAGCTCCAGTCTTCTCATCAACAATGTTTGAAATTCCACTATTGCATTGAATATTCATTCCCCTGTGAAGTATTATACTCAGTTTTTCTGAGTCTTCTGACCTAGGTCTTCTGACTTCCTGAATATGATATTCCAAGCCCTTTGATACCTTAATGTAGAAGATGTTAGATCTTGTGTTATCCTGATTGTATTTGCACAATACAATTGTTTCTCCCTGGCTGGTTGCAATATTTTCTCTTTGATCTGGGAATTCTGTAATTTGGCTACAATATTCCAAGGAGTTTTCATTTAGGGATCTCTTTAAGGAGGTGATTGGTGAATTCTTTCAGTTTCTATTTTACCCTCTGGTTCTAGAATATCAGGCAGTTTTCTTTGATAGTTTCTTGAAATATGAGGCATAGGATTTTTTCTGATCATTGCTTTCAGGTAGTCTAATAATTTTTAAATTGTCTCTCTGGATCTATGTTCCAGGTCAGTAGTTTTTCCAATGAAATATTTTATGTCTTCTATTTTTTCATTCTTTTTGTTCTGTTTTATAATTTCTTGATTTCTCATAAAGTCATTAGCTTCCATTTGCTCTATTCTAATTTTGAAAGAATTATTTTCTTCAGTGAGCTTTTTCTTTTTCCATTTGGCCAATTATGCCTTTTAAGATATTATTCTCCTACTCATTGTCTTTTTTGAACCTCTTTTGCCATTTGAGTTAGTCTATTTTTTAAGGTTTTATTTACTTCAGTATTTTGGTTGGTTCTCCTTTAGCATGTTGTTGTCTCATCTATCATTGTTTTCTTGAATCTGTCTCATTTCTCTTTCCAATTTTCCCTCTACTTCTCTTGCTTGATTTTCAAAATCCATTTGGGCCTGCAGCAAATTCATATTTTTCTTGGAGGCTTTTGATGCAGGAGCTTTGACTCTGTTATCTCCTTCTGGTTGTGTTTTGATCTTCTTTGTTACCAAATTTGGTAAGATTCTATAGTCTGACATTTTTATGCTGTTTGCCCATTTTCCCAGCCAATTACTTGACATTTGAGCTCTTTATTAAGGGTGTATTTGCCTCAAACTTTGGGGGTTTTATGCAACTGTTTCAGAGATACTTTTAGGAGCCTGGAAATTTTCAGTTCTTCCAAGGTGGTATGATCAAAGGAGATGTGCCTTGGCCTGTGCTCTGGTCTATGAGTGACCACAAGCACTCTTTTCTACCTTGGAACTGTGAGAAAGATTCCCTTTCTACTGCACCACAAATTTCACCATGCCAGTGATCTTCCTCACTCCAGGACAGCCACCCAACATTGTGACCCAGATCCAAGCAAGTCAAAGGAAGAGAATCCTGCCTCAGCACCAGCAAAGAGATCCCCTGTGATCAGTTGCTTGATCATTGCACAGTCTGTGGGCAAAGAGCTCTAGAAGCTGCTGCTGCTGGTGTCACCTCTGCCATACCAGGGCTGAAGTCAGACCATACTCCTCTCTCACTCAGGTCCAGCACAATTTTCCCATTGACTTTCTGTGCTGTCTTTGATGTTTGTGGGCCTGATATGTCTGCAAACGGCTATAGCTTCCAGTGATTCAGTTCCCTGAAGCCTGCTTCAGCCCTGTTTATGTTGGTGTGGTCCAGTCTGGACTGTGCTTCTCTCCTAGCCTAATGAGATTAAAACCTTCGTGTCAATCTTACAGGCTGTCTTGGGCTAGAGACTTGTTTCACTCCATCATTTTGTGGGTTCTATAGCTCTAGAATTTATTTAGAGTCATTTTTTGCACATCTTTGGAGGGGCTTGGGGGACAACTCAAGCAAGTCTCTGCTTTTACTCCACCATCTTGGCTCTGCCCCCTTTTTATTTGTTTCTTTACCCTTTCTAGAATATTCTGAATTCTCTTCTTCCATTCATTGCCTCTACATACTTATTCCTTCTTTTTTCTCTCTTTTTCCTTTATGAGAGGAAGAACTTCTCCAGTACCAAATTTGAGTTCCCTCCTCTATTTCATTTATATGGTATTGCAATTATGGAGTCTATCCAATTCTCTTTCTCTTTTGTATATTGATCTATTTTATTTTTTTGTTATTTTTTTTATTTGGAGTTTGATGAAAACATTTCCCCCCATTCATATGCCTCAACCTTAGAAACTGATGGTGGAATTGGGGAGCTAGAAATGCAATATAGCTACTCTGCATGTTGAATCATGAGGTTGGGTTCTATCTCTTGTATTTACCACATTATCTAATAGCTTCCAAGACCAAGCCTAGGCTTACTGTGTCTGGGGATCCACATATATTTTGGAGTGGGATGCAGTTCTATAAACACAAGCTTTTTCTTGTTGTTTTTGTTGTTTGACTGGGATAGGGTGGAGGGGGAAATGTTGTCTCCTATTATCTAGATTCCTTGACAAAGCAAAAGGTCCTAGCCTCTTGTCAAGATGTAGGGCTTCTTACTACTTCTCCAGTGGAAAAAAAATCCTACAATGGCCCCTTTTCATTTTCATTTTCCCTTCTTCAGTGAAACTTGTCTTCTAATTGTCAAGGTCTTCCACTGCATCCTGGGGCATCTCCAATTGTCCTGCCACTGGACCCAAATAGTTCAGAGGCTAGTGACTTTGCATAGCCCTCTTTCACTTAAATTCAACTCACTTGCAAGTCATGGCATTATTTTCCTGATATCATGGCCCTCTTTGAGAATGAAGGACAAACAACGTCCCCCCACACACACATATCCCTTTACTCTGTATATATCTTACACATGACTGGTTATATGCCATCTTCTTTGTTAGAATCTGAGCTCCTTAAGAGCCATTTTAACTTTTCTGTGTCACCAGTGGAGAGTACAGTACCTGGAATATAATATGTGTTAAATGATGCTTATTGAATTGGTAGAGAGATCGGGTTCATTGATATGTCTTTTCTTGACAATTATGCTTATTTAATTTATTATGGTTTTCTTGGATAAAGTCTTTTCAAGTTGAATATACTGCTCACATTTTAAAAAAATAAAATTGATTTAAATATCTCTCTTGTTGGAGGTTCATTTTTTTCTCATTGATGATTTGCAAAAGAGGTCATTTTGGTTTGCAAATTTAGCTCCTTTGCTTGTTGGAGTAGCCTATTCTAGCTTTCCCCTATAATTTCTAATGGCTATGGAGTAATCCTAAGTTATTTGAGTTGAAGTTCCTTCACAAATGAAGATGTTTCTTCCTGAGGCTTTAAAAAAAATCACTTGATATTGAAAATGAAATTTAACCATCACACACCAAGGAGTACAAACCTTTGTGCTGGGTGGTGATATGTGGATTCAGTCATGCACTACTTTTCATCTGTCACCAAAAGGTCTGGACAGTTTTCCTCTATTATTTTTCTAGCCTGCCATTTACTAACACAAGCTGTGGTTTTTCAATTTATGGTGTTCTCCTGGGAAACACATGTTTTCTTTTAGGTCAGCCATTTTGGTTTATGTTCAATTTGTGTATTTTTTAATATTTCTTTTTGCCTCTTTTTTGCTTAATTTTCTTCTACTTCTATATTTTTGAGTTTTAAGTCTATCATTTTGCCTTTCAGATTTTGACTGCTTTGGAAAGTTCTCTGTTGTGTATTCTAAATTGTTTCCTTTATTATTGTTCTTTAATCCTGTATGGACAGCCCCGATTTATGGCCTAATTTCCATATTTTTTCTTTAAAATAATTATTTCTCCTTTGAACCATCTTTCTATAATCTTTTGAAAATCTCCAAAATTTTATTTTTCATGGAAGATTTTGTGGTTGATTTTCCTCCATAACATAATACTTGTTCAGTGTGTCATAGCTCCCTGAATTTTTATTCCTTTTCCCTCTGTCTTTGAGTTTTTCTTTTTTAGAAGTTAGAGTTATATTCAACTTTAGCTTTAGAATTTTGCATTTTGGCTTTTTTCTTGTATTACTAAGAGCTTGAATCATTGCTCACTTTCCTCTTACCACTGCTTTCCCCTACTATAGAGCCCTTTAAGAATACCTCCTTGCACTGGGAGAATATGAGACTTTACTGGCTCCCCATTCAAATCATCTTTATAGGAAAAGGACTGATCCTAAATGAGTTTCTCCTTCTTATCCCTTTGGGTGTAGAAGTCCTTAAGGCTTCCCTTCCAACTGGCTGTGCACTCCTGTCTTCTACTGGCCTTCCCAATTGCATTACATTTCCTTTTTCTGCGTTGGAAGAGTCAGTATTCTCTGTGTTTTCAGCGAAGGGGAATTTATACTGAGTGACAGCTGTGGGTAAACCAGGCAAGGATCTCCATATTCTGTCCCTGAAGCACAAACCAGAGAGCTTTCTTGAGTCTGATGTGTCTGGCATGCTATTGTTCCCTGCTCCACATTGAAATTGGGGATGATGAATGGATGTTCTAAGTAGTTCAGTTTCATTATATTATTTCATGAGAATTTTATATTCTCTGATGTTTCTGTCTTCTTGTCCTGTGAGAATTCAGTTGAAGTATATAGACTGATAAGAAGATAGCTTACAGATGAATATAAATATGCACAATATATACATGTATATATATATATATATATACACATATATTTATATATGCATATTAGTGACATTTCCTTTTGAGGTTTTTAGATTAAAGAGACTTGTGGGATTACATGTTCATTAAAGAATCAATGTCTAATTTAATTCCTCTTACAGACAAAAGGGAGAGATGCTCAAAATTTTACATTATTGCATAGGTGAAAATATTCTCCAAAATTGGCACTGTTTATCTCTTAAGGTGTTATTTAGAAATTTAGAGGAAGAGTTTAACTGTAAGTCAATGACTATGTAAAAAATGTCCACTTCAATCTAGTTTTCATCAGTTCTTCTATAGGCCTTAGGGGGGAAAAATCTCAGTCATGAGATGATTATGTAGATACAAAATCTTAGCCATGAAAAGAATGGCAGGGAATCTCTTCCCATAGGAGAAAAAGGTAGCACAACCTTCTTTAGCAACTCTGTGGACAACTAGGCCTCTGGTTTGCTCTTTCATTTTATAAAAGAAGTCAATTTTGTTGTTATTATTAAGTGGATTGTCTCAGAGGGACATCAGAAAATAAAGAAACCATCAGAAGGCTTTTAGAAATAATCAGTAATATTTTCCCATCAAATTACTAGCAGATATAATTTTCATCTGACATGTTATGATGATGAGCACAAGTTGGAAAAATTCCCTTTTGGCTCAAAGTCAGGCAGCATTCTCATAATTCATACACTCTTATAACACTTATTGAATTCTACAAAATGCCTAGGAGGCATCCAGAACAAGTCTGCTGGTTTTCAGAAGCAATTACTCTCTCTACAATGCAAGCATAGTTTACATTGAACGTACTACAAAGGGCTGAGTGTCACGCACTTGGTTGCATTATTTTTTTAATTAAATTAAAAGTTAAATGGTACACAGTGGGAGTTCAGTAAGTATTAAGTAAATATTGAGTGAAGTAACCTTTAAAGATCATGTAGTACCTCAGCCCCACTTTCAGGTAGGGTTGCCCCTTCCTCTTCCCAAACAATACGAAAATCAATTTATTTAAACCTAGATCCAGGAAAGAATTTGGAAGTCCAGAAAAAAAGATTCATTTTATCCTCTTCCAGGAAGGAATGGAATAATTGAGCTTGGGGTCACGTTTTCATACATTTGTGCTAAAAATTACTTTAGAGACCCTTTAATCCAATATCTTCCTTTTTAGAGTTGCACAAACTGAAATACATGATTTGATTAAAATCACCCACACTCTAAGAATTTTCTTTGCTGGATTCTTGGAGCTCAAATATAACACTCTTTCTACTATGCCTTCTTCTCTCTTCATCTCCTTCCTATTACTGTATCCTTCCTACATCCCTAATCACTTAGCATTCCTGTGTATATTTCCCTTGCTTTGTGATAACTTGTGTCCATACTTAAATATTTCTGTCATTTGTTTTTCATCTATCTATGGTACAGGTGACAAAAAGAGTGATAGATGCTGAGCAGGCATCAGTAGATCACAATAAATTACTAATGATGACCTGTATTCAAGAAAAGAC
The DNA here is from genome assembly GCA_023548195.1 of Bettongia penicillata ogilbyi. NCBI lineage: Eukaryota > Metazoa > Chordata > Mammalia > Diprotodontia > Potoroidae > Bettongia > Bettongia penicillata. The sequence goes on along the minus strand of JAJHZJ010000624.1, from coordinate 236,422 downwards.
ATAAAGGACATCATCCAGGAAATGTATGCTCAAAAAAAGGAGCCGTTCCAGTCATATAGTGAGAGATAACAGAAGGAGAGCCAGTATGTTGCCATGGTACCTTCTCCATGTAGACACTGATGAAACTGATGAAGGTCTGTAGCATGTGGGGTAGATCTGTGGGAAAATAGACCAAGACGTGGGTGCGTTGTGACTTATAACAGTAGAAGGAATACTCATTAATTGTCTATTGGACATTTCAAACCGAATGCTCCAGAGATATTTTGTATTTCCATCTAAACTCTTCCCTCTTTCAGTAAGCTCATAAATGTCAAATTATCTATTTGTTTATGTATTTATCCATCTATTTTCTTAACTGTCTGTCCTTTTCCTATCTTCCATATCAAAATTACAATGTATTTAAATAAAATTGTGCTATTTCTGGTCTTCCCTAATTCCCAATTGTAATATCTATTTAAATGGAAAGACCTTTCTCATTTATTAATAGACTCATGTGACCTGCTTAAATCACTTGAAAACCTAAGACACATGTGGTGGGAGGAACTTGCTGAACAGGTGTAACAGGAAGGGTGGTGCTGAACTGAGAGGAAGTGAGTGAGCATGGTTGAGGGCAGAGAAAAGAGGAGGCAGGCAGGCAGGCGTGCATGGCAAGGCTCAGGCTCGAGAGCGTTTGCTTGTAAAGAGGCCCCAGCAGAGGTGGGGAGGCTTGGGAGTGGCTTTGCCCCCAGCATTGATCATGTTTATTAACTTTTTGGTCACCATGACAGATTTTGCTTTCTGGTTCTGGAATGTTGCTTTCTGGTGTCTAAATAAATGTTTTTCTTCTACCATCTATATGGAGGGTCTTTTATATTTTGTGACTGAGAACTAAGTCGGCTTATTCATAGTCACCACCACTGCTGTGAATATTGCCTTGGCAATACACCAGTGGAGCCTAATACAATGATCCATATTCACTAATAGTCCAATAAACGACACTGATGACTTAAACTTCTGCAAATTGTAATTTTTTCAACTCTCCTTTATAAGACTTGGTTTACAATCATGTAAGTACAGAATTTCAGGATACTTCAGAGACCCTATAATCAAGTGTCTATTTTAATTCTGTTGGGAATATTCATTGAACTCCCTCTAGATTTTCAATTTCTGTCTACTTTTTAGTTTCAAGCCTCAGAATAAGGTTGCCTCTGACAATTGGAAGAAGTATACAATCCTTTTGTACGCCTGAAATATGAATGGATTTTGACTTATTTTTGCATGAGTGTCGGGATTCCCCATTCATAAGGCTACATAAGAATTATATTCCTCATGCTTTCCTTCCTAGACAAAGATAACAGTGCCTGACTCCTGTTATTGGAGCCATGTCTACCATGAGACTTAAATGATCTACTTGGTCACAAATGATTCCTCTTCCCTTTGAGTGACTGCAGAATTTATATAATAGAAAATAGGTAACTCATCTGGTGAAGGCAATTGTGAGGTACAATGAGTAAGTAGTGTCAGGCCTGGAGTAAAGATCATTTTCCTGAGTTCAAATCTAACCTCAGACGTTTTCTAGCTGTATGACCCTGGGCAAGTCCTTTAACTCTATCTGCTTCAATTTTCTCCCCTGTAAAATGGGAATAATGATGATACTTACCTCTTAGGGGTGTTATGAAGAATGATATGATACAATATTGGTAAAGCACTTAGCACAGTGCCTTGCACATAGAAGGTGCTTAATAATGCTTATTTCCTTCTTTGGTCAACTGAAACTGCTCTCTACAAAGATCTCTTAGCTGCCAAATCTTATGGTCTATTCTTAGTCTTTACGTTTTTTATCCTGTGGGCTGCACTTGATGCTTTTGACTTTCACCACCTCCTGAGCACTCTTTCCTCTCAAGGTTTTTGTGACTATAGTTATTCTTTCCCCACTTTTTTTTCAACATTTCTTAGTATTCTTTGTTCATTCACACCATTCCCCCTAACTCTGGATGTTTCTTGAGGTTCTTTCCTAGGCTTTTTCCCACCTTCTCCCTCTACACCCTTAATCCCCTGCTAAAATTTTCAGCTCCCATCTAAATAGATCATTTCTATGCAGATGACTCCCAGATCTATTTACTTATTCCCAGTCTCTCCCCTAAATTTCAGACCCACATCATGAAATGCTAATTGGGCATTTCAAACTGGATGTCTCAGATACAACTGAAAATGAACTCATTTTTTCCCCCTTAAATGATTTTCTTATCCAAATGTCCCTATTTCTGTCAAAGGCACTGGCATCCTTGTCATTCCTGAGGTTCATAATCAGCATTATCCTGGACTCCAAATTTCTCTTACCCTACATATCAAATCGGTTTCCAATTTTTGCCATTCTGTTTGTTGAAAGTAGCCTCACATCTCTCACCTCTGACCTATTCTTTCCAATAATAAAATCATCACCTTAGTTCATATCCTCAAGACTTCTTGCATTGATTTTTTGCAACTTCCTAGTTGATCTTCCTGTCTCAGATCTTTTCCCTCTCTAGTGCACTTGATACTCTGCTGCAAAGTGATTTTTCTTAAGTGAAGATATGACCACATGACTCTCACTCAACTCTAGTGACTTCTGATTGCCTCTAGAATAAAATACAAACTCTTCTGTTTAGTATTTTTTTAAGTTCTACATAATCTGGCCTCAACCTATCTTTTCTGCCTCATTCAGTTATCTACTCAAACTGAACTCTCTTTTCTCATATACAACATTCCTTCTCCCATCTCTGTGTCCAGGTTATTGCCTGGAATATACTCCTCCCTTTCCTCTGTTTTACATTGTTTTCTCTTCAAGATTCAGTTCTAGTTCTACCTTATGCATGAAGCCTTCTTTGATTCTACCAAGCACCAGTGCCGCCTTCCCAAACTACCTTGTATTTAAATACTTCAGATATGTTAAAGTATGTTAAGTATTTACATACATAAATATACACATGCATGCACATACTTGTCATCTCCCAGTTAGAATGGAAGCTCATTATAGGTAGGGATTATTTCATTCTTTGTACCTATATTCTTAGCATCTAGTAGAGTGCCTGGCATAGAGAATGTTTTTAATAAATTCTTGGTGACTAATTAATTACACAATGACCTTTCAAACCATATACCATTTGCCCCATGCTAGCTATGGTTATATTTATGAACACTGAACAATCATTTTTAAAATGCTACTTGCTGTATCTTCAACTCCACAAATATCTTGAAGTACATTTTGTCAACATGTATGATACTTTCATTAATGTTAATGGGAGTCATGGATACACAACAAATATAGACTATGCTCCACTTGCTTCAAATATCTGGATTATTTTAATTTGTTTGGAGAGTGAAAAGTTACAATGAGATTGTGGGACTTGCAAAGTCATAGCTTCTTAACAGAAAGGCTTTGGGGCACTTTTACAATCTGATTTTATCCTTAAAAATTCCTCAGATCATAGATTTTTTAAGCACATGTAAAAGACCTTATTCAATGAATTTGTTTAATCAAATATTACTTGTGGGAAAATATTCTTCCAAAATATATCTTCCTAAAAAGAAAAGATTATATTCCCAAGCATTCATCTTATGGATTCTGGGAGAGCTCTCAAATGTATTTCATTGAGATCGTTGCCATGTTGATTCTTATTGGCCAGTAGATATTTTAATTATTAAATTAAAGGCATGCTTTGGGATGCTGAATTTTATCTGATATATGCTATAAAATAATGGAATATAGGATATACATAATATTACATATATGATTACATATATTGCATATATATATATATTTTACCATATAAACTCATAGATATAGAGCTAGAAGGGAAGTTGGAGATTTGGAGATCATTTGGTCCATTTGTCTTTTTTACAGATGAAGAAACTGAGGTCCAGACATGTTAAGTAGCTTAATCAAGATAGTAAAAGTTATCAGCAGCAGGGTTGGGGTCTGAATTCAGGTCCTGTAAATTTAAGTTCAGCCTTTTAAGCTCAAAACTCTTCTGCTTCCTCATATATATAATTACTTTCAATTTTAAAAGGACAATTTAAAACTTCTTTACCCCAATGGAATCCAAATTTGTAAACTTGCTTGGTAATAATTAATGCAATCTTTATTAAACAGAAGAGAGAGATTTAGGTTTGTATATTAATACAAAAATTGATGCTGAGAGAGTTATAGAGAACTTCCTCAGGTGCACTTCCTAGTCTCTGTTGAAGACACCACCAGTTTTTGAAATATAGGGTCATTCTCCACTCCCAACTCTCCCTCATTCTAAATATAGAATTGGTTGCCAAATCTTCCTATTTCTACCTCTATGCTCTCTTGTAACTGACCCTTATTTACTCATACGTCCTCTATCATAATTTAAGTACTCGTCACATCACCTCTTACCCAGATTCTCTAAGTATCATTTCCCTGCCTTGTTGTCCTGATTCCGGTACTTCCTCCCTACCTCCATCAAAGTGATTCCAAGAAATCTAGTGCAATTTTAGGTTGCATTATGATACACAGCAGCACATGGAAGGGAATTTATTGCCTCTCCAAGTAAACCTTCCAGTCTCTACTTCTGCATGTTAAGTTTGACAATGATAAGCCAGAAAGTACCCAGAAAAGGGCAACTAGAGTAGTGAAGGGCCTCAAATTCATGCCTTATAGGGATTAGGGAAAGGAAATAGGGATGTTTAGTTTATAAAGAGGAAATGACAACCATATTGAAGTATTTGAAGGGTTATCATGCAGAAGAAAGAGGAATTCAACATTTCCTGTTTGGCTCCCAAGAGAAGAACTCCAGTAGGAGCAGTGGATGAAAATTGTGAAAAGGCAGATAAGAAAAACTTCTTGACAATTTTTAACAACTAACTGTTTTTGGCTATTATAAATACTCAAATTAACTGCAAAGAACCTATGACGGAAGAAACTATCTGCATGATAAATAGAACTACATATAAAATGAATTTGCATATACATACACCCAAGTGTGTGCGTGCGTGTGTGTGTGTGTGTGTGTGTGTATGTGTGTATTTGTCAAATGGTAGCCATCTCTAGGTTGTGGGGTAAGGAAAAAAAAGTTGCACAATAACTTTATTATATATTTTAAAACAATAGGAAGTTTGACATACTAGATCTGCAGTTTCATGTGGAATCATCTTTTTTTTATTCTACTATGTTATACAAATGCTTGTGTAACTTCAAAAATTAAAAATAGATCTAATAAAACATGAAATGGACTTCCTCTGGATAAAAGTGAGTTCTCTTAATAGAACGCTTCAAGAAAAGGTTACTTGACCACTTGCAAGTTGTTCTGAAGAAGAGATTTTCCTTCAAGTATGAATTAAACTAGATGACATTTATTCAAATTCTGAAATTTGTACTGTCATTTTATAATTCTTATTTGTCTACTTTCAACCAATACAGCATTGATTATGAATGCAATGGGACGTTAACCAAGTGGCAAATGGAAATGAAATAGATTTTTACATTCATGTCATCTCCAATAATAATTAAAATATCATAGTCTCCATAGATGGTATTTTAGCCTTCAAGAGGCCCAGGGGGCAATGTCATGCAGTGGAAAACAGTGTGAACTCTGGAGTCAAAGGGCATGGGCTCAAATCTTATATCTGATTCTTATTCCCTGTGCGAACTTATATGAGTCACTTAAAGTCTCTGGCCCCTATTTTCCTCAGTTAAAATATGAGATGGTTGGATTAGATCGCACCTGAGGTACCAGAAAGTTCCAGATCTATGATTATATTATCATAGTAACAACCCTACTAAAGAAATTTCCAATAGATGATGTGCACACTTAGAAGTCATTCTGTAGGAAAATTTGTGCAAAAAAATAGTTATTAATTTTTTTAAAGACTTTTATGTTCTACATGTGCCTTTTAAAAGGCTTGTATTCCTCTTCCTTGGAATTATTGTACATTTATCCCACATGAAGTATTTGCCAGGCCAAAGAGTATATGTTATATGCCCAGAGATAAATAATTTCTCCCTGCGTTATTTATCATTTCTGTTTAAAAAAAGTACTTTTAAGAGCATATTTTTGTGACCACAGAGGAACCTAATTTATCCATTTGGATAGGATCCAGGCCTTTAGGCCTAGACTGTGGCTGTTTCTTTAATTTTTTAAATGCTGAATAATTAGAACATTTTGGAATGTCTACTGAGAATAGAAAAGGAAAAGAGAAAATAAGGCCAGGAAGTTAGATCATTCTAAGTAATTGTTCAGAAAAATGAATACTTGTGAACTTACAAAGGGTTTCTCTTTTTTTAAAATTTATTTATTTAACTTTTTACATTCATTTTCACAAAATTTTGGGTTCCAAATTTTGTCCCCATTTATCCCCTCCCGCCACCCCAATACACCAAGCATTCTAATTTTCTCTATCACCAATCTGCCCTCTCTTCTATCATCCCTCCCTTCTCTTGTCCCCATCTTCTCTTTTGTCCTGTAAGGCCAGATGACTTTCTATTCCCCAGTAACTATATTTCTTATTTCCTAGTAGCAACAACAATACTCAACAGTTGTTCCTAAAACTTTGAGTTCCAACTTCTCCCCATCCCTCCCTCCCCACCCATTCCCTTTGGGAAGGCAGGCAATTCAATATAGGCCATATCTGTGTAGTTTTGCAAATGACTTCGATAACAGTCGTGTTGTATAAGATTAACTGTATTTCCCTCCATCCTATTCTGCCCCCCATTGTTTCTATTCTGTGTTTTGATCCTGTCCCTCCCCAAGAGTGTTGACTTCAGATTGCTCCCTTCTTCCATTACCCTCCCTTCCATCATCTCTCCCTCCCTGCTTATCTCCTTCTTCCCCATTTTTCTGTACTGTAAGATAGGTTTTCATACCAAAATGAGTGTGCATTTTACTCCTTCCTTTAGTTGAATGTGATGAGGGTCAACTTCATGTTTTTTTCTCAGCTCTCCTCTTTTTCCCTCCACTAAAAAGTCTCCTGCTTGCCTCTTGAATGAGAGATAATTTACCCCATTCCATTTCACCCTCTCTCCTCCCACTACATTTCTCTCTCACCATTTACCTTAATTTCTTTTAAGATATGGTCCCATCCTATTCAATTCACTCTGTGCTCTCTGTCTCTGTGTGTGGGTGCTTGTGTGTATGTGTGTGTGCATGTACACATGTACGTGTGTGTGTGTGCATGTGGGTGTGTGTATGTCTGTTTGTGGTCCCACCAACTATCCAGATACTGAAAAGTTTTAAGAGTTACAAATATTGTCTTTCCATGTAGGAATGTAAACAGTTCACCTTTGGTAAGTCCCTTATGACTTTCCTTTGCTGTTTACTTTTTCATGCTTCTTCTCATTCTTGTGCTTGAAAGTCAAATTTTCTTTTCAGCTCTGGTCTTTTCATCAAGAATGCTTGAAAGTCCTCTGTTTCATTGAAAGACCATTTTTTCCCCTGAAGTATTATACTCAGTTTAGCTGGGTAGGTGATTCTTGGTTTGAGTCCTAGTTCCTTTGACTTCTGGAATATCCTATTCCACACCCTTTGATCCCTTAATGTAGAAGCTGCTAGATCTTGTGTTATCCTGATTATATTTCCACAGTACTGGAATTGTTTCTTTCTAGCTGCTTGCAATATTTTCTCCTTGACCTGGGAACTCTGGAATTTGGCCACAATATTCCTAGGAGTTTCTCTTTTTGGATCTCTTTCAGGCGGTGATCGGTGGATTCCTTCAATACTTATTGTGCCCTCTGGTTCTAGAATCTCAGGCAGTTCTCCTTGATAATTTCATGAAAGATGATGTCTATGCTCTTTTTTTGATCATGGCTTTCAGGTAGTTCCATAATTTTTAAATTGTTTCTCCTGGATCTATTTTCCAGGTCAGTTGTTTTTCCCATGAGATATTTCACATTCTCTTCCATTTTTTCATTCTTTTGGTTTTGTTTTATGATTTCTTGGTTTCCCAGAAAGTCATTAGACTCCATCTCTTCCATTCTAATCTTGAGAGAGCTATTTTCTTCAGTGAGGTTTTGAACCTCTTTTTCCATTTGGCTAATTTTGCTTTTAAAAGCATTCTTCTTCTCATTGGTTTTTTGAACCTCTTTTGCCAATTGAGTGAGCCTATTTTTCAAGGTGTTATTTTCTTCAGCATTTTTTTGGGTCTCCTTTAGCAAGGTATTCACCCATTTTTCATGTTTTTCTTGCATCTCTCTCATTTCTCTTCCCAGTTTTTCCTTCACCTTTCTAACTTGATTTTCAAAATCCTTTTTGAGCTCTTCCATGGCCTGAGACCACTGGATATCCACCTCAGATGTCTGGGATGGAGAGGCCCTGACCTCCACATCTTTCCCTGATGGCAAGCATTGTACTTCGTCATCAGAAATGAAAGGAGGAAGGAACATCTCTTCCCCAATAAAGTAGCTCTCTATGGTCTTATTTTGCTTCCTTTTTCTGGGCATTTTCCCAGTCAGTTACTTAACTTCTGAGATTCCTGTCCACCCCTGCCTAGATCTGCTCAGCTAGTGCTTGGGGTCTGAGATTCAAATGTTGCTTCCCAGTCTCAGGGCTATCCGTGATGGAGCGGCTGCTACTCAATGTGAGCTTAAGTTCTGGTGCTGGGGTGGGGGCAGGGCTGCCTCCCAGGCTCAGTTCCTTAGGGGCTTTATACAGAGACCTTCAGTAATGGGGCGGGTGGGGGCAGGGCCATCTCCCAGGCTCAGCTCCCTCAGGGGGTTTATGCAGAGACCTTCAGTAATGGAGTTCTTGCCTGCTCGAGGAGTCCCAGCCACCGCTGCCTCTGCCACTCCCTCTGCTGCTGCCTCCCAAGGGGACCTGAGTCATGGAGACACCCCACTCCCCTCTTGGCCATCCCAGAAGTCTCTCTCACTGACCTGGAGCACCTGTGAGTGGTGAGACCTTCAGCCACAGGTTCCGTCCCTGAAGCCTGCTCGGATCTACTCCTCTTGGGCCGCGAGGCCAGGGCAGCTCAGCGGTGGGCTCCACTTTCCAAGGTGCGATGGACCCCTGGGGACGGCTCTCCAGGGTTCTCTGGAATGGAACTCTCTTCCACTGTGTTTCTGTGTGCCTTGCAGTGATCCAGAATTTGTGGGGAGTTCTTCTTACAGGAAATTTATGGGCTGTGGATTCGGAGCTAGCATAAGTGAGTCTTTCTACTCCACCATCTTGGCTCCTCCCCACTTCAAAGTATTCTTGAAGGAGCCTGTTCCTGGTGAGTTTCAGTAGTCAAACCCAAATCCTAAAGCAATAAAATGCAATGACTTTGTCGAGGAAGATAGTATAGGTATTACCACTTTTAGTGTGCTTTGCTTTATTGTACTTTATAGATATTGCATTTTTTACAAATTGAAGATTTGGGGCAAACCTATGTCAGACAATTCTACTGGCATCATTTTCCCAAAAGAACGTGCTCACATTGTATGTCTGAGTCACATCTTAAAAATTAATTAATTAATTTTTAGTTCTCACCATTCAGTTACACAAGCTTTTGAGTTTTAAATTTTTCCCACCTCCCTTCCTTCTCTTTCCCTTCCCCCTCCCCAAGATATCAAGTAAACTGATACAGGCTCTACCTATACATTCATTTTCACATTAGTCATGCTGTAAAGAAGAATCAGAATCAAAGGAAAAAACCATGAAAAAGAAGAAACAAAAGGAAAACGAGAGAGAGAGCAAATAGTATGCTTCTATCTGCATTCAGAGCTCCATTCTTTCCCTGGATGTGGACAGCATTTTCCCTTATTAGTGTTTTGGAGTTGTTCTAAGACAACTGTGTATTTCTGAGAAGAGCTAAGTCTATCTAAGCTAGCCATTGCATTCTGTCACATTTTGGTGATTCTTATGGCATTTTAAACTTTTTCATTATTATTATATCTGTTATGGTGATCTGTGATCAATGACCTTTTGATGTTACTGTTGTGATTACTGTGGAGTGTCATGGATCCCACCAAATAAGACTATGAACTTAATTGATAAAGTTGGGTTTTTTCTGACTGCTCCCCCAACCCACAATTCCCTATCTTCTTCCTCTTCTTGGGTTTCCCAATTCCATGAGACACAACAATACTGAAACTTGGCCAATTAATAACTCTACATTGACCTCCAAGCATCCCAAGTTCCAAGTGGTCTGGAACTGAATGGGTAGCTAGGTGGTACAATGGATAGAGTGCTGGGGATAGAGGCAGGAAGACTTCCCTGAGTCCAAATCCAGGCTCAGGCACTTGCTGGCTGTGTGACCTTGGTCGTCATTTAATCCTGTTTGCCTTGGTTTCCTCATCTGGAAAATGCGCTGGAGAAGGAAATGGCAAACCACTCCAGTATCTTTGCCAAGAAAACCTCAAATGGGATAATGAAGAGTCAGATGTAACTGAAAAATGACTCAACAACACCTGGAACTGAAACTGCAATATTTCCAAGGTATGCTTGTAGTGGTTTTACTGAGTTAACTTCATTAATTATCCGTATAACAGACACATACACATGACTTGACAATTGCACTTCTCTTAGCCCCTGCAACCCCCAACCAAATAAGATGAGTCTAATTCTTCCTGTCAAAAGTTCTTCCTAGCTCTTTAACAATTTTTGAAGTCTTAAACAAGATTGTCCTGGGATACATCTGTCACATGACCACAGGAAATATTTTATATCTAGCCTTCCTTTGGGGAGTACAAAATCCTTATTGTTCTAGAGCACTTTGAGGATATAAACCACTTGGGGAAGGATGTTCTGTTTGATAAGAATGTTTGGAAAAACTCAGAAGCAGTGTGGAGAAAAAGACTTAGCTCAGCATCCTACATACACCATGTACTGAAAAAATCACAAATAGATACTTCCATGTAAAAGGTCATAAAAATTTTTTAAAGGAAGGAAAATAGATGGAAGGTATCTTCCACAGATATGTCCAGAGGGAGTATTCTTACCCAGAGAAGAGATAACAGAGATCATTCAAAAAACAACTAAAATTACATGGAATGTACAATCTTTTGTGCAGAGAAAATGGAGATATAGTCAGATGTGCTTTTTAGGAGGACCACTTTAACAACTAAGTAGGGGATGGACTAGACTGGAGATTTGGGACAGTGACAGCCACCAGTAGACTATTCCCATAGTCCAGGTACAAGGTGATGAGGGCCTGGACCATGGTGATGAGAGTATTAGAGGAGAGAAGTGGGCACATACAAGTAATATTAGGAAGGTATAATCAACAGAAATTGACATATCCCTAACTGGATATGGAAAATGAAAGAGAATGAGGAGCCTAGGATGATGTCTAGATTTTGAGCTTAGGTAACTGAAAGGATGGTAGTACCCTTGGCAATAATAGGAGAGTTAGGAAGAATTCAATTAATTTTCTTTTTGTGCATTTTTGTTTGCCAACTCTGTCATTTCCTTTCGTTCTAAATTCTGGACTCTCTTAATAACTCTAATAATAATAATAGCATCTATATTGCAGAGTTGTAAGGATAACATGAAATAATACCTATAAAGCACTTAAAAAAGTGAATCAATGAATGAAAGGAAAAACATTTATTAAGTGCTTACCATGTACCAAGCACTGTGATAAGCACCGGGAATAAATACAGAAAAGTTAAGATAGCCTTTGTTCTCAAGACTTCTTTATGTCTTCCCTAACAGTCTATTTTCTTTGATGTTATCATTTTTTAAAGATTAGTCTTCTGAACTATTTTGAAGGCTCTTGGAATCTCTCCATTGTATTTCAGGGGATCTTACACAATTTTTGTGCTACTTCCACCAGCCTCAATGGATTCCGGCTTACTTTCTTTTATTGCCAAGTACATAATCATCTGGATAGCTCTCCCTTTGATTGTTGATTCCTTTTTCCTCCTTATAGAATTTTTATGTATCTTTAACAGTCACTCTGATGATTTTGATCATTTCTTTGCTATTAACATATTTCTCACTGTAAATTCTATTCCTGAAGGACAAAGGGCTTGCTTGCTGGCTGTCCATCTCAATATGCCTACTCTGTTCTCTCAGAGCAGCAGCATGAGATGAGATCTATGGTTCTCAAGGAGAGAGGATGGACTTTGGTGTATTGCTGCAGGGCTGGCCAAGGGGACATTGGAGTTGAACTATTCATTTTCTTCATTTTTCCCTGGGTTCTATCTTCCTCTACAATTTTTTTTCAGTCCCTAGACCAATATCTTAGAGGTGGCTGTGAAAAATGTTTTGTTTGTTTTTTGAAGGAGAGGACTGCTGATGAGGAAATGATGTTGCTTAAAGAAAAATTCAAAAAATCTTTGTAACTCAGTTTTTTCCCGACCTTTTTGTCGCTTTTCCTTGGACTGCCTATTTCTTTCTATACAACTTTAACTATGTACATGTGTCACCAGTTCCACACTTGTGGGCTTCTCCCTTCTCTACAATTTTCCCCTTCAGTTTTTATTCCCCTACAATGTCCCTCTTTCTTTTTTTTAAGGATACTCTGTTTTCCAGATGCTCAACACAACCCTGGCAGAGGGATAAATTCTGCCAAGGTATTACCATCTCAAATGTTATTTAGTCATTTTCAGTCATGTCTGATTCTTCAAGACCCCTTTTGGTGTCTTCTTGGCAAAGGTACTATAATAGTTTGCTATTTCCTTCTCCAGCTTATTTTGCAGATTGGCCAACTTGTCTTCTGTTATTTTTTTCTATAAGTATTATCATATTCTATTTTTTCCTTCTTTCTCTGTTATATTTGCTGTATTTAGTTTCATTCCTTTCCAAGGTGTACTTCTTTCTGTAACTTTCTCCTCAATATACTCAAATTCTCTTGACCCTAAAGGCTCATCCCAACCCCTGTATTTCACATATCATAAGTAGATTCAGTTCTTCTCAGAACTTGCATTTTAAAGAGAAGGACAATGGGAGCCATGTTTTCATTACTCTCCAGTAAGGTTGCACTCTTAAGTCTCCTCAATTCTTTCCACAATGGCTCTGTGCCTGGTACCTTAATTTCTCCTGCCCAATGCTTGATAACATTTCAGAAATGTCCTCTTCATTTTCCTCCATCCTCTTCTTCTCTCTTCTCCTTCTTCTCCTTTCTCCTTTTCTTTGATCTCTTTGGGATACAGATCTGGTAGTGATATTGCTGGTCAAAGAGTATGAACAGTTGTATAGTCCTTTGGATAGAGTTTTATGTTTTTTCCCAGAATGGTTGGATAAGTTTACAACTCCTTCAACAGTACCTAACTTTCCACAACTCCTCCTGGCATGTCATTAATTTTTCTGTCATATTAGGTGATCTGATATATGTGAAGTAGTATCTCAGATTTGTTTTAATTTGTATTTCCTTTTTTCATGTAACTATAAATGGCTTTGATTTCTTCTTTTCCAAACTGCTTATTCGTATCATTTGGCCATGTAACAATTGAGGAATTGTTCTTATTTTTATTAATTTGACTCCATTCCCTATATATGTGGGAAATGGGCCCTTTATCAGAGAAAGTTGCTATGAAATCGTATTCTACCCCTCCCCCAGTTTCCTGCTTTCCTTCTAATTTTAGCTGCTTTGGATTTGTTTGTGCAAAAAAAAATTAACTTCATGTAATCAAAATGATCCATTCATAGATCTTACAGGTAAAATTCTCCATGCTCCCCTAATTTGACTATGATATTACCCTCTCTATGTTCCCATTTTGACCTTACCTCAGTATACTGCGTAAGATGTTGGTCTATGGCTAGTTTCTGGAAAACTGCTTTTCAGCTTTCCCAGCAATTTTTGTCAAGTAGCTCTTGCCCTGAAAGCTTGGATCTTTAGGACTATCAACACTAAATTACTGTGGTCATTTACCACCGTGTATTATGCACCTAACCTATTCCACTGATGCATCACTCTATTTCTTAGCCAGTACCAGATTGTTTTGATGATTACCACTTTGTAATATGGTTTAAAATGTGGTACTGGTAGGGTGCCTTCCTCCACATTTCTTTCCTTTGATTACCTTGATAATCTTCACCTTTTTTTTTTCTTCCAGATGAATTTTGTTATTTTTATAGCTCTATAAAGTAATTATTTTGCAGTTTGTTTGGCATTGAATAAGTAAATTAATTTAGATAGAATTGTCATTTTTATTATATTGGTTCAGGCTACCCATGAGCAATCAAAATTTCTCCAGTTATTTAAATGTCTTTATTTGTGTGGAAAGTATTTTGTATTTGGATTCATATTGGGTTTGTCTTGGCAAGTAGACTCCCAAGTAGTTTATATTGTCTGTAGTTATTTAAAATGGGATGTCTCCTTCTATCTCTAACTCCTAGACAATGTTGATAATTTATTGGGCTTATTATATATCTTGCAATTTTGCTAAGATTATTTCAACTAGTTTTTTGAGACAACTCTCTAGAGTTCATTAAGTATGCCATCATATCATTTGCAAAGAGTGATAGTTTTGTTTCTTCATTGCCTATTCTTATTTCTTCAGTTTCCTTTTTTTGTCTAATTTTTGTAGCTAGCATTTTCTAGTACAGTATTGAATAATACTAGTATTGCTTGCATCACCTCTGATCTTACTGGGAAGGCTTCTAGCTTATCCCCATTACTTACTTACACTTGATTTTAGATGGATACTATTTTATCATTTTAAGAAAAGCTTCATTTATTCCTATGTCTTTTAGTGTTTTTTAATACAAATGGGTGTTTGTATTTTGTCAAAAGCTTTTCCTGCATTTATTGATTTTGGTGAGTTTTGTTATTAATGTTGTGATTCTAAAACTTCTAAGAGCTTTTGGTTTCTTTAATTTCTCAGATTGGAGCAATACTTTTCATCATCTTCTATTCTATTCATCAAAATCACTAAGCATCAAAATATATGCTAACTTTTGACAAGATCTTCATGAATTCCAAAAGAAACATCATCTGTATCTGTTGGTGCATAAGGTTCCGTCATCTTCATTCATGGCAGATTTTTTACTTATACTGATCACAAACACAGTAAGACAAGATGACAAAAGGTCCTATGAAATTGTCTTTCTTGATGACTTTCAGTACACAGGAAAAGCAGTCCTCCCAGGGCCTTACCCTCCCATTTCTGTGATAACTTGTGAACCAATCCTCCATTTGGTAGCAATTTTCTTTTGTCTTTTGGTCTCATTGTTTCCTGAGAATATTATATGAATATGGCTCCATTCTTGTAATAATTTCTCATTTGGGGGCAGAAATATTATACCTAGAGTACCTAATATGGTGTAATCCATGGCATTTCTGCTCTTCTTTTCCATCTATTCTATGACTATTATTTTAGAAGGAGAAGAAGGCAACATTGAACTGCTTTTTATTTGCTTGTTTCAAGAGTTGACATGGTCAAAGAATTCATCACCTACTGTATAGATGATGAGCCTGAACATACTTGGCTAAAATGGTTCTCAGACAGCAGACCCAGGCTGTTGCTGGGCCTGTCTCCACTTAAAATATTTTTGACATGTTAGAATGTGCTAGAGCTTATGTTCTCCTGGCACTGTCTTTGATATCTTGTATGTCCTCCAAACCTCAAAGACACACTGGAGTAGGACTTCATGGAGTAAATACCAAATGACAGTTGCAAAGTAGACAGAAAAGTCTGGAGTTATTGATGTACTCTTGAGCTTTCAAATCCAATCTCTTCTTTCCACCCACATGCCCATCACAATAGATCAGGTCATCATTTCCTCTTTCCTAGATTATGAAGAAGGTATTTGTTACAGCAGATAGAACCCTGGACCCAGAGTGAGGAAGACATGAGTTCAAATCCATTCTCAGCCTCCAGTGTTACTGTAGAAAAATAATTTAACCTCTGCTTGTCTGTTTTCTCAACTAAAAAGGGATAAGAATAGTACCTCATTCTTAGGGTTATTGTGAAGATCAGATGAAATGATATTTGTAAAATGTTTCATATGGTGTCTAGAACATAGAAGGTACTTAATAAATACTTATTCTCTTTCTTCAACCCCTTCTCTTCAATTAATCTGCAAATACTTCCTACGTGCTGGCATTGGAATAGGCTCTAGAGATTTAAAGACAAAAGTGAAGTTTTCTCTGCCCTGAAAGACCTTACCTCTATTGAGGGAAGTAACAGGTTCAAAAAAGTATATACAAAAAATTTCGTGTAGTGAGTCCTCTCTACTGTGTGTGGATTTGTCCTTCATTCTTGAAGAGGACCATGATGTCAGAGAGGCAATGACATGACTTGCATTGAATTGGATTTAAGCCAAGGTGGACTGTGCAAGGTCACCAGCCTCACTTTGTTCTCCAGAGCCATCTGGGTCCAGTCAGAATGACTGGAGATGGCCCAGGATGCAGTGGGAGACCTTGGCCTTTTTAATCTAGGGTCTTTCCAAGTCCTCACTCTGAATGAAGCCATGCCCATTCTGTAAATAGGCCTGTTGAAGAAGTGAGTCAGGGGATGGCTACTTTAATAAAAACAAGTAAAACTGAGAGGGGAATCCCCTCTCAGGAAAACCCACATCGTAAAGGTACTCCTTGAGCTGATGATTTAGGGGTAGGTCATTAGGAAGCAAATTCCAGTTACAGGAGATAGACTATGCAAAAACACAGAAGCAAAAGACAGTGTCCTACATGAGGAGCCCCTAGGAGATCAATTTGACTAAACCTATGACTGCATGAAAAGTTCTGGAAAGTCAAGTTGGAGATAATTTAGAGAGACAAACAAGTTTGGTTTTGACCCCAAAGGTAATAGGGAACCATTGAAGTTTATTGAACATGAGAGTGAAATGGCCAGATCTGTTTTAAGAATTTTACTGCGGCAACTATGTATAGAATGGATTAGAGAGGATAGAGACGAGGTAGGGAGGTCGGTTAATGGTGTCGGTTGCTTGTGATCTTTCACTCTCAAAGAGGATCAAAATGACATGAGGTACAGTGGGGTACTGCAGTAATCAATGTTAGAGTAATGGACCCAATTAGCATGCTTGGTTGACTTCTTCCAGCACCATTAAAGAGCTTGTAGGTAGAAATGGAGGAGCAGATTATGGGTTGTTTGTTGGCAAGGCATAAGCAGTAGCTGGCCAAAAAAGCAAAGGGTGTACGAGTAGAGGACAGTGTTATACTGAACTGTTTAACCACAAGGATAAGAAAGGAGGAAGAGGTCTATTGCAATAGCCTCCTAACTGGTTTCTCTACCTCCAGTTTATCTACTCTTCCAACCATTCTCTATAGAGCTAGCAAATTGATTTTCCTAAAGCATAGGTCTGACCATATCCCTCTCTAGCTCACGAATCTTCAACGCCATGAATCCAGGTTAAAATACAAACTCTTTCATTAGACATTTAACTCCCACCACAACCTAGCTCCAACCCCTCTTCAGACTAATTTGCCATTACTTAAACTCATACATTCTACATTCCAGCCTAACTGGGCCACTTGCTGTTCCTTATAGGCAACAAGCTACATCCATTTCATATCTAGAATTTTCTCCTATATTACCTCTGCCTTTTAGAATCCATTGTTTGATCTCTAGCTCCACCTCTCTCATAAGGTCTTTCCTAATAAGTTGCAACTTTTCCTCCACTATTTCCTTTGTAATTACTTTATAACTATTTTGTATATATGCTAAATTTGCTTATTTTGGTCCTCCAATAGAATATAAGTTTCTTAAGGATAGAGACCGATAAATGTCTCTCCAACTCAAATGCCTAATACAATGCCTTACACATAGTAGATGCTAAATAAAAGCTTGTTGAATCAAATAAGATTGAATTTTTAGTATCAATACCATTTTTATTTCCTCCCTTCTTCCAGCCTTTTTATGTCTTCATTAAAGCTTTCCAAAGTGTATCTCTTCCAGCAAGGATGTCTGTCCCCTTCTGCACTTGGTCTGGTTCCCAGTGCTCTTTCCCACTTCAAGTGTCAAGATGTTATTTCCTCATATCACAGATCAGGGGCTGGGTTGGTAGATTCCAGATGTGGAATGAAATGGAAATTAAACAGCGAAAATGGATTTTTGTATATTGTTGTAATAGTAATTTAAAATGGAAATATCTTTCTTATTAATTAACGGTCCATATGATCTGCTTAAATGGTCTGGAAGCCTGGGTCACCTATGGTGGGAGGAGCTTGCTAAAGAGGCAGAACAGGAAGGGTGGAGCAGAACCAGGAGGAAGTGAGTGAGTGGGGTCAGATCAGAGAAGAAAGAATGCAGGCCAACTGACATATTGCGACAGTTGGTGAGAAGGCCCTGGCTAGGGGAGGGGAGGGTTGAGAATGGCTTTACCCCCTTCTGTAATCATGTTTATTAACTGGTTACCATGATGTATTTGGCTTTCTGGTGCTTAAATAAATGTTTTTCTTCTGCCTTCTATATGGAGAGTCTTTTATATTTTGAGATTGAAAGCTTCGCTGGTCATATTCATAGTCACCACCAGTGCAGTGAATGTTGCCTCGGTGATACAGTTGTTTCTCTATATATGTTGTCATTTTGTTAATTTCATCAGCGAATGTTCTTAGGATAACAGGGCCAACCTTTCTGCAGATGTGCTTCTTCACTGCTATTCTTTGTTTTTTTGGTTTATTTATTGCACTGCTTGCAATCATTTCCCACTCTCCTCTTTAGTATTTTACAGGATGTGTTTGTGTTCTAGACTAGTTTTGCTGGTGGCTCTTCAGTTGTCAAGAAGATTAAAAATTTTTTATAATCAAGGCAGGTTTTTTAAGCTTTCTTATTGTTACAACGGTTTTATATCATTTAACATTTTCATGAAATGGTAAAAATCAATAACAATATCTTCGCTTTTTTTCTGTTTCCTATTTTTAGAGATCACTGACTCATTTGAATATGTCAAATTAAAGCCTTATGTAGTTTCTTCTACATAAAAAATCTTCTACAGAACATTTTTTGTTCTAATCTCATTTTGATTTCAGAGCTTTACTCTAAAAACCAGTATTCTTACTATACACAGATAAATAACTATGTTATATACCTCATACTACAGAATCCTACCAAAACCCTATATCAGTCACATAATGATTCACTGGCTACCATATCCATACTTGATGAAATTTTATCTCAAAATATTACCAATCAATGCAACAAAATGCAATAGAAAGAAGTTTAGAAATAAACGTTTTTGAAATAATCATGTACTGGAAGTATACCAAGTTCCTCCAAAAAATATAAATCTTTACCATTTTTCTTGCATTTTTCTAGTCTCTCCACAACCGTGAAAAAGAACTTAAATATCATTAGGAAAGATTCACCTATTTTCAGAGATATATGTCATATGCAGAACCACAGTTCAGCATACAAACACAGGTCCCTAAAAGACACAATTTTCCTTGAAAAAATCATCCTACATCCTAAGCAATATTTTGATGTCTATCCAAATTAAACACAAACAACAGATTTCTCTTACATTTCAGAATTTGCTCTCCTCTCTATAGTTGACTCCTAGCATTATATAGAACATCGTGTCACATTGTCACAATATCCAGGAAAATCATGTCACCCCTCCCAAATACTAATTCCTTTTTCTGTTCTAGCTGATCCAGCAAGTTCTGAGCATTTCCTTGATTGACCATGACTTTCAAGATTAATTGATGTGTGAGCATATGTCATTGCTTAGTCATCTCCAAATGCTTATTTTTATGCTTTCCAAGAACACTACCCATAAAGTAAAAGTTTCCTCTCTATTTCTCAAAGAATTTATAAAATGACAAAATTTCTCTCTCTTTTGGTATTCTTTCTTATAAAGAAATACCACTACTACCCATTTCTTAAGATCTTCTTACCTAGTCTTTAACTATCCATAGGACACCTTGAATGTCCAAAAGACATCTTTTCTTCTTCTTGAGGCAATCAATGTTAAGTGACTTTCCCAGGGTTACAATGCTAGTAAGTGTCAAGGGTCTAAGGCCAGATCTGAACTCATGTCCTCCTGACTCCAGGACTGGTGCTCTATCCAAATGCCCAAAGGCAATTTTTCAATAAAACTTAAGAGATGTCCTATGCTTCTAACATCAGTCAGGGGATTCTATCTGTCAAGTGATTAGATCTATTTGTGTATATGGCTGGTGCCTTCCTTAAAATCTCTCATTTAGATTTTGTCTCTTATCTTTCTATATCTTTATGTTAGTATTTGAACTTCTTTAATTTTGAGCTCCTTATGCCACACCCTAACATTAGAATGAAAAGTCAGTGAAGTGGTCATAACTTTCAAAGATGCACATAAAAAGTTTTGTTATCCAATGTGACTTGCCTTTGCCATGGGATCAGGGAATACAGAACATTCACTCCACTCCAACTTCCCAAAGAACATAAGAGTTTTGTCTACCTTCCTTCTTCCCCTCACCCCAAGATAAAACTTCCTTACCAACCATCTTTCCAGGTCCCTAATGTAACTTTGGCATAAGGTTATCTCAAAATATATGTCTGTGCATGCATAAAAGTGCATATGAGTGTCATCAAAGGGAATTTAGGGGTATGGAAGAAAAGGTGTTTTTTTTCCCCTACCATAGTCTTTATGCTGTTTTTATGCGGTCATTTGCCTGTAATTCTCCACCATTTATGCCCTCTTTTCTCAGTGGGATTTCTCATTTAATCAACAAGTCTATAGATTTAATAACTATCATGCCAATGTCTGTCTACATTTTTGCTATTACCCTAAGCAATATAAACAAAGGAACTGTTGCTGAACCTCTGATTTCTTTGGTGTAAAGAGTTGCTGGTGAAGAATTTACTCTATTAATACAGGTTAACATTTTCTCTGAAATGGTTTAGAGAGTTGACTAGAACAGTGAGAAGCTAAGTGACTTCTTCAGGGTCACACAGATAATACATGTCAGAGGAAGGACTTGAATAAAGGTCTTCCTGTCTACAAGTCTGGCTCTCTATCCACCATCCTATGCTATAAAAGTATACACTTAAAGCATAACTTACAGAACTATTTCAAAACAAAGCTGAAGGACCTTCCATCTAATAATCTTCCTAGGATACTCAGGTCAATACAACAATTGCAAATTCTGAAACAACAAAATCACTTTCTCTCAAGGCTGCCATTTCTATTTTGGCAACTGGTTCTTCTTTATTGGTCAAAGGGTCAAGAACCCTCAGGGATCTTAGAAAATAGTCTAGTCAAATTCCTTCACTTTAGAGATGGGAAAACTGAGATCAAGGGATAGTAAGTGACTTGCTCTATCTAGCCAATATAAATGAGAGACAAAACTGAAATACAATGCCATCTCCTCTGACTCTACGGAACCACACAATTTTGCTGATATATTATCAGTGTTATGTTCAGTTCCTCATGTCACATTTTAGGAAGAACACCGAAAAAAGAGAGTATTTGGAAAGGAGCAACTAGAATTTCAATGGATCTTAAATTCTTGCCATTTGAAGGTCATTTGAAGGGACTGGGAATAATTAGCTGGGAGAATAAAGACTTGGAAATGATGGGAGTGGTTGTGGTATGAAAATTATAGCATCTTCAAATGACTATAGCATCATTGTGTGAAAGGCATATTAGATTTGCCATTTTATTCCAAAGGATGGAAAAATTATAATGATATAAATTTGTATTTGATGTTATTTTTGTCTTCCTAAAAATTGCAACTATTCAGTAATATACAGGACTACCTTGGAAAGCTAGAGATTTCCTCCCATTAAAGGTCCTTAAACATAGGCAAGATAACTACTTATTAATTATGTTTTAGAGGGTGGAGAAAGGAATTCATATCCAAGTATTGCACTGCATAGCCTCTGATAACACTTTCTGCTCTAATATTCTGATAGGGATTAAGTCTAAAATTATAATTCCCTTTGCATTTTCCCCTACCTTTTGGTAGGAGTTAGCAAGGAAATTATCAAGGAAAATCAAGTTTTCATTAGCTACTTTTCTTTTATCAGAGAAAGAGCATGAGAAGTTGGAATAAATGAAGTCCCTCATTATTACTCTATCATTTCTCCTTGGTTCATGATCTGAAATTTATCATCCATTCCTTCCTTCTGGCAAAGTGTTAGGCAGTATACTGCCACCATATCATACCAAATAAAGTTCATATGCCTTGAATTGTTGGTGGAGTAATTTTAAAAAATCATATACATGATAGATTAAGATAGTAGATATTCATCTAATTAAGCACAATGATGTAGTGAATAGAAAACTGATCTCAAAACCAAGAAGATTTTAATTCAAGACCTACCTCTGATTCATAATAGCTGTGTGACCCTGAACAAGCTATTTCACCTCTCAGGGTTCTATTTGGACAGCTAGATATCTAGCACAGTAGACAGAGCCCAGAAGTTAGTCAGGAAGATCTGACTTCAAATCTTGTCTCAGATACTTATTTAATAGTGTGACTCTAAAAAAGCCATTTTGACCTCTTTGCCTCAGGTGTTTTATCTGAAAATAGGAAAAATAATAATAGCAATTGCCATACAAGGTTCTGATAAGGATAAAATGTGTTAACATGCTTTGAAATAAATCTTAAAGCATGACATAAATGCTAGATACTGTTTTATTTTATTATTATTACCAGCAACTCCAAATTTTAAGTTGCATAGAAAGCACCTATCCAAATTAGTAGAGGGAATTTCCTCATTGGGAGCTCACTATACCAATAAAACTACAAATTTTAGCCCTAGTCATCCAACATAGTATCAGAGGACCCTGTTCAGGAGAAGCCAAGAGATTCTTACAAATGAGCAGAATCTTGGAAAGTGACTCCTCTCTTCTCTATCATAACATGATTTCCTTCCTTCCTTTTTTTCTTTCTGCATTAGTCTTAAAATATTACTCATTTAATTTTAACATATTTTTTTGAGTTCCAAATTCTCTTGCTCCCTCCAGTCCCTTTCCCACTTATGGAAAAGGAAAGCATATGATGTCAATTATACAAGTGAAATCATGAGAAACACATCTCTATATTAGCTATGCTGCAAAAAAACTCAAGAAAAATAAAGTTTAAAAGTATGCTTCATTCTGCATTCAGAGTACATCAGTTCTCTCTGGAGGAGGATTGCATTTTTCATCATGGGTCATTTGGAATTGTCTTGGATCATTCATAGCATGATTTTTAATATTTGAGTATAACTATACTATATTGACTAATTCCAATCTTAGGTAAAATAGTAGTATTTTAGAACTACAAAAGACCATGAACGTGATCTGGTCTAGCTCCTTAATTTTACAGTTGGAAGACTAAGATTTACAAAGGTTGTCCTTTTTTTAAGGTCACACAGTCATTAAGTCATTAGACTCCAGCTCTCCTAGTCCCCAACACGCTTTTCTTTCCATTACTCCAAATAATCAGTTACACTCTTATTTTTTTTCTGGTAAATTCTAACAGTGTCATAACACCAAAAGCAGTTTTTCATTACATATATAAAAAGGTGATAGAGATTTCAGGTGGTTACAGTCTTAAAGAAAATAAATAAGTTTCAGTCAAATACTCAGGAATCAAGTTTAATTTTTTTAAATGACACATGTCATGTCATTTGTGCCACTCAAATAATTTGGCTAGAATTTGACCAAAGGAATTTGGGGTCAGAATGGGAAAAATATGTGTATATGTGCTTGTGCATGTGCATGTGCAGCTATGTATATCTACACATATTATATTTTTCCTTAGAAAATATGCCTCAGGATTTGCTAAAGGTGAAAGTGGATGGTAATACAGGTAATATATAGAGGGCATTACTTGTCATTGGGAAGACATCAGTTAAAATTCTTTCCCTCATATTTGACAGCTGTGTAATAGCAGGGAAATTGACTAACTTCTCTGAGTCTCAGTGTCCCTGTTAATAAAATGGGGATAAAAAAACCTGTAGGATTATTGTGAGGCTGGAATGAAACAATGAACTTTGCAAATTTAAGGAGCTGCATACATATTGGTTACTATTACTAACAGTTTAGATCAACCAAAGTGTTGGTGCATGTGTCAGAAGAAAATCACTTTCATCAGAGATTAACATCAATACTCTTGAGCTATTTTTTTAAATGCTTTTTCTTCTTTCCTTTTTCAGAACAACTGCTCTCCTTGCTCCTCTCATCCATGCCATTTGACAGCAATGAGGGAAACTTTGTGGGTACTAAATGCTGCCGAACCATGGAAAAAAAATTAAATTGAATCTCTCTGCGACTAGCATGGTGTGGCTACAGCAAAGCAGATCCTAGTGAGTTGGAATCCTATCATTCTGAGCATCTGCACCACTCCTCCTTGGAGAGGGCATGCTAATCATCTCTCTTCATGGTCAGTAACCACATAAGGACAACACCAGACGATGCCAGTGGTTTTGGTCCTGTAGCATTTATATGCTACCCTGCAAAGAGAATCATGCCAGATAATATTCGTCACCCTTGTCCTTGGTCTTCTCTCCTGATTGAGGCAGATGTTTATTTTCCATCTGCACTATATGTCAGTGCAACTGCAGCCTTCGTCTGGCAAAGGGTGCCAGTAATATTATGAGGCCATCGCATAAACTGCTGGAAAGATTACTCTGGTGAATAAAATCAGTTTATGGCTAAAAACATTTATTCTTAATTTTGATAAGCCCTTAACAAATGGAAATTTGCTTCCTTACACTTTTGCCAAGCATAGGACCGTGTTTATTTCCTGCTATATGGGTCACGAAGGATTCCCAGCTGTTAGATAGAGTCAGTTGTGCATTGCTGCACTCGGCAACATCTGTTTCACAAAGACAGTATCCAGCTTTTAGCGCTCAAATGGAGGTTCTACCATATGCCAGCAGACCACTTAGTTTTTACCTTGGGAACCAACTTTACACTAGTCAAGGTAACAGAATAAGAACCGAATATTTAAATGTTACTAGGCTTCAGTCATATCTTCATGTGCTCTTGTCATTTCCAACTATATATAGTAAAATTAGTTCCAAGCATATACCACAAGCTGTTCCTCTGTTTAATTATTAACTGGAAGAAAGTTTGTTTGCAAAACAGTTGAAATGTATTTTGTGATATACTCTGATGTTGAAGGCAGTGCCATAAAATGATTTTGCAAATACAGAATCTTATTAAAGTGTCAGTCTGCTATCAGCAAAAGCACATCAAACCGAATAGCCTTTAAGAAGTGGATGAACTATTAGAACACTACAAAAATGCTTATGATTTCAGATAACACATTACACATGTGAGGTGGGGTGGGGAGAAGGAGGGCATATTACCTTACACCTCCACTAAACTGCTACTTAGATTCTTCATTATGGTGGGGATATCGAGAGGGGTTTTTAAGCAAATCAGCTCTCCTTTTTCCTGGAAGGAGTATGTCAATCTGCTCTCCTATGACCCTGCTCACCATCTCTGTAACTTTCAAGATCAAAGTGCCCCTCCCTGGCCCCCATTTTATTATGTATGTTGTCTTCTCCATTAGAATGAAGCTCTTTCAGGACAAGTATTGTGTTTGATTTTGTGTGTCCTGAGAGCCTACCACATAGTAGGCACTTACCAAATTCTTTTTCATTCATTCATTGAAGGCTATGCTTATGGAACATAAGCTCTGGCAGGCCTTACCAAGCTGGAAGGGTTTGGAGTATAGGTCCAGGGAGGGACTAAATATATTGCCCAGGCTAGGAAAACACCAAAAGTTAGCCACCAGGTGATGAATATTTTTATCCACAGAAACTCATAAAGATTGTCTTCTAAGATTTGGAAAGAGTTGTTGCATCTGTGGAAGGAATCTCTATGCAATCATAATTACGAATGTTTTACAATTTATATTTGACCACTAATGACCTTGACTGCTTTAATTTAGAAGTCTCCATCATTTCCATTAGCCATAAGCACATTTTAGGGGGGAAAATAAACAACTTCAACTTATTTTTGCAGTATAAATCTTGAATGGTATATTGTATTCAAATCTCTACTCACTAGAAATAAGGAGAAGATCCTGATTGCCCTAAGTGCTATATTGATTATCAAGCAATTCATATTTGTATCTAGAAATCTAACTTACTAGTTCCTTGGGTACTACACATTTTTAAGTTACTCAAAGAGCTAATAGGTTGAATTAAAAATTGACTGGAATATTAGAACACTACAAAAATACTTAGATTTTCAGAAAACATGTTACATTATTTTTGAACTGGAATCCTGAAGACCTGGGCTCTAATTTTAAGCCATAGCTGAAAAATCCTTCCAGCTCCAAATGCTACAGTCCTTTGGCTTACATTAATTTACTCTGTAACTTTGGGGAGATCATTTTGCCACTCTGGGCCTCAGTTTTCTCACATGGAAGATGAATCAATTAGAAAAGTCCCTTCCAATTTTGTGATTCTCTAATTCTTCAGAAACTGTCACATTCTATAACTGGCAGCCATGCCATATTAATAAAAAAATGTTGTTGTGAGATGTGTTTGTTTTCAGGGAGAAATGACTCGATGACAGTATAAAGACCCTTCTCTAGAAAGGAGGTTTTCTTTTCCCTCCATAAGCAATGATTACTAATTTCCTGGGATTTCCTTTCTATCATGATAAATGCTAACTAGATACTTTTTTCAAATAGGCAAGCTAAAACATAGTTGAATGAGGGGAAAAGTCAAGCTTTTTATTAGCATAAAAAATAACAGAGCAGTGTGACTCATCAGGAAGGCACCTTAAATAACCCTAAATCATAAAAGTTAAGCTGTGTTCATTTGGAGCATGCATTACATGGAGATTACAGTAAAACCAAGGTAAGAAAAGTAATAGAAAGACCAGATGATTGGAATACTCTAGCTTTCCAGAAAAGAATTTGGAACTGTAGTCAGTTTAACAAGAATATCTGAAATGTCTACTATTTGCAAGGTACTATGTTAGGTGCTAAAGAGATAAAGGTAGAAAAGAAATCTTATCCTCAAAGAGTTTATATTGTGTATACAGACAAGTTAGATCAAACTATATATAATATAAATGGAGAGTTATATGGAGGAGTGAAGAGTATTAGTACAGATAGGGAACTCTCCAGGATGACAGCATAGATGAATTGAGATCTGCTTGAACAAAAGGAGTTGTCCCTCAACTCTTTACTCTCCCTTATCTCTCCCCCTGCTCATTTCCAATCATTTTCAACTCTAGTTAACTATAATTTTAGTGTGCCACAATCTTGTGATATACACTGCGTCAGTGAACCTTGTTGTAATATTGGGATACCCAGGGGTGCAGATGAGGAGAGAGAATATTCCATGAATGGAAGACAATTTGTGTATAGGCATCAGGAAGTTGGGGGTGATCAGGAGAGGAGATGGAATATCATGTATTGGGAATGGCAAGTAGCTCAGTTTGGTTGGAAAATAGAATATGTTAGGGAAAAATAATGTAACACAAATGTGCAAATACCAGATGGAATTAGATTATAAAGGACTTTAAATTATGCAGTTTACATTTTCTCGAAGAAGCTATAAAGATCCACACTTTTTTATGAGAATAATTTGGTTATACCTATGCTTAAAGGATCTTAATTTGGCATGTGGAGGTGATAGACAGGAGAAGGGAGAGACCAGAATCAGGGAGGCTAATTAGGAAGCTATTATGGCAGTCCAGGTGAAAAGTAATGAGGACTTTTCATAGTGAAATAGTAGTCAGTGAATAAAAGAAAGAGATATATGTGAGAAAGATTGTGGCACACTAAAATTATAGTTAACTAGAGTTGAAAATGATTGGAAATGGGCAGGGGGAGATGAGGGAGAGTAAAGAGTTGAGGATAACTCTAAGATTGTGAATTTGAGTAGTTGGGAGGATGGTGGTACCTTTGTCAGAAACACAAAAGACAGGAAGAGAGGGGTTTGGGCATAAGGATATTGAATTTTATATTAGACATATTGTGATTTAAGATGCATATGGAACATCTAGGTGGAGGATGTCCAACAGACAGCTTGTGACATTGAGATTGAGTTCTGGAAAGTATCAAAGGCTATGTAGACTTAGGAGATTTTTCCATAGATATTTTAATTCAATTCATAGGAACATATGCTATGACCAAGATAAGAAGGCAGAGAAGCTTCAAGGCAAAAATTTGTGAATTAACATTGGAGAATATTAATACTTAAGAGTGGTCACTCAGTATTTCCTCCCATACCCACTACAAACAGCAAGCCCAAATAAAGTTTCAGGCTTCTGCAGAGGAACAACTGTAGAGGTTTGCACCTTCAGTGACTGCCTCAACACCAAGGCCACCTCCCACTATCTCCCTCTACCTTTTAAGAGACTTCAGACACTGATTTTGTTCAATCACATGAAGAAAACGAAAGTAGAAAGTGCTATTGAGTGTGTTGGAAGCATCCTATACTGGAAATGGGTGGCCAGCCTTATACAGTAGGGAAATTCTTAAGCTAGAGTGGAACTGCCTGAAATTCCTTTGAATGCCCTGGAGGAAGCATCAGACATAATAGACTAAATACAACCACATAAATGAAGTAGGATAGCAGAGAAGAGGGATAAGGAGAAGAATAAAAAATGCAGTCCTCTTAAATCCATGGTTGAGTAGTGAATGGATTGCCTATGGTGTTTCTATCTCCAGGCAGGTATGCAGGAAGAAGGTACTGAAGGTAACAGTTAAGCAGGATTGCAAAAAGTGAGCTGAAGTAGGTAGGGTTCTTGCCCCCAGAGTATAGCATTGATGTGTCATAGAAGAGGATTTACTATGACAAGGAGATGTGAGCCTGCTGAATGGAATGTATGATCGATTTTGCCTGGAAAAGTTTTCGCATTGGGAAGCCAACATCTCTGAAAGATTCTTGTTCCTCCATAGATCCTCCTCAGGAGGTTTTACTATTTTGTCATTTCAGTTGTATCTGACTCTTTTGACCCCTTTGGGGGTTTTCTTGACAAAGATACTGCTGTGGTTGGCCATTTCCAACTTCAGTCCATTTTTCAAAGGGGAACTGAGGCAAATAGGGGTAAGTGACTTGGCCAGGGTCTAGTAAGCATCTGAGACCAGATTTGAACTCTGAAACATGAATCTTCCTGATTCCAGGACTAGCCTTCTGTCTGCTCGGTCACTTAGCTGCCTTTACCTCAATGAAAAGGAATGTGTAAGTTGCTAGGGATTGGGGGGAATCCAGAATGGTGGAGGAACATAGAGTGATACATAGAGTGATACCCCTACACATGATCTAAACCTGAAATTCCCCTTCACACTGATGAGTTCCTGCTGAGACTTCTATTTTATGGAGGGGACTCAGGTTGCTCAGAATTCATTCTCCTCCCACTCTTGTTCTTGACTTCTGGAGTTTAAAAGCACATCCTTGCCGACCAGGCATCCTTATACTTACCTAACTCTCGTCACCTAGCTTCTCAAATACCTTGAAGAAGGCAATGCAAATAAAAACGGGGGTAGCAGCCTCTGAAAATAGATTAGCAGCAAAGAAATATAAAGAACAATAATTGCAAGGATAATGTATTTAATCAAAAGGGAAGCAACAAAGTAATAAAAAAGTAAATGAGATAAATGAACAAGTAGTGATTTTAATTTTAAATGTGAATGTGAAAAACTAAAGAGAGTATGTTAAGAAGAAAACAAAACACGTTAAGAAACACATCTCAAAGTTAAAGGCATGAAAAAATAAAATGAGAAACAGGAAGAAAATTTACTATGCATCAAGTAAATCCAAGAGAAATTGCTATCATTTTATTAGACAAAAAAATAAAAATAAAACCCAGCGATATCAAAGCAATAAATAAATAAACTACACAATAAACATTGGGAAAGGAAAGGAAGCAAACAAGCATTTATTACATGCATACTGGGCACTGGGTACTATGCTGAATGCTTTAGAGATATTGTCTCATGTCATCCCCACAAGGAATC
Organism: Bettongia penicillata ogilbyi; assembly: GCA_023548195.1. Classification (NCBI taxonomy): domain Eukaryota; kingdom Metazoa; phylum Chordata; class Mammalia; order Diprotodontia; family Potoroidae; genus Bettongia; species Bettongia penicillata. The sequence continues at coordinate 206,713 of JAJHZJ010000624.1, read as the reverse complement.
TTATAAGGACTGGTAAGGACTCATAAAGAAAATGGTGAATGAAATGTAAAAAGACATAGAGAGTAACAGAATAATTATGCATTTTCATGGTTTTCTGATGGAGCTGAATAAATCTAACAAACATAAGCACAAAGGAAAAGGAACATGAACAATGAACTAACTGTTAGGGAATTTAGAGTTGAAAAACTTATAGCGTCTTCTGAATGGGAACATTAAATAATATATGTATTTAGCAATTCCAGATAGCATCTTTTAAAAAAAATAGATCAGGGAAGCCAGGTGTCACAGAGGACAGAGTGTTGGGCCTGAAGTCAGGAAGACCTATTTTCCTGAGCTCAAATCTGGCTTCAAACTGTTACTAGCTGTGTGACCCTGGGCAAGTCACTTAACCTCATATATCTAAGTTTGTCATCTGTAAAATGAGCTGGGGAAGGAGATGGCAAAACACTACAGTACCTTTGCCAAGAAAACCCCAAATGGGGTCACAAAGAGTCAGATATGACTGAAATGACTGAACTACAAGAAAAATATATCATGTTCCAGGGCAAAATTAAATAACAATGTTAAAAAAAAGAGAGACATCTTTACAAATTCTTATGCCAGAAAATAGATATCAGTGAAGGGAACATGCAATTTTAAAGTGTGGATATGAGTGGAGCTTTGCTGACATCCTAAATAATGAATGGGTCATTTGTTTTTAAGTTTTGAAATTATAATGATGAGACTACACACTAATTTTTTCTGGCATGTAGTACTCAGAGGAAAAATTAGGTCTTTGAGAACATTCGATAATGAATTAGAAAGTGAAAGGATTAATGAACTCAATATACAATTTGAAACAATCAAGAATAAATCAACATAAGTAAATAATCTCAAGAGGTGTAATTTGATAATTAGATGAGAAATAAATAAATTGGAAACAAAAATATCCATTTAGGATTAATAAAAAAACTAAAAGCCAGGTTCTCTTTTCTTTACCCTCTATGTCTCACTTGGCACTTTGATCAGTTGCTTTATAAATTATCAGAGTGGATTGTACCATTCTGTGCCTTCAGAGGTAAATTTTCTAACTAAATAAAGAGAAAGGTTTTTTAGTTATGTTCTGAGGCCAAGTTCTCCATGACTGCAAGATCAAGATCATGTTGCAAATTCCATTTGATGATTAATATTACACTAGGATAATATAAACTGTTTAATATTAAGTGCATGAATTTCAACATTTCTTATTTCTTACCGCAATTGTAAACATTATCAAGTCTGGGGTTTTATCTTTTTAAATGTTTTGAATAATCCTTTGGACACTCTGGGCATTTGATAAAGACCAATGGCAAAGTACAACAGTAAATTTAAACACGACATAGAGTTGGTTGTATTTTATTATGTTCAGGAAAAATAGCCCTTATTCAAAGATACAGAACAGCACAGTATTTAAGAATTTATTCATTAACCAAATACTGCAAAGATGATAGGAAAAGAATAAGAAATATTGACTTACAACAAAATAAGGTAATCTTTAAGACAGTAATTACTGGGAGAAGAAATTGCATAAAAGAATATCTCATAGGAAAAGACATCATTTGGGTTTTTGTTTTTTTTTTGACAAAGATATTGGAGTGGTTTGCCATTTCCTTCTCCAGCTTATTTTGAAGATGAGGAAACTGAGGCAAACAGTGTTTAAAATGACTTGCCCAGGGTCAAACAACTAGTAAATATCTGAAGCTGGATTTGAACTCAGACATGATTCTTATTCAGTGTGACATCTAGCAGCCTGCTCCTTAAATATAGGACAATTAATTTGAAAAGATAATTTAAGAGCACTTTGGGGGTGAAGAGAGGTTTTGGACCTCTGATTTTTCTGGTTTGGGAAAGTCTATAGAAACTCCTTCCACAGATGGAGATTATAGTTCCAGCAGTTGTCCAGGGAAGCGACATTAGGTGACTTGGCAGTAAATAGTCAGTGTCAGGATTGAACCTGAGTTTTCCTAACTCTAGGAAAGGTCTTTCTTCCATATGCAGTAAATACTGTCTGAGATTAGCAGACCCTTACAAAAGGAAAACTTTTTTCTCCTATTTGTGAAGGGTGCTATGGTGGAAAGATCTTAGAATTTTGAATCAGACTTGTGAACTTAGACAATTACTTAATCTCCATCACTGTGTGATGTTTGACAATCATTTAATCTCTCTGAGTTTCAGTTTCCTCATCTCTAAAATTGAAGTGATAATACTTTCTCTATTTAACCAAATGGGACGATTTTAAGGATCAAATGAGAAAATATGCAAAAAGTGCTATGTAAATATCAGCTATTATTATTTCCAGTCAGCAATGTTTCTGACTATGACATATTTAATTCTCATAATTCAAATGGTTCTATTAACACTTTTGTACATATAAGACCTTTTCTTTTTGTGGATCTCTCTTTGTATTTTAACCTAGCTGTGATGTTACTCTTCATGGATAGCACTTTCCCTAGTTTGTCTCTGGTATGGAAAAAAAAAAATTAAAGAATATCTTGTTTTTCTGTTTTGTGTTTCATATTGACCATCTCCAATTATGGGAAATTTACTACCTCCCCAACCCCTCCCCTCAAGAATCAACCCTCATGGAGCTTTATTTTATTTGTCCTAATTACTCCATTACTAAGTAGTATATATCTGATACTTTCTAGTATGGAAATCCTCCTTATATTTAACAACAGTTATAATGACTCTCTAATTCCTCTCTTTTTAAATGCTAAACATCCCTAAAAGCTATAAGAAAGAAGATTAAAAGCTGTCATTAGGAAAATTTGCCACAGACAGCAAGGAATTAGCCTCCAAAATATTTTTTTAAAATATTGTTTATATATTTATTTTCAGTGTTCTACATTCACTTCCACAAGATTTTGAATTCCAAATTATCTCCCTATCCCTCCCCTCCCTCCACCCCAGGACAACATGCACCCCAATCACCCCTTTCCCCAATCTTCCTTCCTTTCTATCATCCCCTTTCCCATCCCCCTCCCTTCTATTTTCCTGTAAGGCAAGATAGATTTCTGTACCTCATTGCCTGTACAACTTATTTCCCAGTTGCATGCAAAAACAATTTTTAACATTTATTTTTAAAGCTTTCAGTTCCACACACTCTCTCTTCCTCCCTTCCCACTCACTTTCATTGAGAAAGCAAGCAATTCAATATAAGTCATATATGTGTAGCCATGCAAAACACTTCCATAGAAGTCATGTTGTGAAAGACTAAGTGCATTTCCCTCTATCCCGTCCTGCCCTCCATTTATTACATTCTCTTCCTTGTCCTATCCCCCAACAGTGGTGTTTGCTTCTGATTACACCTTCCCCCAATCTGCCATCCCTTCTAATTGCCTCCCTCTCCCATCCCCTTCCCTGCTGCCTTGCTATAGGGTATAGATTTCCAAACTCAATTGAATGTATGTTATTCCCTCTTTAAGTCAAATATGATGAGAGTAGGGCTCCCTTATTGCCTCTCACCTCTCCATTCTTCCTCTTCACTGAAAAAGCTCTTTTTCATGAGATGATTTACTACATTCTACCTCTCCCTTTTCTTCTGTCTCATTCTTCTAGTACATTCCTCTCCATACTTAATTTTAATTTTTAGGTATCCTTGCTTCATATTCAACTTACCGTGTGTCCTCTTTCTAGATAGAAAGATAGATACATGTATATACATATATACACATATACAAAATCATACTTACATATATATATGCATATACATACCTACACATACACCTATATATAAAATACACACATATATGTATATATATTCCCTCTAACACACACACACATATATATACATATACATACCTATATATTATATATATATATATATATATATATATATATACACACACACACACACACATATATTCCCTCTAACTACCCTAATACTGAGAAACATCTTGTGAGTTACAAATATCATCTTTCCACATAGGAAAGTAAGCAGCTTGAATTTAAAAAGTACCTTGTGGCTTCTCTGTCCTGTTTACCTTTTCATATTTCCATTGGTTCTTGTATTTGGAAGTCAAATTGCCTATTCAGTCCTGATTTTTTCAATAAGAATTCTTGGAAGTCCTCTACTTCAATGAAATTCTATTTTTCAGAGGCAGAGCCAAGATGGCTAAGTAACAGCATGCACATTCTAGAGTGCTGCACCCAAGCCTAGCCAAATACCTGTAAAAATGGTTCTAAACAAATTCTGGAGCTGCAGAACCCACAGAATGACAGAGTGAAGCAAATCTCCAGCCCAAGACAGCCTAGAAAGCCCACTGCGGGAAATTTCTATCACACCATGCAGGGAGCAGTGTGCAGTCCAGCATGGCCTGCATCAGCACAGCCAAGAGCTGAGTAGGCCTTGGGGAGACTGACTATCTCATGCCTGTTGCAGTTTCCAGACTTCAGGACCCCAAAACACTGAGGAAAAATTGGAAAATCAGTGGAAAAAGTCTGTGGGACCAGTGTGGGGAGTGAAGTGGTCTGACCCCAGCCATAGGGCAGGTGAGGGGGAAGGGGGAGGAGGAACCCCCAGCAGCCACAGCAGCAGCAGGAACAGAGACAGCAACTGGAGCTCTAGGCTCACAGATTGTGGGGGAACTGAACAGCTGAGAGTACACCCCCATGGCCACTGGAAGCAGAAAACTACCTTGACAAAGAACTCAAAAGGCAACTAAATGGATGGGGCAATAATCAAAAACCAAAAACAGAATCAGACTATAGAATCTTACTTTGGTAACAAAGAAGACCAAAGCATGCAAATAGAAGAAAACAAAGTCAAAAGTCCTTCATCAAAAGCCTCCAAGAAAAAATGTGAATTGGTCTCAGACCATGGAAGAGCTCAAAAAGGATTTTGAAAATCAAGTAAGAGAAGTAGAGCAAAAATTGAGAAGAAAAATAAGAGTGATGCAAAAAAATCATGAAAAAACAAGTCAACTGCTTGCTAAAGGAGACACAAAAAATGCTGAAGAAAATACACTTTAAAAAATAGACTTGGGGGGGCTGAGCGAAGAAGTCATAGTGAGAGCAACTACTCACTTAAGCTCTAAGGCAAACTCCTTCAGATACCTCTAAAAAGAGAATATGACCAAATTTTGGAGGTGCAGAACCCAATAGGAGACAATTGGTGGCAGATTCACAGACCAGGACAGACTGGAAGGTCAATGGAAAGAATCTGTTCAGGAGGGTAGAAGAACATAGAGCATACAGCACAATGTATGGCTGAACAGGAAAACCTTGGGGCAGGGCAGGCTGAGGCAGTTACAGCATGGCTGAACTGTGAAATGGCAGCTGAGGGCAGGAGACCAACAGAGCTGAGTGAGTGATAGATGCTGAGCCCCAGGTATCAAACACAACCACTCCTGAGACTATCACCCCAAAGATTAAATGTCTGTAAGTCACCTACTTGAATTCTGGGAGCCAAAATGGCAGAGTGATCTGTAAATGCACTATCCCCCTCTCCTTGTTGACCTTGAAAGAACCATAAAGCATTTCCCCAGGAAAATCCTGGATCAGTGAGATTAGCAGAAGGGGTAAACAGTTGCAAAGCACCTGAGGCTAAGAATATTCCTCTTACTGTGATGACAGCCCTATGACAGCAAACCAACCAAGAGGAGATCCAGAGTCTAGGGAGGTGGAGCCTTGCACTAGGACCAAGGTGTGCCTCAGTGCTCCAAGGGAAATGGGAAAACAATAGGGCAGCCAGGATCACGAACCCCTGAGCTTACCTCTGCTCCAGCTCAGCTGAGGAGATCTTCCATGATCAGACCCACACTTAACAAGCTAGCTCCAGGACTGATATGGGGAAACACAAAATAAAAAGAAAAAAAAACCCCTGCTCTTTTCTTTCTTACACAGCCAGCTCAACATCAGGTTCTCTAGCTTCTAGCTGAAAGAAACCAGAGGCCACAATACACAAAGAGTCATCATCATAGGTAAGAAGAAGCAAAGCAAAAATGAAAATAGGGACAAGGACCAAAACACGAATACCAAAGAGGTCTGTATTGAGACTGTATTCACATCTGAAACTTCAGAAGGGACTATGAACTGTTAGCAAGCGCAAAGAGCTGTCCTGGAACAGCTGAAGAAGGAAATAGAAGAGAATCTGGCCAATGACATTAAAAGTATGAAAAAAGAATTCTATGAGGAAAATAGCTCTTTAAAAAGGAAAATTGAACAAATGAAAAAGGAAGCACCAAACCTAACTGGGAAAATTGCACAAATGGAAAAGGAAGCACAAAAACTAACTGGGGAAAATAAGTCTTTAAAAGGAATAATTAGACAGATGGAAAAAGAGGTGCAAAAGTTAACTGAAGAAAACAATTTAATAAAAATTAGAATTGAACAAGTAGAAACTAATGACTCTATGAGACAGCAAGAATCAGTCAAACAAAATCTAAAGAATGAAAATATAGAAGAAAATGTAAAATATCTAATTGGAAAAACAACTGACCTTGAAAAGAGATCCAGGAGAGAAAATTTTAAGAATTATTGGCCAACCAGAAAGCCACGATGAAAAAAGAGCTTGGACAATATCTTCCAAGAAATCATCAAAGAAATCTGCCCATAAGTGCTACATCAAGAAGGCAAATAGTCATCAAAAGAATCCACTGCTCACCTTCTGAAAGGAATCTGATGCTAAAATCACCAAGGAATATTATTGCCAAATTCCAGAACTATCAAGTGAAAGAGAAAATAGTACAGGTAACCAGAAAGAAACCATTCATATATTGAGGAGCTACCATCAGGATCACACACGATCTTGCAGCTTCTACATTAAAAGGTTGAAGGAATTGGAATGTGATATTCCATGAGGCAAAGGAGCTGGATTACAATCAAGGATCAATTACCCAGCAAAGTTTAGCATAATATTTCAGGCAAGGAGATGGTCATTCAATGAAAAGGGATTTCCAGACTTTCCTGACAAAAAGGCCAGAACTCACTAGAAAATTCGATCTTCAAATGCAGGTCTCAAGAGAGGCATAAAAAGGTGAACTGAGGGAAAGAAAGACTTATTACTCAATTTGGGCAAACTGTTTACCTCCCTATAAGGGAAGATGATACTTGTTAATCTTGAGAACTGTATATCTGTTATGAAATACACAAAGGATATGCAAAGATAGAGGGAATGGGTATAAAGTAAATGATGTGATGATAAAAATATGATTCAAGCATGCAAAGGAAGGAAATGTGAAAAGGAAGCAGAAAATGGTAAATTACATCACAGGAAAGAGTACAGAATTATAGAGGAAAAAAGGGGAGGGAGATGAGCATTGTTTCATAGGTACTCTCATCTGATTTGGTTCAAAGAAGGAACAATAAACTTAATTGAGTATATAAATCTAACTAGCTCTATAGGAAGCAGGAAGAAAAGGGGGAAGAAAGAGAAGAGGAAGCTAAAAGGAAGGGGAAAAGTAGTAAAGGTAAAGGGGAGTAAAAAGGAAGAGGGGCTGAAAGAAGAAAACTGTGGGAAGTGGTGGTCAAAAGTGAAAACTCTATTGGGGGGAAGGGAGATGGGAGAACTAAAAGTACAAATGATAGGAAAGAGGATGGAGGAAAATATACAGATTGTAATCATAACTGAGAAGGTGAATGGAATGAACTCTTTCATAAAACAGAGATGGATAGAAGAATGGATTAAAAGTCATAATCCAACAACATGTTGTTTACAAGAAACACATTTGAAATGGGGGGATACCCATGGTAAAGGTCAAAGGTTGGAGCAGAATATATAGTGCTTCAGTTGATGTAAGAAAAACAGGGTTAGCAATCCTAATCTCAGACAAAACAAAAGCAGAAACAGATCTAATAAAAAGAGAAAAGGAAAGAAACCATATCCTGCTAGCAGGGAACATAGGCAATGAAGCAATATCATTACTAAACATGAATGCTCCAAGTGGTATAGCATCCAAATTCCTAGAGGAGAGGTTGAGGGAGTTGCAGGAAGAAACAGACAACAAATTTATACTAGTGGAGGACCTCAACCTTCCCCTCTCTGAACTTGATAAATCTAACCTTAAAATAAACAAGAAAGAAATTAAGGAGATGAATAAAACTCTGGAAAAGGTAGATTTGATACATCACTGGAGAAAACTGAATAGGGATAGAAAGAAATTACCTTTTTCTTCAGAGGTACATGGCACATATACAAAAACTGACCATGTTCTAGGGCATAAAATCCTCACAATTTTATATGTAATAAAAGGCCATGGAAAGATAAAGCAAAAATTAATTGGAAACTAAATAATCTAATCCTAAAGAAGGAGTGGTTAAACAACAAATCACAAAAAGAACCACAACTTCATTCAAGAGAATGACAATAATGAGACAACCTACAGAATATTTTGGGATACAGAAAAAGCAGTTCTTAGGGGAAATTTTATATCTTTGAATGCCTATGTGAATGAAAAAGAGAAAGAGGAGATCAATGACTTGGGCGTGTGACTGAAAAAGGTAGAAGAAGAACAAATTGGTAATCCCCAAGTAAATATCAAATTAGAAATACTGAAAACCAAAGGATAGATTAATAAAATTAAAATTAAGAAAACTATTGAATTAATAAATAAAACTAATAGCTGGTTTAATGAAAAACCTAATAAAATTGATAAACATTTGGTTAATTTGATTAAAAAAAAGAAGAAAACCAAATGCAAGGGGTGAACTCATCTCCAATGAGGAGGAAATTAAAACAATAATTAGAAATTACTTGCCCAACTTTATGCCCATAAATTAGAAAATCTAACTGAGATTTATGAGTATTTTGAAAAATATAAATTGCCCCGATTAACAGAAGAGGAAGTTGAATACTTAAACAATCCCATCTCAGAAAAAGAAATTGAACAAGCCATCACAATGAACTCCCAAGGAAAATCATCTCCAGGGCCTGATGGATTTACAAGTGAATTCTATCAAACATTTAAAGAACAGTTAATTACAATATTATATAAACTATTTGGGGAAATTGGGGAAGAAGAAGTCCTCTCAAATTCTTTTTTAAAGATACAAATATGGTTTTGATACCTAAACCAGGAAGAGACAAAACAGAGGAAGAAAATTATAAACCAATTTCTCTAAAGAATATAGATGCAAAAATTTTAAATAAGATTTTTAGCAAAAAGAATACAGCAGGTTTTCATGAGAATAATACATTATGATCAGGTGGGATTCATATCAGGAATGGAGGGTTGGCTCAATATTAGGAAATTCATTAGCATAATTGATCATATAAACAACAAAACTAACATAAACCACATGATTATCTCAATAGATGAAGAAAAAGCTTCTGACAAAATAAGCATCCATTCCTATTAAAAAACACTGGAGAGCATAGGAATAAAGGGAACTTCTCATAAAATAAGAAACAGTACCTGTCTAAAACTTTCAGCAAGCATTATATACAATGGAGATGAGCTAGAAACATTTCCAATAATATCAGGCGTGAAAAAAGGATGTCCATTATCACCACTGTTATTTGATATGATACTAACAACATTAACTATAGTAATTGGAGAAGGTGAAGAAATTGAAAGAATTAGAATAAGCAAAGAAGAAACTAAGTTATCACTCTTTGCAGATGATATGATGATAAACTTAGAGAATTCCAGAGATTCAAGTAAAAAACTACTTGAAATAATAAACAACTTTGGCAAAGTTACAAAATAAACCCGCACAAATTTTCTGCAATTTTATGTATTAGTAACAAAGCTCAACAGCAAGAGATAGAGAAATACAATTCAAAGCTAGGGTAGACACTACAAAATATTTGGAAGTTTACCTGCCAAAACAAACCCAGGGACTATATGAACACAATTATAAGACACTTTTCACACAAACAAAGTCATATCTAAGTAAGTGGAAAAACACCAGTTGCTCATGGGTAGGATGAGTCAATATAATAAAAATGACAGTTCTACTTAAATTAATTCACTTACTTAGTGCCATACCAATCAAACTATCAAATAGCTATTTTGTAGAGCTAGAAAAAATCATATCAAAACTCATCTAGAAGAATAAACGGTCCAGAATATCAAAGGGACTAATGAAAAGAAATGCTAGGGAAGGTGGTCTAGCCCTATCAGATCTCAAATTGTATTATAAAGCAGTAATTATCAAAACCACTTGGTACTGGCTAAGAAACAGAAGGGCACACAAGTGGAATATGCTTGGTACTCAAGACACAAGTAGTCAATGAATATAGCAATCTCCTGTTTGATAAACTCAAGGACCCCAGCTTCTGGGATAAGAGCTCACTGTTTGACAAAAATTTCTGGGAAAATTGGATAACAGTGTGGCGGAAACTAGGCATGGACCAATGCCTGACACTGGACACAAGAATTAAGTCCAAATGGGTTCACAATTTAAGTATAAAGATTGATACTATGGACAAATTGGTGGAGCAAGGAATAATGTATTTATTAGATTTATGGAGAGGAAAGAATTTTTGACTAAAGAAGAGACAGAAAGCTTATGAAGCACAAGATGAATAATTTTGATTACATTAAACTGAAAAGTTTTTGCACAACCAAACCAAATGCAACCAAGATTTGGAGGGATGCAGAAAACTGGGAAAGAATTTTTGCAGCTAGTGTCTATAATAAAGGCCTCATTTCTAAAATATGTAGAGAACTGAGTCAAATGTACAAAAATACAAGTCATTCTCCAATTGATAAATGGTCAAAGGATATGAACAGGCAGTTTTCAGAGGAAGAAATTAAAGATATCTGTAGTCACATGAAAAAATGTTCGAAATCAATATTGATTAGAGAGATGCAAATCAAAACAACTTTGAAGTGCCACCGCACACCTATCAAATTGGTAAACATGACAGAACAGGAAAATGATAAATGTTGGAGAGAATGTGGGAGATTTGGAACACTAATTCATTGTTGGTGAAGCTGTGAGCTCATCCAACTATTCTTGAGAGCAATTTGGAACTATGTCTAAAGGGCTACAAAATTGTACATACTCTTTGACCCAGCAATATCACTTCTAGGATTGTATCCTCAAGATATCATAAAAATGGGAAAGGGTCCCATATGTACAAAAATATTTATAGCAGCACTCTTTGTGGTGGCCAAAAACTGAAAATCAAGGAGATGCCCATCAATTGGGGAATGGCTGAATCAATTATGGTATATGAATGTAATGAAATACCACTGTGCTATAAGAATGGATGAACAGGAAGACTTCAGAGAAGCCTGGAAAGACTTATATGATCTGATGTTGAGTGAAAGGAGCAGAACCAGGAGTCCTTTGTGCACAGCAATAACCACAGTGTATGAGAGTTTTTTCTGGTAGACTTTGAACTTCATTGCAATGCAGGAACTTAAAAAAATTCCCAATGGTCTTTTAAGGCAAAATGCCTTCCACATCCAGAGAAAGAACTATGGAATTAAATCACAGAATGTAGCAGATCATTTTCTTTTGTATTACTTTTTGGTTTGTTATATGATTTCTCCCATTCACTTTAATTCTACTACACAACATGACTATAGTAAAAATGTGTTTGGTAGGTATGTATGTGTAGAACTTGTATGCTGTCTTGGGGAGGGAGGAGAAAGGTAGGTAGGAGGAAGGGGGAAAAATCTAAGTTGTATGGTAGTGATTGTAGAACACTGAAAATAAAAAAAATTAATAAAAAAACAGAGTAACTCAAATGGCAAAAGGGATCCAAAAAGTCAGTGAGGAGAAGAATGCCCTCCAAAGCAGAAATGGCCAGATGGAAAGGAGATCCAAAAGCTCACTGAAAAAAAATAATTCCTTAGAGATTAGAAAGGAGCAGATGGAAGATAATGACTTAATGAAAAATCAAGGAACTATAAAACAAAACCAAAGGAATGAAAAAATAACAAATGATGTGAAATATCTCATTGGAAAAACAATAGATCTCAAAAACAGATCCAGGAGAGACAATTTAAAAATCATGGCACTACCTAAAAGCCATGATCAAAAAAGAGCCTAGACATCATCTTTCATGAAATAGTCAAGGAAAATTTCCCTGGTATTCTAGAACCAGAGAGTAAGAAAGAATTCACTGATCATCTCCCAAAATAAATGCAAAAACAAAAACTCTTGGAAATATTGCAGCCAAATTCCAGAGTTCCCAGGTCAAAGAGAAAATATTGCAAGGAGCTAGAATGAAACAATTTAAATGTTGTGGAAATACAATCAGAATAACACAAGATCTAGCAATTTCCACATTAAGGGATTACAAGACTTGGAATATGATAGATATTCCAGAAGTCAAAGGAACTAGGATTAAAAAACTATGAATCACCTAACAAGCAAAACTGAGTATAATACTTCAAAGGAAAAAATGGTTATTCAAGGAAATAGAGGACTTTCAAGCATTCTTGCTGAAAAGACCAGAGCTGAATAGAAAATCTGACTTTCAAACACAGGAATCAAGAGAAGCATGAATAAGTAAACAGGGAAGAGAAATCTTAAGGGACTTGCTAAAGTTGACCTATTTACATTCCTACATGGAAAGAAACATTTGTAACTCTTGAGAATTTTCTCAAGGGATGATATCTAAAAAATTAAAACTAAGGGGTGAGAGAGGAATATATTGGGAGGAGAAAGGGAGAAATAGAATGGGGCAAATTATCTCTCATAAAAGAGGCAGTAAAAAGCTTTTCCAATGGAGGGTAAAGGGGGTGGTAAGAAGGAAAAAGTGGAGCTTACTCTCATCACATTTGGCTTAAGGAGGAAATAACATGCACACTCAACTTGGTATGAAAATCTATCTTACACTACAGAGAAGTGGGGTGTGAAGGAGATGATAGAAGAGAGAGCAAATGAGAAGAAGGGCTAACTGTTTGTGGAAGGACAAGGTCAAAAGAGAGAATAGAATAAATGGGGGACTGGATAGGATGGAGGGAAATATAGTTAGTCTTTCATAACATGATTTTTATGGAAGACTTTTGCATAACTATACATGTATTACCTATATTGAATTGCTTGCTTTCTCAGTAGGGATGGCTAGGGAGTGAGGAAGGGATAGAAGTTGGAACTCAAAGTTTTCAAAAATGAATGTTAAAAATTTTTTTCACATGCAACTGAGAAATAAGAAATACAGGTAATGGGGCATAGAAATCTATCTTGCCCTACAAAAAAAATAGAGGAGATGGGGATAAGGCAATGGAGGGGTGTGATAGAAGGGAGGGAAGGTAGGGGGAAGGGATAATCAGAATACATGGTGTCCTGGGGTGGGGGAGGGGAGAGATGGGGAGAAAATTTGGAACTTAAAATTTTGTGGAGATGAAAGTTGAAAACTAAAAGTAATAAATTTCAAAAAATATTCCATTTTCCCCTGAAATATTATACTCATTTTACTGGGTAGGTGGTTTTTGGTTTTATTCCTGTTCCTTTGACCTCTGGAATATCATATTCCAAGCCCTCCAATCCTTCAGTATAGAAGGTGCTAAATCCTGTGTTATCCTGATTGTGTTTCCACAATATGTGAATTGTTTTTTTCTGTCTGCTTGTAATATTTTTTCCTTGACCTAGGAAGTCTGGAATCTGACAAAAATATTCCTATTGGGCTTTCCTTTTGGAGTCTCTTTCAGGAAGTGATCAGTGAATTCTTTACCTTTCCATTTTACCCTCTCAGCCCAGAATATCCGGGCAGTTTTCCTTGATAATTTCTTGAAAGATGATGTCTAGGTTTTTAAAAAAAATATTCATTTTATTTATTTTTAATGTTCTACAATCACTATCATAAAACTTCGAATTTTTACCCCTACTTACCCCCCACTACCCCACCCTCACCAAGATGGTATAAAATTCTATATAGGATCTACACATACATTCCTATTGAATACATTTTCAATATAGTCATACCGTGCAGAAAAACTGAAATAAATCAGGGAAATGATATAACAAACCAAAGCATAATACACATACACGCACACACACACACACACACACACACACACACACACTGCTCTGCTACATTTTGTGGATGAATTCTATGGTTCTTTCTCTGAATGTGGAAGGCATTTTGACTTAGAAGACCATTGGGAATTTTTTTTTTTTTATGTCCTTGCATTGCTATGAAGGTCCAAGTCTATCAGAAAAAAAAACTCTTACACACTGTGGTCATTGCTGTGCGCAAAGGACTCCTGATTCTACTCCTTTCACTCAGCATCAGATCATATAAGTCCTTCCAGGCTTCTCTGAAGTCTTCTTGTTCATCGTTTCTTATGGTGCACTAGTATTCCATTACATTCATAGACCATAGTTTGTTCAGCCATTCCCCAATTGATGGGCAACCCCTTGATTTCTAGTTTTTGGCCACTACAAAGAGTGTTGCTGTAAATATTTTTGTATATGTGGGACCCTTTCCCACTTTTATGATCTCTTGGGAATACAGTCCTAAAAGCAATATTGTTGGTCAAAGGGTATACACATTTTTGTAGTCCTTTGGGCAATAATTCAAAACTGCTCTCCAGAATGGTTGGATGAGCTCATAGCTCTACCAACAATGTATTATTGTTCCAAATCTCCCACATTCTCTCCAACATTTATCATTTTCCTGTTCTGTCATGTTTGCCAAACTAATAGGTGTGATATTGTACTTTGGAGGTATTTTGATTTACATCTCTCTAATCAAAAGTGATTTAGAGTATTTTTTCATATGGTTATAGATATCTTTAATTTCTTCCTCTGAAAATTTCTTGTTCATATCCTTTGACCATTTATCAGTTGGGCAATGACTCGTATTATTGTACATTTGACTCAGTTCTCTATATATTCTAGAAATGAGGCCTTTATCTCCAAGATTAACTGTAAAAATTCTTTCCCAATACACAACATCCCTCCAAATTTTGGTTGCATTGGGTTTGTGCAAAAACTTTTTCAGTTTAATATAATCAAAATTATTCATCTTGCACTTCATAATGCTTTCTACCTCTTCTTTAGTCAAAAATTCTTCCCTTCTCCATAAATCTGATAAGTACACTATTCCTTGCTTCTCCAGTTTCTCCATATCATTCTTTATACCTAGATTGTGTACCCATTTGCACTTTATTCTTGTGGACAGTGTCAGACATGGCTCTATGCCTAGTTTCTGTCACACTGTTATCCAGTTTTCCCAGCAATTTTTGTCAAACTGAGTTCATATCCCAGAAGCTGGGATCCTTGGGTTTATCAAACAGGAGGTTGCTATATTCCTTGCCTACTGTGTCTTGAGTACCTAGTCTATTCCACTTGTGTACCCTTCTTTTTCTTAGCCAGTACCAAGTGGTTTTGATAATTGCTGCTTTATAATACAATTTGAGATCTGGTAGAGCTAGGCCACCTTTCCTAGCATTTCTTTTCATTTGTCCCTTTGATATTCTGGACCTTTTGTTCTTCCAGTTGAATTTTAATATTATTTTTTTCAGCTCTAAAAAAATAATTATCTGATCGTTTAATTGGTATAGCACTAAATAAGCAAATTAATTTAGGTAGAATTGTCATTTTTATTATATTGGCTCATCCTACCCATGAGCAGCTGATGTTTTTCCACTTACTTAGATCTGACTTTATTTGTGTGAAAAGTGTCTTGCAATTGTGTTCATATAGTCCCTGGGTTTGTTTTGGAAGGTAAACTCCCAAACATTTCATAGCATTAGATGGGATTTCTCTTTCTATTTCTTGCTATTGGACTTTGTCATTCATGTATAGGAATGCAGAAGATTTGTAACCTGCAAATTTGCCAGAGTTATTTATTATTTCAAGTAGTTTTTCACTTGAATCTCTGGGATTCTCTAAGTATATCATCAGATCATCTGCAAAGAGTGATAACTTAGTTTCTTCTCTGCCTATCCTTCAGTTTCTTTATCTTGTCTAATTGCTACAGCTAACATTTCTTGTACCATAATGAATAATAGTGGTGATAAACTGATTTTTTTGAAAACGCATCTAGCTTATCTCCATTGTATATAATGCTTGCTGAAGGTTTTAGGTAGACACTGCTTATTATTTTACGGAAAGTTCCCTTTATTCCTATTTTCTCCAGTGTTTTTAATAGGAAAGGGTGTTGTATTTTGTCAAAAGCTTTTTCTGCATCTATTGAGATAATCATGTGGCTTTTGTTAGTTTTGTTGTTGATATGATCAATGATGCTAATAGTTTTCCTAATATTGAAACAGCCCTGCATTCCTGGTATGAATCTTACCTAATCATAATGTATTATTCTCGTGATGAGATGCTATATTCATTTTGCTAAAATCTTATTTAAAATTTTACATCTACATTCATTAGAGAAATTGGTTTATAATTTTTTCTCTGCTTTGTGTCTTCCTGGTTTAGGTACCAAAACTATATTTGTACATAAAAAGAATTTGGGAGGACTCCTTCTTCCTAAGTTTTCAAAAATAGTCTATACAGTATTGGAATTAACTGTTCTTTAAATGTTTGATAGAATTCACTTGTAAATCCATCAGACCCTGGAGATTTTTTCCTAGGGAGTTCATTGATGGCTTGTTCAGTTTCTTTTTCTGAGATGGGGTTGTTTAAGTATTCAACTTCCTCTTCTGTTAATCTGGGCAGTTTGTATTTGTTAAAATACTCATCCACCTCATTTAGATTGCCAAATTTGTGGGCATAAAGTTGGGCAAAGTATTTTCTAGTTATTGCTTTAATTTCCTCCTCATTGGAGGTAAGTTCACCCCTTTCATTTGGTTTCCTTCCTTTTTTTAAATCAAATTAACCAAATGTTTATCAATTTTATTAGTTTTTTCATATAAGCAACTATTGGTTTTATTTATTAATTCAATAGTTTTCTTAATTTCAATTTTATTAATCTCTCCTTTGGTTTTCAGTATTTTTAATTTGGTATTTACTTGGGGATTTTCAATTTGTTTTCTAGCTTTTTCAGCAGCATGCCCAAGTCATTGATCTCCTCTTTCTTTATTTTATTTATGTAGGCATTCAAAGATATAAAATTTCCCCTAAGAACTGCTTTGCAGTATCCCATAAGATTTCATATGTTGTCTCATTATTTTCATTTTCTTGAATGAACTTGTTGGTTCTTTCTGTGATTTGTTATTTAACCCACTCCTTCTTTAGGATTAGATTATTTAGTTTCCAATTGATTTTTGGTTTATTTTTGAATGGCCTTTTATTACATATAATTTTTATTGCACTATATGCTGAGAAGGATGCACTGATTATCTCTTCCTTTCTGCGCTGGACTGGGAGGTTTTTATGTCCTAGTACATGGTCAATTTTTGTATATGTACCATGCACCACTGAGAAAAAGGCACATTCCTTTCTATTCCCATTCAATTTTCTCCCGAGGTCTATCATGTCTACCTTATCCAGAGTTTTATTTACCTCCTTAACCTCTTTCTTATTTATTTTGTGGTTAGATTTATTAAGTTCAGAAAGAGGGAGGTTGATGTCCCTCATGAGTATAGTTTTGCTGTAAATTTCTTCCTTCAACTCCCCCAGTCTCTCCTCTAAAAATTTGGATGCTGTACCACTTAAGCATACATATTTAGTAATGATATTGCTTCATTGTCTATGTTGCCTTTTAGCAGGATATAGTTTCCTTCCTTATCTCTTTTGATTAGAGCTGTTTCTGCTTTTTCTTTCTCTGAGATTAGGATTGCTACTCTTGCTTTCCTTACATCAGCTGAAGCACAATATATTGTGCTCCAACCTTTGACCTTTACTGTGTGTGCATTTCCCCATTTCAAATGTGTTTCTTGTACACAACATATTTTTGGATTATGACTTTTAATCCATTCTGCTATCCATCTCTGTTTTATGAGAGAGTTCATTCCATTCACATTCACAATTATGATTACAATCTGTATATTTCCCTCCATCCTCTTTCCCACCATTTATGCTTTCAATTATCCCGTCTCCCTTCCCCTCCTCAATAGTTTTCACTTTTCATCACCATCTCCTGCACCCTTCCCTTCCTTCTTTTAGCCTCCCAGCTTTACTCCCCTTTACCCTTACTCCTTCCCTCCCTTTTGAATTCCCCTCCCCTTTCTTCTCCCTTCCCCTCCTACTACCTATAGAGCTAGTTAGAATTATATACTTAAGTTTATTGTTCCCTCCTTGAACCAAATCAGATGAGAGTACCTCTCAAACTATGCTTATCTCTCCCCCTCCCCTTTCCCTCTAGTATAATTTTGTACTTCCTCCTTTTCACACCTCCTGCTACAATCCCTTTGCATGCTTAAATCATATTTTTAACACATCATCATTTACTTTGTACCTGTTCCATATATGTACATCCCTTTTACATTTCATAATAGATGTACAGTTCTCAAGATTAACAGGTGTCATCTTCCCTTATAAGGAAGTAAACAGTTTGCCCAAATTGAGTAACAAGATTTTGTTCCCCCTCCCCCCTCATTTACCTTTTTATGCCTCTCTTGAGACCTGCATTTGAAGATCGAATTTTCTATTAAGTTCTGGCTTTTTTGACAGGAAGGTCTGGAAATCCCTTACTTCCTTGAATGACCATCTCCTTGCTTGAAATGTTATGCTGAACTTTGCTGGGTAGTTGATCCTTGGTTCTAGTCTCAGCTCCTTTGCCTTACAGAATATCATATTCCAGTTCCTTAGATCTTTTAACGCAGGAGCTGAAAGGTCCTTTGTGATTCTGACTGCAGCTGCTCGATATTTGAATGGTTTCTTTCTGGCTGCCTATAGCATTTCTCCTTCACTTGATAGTTCTGGAATTTGGCAATGATATTTCTTGGGGTTTTGAGTTTGGAATCCCTTTCGGGAGGTGAACAGTGGATTCTTTTAATGAGTGTTTTGCCCTCTGGATGTAACACTTCTGGGAAGTTTTCCTTAATGATTTCCTGGAAGATATTGTCCAGACTCTTTTTTGCATCATGATTTTCTAGCAGGCCAATAATTCTTAAATTTTCTCTCCTGGATCTATTTTCCAGGTCAGTTGTTTTTCCAATTAGATATTTTACATTTTCTTCTATTCTTTCATTCTTTAGATTTTGTTTGACTGATTCTTGCTGTCTCATAGAGTCATTACTTTCTACTTGCCCAATTCTAATTTTTATCAAATTGTTTTCTTCTGTTAACTTTTCATCTCTTTTTCCATCTGTCCAATTGTTCCTTTTAAGGAGTCATTTTCTCCAGTTAATTTTTGTACTTCCTTTTCCTTTTGTCCAATTTTCCCAGTTGTTTTGTGCTTCCTTTTCTATTTGTTCAATTTTCCTTTTTATAGAGATATTCTCATCAGTGAATTTTTTTCATAGTTTTAAAAGCATTGGCAAGTTTTTCTTCTATTTCCTTCTTCAACTGTTATAGGAGAGTTTTTTTGCGCATGCAAACAGTTCATAGTCCTTTCTGAAGTTTCAAAAGGAAGTACAGTCTCATCATTGACCTCTTTGGTGTTTGTGTTTTGGTCTTTGTCCCCATAGAAAGATTCTATGGATTTTTCACACTTATTTTACTTTTTCTGCCATGTTGTCTGTTTGCTTTGCTTTTTCATGTTCACGATGGTGATTTTGTGCTGTGGCTTCTGGTTCTTTCAATTAGAAGCTGCAGAACTTGGTGTTGAGCTGACTTGTGTGAAAAAGCTAAGGGCAAGTGTCTTTTTATTTTTTGTTTTGTGTTTCCCAGATCAGCCCTGGGGTTAGCTTGTTAAGTGTGGGGGAGGGGTGGTCTTGTTACTGGAGATCTCCTCAGCTGAGCTGGAGCAAAGGCAAGCTCAGGGGTTGGTGATCCCAGCTGCCCTATCATCTTTCTGTTTCCCCTGGAGTTCTGAGGCATGCCTGTATCGTAGTGCAAGTTTCCATCCCTCCTGGGACTCCTCTCTCAGTGCTGAGTCTCATCTGGGTCCTAGTGTGAGGTTCCACAGCCCTGGGGCCCCTCTCCTTTTGGTTCACCTCTGCCACAGTGGGAGGAATCCCCCTTAGCTACTTTCTTAGCCTCAAGTGTTATGAGACCATTTACCCCCTCTGCTGCTTCCACTGATCCAGGATCTTTCTGGGGAAATATTTTATGGTTCTTTCAAGGTCATCAAGCAGGGAGGAGAGAGCATTTACTGATCATTCCACCATCCTGGCTCCCGGAAGTTCAAGTAGGTGACTTACAGACGTGTTTAATCTGTGGGCTGAAAGTCTCAGTTGCTGCTACAGCTGGTATCTGGGGCTCAGAGGCTGCCACTTGCTTGTCTCTGTTGGTCTCTCACCCTGGGCTCCTGCTTTGCTGGTTCTGCCTGCTGCTGTCTCAAGTTTCCCTGGGGCCCTCTCACTCCACTGTGCAGGCTGCACTGTGCTGTGACTGTGGGCTCACCCCGGTGGAACAGATCCTTCTGATCAAACTTCCAGTCTGTCCTGGGCTGTGAATCTGCCACAGTGTGTCTCCTATTGGATTCTGCACCTCCAAAATTGGGTCAGATTCTCTTCTTAGAGGTATCTGAAGGAGCTTGTCGAAGAGCTTAAGTGAGTCGTTGCTCTCACTCAGCCATCTTGGCTCTGCCTCCTAGGCTTTTTTGTTGATCATGTTTTTTAGGTAGACCAATAATTTTAAAATGATCTCTCTTGGATGTATTTTCTAGGTGAGTTGTTTTTCCAATGAGATTTTTTCATTCTTTTGGTTTTATTTTATAATTTCTTGGTTTACCATGAAGTCAATGGCTTCTTTTTTGCTCCATTCTAATTTTTAAGGAACTCTTTTCTTCAGTGAACTTTTGAACCTTCTTTTCCTTTAGGTCATTTCTGCTTTTTAAAGCATTCTTCTTCCCCATTGGCTTTTTGGACTTCTTTTGCCATTGGGGTGAATGTATTTTTGAAGGTGTTATTTTCTTCAGCATTTTTTGGGTCTCCTTTAGCAAGCTATTGTCTCATTTTTCATGATTTTCTTGCATTGATCTCATTTCTCTCCTCAATTTTTCCTCTATGTCATTTACTTGATTTTCAAAATCCTTTTTGGGCTCTTCCATGACCTGAGATCATTTCATATTTTCTCTTGGAGGTTTTGGATGTATGAGCCTTGACCTTGCTGTCTTCCTCCAGTTGTACACTTTGATCTTCTTCTGATTGTATGCTTTGATTTTCCTCTTTGTAAGAAAATAACTTTTCACCAAGAAAGTAACCTATAGTCTTATTTTTCCCATTTTGGGTCATTTTCCCAGCCAATTACTTGACTTTTTAGCTCTTTGTTAAGGGGAGGGTGTATTGTCTCAAATTTCAGGGGTTTTGTGCATCTGTTTTCAGAGATATCTCCAGGGACCTATAAATTCTCAGTTCCTCCAAAGTGATATGATCAAAGGAGAGGTGTTTACTCCTCTCCTGACCTGTACTCTGATTTGTGAGCAACCACAAGCACTCTTTTGTGCCCTGGATCTGTGAGTAGGATTCCCTCTCCATAGATGCCACCCACTCTGCCACACCAGCACCCTTCCTTGCCCTGGGACTGGCATCCAGGACTGTAAGCCAGATCAGTCACTCACTTCCCCCACCCTCAATAGGCCATGAGCTCCAGAAGCAGCTGCTGCTGTAACAGTGGCTGCTGCTGCCTTGATGCTGGGGCTGAGGTTGGAGCTGGACCATGTTTCTCTGCCACTCAACTGAAAGAGCTTTCTCACTGACCTTTGAAGTTCCCTTTGGTATTTGTGGGTTGAGAAGTCTCAAAACCACTACAGTTGCCAGTGATGCAGCACCCTGAGGCCTGCTCCAGTCCTGCCTTTGCTGATGCAACCCATATTGGGCTGTGCTCTGCTCTGATTCTTGTGCAATAGACCCTTCCTGTCAGCCTTCCAGACTGTCAACTTTTCCAAAGTCTTAAAAATTGTTTTAATAGTCTTCTGGCCCAAGGGGCCTATAGCTAAATCCCAGATCAATGTACCTAGGAGAATTAATCCAAACTCTCCTAGATCTTCACCATAACTTTCTTGGTTACAACAATTTATATATGTTGTATCTACCGTTGCAACTGCTATGCATATAACCTATAATGTAACTATATATATATATATATATATATACATATATATATATGTATATATATATATATATATTATGTATGCATGTGATGGATGTATGTGTTATGTATGAAGTTAACTCATATCTCCTAAGTTACAGTAAGCTCTTTCATCATGCTTCAACCCTCATGCAGATAACCCTTGACCAGCAATAACATACATGGCTAGGATCAAAATATCAGCTTCATAGCACAATAGGCCAGCACCTAAACTACAAGGACCTTGGTGGAGAGAGCTCCTGAGATTCCAGTCATCCTGCTTACAAATACTTTTTTTATCCCCATTCTCTGAATTTCTTTTTAACTGTTTAGAGAACTGCTTTTTAGCCAGGGTATTTGAATATCTTTTGAATGAAATGGATTGCATTATTTGTTTAAGCCCTCAGCTCTTACTGATTGATTGCATCAGATATAGAACCAGAATCATGATCCCATGGCTTAAAATATCCTCTTTGTCCTAAACAGTTGGCCACATAACAGTTTCTCAATGTCTCTCTACAAATACTCCTGATATAGCAGGACAACTTGAAGTATGTTGTGAAATCTTCCTTTTTCTGGATAGTTGTTACTTTGGTAATAACAAGGAAACATTTTCTTTCAACAGTCATAGTTAAGTATTACATTAGCTTTCTTAGCACACATGTGGACATATGAATCTGCAGGAAATTAAAATCCCAGGTTTTTTTTTAATATGAAGTGATAACTAGATGCATTGTATGTTATAATTTTAAAGTTGTTTTTTTTAATCTGAGTTTTTGCTCTTTAATTTTGATTGCTGGATTTTTTTTTTTGTTACATTCAACATTATTAAATCTTATTTGGTTAAATTTAGTCTGTCATCATAGCCTGTTGAGATATCTGGGATCCTAATTCTGCAATTCAATTCCTTAGCTATTCCTTCTTTCTTCCATCCACAAATTTTGTAATAAATTAATTAGCACTACCATATTTTCTTCCCCAAAATTTATTTATTTCATGGAAAAAATTAATTATTTCATTGAACAGCTAATTGAAATAGCATAAGAAATCTACCAGAGATTTTAAGAACTCCTTATGAAAGTATAAATTCCATGGGGTTTCTGTTGAAATTTAAGGCCTAAGTATTGGCTAGCACAAGTTTAGGCTTCCTTCCCAGATGTTCATATTAAGTTGCATCCAAGCTTAACCTGAATGGAACAACTAAGGTTACCTGTAGTTCAGTTTCATAGAATAAAAAAAGATTAGCTTTACTACCAACCACTTCTGGTTGGATAGCTGAGATTGGAAGTGGAATGGTTCCTCAAGCCTTAATATTTTGTGTGGATTGTAGGCGACAAATTGAATGATGTCAGTTTAGAGTACTTATTGATCATCATAATAAATGAGCCTTTGGTCTTCAGCAGGCAAAAATCTCCTCTTTGCTCCTTGTTAAAAGCTGATCTTTTGACTTTTTTCCTTTATCCCTTTTTATTGCCTGTTCTCTGTATTCTTATGATATCCCCCTATTTTTAATTGCCCCCACTAGATAAAAGAGAATTTGTATTAACTTTTTTCTGGCTCCATCTTTTCTTCTCAAATAGTATCCTTATTATGATTTCTTGCTGCCCTATTTTTTTCACCATTTTCAATTCTCCATTAGTGTCATTTAAGTTCTCCCCAAGCCTACAAACTTGGTGAGTCTTTCATAAAGAAAGACAGAAGGAAATAAAAAATAAGTTGATTTTCCAGGTGGGTTTTCCCAAGCTCTCGAAGCTCTCATTAGAGCAAAAATTTTACAGTTACATCTGCATGGTCCATAAAAAGAAAAACATAATATAATAGTGAAAGATAGAAAAGTTGTAGAGGTGTCATTCCTATCCATCTAGCAACATCCAGATGTGGAACTCCATTGCAATATGGTGAAAAGATGCATGGTGAGATGTAGAAAATAAAGATATTAACATTGAAAGCTCCAAGTTCTTGTTGAGAAAGTAATGTTTATAAACAAATGGCAGTCATAGTTTAGAAGTTTGGACCTGGCCTTTAAAAACAACTTTTCATATCCAACAAAGATGTCATGAGATTGGAAGGATTCACCCCATAATTACATATTATGTTTTATATAAAGTTCCATGTAAATTATTTCTGGAGGATAGAACATAGAATTGGACAGAGTCCCTACTCAGAATGATACAAGACAAGAAAAAAATCGATTAGGAAGTTGATTAATGATGTTTCTGAGAAATAGAGTCTAGGAGTCATGATTTACTTTAAATTCTTTTCCGAATTGTTACATTGAATGATGAGACTTAATTGTCTAAGCAGTATACATATTTTGTTGTGGTGGTATAAACTTTAAGTGATATCCATGTTACTTTCAGCAGCTCTGGGTTTTTTTTTGATTCACATACAATACAACTAGAAAATGAAACAATCCATAATTTAGTGGATGTGAACCTGATTAAACCACATCTGAGTGAGTTTGATTCTGGGTACTGAACTTTAGGGAAGTAATATATTAGCAAGCTGGAGTACATCCAGAATAAGGTAATCAAAATAGGAAGTGGACTTGAGACAATGCTATGTATGAAGGTCTGTTTAGCCTGAAGAGGAGCTTTACAGGGATGTAATTTTTATCTTAAAATATCTTTAGTTTGTCTCTTTGTGTTATTTTTCCCTTTTGTCTCAGCTGAATTAGGACTAAGGGAGTGGAAGACATAAAGATTTCATTTCAATATAATTTCAAAATAGTTAGAATCATCCCAAAATGGAAGATGTGTCCCTAGAGATAACTAGTTTCCTATCACTAGATTTCATCAAGCAAAAATTGGGATATCATTGTAGATGCTTTTTTTCTGTTGTTCAAAGGATCATAGATATGAAGACATAAGGGACCTCAGGATCCATGTACTTCACCCTCTTTATTTTAAAGATGAGGAAACAGGCTCATGAAGGTTAATTTACTAATCTAAAGTCACAAAGGCAATAATTGTAAGAGGTGGGTTTTGAGCCTAGATTCCTTGATTCCAGGGATGGTCCTCTTTCTTTTATATCACAAATTCTAGAGAGCCTTCATATTTTAAATATGCATTAGACAAAGTGATCTTTAAAGTTATTTCCAACTCTAAGATCCTTATAATTCAAGGTCTAAAATTATACATATTCTTAAACTAGAATGTGTTTGTTTGTTTTTTTCCTATTCATCCATTATTGATCTTCAAAGACTTAGAAAAAAGATAAAGAAATTTCATGTGGAAAGTATCACTTTTCCCCCTCCCTGGGTTTCTGTTGTTTTATTGCTATGAAATTCTTTTGTTGCCTCAATTAATATGAATTGTATGCTAAAACTTAAAACTTAGAAGGACTTTTAGAAGTATACTCTAGGGCAAACTCCTCCCCACATCCCACTTCCCCTACTTCTCCCAACTTTAATTGGAAACATCTTAGTGGTGTAGTGGATAGAGTCCTAGACCAAGAGTCAGGGTTGCTCTGAGTTCAAATCCAATCCGAGATTTTTACTACCTCTATAATTTTGGACCAGTCACTTAACCTCTATCTGCCCCAGCTTCCTCAACTATAAAATAGGGATCATAGTATCACCTACCTCAGAGGGCTATTTCAAGATTAAATGAGTATAAAGCAAGGGAACATGCCAATAAGCTGAAGGAGCTCATTTCATTGGCAGGATGTTATAACTGTCAGGAGGTTTTTGTACAGATCTTTCTGTTACATTAAACCTATATTTGCCACTTTACAACTTTCACATTGTTGCTAACTAGATCTGCCTTCTGGGTCAAGAAGAAAAAGTGTAATCCCTATAACAATACTCCAAATATTTGAGGACATAAACTATCCTGTCTTCTCTAAATTTCCTCTAGACTGAAAGTATTGTCTTATCAATCATACAAAAACTCTTTACACTAAGTAGAAATGGGGAAGGAGAAATCTACCTATTTACATTGTCCAAGTTAGATAAGGTATCTAAGAAGAAGAAAAACTAAGAATTACAACATGCAAAAGCTCAGAAGATACAAAAATCCAAGAAAAGAGTCAGTAAAAAAAAAACAAAACCAAACACATTTCCTCAAATATGTACAATAAATTGGATGGACAAGAAGTTAGGCAATGAACAACGGTCCTAATACAGGGTAAATTCTATCTTAGAATTATTATTTAGAATTGATTGGAGAAAATATATGATTGGACCATGGGCATACTTATTCAAAAGAAGCAGTATACATAAAGAAACAAAAGAGTTTTTTATTAATCATTGGAGTATACCATAGACCATCTGGTTAGAAACAAGACATAGAAGAGTATGGAAACAACATTATATGCTTGATACAAAGGCACAACACAGGAAGGAGTGAGATTTCAATTACATAGACATCTATAGGAGCCCATTCTGCCAAAAGCAGACCAGAAAATAAATTCTTGAATTGCCTTAGTGTTTATTTCATCCTTCAAAAGAGGAAGGGACCAAGAAGCGGAGATTCTGTTCTAGACTTGATTCTTAATAACCGAAATCTATTATAAGCGTCTGCGGGAGATTTGAACTGAGATCTTCCTGATTCCTACTCATTACACACCAACTGTCTCTACTAAAAACTACTCCTTGAATTTAGCCATTCAACCAGCTCTTAATCCATTCAATGGTATATATCACTGCTTGGTGGACAGGAAATACTAAGAACTATGGAGGGAGATGACCACTCCATCATTGAGCTTGTGATTGGAAAAGAAAGGAAATTTAGGCATAGCTGGACATACGCTCTAGACTTAGAGAATTCAAACTTAGATTTCAAAGTATTCAGTGAAAAGGCAAGGAGGATCTGATATTATATACCATTAAATGGATTCAGAACTGGTTGGAGGGCTAAATTCAACAAGTTGTTATTAGTAGAGATAGCTTGTGTGTAATGAGTAGAGTGTTAGGTCAGGAATCAGGGAGACCTCAATTCAAATCCTTCCTTAGACACTTAGTAGGGTAGGAAGCTCCATTAGCTCTTTGCATTCCCATTTCCTTTTATAATATTCCCTGAAAATATCTTTCACAACACATTCCAGAATTTTGCCAGGAATTTAAGCCAGATTCTTTGGTCAATCATTTGCAAATCACACTGCCTTTCATTTTTAAAACTCATTACTTTTTCCCCTCTTAGACACCATCTCTCCCATCCTATACAATCTTTCAGTATTCACTGAAAATGTCTCAGCAGTAATAACTATCAGTTCTTTGAATATCCTACTCCAGTGCCATATTCTCACCAGCCACCAAACCCTGATCTTTAATGGTTAGTCCTTCAGGAAGTCCTCAGGTATAGTTGACTTTACGTCCTCCTCCCCAGACATTTTCTCTCTGGCTACTTTACTACTACTGACTTCCTTTCTGTATCTTTCCAGCTCTGGAATTATAATCAGATCAATGTCACCATTGCTTCTGTAAAGTTTGAGTCAATCTATTTCCCTATACTTCTATCCATGCAGGAATTCCAGCATTTCTATGAAAATCTACATGTTTTCAGATTTTTAGAAATTGAAGGGAAAGTTATTCTTATTCTGTGAGAATTAAAGGTTGATTATTAATATAGAGACATTAACTGGCTCAAAGAAACCTGCTGATGTCAAGGTGAAGGTCAGAACAGGAGGCCCTGGAAGGCAGAGTTGAAGGACAGGACTGACCACTAAGACTCAGAGAAATCTTCTAAGTCAAATTTGCTTTCTTCTAGTTCCCCTGGTTCATTCTCCCTGTAACTATTTGTCTGTTTGTGTTGAGATATCTAATGCCATGAGTTTTGCTGCTGTATCTTTTTTTTATATTTTTTGGGCTGTCAACTTCTGATGTCTTTACTTCTGTTCTATATTCTAGCTACTGTTTGAAACATCTACCTTGATTCATGAAGTATATGAAGTTAATTACCCCCTTCACAGTTTAAAACCCTCTTATTTAGATCCTGAAGATTCCAAAGAAAAATCTTATCTTCATGTATTAGATATGCTCCATCTCTCATCAGAAAATGTAGCAGTCTCTATATTTTAAGTTATGACCCAGAAATTCAAAACATCCTCAAACACCATGTATTTATCAAGATATTTGCTTTCCAAATCTATATTTCTCTTCTGAAACTTTGTTTCCTCTTTGATCACACGTAGTGATGAAAACACTGACACTTCCTCTACCTCCATTTCTCTACCTGCTGCCTTGTCTACCTAGGGATGATTCTGCCCAGAGGCCTTCAGGATAGGATTGCTATTCTCTGAGGGGTCTCAGCCATGTTGTTCACAACTCTCAGCTCGACTCTCCAGATCTCCAGACCACTCCACCTCCCCTGCCAGGTGCCCCTCTTTTTTACCTCCCCTTTCCAACTCCCTTTTTAGAAATCTTTTCTTATAAGAATGTAAGTTCTTTGAGGTTTCCAAATTTAATACTAATTCTAAAAGAATCAGTATCATATTTTATGGAATATACAGTCACAAGAGATTTAACAATGTCAGAGATACCCTTATCACAAAAGACCCACATTAATATATAGGGGACCTCTTCCTTCCCTTACCTTGGGTGCCCACACCAAAGCCTAGAGAAATCAACAAATGACTGTTTTATTTCTTTGTATTCTCAGTACAGTGCCTGGCACATTTAATAAAGTCTCTCTCTCTCTTCCTGTCTCCCTTTATTCACCAAGGTCTTTGTTTTTTTTTCTTCTGTGGCTTTATAATCCTGTATGTGATGCAATGCCAATCCAATAGAACAACAAAAAGATATTTCTTGAGTACCTACTGGATGTAGGAATTAGGTACCTGGGAATGCACAAAATTTAGGTGGCTCAGTTCATGTCCCCAAGTTGATTTTCATCCAATAAAGGGATAAGACACTAACAAAAAATTTCACCATATTATATAATAAATGAACTGGAAATATTTTCTCTATGGTTAATTTTGTAATTTCAAATCTAATTTTTTGCATTGATTGTCATTATAGATCTGCAGATAAATTCCTTTGAAAAAAATTCTTAAACCCTAGTTTGAATTCAATTCAATTTTATGAGCATTTCTTAACTATCTACTGTGTACGAGGTACTGTGCTACACATTTGGGATATTTGGGCAAAAGGAAAGAGTTTCTGCAAGCAAAAAACTTGATTTCTCTTGGGAATGGGGAGTAATACAACATTCATTTAGACAGACAAATAAGTATAAAATAATTTCAAGAGAGAAAAAGTATTAATGAGGAGGGGGATCAGAAAAGTCTTCTGTGAGATGACATATGAGCTGGGCCAGCAAGAAAGCTAAAGATTCTTAGTGGTAAACAAGAGAAGGGAGTATATTCCAGGTAAATCAGGGGTTCAAATGCATAAGATCTTTCAAAATCATACATCTGACAGAAAACAAATTTAGCAAAAACATACAATTCCAATAAGTCACAACATATGAATGCAGAATAAGTTTAAATGTATGTTCAACATTCTAATGTCATTCTCACAAAAAGTGATCATTTCAATGGGAGACACAATAGTAGAATCATAGAACTTAGATTTGAAAGGCATCTGAGTGGGGATCAAGTCCAACTCATACCTGAGAGGAATTAACACTATCACATACCCAGCAAGTGGTGATCTAATCTCTGCTCAATGATCTCTAATGAGGATGAAACTACAAAATCTCCAGGATACTCATTTTACTTTGTGTGTGTGTGTGTGTGTGTGTGTGTGTGTGTGTGTTTTTGTATCTCCTAAATTTGACCATTTGCAACTTCCATCCATTGGAATGAAAAAAATAGCATTTCATATTACTGTAGCATTACTTTGTAAAGCACTCAAAAAAAAACTGAATGAAAAATCTTTCAGCTTCTATTAAGCCACCAACTTTAGTTCTGTATCTAACACAATCTACTTAGATGGCATTTTTAGTACTTTGTGGAGCCTTCTAAATTTTAGAGATGAATTGGGTAACAAATAAAAATGATAGCATATTTCTATGGCACTCTAAGATTTTTAATGATTTTTATACCTATCCTTTCAAGTATTATTATCACCATACTATGGGGTCACATCATAAAATTTAAACTTGTATAGGATCTTAAGAATTGCCTAACTCAATGCTTCTTAAAATGTGGGTTGAGACTCCTGGGATTGTGAAAAATTTGGCCACGGCAAAAGGTTTCTGAACATGCAAAGACCAAAAATCAATTCAAAATCAAATGGTAATGAATCCAATGTGTTTCTGGCAACACTTGCTGGTGATGCATCATGAAATTTCACTGCAGCCTTGGTTCTGAACACAATGTATGTGTACTTTGCACTGCATATGCCCTCAGGCCTCCCGATGTCAACTAACTTTGCTGAAATGCTAAAAGGGGTCTTGAGTGGTAAAAATTTAAGGAGCCCTGGCTCCAGTCTACTTATTTTATAGTGAATAAACTGAGAGCCATGACCTGTCTA
The DNA here is from genome assembly GCA_023548195.1 of Bettongia penicillata ogilbyi. NCBI lineage: Eukaryota > Metazoa > Chordata > Mammalia > Diprotodontia > Potoroidae > Bettongia > Bettongia penicillata. Next base: position 176,358 of record JAJHZJ010000624.1, on the reverse strand, counting down.
GGGACACATAACTGTCAGAGCAGGGAATTCAGTCCTGATCTCAGTTATCAAGTTCAGTGCTCTTTCTAAATGAATGGGTATCATACTTAATAAAATATGCAGCCATGAGAGACCTGCCATAGTCCTCTGTTAGAAAAGCCCCATCACATAAGAGACCTATGTTAGTTTTGAAGGGTGGGAGTATCACGTTTCCCTTGACTTGAGTGTCCACATCAAAATCTGCAGAAATCTACATAATAGAAAGTTTTCCAATTTCCAAACAAGTTAAGTACAACAAATCAGAAGGAAATTACATTAAAGAAAAAATTAGACATTATGTAATTTGAAACATACCATCAAAGAAAAAAATTAATGATGAACTCCATGATTTAGAGTCAAGTCTGATGAAAACCATTTTAGCTTAAGTTTATTTAGATGCAAGCCATTTCTAGGTTGGAGAGAGAGAAAAATGTCCTCTAACATGACTTTCTCTCCAAGATGATTTGAGGTAGTATTTGTAAAAATTTTGAACTAGGAAGAGACCATAATATGTTAAATAACATTCCAAAAGGGTCACCACTCATTTCCTTCTTGTACTACTCTTCTAAAAAAGTGAAAAAAGTTCCTTCCTATGATCAACATTTTAACCCTGAAATTCAAATGACAAGACATTATCACTGCTTTGATTTTGCCAGTTATCCAATCAGTCATTTCATATCTGTGAGAAGGCAATGATCTTGTTTGTTTGTCACCCTTACTCTATTTCAAAGGACCACCCTGGACCTTTGTTCTTCCCACTTTTCAAATGGGAAAAACCTAGAAAAAGGGAGGGGGGGAACAGTACGTTTTAGTGTCCCTAGAGAAAAATCACAGCAGCCTAAAGAATCACTTAAAATTGCTGGACAAAGAATCTTCCCCTAACTGAATATTTTTTTCATATTGGAGCACTCATTGAACATTCCTCAAAATCTGCTTCATTGCTCTAAGCAGGAATGATTTGCCATAGTATCCTTCTGCTAGGGTCTTCTCTTACTCAGGTATCCTCTATCCAGGGCATACATTTTTTTCTTCCTAGCTGCCTAGATATTAGTAGGGGAAAGTTTTGTGTCTGCTCCACCTTCTTTGCTCCATTATCCTGCCTTTCCATCCATTCATTCATTCATACACACAAATACATACACACACACATACACATGTACATGCAAAAATATATTCAATGCTTTCAAATAATCAAGCAGAAAGTGTTACTCTAACCAATAAAGACCAGCTGAAAGGTGTGCTATAAGATATTGAGTAGAGAAAGGAATGAGTGAAGTACAGAGCTAATTACTTTATTCAGGGATTAGACTTGTCAAAAAATCAGAGCTGGTTGGTAAATGTTTCATTTTTATTCTTTCAATGGAAGTGGCATAACAATGTCTCTTTGTTTCAGACTATAGCCAATTCTTTGTGCTTCTTTCATTTCAAGTTTTGGTTATAGGAAAAAAATATTTTTCCAGGGAATTCAATACTAAAGAAGGCATATAAGAAAATTACATATATTACTTCATCTCCCAATGTGAATATCATCACTGAACACAAACCGAGTTTAAAATCATTTTAATTTATTCATGCAAATTCTGCTCTGTTCCATAGGTTCATTATTTTGAGTTACGTAAGCTTATCATTTCTTCACATCACTTCTAACTCTCATAAAATATATTTAAACAATGTTTTCTCTTGAAACCTCATCTAGTATATTAAAAAATGTTATTACTAGGACCACACATTTGGAACTAGAAACTAGCTAATCCAACCACCTCATTGCCCAGAGAGTTAGTCATTCGATAAGGATTTATTAAGCATCTATTATGTAAAAGCCTACATCTCCCTAGCCATAGTCCTAATGCTTGGGGATACAAGGAAAGACCAAATATAGTACCTGTCCTTAACAAGTTCACAAATTTGCTGATAGATGGGTAAAATGATTTGTCCAAGTTCACCCAGGAAGTAGATGGCAGAACTGAAATATAAACCCGAATCTTCCAACCTCAAATCTAATACTTTTCCCACAATACCATCCTGCCCTAATATTATAGTGCAATATACCTTAACTTATGCAGAACTCAGCTACCTAGAAATCTCACCTAATATGAGTACATCTGAGAACCAGGAACAAAAAAGCATTCCTAAATGGTCAAAATAGTGGTCGTACCTTATCCAAAAATAAGCTCCAAATGGGTACCTGGCCTAAATGTAAAAGGTCACATTCATTGACAAATTAGAGAAACAAGGGGGAAAAATCACCCATCAAATTAATGGATATGAACAAAGTTCATGACCAAATAAAGATCAGAGAGGATCATAAAAGTTACAAAATGGATAATTTTGATTACATAAAAATGTTAAAGTATTGTACAATAAATCTAATAAAGCTAAGAATAGAAGGGAAATAACTGGGGGGAAAAAATCTTTCCAGCATTTCTAACAGAGATCCCATTTCCAAGATATTTAAGTAGCTGGTTAAAATTCATAAGAAAAAGAGATATTCTTTAACTGATATATTATGTAAGGATATGAATAGACATACCTCAGTGGAAGGAACACAGGCTATTTATAGCCATGTAAAAATGCTTTGAGTGATTACTAATAAGATAAATGAAAACCAAAGTAATTTTGAGATAATAACTCATACACATCAGAGTGGTAAAGATGATGGTAAAGATGGAAAAAGAAAATGATAAATATTGGAGGAAATACTCACGTTGACACATTGTTGGTGGACCTGTGAATGGGGGCAACCATTCTGGAAAGCAATTGAAATTTTGCTCAAAAATTTACCAAATAGTTTATGTACTTGACCCAGCTATATCACCTTAAGAACATCACCAAAAGAGATTAAAGGGAAAAAGATTCTTTATGCATTAAACAGTATTTCAGCAGTTCTTCTTGTTGTGGGGAAAAAAACTCTGGAAAGTAAGAAGATATCTGACAATTAAAGAATGGTTGAATATGGTCTAGTGCATGAATGGGAGGGAGTACTATTTTGTTGTAAGAAATGAGGAAATAGATATTTCAGAAAAACATGGAAATGTTTCTATGAACTTATGCAGAGTGATTTGAACAGAACCAGAAGAACAATTTATGCTATGACAATTATATTATAAAAATTAACAACTTTGAAGACTTTTATAAACTAATGAAGAATGTAATGAATAATTTCTGCAAAAAAAGACATTGTAAAGACAAACAACTTTGAAAGCTTTAAGAAATATGATCAGCCTAATGACCACCTATGATTAGAGAGGATCAATGATGAAATGTGGTATACACGCAAGAGGTAATGAGTTTAGAAAATGGAATGATTTATGTGTGTATATGAAAGGTGTGTGTGTGTGTGTGTGTGTAGTGTGTATGTGTGTGTAAAATACATTAGAAGGATTAGGTTTGCTTAAATATACATCTTTGTTCCAAGAAATTTATTTTCTTAATTTGAGAATGGGATTTAGGGCAGGAGGAAGAAAAAATGGTTATTTGTTAATTTTTTTTTTTTAATTTTATTCATTTATTTATTTATTTATTTGATTTTTTGCATTCATTTTCACAAATTTTGGGGTTCCAAATTTTCTCCCCTTTTATCCCCTCCCCCCACCCCAATACCCCAAGCAATCTAATTTTCCCTATCTCCAATCTGCCCTCTCTTCTGTCATCCCTCCCTTCTCTTGTCTCCATCTTCTCTTTTCTCCTGTAGGGCCAGATGACTTTCTATTCCTCCTTAACTGTATGTCTTCTTTCCTAGTTGCAACAACAATACTAAACAATTGTTCCTCAAACTTTGAGTTCCAAATTCTCCCCATCCCTCCCTCCCCACCCATTCCCTTTGGGACGGCAGGCAATTCAATATAGGCCATATCTGTGTAGTTTTGCAAATGACCTCCCTGATAGTCATGTTGTGTAAGACTAACTGGATTACCATCCCTCCTAACCTGCCCCTCATTGTTTCTCTTCTGTCTTTTGATCCTGTCCCTCCCCAAGTGTTGACTTCAAACTGCTCCCTCCTCCCTTTGCCCTCCCTTCCATCATCCCCCCCTTGCAATATCTCCTTCTCCCCCACTTTCTTATACTGTAAGATAGGTTTTCATACCAAAATGAGTGTGCATTTCACTCCTTCGTTTAGTCAAATGTGATGAGGGTAAACTTCTTGTTTTTTGTTTTTCTCAGCTCTCCTCTTTTTCCCTCCACTAAGAAAAACTCCTACCTGCCTCTTAAATGACATATAGTTACCCCCTTCCCTTTCCCTCTCTTTCCTCCCCCTACATTTCTCTCTCACCATTTACCTTAGTTTCTTTTAAGGTATGGTCCCATCCTATTCAGTTCAATCTGTGCTCTCTATCTCTGTATGTGTGTGCATGTGTGTATGTGTGTGCATGCGTGTACATGTGTGTGTGTGGTCCCACCAACTACCCAGATACTGAAGTTTTAAGAGTTAGAAATATTGTCTTTCCCTGTCTGAATGTAAACAGTTCACTTCTGGTAAGTCCCTTAAGACTTCTCTTTGCTGTTTTCTTTTTCATGCTTCTTCTCATTCTTGTGTTTGAAAGTCAAATTTTCTTTTCAGCTCTGGTCTTTTCATTAAGAATGATTGAAAGTCCTCTGTTTCATTGAAAGACCATATTTTCCCTTGAAGTATTATACTCAGTTTAGCTGGGTAGGTGATTTTTGGTTTGAGTCCTAGTTCCTTTGCCTTCTGGAATATCCTATTCCACGCCCTTTGATCCCTTAATGTAGAAGCTGCTAGATCTTGGGTTATCCTGATTGTATTTCCACAGTACTGGAATTGTTTCTTTCTAGCTGCTTGCAAGATTTTTTCCTTGAGCTGGGAGTTCTGGAATTTGGCCACAATGTTCCTAGGAGTTTCTCTTTTTGGATCTCTTTCAGGTGGTGATCGATGGATTCTTTCAATACTTATTTTGCCCTCTGGTTCTAGAATGTCAGGGAAGTTTTCCTTGATAATTTCATGGAAGATGATGTCTAGGCTCTTTTTTTTGATCATGACTTTCAGGTAGTCCCATAATTTTTAAATTGTCTCTCCTGGATCTATTTTCCAGGTCAGTTGTTTTTCCCATGAGATATTTCACATTCTCTTCCATTTTTTCGTTCTTTTGGTTTTGTTTGGTGATTTCTTGGTTTCTCAGAAAGTCATTAGACTCCATCTGTTCCATTCTAATTTTGAGAGAACTATTAAATTCAGTGAGCTTTTGAGCCTCTTTTTCCATTTGGCTAATTCTGCTTTTGAAAGCATTCTTCTCCTCATTGGCTTTTTGAACCTCTTTTGCCAATTGAGTGAGCCTATTTTTCAAGGTGTTAATTTCCTCAGCATTTTTTTGGGTCTCCTTTACCAAGGTATTGACCCGTTTTTCATACTTTTCTTGCATCTCTGTCATTTCTCTTCCCAGTTTTTCCTCCACCTGTCTAACTTGCTTTTCAAAATCCTTTTTGAGCTCTTCTAGGGCCTGAGCCCACCCGCCACCCCCCTGGGGTTTCTGGGGTACTGATGCCCCCGCCCTCCACATCTTTCCCTGATGGCAAGGATACGTCCTCATCATCAGATCCGAAGGTTGGGATCATTTGCATTTGTTGGAAAAAACTCTCTAAAGTCTTATTTTTCTTCCCTTTTCTAGGCATTTTCCCAGCCAGTTACTTGACTTCTGAGATTCCTTTCCACCCCCGCCTGGATCTGCCCAGCTAGTGCTTGGCCTCTGAGATTTAAATGGGCTTTCCTCCTGCCGGCTGTCAATCAGTGAGCTTTAATTCAGGTGCTGGGGTGGGGGCAGGGCCGCCTCCCAGGCTCCGATCCCTCAGGGGCTTTATGTAGAGACTTTCAGGAATGGAGCGGGTGGGGGGCCCGCCTCCCAAGCTCCATTCCCTTGGGGGCTTTAAGCAGAAGCCTTCAGTAATAGAGTGGGGTTGGGGGCAGGGCCATCTCCCAGGCTCAGCTCCGTCAGGTTTTATGCAGGAATCTTCCGTAATGAAGATCCTGCCTGCTGCTGGGGGATTCCTGAGTCCCAGGCCTCTGCCGCCTCAGCTGCCACCCACACCTCTGCCTCCACTGCTTCCTGCCCCCGTCCCCGCCGCTTCCTCCCGAGGGGGCCCGAGTCACGGAGACGCCCTGCTTTCCCTCTCCTCCAGCCTGGCCTTCTCTCTCACTGACCTGTAGCTTCTGTGGGCGGAGGGACTTTCCCGGCTGCCGGAGCTTCCGTCTCTGAAGCCTGCTCGGATCAGCTTCTCTGGGGCCATGGCCAGGGCAGCGCTGGGGGTGGGGTCCACTTTCCGGGGCGTGACGGACCCTGGGGATGGGTCTCCAGGGCTCCCTGGAATGGAAATCTCTTCCACTCTGTTTCTGCATACCTTGTATTGACCCAGAAGTTATGGGGGACTCTTTTTACATTAATTCTATGGGCTTTTGGTTTCAGAGCTCGTAAACGTGCGTCCTTCTACTCCGCCATCTTGGCTCCACCCCTATTTGTTAATTTTTTTAAATGAGTCAGGGAGAGGAGGGCTGAGCCAAGATTTCAGAGAAAAGAGAAGTTGCCATAGCTCTGCCAAGTTTCCCATAAAACAACTTTAAATCATACTTCAAAATAAATTCTAGTGCAATAAAACCACCAAAGAAGGTGTGAAACAATTTTCTAGCCCAAAATAACTTAGAAGCCAAATGGAAAAGGTGGTAGAAAAATCCACTAGGGAAAAAAACTCCTTAAAAGGCAGAACTGGCCAAATGGAAAAGGAGGTCAAAAGCTAACTGAAGAAAATAATTCCTTAAAAGTACAATTAGGAAGTGGAAGCTAATGCCTACATGAGGTATCAAGAATCAATTGAACAAAAGGAAAAGAATGAAAACTGAGAAGTAAATGTAAAAATTTCTCATTGGAAAAGCAACTTACCTGGCAAATGGATCCAGGAGAGATAATTTAAGAGCTATTGGGCTACCTGAAAGCCATGATCAAAAAAGGAGACGACAGCATATCAAGGAAAACTACGTTGAATCCTACAATCAGAGAGTAACTGAAAGAATACATTATCACCTTCTGAAAAAGATTCCAAAATGAAAACTCCCAGCAATATTATAGCCAAATTTCAGAACTTTCAGGTCAAAGAGAAAAATACTGCAAGCAGCCAAAAAGAAATAATTCAAATATCAATGACTCATAGTCAGGATAGAGCAAGATTTAGCAGCTTCTACACTGAAGTATTGGAGAACTTACAATATGATATTGTGGAAAGCAAAGAAACTTGGATTACAACCAAGAATCCACTACCCAGCAATGCCAAGCATAATCTTTCAGGGGGACAAGTGAATCAAAAATAGATTAGAGGGGCAGCAAGGCACAATAGAGAGAGCACAAGCCCTGAAGTCAGAAGGACTTTTGTTCAAATCCGGCCTTAGACACTTACTAACTGTCTGACTCTGGGAATCGCTTTTTGCCTCAAAAAAGTAGATTAGGGAGGTAGAGTATCCCAAATGTGAAATACTGCTTGAACTTTCAGATGAGGTCATGGCATTATTAGTTTTATACAAATATTTTATTGTGTTATAAATGGTTTCTCATAAACTGAGAGTAATCTGTAAACGGTTGTAATTTAGAAACATAACATAAGAATAAAACTAAAAGTATTTTTTTAAATGACAACACAATAGTGGTCATAAAGGCCAAAGGCCAAGTTTCATTCACTATATTCATAAAAGAGTCAGTCCCAGTCTCATAGATCACTCACAAAATCTGGGATTATTAGATTAGCAGTTCCAACCCCCTTCTCTAAAGACTTATGGGCAAACAATTTATTAATAAACAAGAGATAGAGAATGGTTTGAGGTGTAAAATGGATAACTCTGGTCACATTAAATTAAAAAGACATCATACAAATAAAACAAAGGTATTCAAACTTTGAATGACTAAGTTATTTTGACTATTATAAATACCCAAATTAATTGCAAAGAGCATATGGAAGACAGTATTTACATCTAGAGAAAGAACTGATAAATAGAAGTATGAATAGAATGGTTTTATACATATGTGTGTGAATATATATATATATGCATATATATTTATATATTCATATTTGTGTTGAATGGGAAGGGGAAAGAGGGAAGAAAATTTAAATAACTATTATGTATATAAAAGAAATAGCAAGTTATGCATAACTGCTTTGCAGTTTTGTGTACAATCATTTTTTTCTATTCTACTGTGTTATGGAAATGCTTGTTTTACTTCTTAAGTTCAGAATAAAATAAGCTAAATTTCAAAAACTTCATTTTATAAAAGGAAAGCAGAAAATTGGGGGAAATTTTTTAGACAGTTTCTCAAATAAAGGTCTCCTAGCCACAACATATAAAGGACTTTGTCAAGACTACAAAAATACAAGTCATTCCACAATTAGCAAATAGTCAAAGGATATGAACAGAAGTTTTATGATGAAGAAATCAGAACAATTTATAGTCATATGAAAAAATGTTCTAAATCGTTATTGATTAGAGAAATGCAAATTAAAACTGCCTTGGGATATGATTTTACACCTACCCAGAGTGGCTAGAATGATTGAAGAAAAAAGCAACAAATATTGGAGGGGATATGGAAAAAGTGGAACACTGTTGGTGAAACTGTGAATTAATCCAACTATTTTGGAAAACAATCTCGAATTATGGCTAAAAAGTCGTTAAACTGCCTCTACCCTTTAGCTATTGCTAAAATAGCACTGCTAGATCTATTTTCAAAGATAATTTGGGAAAAAAGAAAAGAACCTTTATGTTTTAAAATATTTATAGCAGCTCTCTTTGTGGTGGCAAAGACCATCAATTGAAGAATGACTGAACAGCCTGTGGTATATGGTAGTGATGGAATTCTATTGTGCTATAAGAAATAATGAACTCAATGATCTTAGAAAATCATGGATATAGACTTGCATGAAACAATAAAGAGCAAAATAAAGAGAACTTTGCATATAATAACAGCAATATCATTTTTAAAACAGCTTTGAGAGACTGATTGTGACTATTTTAAATACCAAATTACCTACAAAGGACTTAGGAAGATATTATCTGCATCTGGAGGGAAAACTAATAAATAGAAGGATATATGTGTACATATATATAATGATTTGCATATATTATACACACATATACATATATGTGACTAGGTGTATTCATCTCTGGGGTGCGATGAAAAAAAGAAAAGAAAAAAAGAAAACTGCACAATAACTTTATTACGTAATTAGAAGGAATAGCAAGTAATCCATAATGGATTCACAGTTTCATGTGCAATCATTTTTTCTTATTCTACTATGTTATGAAAATACCTGTATTATTTCATAAATAAAAAAAAGAAAAGAAAGCTATTATCCTGAGCCCTGAATTCTTTCTTTCTATAGAATTTTGACGAAATTGGAATTTTAACCCAAGAAACAGCAAATTTGAGTGGTAAAGGGCCTTCTTGAAGCAGATACAATGACAGATATGACAGTTGAGAGCCTTGAAGGAAAGGAGGAGGGAGGGGAAAAAACCCTATACATTGAAGAAGTACTATGCTGTGACAACATTTAGTACAGAGGCTACCAGCCATAAATAACAATCAGTCTTGAGAACACGCCTACATTACAGCCTATTTAAAAAAATAATGATATTCTAGTAATTACTCTGTCACTAAGAGAAAGTTAAATAATATTCCAAAAACTCAGTTTAATATATAAAACTCAGTTTAAAATATAGAAAAACCCCCGAGTGAGATAGTTAAAAAATTTAAAGCTCTGGTATTCTTTGATGTCTAAAGCTGCTTTTGTCTATCCCAAAGAGTTGGCTTTACAGCATGACTCATTCTCCTAGGGTTCTAGCCAAAATTTTACTTCCTATGAACAGACAAGATTGTAAACATTCACAGCAGAGTCCGCAATATAACCCACTCTCCACCCAACTGCCAAAATCATATTCCTAAAGCACAGATCTGATCATGCCAGTCCCCTTCTTAAGAAGATGCACTGAATAAATGTAATAGAATAAAATATAGACTCATCTTCATTTTGTATTTAAAGTGTTTCACCCCCTCACTCTTATCTGTTTATCTAGACTAATTTACTTTTCCTCCACAAACTCTACATTCCAACTGAATTGACCTACTTTCAGTTCACCATGCACAACTTTCTATTTCCCACATCTGAGCCTTGTATAAGCTGTCTCTCCTGCCTCATATATTTTTTGTCCTAATTTTGGCTTCTTGAAATCCTTAGCTCCATTCCAGGCTAAGTTCAAATACTACCTATTCCAAGAGGCTGTTGTTAGGGCATCTGCACACTGTCCCCAATTACTATTTTTGAGGATCTCAAGAGATTGAATTATTGAGTTCGATTGATAATAATATGAACATATCTTTTACAATATACAAACACATGTTTATCAAAAATGTAAACTAGTAGCTCTCCAGGTTCCCATTGATGGGACACACTCAGGTAGATAACCATAGAGACACGCAAGCTGTGAACTAACCATCGATTATATTGCAAGCTATATCTCATTCTTAATACTAGTTTATGTAGGAGTTTCCAAAAAGCAGACCTTCATGTACTCTTATTTCTGATCTCCATGACTAAGGATATTTATGTATGGGCTTTATATCATTAACACCATGACGTCTTCTATGCATGGTGTTTCCTCCTTTAGAATGTGAGTTCTGAGATCAGGAACTGTGTTAATTTTCTATTCATAACCCCAGTGCTTGCACATATCATTTAGTAAGTATTATTTCATTCATTCATTCATTTACTCACTCATGTTATTTCCCACATGTGAGAATGTGAGTTTCTTAATATCAAAAACTGTTTCAATTTTGTCTTTGTTTCTCCAGTGCCAAATAGTAGTAAATGAATGGATTTTCTTGTTCAGTCATTGAGTCACATTCAAATCTATTTGACCCCATGTACTTTGTCCATAATATTTTCTTAGAAAAGATACTAGAATAGTTTGCTATTTCTTTCTCCAGTATGTCCCCATGTTACAGATGAGAAATTGAGGCAAATAGAGCTTAAATGACTTACCCAGGGTCACACAACTTGTAAGTGTCAGAAGTTAGATTTGAAATCAAATCTTCCTGACTCCAGGTCCAGTGTTCTATCCACTGCACCATCTAGCTGCCTCCTAAACGGGTTTTATTGCTAAACTGAATCAAATGTGTAGTCACATAAAAATTACATTAATGGCAATTAGTGAAATGTTTTGAAAAACCTCATTTAGGATTATGTTACTCCAGCTCTGGCTTCTCAGTTAGCAACGAATTGTTCTTGGAATTGCAATTAACCTATTTAAGATCAATTAAGAAACAGATCTCTCCTAGATCTGTAGTATTATACTTCAGAAGCTTACCGAAGATAGCAATGCTGTTTTAATTAAGTATGGGAGCAAGAGGTCTCAAAGTGAAGCTTACAGTTAACCAAGCAGTAGTCATTTGGTTACTGATCAGGCAAGGAGCACAACGGTCTCCTTGCACACCATTCTCAAGTTTGCTCAAGGCTAAATCGTTCTCTTCTTTTATTGCTTACAGTGTTTTTGTTTCATTTTTGAAAACTATTGTTTGGTCGGCTTTTAACAGACTAAGATTCTGGGGTACAGAGAAACTATGGCTGATGAACTGATTTCATTTAACCAAATTACCTGTTAGTTCCATGAAGTATGGAGCACGATTATCTTCAACTGGTATGCTGAGAGCTACACGTAAGTACAAAATGCACATCCAGGGCCAATTACACATGAAAAACTACTGATAGTTATGAGAGCTGGTTAATATTTCTGAATTATTAAGTCTGACAGCATAATCCTGCTTTCTGCATTGTTTAGTCTGCTGATACCAGATGCTTAATGCTTGGTAAAATGTGACAGTGTAATAGAAGGCATTTTAAGTTAACCTAATTCTATGAAATGAAGAAGACTGCCTTGTGGGGTAGCAAATGCCAAGCGCAGATGTAAAAACTTGGAATTGGTTGCAATATGGGGTGGCCTTAAGTGGGAAACTTTGAGAAACTTCTATCATTTTTTTCTTTTCTTCTCCAAGCAGATAAGGTTTGGAAAGCTGCGGTTGACTTCCCAGAGACAGCTGGTTTGAGATTGCCCTGTCACCTGTTACTGTTACTGCTTGGCGGTGGCCGCTAATAGAGTGATATAATGATGGTCCTTCCCTCGAGTGCTGAACCTGCTGTTTCTTCCCCAGCTCCCACTAACTCTGAAAGCTTGTATCTGAATCTATGATTGGAAGTCTCCCACTTGGGAAGGACTAGAATCATTGTTAGGTCATGGCTGAGGCTAAGAAACATTAATTTTGGATAAATACATGCAAACATGCTACTGATCAACAGTGGCTCAACAACGATGATGCTAAGCTTTTCTCCTACTCTCTCTGAAACAGAAACTGGGAAAAAGCAGTGGAGTCAAGTGAGAACATTCTACCTGGTTAGAGAGCTGTGTCTTGGAATTTCTAGTGAGAGAATACAGAAAATTGCATCAATTATTTTTAAAAAATACACACAGGTCAATCATGCATAAGTTACTATAGATGATTATGAGAGCTGATTGATATTTCTGAATTATTAACTCTGACAGCACAATCATATTTTTTCTTGTTTCTTCTGTTGATACCAGATGTTTAATGTACAGTAAAATATGACTGTAATAAGCTTTGCTATTTTTCGCTAGCAAACACACAAAGTACATGCAATCACCATGTGTGAATATGAAGACATTATCATATAGTATAGAAGAAGAAACAGATGTTCTTTTGAGGATTTTTCACTTATTTTATGTATGACTCCACTATAGAAAATGTTAGGGAATTTTCTACTAACAAAGAAGAATGAGTTTCATCTCTATAATAATAAAATGTGTCACTTTAGTTAATCAATAATATTAGCACCATAAGAGATAGTAAATCACATATCTACTGAGTTCTACCAGTGGAAACAAATTTCTGCTAGTATCAACCCTAAAGGTGAAATATGCCACAGTCTGATTAGGATGAACATGGACCACACTGTTTTAGCTAGAATTCATACCATCTTTCTGACTGTTAGTGTCAAATACCCTTGGCTTTGATTAGTGGGGAAAATAATGGGCAACCTTTATTCTTGAGCTGCTGAAAGTTGGGAATAGAAGGAAAGAGCTCTGAGCATCTCACTGCATGTAATCAGTGATAGCTGGAGGACATTGAAATAATAAAGGCTGTCCAAATATTTTAAAAATACAAATAAGCAGAGCTGGGGTTCTTACCTCTCATGGTACTACTGTACAATGAACGAAGTCCTTCTTGGATATGATATTGGGTTGTAGAAGGCTCTATCAGCAGATTTCAAGTTATAGGACATCTCATCAAAATACAAAGGGTTAATCAATGATCAGTCTAGCTATGATGAGAAAGATTCAGCACTAAGTTGATGACAGATGAGGCAGGGGAAGAGGGGGGATGAAAGCTATGGGCCTTGTGTCTCTGTTAAAACATCTATACAGCTTCTAAGGATAGGCACCCCCACTAGGCTTGGTCACTGAGAGAAGATGTGAAAAGAGGCAAACACCTTGGGCAAGTCATTTGTCTGGGCCTCATGGAAAATGAGCAAAGAATGAAGAGACCTCTAGGGTCACTTCCACTCCAGATTTGTAATCCTATGAACTCATAAAATATCAACCGAAGAAACAAGAATTTATTAATTCCACAGCCTGGGACTGTGCTTTATACATATCTCATTTGGTCCTCACAACAAACTTGGTAGGTGTTATTACTATCCTATTAGCCCCATTTTGAAGAAATTGAGGCATAGGGAAATTAAGTGACATATCACCAAGGCAATAATTACAGCACTGGCAGTGACTATGAATAGTTCTCAATTGCCAAATATAAAAGACTTTTCATATAGAAGACAGAAGAAAAACATTTATTTAAACACTAGAAAGCCAAATTCCAGAACTAGAAAGCAAAATCCATCATGGTGACCAAAAAACCATGATCACAGCAGCAGGCAAAACCATTCTCAAATCTCCCCTCCCTCAGCCAAGGCCTTCTCACTATCAACTGTCACACTTAGTCAGTTGGCCTGTGTTCTATCCCCTCTGACTCGACCCCATTTACTCACTTCCTCCCAGTTCTGCTCCACCCTTCCCGTTCTGCCTCTTCAGAAAGCTCCTCCTACCATATGTGACTTAGGCTTTCAGGTGACTTAAACAGATCATATGGGCCTATTAATTAATGAGAAAGATTTTTCCATTTAAATTACTACTACACTTGTCCAGGGTCACATAGTACATATCTGAGGCTGAATTTAAATTAAGGTCTTCTTGAATCCTGGCCCAGTGCTCTGTTCGCTATGCAATTAGTCAAGAAAGTTGTATGAATGAATAATAGAAAAGCATTTTACTTAACTGAATGTCAAGCATTCTTCTAAGGCCTGTGGATAGTTTTTTTTTTAAAAAGTAAGATTATTCTTATCCTCAAAGACCTTATACTCTAATAAAGGAGGCAACACATAAAGGAGAGTGATGGTCAGGAAATAGCATTTTGTTTTAGGCTGCTATAGGAATGGTGAGTAGAACCAGGGTAGAGTAGATTGACACAGACTTTCCAATAGCAGTGGCAATATTGATCTGATAAAATTGACAGTTGACTTGATAGCTGGTTGCAGTGTGCTTTATTAGATTTCTGATTCTTAAAGTATTAAATTGTCCTATAGTATGATAATTTATGTTCACAATGAAGACATTGTAGATCTACAAGGTTCAAAAGTGCTTTGAATTAAATTTTTGTTTTTTAAATGTTGCTATACTGTTTCTTTGAAAAGTGGACTCCAAATTAACTCTCAACCAAAATACTCTATTCACCAGATCCATCCCATCCTATATTCTATAACCATTGGCCATCATTCCAGAAACTCATGCAAGAGGTTTCCAACTGTGGAAAGCATCATGGATATGTGACCCGTCCCGCAGGTCAACAATCGTGGGTCAGGGACGCTGGAGAGTGCCGGGGGAGCTGGGCTCGAGGGGGACCCGGAGGACCTTAGAAGGCCACGTGGTCCGGGAACAGGATCACGGAGAGGAAGGAGACATGACTCGTTGCTGGTGTAGGAATGTCTCACTTTATTAAGTCCAGCGGGGGTTTATATAAACAATTACTACAAGGTCATATCCTGGGGGTGGAGTTTTTCATCTCATTGGTGTGAGCCCTTCCAAACCAAACCAAAAAAGGGCACGATTCCCTATTCCAGGTCGTATTCCCTTCTGGTTGGTTGGTGGCTGCTTAGTCTCAGACCAGGAAGTCTTTCTAGTGCTGGACTGGCAGAGCCACGTGGGCAGGTCAGGACTTCCTAGTACTCTCTTCCCCCCAGGAAGGGCCCCGGTCCATTGTGCCCTTAACAACTAAGAAGAGGGGAAGATAGTAGCCGACAATTCAGTCTCCAGTCTCCAACATGTCCCCCGTTTTTATTTAAAAAGGGGAGGTGGCTGGCCTGTCTTAGGCTATGTGGCCTGACTCCATGCCTGGTACCGAAAGTGGGCAGGGCCCCTGTCTTAGGCTATGTGGGTGGCCCCCACCTCCAGCATTTCTGGTAGGTGGACCCACGATAATCCCGTCATTGGGTACCTCTGCAGCCAATGGCATGATTTTCCAGGTCATGGGGCCACAATATTCCCGTCATTGGCGCAGTCCACAGCTTCTCTGTCGGGAGCATAATGGAGGAGACTCATAAAAATCAGAGTAAGGGTAAAGTATCAATAACACACGCAAAGGATAATGGGAGCTAGGATGCTCAAGGATGGGGAAAGCAGGGGAGGGGTTGGTGGGCTGTTCAGCAAGGGGAGTAGAGTCTCTTCTTCCACCTCCGGTACCAGGGTTCTTTAAGGAGATCTTCTGTAAACTGAAGCCGGTTATCTGGGGGCTCAGGGGCGTCATGTTCCTGCAGCCTGCTGTAAAATATATGTCTCTTCCGGTCAATAGCTGAGTCTACCTGAGATTTAACAAGGGTGGTTAGTTTGTTAAAGGCCCAAGGGCCGAAAGAAATGAGTAGGAGAAGGCCTAGGAGTGGTCCAAGAAGGCTAGGAAGGAGTGTAGAAAGCCACGGGGAGGCGGAGAACCAATTCTTATACCAGGATTCTTGTTGTTCCCTCTCTTTTTTTCTTTTTTCTAAGCTCTCTCTGACCTTACTCAAGCTGTTTTCCACAAGTCCTAGCCTATCTGAGTAAAAGCAGCACTCTTCTTTCAGGGCTGCGCACAGACCTCCTTGTTGTAGGAAGAGGAGGTCCAAACCTCTTCTGTTTTGTAACACAACTTCCGCCAGAGATGCTACTGAGTCTTTGAGGTGCTGTAATCCTGTCTGTAGCTCCTCTAAATCCTTATCTATAGCTGCACTAAGCTGTGCTATCTGTTTATCATTTTGAACGAGGGAGGCAATACCGGTACCCGTCCCTACAGCTCCTAGACCCAAAAGGACGGTTAACGTTAATGCAGCCAGTGGTTCTCTTTTTGCTCTATGGGAGCTTTCTCTCCCTCGTTGCCAGATATTTAGGAAGTCATCATTAGGGTAAAAAGTGACATGAGGGAACAAAACTACCAATACACAGTAATCACGGGAGCTGATGAACTTAGAGATAACTAGAAAGGTGGTAAGGCCGGAGGAACAGGCAAAATAGTGGCCAGTAGGCGCAGAAGCATAAGTATGATGCTCAGAGATGGTTACAGTCTGATTGCATATAGCCTCAAGCTGAAAAGGGGGGGAGCATGTTGGGGCCCAAAATGCAGGTGCCAATGCCAGTAATTACGCTAAGTGTCAGGCCTTGTTTTTTGTCGTTACCCCACCTAAGTTGTGAAATCTCTGATGTATAGTTGGGTGCACCGAACTGAGCCATGCCTTCATAAAAGGGGGGAGCGGAGGAGTAGCAGACCCAGCATCCTTCAATGAATGATACGTTTAGAGTGTGTAGGGTTTGTATGGAGGCATTAACCAGATTTAGAATCATGGAGGCAGGCGGTGATGGTCCGCGGAGTATAGTAGGGCGGAAAAGAGTGGTGTTGGAGAGAAAGGGGATCGCAGTGGAGGGATGAGGTTTATTTTTCAACGCTGAGTTGTGAAGTGAATAGTTGGGTCTCATTTCTCTATTCGGGCCTACGGCTACGGGAGGAGAAACAGGAGGAGTCTTTAGAAGTTTGAGGGAGAAGGTGAGGCCCCAGTCAGAGCCAGTTTTGTACAACCTCAGTCCCCAAGAGACACCTTTCGCCCAATCAGAATATTTTTTTGCCAGATTCAGTAAAGTCAACCTTGAGTGGGTTGCACCAAGTGGAACACTCAGACGGGGGGCGGAAGCCAAACGCATGAGGGTCCGAGCGTTCATAATTTGCTTTAACAGTTATCAGGTCCCAGGAAGAACTGGGAGACCAGTAAGTATCCCCTGTTGTTTCACACCCCCATGATTTACAGAAATAATCAGTGGAGGAACCACAGGAATCAGACCAGCTTCGGGGTCGGTGTTTTGAGCCGGGGCAGACGTATAGTGGATATTGTCTTAAAACGCTTCTGCGATAAGTTGACAAACAACCTCCTTCGGTACGTGGAGACTCGGGAACCCCCCGACCCAGGTGTGGGGGAGTGAGGGGGGCAGTAGAGCTAAAATGTTCAGCAACATCCCACCCTTCCTGACCTTGCGCCAGTCTGCAGAGATCCGGGCTTAAAGTAGGCCAAGGAATGTCATGAGTGATTTGTGACTTTCTCCAAACCACATCTCCCCACGAACTCTGAACTATCCAGGTGTAGTTAAAAAGTTGATATTGGGAGGAGAATGCAGGGGAGATCAACAGGGGGAGGATAAAGTGGGCGAGTCTCATGGTGGGTGTCTCCCGTGGAGAGGGGGATACGTTACCACGCGTTCCTCTTTGCGGTATCTGTTACGAGCACCTGAAAAAGAGCAGAGGGATTCCTTCTCAGGGTTTTTCCCTGGGCTGGTTGATAATTTTAACCAGGCGTTCAGGCAACCATCTGGCATTTTGTGCACTAAGGTCATAGATGCATGCATGCCCTTTGCCCCAGATTAGGACAGGATCAGGACCGTGCCATTGATTTGTAAGTGGGTCCTTCCATTTTACTTGGGCATAATTATTGGCTGTAGTAGGATGCCAGAGGCGATCTGCTGCGGATTTGCCACGAGTGTCCAGTGTAAGAAAATTTAGGACAAAGAGTGCATGATTTAGGAGGGTTCTATGGTTATTGGCTCGTGTATATAATATTTCTAATCCCGATTGTAATTTGGACACCGTTCTTTTCAGTGTCTGATGGGCTCTTTCGACAATACCTTGTCCCTGGGGGTTATATGGGATACCTGTGATATGCTTGATGTTCATGTGTGCGCAAAACTGTTTAAAGGATGTACTAGTATACCCTGGTCCGTTATCAGTTTTTAGAATTTTTGGTCTAGGGCCAATGGTCAAGGAGGCCATAATGTGATTAATGACATGTTTGGTGGCCTCCCCTGTTTGTAGGGTGGCAATGAGAAAGCCACTGAAGGTATCAATAGAAACATGGATGTATTTTAGTTTACCAAAGGGTGTGAAATGTGTGACATCCATTTGCCATAATTCTCCAGGGATCAGGCCTCGGGGATTAACTCCAAGGTGTGGTTCAGGAAGGTGAACGAGACATCCAGGACACTGTTTCACAATTTGTCTGGCTTGTTCTCTGGTGATTTTACAAAGTTGGGCTAGGCTGTGTGCATTAAGGTGATGTAATTCATGGGCTTTAGTGGCAGCCTCAAAAGGAGTGGATCGCAGCATTGTGGAAAACAAGGCATATTTAGTGGCTGCATCTACAGTGCTATTTCCTTCAGCTAGAGGGCCAGGAAGGTCAGAATGCGCCCTAATGTGGCAAATGAAGAAAGGATGGCTTCTATTTCGTATCAGTTTTTGGATTTCAAAGAACATTGAGAAGGCATTAGTAGAGGGCTTAATATAGGGGACAGTCTCAAGTTCAGGAACCGAATTGGCTATGTAAGCGCTGTCAGTGTATATGTTCATTGGGTCAGAGATATGTTCAAAAACCCAAAGTATGGCCGCAAGCTCTACCAATTGTGCAGATTTATAAGGAGTGTGAAAGGACGTTACTACAGAGTCTACGGATATAGCGGCAGTGCCTGAGGATGAGCCATCAGTGAAAACTAGTCGAGCTTCTTGTATGGGCTCTATTTTTGTGATTCTGGGGAAGGTTACCGGATTATCCTTGAGAAACTGGATTAGCTTATCATTTGGGTAATGGTTATCTAAAGTTCCCTGAAAAGATATGGAAGAAACAGCCCAGGTGTCATCGTTCTGTTGTAGCCATGATATTTGGGTGGAAGTATAAGGGCAAACAATATGATCAGGTTCCTTTCCAAATAGTTTAATAGAGAGTGATCTGCCTTCCTGAAGAAGAGATGCGGTTAGAGAGATATAGGTGGATAGTACCTTGGTGGGTGTTGCAGGGCCATGAATCCAATATAAGGGCAATTCTTGCCAAAGCAGACCCGTGGGGGAAAATGTTGTTGAGAAAATTAGAAACCAGAGTTTCTTTCGGGGGTTGTAGTATCCTATTTTTTGAACAGAAATGGCATGATTTATCTTTTGTAGTGCTAACTCCCCCTCTTTTGATAAGGCACGCGGAGAAGCTGGATTAGAATCACCTCTAAGGGTGTCAAAGAGAGGCTTCAGATCACCAGTGGTGATTTTTAAGTAGGGTCTGAGCCAATTAATATCTCCCAGGAGCTTCTGAAAATCATTGAGGGTTTGCAAGTGACTTGTCCTAATCTGTGCCTTTTGAGTAATGATCTGGGAAGAATGAAGTTCAAAACCGAGAAAAAAGAAGGGGGAGGCTAGCTGGACTTTATCAGGGGAAACATGTAATCCTCTCTCTTGTAATGCATCGACAAGAAGAGAAGTCACCTGTAAGAGCTCTGGTTCTGAGGGGCCAGCAAGCAAAACATCATCCATGTAATGAATGATATAAAGATGTGGGTATTGCATGCGAAAAGGGTCAATTGTTTGAGCAACGTATTTTTGGCAAAGTGTAGGACTATTGGCCATACCCTGAGGGAGGACTTTCCAATGGAAACGTGGGGAGGGTCCTACACAATTAGTTATGGGAATGGAAAAGGCAAACCTTTTAGCATCATCGGGATGAAGGGGAATGGAGAAAAAGCAATCTTTAAGGTCAATCACCACCTTTTGAAACTTCGCAGGAATAGCAACAGGCGCGGGAAGGCCAGGCTGCAGGGAGCCCATTGGAACCATTGTTCTATTGACTGCTCGGAGGTCGTGGAGTAGTCTCCAAGCTCCGGATTTTTTCTTTATTACAAAAATAGGGGTGTTCCAAGGTGAGTTTGAAGGCTCTATATGGCCAGCATCCAACTGTTGCTGTACTAACATTAAGGCAGCCTCTAATTTTTCTCTAGGGAGGGGCCACTGGTCGATCCAGACGGGTGTATCAGATTTCCAGGTGATTTTGTCCGCCTGTAGGCTGGGAGGACCAGTGGCCCTTAGAAAAAATGCTTATAGCTATTGTTTGAAAGGCCAAGGCTCGAACGACCGGGGTGTGGCTGTAGCTGCGGCGGTTGGGTGAGGCCTTGTTTGTTTTTTTCCCAGTCCCTGACGAGGTAGGAAGCCTTGGTTCAACATAACAATTGAGCTGGGACTGCACATAATGATCCCCATTTGAGCTAGAATGTCTCTTCCCCACAAGTTAACGGGTAAATTAGGGACAACAAAAGGCCTAACAGTTCCCTTATTACCTTCCTGATCTTCCCATTGTAAAAGTTGAGAGGACTGCATAGTGTTGGAACTCTGCCCAATGCCTTGTAGGTGGGTTAATGAAGGTTGCAGCGGCCAAGAAGACGGCCAGTGGGCTTCTGAGATAACAGTGGAATCAGCCCCAGAGTCAAGGAGGCCGAGAAAGGTTTTTCCCTGTATTTTAAGGGATAGAGTAGGCCTCTCTTGGGAGAGAGCTTGTGCCCAGTAAATGTCCGAGGAGCCGAGTGTTGATCTGCCTCTGTTACGATGAAGAACTGGGAAGGAAGTGTCCATAGGGAGGGGTAAAGCCCGTGCAATGCGTTGATTGGGTTGAACCCGAACAACGTCCCCGGAAGCAGAAGCAATTATTTTAATTTCCCCTGTGTAATCATTATCAACGAGAGCAGGGTGTATAGTAATACCCCTGAGGGTTGTGGAGGCACGGCCAATGATAAGAAAAAAGAAACCAGGGGGTGGTGGACCACAAACGCCTGTTGGGATGGATTGCGGGCCCTCCTCTGGCCTCAGTACTGTATAGGTGGTGGCACACAGGTCCACTCCTGCGCTACTTGCTGCTGCCCTGGAGGGTTGGTGGCAGGGCATGTCCCCGTGGCCAGCTGGGCCGGGCCTTGAGGGGTCCGGGGCGGACCCCGCCAGCCGTTTCCCGGCAAGGGGGGAATAAAAATGGGGGGGAAGAGGTTTGCCCTCCAAATCATGAGTGGCTCTGCAAGTATTGCCCCAGTGAAAACCTTTTTTACAGCGGGGACAAGGAGTGGCGGGTGTGGCACGTCTCCGCGGGGCAAAGGGGTTATTTTGCCCCATGGGGCACTGCTTGGCGAAGTGGCCCTCAGTTCCACACCTAAAACAAGGTCTAGGGCCGCTGGTTGCGGCTGCCCCAATAGTCAAGAATGCCTCAGACATAGTTTTTACAGGGTTTTGCAGTGCTAGCACAGCTTGGGACATTTTTTCGATTTTAGAGGTAGTGGGGTCCTGAACATCACGACACAACTTTATCATTTCATTTAAGGTTTTGTCTTGCCATTGTCCATTAAGTATGTTTCTACATGGGCCACTGGCGTTCTCAAAGGCCAACCTTTTAATAATCAGATCATCAGAGGCCGCATTACCTAGGGTCCTTTCGGCCGTTTCTAACAAGCGGCTCACAAATTCAGAATATTCCTCATCCTTTTTCTGGGTAATCTTGTTCAGGGGAGTAAAAGGGGAACCAGTCATGGGCAGGGCTCTCCAGGCGCGGTTAGCTGCCTGGTTAGTTTGCTCTAACAGTCCTGCCGGTAACTTCTTTTGTTTCTGTTCAAGGGCAAATTTCCCCCTTCCCGCCAATTTGTCAAAGGTCCAATCTTTATTACTTTTAGATTTCAAATTCCTTTTTTCAATAATTTGACAATTGTATTCAAATTCCGCCTTCCATGTCAGAAATTGGCCCCGAGTTAGGGCTGCTTGGGCTATTCTAATCCACTCTCCTGGCAACAAGTAACCTCCTTGCCCCAGCGCTTCAAGAGCAGACAATGTAAAGGGTGCATTGGGGCCATATTTATTCACTGCTACATGAAGATCTTTTATATTTTTAAATTTTGGGGCTTTATATCTAGGAGAAGCGGAAAATTTCGTATCTTCCTCGGAGTCCAAGTCTTGTTCCCCAGAGTCCGAGTCTCGTTCCCCATTATCACCCTCTTCCTCCTGACTATCTTCCTCAGAACCTTCATTCCCCCCACCATCACCTTGTGAGCCCTGTCGATTTTCATCTGAATCCCCGGGGTCCTTAGGCAGAGTTTTGGATTTGTTTCGGAGGATCGGGAAGAGGAGGGCTTTAGGCTTTTTGAGTGGGCGGGAAGTATTAGGAGGAGGAGTGGTCATGGAGCTGGTTGTCATGGGAGTGGACAGAAGGGATTTTTGTAAAGACGCTTGAAGCGTGGAGAACTCCCTGATCATCTGCTGGTACTGGTTTTGAATATCTAAGGTCTTTCTTAGCTCTATCATACGACCAGTCAAGTCCTTCTGAATAAGGGAAAGATCCATCGCGGGAGGGAACACATAGGGAGGTGGCGTGCAGGGCTGTGTTATGAAGGCTTCTTGGGGATTGTATGCCGCGGCTTCTGCCTCTAAATCAGCGGCTTCACCATCAGGGAGCACACCATCCTTATTAGGGGAATCAGCTTTTAGGGGATTTTTGTGCTCCGTGGGAAACACGGGGAAGGTAAGGGTATTAGTAGGGAGTGGTGGGTAAATAGACCTTATAGGAGGAGGAGACTTGACTTCCCCCTTTATTCTCAGTAGATGGGGGAGGTTTTGCTTCTTCTTTATCCCTGATTCCCTCTGTGTGAAAAGAGGATACGGAAGCCGCGCGAGAAAGTGGCGCAAGACAGGATTCCGCTTGTACAAGTAATTGGCGGGTATTCTTATCTCCTGTTGCTTCCTCGATAATTTCATTAATTAAGGTCCAAAAGGAGAAAACATTGATAGGAACCGATTCGGGACCTTCTTGGTTTAATTTGTCATTAAGATCTCTCCCGACTTTCTGCCATTTGCCTGGGTGAATTTCTGGACCATTAATAATGAACCAGGGACATACTTTATCTATAAAGATGAAAAATCTCAAAAGGTCCTTTTTCTTTACTCTTATTCCTCTCTTTTTGAAACTATGTTTTAAGTCCTTAACAAAAGTCTGTTCTTTGGACAATTGAGATCCCATGGTGTCGATAGACGCGAACACTTACCTTAATGAATTCTCAGGGGTCCGGACGAGTTGGGGCGTCTATCGGGTCACTGTCCAGTGTTCGTACTGCCCCACGTTTGGGCGCCAATTGACCCGTCCCGCAGGTCAACAATCGTGGGTCAGGGACGCTGGAGAGTGCCGGGGGAGCTGGGCTCGAGGGGGACCCGGAGGACCTTAGAAGGCCACGTGGTCCGGGAACAGGATCACGGAGAGGAAGGAGACATGACTCGTTGCTGGTGTAGGAATGTCTCACTTTATTAAGTCCAGCGGGGGTTTATATAAACAATTACTACAAGGTCATATCCTGGGGGTGGAGTTTTTCATCTCATTGGTGTGAGCCCTTCCAAACCAAACCAAAAAAGGGCACGATTCCCTATTCCAGGTCGTATTCCCTTCTGGTTGGTTGGTGGCTGCTTAGTCTCAGACCAGGAAGTCTTTCTAGTGCTGGACTGGCAGAGCCACGTGGGCAGGTCAGGACTTCCTAGTACTCTCTTCCCCCCAGGAAGGGCCCCGGTCCATTGTGCCCTTAACAACTAAGAAGAGGGGAAGATAGTAGCCGACAATTCAGTCTCCAGTCTCCAACAGATATGGGAAGTGCATATATTGTGCACATATGTGTGCTGGTAAGGATTGGTCAGAATCTTAAATCTGGGAGTTCTTATGGTGGACCTGATGATAGGGGCTTGAATTTTTGGTAAGTCTATCCACCATGCCACCTCACTTTCTCTGTCATGACTCATATATACCATTACCCTTAACAATTCCCATAGCTGTTATTTCAGTCATTGTACCACTTTAAGAATCTCATCTAAGGCTACTGAGTGGAGAAGGAGGTTGGGGTTATCACCCTCAACCCTAGCTTTATTGAAGTTTTCTGACTACTGTTATAAACGTTCTGAAAGATAGGGAATGGTTTCTGAGGGTCATATCAGGTATGGAATAAGAACGGAACCTACACTACTTATATGTCTATTAATGAAATCAGAACCACCAGGCTTAAGCTAGAAAGTTGTATTAACTTATACTGAGTTTGTCTTTCTACATGCACTTAGGAACTGAAAAGATCTGAAAGGAAGAAGCCACTTCTGAGCTGTCCTAAGAATGTGACACACATGGAAGGGAATGAATAAGCAGAACTCAGACCATATAGGCTGCATTGCTTCAATAAATGAACATCTTATTACACTCCTTCTCCTTCTCCTATCATCTGTTCTCTCAGCTCCAGCTGTTTTTTAGAGAAACCCTAGGAATGTGCCTATGCTCCTCACTGCTTAAGTATATTGACTTATTGTAACCCTGGTGTATTTGCCAGCACAGTGGCTGCACCTGTTTTCTGCCCTGCACACCCCTATCTACTGTTCCCTTGTACCAAATCGCACACATTCAGAGAGCTGATGTTGCTAATTCAACTGAACTCCAATGAGAAATTACAATTTCCTGAACTTGTCTATGCAACAGAGATGTAAAGAGGGGACCCAGAAATTTTGTTCTCATTATATTCAGCTTTAATATATATCCTGTCAAAAGGAACTTGATATGTTTTTTGATCCTATATCTTTTTGGAAAAGTTATTTCATTTCTTTGGGCTTGAGTCTCTGTAATTTGTAAAATAAAGTGATGGAATAAGAGGATTTCTAAGCTCTTTTCCAACTATAATGATGTCAGACTCTGATTCTGTGACTGTAACTTTTCCCTTATACACACCATATTCAGGGTTATAGTTTAACTTCATTAGTATAAACTCCCCTGTCTGGTGTTTTTAATCAAGCACCAAACTAGCCTTCTATACTTTTTTTTTTTAAACCAATACTTCCCATAATGTGATCTGCATTACAGCCAAACTAATTTGTTAGCCCTTTCTTGAAATTCACTTGCTATCTCCCTCTCCCATGTCTTTTACTGGCTGTCTTCCAAGCCTGAAATACACTCTATCCTCATCTTTACCTTTTAGAATTTTTTGCTTTCTTCAAAGCTTATGCCTTTTATCACTTCCTTTTCTTAGTTGTTAGAATCACTCTCTGTCTCTATTTCTCTCTCCCTTACTCCATTTTCTTTTCTTCCTTTATACCCTTTACTCATTCTGTTCCTTCCATCTGGGATGTCTTTTCCCCTTCCCTTATTCACACTTCAACCTATTAAAATCCTACCCATTCTTCTAACCTAAAAGTCATCTCCCTAATGAAATATCTCCTACTCTTCCTAGCCCATACTCTGAACCCCATAGAACTTTGCAACTATTAAATGGAACATATTATATTCTATGTTGAATTATATTTATTCATTTATGAGTCTGTCTTGTCTCCTTTACTATATAATAAACCTCGTGAGAACCCTGAGATTATGTAAATATTCAATACACATTTGTTGGATTTAATTGATTTTATTTTTCCCAAGGTTCACTTATCATCCACTGAATCATTAGCTTGAACAGGTATAGGCTCCTGATTCCTCTTCCAGTTTTACATATACCACTTAACTTTTTATTTTTTACTTCTTTGTAAACCTAATAAATTCTCAAGTGAACAGGAAGTAGCCAAAATCCTATTTTCCACCCTCTCAGTACTTGCTCACCCATCTGCATTAAGTACCACTTCAGTTTTGAAATTTACATATAAACATAATGTATAAATAACTGGTAAATAGTCATGAAAAGCCCAAAGGAATGTACACTAATTAGAAATGCAGCTTTATTTGCAGATTTTTACAAAAACTAAGGGGAAAAAAAATCTATTTTTTCCATGAAGCCAGCTTACCAACTTGTACTAAGTAGAAATGGACTGTCTAATCTGTTTATTGAGCAATCTGCATTTGGGGGAAAAACAGATGTTTGGCACACAGCTGTTTAATTTACCAAATAATTAAGGAGACTGGTCTCTTATTTGTAGTAAAAATAAAAAGAAAGTTGGATTTTAAATTATTGATGCTCTCTAAAGTATTGCCCCATGCTTGTTGGGACAGGATTTGGTGAACAGACGTATTTGTCAACTGGGAACCCTTGAAACATTTGCTCAGGCCAAATGGTCTAGTATTAGATGATGAGGAATAAAGACCTTATTTTCCCAAGGAAACAATGTTGTGAGTTGTGTGAGTGTGAATAGCACCATAGACATTTCAATAGATGCTACACCATCATAGTAGAGGTATAGCTACATTTTACTTTAAAATTAAAGGTAAAAGTATTATGCTAACTTCCTAACTTCCCTGCTTCTGTTGAAAGCACCACCACTGGAGAGATAAAGCCAAGATGGCAGAGTAGAGAAGAATTAAGCTGAACTCTACCAAATTCCCCTCCAAATAGCTCTATGAATGCCTCCAATTGCATTCTGGAGCATCAGAACCAAAAAAGTTCAGATGAAAAACTTTTCTAGCTCAAGACAACTTGACAACTTAGGAGGCTGGCAGGAAATGTCTGTTTCACCAGGGTGGTGGTCTGGACACACAGGATAGGCCATGCTCCCACCTAGAGACAACAGCAGGCCTTGGAGGTGGTTGCATTGGTGGTAGTAGCAGCTTTGAAAGCTCTCAGACCATGAAGGGTAGAGAGTGGCTGAACCACAAGTTGGAAGATTGTAGAGAATTCTTTGATGGAGCTGGGTTCAGAATCCTGTTACATTGCCCAGATGCAGCTCGGAGTTTCAAATCCCAGGTCCAAAAAGAGTGATAGCAATTGAGAGCACAGGGGAACAGGAGAGTTGTTGTAGTTCCGGGGGAAGAGGAGTGTTTGTGATCACTCATGGTGGCGTAGGAAGCCTGGTCTCAATTGCAAGACATAGAAGAGCTGTAGTAATTGTGACTCCAGGAAAACAAGGAAGCTGGTCATAGTCCCAGGATCAGGAGGAGTACTTGTTGTTGGTGGTCATCCTTCATTTTTGGAGAGGACCCATGACACCTTGGAGTGATATCTTGATTTTTGTGTGGATTGGATTTAAGTGTATTAATGTATTTTTGCTTAATTTAAAGATTATTCCCATCCATTTATAGACCCATGTGACCTGCTTAAAGCATATGGAAGCCTAAGTCACATGTGGTGGGAGGAGTTTGCTGAATGGGTGGAACAGGAAGGGCAGAGCTGCAGTAGAACTGGGAGGAAGTTGGACAGAGAGCAGTCAGAAATGAAGGGGAGAGAGCAGGAAGCTGGCTAGGGTGAGTTGAAGAGCTTTTGTTCAAGGGAGCTGGTTTGTGGGAAGTCTAGCAGGGGAAGGCTTGGGGCTGGTATTGCCCTCTACATTGTTATTGTGTACGGACTCTTTCACTGCTGTGATGGATTTGTCTTTCTGGCGTCTGAATAAAAGTTTTGATTCTGTCTTCCATGTGGAGTCGTATTTCATGATTCAGAATTGTGCCAGTATATTTATGGTTGCTGTAGGTGCTATGAATATTGCATTGGTGCTACAAGGCAGAGTTGCAACAAAGTCATCAACCTCACACTCTCTTCCAGAGTCATCAAAGTCTAGTGGTAAAACAAAAGTCAGGATGACTGGTAATGGCCTCAGATACAGTCAATGGCCTTGCTATCTTTGATGACTGACCAACCTCTAAGCATTCCACAGCACCTTCATAGCTGTGAGAATAAATTGTTGTCATCCACCCATTCCACCAGAGTCAGCCTTTACATGCTTGTAGTAGACATCATCCTACCTCACCCATAAGTTTGAAGTCTTTCTATTACCCTCAACTTGATTTAGTCTGTCTACCAAGATGATTTACTGGGGCATGGTCACTGAGCATACTACAGCTTCTTGGAACCATGGCCAAGTTAAATGAAGATGAACACCAAATGTACATGACAAGGCCTGAAAAGGGAAGAAAAGAATATGGAACTCGAAATATATAAAAAAAAATACTAAAATTTTTTGTTTACATACAATTGAGTAACTAAATCAAATATAAAAAAAGAAAGTACTACCATCTTTTTACACCTAATTTCACAACTTCAGAGTCATCCTCTATTACTCAATCAGCTCTACTTCTTCACCCTTTCATTTGCCTAAGGCAACTAGCTAGTGGCACAGTGAATAGAGCCCTAGGCCTGGAATCAGGAAGACCAGAGTTCAAATCTTAAGTCAGACGCATACTAGCTGTATGATTCTGGGCAAGTCACTTAATGCCTCTATCTCAGTTCACTCAACTATAAAATGTGCCTATCTCACAGGGTTGTTGTGAGGAACAGATGAAACAAGACACATAAAAGGCACAGTGCTTGGCACATAGTGGCATCATATAAACGTTTATTCTCTTCTCAGTATCTATCCCTTGCTCACCACTCAAACAGCCGCTGCTCTAGTTAAGATCATTACCATCTCTCATCTGAACTGTTCCAAGAGTAATATTAGTTTCTCCACTTCAAGTCTCTCACCTTTCCAATCCACTGTGATGCAGTTACAAATTGATTATTTTAAAGCACAGGTGTGACCATGATACTCCCCTATTAAATAAGTTTTAATTGTTCTCTCAGGAAAATTCCTCTTCCTGCCATTTAGAGCCCCTTCACATCATGCCTCCTATTTACCTTTCAGGTTTTGTTACACATTTTTCTCCATGTACTCTATAGTTCAATTCAATAAACACTTATTATGTGCTTACCATGCGTGTGTCAGGCTCTGCACTAGGCAATGGACTAGCTATGTACTCTGTCACTTTCCTCATGTAGATGATCTGAGACCTATCTCCTGTCCCCATGCCACTGAACAGACTCATGTCTGGAATTCACTCTCTCCTTACATCTGCATCTTAGAAATATTGATCAGGGGAACACACTAGATAAGGATGAATGTTTTTTTTTTTTCAGTTGCTTCAGTTGTGTCTGACTTTTTATGACCCCATTTGGGATTTTCTTGGCAAAGATACTGGAGTGGTGTGCCATTTCCTTCTCCAGTTCATTTCATAGATGAGAAAAGTAAGGCAAACAGGGTGAAGTAACTTTCCCCAGAGAACAATAGTTAAGACCAGATTTGAACTCATAAGGTTCCAATTTGAACTCTTCCTGACTTCTCTATCCACAGTGCTCTATCCACTGTGAAGCTTAGCTGAATAGAATAAGAAGTGAGTAAATTCAGAGCTCCAGTTTTAAATAGAAGCAAGAACATAGATTATTCACTGACAACCTCTTTATTAGAGAAGAACTTCTTGAAAAATTGTGAAACAATTTGACCTAAATTCAGTTTAGAACAAATCTTACACAATATATAAAAATATATGACCTACGTAAAACAAATCAGGTATTTTTCAAGGATCAGTAGAGGAAGAATTCTTAACCAAAGGCTGAAAGATAAAACAGATGTATTTGATCATATAAAAATTCTAAGCTTTTGGACAGAGAAAATCAATGAAACTACATTAAGAAGGGAAAGTTTCAAATTAAAAAAATAACACAACTTTTCACCTGATATCTCTGAAAAGGATCTGATAACCAAGATACATAGAGAACTAAAGTGAATTTGTAAGAATGGAAGTCATTCCCCAATGGACAGATGATCAAAGGATATGAATAAATACTACTCACAAGAATCATAAACTAAATAGCTGTAAAGTTGTCCTAAATTACTAATAAAAGGTATGAAAATCAAAACAACACTGAGGTTTTACCTCATATCCTACAAATTGATAGAAATGAGAAAAGATAGTCATTGCTATAGAGGTTATGGAAAGACAAGCATGCAAATGCTCTGTTGAGCAGAGATTTAAACCAACTGGTCTAGAGAATAATTTGGAATACCAGTATGCTAAAAAGGACATAAAATGGAAATCTCCTTTTAATCTACTCTGTTCTAGGCCTATCTCAGAACAATCCATGATTCAGACTTGGGATCAGAATACAATGAAATAATTGTAGACCATAAATGCAAAAAAAATACTTTACTTAGAATGATTAAAAAGAATATGATTCTTGAAGTTAAAAAGGATACTAATGTAGACAAATTCCTATTTCCTTCCACCTCTTTTCATCTCATCCACCAATCACAGCAGATAAGAAAGGTATTCCTAAAGACCAGTGGGAATTCCACTAAAATCTCTGTGACCACCATTTTATTGGTTGCTAGACTTTTTATGTCTTAATCAGCAAGAAAGTCAAACCAATAATGTTTCTAAGATCAGCCTCCCCAGACCCTTAAAAATAAGTCAATCTAAGTCAATAAGCTTATATCATATTTACTGTCTTTTAGATTCTATATGAAGTGCTGAGAACACAAATATAAGCAGAAAGATAATGTCTGTCCTTGTAGCTAGGTGGTATAGTGGCTGGAGCACCAGTGTAGGAGTCAGGAGGACCTGAGTTCAAATCTCACCTTAGACACTTGACACTCACTAGCTGTGTGACTTTGGGCAAGTCACTTAACCCCAATTGCCTCATCTTGGGTCATCTCCAGTCATTCTGATGAATATCTGGTCATAGGATTCAGATGGCTTTGGAGGAGAAGTGAGGCGGGTGATCTGCACAGCCCTCCCTAACTCAAAACAGTCAAGTGCAAGTCATGTCATTATTTCTCTGATGGCATGGTCTTCTTCAGCAATAAAGGACCAACACACACATTCTAGAGGCAGAAGGCAATACAAAAAGGAAGCATGTGAATGGGAAGGAACGTACCTGGGGTCATGGCAGAGAAAGTCTGGAGTGTCAACAGTAGAACCAGGAGAGGAATAATTACACAACTGTCCTAGGCATTTTCTTTAAAATGAAGGACTAATCAATCAAAGTTAGACACCACAGTATTAGAGAGCACTTCCTGTATGAGAAATCCAGATGTGTTGTGAATTTCAATGGGGAGGATGATTCTGAGGCCTGACAGATAGAGTCTAGAGAGTCGGGGGTAGAGATGGGAGAAGGAAAGCAGCTCTGACTATATAAAGTAGGTGCTATTACTACTATAAGAATTATATATTACATGTGTGTATTTATATATGTATTGTTACGTGCATGTATATGTATGTGTGTATGTATTCCTACTCACTGCTAAGCATATATGCCTATACATCAGATCAGATCAGTGAAAACAAAGTAGATGGCCAGCAACTAGGAAATAGCTAAGCAAATGTTGGTACAAGGATGCTCTGAGGTAAGAAACAATAACTTTTGGAATTACAAAGAAGAACCAGAAGAAACAAGTACTGAAGAAGAGCGAAGTTGGCAGAGGTAGGCAAGAAATAGAAGCAGTTATCTACTAGAATGCAAACAGAAAGAAGAATTCAAACCTGAAAAGCATGTAATTATCACAGCCTATCTCATACCTGAAGAAAACCTAAGGAAAATGTACCCTCCTCCCTTCACTGGAGAGGAAGAGAACTGTGGATGGGGAAGACTCAGTGACAGACTGTAAGACCCAATGGATGCCTCGGTAGGTTCTGCTAATTATCTTTCTTTCTCTCCTCCCCCACCCCACCTTCCTTTATTTATTTTTTTCTACAAGAGAAATCTCACTGGGTCAAGAAATTGAGAGATCACTTCAGAAACAAAAGTAAAGAAAAATAAAGCATGTGAACAAAATATTTTTTAAACTCCTTGTTAATTGAATGAATGAGGAGTCATAGCCTCTGTAATGGGCAAGCCCTTAGGAAAAAGAGAAGTGTTGGCCAAGCATAAATTCTCTATGCCTCCAACCATTCAGTTCACTCTTCTACAATTTCCTACCTGTATACACAGGCCTGAACACCCAGACACTGTGTAGAAATTAGATTCTTCCATGGCGGTGTCTTGATTTCCAGACGTACAGAAGAAAAGGCAGAATCTCACAGCACCATGGCTGCAGTTCTTCTAAAAGCAACAAAGGATCCTTTCTTCTCCCTTTAAATGCATGAGTTGAGGCAAGCTTTTATGAGCAATGGCTAGATGGCTTAATACTCTCTCCCAACAGGTCTGTTCTACTTTTTCCTTGTGATAGAATGTATAGGATTCTAGTCAGAACCTAAGAGACCTGCATTCAAAACCTCCTTTTTATGACTACCAGTTATATGATGTGGGCAAATTCTTTAACTCTCTGGCCTTCATTTTACTCATTTGTAAAATGGAAATTGTAATACTTGTAGGGTCTATCTCACAGGGTTGGTTTGAGGTCAACATGAGAGCATGTGATGTAAAAGTAAAATGTAAAGCATTTTGCAACGTTTCAAGAACAATTTAAAGCACTGTATACACTTCAGTTATTAGTAATAGTATTAATATTAACACTACTATTACTTTTTTTAAAAAAAAATAGAATATCAATCTATTCAACCACTGGGATGGAATTGTAATACAGTGGTAGCCATCGGAAATTTATTCACCTGCTTCTTTGAAGACAACTTTTAAATGCTTCTATTTTTTTCTAATGCACTCTATCACTTAACCTCTGCTTGTTTCATATGTAAAATGAAGATAATGATAGTACTTACCTTCCAAGGTTGTGGTGAGGATCAAATGAGAAAATTACAAAGCACTCAGCACGATGTCTGGTGCATAGTAAATGTTATGTAAATATTATCTCTTATTATTGTTACTATTATTATTCATTACTATAACAGAGGTCATTGCATATGCTCTTTAAAACACTAGCTGAACATTGTGCCTGCAATTTCATTCCACTGTGACTCCATATGGCTGAAGTTAAAAATGAATACAACTCCAGAACATCTGTCAAAGACAACTTACTTTTTAATGAGGAATCAGAGACACACAGCCAGATTTCTGTCTGCCCATGTAACAACATAGTGCTATTTCTCTTGCCAGTCCCAACGAGTTGGCCATTGTTGTGTTTCCCTGCCTCGTAGCTCTGAAGAAATCATAGAATTGCTTGCAGATTCTCTAAGGACAAGAATAAAAATAATTAGTATTCCAAGTTGAAAAGTCTCAACTAGATGTAGTTTCATCTATGAACATACAAAGGTATTTCACAAGGGGTTCTGCAGGACCTTATGTTTATAGACTAAATTTTGATAGCAAGGAGTGCCTGAAATTAGCACATTTGGAAAAGATTACTTTAGAATCAGTGTGACTGCAAAAAAAAGTTTTGGAAGAGGACTAGATCTCTTTGTTAAGAAAAATCTTCAACTATTTAGCTCTCAGGATTTGTGAAAACTAGGAAAAACCCCAAGTAACAGAGTTCATTAAAATTAATCACTGTTCCTGCTCAAATTATATTGATTCTTTTGCTTAGGAAGGAACATGAATATAAACAAACATTCTTTATAACTTCCTTTCCCTGGCTGTACTTTCCAGTGGTGTGCAAACTGATTGACGATGATGAGTCAGCCTAGCTCCAAAGCATGCTTTGTTCATTCCCCTAAAGACTATTCCTGGAAGAGTTCTGTCAAGATAACTTACTAGAGCTTTCTCTGTTGTCCTGTGAGACTCAAAGAACTAGGGTTTTCAAGAGATTTCATAAAGTTGTATTGTTTATAAGTTCGTTTAAAATCATGTCTTTGTCTATTTGGCTGAAACAAGCTGTTTATTACCTTTCTTTCCCCTCCTCCACTGTTTTGACTTAGCTCAATCTTTGCATTTTCACCAAATGAATAGATTCACAGTCTTGTCTGCACTAAATTCACCTTTGATTACATGGGAACAGAAAGAATGAAAGTAATTGTCAAAGTAATTTAATTGATCCCACCTGCATTATTACCACGTGTAGTTTGGAACACAGCTGCATCTTTACCTGAAATTCTCATTTTTCCTTCTTTCCATCTTTGTTTCTGACTTTTTATTTCCATTGTAAAGACAAGGAGGATTTTACAAACAAAAGATAATCTTGTTTGGTTTTCAATGTAGTCAGGTTAACACTCTATCTTCTCTTTTAATAGTAGTCTTTATTCTATATAGATATTGTAATATTATGAAAACTATCCTGGAAAACACAAGAGCATATTGTAATTATAGACCCAGCTTTTTTTAGCAATTTGTTGTAACTCAATTCAATTCAGCAAACCCTTAATAGGCACCTACTACAATTATCCTTTTCACATGATGACTTTTCCCATTGTAGTTTTGAAATATCACCAGTCAGCATAAGAAATTAAAGGAAATTTGGGGAGAGTTTTATGGAATCTGAAATGACATGTGAAAGCCAGCAGATAACAGAAAAAGTTAGAAACTCAGAAATGCATGAAATGTCTGTATAGTATTATGTAATATCAACATATTTTATCTTTTAATACCATAATAATTCAGACTTATTCTCTGGAATGGAGGGAACATATAGTGTATATATATATGTATATATATATATATGTATATATATATACATATACATATATATATACACATATTTTGAGGATTCTCCTGATCGCAGGGGCAACATGTCCCTAACCCCTGTGATGTAGAAGGAATAACTATATATTCAAGACTAAATGCTATGGATTGAAAAATAATCCCTACTCATTAAGATACTGTACTGGGAGAATACATGTATACATGTAAGTAAAAACAAAGTGTAATACATACAAAGTAATTGGAAAATTACGTAGGGAAGAATACTAGCCACTGAGAGAATCAAGACTAAAAGATATGAGAAAGTTTTGCATTATAACATCCATTAGCTCAATGCAAATTTAGCTCAATCTTTTCTATTTAAAGACCAGGAAAGTTGGTCAGCAAGGTGGCACAGTGGTTAGAGCGCTGGCCCTGGAGTCAGGAAGACCTGAATTCAAATTTGGCTTGAGATGCTTACAAGTTGTGCACCCTGGGCAAGCCACTTAATTCTGCCTCACAGCTGAAGAAGAAAATAGCAAACCACTCTAGTATCTTTGCCAAGAAAACACAAAATGAGTCATGAAGAGTTGGATATGATTGAAAATGACTGAGCAATGGCAACAAAAAATAAAATTAAAGACTGACTTTCCAGGCGAGGCAGTAGATAGACACATCCCATCCTAATTTAAATTCTGTTTATGGGTGTATTTTTCTTTATTATTATTATTCTTTATCATTGACACCTTGAAAACCAGGGCCATGCCTTCATCATCTTGGTATACCTTGTGTCTAAATTCCAAATTATCCATCAAATGGAAGCTCTAATATCATATCAGAACAGAACATTGACAAGGGCTGCATCAATTTTAGCAGATTTCCAGGCAATTGTGTATTTGTGATAGCTTGCACATCAAGTATATGACTGAATGAGATGCTTTTAACATCATGATAGGGGTAAAGGGAAGAGTGGGAAGGAAAAGACAGTCAAATACAGAGTTGTGACCTTCTATTCAGATTAATGGAAAAGAAACATCAGGCCAATCCTCTAAACACAAACCTGGCAATTGATCAACAAGCATTTATTAAGCACTCACTGCATACTTTACCAGATAGCACTCCACTACAAAGACAAAAAGGAGATACTCCCTACCCCTGAGGAGCTTACATTCTATTGGGAAGGAGGAGACAACAAAAAAGAATATAAAAAATAAATACAAATTTAAAGTGGGTAAAGCACCAACAGCAGGGGAATCACAAAAGGTTTTCCATAGAAGTATCATGATCAGAGTTTTGAAGGAAACAAGGAATTCTCAGAGGAGAAGGTGAGGTGATGGTGAATTTCAAAGATGGGGGATAGCCAACACAAAGGTGAGGAGACAATTGATGGAGTGGTATGTGTGAGAACCATAAGGAAGCCATTTTGAATGTATTGTAGAGAGTGGAAAGGAGATTACTGCATAATAAAGTTTTAAAGGTAGATTTAGGTCAGAAGATAAAGTATCTGGCTTCCTCTTGACATTATTGCCCTACCCACTCTTTTCGGAATTGGTACTCTTTCTTTCATAAACTGAGCTCTCTGATTTTGGTCAAGGATTCATGATAATCCACGTTCCCCTTTTGCCACTTCTAGACTCTCCCTTATACTAATGCCACTACTAAGCAATAGCTTCCCCTTTGAGGGTCATACTATCCAAATTCATCATCCAGTCCATACCCCAGTGGCCATTATCTACCTATCCCCAAGCATTCTCCTTCCTTTCTCAGTGGATTCAGATTCTTGCTTACTGTCTTTCCACTATAACTCCTACCTTCATACTAGGCAACTTCAACATACGTATAATGTTTCCTCAGATATTATAACTTCCATGTTCCCCAATCTGTTGACTTCCATTGACCTGTTCCTTCACTTTTCCTCAATCCCACACAGATGATCAAGCACATATACTCTTGCCATCACCCACAAATAGTTTACTTTCATGTTCATGAACTCCGAAATTCCTTTACTTAAATATAAACTTTTATCATTCCTTCTTTCCATATGCCCTTTGACCTTTAATCTTCTTTGTCTTCGTGTTGACCCTAGTTCTCTCTATCCTTCAGTTTTTTCCCTGGCTTTAGCCCCTGCACCAGCTACACTTTCCTTCTTTCCCTATCTTGACCCTTCGATGAGCCAGTTCAACTCAACTCTATCTTCTTGTCTCAAAAGTCTTGTCCCTATCAGATTTTCAAATCCTCATTTCTGAATTGCTCTCATCATCAATGTCCTTTCATTCTATTTCATAAGTTACCAAAGAGACTTTGAGGAAGTTGTGAAATATTGCTGATTGGGTTCATTTCAAATTTATATCTGATCCCAACTGAACCCTCATTGAATCAAGGCACTCTTTCTATTCCTTTCATTAATTCTCTTTTCTAGTCACTACACTGTCTACTTCAAATATAGTTATCCTTTCCAAATCCTGACTTTTCCCATTGCAGGTTTCAATATGTTGAAGGTTGGCATAAGATTTTAAATGGGAATTTTTGAGGAGTTTTGTGAAAGTCACAGGCATTACATGAAGGCTAGAAGATAACACAGAGCCCATGACCAAATACTTACCCTAAATTTTACAATAAGGTACTGTAAATGTCTCAAAAAAGAAAAAAATCAGACTTTTTCTCTGGTATGAAGAGGGACCCAAAAATTTTCCATGAATTTTCCAGATCACAGAGGTACCACACTCCTAACTTCAGTGATGTGGAAGGGAAACTATATTGTCTCTAGTCAAGCTTTCTATGGCTTCCCCTTCCCTCACTTTCTCTCATGAGAATGACGTTACCAAGTGAGAATGTTAAGACAAGAGATGAGGGTCTTACTCAATATTTATTTCAGCATTTCAAGGAACTGAAGTGGGTACCACCTCCACAGATCATAGACTCCATGGTCTTCAAGAGGGGTTGGATCCAGAACTATTTTCACCAGGTAGTCAAGTTTTTAATAACGAGCCTTTCCCAACTTATCCAGGATGGTCTTGGATAATAACTGATACTAAAATCACATTAAAAGTTCACATATTTTATATACATTATCTTATTTGTGCCTCACAATAATCCTATATGGTAGGTAGGTATAATTATCCCCATTTTACATATGTAGAAGTTGAGGCATGGAGGAATTAAGGTACTTACCTTTGATTATACAGCTAGTATATGTCAGAGGTAGAATATGAAGCCAGGTCTTCCTGACTCTGAGTTCAGCATTTTACCAAGTATGAATGAAGGAAAGTGAAATAACATATTAATTTCTTGCTATGCAAAAAGTATTGGAAATACAAAAAAAAAAAATAAGGCAGTTCCTGATCCCAAGGAACTCATGTACTAATCAGGGGAGACAATAGATATAAATTTCAGCTACAAGCAAACAGAAATTTCTTATACTACTTAGGATGTGGCAATAAAGCAAATAATAATGCATTTTCTTTTACATAATTTCCATTTTTTAAAAAAGAACAAGCCTATTTCTGACATTGAACCATTTGACAATATCAAGGATACTTATTGGTGGTGAGAATTTTCTTGTCTGTGACTTCGAGGCATAGGATGTAGCCCTCTTCTGTTGCTACACTTCACCCCCACAAGAATGTTTCTCTTGGACAGTGGCTACAGGGACCAGACTTATAGCAGATTTGGGGTCTGGGGGCAGTACA
This sequence comes from Bettongia penicillata ogilbyi, assembly GCA_023548195.1. NCBI lineage: Eukaryota > Metazoa > Chordata > Mammalia > Diprotodontia > Potoroidae > Bettongia > Bettongia penicillata. The sequence continues at coordinate 138,003 of JAJHZJ010000624.1, read as the reverse complement.
ATTCCATTTTCTTCACTATTGTGAGATATCTAGGTGACAGTAAATACAGCACTGGGTCTAGAGTCAGGGGAACCTCAGTTTAGATGTGACCTCAGATATTTACTAGCTGTGTGACTCTGGATACACCACTTAACCACTCTCAGTCTTAGTTTCCCTATGTGTGAAATGGACATAATAACAGAACCTACTTCCCAAGGTTGTTATGAAGATAAAACAAGATCATATAAAAAAGGCAGCTAAGTGGTACAGTGGACAGAGCACTGGGCTTAGACTTAGAAAGACTCATCTTCACGAGTTCAAATCTGGCCTCAGACATTTATTACCTATGTGACCCTGGGCAAGTCACTTAACCACTTGCCTCATTTTTATAATGAACTGATGGTTCATTATGGGAAATTCCTTTATCTCTGGGAAGAAAACCCTAGCTGGGGTCATAAAGCATCAGACACAATTGAACAGCAAAATGTTTGTAGTGTTTTGTAAGTCTTTAGCATTATTTAAATGCTATAATAATAGTAATAATAAATAGTTGTTGTCATCATTGCTATTCCCAGGAATCCTGGGCTTACCCGCCTGGTGGTGACAGCTACTCACCAGTAGTTGGCATTTGTGGTTACAAGAATGGAGAGCCCCTTCTCCATCATGGCTCTTCTGTTCACTGATGACATTAGAAATCAGTTAGAGGTCACATTGCCTCTTAATAAAAACATCAAGTTCACAGTTGAAGTGCATACAGTTCAGTAATTTCTAATAACCACAGGTTTCCTCTATGCCATGATCAGACGCCAAAATAGGACTTTAATAAGAAGGAAATCAGAGTAAATTCTTTAGGGAAGAACTGAAATATCCTTTATGTTTACCTTAAGAGTTTTATATACCTCATCCTGTTTTCCACCTTCTATATTAGTTTCAATACAATGGTGATGGAAGAAGCCAGTTATCACAGGGTCTTGATTATATGTTGGAGAACTGAAAATGCATATGAAGCAAATGAGCATTTCCACCTCAACCTAGTGAAATTTGTGTATCTTGAGAAGAGAAATTATTTGTAGAAAAATCCAAGTTAAATCCAACAATTTCTTCTATTTAGGTACCCAGTTTGGACTGCTGGGAACCAAAGGATGGACAAAGGGCCCAAGCAATGAATGAGAAAAAATTCATTCCATCCAGGGTTTGAGATAAAGAGGAAAAGCCTGTCATCCTTAGGCTCTAACCCATCACTAGATTAGAGCTCCATTTAGGGAAAAAAAGTTTATTTTTTACATATTTCAAAGTAGCTCAGATATGTCTATGGGTACCTATGATGAGTGTCTGCCTGATTTAGTTCCTTAAAGCTGATTTACTATTGGTTTATTTGGGCATGTGACAGATCTGATCAAAATGACTCTATCTCTCACCACTGAACGTTACAACTTTGTGAGTACAAATGGATAAAAGTTTGATCAGTTTCAGAGACTGTGGCTTTGGAACTTGAGTTGCTGTTGTTTTAACTATAAAATAATTTGAGACCATCATTCTGCAGCTGAGTAAAAAGAAAAGAGGAAAATATATTTTTGTAGGAACAGGAAATGCTCATAACGTTTTGATAACCACTCCACAATGAAGGAACTGTTTTCCACCAAGCCTTGAGGCAAGAGATTGGTAGACTGTCTACCAAATGGACAAACCATGGGACTAGGGCAGGAAAAATCTATTTTGCTTTCCTGCAGCTGGCTGGGAGGGAAAAAGTATTTGGGAAGTGTCCAGAATATAGCATAAGCTATCTTGTTGATTTTGCTTTTCTAAGCTGGATATGGCTGTTGAGGGAACCCTGTTCTAGAAACATATCCTTGGTTATATAATACAAGTTATTAGAACAATAGCAGTTCATTTTCATGTTTTATTTTTTTTTCACAAATGACATAAAATATGAGGCACTTAAACAAATTTAGTAAATTACCATTGTAATATGTTCAGATAGAGTCAATGATTTGAGATCTTAAAAGATCGGTAGAAACTGTTTTTGGTAATGGTGGTTTCTTTTCTTTTTGAAGAATACATAGCAGATTAATAAAAGGGGTGGGGGGAATTTCATCTGCCAAGAAGCCTTCAAATTGATGCTGTAGGACAATATTGTCAGGATTAATAGAGAGAGATAATGTATTCTTCTAGTATGTTATGGATTTGATGTTCTCTGTCCTGGCTCTGTTTCTATATTAGTAGATACAGAGAATCCAGGGTTTGAACAATCCTTTTACGAAAATCATAGTCCAATATCCCAAGGTAGAAACAGTTTTTACAGTTATTTAAATGTAGTCTAGAAGATAAAAACAAATAAATTGATTCTTGCTGGCAAAAAGTCATCAGCAAGGAGATATTATAGCCATTCAAAGGCCCAATTCCAATAATAAGTAGCATTGATGCTTTGATCTGCTCCATTTCTTACTTAGCTCTTTGCCCTTCCTTAGATAGCTTGTTCATTCTTTACTCATGGAAGATGACTATATGGGTGCAAAATTTTTCTTGGACACCCAGTTTTCCCTTGACCCACTGTAGCTCAGAACTCCCAGGCCTCTGCAAGAGGAAGAATTATAGACATGAATCACCTTGACCAATCACTTTCAAGTTGTTAAAGAATTCTATAAATAACACTTAACAATAATAATAATAAATAGACTTGTTCCATGTATTTATTTGCAGATTATTTTTAAATTTAATTTATATTTTAAGATTGAAATAGAAAATAACAAAATAAAGATTTTTAATGTTTAGACTATGAGAAGACTCAGAGTTATGAAAGAAAAATATTCAGAAAATAGAAAATGGAATTGTAAATTTAATAAAAATACATAATATCACAGAAAAAGAGTTTAATAAAAGCTGATAATAATTTAATGAAAATTTTAAAGCTTGAAAATGATTTTCTATAAATGCATTCATATTTCAATGGACCTGCGTTCTTTTTTTGTTTTGTTTTATTTATTTATTTTTATATTTCAACATTCATTTCCACAAAATTTGAGTTCCAATTTTTCTTCCCATCTCTCCCCTTCCCCCACCCCATAACACCTTGCATTCTGATTACCCCTTTCCTCAGTGTGCCCTCTCTTCTGCCACATCCCACTCTTCCCTTATCTCCATCTTCTCTCTTTTCATGTAGGGCAAGATAGATTTCCATACCCCATTACCTGAATTTCTTATTTCTCAGTTATATGCAATAACAATTCTCACCATTCATTTCTAATACTTTGAATTCTAACTTCTCTCCTTTCCTCCCTCCCCACTCATCCCTACTGAGAAGGCAAGCAATTCAATACAGGCTATATATATATATATATATATGCATTTTGCAAAAGACATCCATAATGGTCATGTTGTGTATGACTAGCTATATTTCCCTCCACCCTACCCTGTCCTCCCTTTATTCAATTCTCTCATTTGACTTTGTCCCTTCCCTAAAGTATTTATTTCTAGTTACTCTCTTCTCCCATTTGCCCTCCCTTCTATCATCCCCCTTACCCCACTTGTCCCCTTCTCCCCTACTTTCCTGCAGTGTAAGCTAGATTTTCATACCAAACTGAATGAGCATGTTATTTCCTACTTAAGCCATATGTGAAGAGAGTAAACTTCATGTTTCTCTTCTCACCTCCTCCCTTTTCTCCTCCATTGAAAAAGATTTTTCTTGCCTGTTTTATGAGAGGTAATTTGCCCCATTTCATTTCTTCCTTTCTCCTCCCAATATTTTCCTCTCTCACCCGTTAAATTTTATTTTTTTAATACATATCATCCCTTCTGATTCAACTCACCCTATGCTCTGTGTGTGTGTATGTTTGTGTGTGTGTGTGTGTGTGTGTGTGTGTGTACAATCCCTGCACCTACCCAAATACTAAGAAAAGTCTCAAGAGTTACAAATATTATCTTTCCACATAGGAATGTAAACAATTCAGCTTTAGGAAGTCCTTTATGATTTCTCTTTCTTATTTACCTTTCCATGCTCTCTTGATTCTTGTGTTTGAAAGTCAAATTTTCTTTTCAGCTCTGGTCTTTTCATCAAGAATGCTTGGAAGTCCTCTATTTCATTGAAAGACCATTTTTTCCTCTAAAGTATTGTACTCAGTTTTGCTAAGTAGGTGATTCTTGGTTTTAATCTCAGTTCCTTTGACTTCTGTAATATCCTATTCCAAGTCCTTCTATCCCTTAATGTAGAAGATGCCAGATCCTGTGTTATCCTGATTGTATTTCCACAATACTAAAATTGTTTCTTTCTAGCTCCTTGCAATATTTTCTCCTTGACCTGGGAACGCTGGAATTTGGTCAAAATATTCCTAGGAGTTTCTCTTTTTGGTCTCTTTCAGGAGGTGACCTGTGGATTCTTTCAATATTTATTTTGCCCCCTGATTCTAGAATATCAGGGCAGTTTTCCTTGATAATTTCATGAAAGATGATGTCTAGGCTCTTTTTTTGATTATGGCTTTCAGATAGTCCCATAATTTTTAAATTTTCTCTCCTGGATCTATTTTCCATGTCAGTTTTTTTCCAATGAGATAGTTCACATTATCTTCTATTTTTTCATTCTTTTGGTTTTGTTTTGTAATTTCTTGGTGTATCATAAAGTCATTAGCTTCCCTCAGCTCCACTCTTATTTTTAAAGAACTACTTTCTTCAATGAGCTTTTGAACCTTGTTTTCCATTTGGTTAATTCTGCTTTTTAAATTCTTCTTCTCCTCATTGGCTTTTTGGAACTCTTTTTCTAATTAAGTTAGCCTATTTTTCAAGGTGTTATTTTCTTTGGCATTTTTTTGGATCTCCTTTAGCAAGCTGTTGACTAGCTTTTCAAGCTCTTCCATGGCTTGAGCCCATTTCATATTCATTTTGGATGCAGAAGCCTTGACTTCCTCTGACAGTATGCATTGATCTTCCTCATCCAAAAGGATGGAAGGAATTACCTGTTCACCCAGAAAGTAACCTTCTATGGTCTTTCTTCCTCCCCTTCTGGGGGCATTTTCCCAGCCAGTTATGTGACTTCTGAATCCTTTGTCAAGAGGAGGGTCTTAGTGCTCCTCCTTATTCCAGAATTGTGCTCAGGGCTAAGATTCCGATCAGCTGCTCCATTCCCACAGGGGCTTTAGGTTGGGTGCAGGGCCACCACTCAGGACTGAGGTTCAGATCAGCTGCTCAACTCCCCCAGGGGCTTTAGGCCAAGTGCTTCAGAGATGGACACTGGAGCTGCTGCCACCATTGCTGCCACCTCCTCCACTACTGCTGCCACTGTCTGGGGCCAGTGCTTGGAGGAATCCTGCTCCCTTCTCTCCCAGTTGGGAAAGCCCCCCTCACTGACCTTTGAAGCTTTCTTTGGCACTTGTGTGTTGAGGGGTCTGAGACTCTGTGTGCTGGAGAGGCCTCTTCTGGTCCTGTTCTTCCAAGTGCTGTATGGCCAGGACTGGGCTCTGCTCTGCTCTGCTCAGTGTTCCATGGGATAGACCTTTCTTGTTGGCCTTCCAGGTTACCTGTGGCTGGAAATCTGTTTCACTCTGTCGTTCTGTCATTTACGTTGCTCTAGAATTTGTTGAGAGTCATTTTTTACAGGTATTTTATGGGCTGCGGGGGAAGAGCTAGAATATGTGCATCTTTCTACTCTGCCATCTTGGCTCCACCCTGGACCTGTGTTCTGATTGGTCTGAAGGGAGCATGGTTTAATGGAAAAAAACAATGGACACAGATTTAGAAGCAACCTGAGTTAAAATTCCATCTCTGACACTTTCTAGCTTTGTCATGATGAACAAGTTGATTGGCTTCTCTGAACTTGTCTGTAAAATGGGTGTAATCACACTTGCAATATTCACCTGAAAGAGTTTTTGAAATAAACTGCATTTAACCTTCAAGTTTATGATAATCTCATTTTCATCCATAGTTTTCTGAATGTCTTCTGCAGAATCTCTATAGAACAAGCCAGAGGTCTTTTACTTTTTTTTTTATTTTGTTGTCAACACATAAAGTTTAGCATATTAATCTATTGTTCCTTGTTCTAATAATATGACTGGCCCACCTCCTTTTTCAATCATTCATAGTCTTGATGATATCAATTATGCCCAAAAATCAATGCTGAAATTTTCTGCCAACTGTTTACACTTGCCACACATCTTTCCCTTATCTTTTTAGTCACCCATAATAGTGATTCAACTGAGTCCATATTGTCTCATTTATTACAGTCATATAGCACCACCAATAGAACATTGGAATTTTAAAAGATGAACTTCTATGGTAAAAAGTAGCTTAAGATAATTCAATGTTGTAATTTAATCTATTCTTATCCTCCTATTTAATTCTGAGCCAAACTCACCAATTTCTAATGACTATCCATTTTATATGTGCTGTTGTTCAGGCATTCCAGTTATGTCTGACTCTTTGTGACCACATTTAGTGTTTTCTTGACAAGATACTGTAGTTGTTTGCCATGTGCTTCTCCAGCTCATTTTATAGATGAGAAAACTGAGGCAGAGTTAATTGACTTGCCCAGGGTCATACAATAAGTGTCTGGGTCAAATTTGAACTCAGATCTTCCTGACTCTAGGTCCAGCACTTTGGGCACTGTATCACCTACTTCCCTATTACATATGTACTGACAAACTAATTCAGTACCTTGGTCTTCCAAATGAACATTACAGAATCACAAACATTGAGAAGGGAAAGGGACTTCACTTGTTATCTAATTCAAGTCATATGTGAAAGGAATCCCTAATATAATATACCTAGCAAGTTGTAATTAAATCTCTAAAGTCCTCCAAGGAGAAGGAACTCATCACCTCTTAAGGCAGTCCATTCTACTTTTGAACAACTCCAGTTGTTCTTGATATCAAACCTAACTTTTCCTCTTTGAAACTTTCACCCTTGACTTCTGATTCTGCCTTCAGGGATTAATCAAAACAAGTTTAACACTTTGTTGACATAACATTCCTTTAAATACTTGAAGACAGCTATCATATCTCCCAATTTCTTTTCTCAAAGCTAAATAAGCATAGTTCATTCATCAATCTTAGTAAGTCATGGACTCAGGCTCTTCAACATCCTAATTGCTTTCTTCAACATTTTCTGATTTCTTGGTATCCTTCTTAATTCATGGTATCCAAAATTGAATATAGGAATATTCCAAATGAGGTCTGATGTGGTTAGAATATATTGAGACTATCACTTCCCTATTTGTAGAAGCTATGACCCTCAGTTCACTTCAAAATCACATTTTTTGACTACTACATCTCACCTATAGCTCATATTGAACCTGAAATCTACTAAAATCCACAGATACTCTTATCCATACCTCCCTTATATTATAGTTACAAATTGAATTTTTATGAACAAGTACATGAATTTTATTTCTACTGGATTTCATCTTGCTAAATCCAACCCAAAGATTCACCTTATCAAAATCCTTTTGGATCCTGACTCTGTCTACTATATTAACTATCTCTCTCAGCTTTAGAGTGTTTGCAAATTTTATGAGCATATCGTCTATGTCTTTATCCAATTACAACTTTCTCCTTTGAGTTCTATTAAGTAAAGAGTCTCTAGGGTTTTTTATTATTAGTATTTCTCACAAACTCCAACCAATTGGCTTCCTATGGATTATTAGAAATGACAGGCCTTGGTGGGAAAGAGAGAGAGAGGGAGGGAGGGAGGGAGAGGAGGGGAGATAGGGAAGGAGGAAGGGAAGGAGAGACAGGGAGAAGAAAAGAGAGAGAAGAAATTGTTTACTTCTCTCCAGAGAACAGTTCCCTTTCAATGGCTTAACTCAAACAGGATTCCCTAACTCCATAATTGAAGTCTTCCTCTACTGGACTGGATCCATCTGGACTGAACTTGATGGCGGACTGATTACTATTTTATACTATTCTCAAGAAGCATGACTAATTCTATTAGGCAATTCACACAGCTTCCTTTTTTTGACCAAGATGTTCAAACCTCATAAAGAGATCATAGGGCATAAACAATCTTGTTTACACCTTTAGAATTTCATCATGTTCAATAATTGATTGATTAATTAGGGGTTGATTAACAGCATTAATAATTAATTTTGGAAGGAATCTAGTCTCATATCTACATTTAATTTTAAAATCTGGATTGTTCAGCTCAGTATATCTGCCTTGATATTTTTAGATAATACCCTCTTATGTTCCTCATTGAAATTATTTCTTTTTATCTTTATAATTTCATTCATGAGACTTTCCAGTCTCTCTTAGGTTGATAACTATGTCAAAGTTTAATGATAACCTGCATGTCTTTTCATGAAATAATTTGAAATCCATTCTCCCTAAATCTAGATTTTGTGTCAGTATGTTCCTGGATTTCCCCTCTTCTCTATTACAAATTCTAAATAAAATAGTCACTTCCCTCAAAGATCCCCATCATTGCAAGTGAAGTAAAGATACCAGGAAGAGTTCCTCTTTGCTGGCAAGAAACAGATTCAAAATAGTAGATCCCCTTTCAATATCCTCTGCCATTAGAAAAATGACATGTTCACTTAGCAAAAGAAAGAACTTGTTAACTGCTCTCCTTTTGCTTTTTGCCAGAGAGGTAGAGATATAACTTGGAATCCTGTTCCTTGGTACAATCTTTGCCAAGGGAGCATGCTAGGAAGAGTTGTGTGTATAATTACAATGTACATATAATTACATACATGTATAATTACAAGGGCATAAAGAATAATTAAAAAGATGTAAGGAATGGTAAAGAAGTGGTGGGTAGAAATAGAAGACAGAATTTGATAGGAAAAATACAATAATACCTAGTTGTGGTTCTTTGTCCTTCATTCTCAAGGAGAACCATGACCTCAAGATGATGACAAGACTTGAACTCGACTTTAATTTGAGTGAGGGCTGTGCAAGGTCACTAGCATCATTTTGTCCTCCAGAGTCATCTGAGTTCAGTGGCTTAATATTCATCAGGATGACTTGAGATGACCCAGGATGCAATATACAACCCTGGCCATTTTAGACTAAGGCCTAGCTCAGTGTCTCATATGAAGAAGATATCACATACATCTCCTGGAGAGTCTCACTTAAATTTCAACATCACCTCAAAATATCAAGAAATGTGAGCAAGAAACTTTTTGCTTTTAATGGAGAAGGGGGGGATGGTAGAAATTCTCGGAAGGAAAACTCCAGAGAAAAAATGAGACTAAATAAAAGAACAAACAAATAAGAATGGTTAAAACAATTTAAAAAATGTGAGATAAAAGAAGTAATCAGAAAAAGAGATTATTAGAGGTGAAGCCAAGACAGACTCTCACCTGACCTCTCCCTAGAAAACCCCTAAAAAAATTTAAATGACTCCTCAAAGAAAATTCTGGAGCAACAGAATCCACCAAAGGATGAGGTGAAACAATTTTCCAGCCCAAGACAACTGAAGTTTGGCAAGCAAAGTCTGTCACACAAGGATAAGAGTAGAACACAATCCAAAACTGGCTTTGGCAGCTGCAGACTAGTCCCCAGCAAACCAGGAATGACTGAATCTTCAGAGGCAGCTGTGCTTCCAGAGCTCTCAATGAACAGACACTAAGAGGACTGAACACCAAATCCGTAAGGAGATTATCGGAATCCCTTTGCTGTCACTGCGGGCAACACTCTATTGTTTTGTCCATACTCAGGTCTGAGTTATAGTCCTGGGTCTCAGTCCCAGGGCAAGGAGGAACACTAGCATATCAAAGTGTGTGGTCCCAGTGGAATGGGGGCCCTCATCACAGTTCCAGGGCAGAAAAAAATTGCTTATGGTCACTCACAGATCTTAACACAGGCCAGAAGAGTAACACACATGCCTCTCCTTAGATCATAATACCTTTGAAGAACTGAAAACTTACATATCCCTAGAGGTTCCTCTGAAAACAGCTGCACAAAACCCCTGCCCTCAACCCTGGAAGCAGAGCCCTCCTCTGGCAAATAGTTAAAAGTCAAGAAGTAGGCTAGAAAATGAGCAAACAATAGTAAAAAATCTGACTATAGAAAGTTATTATGATAACAAGGAAGATCAAAACGCAGACTCAGAGGAAGAAAACAAAGTCAAAACTCCTACGTTAAAGGCATCAAAGAAAAACATAAATTTTTCTCAGGCCATAGAAGAGATCAAAAAAGATTTTAAAAATCAAGTAAGAGAGTTAGGGGAAAAACTGGGAACAGAAATGAGAACAATGCAAGAAGATTATGAAAATGAGTCAACAGCTTGATAAAGAAGAAAGAAAAAAAATACTGAAAAAATAATGCCTTAAAAAAGACTAGGCCAAATGGTAATAGAGGTTAAAAAACATAATGAAGTGAAAAGTGTCTTGAAAAGCAGAACTGGTCAAATGGGAAAAGAGTTAAAAAGCTCACTGAGGAAAAAATTCTTTAAAAATTAAAATTGAGCAGGTGGAAGCTAATGACTTCATGATACATTAAGAAACAATAAAGTAGTTTTATCCTAAAGAATGTGTAGGTCAAGCAACAAATCACAGAAACAATCAACAATTTTATCCAAGAGAATGACAATAATGAGACAATATAACAAAACTTAAGAGATGTAGTGAAAGCAGTTCTTGGGGGAATTTTTATATCTCGAAATGCTTACATAAATCAAATAGAGAAAGAAGAGAATAATGAATTGGGCATGCAATTAAAAAATCTAGAAAAAGAAGAAATCACATTCCCCAATCAGATACCAGATTAGAAATTCTGATAACCAAAGGAGAGAGTAATAAATTGAAATTAAGAAAACTATTGAACTAATAGATAACACTAAGAGCTAGCTTTATTAAAAAACAAAATAGATAAACTTTTGGTGGAATTTATATCAGAAATTCAGGGCTCATTCAATATAAGGAAAACCATCAGCATAATTGACTATATCAAAATTAAACAACAAAACTAACAGAAATCATATGATTGTCTCAATAGATGCAGAAAAGGCTTTTGATAAAATACAACGATTCCTATTTAAAGAAAGCACTAGAGAGTATAGGAGTAAATGGGGTCTTCCTTAAAGTGATAGTTAGAATCTGTCAGCAAGCATTATATGTAATAGGGATGAACTAGAAACATTTCCAATAAGATTGGAGGTGAAACAAGGATGTCCATTATCACCACTGTTATTCAATATTGTAGTAGGAGTGTTAGCTTTAGCACTAAGAGAAAAAAAGAAATGAAAAGGATTAGAACAGGCAAAGAAGAAACAAAGTTATCACTCTTTGCAGATGATATGATGGTGTACTTAGAGAATCAAGTAAAACTTTCCTTGAAATAATAAACAAATTTAGCAAAGTTGCAAGATATAAAATAAACCTACATGAATCATTGACATTTCTATATATTACCAATGAAGCCGAATAGCAAGAGATAGAAAGAGCAATCCCATTTATGGTTACTGTAGACCTTGTAAAATATTTAGGAGTCCACCTTCCAAAATAGACCCAGGAACTGTATAAACACAATTACAAAACACTTTTGACACTAATAAAGTTAGATCTAAATAATTGGAAAATATCAGTTGGTCATCAGTAGGCTGAGCTAATATAGTAAAAATGAAAACTAAAATACTTATCCAATGCCATACCAAATGATTTTTTATAATTAATTATTTTTAGTTTTCACATTCAATTCCACAAGATTTGAGTTTTGAATTTTCTCTCCCACCTTTTCCTCACCCCTCTCCAAGACAGTACGTGATCTGATACAGGTTTTGCTCATATATTCATATTAAACCTATTTTCTCATTAGTCATGACACCAAAAAATTATTTTATAGAGCTAGGAAAAACAATAAAATTCATCTGGAAGAACAAAAGCTCCAGAATATCAAGGGAATTAATGAAAAGAAATGCAAGGGAAGGTAGCCTAGCCGTACCAGACCTTAAACTGTATTATAAAGCAGCAATCATTGAAACTACTTGGTACTGACTAAGAAATAGAGTGGTGGATCAGTGGAATATGTTAGGTACACAAGACACAAGTCAATGACTATAGTAATCTATTATTGGATAAATCCAAAGACTCCAGCTTCTGGGATAAAATCTCACTATTTGACAAAAACTGCTGTGAAAACTGGAAAATAGTATGGCAAAAACTAGGAATAGACCAACATCTTACACCCTATACCAAGATAAAGTAAAAATGGGACATAATTTAGATATAACAGCTAATACAATTAGCAAACTAGAAGAGTAAGGAAGAATTTACCTGTCACATCTTTGGAGAAGAGAAGAAATTACGACCAAACAAGAGACAGAGAACATTATGACATGCAAAATGGTTGATTTTTGACTACAATAAATTGAAAAGTTTTTGCACATATAAAACAATGCAACCAAGATTAGAAGGGAAGCAGAATGCTGGGAAACAATTTTTACAATCAGTGTCTCTGATAAAGGCTTCATTTCTAAAATATAAAGACCTGAGTTGAATTTGTAAGAATACAAGTCATTCCTCAATTGATAAATGGTTAAAGCACATGAACAGGCAGGTTTCAGAAGAAAAAAATTAAAGTTCTCTACAGTCATATGAAAAAATGCTCTAAATCACTATTGAATAGAGAAAAGCATGTCAAAAAAGTTCTGGGTACCACCTCCCACCTATCAGATTGGCTAGCATGGCAAAACAGGAAAGTGATAAATGTTGGAGAAGATGTGGGAAAATTGGAACACTCATGAATTGTTGGTGGACCTATGAACTGTTCTAACCATTCTGGAGAGCAATTTGGAACTATGCCTAAAGGACGATAAAATTGTGCATACCCTTTGACCCAGCAATGCTACTTCCAGGGCTGTATCCCAAGGAGACTATAAAAACAGGAGAAAGACCCACATGTACAAAAATATTATTATAGCAACCCTTTTTGTGGTGACAAAGAATTGGAAATTAAAGGGGTGTCCATCAACTGGAAAATGGCAAATTGTGGCATATGAATGTAAGGGAATATTATTGTGCTATAAAAAATGATGAGCAAGCCAACTTCAGAAAATCCTGAAAAGACTTATATGAACTGAGGCTGAGTTAAATGAGCAGAACCAGGAGAACATTGTACATACTAACAGCCTCAGTGTGCTATGACTGACCTTGATGGACTTAGTTCTTCTCAGCAATGCAAGGATCTAAGACAATTCCAAAAGACTGAAAATGCAAAATGCCATCTACATCCAGAGAAAGTCTGAATGCAGATGGAAGCAAATTATCTGCTCTCTTTTTGTTATTTTGCTTTTACCTTCTTTCTTGTAGTCCCTTCTATTAGCTCTAATTCATCTTTACATCATAACTAATGTGAGAATAGGTTTACTATGAATGTATAAGTAAAGCCTATATCTGGAAAACATTGTACATAGTAATAACAAAACTAAGATTATTAACTGTGAGTGACTTAGTTATTCTCAACAATAAAATGATCCATTACAACTCTGAAGGACTTATGAAGAAAAATCCCATCTACCCCCAGAGAAAGAACTGATGGAGTCTGAATACAGAGTGAAGCATACTGTTTTAACTTTATTTTTCTTGGGGTTATTTTTTGGTTTATGTTTACTTTTATAACTACTAATATGGCAATATGTTTTGCACAGCTATGCATGTATAATCTATCAGAAAATTGTTTGCCTTCTCAATGAGGAGAGTGGAAAAGAGGGAGTGAATTGGGAACTCAAACTTTTAAAAATGAATACCAAAAAATGTTTTACATGTATTAAATTTTATATTTATATTTAAATTAGATATTATAATAAACACATTTTTAAAAGATAAAAAAGACAAAGAGAATACTACTGTAATAATTGCAATTGCATCCTAGAAATTAGAATGGAACTACCAGAACTCCAGAGCTGTTGTGAGGCTTAATAAAAGAATTAATGGACAATATGATAAGAAAAATCAAAACTTTAAATGAGTTTTCAAAAGACAAGCATAAGAATCTATGGTTTGTAAAAGAAGGTATAAATTAAAAAAGCAGTGTATATAAGCTGAAAATAGGAATGGCAGAGATAGAACACCAAAGTATAGAAATGGAATCATAAACAATAGCACAGAATTAAAAGACAGCAAATTTTAAAGAACATCCCTCCACTTTAAGCCCTGTCATATTATTTTTTAAATTACCATGTATTTTTTGTCCCTCATAAATACCTGTACCTACTGAAAAAAGAAGACAGGAAGGATGAATGGAAGGAATGGAAAATTTCATTAAGTTTATTTTATCCACTAAGTTATCATTTTGAACATTTTGCTTAAGATTAACTTTGTTACAAGGAATATTTGATACTGCTGAAAATTGATATTTTCCGGTGGCTTATGCTCAATAATGCAGAATGTTAACCTAGGGTACAAATTCCTGCCTTTTCTTTCATTTCTTATGCACAATATAAAGTTCTTCATAATATACACTGACTCTCCTTAGTGTCATTCAATTAATGAATATAAGAGTAGTGGTGGTGGTGTAAAGTTTAAGAAAGTTGTGAAGGTAGAAGAAGATCTAGGTTCTAAAGTGTTTTGAATTCCAAAAAAGTGAATATTGTATTTGATCCTGTAAGTGATAGGGCCCCAATAGAATTTATTAAGGGTGGGGAGGTATTGTGTGTTATATAGTCAAATCTGTAAATTTGGAAAATCATTTTGGTGGCTGAATGGAGGGTGGCTAGAGTAGAGAGAAAGACTTTTGTCACTAGGCTATTGTAATAGTCCAGGTGAAAGATAATGAGGATCTGAATCAGGGCACTGTCAGTATCAAAAGAAGAAAGGGAGTGTATTTGAGATATGTTCAAAGTTAGAAATGACAGGTCTTGGCAATAGATTGGAATGGGGAAAGGGTGATGAGGAATAGCAAAGATTTAAGGTTGATGCTGAGTTTGTGACCTTGAAAGACTGAGATGATGGTGGTGTCCAAAACAACAATAGAGAAGTTTGGAAGGAGGGAAGGTTTGAGGAGAAAAATAATGAGCTCAGTTTTGAATTTAAGATGTTTAAAGAATGTTTAGTTTAAGATGTCTGAAAGATAGAAATGCAAGACTGGAGGTCATCAGAGAGGTTGGGACAGAATGGAGAGATCTAATAATCTATGCTGACATTATAGATTATAATGTTATCCATAGGAGTTGATGAAATCACTGAGTGTAAAAGTATAGAGAGAGAAAAGAAGAGCATTGTAGAATATCCATAACCTGAATGAAGATCCAGGGAAGGGATGGTCAGATAGGCAAGACAATGCACTACTTTCACAACTGCCTCATCACTTATCATAACTCCCCAGCTAATTCCAAACACACAAAGCAGCCGATCTGAGGAGAAAAAAAAGGTGGGGAGTGGGACAGTGAAGGTGGGTCCATTATAAAGCAAAGAACTACAGTAAGTAAGCGGTAGGCAATGTTCATTCTAGGCCATGGTCATATAATAAAAATGATAATTTTGCCTAAATGATCCTTCAGATTTAGTGCTATACCAGTCAAACTAACAAATTACTTTGATGAATTATACAAAATAATGACAAAATTCATATCAAGGAATAAAATATCAGGAACATCAAAGGGAACAATAGCTGGAAAAGTAGTGGAAGAGGCTAGATGTTACCATATCTCAAATTTAACTAAATAAAAATTAGCTATCTGGTTCTGGATAAAAAAAGAAAAGAAAAGCAATGAAATAAATTAGATAAGGAAATCTGATAAGCCGACTGAATAGTAAGTAGTATATGATAAATGCAAGTAGTCCTGGGGAAGAGAAACTATTCTGATAAAATTACCAAAAAAAGTGAAACAAAATGTGACATAACATATGATTAGACCACCATCACATATCATGTAGCTGGCTTAGCCTCTAGACTAGTTGTATGGGTATAGGCATGGGCCTTGGTGAGTTTAAGGCTTCTCTGGAGAGAAGTTGCTTAGGGTTGTTAGTAAGATAGACTTATTTCAAGGATACACATGGTAATTCTGGAACTTTCCCTGATTTAGTAAAAGTCCCGTTTAACAGGTCCTTATAATCATTCAGAAGCAGGTCATGTCCTTTGGTATGTAGCAGGGATGGTTAAAACAGATAACTAATAGCATGTTGTTTTCATGAATGATCCATCATTCTGGGAAGATGAACTGATGTAAAAGTCCCCAAAATTGGCAATGTGCCAAAGACTCAGGGTGTGCTGAACATTTTGAAAGAAATATAAGGAAAAATTAGTGAATCAAAACAAGAACTCAGAAAATGTTTTTTGTCCAAGTGGAGCCTGAACTTACTCTGAAAAGTGGCATTTGAGCAGAAAAGCAATCCTTGAAATGTGATTTATAAAAAAATTGATAAAAATCTGTGGGATGACAGGTCATTCAAGGAACAGCAGTCACATAATTTTAGCATTAAGAAATGCCAATTCTCAGCAACTATTTGTAAAATTGTTTTTAAAGACACCTAATAATCAGAGAAATTTTCATTAAAACAACACAAAATCACTAGTAAAGAAAGGAAAATTCAAAGTTGAAGGGACTGAGGGAAGATAGGTACAAAAATTCACTTCTAGTGAAGACTTTAATTGGTTCAACAGTTTAATAAAGCAGTATGGAATTATATAAAAAAGACTACTAAATCATTTATTCCCTTTGGCCCCTAGATAGTACAAATGGAATTGTATAATAAGGAAGCTGACAGTGCAAACAGAAAATTACTTATAAAAATATCATTATGGTTACTAAAAGCAGAAATGAAACATGCACCTAAAAAGTGAGGAATGACCAGTTGGTGACAAAAGAATGTAATAGGATATGATCATGCTATTTTGCACAGCAAAAATGAAGAATTCAGATAAACATAGGAAACTTTATATGAAGTGATAAAGAGTAAAGAAGAGAAAAAAAAACTACATATCACTGATTGGATAGCACAGTATAAATTAAGAGAAAGTTGAAAAGCAATTAAAATGCAAACTGTTGGCATCATATCACCAACATTAAAGCACAATTCTTCCTTTTTGCTAATAATCAATAGGCTACATACTTGGAAAGTGATACACACCATCAATCACAAACCTATTATTAGGTTTCCTCTCACAATGCAATGACACATTGAAGATGTTTTTAAATTTTATTCTTCCTTTACTGCAAATTGTCAGTTTTTTAAAATTCTATCGATATTTTTGACTAAAACAATCATTTCACTATCAATGCCGCATTATTGTAGGTAAGGAGCTGTAAAAGTAATGTTTGTTACTGGAGGAACATTGCTTTATTGTGTTCCCCTATAATATAAAAGCTCCATGACTATTCAGTTAGAGATCATTTACCCATTGATAGGATTTGACTCCAAGCTGGGACTGTTAATTGTAGTGGCGCCTATAGACTTTGGGGGTGACAATGGCATAAGGTTTCCTATCATGCTATGCTAACTCTTTGGAGAACATACACTGTTGACTAAAGTAAGGAAGAAGTAAAAGAAACAACTATTATGTGTAAAATGCCTACAACACTTGTATAACCCAGCACTAATAGAGTCAATGACAGAGAAAGCTTTGTGCTCTTACTATTAATATTAAATGAGGTAAAAACAAAAACACAAGATATATACATGTCAGAAGTGTTACCCTTGCAGTGGGGGATGCCATCTTAGGCCACATATAGAAAAGTATATGGTCCAGAATATGGGAAATGATAGTTTTATTTTAGTTTGTCCTGGTTGGCCCACATCTAAAGGACTCTATTTACTTCTGGGCATTCACTATGTTTAGATTGACCTGGATAAACTGCAGTTTGTACAGAGGAGCATGACCGGGATGGTGAAGGAGCTCAGAATCATGGCATTCAAGGCTCAACTGGAGAAGCTGGGAATGTTTATCCTCATGAACAGAGGACTCAGGGAAAATGTAACAGTTTTCAATCATTTGAATGACAGATATGGAAAAGAAAGATTGAACTTGTCCTGCTAGTTCCTGGAGGGCATATTAAGGAGCAATGAGTGCAACTTGTAGATAGATTTAAGCTGAAAAGAAGGAAATCTTCCTAATAGTATAATGGACTCTCTTATAACATTGCTCTTCCTATCTAGCTTGAGGTCTTAAAGAAAAGAAAAAATGTTACCATTTGTTTGGGACGTGATAGAAGATATTGTTGGACAGGCATAGGGTGATCTGGAACTAGCATTTAGCATAATGCTTATAACATAGTAGGTGCTTAATAAATGTTTATTGACTGACCAAGTAGATGGTCTCTGGAGCCATTTCAAACTCTGACATTCTCTTACTCTGCAACTTTAACGTTAGTGTCACTTAAGCACATGTTAACCCAGAGATCTGCTTAGTACATCATTTGGTTGTAACTAAGTCCCCCCTTTTTACCCTAAAATTATATGATTCTCTAAAAACAACTAAAATGAGACATGCAACATGATTCTGGTTTGTTTTTCCTTGCTGTTTTCACTATCCCCCTCCCCGCCACATACACACGCACACACAATTTCTAAATATGTTGCTTAAAAATAAAAAAAATACATTCTTCTTGGTTTGGAAAAGAACAGAACTTCAGTAAATACATGTTATTTGTTTTGTTTGTTTGAGTTATTGTTTCCTCAGAATATATATTGTTTGACATATCATTCAAGTTATCCAATGAGATAGTATTTTTTTTATTCTATTTTTAATTTATGGAATAAAGCAAGCATTTCTGTAATATAGCACAATAAAAAAAGATGATTGTATATCAAAGTGCAAATCTACTAAGCACAAATTGCTATTTCTTTCAAATATACAATAAAATTATAATGCAACTTTTTCCCTCCCCCCTACCCTAAAGATGGCTAACCTTAGACATAAATACACTCACACATACACTCACATGACTATTTGTATGTATGCATGCAAAATTGTTCTATTATATCTAGCTATCAGTTCTTTTCTCTGGGTTTCTCTGGATTCAGAGAGTGGCTTTCTTCATATGCCCTTTATAGTTAATTTGGGTATTTATAACAGACAAAGTAGTTTATTCATTCAAAGTCATTCTTAAAATAATATTGCTATTACTGTATGCAGTGAGTCTTGGTTCTGTTCATGTCATTCTTCGTCACTTCGAGCAAGTCTTTCCATGTCTTTTTCTAAAATCATTGAGTTCATCATTTCCTATAGCACAGTCATATTCCATCTAAATCATATACCACAAATTGTTCAGTCATTCCCCAACTGGTGAGTATACCCACAATCTCCAGTTCTTTACCACCACAAAGAGAGTTGCTATAAGCATTTTAGAACATATAGATTCACTTCCTTTTCCCCTAACCATCTTTGGAAATAGACCAAGTAATGGTATTGCTGGGTCAAAGGGTAGAGATAGTTTAACATCTCTTTGGGCATAATTCCAGATTGCTCTCCAAAATGGTTGGATCACTTTATAATTCCATTGAAAATGATTTAGTGTTCCAATTTTTCCACATCCTCTCCAACAAGCATTACTTCCCCTTCAATTATTTTAGCCCTGCTAAATCTGCAAGGATTTGTAAAGTATTCCAATTTCATTTGTATGCACACTGGCCTCCTGCATGTTCCATGAACAAGACACTCCATCTATTTGCTCAGGGCATTTTCTCTGCCTGTCTACCATACCTGAAATGCTCTCCCTCCTCTACCCAGACTACTGACCTCTGTTGCTTTGTATAAGTCTCAATTAAAATCACACCTCCTCCAGGAAACCTTCCCCAACCCCCCTTAGGTGTGGTGCCTTTCCTCTGTTGTTTACTCCTTTTTGTCCTCTATATAGCTTAGTTTGCATATATTTGTTTGCTTATCTCCCCCATTAAATTATATCTCCTTGAAAGCAGGGACATTTTTTTTGCCTCTTTTTATGTCCTTAGTGCTTAGCAAAGCTCCTGGCACATAGTAGGCACTTAATGAATGTTTATTGAATTGAATTAGATTCGATTGAGAATTCCAGGTGAAGAGATGGCCACAATCAATGTAAATCATCAACTGCTCCACAACCTATAATTGTGGAAAGAGACCTGGGCGATCTGGCCCAGGTTTATATAGCCAAGATGTTTCAGAGACACAAGTGAAGTTATTCAGGTCTTTCTAATTCAGAGGCTGGTTTTCTATCCAATAAAGCACACTGTCTCCCAGGCCTGTACCCATGGTCAAGTACTGTATAAACTGCATGCAGTAAAGTGCAACATAGATGTCAAAGTACTGCAAGATGTCATTAACAATAAAATTCCAAATTTACCTGTGACTTAAATTTTTAATGTATTAATTTAAAACTTCTAAATATTTCTTGACTTTATTCAGATTGAATGAATTTGAGGACAGATGAAGGATAAAAGGAAACTCAAGGTGACAAGAATGCGAAAAACATCAGCAAGGTAAGAATTCCTATACCCAATGTTTTTTACATAACACATTGGTCACCAGGTATTAGGGCTGACATGATGGAATTCTGCAGTCATCAATGCTCAGGACCATTAGGTACTATGATAGTAGAGAATTTTGTGCAAAAGACCTTACAAGAAAGATGAAGGTGGAGATGAAAGGATGACAAAATTAATAGAAAGATATAAAAAGTATTAATAAAATGTCACTGATACTAGAAGAGTAAGCAGTTTCCAAATGTCATTGAAACTTCACAAAGTTTATTTTACTTGAAAGACAATGGTATTTCTTAGAATATTTTCAATTAAAAATAAATTACTATGTTTGCCTTTTTGATAACATCAATGACCAAGTCTGCAATGGCTTCTTAGAGAAAGATTAAGCTTTGACAAATTATATGTTTTGATTAGTCTCATTTATCCAATTAAAAACAAAAAAAAAATATTGGAAACCTTTTCAGAATTAGTCTTGAAAGACAAAAAGTAACACTGTAACCTCTTTGTCATAAGCTACTGCCAAACTTTCTGGATGTAGTTATATTCTGGTATAGGAAAAAAAGACCTATAATTTCATTGGCATAAGGAGCTCTCAGTAGAGGAAACTCCCTCTGCCAGTGAAGTTTAGCACCTTCCCTTTAACTTACTGAAGGTTGCCTAAAACTTTGAGAAGTTCAGTGACTCACCAAAATTATACAGCTGGTCTGTGTCAGAGGTAAGACTGAACCCATGTCCTCCTAGTTTTGAGCCCATATCTCGATCCACTAAGCCCTACTGCATGAGGTATATAAAATTTGCCCACAATGTATAGAAAACCATGAAAATAAGGAAAACATTTTAATAAGATTCTCCTGTTGATAGTGTCATTTTGCATATGGAAAATTATTTTAATCCATTGTCCCTTTGGAGAGGTACAGTTAGAGAAAAAACAAATTAAAGCTCAAAAGAATATCATACTTCTGGATGCTAGCATTTTGGGGAGCAATAGAAGAAAAAAAATGACACCTTGTGGTTTAACATATTAAAGTTTGTTTTTGACCTAAAATATGTTATCAACAATAAAGCTTTATTTTTACTTGAAAGGTCCTTTGTGATTTCTAGCTTTGATCTATGGCCATGTGATCTCAGGAGAGGAGTTCTGTAAAAGAGATCTGAAGCAATGAAGAAAGGATGAAGAATTGTTGGTGTTACCCCTCCCAAATCTATAGAACGTTCATTTCTGTAGGGGGGAGCAGCGAGGGTTAATGACCATTCTGACTTAGCATTAAGAGTCTGTCATTTGAAAGATCCTAGTGAGTAGATTCTATGCCAGTCATGAAGAAGATAAGCCACTTATCCAGGAAGAGGCACCACTCAAGTAATTCAGTTTACTGAATCAGTCATGCTCCAAGTCATAATAAATACATATTTATTAAGGAACTACTGTGTGCTAGGCATTGGATTAAGCATGGGTATTACAAAGAATGGTCAAAGTCACTCCTTGCTCTCAAGAAGTTCCTGCTAATAAAGGAGACAATTTGTATACATCTCTGTATAAACAAGATATAGTCAGGATAAATTGGAGATAACCAATGGAGAGACGGGGCTAACAAAGGGGAATGGAGAGAAGCTTCTTGTACAAGGTAGAACTTCAAATGAGACTTGAGAGAAGGGAGGCAGCGATGAAGAGGGAGAGAATTTCAAGCATGGGGTAAAGCTAATGAAAATGCTTTGAGTCAGGAGATAGAGTGCCTTGTTTGAGAAACAGCATGCATTGTCACTGGATTGCAGGATACACGGGAGCAAGTAAGGTAAGAAGACCATGAAGTTGTGGAGGGGACTGGTTGTGAAGGGCTTTGAACACCACAGAGAGGGTTTTATAGTTGACTTCAGAGGTGATAGGGAACCACTGCATTTTTTTGAGGGGGGTGGTGATGACCTGGCCAACCCATACTTTAGGGAGATTGATTTGACATGTAAGTGGAGGATAGATTAAATTGGAGAGATTTGAGGGAGGAAAATCAACAAGCAAGCTACTGTAGTAGTTCAGATGTGAGGTGATAAGGGCCTGCACCAGGTATGACAGAAAAGAGGAAGGAGAATATTCAAGAGATATTAAGAATATTAATATTAAATTAATATCAAGAGATATTAAAATGAAAAATCAAAAGAACTTGTCACCAGAGAATATGGGAGTGAGAAACTGAGGAATCAATGATGATACGTAGGTTGTGAGTCTATGTGACTAGGAAGATGTTGATATCTTCAAAGTAATAGGGAAGACCAAGAGAGAAGAGCTTTTTTGGGAAATAAATAACGAGTTCAGTGTTGGACATATTGAGCTTAAGATATCTATGGACATCCAATCTGAGGCAGATGGAGATTTAAGACTGAAGATTCTGAGGACATTTAAGTCTGCATAAGTAACTTTGAGAATCACAGTCATACAGATGACAATTGAATTCATGGGAGCTGATAGGATTCTCTGTGAAATAGTGAAATGGTACAGAGGGAAGAGAGAAGTCAAAGACTGAGAACACTTTGGGACATCCATGGTAAGTAAGTGAGATTGTAATGAAGATCAAGCAGAGGACACTGAGCATGGTCAGATAAGTAATAAGAGAAATAGGATGGAAACCTAGAGAAAAAAAAGTATCAAGGAGAAGAGGGTAATTGACAGGGTCTCTATGTCTCTCTGCAGAGGTCAAGATGATTGAGAATGGGAAAAAAAGTCATTAGAATCAGCAATTAAGAGATCATTGATAACTTTGGAGAAAGTAGTTTTAGATGAATTCCGAGATCTGCTGCCAGATTTTAGAGAGGTGTAAGTAAGAGGGAAGGAAATGTCGACACTTACTGTAGTTTTCTCAAGGATTTTAGCCTCAGAAGAGAGATGATATGCAGGAAGTTAACTAGTGGAGATAGATCAAATGAGTTTTTTGAGAATAGGGGTGATATTGGCATGTTTTTAAGCAATAGGGAAGCATCCCTTCTGCTTAGGAAGTAGCCAGGGAGCCATTGAAGATAAATGAGAATGGGGATGTTAGATGGGGCAGTCTATTGAAGAAGAGGGCATAGAATGGGATATTTTGTGCATTTATAAGAATTAGCCTTGGCAAGAGGGCCAATTCTTCCTGTGAGATATGGGTTAAAGGAAGAGACAGTGGTAGTAGCAATCCATGTGATGTGAAAAGCAGAGAAGGGGAGAAGAGAGAGCTCTCAGTCAGTAGCCTCTTTTTTTCTTAAGCAAAATAAGTGAGTATTTAGCTTAGAGGAGAGTGGAGGAGAGAAGCAGTTTTGAGGAGGGATGAAAAAGTTTGGAAAAGTTTCTGTGGTGAGTAGAATAAGCTAGTTAATTAAGAAGTTGTAGAAAATTTCCTTGCTACAGTGAAGACCTGGTGGAGATCATGTAAAATGAATTCATAGTAGATGGACAGGACAGTGCCATGCTTTTTGCCAGATTGATTCAGCAGCATGAGCAAGAGCAAATTCAGTAAATGGTGGTAGTAATCCAAGAATCAACACTGGTAGAGAAATAATGACAATAAAATAATGATGAAAGGGACTGGAGAGAAGAGGTTAGCATAGAGCTGAACTGGTACACCAAAGAGTCAAGATGGAGGAGAGAATAGTATAGCCAGTACAATGATGATGGTCTGAGAAAGACTAAGGGGTACAGGGTTTAGAGCTCATGATGAGGACAAAAAACTGGATTCGGGGTTGCAAAGCAGAGGGAGAGGTAGAAATAAAGAAATTTTATAGTTCAGTAATGTGCAGATAGAACGCTTGTAGGTATGGCAGCTAGGTAGTGCAGTGGATAGAGATATTCTTTCTGGAGTCAGAAATTCAAATTCAAATCCAGCCTCAGATCCTTATTATGTGATTTTGTGCAAGTCACAACTTTGTCTTCCTCAGTTTTTCATTTGTAAAGTGAGATGGAGAAGGGAATGACAAACTACTCCAGTATCTTTGTCAAGAAAACCCCAATAGGGTCAGGAAGAGTTGAGCATTACTGCAAAACAACTCAACATATCATCAGGAGGGAGCTGTCTCATAGTAAGAGTCAACAGATGAAAGAAGAGGGAGACAAGAAAGGATTTAAGATGAAAACAATTTTGTTATCTGTCAGCAGGCATTGCAGAGAGAACAGTGGAAGGAATAAGTGATTTTCGGGTGAGATATTGGGGGCAGGGAGCTTGGAGAAAGTGTACATAAGGATTAAAAAGTGTGAAACAGAGTAGGATTTGAATTATGACACCCAGGTCATAGTCAGAGATTTAGACTCTCTGGGTTGGGAAAGTAGTGCTGGGAGGGGGTTTGTTAATCATTAAGAAATGAATTCAGGTAGCTTATCAATCTCTAGGTGGAATCTTCTCTTAGTCTAAGGCAACTCATGTGCGAGGTCTCTTAGGGGAAGGGAGAACTGAAAGAATATTTCTCTCATTACCCTTAAAGAAAGGAGACCAGGCCCAAGACAGAGCAGTAAACCTTGACATTCTGAAAGAAGAAAGGAGACCCTGTGAGGAGACCTGGGGTGATGAAATGGCACATCATAAAGACTTTGCCCTCTGTGGATTCCTATCCCTAGAACATGCAACATATACTCTCTCTGGGACTTTCCCATGAAGGCTGGTAGAAGCAATTGCTACTTAAGTGACCTACTCTGGAAATGCGTTTATTTTGTGTGGAAGGAACAAATAGCTGTCCTATGTCTTGTCTAAAATCTACATTGAGTACATTTCTACTTTTCCTTTTGGGGAGACCCTACTATAAACCAAACATAACCTTTAAGTAATTTTCCACAAGTCTCCAGGCCTTAAGAGAGTGTAAAAGTTCAGAGAACTCGAGAAAATGAACTTGATCCTTCTTCGGAGGAGTCAGACTCCTTCAGAACTAAACTTTATCCATTCCCATGGGTCCAGAATCAAAAGTTACTTTAGAGTGAGAAGGCAACCACTTCAGTCCAATGAGTCTAGCAGTGGTTCTGTGCTGTTACCCTTGAACAAGCATAGCTCTAGTGGTAATAGAAAAGTAACAGAATTCCTGGTCACTGGGCCACCTGGACCGAGAGGAGCAACTTCTGCTATAAATGGCGATTAGATCCAAGAAGCAACAAAGGACAGAGTCACAACTGGAAGAGCAAACCTTCATGTTACCCTTCACTCATGTCATGCAGGTCCTAGGATATGGGTCTACTCTCTAGAAGGCTCATTTACTTTTCCTTTATAGAAGAGCCTCAACTCTAAGGCAACAATAGAAATATGAAAGATTATATATGTCTTTGTGTTTGGCAAAGATTGAGGAGTTTTGCTATCACTTCTACAGCTTTACTTCTGTGTCAGTTTTATATAAGTAAGTCTTCAATCATTTCCCTCATCTGACTGTGCATTTTATAATATACTCCTACCTTGATTTCACTTTTGCTTCTTTCTCCTATAATCTTTAAATGTTCTCCACTGTTTCCATGTTGACATATATACTTTTAGTATAAAATGCTGCTAAATCTTTTCCATCTAATTTGCTTACTTTTCATATCTTTCCACTATTATTCTAAATCTTGATCATATATATGATGGCACATATCCATTTTGATTTTAAGATATCAAGATGATTTTTGTTTCTTATCCATCCTCTTAGATTTTTTATGGATATAGAGACGACTAAGACCACAAGAAACAAATCTGACGCCCTTCCAGGCAATTCTCTCCATCAAATTACTTGATTTCTCCATTGCTCTTCTTCATCCAAAAATAATACTTATTTCCTTCCATAGTATCTGGTTTAGGTCATGTCACTATAATATTGACCATTTATACAGTTCTTTAATGTTTATAAAGCACTTTGCATATGTTAGCTCATTTGATCCTCACAACAATGTCGTGTTGTGGATGTATTAATATAATTGTTTTCCAATTTGAAGAAAGAGGTTAAGTGACTTGCCCTGGGTAACACAGAAAATAATTGTCTGAGGCAGATTTCTAACTCGGGTGTTTCTGACTCCAAGTCCAGTGCTGAGTCACCTAGCCACTGCTTAGCATTTGAATCAGCATTTTTTTCTGTAATCATATTTGTATAGGTTCAGAATCTGAACTTTCAAAGTTGGTTAGTAGTTTTCTCATGTACTTGCTACCAAAATCTTTATCCAATGCTTCCTTGCTCAGATACAAATGATTAGTATTGACAAATACCATAATTGTCCTGCCGTTTGTCCTTCATTCTTGAAGAGGACATCAGGAATGTGAGGACTTGACTTGCAAGTGAATCGGATTTAAGTGAGGGAGGGCTGTGCAAAGTCACCAACCTCACTCTCTCCTCCAGACACTTCTCAGTCCAGTGGCAAGATATAAACCAGGACAACTTAAGATGACCCTGGATGTAGTAAAGGACCTTGGACATTTTAAGCTAAAGTCTTTCCCTGATCTCAGTTTTCTGAGATAGCATCAATTTAGTAACTAAGGCCAGGTAAGAAATGAGAAAAAGAATGACCTCTTCTACCTAGTGAAGAAAATCATTCTGGGAGTTGAAGACTCTCAGGGTTTCTGGCCCCAAATGGAAGTAATTGCTGTATTCACTTACTCTGAGCTATCAAAACACAGTGACCAAGTGAGGCTTGAACTGGGACCTATTGTTGAGCAATCAGTAAGAGCCAGTGATTGAAAGCATGGTCAAGTAGTTCTATTTGAATCCCAATGAGTTTTATCAAAGCCTGGTTTTCCAATACTGTGTTTCAAGAAAACATAAATGAAACTACATTGTGCAAAAGAGTTAATTGTCCCAGTTATACATGAAAGAATAAACAAGTATAAATAAGGATAAATAAATAAGTCACAATTAGCAGTGACACGCAAATTGTTTTCTAAAAAAATCCTAAAATCTCTCACCTCTTTTATTGTCTCTTCTCTCTTTTCTGTTATCCTTCTGGTGCCTGTTCATTTTGCTTCTTCTCTGAACTTTAGGATTACAAAGCAGTCTATATCATTATGTCCGTTAATTTTCTGAACATATTGAGGTACATAGAACAGGTGTTTTTATCCTAATTTTATTTGAAAAAAACACACAGAAGTTTGGAAAACTTAAATGATTTTCTCAGTGTGGCACATCTGGTAAGAAGCAAAGGCATGAATTGAATTCAGGTCTTCTGAATCCATGCATGTCATTCTTTATATTATCCCATACACTTGTATATAATGAGAGAAAAATTTGTCCTTCAGAACACTTTGGTAAATACATATGACATGAGAACATAAATATTAACATGCTAGGTCCAGGCTATGGTCCATTAATGCAAATCTTATCTTATTTCTAGTATGTCAGCTGAAACAGTTGGAGATTTATTTATTTTTTTAAAATATAAATTTATTTATTTAACTTTTTACATTCATTTTCACACAATTTTGGGTTCCAAATTTTCTCCCCATTTATCCCCTCCCCACCCCAATACACCGAGCATTCTAATTTCCCCTATCACCAATCTGCCCTCTCTTCTATCATCTCTCCTTTCTCTTCTCCCCATCTTCTCTTTTGTTCTGTAGGGCCAGATGCCTTTCTATTCCCCATTAACTGTATTTCTTATTTCCTAGTAGCAAGATCAATACTCAACAGTTGTTCCTAAAACTTTGAGTTCCAACTTCTCCCCATCTCTCCCTCCCCACCCATTCCCTTTGGGAAGGCAGGCAATTCAATATAGGCCATATCTGTGTAGTTTTGCAAATGACTTCGTTAACAGTTGTGTTGTGTAAGACTAACTGTATTTCCCTCCCTCCTATTCTGCCCCCCATTGTTTCTATTCTGTCTTTTGATCCTGTCCCTCCCCAAGTGAAAGCACTTCAAATTGCTCCCTCCTCCCATTGCCTTCCCTTCCATCATTCCTCCCTCCCTGCTTTTCTCCTTCTCCCCCACTTTCCTGTACTTTAAGATAGGTTTTCATACCAAAATGAGTATGCATTTTACTCCTTCCTTTAGTTGAATGTCATGAGGGTAAATTTCATGGTTTTTTTTTTTTTCTCAGCTCTCCTCTTTTTCCCTCCAGTAAAAAGTCTCCTGCTTGCCTCTTGAATGAGATATAATTTACCCCATTCCATTTCACCCTCTCTCCTCCCACTACATTTCTCTCTCACCCTTTACTTTAATTTCTTTTAAGATATGGTCCCATCCTATTCAATTCACTCTGTGCTATCTGTCTCTGTATGTGCATGCATGTGTGTATGTGTGTGTGCGTGCATGCATGTACGTGTGTGTGGGCATGTATGTGTGTGTACATCTGTGTGTGGTCCCACCAACTACCCAGATACTGAAAAATTTTACGAGTTACAAATATTGTCTTTCCATGTAGGAATGTAAATGGTTCACCTTTGGTAAGTCCCTTATGACTTCTCTTTGCTGTTTACTTTTTTGTGCTTCTTCTCATTCTTGTGTTTGAAAGTCAAATTGTCTTTTCAGCTCTGGTCTTTTCATCAAGAATGCTTGAAAGACCTCTGTTTCATTGAAAGACCATATTTTCCCCTGAAGTATTATACTCAGTTTTGCAGGGTAGGTGATTCTCAGTTTGAGTCCTAGTTCCTTTTACTTCTGGAATATCCTATTCCATGCCCTTTGATCCCTTAATGTAGAAGCTGCTAGATCTTAAGTTATCCTGACTGTATTTCCACAATGCTGGAATTGTTTCTTTCTAGCTGCTTGCAATATTTTCTCCTTGACCTGGAAATTCTGGAATTTGGCCACAACGTTCCTAGGAGTTTCTCTTTTTGGATCTCTTTTAGGCGGTGATCAATGGATTCCTTCAATACTTATTTTGCCCCCTGGTTCTAGAATCTCATGGCAGTTTTCCTTGATAATTTCATGAAAGATGATGTCTATGCTCTTTTTTTGATCATGGCTTTCAGGTAGTCCCATAATTTTTAAATTGTCTCTCCTGGATCTATTTTCCAGGTTAGTTGTTTTTCCCATGAGATATTTCACATTCTCTTCCATTTTTTCATTCTTTTGGTTTTGTTTTATGATTTCTTGGTTTCTCAGAAAGTCATTAGACTCCATCTGTTCCATTTTAATCTTGAGAGAACTATTTTCTTCAGTGAGCTTTTGAACCTCTTTTTCCATTTGGCTAATTTTGCTTTTGAAAGCATTCTTCTCCTCATTGGCTTTTTGAACCTCTTTTGCCAATTGAGTGATCCTATTTTTCAAGGGGTTATTTTCTTCAGCATTTTTTTGGGTCTCCTTTAGCAAGGTATGGACCTGTCTTTCATGCTTTTCTTGCATCTCTCTCATTTCTCTTCCCAGTTTTTCCCCCACCTGTCTAACTTGATTTTCAAAATCCTTTTTGAGCTCTTCCATGGCCTGAGCCCACCGGCATCGACCTCGGACGTCTGGGATAGAGAGGCCCCAACCTCCACATCCTTCCCTGATGGCAAGCATTGTACCCCTTCATCAGAAATGAAGGGAGGAAGGAACATCTCTTCCCCAATAAAATCACTCTCTATGTTCTTATTTTGCTTCCTTTTTCTGGGCATTTTCCCAGCCAGTTACTTGACTTCTGAGATTCCTCTCCACCCCCGCCTGGATCTGCCCAGCCAGTGCTTGGGGTCTGAGATTCAAATGCTGCTTCCCAGCCTCAGGGCTTTCAGTGGTGGGGGCGGCTGCTATTCAATGTGAGCTTAAGTTCTGGTGCTTGGGTAGGGGCAGGGCCGCCTGCCAGGCTCAGTTCCCTCAGGGGGTTTATGCAGAGACCTTCGGTAATGGAGCTCGGCTGCTCGGGGAGTCCTGGGCCGTGGCTGCCACTGCCTCTGCCACTGCCTCTGCCGCTGCCTCCCGAGAGGGCCCGAGTCACGGAGACACCCCGCTGCCCTCTTGGCCAGCCCAGAAGTCTCTCTCACTGACCTGTAGCGTCTCTGGGCAGAGGGACCTTCGTGGCCGCCGGAGATTCCGTCCCTGAAGCCTGCTCAGATCTGCTCCTCTGGGGCCGTGGCCAGGGCAGCTCAGGGGTGGGCTCCGCTTTCCAGGGTGCCACGGACCCTGGGGATGGTTCTTCAGGGCTCTTTGGAACAGAAATCTCTTCCACTGCGTTGGTGCACACTTGCTCTGCTCCAGAATTTGTGGGGAGTTCTCTTTACAGGAAATTTATGGGCTGTGGATTCGGAGCTAGCATACGTGAATCTTTCTACTCCGCCATCTTGGCTCCTCCCCCCCAGTTGGAGATTTATTGAAAAAATGGAATGTACTTCCCTTAATAGCTAATTATATCCCCTTCACGCCAGTCTGTGACAAGTCCAATGTACAAATGAAATGTTTTGTGCATAATATATCTATGATATTCTTCACCAAGGAAGTTTCTACTTTATACAAATGAGATATTCTGGAAAGCTTTTCTTTCTTGTTCCCATATTTTTGACATTGTTTCCAGTCCTTATCTGTGTGCTAGAGTCATTGAGCATCAAGATTTCAAGAATTTTGTCAAATTCTTTAGAGAACTGGTCTACTTCTTCAGTCTATGAAATAGCATAAGCATGGGCAGGTCACATGGGATGATAGGAGATGGTCAGAATGTTCCACTGGTACTCTTATGATGTCAGAATAAAGCAAGAAAGATTGGGTAGATCTCTTGTGGCAAACTTTTGGGATACATGGATGAGAGTAGTATAGGCTGCACAGAATCTAATCCCTCTTCAATATGGCAATCTTTAAATGCTTGAAGACATATGTAACATCATGTCTCCTCATTCCCTCCAAAGCTTTTAGGCTTATAAATGTTCTTTTAACTTAATTTTATATGGCAACATCTTAAGGCCCCTTTTTTCACTCTTCTGTAGAAACTCTACAGAGTGAGTACATGCTCTAAAATCCTATGTATAGAACTGAAAGTAATACTCCAGTTGTGGTCTCACCATGGAAGAACATAGTGGGATTATTACTTAATTCAACCTAAAGTCACATAAGGCTTTTCTGTTGTCACATGTTACTGATTCCTATTGAACTTTCTCTACATTAATACCCCCAGGGTGATTTTAGACAAATGTGTGTCTAGAGATACTACACCTATATTTTACTGGAAAAAAATTTAGAATCAAATGTAGGAGTTTTTACATTAATTCAAATTTCATTTTAATATACTTTTTCAGAACCCTTCTCTGTAATGCAAGCATATTAACTACTCCTCTTCTAGTTTTGTACAATGTAAAAGTTTGATAAATTTATCATCTATTCCTTTTTTCTAAAACTTAGTCACTACTTTAAAAAACAGTTAAACAGCACAGCATCAAGAACAGATGTCTTAATTCTTTTCTAGAAACCCCATTCTCAGTTGAAATTGAGTTATTAATTATGTTCTTTACATTGACTATTCAATTATCTCTAAGGCCCTTAAGTCCTAATAGTGTCTAGTCTAAAATATTACAAGGGTCTTTCATAGAGGCCTTGCTAAAATCTAGGTAAATTTTATCTGTAGTATTTCTCTGGTCTAGCAATGTAGAACTACTGTTTTTAAAAATTAAAACATCAGATCACTGGCATGACTTATTCTTTAAGCCATGATCACTGTGAGCAAATTTTCTTTTCTAGATATTCACCTCCCATTACTTTAATAATTATTCCAGAATTTTCTCAAAATTAAAAGCCAAATCCACTGTCTTCTAGTTTGCAGAATCTATTCTCTTCCCTTTTTTTAAAGACTAAAGTGTTTGCCCTTCTTCAATCCTATGGCTGTTCTTCCATCATCCAAAGCCTTTCAGAAGTCAAAGTGACCCAGCAAACACTCTTTCAGTAGATTAACTACCATGTAAAATCATTCATCTGAGTGGGGTGACACAAACTCATCAAGGCCAACCAAGTGATCTCTTATTTCCTCATTTACCTTGGCTCTCAACTCCTTATTAGTTATTTTTGTTCTGTTCTTCCCAGTTCATAGAGCATTTTCTTGGGCAGAGAAAAGAGAGTGAAAGAAGAATTAGTTAGTTTCACTCATTCTCTGTCACCAATTGTCATCATCCCATCTACCCCAGGTGGAGATGCTTTCTCCACTTTGAGTCTCTTCTTTCCTAAATATAGCCTACCTTTCCACATGCAAAAATCTTTTGCTTTTGTTTCATTTTGTCTTCATTCCCTGGCCAGTCTTAACTCACTTTGACCATGAGTGAACCTGACATTTGTCTTGCAGGTCTGTGCCGTGCTGTTCTCTTCCCCCTCATGCTTTCATTTTCTGTATATGTCTTTTAAAAATCCAAGCTCATGAATAAGTTTCATGCGAATCCAGAAAATACTACTGGAAGACATTTATCATTTTAATATAAATATGGAAAGAGAAGAGTGGAAGCTAAACACCCCCATATGATCTACGTGAAATGCTATCACCCAGATATCTTCATCAACTTCTATCAAAAGGTGATTGACTATCTAAGAAAATACATGCCCCTCAGGAATGCCCAGTGATTAGGGAATGATCCAAGAAATTATGGTATGTGAATATAATGGAATACTGCTTGTCTATAAGAAATTATAAAGGGAGTGACTTTAGAGAAATTTGTGAAGATTTGTATATACTTAAATAGCATATGAAGTAAGACAGGCAAAGAGAACAATTTACATAGTAACAGCACTAGGGAAAAAAGAGTTTTGAAAATTTAAAAACTCCAGTCAATGAAGGAACCATTCATGAGTCCTGAGGACCCATGAAGAAGCATGCTACACATCTCTGACAGAAAGGGGATGGGTCAGGGTATAAACCTACACACACATGCACGCACGCACATTTATACACACACACATACATACATACATACATGACAAGTGGCAGAATTTGTTTTGACTGTATATTTGTTACAAGGGTTTGGGTTTTTTGTTTGTTCTCTAATAGAGTAGTAGGAGAGAAGAAGAGAAAGTAGGTATTTGTTAATTGAAAGATATAGAAAAGGGAGAAAGACAGAAACAGAGACAGAGAGATTGGTAAAGAGAGAGAAAGAAAAAAGAAGGAAGAAAGGAAGGAAGGAAGGAAGGAAGGAAGGAAGGAAGGAAGGAAGGAAGGAAGGAAGGAAGGAAGGAAGGGAGGGAGGGAGGAAGGGAGGAAGGGAGGGAGGGAGGAAGGAAGGAAGGAAGGAAGGAAGGAAGGAAGGAAGGAAGGAAGGAAGGAAGGGAGGAAAAGAGGAAGGCAGGAAGGAAGGAAGGAAAGAAGGAAGGCAGGAAGGAAGGAAGGAAAGACATGCCTTGAACTTACTGTCTCTGTCACTTAAGGACATGTGGACCAAAAGCACTGTGAGGTCATCCGGAAGTTTTGCTCAGGCTACTAGGCTAGTGCTTGTTGTCAGTGATCTACTGGCTAGAGTTATTGTTTCAATGCAAGTATCTTTGAGTATTATCTATAACTTTCCCCAGTTGTGGTGAATATTTTGGTAGTAAGGTTTTGGCCATTAATACGGTGACAGAGGAGGATCAGTACATCTTTGGAGAGATGAAGACTCTTTTTAGAACACCCATTAAGCAGATTCCTCCTCAATGTGACTGAGCTCATCTCAGGGTTTACTCCACCTCATTTCACCCAAGGTTCTATTCTGAGGAGTGCAATGGAACCGAGGCGAAGAGAAGAGGGGGAAAGGAATAGAAATTTTGGAGGTTTCCCCCTTTGAATAAATTTCACTTTTTGATGCAAAGATGAAAACAAATATTACTTACATAAATATTTTTAAGTGCCAGAGACATGTAGCATGTAGAAGACATTGCAGGGAGAAGAGAGTGCATAGATTTGTTAGTTATGCCTGCAAATATGTATTAGCTCCTTTCTTTGATATTGATGATAGGGATATATGATATATAACCTATGCCCTGGATGAGTTTGTGATAGGGTCTTGAAAAATGAAATTGAGTAGTGATGGGAAAAAAGATAAAGAAAGAGAGAGAAAATATGTTGCATGATTAGCAATTAATGCAGATATGTGAGGAAGGCAAGGGTCATAGAACTGATGGTGAAGATGGGGCCACCATGGAACCCATAAATTTTGGAGCACAAAAAGTGTTTGTACGTAGATGGTGCATCCACCATTTACCATAGTATCTGGCACATCACAGGTGCTTAATAAATGTTTGCTGCTGGGACAGGAAGAGATATCACAGAGCACACTACAGATGTAGTCTGTCTGCAAGAAGGAAATCTTTCCTTCAAGGACTCTCAGTTCTTGGCCCTGTGGGATTTTAAGGCCAAGACAAGAATTGAGGAGTACATTAGCCCAGGAGAAAAGGATCAGGGGTTCCTTAGAGTGGAGACACAGGGCAGTTATACCACACATACTTGTGGAATATTGTGAGGGAAAGTGTTAGGTTAAGTGTTGCTTTGGGTAAAAATCACCTGATGTTTGTTCCCTGAAGCAAAGTACTATCTTATTCTCTGCTAGTTATAGCACTAGGTACTAGGCCCGATGGAGATGAGTACACTCCCTTAGTCCTCAGATGCTTGTATGACCTGGGCTCACCTGGACAAATAACATTTACTGATGGTTTTAAGTAAATGCTTTTGGTCAATTTCAGGAAAAAGCCATTTATACACACACACACACACACACACACACACACACACACACACATGCATATACAGGCCAGTATCTTACACAATTTACCAAGCAAGGATCAAACTGGATATATGAACTGGATGTAAAGAGATATATTGCAAGAAAATTTGATGAACATGGAACATAATAGCTATCAGACTTATGGATAGCTGAACAATTTGTGAATAAATAAGAGATAAGGATCAGTGTGAGGTGTAAAATGGATAATTTTGATTACATTAAATTTTGTGCAAATTTATTTTGTACAAATAAAACAAATGTAACCAAGATCAAAGGGAAAGCAGAAAATTAGAGGGAAATTTATAAACAGTTTTTTCAGATAAAAGTCATATCTCAAATATACAAAGAACTTTGTAAAATCTATAAGATTAGGAGTTATTTCACGATTGATAAATGGTCAAATGATAAGAATAGGCAGTTTAACAATGAAGAAATTGAAACAATTTATATTCATATAAAAATTCTTTAAATTATTATTGATTAGAGAAATGCAAATTAAAACAAACTTGAGATATCACTTTATACCTATCACATTGACTGAAATAATTGAAGGGGAAAGCAACAAATGTCAGAGCGGTTGTGGACAAATTGAGACATAGATTCACTGTTGGTGGAATTGTGAACTGATCCAACCATTTTGGAGAGCAATCTGGAATTAACAAAAAGAGAAAGGAGCCTATATGTTCTACATATTTATAATTATATTATTATATTTATTATTTATAATATTTCTCTTTGTGGTGGCAAAGAACTGGAAATTGAGGGACGTCCGTCAGCTGGGGAGTGGCTGAACCAGATTGGTACATAATTGTGACAGAATATTACTGTGCTGTAAGAAATGATGATCTCAAAGATTTTAGAAAAAAAACATGGATAGACTTGCATGAAATAATGAAAAGTAAAATGAACGGAACCAATAGATCATTGTATATAGTAAAAGCAATATTGTTTTAAGAACAACCTTGAGTGACTAAGTCATTTTGATTACTATAAATGCCCAAATTAACTGCAAAAGATATATGAAGGGAGACACTATCTGGATTCAGAGAAAGAACTGATAGATAGAAGTAAGTAGAGAGTGATTTTACACTTTTTATGGATATTATATATGTAAATAAATATATATATATATATAATATACACCTGTGTGTATAATTGTGTGTGTATACATTTGTGTCTAATGGTAGCTATGTCTTTGGGGAGAGAAAAAAGTAGAAAAAGTTATATAACCTTATTATATATTTAAAAGTTTTACATAATAGATTTGTAGTTTCATATGCAATCATCTTTTTTTAAATTCTGCTATGTTATGGAAATGCTTGTTTTATTTCATAAATTAAAAATAAAACAAATAAAATTGAAAAAAGGGCAAGCTTAAAAAAGGGTCTTTGTTTTTGTTCAATCATTTTCAATTGTGCCCAGCTCTTTGTGACCCCATCTGGGGTTTTCTTGGCAAAGATACAGGAGTGGTTTGTCATTTCCTTCCCTAACAAAACCCAGAAGCCCCTAAAGTCCCATAAGGGTACTAGTGAACCCTTAGGAAAGGATGAAATCTACTCTACCTGGTCTTTCAGAGAGTACTAGCCACTATAGGTAGTGTTACATGATCAACTATGAGTTCTGATACCTTTCCTTACAGTATTCTTGAAGATTAAGGTCAGAATCCTGAGGCATGCTAGACTATACTAATGGGTAATATTTATCCTCTAGAGTCACATTATGGGGAAGAATGATTGCTGAGTGGTTGAAGACAAAAGGGCTAGGAGCTTGAGAGCAATACAGGCAAAGTGTATCTGTAATATCCAAGCATTTTGGTCATTTGCTCATGCCCTATAAGAGGTAAAAAGCAGTTCCAGAAATGACTTGAAATAATGTCAGCCTTGTCTAGTAAGCTGGAAGTGCATCAGCCTGAGACTCTAAGATCCCAGTTTCATTTCCAACCAGCTCTGCTATGCTGCTCTCTCAATATCCTAATATATAAAACAAGAAAAAAAAATCTGTAAAGCCCTCTCTAACAAATCCTTTTTATTCTGGAAAGTGATTAAATTTCAAATGCTTATTATAGAAGCAAACATAATGATCTTTTGTATTGCAAATAGTAGAGGTTATTTGTGGTCTGACAAAGACAGAGTATGAACACTTTGACTCTTGCATAGCCCAAGATCCTCCTTACCTTTGAGCTGCCATGTCATAATGTTGACTCCACAGGTCCTTAAAACCCTCCAAGTGATGACATTGCCCGCCCACTTACACTTGTAAAATTGATTTTTAAATCCAGGTGTAGAATTTTTTATGTATCTTAGTAACTTATCTCATTAGATTTTTCTATTCATTCTATCCTACCAAGTTCCTTTTGAATCTAATCTATTAACTAACCTGCCTAGTTTTGTCTTATCTGCCAATTTGACAAGCATGCCATCTTGTCGATTTTATACTCAACATAAAAATGTTAACTAGTGCAAGATCAAGCACAGATCCCTTGGACATTTCAGCAGAGACAGATTTCTAAGTTGATATTGAGCAGATAAAAGTATCTTTTTGGGTTGAGCCATTCAACCACTTCTTAATCTTACTAAGCTTCTGTCCAAACTAAGCTGTTAGCCTTTGCCTCACTAGCTTATTCAGCAGGAAATTGAGAAATGCTTTGACAAATGTTTTGCTGAAATCTAAGCATGCTACAGAATTCCCATGATCTACTGCATTTATTACTGCTATGATTATTAACCCTTAGTCTGCATTACTAACATTTTCTCCATCATTTTCTTGTCTAGATAATTAACAAAACATAGCCCTGATTTGTCATGTTTGTCAGTTAGAATTACAAATGCTCACTGAAAATTAAACAATTGGCCCTTGTTGAGTTTGTGCTGATTCTGGCATACCACTGCTTCTATGTAATGTTGAATTTCTTTTGACCCTTCAGTCCCTGAATACCTCTAGATCTTTCCCCTGCAATTTGATATTTCTTCTTTTTATATATTATTATGAAAATGAATGACTAACCTCTCTATAGCACTTTAAAATTTGCAAAATGCTTTGTAGATCTTATTTCATTTGGTTTGACTGTCATCACCTAATTTGTGATTACCTTGTAAAAAATTGACATGAGGTTAGTCAAATATATTTTGTTCTTCATGAAACCATGTTGGATTTCACTGATCACTACTTTCTTTTCTATGTCTTTGGACCATCAGTTCAATAGTACATTATAAAATTTTGCTCTAAATTGAAATTATGTTTAATGGACTTAATTCAGACTCAATTGATCAACCAACAGTTATTGAACAGCAACTATGTACCAAGGCCTGTAAACATGAGAGAAAATGGAGCATGTTTATAGAACTGTACCAAAAACTGTGAATACAAAGACAAAGTAAAACAGTCTGTAGCTACAATATTTACACAAATAAATAGTTATTAGATGCACACAAAGTAGACACAAAGTAACTTTAGAGTGGATAGCACTAGTTGCTAGGAAACCAGGAAGAAACTCAAGGAGAAGATGGCATTTGAGTTGAGTCTTAAGGGAAGCAAGGATTCTAAGAGGTAGAGGTAGGAAGGGAAAGTGTTTCAGACATTAGGACATCCAGTAGAAAGGCACAAAAATGGAAGCTGGAGCATCATGTGTGAGGATCAACAAGTAAGCCAATATGGATGGATTACAGAATGCATAAAATGCTCAAGGGATAATGCATGAGAAGATAGAAAATTAGGAAAAAGCCAGATTATGAAGACTTTTAAATGCCAAGTGGGAGAGTTAATACTTGGTCCTAGGAGTAAATAAGATCCAATAAAGTTTATTGAATAGGGGGCTGACTTGGTCAGATCTTTAGTTTAGGAAAAAAAAACTTCTTATGCAACTTTATTGAGGATGTTTGGAGTGGGGAGTGACATGAAGCAGAGAGACTAATTAGGAGAGTATTGGTATTATCCACATGAGAGAGAAAAAGGAGCATGTTTATAGAAAGATCAAAAGGAGCCATTGCAGAGAAAGAGATCTAACCTGCATGGAGGAGGGAAGGACTGTTGGAATATGGTCCTGGAGAATCAAGTGCACAGCTAGAGACATTAACTTTAGCAAAGAGGGAGGCTATCTCTACCTTCAAATCAAGGGGGAACGAGAAGGTAATGGTGGATAATGCTGAGTTTTAAGGAGCAGAGGAGTTTCAAAAGATATTATCAACTGGTCTCTGTCTTCACAGTGGAATTGGACCTGAAATGAAATAAGTGTGGCAAGTTCAGAGGGTTTGAGTTTAGGAGATTGAAAATGGGATTTCAAAAAGTGAGATAATTAAAAAAAAACAGTAAGAGGAAAGTAGGACTGAAAATTTACTGTGTTCTCAGTGAGGCCCAACCTAGTGAAGGTTTTTTGTTTTTGTTTTTGTTTGTTCATGACTTTTTTGTTTGCTTTGACAAGTAGTGATGGAGGCTCAGCTGAGCTTACATAATATGTATTTATAGTATAGAATTGCAGGCTTAGCTCCTGAAAGAAACTTTGAGATTGTCCAGACCAACTCCATTTTATAGATGAGGACGCTGAAGTCCAAAGACTTAGTTAGATAATAAAAGAGAGAGCAGGGATTCAAACCCAAGTCCTTGAATTTGAAATCCAGAATTCTTTCCCCTGTAGTATTCTGCATCACTATGTGTAACTGAAGCACAATTTTATGACTTTCTCCCGTAACACTCAGTAGCTTAAGAGTAAGACCAAGGTCAGAGATTAGCAACTTGTATGATGTGAGTTAGAGATTCTAGAATTAACATAGGTAGTCCATAGATAAAGGCTGCAATATTAAGGCAAATCATGCCAGAGTAGTAGTACTAGTAACAGTAGTA
This sequence comes from Bettongia penicillata ogilbyi, assembly GCA_023548195.1. Taxonomy (NCBI): domain Eukaryota; kingdom Metazoa; phylum Chordata; class Mammalia; order Diprotodontia; family Potoroidae; genus Bettongia; species Bettongia penicillata. The sequence continues at coordinate 98,349 of JAJHZJ010000624.1, read as the reverse complement.
ATAGGAGGAGGAGGAAGAGGAGGAGGAGGAGGAGGAGGAGGAGGAGGAGGAGGAGGAGGAGGAAGAGGAGAGATAATCGCAATCTAGAAGAATACTGAGGAATACAGGGACCAGAAGTTATAAGAAGGACAGAAAACATGTTTATTGAGAACAAGGGGTGTGAAAGACACAAAGGTAGATGGTTAGAGTTGGAAATAGAAATTTCTTAATGCAGGATCTAATTAGATGAAGTTAGACCTAGAGTTACAACTAAATTCCATCTCTCCTAACTTCCATTACATTTCAGTACATTGCCTGTTAGTGCATCTGGAATCCACCACCCAATATCTATCCATTCTACCTACCTATTCATAAAGTTAGCCCCACCATTGGTTTTCTTTCAATATGTAGTTTGTAAAGTGTTTCTCAAGTCTCACTTTATGCAAGATATCTTTCCTGTGTTAGTGCCTTCCTTCTGTCATTTATCTAATTTGCGTATAGGTTTTTGTTCAAATGTTGTCCTTCCACCAGATTGTGAGCTTATTGAGGGCAGGGGCAGGGTTTTATTTTTTTTAATGTGCCTTTCTTTCTATCTCTAATGTAGAGTGCCTGGTAGACAGTAGGTGCTTAATAAATGCTTGTGTATTGACTGACTTTTTAGCTTGCAGATAATGTCAGTTGGATAAAGATCAACTTTCCTACTTAGTCCCATGTCCTATAATTTTCAGAATTATTAAAGAAAAATAATGCTTTTGAATAAGGGACAATGAGAAATATTTTTAAAATTTTAGTTTACATTACAAATTGTAAAACAGTTACTGGCATTTGTAAACATTAGTATGTCATGAATCAGTTGAGGATGCTCTTGGGATCACATTTTGAGATCACTGAGCTAATGAAAAACAGATAAGGGCTTGATCATCACTTTGTTTTTCTAGTTTGGCAGAAGTATAGCATTTGTCAGAAATGTAAATATGTCCTGGCTGATAACAAGAAAGTACCTTTAAGCTTTAGTCCCTTCAGACATCTGACGAGAGGTAAACAGAACAACATGCTCTTGGGGAAAGCCACACTCACCATTGACAAAGCTGGCTGTCAAATAAAGAAAGGTGAAAGAAAGAACGTGCCCAGAAGAAGATGGCACAGCTTGGATATGACTTTTACAACCATAGCCTTGTCAAAGGCATATAGATTTGCCTATAAGAACCCAAAACAAGAAGTTTCTGGCATTGGTGATATAATCTGACAAATTTTGTCAGACTAGGTAAGGAACAGTGTTACAGATTACCAGTTCTGGGTAATTTTTACACTTGAGTAATTCATATAGGCCCATGAAAACTAATAATTCACCTTCCTGTAGGACCCAATATTTGTCTTTTTATTGTGTTTAGGTGTGAAAATTTATATCTCCCATTCAGAATTGGCCTTAGAGAAATGTGTCCTTTCTATATTTTCCCAAGACAGTGAGGACCTCTGGGAAGACTGTCTGATAAACTGGAATCTAAACTAGATTGTAGAAAAGAATGAAAAAATTGATTTGATCTAGTCAAATTGCTAGGTATAGACACATTCATGAGAACTGGTCCAAGAGCAGACTAAATGGCCTCTTGTCTGAAAGTGTGACTTGGAAGCGCCTCTTCAACCTCATCTCAAAGAATGATACCAGGGAGAAAAGGAAATATTATTTTAGTGTTTCTTTAAAGAAGAGAGAATAGATATACAGGGGTGGAACCAAGATGTCAGAGGAAAATCAGAGACTTGCTTGAGCTCTCCCCCAAATACTTCCAAATACCTGTAAAAATGACTCTAAACCAATTCTAGAGTAACAGAACCCACAAAATGACAGATTGAAACAAATTCCCAGTCCATGACAACCTGCAAGGCAGACTAGAAAGGTATGCTGCACTGGGCTGGGAGAGGAATAGAGTCTAGTGTGGGCCCTGGTAGCACAGACTGGATCCCAACAAAGCTAGAGCAGGCCTCAGGGCACTGAATCACTGCCAGGTATGGCAGCTTTCAGACTTCTCAATCTACAAATGCCAAAGACAGCATAGAACATTAGTAGGAAAGGTTTGTCAGACTTACATGAGAGAGGAGTATGGTCTGGTCCCAGCCTCGGGGTGGCAGAGATGGCAGCAGCAATAGCAGAGGCTGCTTTGGGAACTCTTGGTCCACAGAGCATGGAGGGATTGAGCAGCTAATCACAGGGGCATTGCAGGGATCTCTTTGCTGGCTCTGAGATAGGATTCCCTTGCTTTGTCCATGCTTGGATCTGAGTTGCAATCCTGGGTGGTGGTCCTGGGATGAGGAGGAGTACAGGTGTGGCAAAGCTTGTGGATGTGGTAGAGAGGGAATTCTTCTTATAGTTTCAAGGTAGATAAGAGTGCTTGTGGTCACTCATAGACCATAGCAAAGACCAGGAGAGGAGGAAACACCTCTCCTTTGAGCATACCCCCTTGGAAGAACTGAAAATTTACAAGTCCCTAGAAATATCTCTGAAAAGAGCTACACAAAACCCTGGAAATTTGAGACAGTGCACTCTCCACTCTGGAAACAGAGTTCTACCTTAGCAAATAATTAAAAAGTCAAGTAACTGGCTGGGAAAATGAGCAAACAGTGGGGAAAAAAATCAGACTATCAAATCTTACTTTGGTGACAAGGAAGATCAAAATATATAACCAGAAAAAGACAACAAAGTCAAAGGTCCTATATGCAAAGCCTCCAAGAAAAATATGAATTGGTCATAGGCCATGGAAGAGCTCAAAAAGGATTTTGAAAATCAAGTAAGAGAAGTAGAAGAAACATTGGAAAGAGAAATGAGAGAAATGCAAGAAAATCATGAAAAATGAGTCAACAGCTTGCTGAAGGAGATCCCCCAAAATGCTGAAGAAAAATAACACTTGAAAAATAGACTAATGCAAATGACAAAAAAAACTCCAAAAAGGCAATGAGGAGAAGTAAGCCTTAAAAAGCAGAACTGGCCAAATGAAAAAGGTGGTCCAAAAGCTCACTGAAGAAAACAATTCCTTCAAAATTAGAATGGAGCAAATGGAAACTAATGACTATGAAAAATCTAGAAATTATAAAACAAAACCAAAAGAATGAGAAAATAGAAGACGAAGTAAAATATCTCATTGGAAAAAACCATTGACCTAGAAAATAGATCCAAGAGAGATAATTTTAAAAATTATTGGGATACTTGAAAGTTATGATCCCAAAAAAGCCTGGACATTATCTTTCAAGAAATTATCAGGGAAAACTGCCCTGATATTCTAAAACTGAGGATAAAATAGAAATTAAAAGAATCCGCCAATCACCTCTTTAAAGAGATCCCTAAAGGAAAGCTCCCAGGAATAGTATAGCCAAATTCCAGAGTTCCCAGGTCAAGGAGAAAATACTACAAGAAGCCAGAAAGAAACAGTTCAAGTTCTGTGGAAGCACAATCAGGATAACACAAGATTTAGCAGCTCCTATACTAAGGGATTAAAGGGCTTGGAATGTGATATTCCAGAGGTCAAATGAGCTAGGATTAAAATCAAGAATCACCTACCCAGCAAAATCCTTTTGGGGGGAAAAAATGGAAATTGAATGAAATAGAGGACTTTCAAGTATTCTTGATGAAAAGACCAGAGCTGAATAGAAAATTTGACCCTCACATACAAGAATCAAGAAACACATGAAAAATTAAACAGGAAAGGGAAATCATAAGGGACTTATTAAAGTTGAACTGTTTACATTCCTCCATGGAAAGATATTTGTAACTCTTGAGACCTTTCTCAGTATTAAGGTAGTTGGAAGGAATATACATACACACACATACACACATATGTGTGTTTAAGGATATTTATGTATGTATATGTTTATATTTGTGTATATATACATACAGAGAGTGAGAGAGAGACAGAGAGAGAGATTGAAAGAGGGAGCAGGGTGAGTAGAATATGAAGGGATGATATCCAAAACATAAAATTAACAGGTGAGAGAGGGACCTATTGAGAAAAGGAGAACGGAATAGGTAGAATGTAGTAGATCATCTCACATAAAAGAGGCAAAAAAGAGCTTTTGCAATGGAAGGGAAGAGGGGGAAGGGGAGAGGTAATGAGTGAACTTTACTCTCATCAGATTTGACTTAAGGAGGGAATAACACACACACACACACACACACACACACACACACACACACACTAAATTGGGCATGGAAATCTATCTTACCATATAGGAAAGTAGGGAATAAGGGGTAAGAGAAGAGGGAATGATAGAGGGGATGGCAGATTGGAGAAGCAGCTAATCAGTAGTAAACACTTCTGTGGAGGGACAGGTCAAAGGAGAGAACAGAATAAATGGAGGATGGGACAAGATGGAGGGAAATGTAGTTAGTCTTTTACAATATGATTGATCTGGAAATGTTTTGCATGACTACACATGTATAACCTATATTGAATTGCTTTCCTTCTCAATGAGAGTGGGTGGGGAAGGAGGAATGGAGACAATGTGGAACTCAAAGTTGTGAAAACAAATGTTAAATATTGTTTTTGCATGCAACTGGGAAGACATTTAAAGAACAGTTCACAAGTTGGTTCTCCTTGGAGAAACAAAAGGACGGTAAAAGTTGGTCTTTTAAGTCTAAAGACAAAGAGTACCATAATTTCATGAGAGATGTGGTCATCTTGCATTTCTGTGCCTTTTATAAACATTTACAAAAAGATTACCATAAAGATCATTGCCAGAAAATGGACTTAGTTAATATTAAAAGAGTTCTGAGAAGACAGGCATTCTAACACAGGGTTGGTAGAGCTATGATATGGATATACAAGCAATGGGATATAGAATTTTGTCTTACCCTACAGGAAAATAGAAGGGAAGGAGCTAAGAGAACTGGGGAGGGTTGATAGAAGGGAGGGAAGATTGGGAGAAGGGGTAATCAGAATGTATGCCATCTTGTGGTAGGGGGAGTGGAGATATAGAGACAAAATTTGGAACTCAAAATCTTGTGGAAATAAATGTTAAAAAGTAAAAATAAACTAGTATAAAAAGGAGAGAATATAGTCAGAAAATCAATTTTGCAATATTTTATTTAAAAAATCTTAACAAAAGTAATATTCTTCCTGTACTTTACTTTTTAAGTCTCCCCCTTGTACCCAAGCAATCCCTTCATTTCAGAACACATATAATGCAGAATATGTTCTAATCATTTCATTACGTTAATAATATTATTATTTCCCCCCAAAAATGAGAAACTAGAGACTTTGTATTTTATTCTAGGGACACTAGAGAGCCAATGAAGATTCTTGGACATTAAAGTGAGATACTTATATTTTATGAAAACTATTTTGGCAGTTATGTATAAGAAGTCTTTAAGAAGTAAGTGAATAGAAGATATTTTTCTTTGTGTATGGGAAAATACACATAAAACAAAGAAATAAAATGCCACTTTACTTCCACTTTGGCAGTGCTGGAGACAGATTTCCAGCAAATTATGTTGTATGCTAAGGAGAAGAGTTTTTAGGTTGTTCTTAAATAATAATTTAGATGTTAATACTCTAAAGGTGAGATTCTTGAACCATAAGAAACTCATGCCACTGAAGGAACTAAATCATATTAATCTTGATATTTTGGCTACAATGAAGTCAGAAGACAAAGGTAAGTTGCAGCTAAATAGAAGGATAGTTCACAAGTTAGCTCTCCTTGGAGAAACAAAAGGGTTGCAAAAGTTGGTCTTATATATCTAAAGACAAAGAGAACTATAATTTCATGAGAGATGTGGTCATTTTGAATTTCTATGCCCATTATAAACATTTGCAAAAAAAGATTGCCATAAAGATAATTACATGAAAATGGACATTATTAATATTAAAAGGCTTCTAAGGAGATAGGCATTCTAACACAGGGTTGGTAGAGCTATGACCTGACATAATCATTTTGTAAAATAATTTAAAATCCTGCAAAACAATCACTAAACTCTTCATACCCCTTAATTTAGAGATCCCACTCTTGCCATACAGTCTTAGGAAATCAATGTCTCAAACAAAGATTCCAAAGGTAATAAAATATTCATAGCAGAGCTTTTGTGTAGTAAAAGTTAGAAAGTAGATTATCATTGATTGAGGTATGGATGAACATACTGTGATGTATGAATATATTGAAATATCATTGCATTATAAGGAATGAAATATAATGAGGGAATTAGAGAAACATGTGAAGACATTTGAAGCTATGCAGATTTTAAAAAGTAGAAATATAAAACAGACACATGGATTGCTAAAATATAAATTGAAACAATCCCAAAAGGCAATTGGATTCAGATTAATTGCAATGAACAATTCTTAGCTTTAAGATCTAGTGTAAGCACTACATGATATATGATGCTTTTCTTCATTTTCACAAGGTGTAGTGCCTTCCTCTCAAACTACTTTGTCTTTAATGACTTTTTATTCATTCTGCATATACTTAGAATTGTAACCGCTTTCTCCACCATTACAATGTAAGTTCCTTTTGAGTATGGATTGTTTCATCATATTTAGACCCCCAGTGGTTAGCTCAGGGCCTGGCACATGATAGGTGCTTAATAAATACTTATTTATTGATTAACTGGTTCTACAGAACAGAGCATGTATCCTGCAACCCTATCCTCAGGAGAGAGGTAAGTGAATAGGATCCAGGGGTGTTCCAAGGAGGAGGCAGCAAGTTCAGTCACTCTGAACCTGCAAAAGCTTTCAGTGTGCTAATAGTGACTGAGTCCAGCCATGGTCTATGGAAACTCAACCATACACAAACCAACAGATTCCAACTTGGGCCAGAAACTTGCAGCTTGTAGTCTAGGAGTTTGTGAACAGATCTCTCCTCAGATCACACTACTTTGGAAGCACAAAAATTTACAGATTCCTAGATTGATACATGAATGTAGCAAAAGGACTGAAAAAGACTCTGAGGCCATATATACTTCCCAAAAGAAAAAGACGAAAACAGAACCCTAAACTAATATAAGGCCAAAATCAATGATTAAGTTAGAAAAATAAGCAAACAAAAAAGGAACCTTAACATAAAGAGCTACTTTGGTGACAGGGAAGCTCAAGATACAAGTACAGAAGGAGACAATGACTTTAAAACATCTCTAACCAAAACCTCAGAGGAAAAACTGTACATTTGACACAAGCCCAAGTCCTGAGTCACAGAAAGGGATGTTTTTCAAAAGTATTAAAAACAATTAAGAGAGGTAGAAGAGAAGTTGGAAGTGAAATGAGAACTATTCAAGAAAATTATGAAAAAAGAATTAACAGTTTGGTAATAGAGGTACAAAATAACACTGAAGAAAAATAATTCTTTCAAATTCAAATTGGTCAGGTAGAAGCTAATCACTCCATAAAACACCAAAACAAAAAAAAAAGCCCTAATAAAACAAAGAGACTGAAAAAATAGAAGAAAACATTTTATCTTAGAGGAAAAAACAACTGCTCTGGAAAATAGATTGAAAAGCTATAATGTAAAAATCATTGGACTACCTAAACATCAAGAATGAAAAAAAAAGAGCTTAGACATAATATTTCAAGGAATTATGAAGGAAAACTGCCATGATGTCTTAGAATAAGAAGACAAAAAAGAAATTGAATGGATCTATCCATTTTCTTCTGAAAGAAATCCCCAAATGAAAACTCCCAGGTATATTGTGGTCATTGTTGATTTCAAAGAGGACCAATGATTGAGTGATGTCTTGACTTGTGTGTGATTTGGATTTAAGTGAGGCAGAGTTGTGCAGTTTTCAGCCTCACTCTCTCTTCCAGTCATGGAAGTTCAGTGGCAAAACAAAAGTCAAGACCACTGGCAATAGCCCAAGATGCAGTGGATGACCTTGGTGTCTTCAATGGATCAAGCTCTTTCCACAACACCTACTTCAATTGCTTTCATGGTTGTTGGAACAAATTGTTTTCATTTGCCTGTTCCACTGGGGAAGTCTTCACATAATTGTAGTAGACATCTCCCTAACTCAACAATAGGTTAGAGACCTGTCAGATACCCTCAACCTGGTTTCGTCTGTCTTCTGAGAGAGTTTTACTGGCGTGTGGCCAATGCACCTGCTTCTTGGAGACACAGGTGAGAGTACAGCGTTAGGCAGACAACAAAGGTAGATGAGCAGCCCTGTACAGGGCTCAGTAAGCCTTCAAGCCAGAAGTGCTAGTCCTCCTTGAATACTCCATACACTCCATAGTGGGTTGGATTAAATGGCCTCTGAAATATCTTTCTGACCTAGATCTATGACCGAACAATCCTATTACCCTTCTGAATTCTTAGCATTTCTATCTCAATGAGTTGTATAGCTATGTTATTTCTTTCCCAAGTGAGGAGCTTATATGCTTTTCAACTTTTCCCTATACATTTTTTAAATTAATTTATTTGTTTTCAGTTTTCAACAATCACTTCCATAAGCCTTAAATTTCTTCCCCTCCCTCCCACCTCCCTCCCTGAGGCAGCATGCAGTCTTATATGGGTTCTGCACATACACCCTTACAAACACATTTTTACATTAGTTTTGTTGCATAGAATTAAAATGAATGGGAGAATCCATGAGAAAAACCAAAACAAAATATAACACAAGAGAAATAGTCTGCTTCATTCTGTGTTCCAATTCCATAGTTCTTTCTCTGGATATGGACGGCATTTTGCCTCGAGTCCTTTGGGAATGTTTTAGGTTCTTGCATTGCTGTGAAGGCCCAAGTCCACCAGAAACACACACTGTGGCTTTTACTGCATATAATGTTCTCCTGCTTCTGCTCATTGCACTCAGCATCAGTTCATATAAGTCTTTCCAGGCTTTTCTGAAGTCCTTCTGTTCATCATTTCTTATAGAACAATAGTCTTCCATTACATTCATATACCACAACTTGTTCAACTATTCCCCATTTGATGGGCGTTCCCTCAATTTCTAGTTCTTGGCCACCACAAAGAAAGATGCTATAAATATTTTTGTACATATAGGACCTTTTCTCTTTTTATTATCTCTTTGGGATACAGCCCCAGAAGCAATATTGCTGGGTCAAAGAGTACACACATTTTTGTAGCCTTTTGGACATAGTTCCAAATTGCTCTCCAGTATGGTTGAATCAGCTCACAGCTCCACCAACAGTGAATTAATGTTCCAACTCTCCCACATCTTCTCCAATATTTATCATCTTCCTGTTTTGTCATGTTAGCCAGTCTGATGGGTGTGATGTATTGCCTCAGAGCTGTTTTGATTTGCATGGCTCTAATAGTGATTTAGAGCATTTTTTCATATAACTATAGATAGCTTAATTTCTTCCTCTGAAAACTGACTGTTCATAACCTTTGACCATTTATCAACTGGGGAATGACTTGTATTCTTGTAAATATGACTCAATTCTCTGTACATTTTAGAAATGAGACTTTTATCCCAGACACTGGTTATAAAAATTCTTTTCCAATTTCTTGCTTCCCTCCTAATCTTATTGCATTCAGTTTGTGCAAAAACTTTTCAATTTAATGTAATCAAAACTATCCATTTTGTACTTTTTAATGTTCTCTCTCTTGTTTTGTCATAAATTTCTCCATTCTCCATAAATCTGACAAATATGCTACCCCTTGCTCCCCTAATTTGTCTATGGTATCAGTCTATTTACCTTGATCATGTACCCATTTGCACTTTATTCTTGTGTATGGTATTAGGCATTGGTCTATGCCCAGTTTCCACTACACTATTATCCAATTTTCCCAGTATTTTTTCTCAAACAGTGAATTCTTATCCTAGAAGCTGAGGTCCTTGGATTTATCAAACAGTAGACTGCTATATTGATTGCCTATTGTGTCGTGAGTATCTAACCTATTCCACTGATCTATTCCTTTATTTCCTAGCCAGTACAAAGTGGTTTTGATGATTGCTGCTTTATAATAAAATTTGAGATCCCGTAAGGCTAGGGCACCTTCCCTAGCACTTCTTTTCATTAATTCCCTTGGTGTTCTGGACCTTTTGTCCTTCCAGGTGAGTTTTGATATTATTTTTTCCTAGTTCTAGAAAATAATTTTCTGGTAGTTTGATTGTTATAGCACTGAATAAGTAAATTAATTTAGGTAGAATTTTCCCCTGTACATTCTATGGCATGTTGTTCAAAACTTCTATTCTTTTCTTCATCTTAGATCTTTCTTCTTTACTATCATAGCATTGTCCAAAGCACTCATGATACATTTAGGTCTCTTTCTTGCAGAAGATATTATAGCACAGTGGGAAGGTGACTGGCCTTGAAGTCAGGAATTGCTAGATTTAAGTACTACCTTTAACATAGGCTGGTTGTTACTCTGAACAAGTCACTTTTAGTGTTCTAGGCAGCCCTCAAAATTATTAACAGCAGAGAAATTTCCAACTCACACTGGTAGAGGGAATTTCCTTACCCAGGAGTTTTCTCTACCAATGAAACCACAGAGTCAGTCCTTAGTTCTTCCTCTAAAAATCCCTCTTACCAGAAAGTCCTTAATATAACTGCCAAATTCTGTTCTGTTGGTGCAGCTGGTGGTTCAATGGATAAAGTGTTGGGCTTACGGTCAAAAAAACTCTGAGTCTAAATTTGGTCTCAAATAATTCTTAGCTGTGATAACCTGGGCAAGGTATTTAACATCTGCTTTCCTCAAGAAGAAAATGTGGATAATAATGGCACAAATTTTTCAAGGTTGTGATTATCACATGAGATAATATTTGTAAAAAGATCTTAGCACAATGCTTGGCACATAGTAAGCACTATATACATGCTTATTCCTTTTCTCTCTTCCTCTCCTCCTGTCTTTTGTCACAAACATGTAAACTGTATCTTTAAGGGTCTTCAGTGTTTTCCTATATTACTTTCATGAATTACATCTAAATAGCAAAAAGCTTTCCCTTGGTTACTTCAAGCCATCTTATTTCCTTTGATTTTTTTCAGAATTTCAACCTATTCATTCTGTTTGCACCTAGTCATTTAAAAAAAAGTGTAACTCTTTTTATCAGATCCAAAAAAGCAACTGTTGATCAAATATTTGTTAAAATCACTGTCCTAAGTACTGTCAGGGGGTTCTAAGTCCTTCTAGAGAATTATAAAATAGATCATACCTACATAAAGTAGGCATGAATGAGAAATCATAAGGGAATAAACAAGGTTAAACTGTTTACATTCTTGTAAGGGAAGATGATAAACGTAATCTCTCAGAACTTTATTAACAGTCTACCAAGAAGGCATGAGTGTGAGTCTACTATGTTGGAATGATTTCAAAAGAAGAATGGAGTGGTGAGAAAGAGAGATGCACTGTCTGATGAGAAAAGACAGAGGGAGAATGGGAAAATTATTTCATAAAAGATGTGTGCAAAGAATTTATACAACAGATGGAAGAATGGTGGGCAGGAGGGGAAGGAAAGACCAATATGAACTTCACTTTCATCTGAACTGTTTCAAGGAAGGAAGGATGCTCTTACACATATAGTTGGGTACAGAGATTCATCTTATCCAGCAATGAAGAAGGAGGAAAAGGGATTAAGAAAAAGGGGAGCTGGGTGAAAAGGAGGGTAGGTTCACAGAAGTAGTGGTCAGGAGCAAAACAAACTCTTGACAAGGAGACACGTTAAAAAAAAGGGAAGGACTAATGAGAAAGAATAGGATGGAGTAATAGTAATCATAACTGTTAGTGTGAAAGGCATGATCTCATAAAATAGAAAAAGAAGAATGGATTAGAAATCAGGATCTGTCAATTGGTTGTTTATGATAAAAACATTTGAAACAGAACTAAAATAAGGAGCTGGAGCAGAATCTGTTATTCTCAAGCCAAAGTAAAAAAAAAAAAAGGCAGAGATAGAAAGCATGAAGTCAGAAGAAGCAAAGTTAAAAAAAAAACTTACAAAAAAGATAAACAGGAGAAGTATATTTTACTAAATAATACCATTGGCAATGAATTAATATCAATACTAAACAAATATGTTCCTAATGGTATAACATTTAAATTCCTGAATGAAAAGTTAAATAAAATATAGGAAGTTATAGACATTAAAACTATAAGGGTAGGTAACCTCATTTTACCCTTCTTATGTAACCATAAAATAAACAAGAAGGAAGTTAAAGAGATGAACATAATTTTAGAAAAGGTAAATATGATAGATCTGTTGAGAATATTGTGTAGGATTAGGGTATACTTGCATCTCAGGCATAACATTTCACTAAAACTGATCTCTCTTAGGGAACAAAAAACACATAAACAAATGGAGAAAAGCAGAAATATTAATACATCATTTTCTCACCATAATATAATAAATTGAAAGGAGTTGAATGAACCCAACAGTTCATATTCTAACAATGATATTTCAATATTTCTTTCTAAAGCAATACTGTGCCATTGTTTTGTGATGATCAACTTTTAGGTATGCTAAGATTAAGATCAAAATATTCCCCCCAAAATCTTTCTTCCTCAAAGAGTTGAGTGTGTAGCAGACTCAAAAGTTGGTTTACATTAAGTGGTGTCTCCCATTTTCACTGATATGCTATAGTAAAATTCTGAATTTTAAGAAGATAATTATCAAGAAAGAAGACAGGGTCTTGGCCGTGCCCTGTAGAGCTGATTTTGTTAGAATTTCCTCACGGTGCCCTATGTGCAGTGTATGCACTTTTTAGGAATGCTCTCGACTTCAGCATCATGTTTGGATTGATTTTAAGGACAAATGAAGTATTCATAAGTCACTGAAGAGTTAACAAATGGTGACTTAGCCCTATTAAGGATCATACAAAAGAGAGTCAAAGAGAAAGGGGGAGAGAGAGAGAGGAGAGAGATCTGAACTCTTTGTGCCTTCAACTTTGAAAGAAAAGGTATACCATTCCTATCTCTCTTCAGGTCACTAAAAGAGAGAAAGACTCTGGAAAGAAATTGACACAGAGCTGGCAAACTGTCATATCCTTATCCTCAGCTTGTTACACAAGAAGCTTTGGGAAAATTCCCCTTGGGTGAGATACAAGATTCTTTCCCATTGGAGTTGAGATAACTAAATGGGGGGAGGAAGGAGGAGGGGGAGAAAAGAAGAAGAAGAAGAAGAAGAAGAAGAAGAAGAAGAAGAAGAAGAAGAAGAAGAAGAAGAAGAAGAAGAAGAAGAAGAAGAAGAAGAAGAAGAAGAAGGAGGAGGAGGAGGAGGAGGAAGAGGAGAAGGGGGAGGAGGAGGAGGAGGAGGAGGAAAGAGACAGAGAGAGAAAGAGACAGAGAGAGAGAGAGAGAGAGAGAGAGAGAGAGAGAGAGAGAAAAGAATGCCTCAGAGTTAAGGGTTTGTGTTGGAGGAGACCACATAGTCAAAGTCTGAAACCATTCTGGTAGTGCTCCATTAAGAAAGTAGGATTTAATTGCCCCTAAGGTAGGATGGTCTAGAATAGAGAATGCTATGGTAGGGCCACATAATTCCTATCTATCAAACCATTTCCTTTAGAAACTTCACTCTTTCACTTCTCGTTTTCCATTTAGCAGGTGGTTGTGGTGAGAATTCATCTTTATGAGGCCAGGTTCAAATAACTCCCATCTTACGTGTCTAAGAATGTCCCCTTCTGGGTGTCATTCACTTAGATGATTCTTTAACAATGAATGGCACCCAGCTGCAGTGTTTCAGCATTGGCCCCCGTTAGACTGCACTCTCAGGATCCAGTGATTCATAAGGGTTCCATGTGAACTTATTTACACAGCTCCTTTGTTGTGAACACCGACCCATTGTATGCTCCCTCTTTGGATAAGTAATAAGATAACTCCAGGACCATATTATCATGGTTATTATTGTAATTATTAACCAACAGTGGTATTCCCAGGTCTTTTTTTCTTCTGTTCTAATTCTCCTGCCTCACAGTTCTCTTCTCCATAGGAACCATTTTCCATTATGAGTCTTTTGGAATTGTCTTAGATCATCGTATTTCTGAGAAGAGTGAAGTCTATCAAAGGTGAATATTGTACAATGTTGTTGTTACTATGTACAATGTTCTTTTGATTCTGCCCACTTCTCTCAGCATCAAATAAGTCTTGAGTAGATTGCTTCTATTTCATGATAAATCTTACTTTCCAAACGTTAATTGTAATTTTTATCAAAACTTTGTTTTCATTCTTTCATTCATTTATTGACATTTTGATTTTATATCAGAAACATTTACAGATTACTTACACTCTAGTGAGAGGTCTCTTCTAACAACATAAAACAATTAGGTAAAACTAATAATATAAGTGACTTCACCCGAGAGTAATGCAGCATTCCATATATGTAGAATCACCACATATCTCTTATTTTTAAACAATTAACAGAAATTTATTTTTCCCTCCATTTCTAATCCATTGGAGAAAAAAAGAAAAACAAAAACAAACTCCTTGTAGCAGATATATTTCATCAAGCAAAACAATTTCCCTCAAAGGTTATATACAAATACATGCATATATACACAAGTGTGTGTGTGTGTGTTTTGTGTGTGCATGTGTGCAGTTTTGCACTCTAAGTCCTTCACATGTGCTCTCTGTTATGGGTAGTATGGTTCATTATCAGTCCTCTGGGAATCATGAATGGTCATTGCATGATCATAGTTCTTTTACCTTTTGAAGTTGCTTTCCTTTACACTTTTGGTGTTATTTATATCTGCTTCTTTTCAACAAGAGTTTAAATCTTCGTTGTTCATTTTTTATCCTGATACCATAATATACATTATTGTCTTGGTACTGTTCACTTCATGCTGCATCAGTGCTTATAAGTCTTTCTTTGCTCTTTTTATGAATCAGTGTTATTCCTTGTTAGTTGTGAACCACAATTCTGACTTTAATGATTCTCTGATTCCTTTCATTCTACAGTTCGTTGAATTTTGAAGCACATTTAGAGTATAACAATTTGTTGATTTTTAGATTATAAAAGAAATGAACACTCAAGTATATTACTGGAGTAAACAAATTGTATTTTCTACATGCCCAGTGGTTGCTAAGTCTTTGCAACTTGAAATAATATATTGCAGTTTCCAGCATCTCATTGTATAATCTGTATCATTCAATAACTCCATACCCTTTAAGCTCATTAAGATGACATGTTTTAAATACCTTTCTGTAATATAGCTGGTTGAAATTACATGACCCTGAACACTATTATAAATCCTTCTATTTCTATAGACAAATCCACATGACTCAGCCATTGGTCCGAAGCTTCTTTATAGATACATTGTTGGTTGCATTCATTTACAGTTAGCCAGGCATGCCTTGGGATTCCACCAGTGTTAGTTGTTGTGTAGACTTCTTTTATCTACATTCAATAAATTCTTTCATCTATAATAGTTGTTAACCTTTACTGCTTCTATGTGAAAGTGAGGTCTGTTCTGAAAAATATTTCTATAAAACATTATCCTGGTCACCATGTACTATGTGAAAGTATTTCTATAAAATATTATCCTGATCACCATGTACTTTGAGAAAGTCTATCCACCACCACCACCACCCTTTTCTTTTTGGATGAGGAAAGATTAAAATTAGCTGCCTTGGGGTGACAAGTTCTGTCTCATTAGTTTTGGATATTATGTAGATCCACTTTTTTTTTCCATTTTACCACTTAAAATTACTAAAAATAAGACTGGTATAATATGGATATTATCTGCTCTTAATGTGTTCTCTTCTTGATGAAACTTAATTTGGACTTCAGAATAATAGTCAATATTTTTTTTTGAGAAATGCAAGGGGGTATAAAGTACACAAATATGAAATTGGTTTATATTGAGGGGGCATTAGTATTATTGTTATAATAGCTATGTGATGCCTTTTGTTAAGAAAGATGGGATCAGGCTGTCATCAGAGAAGAAACTGACACAGTCCTTTGCTAGCAATTAATGTACCATTGTGAATATTTGAACCAATAATTATGGATCTTATTGAAACTTACCTGTTTTCAGATTCGCAAAGAAGCTAAAATTTCAGATCACCTGGAGTTGTCAAAATATACACAATAAAACTATATGTATACAATATTATAATAAAATATTTGGTAAAAATAATGCCAATGTCTCATATGATGTTCAAGAAGAGTGAGCTTCCAAAAAAAGGTCTTTTAGGGCATAAATCCAACTAATTAACAAACTATACAAATATAAAGATTAAAAAAGAATATTTGATATAGAAATAATCAATGAATATACTCTTCCATAATATCTAGCAGGGAGTATAGAACATTTCAGGACCAGAATATAATACGTTTTTCTTCAGTCATTGACATAGGAGAATGAATAGTGCTAATCAAGAATATCCTTAAGGAGAGGTGTCAGATACCTCCATCACAGTAGAGGCTTGAGAAAACAGTTGAAGACCTGAGGAAAGACGTACAAAGATTATAATACCTAGTCTGTATAAACAGCAGAGAAATGTATTGGGAGGATAGAGGGAGAAATGGAATGGGGCAAATTATCTCTCATAGAAGAGGCAAGCAGGAGACTTTTTGGTGAAGGGAAAGAGAGGGGAGCTGAGAGAGAGGCATGAAGTTTACTCTCATCACATTCGACTAAAGTACGGAATAAAATGTACACTCATTTTGGTATGAAAACCTATCTTACAGTACAGGAAAGTGGGGGGAGAAGGAGATAAGCAGGGTGGGGGGGAGGATGGGAGGGAGGGCAATGGGAGGAGGAGAGCAATTTGAAGTCAACACTCAGGGAGGGACAGGATCAAAAGACAGAATAGAAACAATGAAGGGCAGGATAGGATGGAGGGGAAATATAGCTAGTCTTACACCACATGACTATTATGGAAGTCATTTGCAAAACTACACAGATATGGCCTGTATTGAATTGCCTGCCTTCCCAAAGGGAATGGGTGGGGAGGGAGGGATGGGGAGAAGTAGGAACTCAAAGTTTTAGGAACAACTATTGAGTATTGTTCTTGCTACTAGGAAATAAGAAATACAGGTAATGCTCTACAGGACAAAAGAGAAGATGTGGACAAGAGAAGGGAGGGATGATAGAAGAGAGGGCAGATTGGTGATAGGGGAAATTAAAATGCCCGGTTTTTTTGGGGTGGGGTGAGGGGACAAATGGGGAGAAAATTTGGAACCCAAAATTTTGTGAAAATGAATGTAAAAAGTTAAATAAATAAATAAATGAAAATAAAACAAACAAACAAAAAGAAAGAAATTAATACTATATTGTTTGATTAAAATCATCCAACAAAAATCTGGAGAAGAAAAGCATATCAGAAATCCTTGATATCCTAAATCAATAATAGAAAATGAAAGTCAAAAATTTAAGGATGATATGATCAAAGTTGCAGAAATAAAATAATATGGCACCAATCAAAATTTGTATTATATATGAGAAGATAAGAAATTTAGAAGTTCTTAGAGAGCCCCCAAAGCTGTAAAAAATGTCTAGATGTCTACATTGTTTAAAAAAACCCAAACAACAAAAATCCAAGTTGAATCAAATGAAAGACACAAAGCATATATATGGCTAATGTGATGAATGTCAATGGCAGTATCAAGGGAGGTCAATGAAATTTTTCATCTGGTTGTGATCTGAAATTTTAACTTCTTTGAAAATCTGATAACACATGAGTCTTAATAAGATACATAATTATTGGCTCAAATATTCATAGTGGTACATTAATTGATAGAAAAGGATTGTATCAGTTTCTTCTCTGATGCCAGTCTGATCCCATATTTCTTAACAAAAGGCATCACATAGCTATTATAATAAGAATACCAATAACCCCTCAAATATAAACCAATTTAATATTTGTGTACTTTATACCTCCTTGCATTTCTCACCATGCCCATTGTACTTCATCTTGACTGAAAGTTCCTTTCTTACTTTGTTGAAGTCTTTAGAGAAGTCAAGAAGGATGAGGATTTAGAAAATACAATTGGATTTGTCAGTTAAGTAATCAAGGAGAGAAGGCGGTTCCTACTGAATGATGAGGTCAAAATTCAGATTGCTTAGATTTAGACAAGAAGTGTAAGAACTTCATGTAGACAGCTTCCTCAAGTTTAGACAAGACAGGGTAGTAAGATCCATTGAAAAGTTCATTTTTAAGAACTAGAGCGATATTTAGAGAGACTAGAGAGACACCAAGAAAGAGTCAACTAAAGACTGAAGATTAAAGAGGGAATGATAGCAGAAGAAACTGATATATCATTGTTATTCATTTAGTCATTCATTTAATAAGTAGTTATTAAACACCAGCTCTGCACTAGACACTAGGCTAGGCATATCTGAGGATACAAAAAAGAAATAATACTTGCCCTCAAAAGTTTATATGCAATCAGAACCACATTCTTCAAGTTTTTCACATGGTTTGTTGAAAGTGAAGTAGGTGGTACTTCCACATGTGCAATATTCAGATTTCCCAATTCAGTCTCTAAGCCCAGGAAAACTAGAGGATTATAAAATGCTTTCAATGACAACATAGCTGAATTTAAGAACACAGTCATTGTAAATGGCTAATGTCCAAGTATTGGAAGGGTTATTATAGGGAAGAGGGCATAGACTTGTTTTTTGTGGCCATAAATTTAGATAAGAATTATGAAAAACGCACAGGTGGAAGTTACAGAGAGAAAGTGTTGCTTCAGTATAAGGGAAAAATCCCAACAATTATGAGTTGCTGAAGAGCTGAGTGCTTTGGGAAAAGGTGAGGTCTTCATTGCGGTTCTCAAGGAGAGACCAGACAACTCCTTGTTGAGGATTCAATCAAGCAAAACTAAATATGTTCAAACCAAATACTCTCTAACATCTACTCTGATTTGGAGCTCCAAGAGTGAAAAAAAAAACATAATCCCTTTTCTACATGATAGTCTTTCAATAACTAAAGCTAGCTCTTGTCCCCACCACTAGCACTCTTGTATCTCCGGGGATGAGCATGCATAGTCCCTTCAAGGCTCTTTACTATGCTGCTTGCTCTCCTCTGGGCAATCTCCAATACATTATGTTCTTCTTAAACCATGGTGCTCAGAACTGAAAGCATTCCAGAGGTCTGGGGGAGAGCAGACTATCATCCCTCTATTTCTGCATGCTCTTCAATATAGGTTAGATTAGGATTTTTGTTTTCTGATTTTTTGGTTCCCACATGCAACTGCTTGCTCATATTAAGCTTGCAATTCACTAAATTCCCCACTTCTTTCTCAGGACAACTGCTGTCTAACTGTGTCTCCACAGTCTTTTACTTGCAAAGGTAATTTTGCAACGAAGTACAAGACTTTACATTCACTGCTATTGAATTTCATGTTGTGGGATTCAGCTTAATGCTAGAGACTGTCAAGAGACTTTTGGATCCTGATTTCCTTCCATTGTTAACTTTCTCCCAGCTTAGAGTCTAGAGCAAGGAAGACCTGAGTTAAAATGTGTTCTTACTGGCTGTGTGACCCTGGACATGTTACTTAATCTTTGTTTGCCTCTGTTTCCTCAAATATAAAATGGGTATCATTATAGTGCTTGCCTTGCAGGGTTGTTGTGAGGGTTAAATGGGATTTTAAAAAGCGCTTAGCACAATGCCTGGCAAAAATATAAATGCTTATTCCCTTCCATCTTCCCTTCCTTGAATAGTTCAGGGCCAAATATACATATGTGGTGTGGTCCACTAGAGACCTTCTGCCATTTTGATACTACATTATTAACAATTATTCTTTGGGTCAATCCATTCAACCAGTTCTGAATTCATCTGATTATATTATTGTCTAATGCACATCTCTCTATTTTCTCCCCCAATAGATAGCATTGTCACTAAATCATCACTGATAAGAAAAATAAAAATAAGCTTCCATTGTTCCTGGTTGGGGGCTAATATTGAATCAGTTCCACTAAGGAAGGAGTAGTTCCTAGACAGAGGTGGAATTGTTAATTGATCATCAGGGGATTCAGGGATTGGATGCTAATATGCCAGTTTGGCAATCCTAAAGTGGTAAGGAAAAATCTAGACACTGAAAAAGCTAGGCTATTATGACCACCAGTAAAAAACATCCCAGAATATATAGGTCAAATGTCACTATAACAAGTTAGAAAATGCAACGTGAAGTTGCTGCAGCTGTCACAGATCATTACAGTAAAAAGAAATAAAGAAATAAATGTAATACTGTGTCATAGAGATAACACATATACTCTGATATTTTACAAAGTCTGTACTATATTCAATTATACAATTTTAAAAGAGCCACAAACTCTCTTTTAAGTGCAATGTTTTTATAATTCATGATAGGCCAATGGAACTTCTTTATTTATCTAAATCAAGCTTTCCTAAACCAAGGAACAAGGATACATGCCAAATCTCCTTGTTTGCCTACAAGGTCCCAAAAGTTAGCTTTGTTATCTAACAACTCCCTAACATTCTTCCAATATGTACCCAGAAATCTCACTTCTTTCCCTTTGTTGAACCTATTCTTCCCCAGGACAGTTTTTTCTACTCTTTAGATTAATATCATTTTAATGACTCTTCTCTTCTCAGACACACAATAGGTCATTAAACTTTAACTTTCTATTCTCATAACTTTATCTCTCACCCACCCATGGCAGGAGGGCAAAATCAACAGATTTTTAGACATCCAGGCACCACAAAGTCTTTGAACTCCATTTCCTTACAAACACTCTTCTCAATTATTTTTAAAGGGCTCTTATTTCAGAGCAATCTCAAAACTTGGCAGATCCTTGTAATTATGCATTTTCATATGATCATGAAAATATATGAAGTCTGGTTTAGAAGTTAGAAGCTCTGTGTTCTAATTCTACCTCTTCAATTACCTAGCTTGTTCTCTTCAAACATTACTCACCACATGAAAAGGACAATAGTCATATAATTTTAATCTTAGAATTTCTGACTTCATCTCTCCTTGTTGGGTTTCCTGATTATTTTGTCACATCTTAACACTGTAAACCCCTCCCAGCGCTTGATGTTTCTAATCACTGACTCTGATGTCTGGCATGACCAACAAGATTGGGGACTAGACATTTTCTCTACTCTGAACTACCTCTGAAACCTTTCCAAAATAAGAATTATGCATGACACTGATGAAGGCTGGAAAGGGGGTGTGAGACCCCTACAAAGACCCAGGTATCAGGGGCAGGTCGTCTGGAGAAGAATTCACGAAATTCAAGAATTGTTGAAGTCAAGGTAAAGATTTAATACACTTTTCAGCGGGCAAGAATTTTTAGGAAAGTTGCAACCTTAAAGGGGTACAGGGAAAGTTTATATAGGATATTCTATAGTATCATTTGTGCCAAATATGCTAACTAGATGTTTTGGGGTGGGATTAGGGAATGGTTAAGGAGTGGTCAGTTCTTAAAAAACATGCACAGTTCTTAAAAAACATGCACTCTTGGTAACTGCACAGGTATTTTACCCAAAATTCATCGGGAAATAGCCCAAGAGGGGGCTACCTGGAGACGTGGTTTTAGGTCTGAAAAACATCCATCACTAAGTCAACCAACAGTCAGGGCTGACCAGGAGAAACCAGGCTTCTCTCATCAATGTCTTGTTAGATAAGATTAATGTAAGAGAGTATAAGTATGTCTAAGTCTAGAATACATATGATTGGTCAGTGAGTAGTAAATGTCATTATGACTCAGTACACAGCCCCTTAAGTCAGCACAACAGCTGGTTCAAATTAATGAGTCCTATAGGTGCAGCTGGCTACTATAGCAGGAAGGGAGATAATGGTTGCTTCTAGGGCAGGCTGTGTCCTTGGACTGGATAGAAACTGCCTCAGATAGTATTTTGAGGCTAGGAAGAAATGTGATTCTTAAAGAGAAATGTGATTTTAGAACTGGGACCCAAGTACAAGCAACCAAGCACCCCATCAACACAACATTTGAAACTGACCCTAAAACATCAAGATCTTTAGTGACGTCATAATTCAATGGGACTAACAACAGAGAAAGCTAACCCCCTAATACACTCACTTAGCAAACCTCCTAGCTGCTATGCTCTAGAAAAGGTGGAATGACCTTTGAGATCTACTCAGGATTTCTATTGCTACTACAGCTGTACTTTCTACTTGTCCCTTCCTACTCTTCTCCCTCTCCTTCCCCTATCCCTACCTTTATTGTATCACACTATGGCAAGAAGCCACAAAACTCAACTCCTTCTGCTCCTATAAATGGCAAATGTTGAACTATAGGAAAAGAGGGAGCTTGCTCTCCTTGGGGCAGCAGTATTCCTGCAGTGGTGTGAAAATGCTCAGCCAGAGAACCAAGGAACAGAGGCAACTTGAGGAAGTGTACCAGCACATATGGAGCTCCTTCAATCTTTAAAAAAATGTCCTAGCCTGAGGCTACTTCTGTTCTCTTTGCCTCACTTGTGGCAGAGACTGATAAAAACTATATTCCCCACCATGAGGGAATCCTGAGGTTCATCCCTTGGAAAACAATCATGAAAGGGTCAACAAGTGAGTTACTAGGGAATATAAGTGAAAAAAACCTGGCATGATTGCCAAGTCTGAAAAGGAAGAAAATTTAAACAAACTAACAAAATCCTTTGAGAACAAGCAGGTAAGCCAATAGAGAAGACATTTACAGAGGAAATAGAGCGTCCAGATCATCTAAGTGGATTCAAACATCTTTGAAAAATATTTTAAGACAAAGGAAAATGAATTAACAACATATGAGGCAAAAAACACATCAATTCCTAATCAAATATGGAAGCCAAAATAACATAATCCTGAATGGTTGAAGAGAGAGAAATGAGAATCATGAAAGCAGAATTATATCCTGCATAGAAAAGATAATCAGCAAAGTAGAAAAAAAGAGAAAGACAAATTCAACAAAGAACAACTGTTTGGGAATGCAAATATATAGAAATGCTGGACAATATGGAAGGAGTAAACAGCAATAACATTGAAAGAAAACCTGAGTGGGGTGGAGCCAAGATGGTGGAGTAGAAGGACGGACTTGCTCTAGCTCTCCCCCGATATCCCTTAAAATGCCTGTAAAAAAATATTCTAAACAAATTCTAGAGCAGCAGAAGCCACAAAATAACAGAGTGAAACATTTCCAGTCCAAGACAGCCTGAAAGACCAACAGGAAAAGTCTAAAGCTCTGGGCTCAGAGCAGAGTGTAGCCCAGCATGGGCCACCCCAGGCTTCAGAGTGCTGAATCATGGGTAGCTGCTGTGGTTTCCAGATTTATCAACCCACTAACGCAAAAGACAACTTCAAAGGTTAGCAAAAAAGCTCTTTCACCTGGATGAGAGGGGAGCAAGATACAGCCCCAGGCCTGGCCCCAGAGCAGCAACCACTGTGGCATCAGTGTCCACTTTTTGAGCCTTTGGACTAAAGAACTCTGGGTGTCTCAGTCCAGAGTAGTGGGGCCTCGGGTGAGGAGGAGTTGCTGGTGGCTGTGAGGAGGGAATCCTACTTGGCAGTTCCAGGGAAGAAAAGAATGCTTTCAGTTGCTCACAGACCAGAGTACAGGCCAGCTCTCTCTTGATTGTGCCACCTTGGAGAAACTGAGAACTTACAGGTCCCTAGAGATATCTCGGATAACAGCTGCATATAATCTCTGAGGCCTAGGGTAGTATAACCTCCACTTAACAAAGGACTCAAAAGTCAAAGTAACTCTCTGGGAAAATGCCCAAAGAAGGGAAAAAAAATTAGACTATAAAAGGTTACTTTCTTGGTGAAAAGGTATTTTCTTCCATATTTTCAGACAAAGAAGATCAAAGTATACAATTAGAGGAAGGCAGCAAGTCAAAGCTTTTACATCCAAAGCTTCCAAAAAATATGCAATGATCTCAGGCCATTGAAGAGATCAAAAAAGGATTTTGAAAATCAAGTAAGAGAGAAGGAAAAATTGGAAAGAGAAATGAAAGTGATTCAAAAAAAGTATGAAAAGCAAGTCAACAGCTTGCTAAAGGAGATGCCCCAAAAATGCTGAAGAAAATAACACTTTTAAAAATAGACTAACCCAAATGGCAAAATAGGCCCAAAAAGCCAATGAGGAGAAGAATGTTTTTAAAAGCAGAATTGGTCAAATGGAATAAGAGGTTCAAAAATTAGCTAAAGAAAGTAGTTCTTTAAAAATTAAATGGAGCATGAAAAACCAAGAAATTATGAAAAAAAAACCAAAACAATGAAAAATAGAAGACAATATGAAATATCTCACTGGAAAAGCAACTGACCTGGAAAATAGATCCAGGAGAGATGATCTAAAAACTATTGATCTACATGAAAACCATGATCAAAAAAAGATCATAGGCATTATCTTCCAAGAAAGGACCAAGGAAAAATACCCTGATATTCTAGAACCAGAGAGTAAAATAGAAATGGAAAGAATTCACTGATCACCTCCTGAGATTCCAAAAGAAAAACTTTTAGGAATATTGTAGTCAAATTCCTGAATTCCCAGGTCAAGGAGAAAATATTGCAAGCAGCCAGAAAGAAACAATTCAAGTATTGTGGAAACACAATCAGAATAACACAGGATTTAGCAGCATTCCACCCTAAGGAATCAAAGGGCTTGTAATATGATATTCCAGAGGTCAAAGGAGATAGGACTAAAGCCAGGAATCACCTATCCAGAAAAACTGAGTATAATACGTCAGGCAAAACAAGTGGAATTTCAATGAAATAGAGGACTTTCAAACATTCTTGTTGAAAAGACCAGAGTTGAATAGAAAATTTGACTTTCAAATATGAACATTGAAAAGGTAAACAAGGAAGAGAAGGCTTAAGGAATTCATTAAAGCTGAACTGTTTAAAAGATGGTATTCATTAGCTCATGAGACCTTTTTCAGTATTAGTGTAGTTAGAGGATATATATATATATATATATATATATGTGTGTGTGTGTGCATGCATGTGTAGGAATGTATGGGTATGTAGGTATGTGGTGATATATATACATATATATATATGTATATATATGGGTTTATGTGTGTATATATAAAAAATACATAGACAAAGGGCACAAGGTAAGCTGAATATGAAGGGAGAATACCTAAAAAAATAAAATTTACTGTTGAGTGGAATGTACTAGGAGTAAGAGAAAAGAGAGAGGTAGAATGCAGCAAATCACTTCACATAAAAGAGGCAAGAAAGAGCTTTTACAATGGAGGGTAAAAGCAGGGAGATGAAAGGAAATAAGTGAGCCTTATTCTCATAGTATTTGACTTAAGGAAGGAATAACACATGCTTAGTTGGTAATGGAAATCTATTTTACCTTGCAGGAAGGCAAGGGGGAAGGGAAATAGGAGGAAAGAAGATAATAGAAGGGACAACAAATTGGGGAAAGGGATAATCAGAAGCAAGAATTATTGTGGGGAGGACAAGTCAAGGTAGAGAATGGAATAAATGCAGGGCAGAATCAGGACAGAGGGAAATGTGGTTAATCTTTCACAATATAACTATTAGGGAAGTGTTTTGAATGGCTACACATGTATGACCTATATTGAATAGCTTGTTTTCTCAATGAGAGTGGAGAAGGGAGGGAGGAAGAGAGAGAACATGGAACACAAAGTTATAATAATGAATGGTAAAAATTGTTTCAGCAGGCAACCAGAAAAAAACATGTACAGGCAGTAGAGTATAGAAATCTATTTTGCCCTACAGGAAAATAGAGGGGAGGGGCATAAAAGAAAGGAGGGTAATAGATGGGAGGACAGACTGGACGAAGGGGTGGATGGGGTGCATGCTGTCCTGGGGTGGGGGATGGGGAGAGATGGGGAGAAAATTTTGATTTCAAATTCTTGTGGAAGTGAATATTGAGAATTGAAAAATAAATAAATTACATATTTTTTAAAAAGAAAGAAAACATGATCTTGATAAAAGCAAAATATATTTATCTTGAAGATAGGATTTGTAGGCTCAATATAAAGATTATTTATCTCCCACAAGAATATGTCAAAAATACCTGAACACTACAAAACAAGAAGTTATATAAGAAATTTGGCCAGAGTTTCTGAATATAGAAAACAAAATATCAGTTGAAAGAATCCACAGATAACTTCCAGAAAAATACAAAAACAAAAGAAACAAACAAAAATCTATACTGCAAACTCTAAGACACATAGTAGTTAAACTGAACAATTCCAATAAAAACAGCAATTTCTGCTATTTACCAGAATAAAGATTTCAATTATAAAAAAGTGGGAAATTTGAGTAACCCAAGTCACTTTTGCACCTATGAGAAACTATAGGAAGAAATACAATAATGTGTCATGAAGAGTAAAGGCACTCAAGGTGATAATCTCTATAAATGGGAACAACAGTTAAATGTTGATGACCTGTAGGAGAATGGTTGAGGTGGCAAATAAGAAAGAGGGGATTGAAACAGGAGAAAAGAAAGGGGGGAAAAAAACCTCATTTCAGTAACGGAAATGTAAAGTAAGAAAGAAAAAAAGAATTAATAAAAAAAGCCTCCAAAACTATGGAAACTATGGGGAAGAGGGTTAGGTTGGAGGTGCTATGGAAAGAATGCCTAAAGGTGAGAAGAATAGGTTGAAACAGGGGTTGTCTTAAGGTATGCTAAGCGAAAATAACTGAAGAGTCAAAGTAACTGTCTTTACAAAGGAATAGAAACAATTAAAAAATCCTAATTTAGAAAAAAAATTAGAGACAAATAGAGGAAAACATAATTGTGAATGTATAAAACAATGCAACAAATGAAAAACGTTGATGGATTGTAAAAAAAAAAAAAAGAGCAAAAACACCCCAAAACAAATAGTCTGTTACTTAGAAGAAATACATAAAAAGCAACAAGATACATTTAACAATGGACTAGCAAAATTTGTTATTTATCAGGTGAATCAAAAAAGAAAATCGGGGGTTTCAATCATGCTACCAGATAAAAGAAAAACAAAATTTTACAACATAAAAAGAGATTACACTTAAAAGAAGCAGGTCCAACAAACCAGTATCAGTTTTAAATTCACGTGCCCCAAATGTATTAACATCCGAATTCATAAAGGAAAATTTAACTGAATAAAGACAAATACAATTGAAACAAGAAACTTCAAAGTCCATCTCTATTTTTGATAAATCTAACAGAAAAGTAAACAAAAGGAAAATTTAGTGTCATATCTTCAACTGCCTATTAAATATATCAAAATGGATATCCTATATATTCTTTAAAGTCAACACACCTAAAATTAAACTCAATTATCGTCTCCTGCTCCTCCCATTTCCAAACTTCCCTATCACTATTGAGGGCAACACTATCCTCCCAATCTCTCAGGCTCCCAACTTAGTTGCTAACCTCCACTCCTCATTATCTCTTATTCCATATATCCAATCTGTTGCCAATGCCTTCAATTTTACCTTTGCAGCATCTTTTCAATACGTTCCTTTCTCCCATTATACCACCACCACCCTGTTACAGGTGCTCATCTCTTCACACCTGGACTACTGAAAAATTCTATTTATTGATCTATCTGCCACAAATCTCTCTGTATTCCAATCCATCCTCCATTCAGCTGTCAAGATCAATTTCCTAAAATGCAGATCAGTTATAAAATCTTTTTACCATATTTGTCATTCAGTGCCCTTCACTATTCCTCCCCCCTCCTCATGTACTCTTTGATAACCGTAATCCAGTTACACTGGTCTCCTTGATGCTCCCAGAATAAAACACTCCATTTCTAGACTCTGGGCATTTTCATTGGCTATCCCCCATTCTCTACCTTCCCTTCTCATTTCTTGGCTTTCCCACTCCTTCCAAGTCCCAGCTAAAATTCCATCTTCTATAGCAAACCTTTCCCAATCTCTCTTAATTCTTGTGTCTCCCCAATGTTGATTATTTCCTATTTATCTTGCATATAGATTATTTGTACATAGTTCTTTGCATGCTGTCTCTCCCCATAGATTGTGAGCTCTAGAGGTTACATAGGGAACGCAAAGCACTGATCTGGACTCTATTTCCTTCTCCCTCTATACTATTTCATTTGTGATCTCATCAGCACCTATGAATTCAACTATCAACTCTTTGCAGATGATTCTCAGATTTTTTTGTCCATCCCTAACTTCCCTCCTGATCTTCAGTTTTGCCAACTACAATTACCTTAAACTGAGTGACTCAGACATCTTAAAGGTAACATGCCTAAAACTGAATTAATTAACTTTCCTCCCTCACCCTCCCTTCTTTCTCTGCTGCTGTAGAAGGCACTCTTATCCCCCAGTTACCCAGAATCACAAGCTAATCGTCACTTTCATGTCCTCTCCATAATGAATCAATTGCGAAGACCTATAGTAGATACCATCTCTTAGATATGCACCTTCCACAGCCTTTATTTCCTCATATCTGAACTATTGTAGTAACCTCCTGACTGATCTTCTTTTTTCAAGTCTCTTCCCACTCTAGTGTATCCTTCACTCAGCTGTCAAATTGATCTTCCTAAAATAAAGTCTGATCATGTCACACCCTACCCCTCCAGTGCTTCCCTATTTCCTCCAGTATCAAATAAAAACCCTGTTTGGTTTTTAAATTTCTCCATAACCTGTCTCGTTCTTACAGCTTCCCCATCCCTACCTGCTCCCAGCCATGTATTTGTGATTGAGTCACACTGTCACACTGTTCCTCTTGCAAGCAATCCTATTTCCCAACTAAGATCATTTTCACTGGCTGTCCTTGATGCCTGGAACTCTCTCCCTCCTCACTTCTGCCTCCTAGTTTTCATGGCTTCCTTTAAGTCTCAGCTAAAATTCTACCATCTAGAAAAGGCCTTTTTCAGTTTCCTTATACTTAGAATCTTCCTTCTGGAATTATCTCTGACTTACCCTATATGTATCCTGCTTCTACATAACTGTTTACATGTCTCCTTCCTTAGACTGTGAGCTCCTTGAGAACAGGGACTATATTTTGCCTTTCATCAAATGAAGAATATTTTAACACAGTTCCTAGCACCTAGTAGGCACGTATAAATAGTTGACCATATTAGAGATTTAAATATGACATACCTCTAGTGATTAATGAACAGTAATATAAAAGAAGATTTTATCTATATATACATATTTATATATATATACATACATTGTAACTGGCATCTTTACATCAATTAACAATTTAAAACAATTTTAGAGCATTAAAATCTCATAAAGAAGTGGATAGAAAAATAAATATCAGACCACTTCATTTATACTTCATTTATATCACACAATATAATAAAATTATAATTATTAAGGAGCCTTGCACAAAAGGATAGAAACTTAAATGGAAACTAAATAATACAATACTAAAGAATTCATAGATCAAGGATCAAATCAAGAAGCAATAGATCATTCCCCCCCCCAAAAAAAAAATGTCAGCAGTTACCCAACAGACCAAACTTTTAGGTTGCAACTAAAATGGTCCTTAGGGGAAAATTTATATCTCTACGTTAACTAAAGAAATAATAAGTTGATGAAATGGTCATGCAATATGTGTGTGTGTTTAAATGTATATAGGTATGTAGAGAGAGATGCAAAAAATAAAAAATACAAAAACAAAAGTAGGAATTCTGAAACTCAAATAAGATAAGCTAAATTGAAAATACCATTCCAAAATCTTCCTAACGTTTTTTGTATTCTATTTTCTTGGCAACTCGGTTTGACTTATTTTTTTTTACTACGGATTCTCTCATCTTGAATGAAGGCAGCTTAAGGGCTCAGTTTAGAAAGAAAGTGATTCTATCTTGCCTAATATGGTTATTTCCTTTATTGTGCAAAACTAATGTAGCCAACTCAGTATCAATGCTCCAAGGAACACTGACCTTTGGGGACCAACTTAGCTTAGCAAGAGCTTAAACAAGAACTAGGCTAATAATGACTCATCTCAACTTAATGAAAACAAATTCTGTAGAACCTTAGCTATATCTGAACCCACTCTCCTCTGAGGGGTGTGTATTTCCCTCTAAAGTGTTGGAGGGAAACGTTTGCAGATTTGCTACTATTGTTTTGAAGGGAATGCAAAATCTATTGTGAGTAAACATTAGTAAACCTGGCAAAATATAATATTTTCCCAGTCAGTTGTTTTTGGTAGTAAATTCCTTTAGTGTTTCTTCACTTTTTTTCAGTCTTTGTTCTAGTATTTTGTAACATCTCCAGAAATCAATGAGTTCCATTTGCTCCATTCTAATTTTCAGGGAGTTCATTATTTGTGTAAGGTTTTTCCACCTTCTATTCTAATTTATTTATTCTCCTTCCTAGTCTTTCCTCTACTTAATTTAAAACTCCACTTTTTAATAATCTCTTACTTCATTTCTTCTCAACATTCTTGAATTCCTTAAGACCAAGACATTATTTTTCTGAGACTGTTTGTACTTATTCTAGAGTTACTGTCTTTTTATCTCTTGGGCTTCTTTTACTTCCTGTAATTTGTTTATTTTGTTCAGGGCTTTCTTCTATCTAGTTACACCTCCAGCCTCAGTTTCTATTTGGGGATTTTGTGCTGTGGGCATGCTATGCAGACTTCTGCACTATTAGATGGGCTGTTTGATCCTATACCTTTTTTCCCCCTAGGCACCTGTCACTGGCTTCCACTTGCCCTTGGAGTACTGGGAGGCTCCTGGGTTCCTGATCAGAGCTTTGCAGTCTCCTGCTCCTATGTGTGTTGCTCCTCTACCAATCAGGATCCTATATTCCTGAGTCCCTTTAACCTCTTGCAGCATCCTCAATCAGACTGACATAGATTTCTGGCCCCATAGGTTGTTCTCCATTTGAATACTGCTATGAGCTTCAGATCTATGTACGTAAGTTAACTGATAGGATCATATTTCAAGCAATTTGTCACAGTTGCTGGGAAAATATACTTTTAATTTTTGAGTGTATGTGTGTATACTGAAATGACTGAATAACAAAAATGATCCTTTATTAATTCATTCTTTCATTCACCTTGAATTAGAGTCGCCCTTTCTTTGCTCCTTGGCCAAGATGTGAGCTCATCCTCCTCACACTTCCTTCCAGTCTCATAAAGGAGTATATTTGTTAAATGTCTAAGATCTTTAAATTTTCTACCCTATAGCAAAGCCCTGATGGCCCGTGATGGCATCAGATTAGGATCTTTTGCTGTTTTTGTTTCTGTTTATACCAAGAAGTATAATGCCTTTACTAGAATGTGATCAAAGAAGATCTTCCCCACTCATTGTTGGGCCTGCCCATTGAGGGAAACTTGATTAGAGGAGTTGTTTCGTAGAAGGGTCCCAAGTACCTTTTGTTTTTTCTGCTGAGGCACTGGGTCAGAAGGTTATGCCCTCTGCCTGTGAAAAGTGTGTAAATACTCTGAGGGTGAGGTTTTAATTTGGGGCTTAATTTTGTAAGAAGGTTTGAGTGCCAGATGAGAGTCTGGGAAGCCACTAAGCAGCCCCCTGGCTTTGAAAACCCAGATATTTGGTGCTTCCCTCTCTGGTAAAGAGGTGTGTATGTATGTTAACGGTCGGACACATGGAAGCATGTCTGTTGATTTTTGATTTCTCTGAAATTTTTACTTTCATTTTCTTTAATACCTGTGCTTGATTAAAGTGATTGCTAACCCCTCAAAAGTTGCCTTTCCTTTTAGAGAAGCAGATCAAAGAACCTGTGATAGTAGACTCCTTTGTGCAAAATATGACTCATCAACACTCAGAGAGAGGGGGTAGCATTGACATCATTACTCACGCCCACTTAGGGAAAATGTTGCTACTTGAGGCAGGAAAGGAGACATATTGATTCTCCTAAAAAGGGGAAAGGAAAGGAAAACTCAGGGAATGAGAAAGATTTTGGTTATTGGAGATTCCTTTGTGGAAAACAGGGAAAGAGGATAGGGGTGAATAGGATGCCATCTGTTTCCTCATAGGTATCACAAGTGCTTAATAAATGCCTTATTCATTCATTCATACCTTCACCTGGAACTACAGCCTTCTCTTACAAGTCATCTAAATACTATTTTTAGCTGTATAACCTTGGGCAAATGATTTAACCTCTCATTGGCCCAGGTAACTCTAAGACAATTAGTTATAGATATGTTATTGATCTGAATGAGTAGAAGATGTTTGCATTAGAGTTCCCTACATTCAAGAAAGAACAAATACAGACAATAAAACAAAAATTGTTGATTATCTTTTCACTTGCCGAAATCTTACTGCTCCATAATTGTAAGTTCCTTGATTATAGGTAAAATGCCTTATGATTTTTGCATGTGAATATGTCTTAACAGGGTCTAAGACAGTGAATGAATAAATAAAGTATGTATTAAGTGCTTACTATGATTGAAGAACTATGCTAAGCACCGGAGATACAAATACATAGAAGTCCCTGCCCTTAAAAAGCTTATATTCCAATGGGAGAGACAATATATAATAAAAAATTTAGTTTTAAGACAGATGGAGAGGTCCCATGGATCTTAGCATTCTGCTGCAAAGTGAATAGAAATAATTTTTCTTTAGTGCTATTTTCACTGATCAAAAGAATATTAGTACATGATGTCAAACCATTTGACAAGGTCAAGGACTTTCATGGGAAATATTTTCTATTCTAGGTCTTCAACAGAGGTAACTTTAGCACCGATTTAGTTGCAGTTGCCGGGGTGCATTTCCATAGGGGCTGCTTCTCAAGATGATGGCTGTGAATAGTGGTCTCGAAGCACTGCTGTTACCAAGGCTCTTGGGTTCTCCAGGAGCCTGTCTCCATGAGGATTAGAAGGAAGATGGTGGTCAAAGTGGTGGCAGTGGTAGTTTCATTTGTCTGCACATACACATTTCTGTCTTTCTTTCAGGATGCCTCAATGCTTCATATAGGCTGACTTGTTTACTCTGTGAGTGGCAGTTGGGAGAAAGTTGTTAGGGGTGGCTCTTTTTAACAAGAGATGCTTCCTAAGATGATGGTGATGAGATCTGGACTGGAAGTAGGTGTGGTAGTTCGGAAGACATGCTATTTTTCCATAATAGCAATTTGAATGGAAAAATCTTTCTCATTCATTAATAGGGCCTATGTGGCCTGCTTAATTCACTTGGAAACCTGTGGTGGAAGGAACTTGCTGAACAGGTGGAATAGAAAGGGTGGAGCAGAACAGGTGGAATAGAAAGGGTGGAGCAGAACTGGGAGGAAGTGAGTGGTCATTGTAGGGGCAGAGGAGAGAGGACACAGGCAGGCAGGCACAGCAAGGTTCAGGCTCATGAGTGTTTGCTTGTGAGGAGGCCCTGGAAGATGCAGGGAGGCTTGGGAATGCTTTTGCCCCCTGCTGTGATCATGATTATTAACTTCTTCGTCGCCATGACAGATTTTGCTTTCTGGTTCTGGAATTTGACTTTCTGGTGTCAAAATAACTGTTTTTCTTCTGCCTTCTATATGGAGAATCTACTTTGTGATTGAGAACTATGCTAGCATATTCATAGTCCCCCTAGTGCTGTGAATATTGCCTTGGTGATACATTTAGTATCAAGAACAGGATTGCAGGGTATAAAAATCTCTATTTGGAGTCAAAAAGGATGTGGAGGAAGAAATTGATATTTCATGTTGGGATAAGTTACCATATTCTTCCTTCACAAGGGAATGGGCTAAAAGCACTGGGTCCTGTGAAAACTGGGAAGTAAAGTTACAGGAGGGGGAACCTAGAGACTTGGAAAGGTGTTTGCAAGGAATTCCAATTAGCCCAGGGAAGGAGTTGTTAGGTGTAAGGAGGAGAGACTGGATTTTATTAACAGGTTACCATATTATGTGTAAAAGCAGAGATGAGCTGCTTAAGGAAAAAAATTCAGATGGAAAAAGAGTTAGCTATCTTGCAAGAGAATTCTCAGAGTATGGGCTCTCCTTTAAAAGAGAAAGCTGGGCAGTCTAAGGTGGAAATGGCTATTCATTTAGCTCAGAAGAAGCTGAAGAGTGACAAAAGAAATGTTCATATGACCTTCATTCAGACCCAGCCTAGTTGCTACAGTGATGACTGCCAGGAGAAGGCCTGGGAGGAAAGCATAAGGAAGTCAGAGCAAGAAGTAAAATAATGTTAGAGGAAGAAGTTTCTCAGGGAGAAACACTCCCAAAAGTGATGCAGATATAGGAGAATCAAGGAGATAATACATTGTTTAGGGAAATAATTGAAGATTTTTATCCATCAGAAGGTAACAGAAATTTTGAGTCAGTTCACCCAAAGAATGGGAGAATTGTTAATATTTTGTATGGTGAGAATCAATGATGCAGGGGCCAGAGAAATATCTATAGATAGCATGGATTGCTTGAAATGCACACTTATTAGAATCCTTTTGTGCAGCAAGCTTTTAGAGATTACAATATTCAAGGAGGTAACAATACAACTAATCTGTTAGCTTTGGCTGCAGAAGGCTTAAATAGGCGGTATCCTAATGTCTCTTTGTGGCCTAGTGGAGACAAATCCTGGTATTCACTTAGGGACTATATAAGAAAGTTAAAGAAGGAGGTAATGAAGAATGCCATAATGACCAGAAACGCAGATGCATACTATGATACACCTTTGCAGTTTCCCATAGGAATATAATAGTGAATTCAGCTCCTTCTGATTACAAGCATTTAATTTTGACTCTAATAAATGGGGAAATATGGCATCCCTTTTTGCAGGTGCTGGATAAGATTTCACAATTAAGTGACTTAGGGGACTGGGGAGAAGACAAACTTCCTAGAGAGAGAAGAGTTAATAGCCAGAGGACTCAAAACCAGAATAAATTGGCAAGGAAAGAATTGTTGCTGCTCTATTGAGACAAGGGGTAGATTTTGGAAGCATAGATAGTATTGCAATTAATGAACTATACAGAATGTACTGAGAAAAGGGACTTGATACTAGACAAAATAGAGAAGTAAGAATTACCCCTACACATCCTCCTGAACCCTTGTATTCAAGTTTGTTGAACTTTCAGGGAGAATAGGATGTTGGCCAAGCCCCAGATCAGATTAAAGAAATACACAGATAGGATTACAGATCAATTTGACCATATATTGGAAAAATAGATCAAATACTGCATGGAGGCCTCTGTTCTATATGGAAATCCTGATAAGTTTAAACATGGAATGCCTATTGCCATCATTGGACTTGGAGGGGCTGAAATATCACCAGACAAGTCAACCTAATGATGAAAACTGGAAAATTACCAAAGAAAGAATATTCCATTCTAACTATACCCATTTTCAAATACATCATTGGAACAGATATATTGAGAGGTATGACTTTAAATTTACCTGAGGGGAAACACCAATTTGGAGTAAGGAAGACAGGAATTAATACAGTTTTAGTGAGTAAAATAAGAATGAACCCAATCACTCTACCTGAACCTTCTGAAGTGATTACTTTAAAGTAGTACTGTGTGCCAGGTGGGCAAAATGAAATTGCCAATACCATAAAGGAATATATTGAGGCAGTTAGTCCCTAGAACCTTTCAATAGAATAATCCTGTCGGACCAGTATGAAAGCCAGATGGCACATGGAGGATGACCATGGATTATAGACAATTGAATAAGGTCACTTTTCCCTGCTGTTTCAGGTACCATTACCATAATGGAAAAGATCCAGAAATATGATGGGACTGTGGCATGCAGATATTGATTTACCCAAAGCTTTCTTTACTGTCTCAATAGATTCAAATCAATAGGATCAATTTGCTTTCACTTGGCAGGGCCAACAATACTTTTACATGCTTGCCACAAGGATATCAGCATAGCCACACAATTTGTCACAGGATTGTGACTGAATTTGGATGAATTAGAGCTACCTGGTGTATAGCTTACCCACTACATAGATGATATTATGATACAGGGGAAAACTGTATCATAAAACTGCCAAGATTCAAGGGCCAGCTCAGAACGTAAAGATTTGGGTATAGAATGGAATCAGGGGCTGTGAGAGATTCTCCCACAAGCCAGACAAAAGATTCAGGATTTTCCTATCCCTACCAATAAGAAAGAGGTCCAAAAGTTTATAGGATTATTTGGATATTGGTGACACTACATACCACAGCTAGGACAAATTTTGAAATCCTTATACAACATTACTTTGATTGGGAACTTGAGCAGAGTAAACAACTTCCTCATAACTAGAGGTAGTGATAAGTGAGATAGTTGGCTCTTGCTCAACAGAGATCTTGCAGCTGTGTATTAGCTATGCATATTGTTTATATATCATCCATGTGACATTCTCTAGTATAATGGAGAAGTAGGAATAGGCTTAAGCTGTAAATGGGCAATGGACTCAGAGGAAGAACATTGGGTAGAGCTAGTATATGGGGCTAGAGGTATTATTCTCAAGTCTGTTCAATATCGACAATGGTTGGGACTCTAGGAAAGATTGAATATAAAAAAGATTACCCACATGGCAAACGCATCTTGTTTAGATTTTACCCGAGATCTGTAGAAAATTAGATTCGCTTTAGAACAATTCTAACATAATCAACTTTTGCCTCTTCCATCAGTGCTAGAACTAAGGGTTTGTAAGCAAGTCATGTTATTTAGAACTTCCAGTAAATGAAATGTATGCCAAGAGTCGTACTGGAAATGACAAAATTCTCATCTGTTCTCCTTCCTCTCGGCCATAATAAGAAGCATCTGTTTCATTTTTTTCATGTTTCACTATAATAATATTTGGAACTTACATATAGCTTGTTACTATCAGAGACTTTTGCAAATATTAAATTACTCACAAACGTATCCAATGATTCTCATTTCTGGGTCTTTTATCAGACCATACATGATTTGTGGTCAGCATACTTCTAAAGTATCATCATTAGGCCTGTTTTATGCAATAGAAAAATGAAACAAATAAAAACTGAGGTTCCTTAACACAGACATTCACTCACACACATGTATATATACCTACATAAACTTACACACATATACACAGATATATTCACTACTTCAATATTTATTTAAGTGTATATGGTTGGTTTAACCTTGGTACACACTGATTCCAAGTGCAGGGTCAGAAGAAGAGAGAAGATAGTGAGTCAATGATTTTTTTTAAAAGATGTTTTTTAAAGAAAAATTTTTAAAAGAAAAAAACACCTTTTTACTTAATGTGAACAAATACTCAGCAAGAAATACATCAAATGAGATCAAAAGAATCACATTAAAAAAGAAATGTAAAGTCCTTTGCAAATCTTAAAGTGCTAAATAAATGCTATCTAGGAGCAACTTTTCTGGAGCTCAGCCCACCATTGTTACATAAGTCACTGTAGTTAATAATATCAGTAGACCACATGGGAGTAAAAATTCCAGTTCCAAAGAGCTGCTGCTCTTTCTTGAGGTTGGTTCATACTGGATTGACCAAAAAGTTAACTTCAGTGCATTTAACCTAACTGCATTTCAAGGTAAGACAACAAGCATTTTTTAAGTGCTTTATGTGTTGGTAAATACTGGGCACACACATACATATGCCAAAAGACAGTCCATGCCTTCAAGATGTTTACATTCAAATTGGTAAAGACAATAGACAAAAGGGAGGTAAAATAATAGAGAAGTTATTTATGCTGGGACATAGTGTAGAAGTTTGTAAAGTTGGAGTCACCCACATGACATTTGTGTATCTATATCTATCTATCTATCATCTATGTAAATGACTGTTACTTTGATTCTAGGAACTAAAAAATTAAACTCCAAGGAAACAGTACATATGACACAGTCTAGGCGAAAAACTGAAGGGGAAGTGGGGAAGAAAACAGTAAAAGTAAATAACCACTCTCCAAAGTCAGAACAATTGTGCCATCACCAAACACATAAAAGTGTTAGAAAGACAGAAGATTCTGCAGCTTGGGAGAAGTGAATATCAGTTCTGAAATCACATGACCTGGGTTCAGCTTCCACCTCTAGAGATATGATCACCTGTGTGACCTTGGGCCAGTTACTGAACCTTATGGAATCTCATAATTCTCATCTGTTAGATGAGGGGAGTTGGACTAGGCAGCCTCTGAGGTCCCTTACAGGTTGGTATCTATGATCCCATAAATGTGTAGATCCATCAAGGATAATATCAAGGAGGACAGAAACCAGGAACAGAAAGTTAGCTAATAGAACCAGAAGACCCTCAAGGGCATTTCTATTTTTAAAAAAATCTATAATTATCATATACCTACCTAATACATGTATACATATACTTACATACATACGTATGTAGGCATATATACATATATGCATATAATATGCATATATACACAATTCTCTCCCAGGAGAGGTCTGCAGTAGCAGTCAATGAGTCCATATGCATGATGACCTACTCACTTCCCATACATAAAAATAGCTCACCAAGAAGACTGTCTCACTCCTTACCTCCAGAGGGACTCACCAATAACCAGATGGAACATTATAGAAGATTAGCAAAAGATACCACCACCACAAGTGGTCCTGTCATCAAACCAGACACCAGGACAGTATGAACTGCCCAAATCCTCACAAGGTTGTAACTAGTCATAAAACACATAAGTTACACACATGTACAGCAACATACATGTGTAAGGACATACATGCATATATAGCTATATGCATATACCTATTCCTATATATTCCATATATATATGCATCTATTCATATATACATATATCTATTCATAAACACATGCACAAAAATACACGCATGAATATCTGGAAGCCACAGTAGACTTTATAATTCCTTTGCTTACCATTTGTTTTATAGCCTGAAGTCTTCCCTCCCCTCACTTCACCTACCCTAACCCTAACCTCCCTTCTCCAACCCTAACCCTAACCTCCCTTCTCCAACCCTAACCCTAACCTTACTGCTCCACCCCCTCTTATTTTTCACTCATAGGCAAGTGAAACAATACTTCTGGAATTGGAATGTAGTGATCCTTAAGTTCCTCCAAGGGATCCTGCTGACAATAGTGCAAAGAAAGATCAATTGGGTGACACCTCCTGCTGGTTCCCACTAAACTTTTTTATCTGGAATGTACAGGGTCATTTTACATCTACTGTATGATCAGAGTCCACTATTTATCCCTGCTCCATCTCCAATTTGTCCAAACAATGGGAGTGGGGGAAGATAATTATGAAACTGAGGGAACATCTCACATTTCTACCCAGTGTAATGTACCTGATATGATGCTTTCCTTAACAGTTCCAAGGTTACCAACAAAGCTGAACTAAAAAAGAATCTTGCTGAGGTTATACGGGGGTTACTGTGAACAATGAAGAGCCCTCACTATCGCCATCTTTGCCTTTGCCCCTAAAATCAGCACTTAACAAGCACCAAACCACAGAACCACCCTGCTTTGCAAATTGGTTGTCACTCAGGGTGAACACAGCCTCCATAAGGAAATCAGTCTATTTGGCAAATGCTGGAGCCAATAAACGAAACTCGTCATTGAAAAATTCATTCTAAAACTTGAGTCCTCCTGACGGTGATAAACCAAATAAAACGACAAGAAAATTATAAGCTATTGAGTGCAATTCTGCATCCTTCTGGAGGCAGAGTGGGTTACTTCGTTAAAGGAAATGAAGGTGGGGAAGCTATAAAGAAGTCTAGCCACAGCACTATTCTATTCAATTGAAGGAATTGTAGAGTACTGGCATGCCCTGTTCAAATGCAAATAATTGCATCACAAATTTCCACCACTGATTCTGCCCTAATAAGGGGACTCCCTTGATAATAGAGAGGCTAAACCTCCACAATCCCACCTTTCCCTGAAGTACATAGCAGCAGCTCAAGAGTCCATAAGAATGATGACCTACTCATGCCCTAAGCACAGGAAAGGCTCACGCCAAGAGGACTGCCCTGCTCCATGCCTCCAAAGGGATCCACCAGAAAACAAGTAGGGAACTGCAGAAGACCAACCATCAAATGATCCTGTCATCAACCAGGCAACGAGGCAGTATGAATTGCCCAAATCCTCACAAGACTGTGACCTATTTATTAAAGAACTTATAGTGAAGCAGAAGGGCCCAGTGGGCTCATCACCTTCAGGGAGATAAATGACTTTTTCATAGGGTAGTACTGCCATTGGTGAGTTCCAAGCTGAACATTCCTTGGTTCTGCTCATTCTATTAAGGTTACATCCTCTATTGGGGGGAGGGAACATCTCAGTAAAGACCCCAGGCACATGTCACTTTTCAATGTTAATGAGGTAGAATAAAGTGTCTTGCAATGAACTCTCTCCATTGCAATGAGCCAGGCTAGCAGGTTGAACTAGGACCACTTACCATGAAGTTTGGAACTGGAGGTCTAATCCAGGTTGTTCCTCCACCTTTATCTGGATAGCATTCTTTGTCCCTGACTTCCCAGAAGTCCCAGTGGCTTCTCTAAAATCTCTTTCTAACACAGAGGTTTCAAATGTGTTTATTTTTCCTTCACTCTTGACTACTACTACTCATAACTGTTGTGGACTTAACTGGCAGGATTTTACCAAGCTTTTACAGTTTGATTCCCTGGGCATCCCATTTCCTGTATGAATACTGGTATTTCCATGCAAATGCATGCAAAGCCTCTATTCACAGGCCCAGTCTGTAGGCTTTTCTTCATACACAAGTGATTGTTTGTCCTTCATTCTGGAAAAGGACTATGGCATCAGGGAGGTGATGCTATGACATGCAAGGGAATTGGATTTAATGCAAAGTCACCAGCCTCACTTTCTCCTCCAGAGCCATCTGGGTCCAGTGGCCAGATATAGATCAGGACAACTGGCAATGGATCAGGAGAAATAAATCAAAATTTGAATTTTTACCTATTTCTACTTCCCATCCTGAATCTTGTTCTAAATAATTCACCACTTCACTGCTTAACTAACACCTGGAGCAAGAAGGTGCCTACTTTAGGAGGGGAGGGGAAGATGGAACTAGGCCCTCCACAGTTAGATTCAGAAGTGAAAAAGCCCTCAAGACTCCTAGATGGGCTCACCATTTGTTGAAATGAAAATTCTTTGCTTGGGCTTTTCACTCTGATTAACGAGGTAAAACTCAAAAATTAAAAGGAGTTTATTATAAGTAGACGAAGGAGCAACCTATTGAGCCCACCAAAGTCCCTAGAGATCTATATCTTATCTCTCAGCAGTCTATTATCTGAGCATGAGGCCTTGGATCCCCTTTTAGTCTGATTGTGGTTGGGTTTGGATAGCTTGTTTTACCCCTGAAAATCTTTCAATTGTATAGAATCAGAATATAAAGGAGAAGATGGAGGCAGAGAATCTAACAAAGGTTAAGTTACAGCTGTTCTTTTGTCTCCCTCTTATGAGTTCAAAATCAATCATGTTTTAATAACTAGATCTATTACCCCCATGTAGATTAGGTCTTCTATCTCCTCCTCCTTTTAGAGTATGATTTTAAGAGGGCTGCACCATTGGGGGTTTGATTAATATCAAGGAGGCATACAGAATATAACCTCAGGTTCCCAATCCAGGGAAGTGGAATGGGTCAGCTTCATGCCAAGCCCTTCCAATAATTTAAATTTGCTGGTGCAATAGGGATTTGGCGCAATTTCTCATTCCCATGCAACTAGGCCATTATCACCAACAGTACACAGTTTAGTTTTATCTCATTTAATTTCACCTGTAGTCATGATGGTTTGCAGGCAATGGTAGGATGGAGTAGTCTGTGATGGTCTTGAAAGAGGGTGTTCCTAGGACTTGGAACCCATTGGCTACAACAAAGTGTCACTGGGACTGCTGAGTTCATGCTTCAGGATTATGTCACTGCTTGATGTTAATAATGACATTTAGCTTTAGCATTTCAGCTAGGCTGGGTCCCAGCTGAAGGTTGGGATACATTTTTGGAGTAGAGCACCTCCCAGTGTCTTGTAAAGAGGACAGAAATCTCATTCTGGCAACTTTGATATAGTTATCATTTCTGGGGTCACAGGCAGGTAGTAGATGTTGCTCTTTTAAGACAGGAAGTTCCTGACTTGAACGGTACCAATCAATTCACAGTCAGTAAGTATTTATAAAGCAACTTCTACGTGACAGTTATGGAGAAATTTGCTAGGGATGCAAAGGGAAAAAAAGAAAACATCTCCTGCTCTCAAGGAGCTTATTTCTATCGTTCTTTTGGGGGAAGACATCATATATATATATATATATATATATATATATATATATATATATATGTCATACATATATAATATACACATATGCATATATATATCTACACACATATGTACACATATGTAAATATACCCAAAATCTTTTTGTGTATGTGGAGGAAGGAAGATATTTGCTACTACTACAGATCAGGAAAGACCTCGTATGAGAAGATAATGCTTGAGCTGAATTTTGAAAGGAACCAGGGATTCTTAAAGGTTGAGGCAAAGAGACAATATATCTCAGGCATAGGGAATCAGCCTGCAAAGGTACAGAAACATGAGTACAGAAATTTCAAGATATAGATACTTCCCCCAAAAGGGGGTAAGGCAAGAGGAAGTAAAAAACAGGCAAAATAATTTAGGCTTAAGACTTAGAGAGTTTATGGGACTAACATAGCTTAGACCTGGTAAACTGGAAGTTTTTCCAGACTTCAGGAAAATCCTTTTGTAAGAGCAAAATGAGTCAGATACAAATGTTCCAGGGTTTCCCTTTAGTTGTTTTTCAGATGTATCCCCATTTGTTTTCTTGGCAAAGATACTGGAGTAGTTTGTCATTTCCTTCTCCAGCTCATTTTATAGATGAGGAAACTGAGGCAAACAGGGTTACGTGACTTGCCTGTTACACAGCTAATGAGTGTCTGAAGTCAGATCTGAACTCAGGAAGAAGAGTCATCCAGATTTCAGTCAAGGCACTCTATCCCTTGTTCCACCTAACTGTCCTTGTGTTTCCCTGGTTGTGTACATAAACCAGAGAGAGTGAATGTGAGGGACCCTCCAAAACAATTATGTGGTCTTGATGCACTGGAACTGGGAATAAGAAGCCAGATGGTTTAAATGCCACACTGGCACTTCTGAGATGTTATTATAAGAGTCAGAGGGAGAACTCAAGAATTTTGGTTATGTCTTCTGTAGAGCATATAGATAAAGATGCAGACCAAAACTGCATGGGATGAGAAGATGTGGAGAGGGTGTTATCTGTTAGTGAGATTGAAGAGCCATTTAAGTATCATTTAGCCTTATAGTCTCAAATTTCAGGGATTTCCCAAAGGAGAAATGAAAGAAGAATGTGTGGAATTAGATTTCTCAAAATTTAAATTCCTACAAAATGCACTTTTGACTACTCCTTCACTATCTCTGATTTCAAATGTCTACTCAGGAATTAGCCCAGAGGAAATCTATTATATGTTTCCTCTAAATTCAATAAATACTTCATAAACACCTACTATGTGCAAGGAACTGGTAGGCAAGGTAGGCAATAAGTAGACATGGAAGACATGACCCCTTCTTCCAGAGAGTTTACAATCTAGGTAACCCAATGAAATCCTCATTTCTCTGCAGCCTCCAAGACAGAGGAAATCAACCTCATCTTTCTTTGCTATTCCAGACATAAATAATCATGTGAAAAATCAAGTAGAAATTAAGAAATCCCCTTCCCAAACAAGAAAATGACAACTTTCTGCAGTGATCCAGAAGGGTACTAGCCTTAATATGATGGAGCTTCTTACACAGTTAGGGCATGAGACAATCAGAACAACTCGCAAACTTATCTCATCTCTATCATGAAGGGTAGAAGCCTGATCACAATTTTTAAGCTGAAGCGACCTTAGAGATACGGAAAGTATCAAGGTTTTAGAGCGAAAGAAATCCTTCTTTTGCAGAACAGGAATCTAAGCCCCAGGGAGATTAAATGATGCAGCTGAAGTCCCACATGTAGAGTAACTGAGGCATAATTGAAACCTAGTTTTCTGACTCCAAAGCCAAGTGCTCTTTACACTACCTTTCAACCATGTCATTTCACACATGCAAAAATTAGTATTCAAAGAAGTTGTAACTTGCCCATGTAGCAAAGGGTAGTTGGAACTGGATACCAGGCTTATTTGCTTCTCCTTACCCCCAGGCAGTTCTACTTTTTATACTACCATACAGAAGATAGGGGATCTGGGATCTAGTCCAGGCTGTGCTTCTCATTAATTTCAGGTGTGTCTTCGAGACACTAATAAGCCCCCTGATTTTTTTTAACCCTGTTAAAAAATAGGGATAATGTTTGCCCTGATTTTTTTTAAAGATTCCTGTGAGACTCAGATGAGACAACAAATGTGAGTGCTTATTAAATATAAAGCATTCTCCTTGGTTATTATTATTAAACACTAAAAGTGGGGTGAAAAGTCAATTCTCCCTAGGGTCGAAGAGCAACTTGCGTCTCTGAGTCTCTCTGGGCTTTGAAATCGGATTCCTCGCAGCCCCTTGGGGTGTATCCAAGTCTGCGAATTAGAGCAAAGGAGGTCTGCCCCGTCTCTCCCTCCGTTTCTCGCAGGCTTCTTGGGATCCTCCGGGGCCCCAAAGAGGGAAGCTGGTCTTTTTCCAGCTAACTCCTCAGCTCCAGGTGGTGGAGGAGGGTGAAGACGTGGGCGTAGGAAATCCCGGGTGCCTGGGAAAGAAACCGGGAAACTTCTTGACTTGAACTGCTCAGAGTTGGGGACAGTTTACCGCAGAAGCAGCGGGACATTCCCAACCAACCAGGTCCACGCCTAGAAGCAAGAGGA
Organism: Bettongia penicillata ogilbyi; assembly: GCA_023548195.1. Classification (NCBI taxonomy): domain Eukaryota; kingdom Metazoa; phylum Chordata; class Mammalia; order Diprotodontia; family Potoroidae; genus Bettongia; species Bettongia penicillata. The sequence continues at coordinate 53,943 of JAJHZJ010000624.1, read as the reverse complement.
AACTTTCGGGTTCCAGCTTCGCCCCTCCCCTAGGCTCTAGAGAAAGGAGCGGGACCGCCCCCAAGGGCTGACCACAGGCGGGATCTCAGCTCCAGGACTGTGAGGCGCCCCTCTGACATCCCTGGTCATCGCTGGAGCACACACAACTGGCGGGAAAACCATGGATCCCTCCTGGCTTCAGTGGCTGCTGCATTATCTACTCTGCCTGCCCGGCTTTGCCATCGCCACCGTTCTACTGCTGCTGGCTCTGGGGGTGACAGGGAGGCGGAGAAGGTAAGAGGGAGGTGCCCCCACCCCAACCTGGGCTGACTGCAGCTCACCCTGCTGGAGTCCTCTTCTCTGTCTCTGGGTTAGAAGAACAAAACCCTTTTTATGCAGCCCGCTATCCATCCACCTCATGGCTTACACACACCTCTCGGTCTCTGTCCCTTTCCCTCCATCCCCCCTGCCAAGGTTTTTCGTAACAGCGCTATTTACTATTTATTATTATATGTCACACGGACAATGTTACTGCGACCTTTTATTCCAGAAAAGAACTCTCTGAGATGACTGCAGGTATCTGGACTCTTACAGCTGGGCTTTGATATCTTTTAGGATAGTGTATCTTGTGACAAAGATTTATTGTTTCCCAAAATAAATTGAATATGATAGTTTTAGCACCTGATGCTGTTCTAGTATCAGTTATCTTAAGGCCACAAGTTGTTTTAATGTATGATAACACCAGGCATTTGTATGCCCTGACAAAGAGAAGTGTATACTTTATTTTCCACTAAAACTTAGTCTAAGTTTGGGGGATGGGGTGGATTCTGATACTTAAATTTTATCCCTTTGCTAGGGAAGGGTTTGAAGAAAATTTAGCACAAGAAATGCACATTAGATCCCTTCCAGGTATTGAAGACTCAAGTGGGTCTCTTCTTTAGCTAGTTGACCATAGAACTGCTTCTTTGCAAACTGTATTCTTGGTAGTCAAAAACAGGTAAGTTTGAACAAAAAGCCTTGTGTTTACTTAGGCAGTATCTCTCCTCCTCTTCCCCCACAACAACCTTGTTTTGAGAAAAAGCATTAATTAGATTTAATCATCAAACTTTGGCTGAACTGCTTTTGTACTCTCTGCAAATGATTAAGTTTGAAGGGAACTTTTTCTTTTACAGATGAGTGTTCATATTCAGCTTTTTAAAAAGAGAAAGAATGTCCTAAAACGTGCCTTCTCACAAGCTGTGTCTTTTGACGATTACAATTTTGTTTTAGAGCCATGATATTTTATTTATTCTGGGATTTAGGAAAATCTACCTTCAGTTTTAGGGTGATTCCACATAGAACCTACAGCCTTCCTCTTCCCCACAACAGTATGAGTCAACACTATCTGTGAAATCTAGTTGAGAGATAGTAGGACAAACTTCGTTATTAATTGAGTCACACTTAATCCATTATATATAATGAATAACTTTATGAATAACCACTAATATTATATTAATATCTGAAGGAGTAGATGGGGAAAACATGATAAAGTGAATAACAGACATCTAAATAGATTGCTAAATATTGCTCTATAGGGGATTATTGATGTGGCTATTGAGAAAATTGGAGTGAGAATAAAGAACCTGGAAAACAGTATCCTGTCCTGGACGGAGAGAGAGAGAATGAATATTGTATAAATGGAGACAGATAGAGACTATTCAGGTGAGGGTCAGGAAGAGGAACTCATCGATATATAAAAAGTAGACAGATATTATGAGTTTAGATGGAAAGTAAAGGATATTTTTTGATAAAGGGAAAACTGGTTGAATATGACAACAGTATCATGCCCTTCTTCCCCACTCCCTTTTTCTAGCAATGCACTTGGATAAGGAAGATATTTCAGTGGACAGGTACTAGAATATAAGTGTAAAGGGAAGATTTTCTTTGAGTTGACTTTTGTGAATCATGCAGTGTCTACTTCTGAGAAAAAGTAGCTGCTAAATTGTCTGTTCTGACGTTCGATTATTTGGGACATAAGGTGTGGGTGTCATAAGTAAAAAAAGACTTGCCTGACTCAGTTTTGAGACAGCAGTTGCTGATTTGCCTAGGACATGACATAGAATGTTGGAGTAAATCAAGACTACATTTTGTGTTGGTGATTTGCACATGAAGCTCTGAAGAAGTGGAAAATGCTTAGGTTAATAGCTAGAGAATAATATTTATGTGATTGTCAACCTGATTATAAACAGAAAATGAGAATTTGGTTACTAACTATAAGGTATGTTCATTCATTAAAAGGACCTAGTTACTGAATCAAGAAAGGTTAGGGAGAAAGAAGAGAGAGGTGAAATTTCATATTTAAGAACTTCCGAAAAACCTGGAAAGATTTATGTGAACTGATGCTGAGTGAAAGGAGCAGAGTCAGGAGAACATTATATACAATAATAGCCATAGTATGTGAGGACCGTTTTTTTTTTTTTTTTTTTTTTAAATAAACTTAGCCCTTCACAGCAATGCAAGGACCTAAAAGACTTCCAAAGTACTCTTGAGGCAAAATGCCATCCACATCCAGAAAAAGAACTATGGAATCCGAACCCAGAATGAAGCAGACCATTTTCTCTTTTGTTATGTTTTGTGTTGTTTGTTCTCATGGTTTCTCCCACTTGTTCTTTGCAAAGCACTTAGTCAAGCAGAGTGCACTTTCTTCCCACATGTTGCTTGAGAAGAAAGCATAAAGAAATTCTGTTCTGTTCTCTATTTTCACTGCATGTTGTAATGAATGAAAAACTGAGAGGGAGTTTCTGGGCAAATAATAATTAATTTCTTAAATAAGTTAGCTAATAATCAATAAATTGTTGACCAGTGGTTTCTTTCAGTAACCAAAGACCCCTACTGGAGATACTGAATGTCTTAATTTTTTTTTTTTTTGAAAGGAAATGTCCCTTACAGGAGAAATCAACTCTAACTGGTGCATATTTAAATGAGGAGGTAAATGAGTAGGCTAAAAACCTTCAGCCTCTCTTACTGAGAACATGACTTGATCATGAGACTGAGTTGCCTCCAACAATCTAGACAGGGAAATCCATCTCCACACAGACCACCCTGGTCAGTTTTCTCTTCCCTGAGCTGGGTCACCCCAAATTCTAATGGAGGAGTGCAAGGACATGGGCTTTATTCAGGCAAAAATTCACCTACATTAGATTCTAATCATACTTCAAATAGCAATAAAGTCTCCTAGTTAAATGGAGTCCTGCCCAAGATTGAGGAGGACGCTACCTTGAGTATTAGAATAATCTCTTCTATTAACCATGCCCTTCAGAGACTGGCTGACTGACCTACAGGGAATGATCCCTGAATGAGGAAATAAAAAAACCTGAATTCCAATTCATAATGAGTTATTAAGATAATCAAAAATAATAATTCTTCTCATTCCCTTTTGATTCTTTTGAGAGATGCGGGCTCTTCAGTGAATCACTAACTGATATGACAAATACTTTTTCACAAGTTTTTAACTAAGAGTCTTATGATGGGAAACAGTGGGAGGGGAAGAAGTAGAGAGATTGACTGTTGTGTTGACAGGAACCACTTAGGGCAATCTCCTTTGGCAAGCAGACCTTATAGAAAAGAGGTGCATAGGGAAAAAGTAAATAGTCAACAACTAAAATTGTCCATTTTATTGGTACATCATATCTTAAAGCTCAGATGTCTCATCTCATGCAGTTGTCTGGTTTTTGAAAACATCTGAGTCCTCTGGTTCTCTAGAGATCTTTCCTCTCAAAGAAGTTGGAAAGGGTGGAACTTCAGAACAGTTTCTAGTGGATTTGCTTCTCTGTTAAAATCTCTTATATATCTTAATGTAATTTTAAGTTTACTTTGCCAATAACCAGGTCAGGTAGTGAAAGCTAGCTCAAGCCTCGTGGTTCTATTAATAAGAATATCAACCTTTTAGTCCACAGAATTTTTAGATTATAAACTTGTCATGTTGATATGTTTAAAAAATATTTGGCAAACATTCACACATACATACATAGACACTCAAACACATGTACATCAAAACTATATTATGCTTATTTCCACTTGTCATCTGTTTCGCTGAAGGTGGATAATATTTTCCTTCACAAGTCCAGTTCTTTCCATATTTTTGTAAATCTACCAGCTCATCATTTTCTATACCACAACAGTATTCTGACCCAATCACATTGTGTCTGAGAGATTGTCTATGAGAGTTTTTTTTTTCTCCAGTTTTCTGCATTCCCTCTATTCTTGGCCACATAGGTTTTATTTAGGTAAGAAAATTTTAATTTAAAATAATCAAAATTATCCATGTTGTACTTCAACAATATATTCCCCTTATAAAAAAGTTTAAGATCTGATATTAATGAATCCTTCACATATTTACCCCTGGTTTCCTTATAGTTCTTGACCTTCTGTTTTTCCAAATGAACCCTGTTATTTTTCTGACCCAGATAATTTTAGCAATTTCATTAAAATGGCATTACATAAATAGATCAGTTAGGTAAAGTTGTCATTAAAAAAAATTATTTAGCTTTACCTACTCATGCACAATAAACATTGCTTCAATTATTTAGCTCTAACTTGGTATAAAAGGTATTTTTTGCTTATATTTGTATGTTTCTATGGCTATTTTGGCAGGTATACTCTCATATTTTTTTATACTAGCTAGTTATTTTATGTGATCTAAAGCTATTGATTAATATGGCTGGCAGTGTAATTTCTCTACTTTTCTCTTTTGATTAAATCTGATTTTAGCTTTAATCTTGAGATCACTTTCCCCTGATTTTTTTTGCATAATAGAATTAATCCTACCTTTATTTTGTATTTTTGTATATGTCATTTTTATAGCATTTCCTGAAATCAGCATACTGTTAAATTCAAATTTTTAATCTGCTATCAGTTTCCATTTTGTAGGTAAATTCATCCCATTCAAATTCTAAACTATAATTACTTGTATATTTTCCTCCTTCCTGTTTTCCTCACTCTTCTTTTTATCCTATTCCTATCCCTCTTCACTCCTCTACTTTACTTCTACCCTCTACTTTTCCCTCCCATTCCTTAACCTGCCTCCCCCTCTAAGAAAACCCTCGTTTATCCTCTCCCCTTCCATATCTATCCCTTACCCTCTTTAGATATCATCCCTTCCTATTCAACTCACCCTGTGCCCTCTATCTATATGTATATATTTCTCCAACTACCCAAATGCTGAGAAAAGTCTCAAGAGTTACAAATATGAACTTTCCATGTAGGAATGTAAACAGTTCAACTTTAGTAAGTCCCTTATGATTTGTTCTTTCCTGTTTACTTTTTCATGCTTTGTGCTCTCTATTCACATAATAGCTCTCTATGGTTGGATTCTTTCTCCTTTGCCTGTATATTTTTATTTGGTCATAATTTAGTCTTTATAATCACTTTTTATCCTAGGGTATGGAGGATGGTGCCTCTGGCCTCTGATCCTCTTCAGTTCCCCCATCTGACCTTGAACTCAAACCAAGACTTCCAACCTCCTCTAAGGGCCCACAGCCAAGAGTTTCCCTGCTCACTGCTACTGCACTGGCATGTGCTGGTTCTTTCTTGCTCCTGTTCCTCTCCATTGAACAGCAGGATCTGGTTTCTTTGTCAGGAGAAGTTCCCTAGATCTTCCCCAGCTCAGATGCCCAACTCCCCTCACTATACTGAGGATGAAAGTTTCTGTGGCTGGGCCAGAGGCAGCCTCTCAATTCAGCTAACCCCAGGGTTTGCTGCTTTTTGTTTAAACAGCTTGCCTCTTGTTGTTCAAGGGGATCCTACCTTGGAGGAGTTTACTCTTCACAGAGAGGAAATCTAGTCCTGGGATTTTTCTTCAGGCCTTCTCTGATTGCCCCAAGAGGACACTGTTCTGTCCCTACTCTTATTTGTGTTCATGGCCCAATGTTCACCCAGAGGTGTTTTATCTCTTTTGTGGAGGAAAATCTTAACAGCTTGAACTTTTCTGACCTACTCCACCATCTTCCCAGAATTCTCTCTCCCTGTTCTAATTTTCAAGGAGTTGTTTTCTTCCTTAAGATTCTGGATTGCCTTTTCCATTTGGTTGACTTCCTTTTCATAATCTTCTTGTGTTTCTTGGATCTTACTTTAAGAAAGAAGTCCTCAGTCTCTCATTTTATTTTTGAAGTCCTTTTTGAATTCTTTTATGAATTCTTTTTGGACAGGTGACTATTTGGGGTAGGGTAGCCCTTTTTGCTTCCATGTCCTCCTCTGGAGATGAACTCCAATCTTCTCTATTTCTATAGTAACTTCGTATGGTTAGGTTTTTTCTTCTTTTCTGTTCAATTTTTTAAAAAAAGTTTAACAGCTTGTCATTATAATCATCTCTAATCTTGGGGTGGGAGGGATGTTGCTTCTGAGGCCTCAGGTCTTTCTTACTGATATTTTCTGAGCTTTGACCTGGGCCCAACCTCAGCATTCCTTTCCCCCTCCAAGCTAGAGCTAGGGCCCCCTGACACACCATGCTGGAAATACTTATTTCCTTAGAACCTTCCAGTGACTCTGACCTTCATTTCTCTTCTCTGGCCTAGAACAGAGAGCAAGACCTTGGCCCTCCTTTAAGTGCCCACAGTTAGTAGTGTGCCTACCCAACTGTTTCTGCACTCACTGTTCCTTCTCATCCAATCTGATGTCCCTTGTCAGCTGAGGCTGCCTCAGTGTTCCCCCACTCAGATGCCTAATTCCCCCATGTTATCTGGGAGGTGAAAATTCCTGTAGCTGAAGTTGAGGCTACCTTCCAACCCAGTTACTACTAGTCTGGAGGTGTTTACACTTTACTGGGGCTGAACCTCTATCCTGGGATCTTTCTTCAGATTTTCTCCAGTTGTCCCAGGAGGATTACTATTCTATCCAAATTCTTATTTTTTTCTGCTGCTCTATGTTCACCCTGAGGAGCTATTTTATCTTGTTGAACTCTGGAGAGCTTACAGTTTTCTGACCTACTTTGCCATCTTCCCCTTTATTTTCTTTGAACAAAATTTTTTACCAAAAATAAAATTTTCACTGTACCTATTTATTTCATTATTTACTCTAGTTATTTGCTTTTAGTTGCTTGTTCCCCTTTAGGAGGATGAGATTCTGCATGACCTCTAATACAGAAATGAATTATTTAAAAGTTTCCAAATTAGCTTCAGTTGGAGTCAAAGATTCTGGAATGAGATGCACAAATACATTGAGTAATCAGTTTCAAAACAGTGCCTATCCAATAGGTTGCTTCTAGTAATACATACACACATATATACATATATATGTATATATTTATATTATGCATATATAATATATAGTTTATAGTAATATAAAAATAGTTTATAGTAATATAAAATGCTTATAGTTTATGTTGTTTATAATAATGATAAATAATAAAACATTTGCAGTTAGTAATCATGTTCAAATGAATAACTCTGAGGAAAACTCAGAGATATACCACAAGCCATTCTTCTTTTAAGATAACTAATTGTGCTGAAATTTTTTTCATTGACACAGAACAGAAGACAGTTATGCTACTAACTTCATTAAATAACAGAGTTATATCCTGGTTTCACAGATCTTTACATCATTGCCTAATTACTCCTCTACCATTGTGCAATATTAAAGGACCTTATCTTAAACTAGAATACATAACTACTAATTGGCAAATAAGACCAAAATTTTATCTACCTGCCTATTTAGGATATAAAAAGGACTAAAATTCTGATGCCTGCATCTTATAGTAGCTCAGATTTTCTTCAGTATTCACTTATGAGACAAAGATATAATATTGTATTTATATTGATTAACTGATATGATTATAGAAATTTGCCATAAAAGAAGAATGGGGACATAGCTATACAATAAAGGGAGAATTCAGACTAGGGTCATATAGATCAGGGCTTCTTAAACTTTTTCCATTAGTGACCCCTTCAGCACTTCTTAAATTGTGGGTTTATATGGGGTTGAGACCTACAGTTTAAGAAGTGCTAATAGATACAATTGCATTGAGCCAGGCTTAAATGGTGGGATACTTTCTATTCAAGAGGAAATCTCGTACTGGGGAAATTGAGTCAGGAGAATCGGACCTCATACCATGCCAAAAATCATTCTCCTGGTTTTTCCCATGAGAACTCCACCTGCAACTTATGGATGTTAACTCTCCTAGGGTTACAGGATCATTGGCTTAATAACCTTTTTTGATGATCATACCTGGAGTTGGTCTCAGAATAATATAAATTAAAGCCCCATAAAGTCTATTCTGCCATAACCTATACTAAAATATATACCTTTTTAATGGCCATAATACTTGTCTACCCAGTACAGCTTATGTAGGTACTGTGGATAGAGCTCTAGGCCTGGAGTCAGGAAGATCTGAGTTCACCTCTGGTCTTAGAAACCTATTAATTGTGTGATCCTGGGCAATTCACTTAACCTGTTTGACTAAGTTTTCTTGACTGTAAATTATAATAGTAATGCTACTTATACTACCAGCACTTCTACTAACAAACAGCAGCAACATAAAATTAACAAACAGCTTGTTGATGAAAGTAGTACTGAAAAAATTATTGAATCCTGCAAATTTGTTGATGGAAAATGGAGATGTCTCTTATAGCAATTCAGGATGAGGTCATTGCCACCAGAAATTTTATAAAAGTTATCTATAAGAAGTCCAGACTTGTTGATCAATTCACATTGTGTGACAGACTGGTAGAGACTGTACCATATCACTGTAGACTGGAAAAATTTAGTATCTCCCATTAATGTAGAAAGGTGGCTTAGCATTATACCCCAAAAGTTCTCTAGCTATTTCCAAGGTACAAGTACTGTCTCCTGAATATCCTTGAAATTTCAGTAAACTTTATTAAAACTAGAGCATCATTGCAGTCTGCTGCTCAGAAAAAAAAACAAACCATGGATCTACAAAAATTTAAGAAAAATGTTTTAGTAGATTTTACAGGTATAGTCTCTAAACTACATGAAAAGAAAAGCTTCCAAAATATAGAGACAGCACACAAAATTAAAATTATATCAGAATAGGAGAAGATATATGTGATTTCTTTCAGCTTATCTGCTACTGGAGTTTTCCTGAAGATACTTTCAGAGATTACAGAAGATGAGTTCCAACAGTCTTATTCAGTTACCAGAAGCAGTTTATTTTTTAATCTACCAATTCAATAGTCCATAGGGCATTAAATGTGCAACAATGATAAAGGAATAATGACTTGCCTTGGACAACTTTTATCGGAAATAAAAAAAATGAGAGCAAAATCATAAAAAATAGCACTCTAATATTCTTATTCAATTAGAAAAAAACAGTTTTAGTCATCTGTAAATAGTTTAATAGAAGATAAAACACAAAAGAACAGTAGTAAAAGAGCTACTGGTCCCAGTTTCATTTCCATCTTAATCCTATGAAATATTAAAACAAAAATATCATCATCATCATAAATAATAATGTCATCACAATAATAATAGTAATAATGTTAATGGTAATAACAATAATAAAGTCACCGTTACTTATCATTTTAAAGGTTTACAAAACCTAGTTATCATTCTCTAATTTTTCATGTAAATATTGTTAGTATTTTCTATAGCTATAGTATTTACTGTACAGATTTTACTGTTATTTATATTATTGGTATTTATATTTATTGGTATCTATCTATCTATCTATACATATATATGGCTGGTAAATATAGTATTTACTATAGCTATAGAATAGCTGCTTGGCAATAGACATGTGTGATATGCATACTTATGGTTGTTGACCTTTGTTTTTGAAGAAGACCAAAATGACATCACCATTGTAAAGTGAAATTTCAGTGTGTCCAACTGTGGCTGATCAGACCAATACAAGCTCGGAATGCTCAGGTTGGGCACAAATAGTCCATGTGAATATTTGGAGAGAATATCCCAAATTTGCACAACCTGTGTTTACTTTGTGCCATCTCAATTCTGCTTTGCTCAAAGAGCATAGCACCTTTTCTTAATGTGGGCACGCCATGCTCAGCAATCCTATGCCAGTGTCTGCCATGTTGCAAAGTCAAATCCAAAGTTCTTGAGAGAGGCCTTGAGAGTGTCCTTCTATCATTTTTTCTGGCCACCATGTGATTGCCTGACCCATGCAAGTTCTCCATAAAATATTCTTTTTGTCAAGTGTACATTTGGCATTTCAAACAACATGGCCAGCCCATCGGAGTTGTGCTCTCTGATGAATGTTAGAATGCTTGGCAGTTCAGCTCGAGCATGGACTTCAGTGTGTGGTACCTTATCCTGCCAGGTGATCTTGAGAATCATCCTAAGACAATTCAAATGAAAACAATTCAATTTCCTTGCATGGTGCTGGTAGATCGTCCATGTTTCACAGGCATACACCAATGAGGTCAGCACAACAACTCTTTAGACCTTCAGTTTGGTAGTCAGTCTAATATCTCCTCTCTCCCAAACTTTTCTTTGGAGCCTCCCAAACACTGAGCTAGCTCTGGCAATGCATGCATTAACCTCATTTTCAACGTGTACATCCCTGGAAAGTACACTATCAAAGTAAGTGAACTTATCCACAGCATTCAAAACTTCTCCACTTGTTGTAACCAATGGTTCCATGTATGAATGATGTGGTGGTGGCTGATGGAGTATCTGTGTTTTTTTGGTGTTAATTATTATGCCAAAATTAGCACAGGCAGCAGAGAATTGATCCGTACTTTGTTGCATCACAGCTTCAGAGGATGCATTGAGTGCATAATCATCTGCAAACAGAAAATCATCTGCAAACAGAAAAAAACTTTGGTCTTAGCTTGTAGCCTTTTGAAATTGAAGAACTTACCATCAGTACAGTAGTTGACCTGGATGCTGTGTTCATCCTCATTGAAAGCATTTGTCAACATGGCTGAAAACATCATGCTAAAAAGCATGGGAGCAAGCACACAGCCCTGTTTCACTCCACTGGTGGCTGGGAAGGCACGAGAGCTTTGTCCATTATCCAGTACCTGTGCAAACATGCCATCATGAAATTGACGTACAATATTGATGAACTTCTCCAGGCAACCAAATTTTTACATAATTTTCCATAAGCCCTCATGACTAACAGTGTCAAAGACCTTGATCAGATCTACAAACGTTGTGTACAGACCTTTGTTCTGCTTCTGCATTCCTCCTGGAGTTGTCAGGCAGCAAACACCATATCTACTGTTTCTCAGCCCTGTCTGAAGCCACACTGGCTCTCAGGTATATGACCATCTTCCAGGTGAAGGATCAGCCTATTAAGAAGGACTCTAGCAAGAATTTTGCCAGCAATGACTAAAGGAGAGATCCCCCTGTGATTGTCACAGGACAATCTATTCCCTTTACCCTTATAGAGATGGACAGTGGAGGCATCCTTGACCTTCTGGGGGATAACCTCCTCTTGCCTTATAACCTGGAAAATTTCAGTCAGCTTTTGTATGAACAATGGTCCCCCTACCTTATAAATCTCAGCTGAAATAGAATCAGCACCAGGTGCTTTGCCACATGAAAGGAGCCTGCTGGCCCTCAAACCTCTTCTTCAGTTGGAAGTTCAGCTAAGGAGGGACTGACTTCAACCTGAGGTAAATAGTCAGTGACCTCAGCATTGATTGGTGATGGTCTGTTGAGAACACTATGGAAGTGTTCAGCCTATCTCTCTAGGATCATGCCATTATCACTAATCAATGTGGCTCCATCAGTACTGAGTAGTTGTGATGCACCATAGGTTTTTGGTCCATAAATAGCTTTCAGGGAATCATAAAAGTTCTTTGGATTGTTACTATCAGCATAACACTGAACTTCATCTGCCTTCTTACTGAGCCAGGAATCCTGCATCTCTCTAAGCTTTGCTTGTACTTTGCTTTTGGTGGAATTAAATGCTGCCTTCTTAGAAGTGGATGAACTATCCTGCTGGTAAATCCTGTAGAGTTCTCATTTTTCATTTAGCAGCTTCTGAATTTCCACATCATTTTCATCAAACCAGTCTTGGTGTTTGCAAGTATTTTGACCCAGATGAGCAAATGCAGTGCTGTACATCAAGTCTCTGAATGCTGCCCACTCCTTTTCTGCTCCACTGTTGCCAACTGTGTGTTGGTTCAGCTTTCTCTCCAAGTCAGCAGCAAACTGTTCTCGCTCAGAGAAGAACTTTAATTTGTTGACAGTAATTCTTCTGGTAGTCATTTTGCTTTGGGGTGGCACTTTTGATGAATGTGAATATTTAGCTTGGAAAGGATAAGTCTATGATCAGTCCAGCACTCTGCACCACATTGCCTTTGTCACTCTCACATCTTGTCTGTCTCTTCTCTTTACAATCACATAATCTATTAGATGCCAGTGTTTGCTGAGAGGGTGCATTCATGAAATTTTATTGCATTTAGGTAAACGGAGGACAGTGTTGGTGATGAGAGGGTCAAGTGATGCACAAATCTTCAGCAGGAAATGACCTTTGCTGTTGCTGTTTCCAACTCCATTCTTCCCTAGGACTCCCTGTCAAGTCTGGTAGTCTGAGCCTACCCTAGCATTAAAGTCACCCAGAATTATAAGCTTGTCCTCTTTTGGTGCATTGATGATAAGGATCTCTAGGTCTTCATAAAATTTTTCTTTGACTTCATCAGGGTTTGTCATGGTGGGAGCATAGGCACTGATGATAGTGGCGTAGTGTTTTCCTGTGAGCGTGGCAATTGCATTGTCATGAGCCTATCATTCACTCATTTTTGCAGGCATGCCAGCTTGAAGATTAGATTAGTTTTGATTGCAAAACCCACGCCAGCTTTATGGCTCTCCCCTTCATTGCACCCACTCCAGATAAAGGTGTATCCAGCTCCAACTTCAATAAGCTGGCCTTCATTTGCCAACCTTGTTTCACTCAAGGCTGCTATTTGGATGTGATACCTGTTGAGTTCTCTTGCAATAAGAGCAATTCTTCTTTCAGGTCTACCAGACTGTGTGTTGTCTATTATGTAGGCATGTTCCATGTGCTGATGGTGAGTGGAATTGGATTTAAGTGAGGCAGTTGCATGAAGTTGTCAGCCTCACTCTCTCTGCCAGAGTCATCATAGTCCAGTGGCAGGACAGAGTCAAGATGACTGGCAGTCGCTCAGGATGCAGTAGATGACCTTGGCATCTTCAGTGTCTAATCAAGCTCTAAGTACTCCACATCGCCTGCTTTCATCTGCCTTCATGGTTGTTGGAACAAATTGTTCTCATCTGCCCATTCCACCAAATGAAGTCTTCTCATGCTTGGGGTAGACAGCCCCCTAACTCACCAATATGTTTGAGAACATTTGGTTACCCTCAACCTGGTTTGGCCCACCTACAGAAACGGTTTACTGGGTGTGACCACTGCACATGGTATAGCATCTTGGAGCCACAGGTGAGAGTTAGGTGGAACAGGTGGACACCAACGGTGGAAAGAATCCCCGAAAAGAGCTCCACATCCATCACACCAAAGGTACTGGTCTTCCCTGAACACACCCTACACCCCAACACACACTTATACTGTATAAATATATATACACTACCCACACATGCATAGAAACTTACATATCCTACTTATATGAGAAAGAAGTTTCATACCTATATTGAAATATGAAAGCATAGTTACCTATAAATATTGAGTTTCTTTACTCATTTGAAAGAGGATCACTCAGAATCCTAGCTTTATAATCAAAGACAAAATTAAAAAGAAAACAAAACTGATTCAGTGAGAATCATTGTGCATTTTACTGTGCTTTACTTCACGGGGTTTCTCTTCTGAGTCTTCTGAGTTGGGTACCATGGTTGTTAGTGCATACAGATGGAAGTGATAGCCCTGTGTAGAGTATATAAATAAGTCTGTTCTCACCAACAGAATTCTCTATGACTAGTGAGCAGCCACTGGCTGGTAATAACTTCCTTTCCCCCTTGACTTGGAATGAATTGCAGACACTGACCTCGAGGGGAAAGGCTTCATCTACCTTTACTGCACTGCAATAGATTAAATTGTATATACTGATCAAATGTTAAGATCTGTGGTACTATTTATAAATGAATTCTTATAGGCATTTTCATAATTTTAGGCTGGCCTCTGCTGTTTACTAGGACAGTTAGGTCTTGATGACTGCAAATAATGAATCCCCTGAAGTGGTTTCATTGGATCCACACTGCTTAATTCTGTTGGTCTGAAACCAAAGACCATATAGCTTAACATAATTACAATTTATAATACAGTGAATTACAATACATGAGATCACCTCAGGGATTCATTATTTGCACTAATCAAAACCTAACCGTACAACTTACTATTCATTAGTGCAGAAGTTCCCAAAGTGGACAATACTGCCCTATGGTTGGGGCTGGAATGATCCAAGGAAGTGGTAGTAGCCTCAGGTGCAATTGGGGGACATTGACTAAAAATAAAGGGGCAGTGGAAGCATAAGGTATGAAGAGAAGAAATTTTTGAAAATATCATTTGTATGTGTTTCATCCATTGTATAACAGAATTAAAGTTGTAGTGACTGCACTGTTTCCCAAATAAACACACAAAATGCAACTGACAGGTCTTAACAAGGAAGCAAGCATGTCTTGCCTTGTTGGCCAATTCAGCATGCATCAGCAGGAATATGTGCCTGTAATGACTTGTTTACAATATGATACTTTATGGTTACATGATGTAATGATGTAATATTGCATCTCAAAATTTCCAATGCAGGAAAACCCCACAAATTTACAATAAGTTACTAAATTTAAGATATCATTTTAAAAAATATTTCATAATTTTTTGAAATGAAAATTTCAAAAAAAAAATTAAAGGGTTAAAGAAAGTAGATTTCCAGGGGGACATTGCGTAATTTTTTTTAAAAGGAAGTGCTAGACCAAATGAGTTTGGAAACCTCTGCATTAGTATAACCTTGGGAAAATCAGTTCATATTTCACCATTTTTGAATTGAATGGGTAATTGGACTACATCAACTCAAAAGCCTATTTTCAGTTCCACAATTCTATGGTTTTAATGATTTCAACTCTATATGAGGTTAGGGAAGATAGGTTTGATCTGGCCTGATTGAATGGACAGGCTTAATAGCACAAATGGCAATATGGCCTAATGCTGGTCTTCAAACCAGGATGACTTGATATACACTGCCTCTGTGATCCTGTAAGCAAATCACTTAACTTCTCAGTACTCTAGGCAATAATGCTTTAAGACTATTCGTTGAAAAGAAGGTGCTAACTCGGGGGGGGGGGGGCGGAGGCAGAGTGAGAGCAAGGACTCACCTAAGCTCTTGGACAAACTCCTTCAGGTACCTCTGAAAGGAGAATCTGACCAAATTTTGGAGGTGCAGAATCCAGTGGGAGATAGACTGTGTCGGATTTGGAGCTCAGGTTGGACTGGAAGGTCCACAGGAAGGATTTGTTCCACGGGGGTGAGCCCACAGCATGGCCAGCACAGTGGAGTGGGACCTGAGAAACCTGAGCAGCGGGCAGAACTAGAGGAGTGGCACCGAGGGCAGGAGAGAAGCCGAACCGAGTCAGTGAGAGCTGCTGAGCGCCAGATATCAGCGCAGCAGCTCCTGAGACCTTCAGCCCGAAGATCAAACTTTGGTAAGTCACCTACTTGAACTTCCGGGAGCCAGGATGGTGGAGTGATCAGTAAATGCTCTCTCCTCCCCCCTTGATGACTGTGAAAGAACCACAAAATATTTCCCCAGAAAAATCCTAGATCAGCAAGAATAGCAGAAGGAGGCCAATAGTCTCATAACACCTGAGCCAAGGAAAATAGCTGAGGGGGATTCCTCCTATGGTGGAAGAGGCAAATCGGAAGGACAGAGGACCCAGGGCAGAGAAAACTTGCACTAGGACCCAGGCAAGCCTCAGCGCCAGGCAGGAGGGGTGGGAACACGCATTAGCATCTAGGTGTGCTTCAGCTGTCCAGGGGAATCAGAAAGACAATAGGACAGCTGGGATTACCAGCCCCTGAGCTTGCCTTTGCCTCAGTTCAGCTGAGCAGATCTCCTGTGACCAGACCACACTTAACAAGCTAAACCCAGGGCTGATCAGGGAAACACCAAGCAAAAACCTGCTTTTAGCTTTTTCACACATCAGCTCAGCAAAAAGTTCTCTAGCTTATGACTGAAAGAACCAGAAGCCACAACACTCAATCAACATCATGAACAGGAAAAAGCAGAGGGCCAAAAGAACCATAGAATCTTTCTTTGGGGATAAGGACCAAAACACAAACACCAAAGAGGTCAGAGCTGAGACTGTACTTCCATCTGAAACTTCAGAAGGGACTATGAACTACTCGCAAGCACGAGTAGCTCTCCTGGAACAGCTGAAGAAGGAAATAGAAGATAAACTGGCCAATGATCTTAAAATTATTAAGAAAGAATTCACTGATGAGAACATCTCTTTGAAAAGGAAAATTGAACAAATGGAAAAGGAAGTTCAAAAATTAACTGGAGAAAATAACTTCCTAAAAGGGCAAATCAAAAAGGAAGTACAAAAATTAACTGGAGAAAACAGCTCCTTAAAAGGAAAAATTGGGCAGATGGAAAAGGAGATGCAAAAGTTAACAGAAGAAAACACTTTGGTGAAGATTAGAATTGGGCAAGTAGAAACTAACGACTCAATGAGACAGCAAGAATCAGTCAAACAAAATATAAAGAATGAAAAGATAGAAAAAAATGTAAAATGTCTAATTGGAAAAACAACTGACCTGGAAAATAGATCTAGAAGAGAAAACTTAAGAATTATTGGCCTGCGAGAAACCCAGGATGGAGAAAAGAGCCTGGACAATATCTTCCAGGAAATCATCAAGGAAAACTGCCCAGAAATGCTATATTCAGAGGGCAAAATAGTCATCGAAAGAATCCACCGTTCCTCTCCTGAAAGGGATCCCAAACTCAAAACCCCAAGAAATATAGTTACCAAATTCCAGAGCTATCAAGTGAAGGGGAAAATATTACAAGCAGTCAGAAAGAAACAATTTAAATATCAAGGAGATACAGTCAGGATTACACAGGACCTTGCAGCTTCTACATTAAAAGATCGAAAGAATTGGAACCCAGTATTCCGTAAGGCAAAGGAGTTGGGACTACAACCAAGGATCAAGTACCCAGCAAAGTTCAGCATAACATTTCAGGCAAGGAGAAAGTCATTCAACGAAGTAAGGAATTTCCAGAGCTTCCTCACCAAAACGCCAGAACTTAATAGACAATTCGATCTTCAAATGCTGGTCTCAAGAGAATCATTAAAAGGCAAGCAGAGGGGAGGGAAAAAAAGGCGTTATTTCACTTTGGTAGAGGGTGATTTTTTCATCTAGGAGTGCCTTACATCCATGATATCATAGGACCATCCTCTATCCCACTTTGAGAGCACTAACAAAAATTGTTCTCTTCTGCCTGCTACTCTTAGATATATGACTCCAGGACTTGGCAGTACCGACTCTGAACTATGCTCCCTTTGTGGCTTTTGTAGCCTTCAGGGCTGTTATCTTTTATTTATTTTTGATCCTTGACCTTGCAACTATCATGTACCCTTGTTGGTCTTGGTCTTTGCCTCCCACGCAGAGTAAACTAGGTGACAAAGCAGATAAAGCATCGAACCTACGGGTCTCAGGCACTAGCTGTGTGACCTTGGGCAGGTTGCGTATCTTTTGTTTGTCTCAGTTTCCTCAACTGTAAAATGGAGATAATCATAGCACCTATGTCTCAGGTTAGTTGTGGGGATTAAATGAGAAATACTTATAAAGTGTTTAGCACAGTGGCTGGCACATAGTAAATGCCTAATAAGTCCTTCCTTCCTTCCTTCCTTCCTTCCTTCCTTCCTTCCTTCCTTCCTTCCTTCCTTCCTTCCTTCCTTCCTTCCTTCCTTCCTTCCTTCCTTCTTCCTCCCTTCCTCCCTTCTCTCTCCCCCCTTCTCTTCAATTACAGCTCTATGCCCAGATTTCTTAATGATTGGCTGCTATTATCTATTGCCTCACTGTGAATTTGCCTCACCAGCAAAAATTTACCTGCCATTGGGGTCAATGGCATAGACCAAGAGTAATTTTTTTGAGCTAGATAGCCTTGAATATTATACTTAGTACTTACCTCTGAAACTTAAAACATATTCTGCGAAACCACTGAAGTTGTATTTGTAGGTTTATTGTTTGCTGTTGATTAGAAAAATGACTGTACACTGTTTTATATGTTTGAGTCTGGAAAATGGTTAAATCACTTAGTTTTTCTATTTCTAAGAATATTGGGTCCAGCTTTCTTTTTCCTGTGGGTCAGTGACCTATAGAAGAAAACAAAGTTCTTAGTACATGTAATAGTAAATAAGGGAACTCATTGATTTTAGAGGTCATTTAATACCTTAGAAAGCATCTACTATAGATCTGGAAGAAATTAAGTAATGTTCTGACAGATTCTCTCAAACTGAGGGATTCCTTCAGATACTCCCTAGTATTATGAGTAATACTACTAATTCTGCCTCCTAAATAGTCTATTTCTTTAAGTCCCATGTACTCTTCTATACTTGATGCTAATGTTGTTATATCTGAACTTAGCCAGGTCTGTTTATTAGTTGAATCTCTGGATTGAAGGACAAATTCATCCTGTCTTGTAGTTAGAAAATCATTATAAGGGAATTTATGCAGTTGTCATGGAGAGATTTAAATAAGATAATTTTCTTTTCTCTAAATTAACTGAGTTAAACCAAGAACTTCCAAATATGTCTCTGTGTGTGTGTGCACATGTATGTGTGTATGTGCATAAATATATAAAGATATTTCCATATGCTCTAGTGGCAAAATTACAGGAAAATTTGCTTTTTTATTGAGGATTTCTATTTGATCTATACTGTGTCATTCAGAAGTAGATATCACCTATCTTCTTAGGGACCCAGACCTTTATTTCAGGTTACTTTCCTTAGGAACTAGATTTTCATGTGATTTGATCCATTTTGTCTCTGCAGGGAAGTAGTTCATTGAGACTAACCAATCATCTAATGACCATGTATTAAGCAATTACTGTGCACCAGCACACTGAGGATACACAGAAAAGACAGCCCCTACCCTCAAGGTACATATATTCTAATGGGGGCAGACATTAGACGTAAGATAAATAGAGAACATATGGAAGATGGCTGTAGAGGCAAAGGTACTAGCAACTATGGGAACTGGGAAAATTGTCCTTGAGGAGGTTGCATGTGAGATGAGTCTTAAAGAAAGCCAGAGACTTACAGAATTGGAGATGAGGGAGACCATTCTAAGCATTGAGAATAGCCGGCGCTTAGGTTGGTGACTTAGCATTGCATGAGAACAACCGTGAATAAGCCAGAAAGGCTATTCTGTAGAGTTTGTGGACAGAAGAAATATGTTAAAATATCAAAATATAGGAAGGGGAAGTTTGTGAAGTGAAAGGCTTTAATGACCAAATAGAAGAGTTTACATTTGATCATACTGGTAACAGGTGTGTGTGTGTGTGTGTGTGTGTGTGTGTGTGTGTGTGTGATATGGGCAGACTTTTCTTAAGGAAGAATCATTTTAGTAGAAGTCTGGAGGACAGATTGGAGTGTGGTTATGGGGGGCAAGGCAAAGAATATAATTTGAAGGTTATTTCAGTAATCCAGGCAAGAGGTGACATAAGATTAAGACTAGGATGGTTGCTGTGTGAATGGAAAGAGGACTGTATGTGAGAGGTTGCAGGGAAAGGAAGTTCAACATTTGGCAGCTAGTTAGAAATATAGTGTATATAGCATGTGGTGTGAAGGAGGAGAAGTCAAGGATGATAACATGCTTACCAAGGTGAACCTGGAAGACCAGAAAAATGGCACTACCATAATAGGGAAATGAAGAAAAGGGGTGGGAGTGGAAGAAATGATACTGAATTTTTTTTTGGATATGATGAGTTTGAGATGCTTGGGTACCTGGAGGTGGAGCTTGGTAGAGAGGTTAGGGTGAGATAAATAGATAATAAATAAATAAGATAAATATATTAAATAGATCAATAGATCTGGGAATCACATACATAGAGAGGATACATTCTTCACTTGGAATTTTAAACACTTTCACAATTGGCTTCAACTAGCCTTTCCAGACCTATTTCCCATTTCTTTGCCTCATATCGCTCTACATTCCTGGCTATAGTAGTGTTCCTCTTTCATGATATTCCCATTTTCTACCTTCATACCTTTGCATAGATTGTCTCCCCCTCACTCTTTCCACCCCTCTCGTGCTTGGAATGTGCATCTCTAGCTTTTTCAGTGATTCAGCCCAATTATCATCTTTTTTAAAGAGGCCTTTCTTGATTCCCCCAGTTTGTCCTACTGCTCCCCCTTCCTGATCCCCCTGAAATAACAAGCAGCTAAGTGTCACAATGGATAGAGTGTTGGACTTAAGGTCCTGAATCCTAATCTAGCCTTAGACACTTATTAGTTGTATGAACCTGGCCAAGTCACTTAACTTCTCTGTGCCTAAGTTTCCTAATCCATAAAATGGGCATAATGATATCATCTACCTCACAGGATTTTTTGTGAGAATAAAGTCAGATATTTGTAAAGTAGTTTGTAAATATTAATGTATTATTATTATTAATTTTAATTTAATGAGATTGTAAATTTTGTATCTTTTACTTGCTTATCTGTGATGTCATATTCCCATCGCAGAATGTAATTTTTTTGAGATTAAGAAGTGTATTACTTTTATATTTGTATTCTAAGAGCCTAGCACAGTGCCTGATTTAATTTAATTTTTTGCCTCACACCTGTGGTTTCATTAATATAGGGGTCTTGGAGGAGGAAATTATCTTTACTAATACATTTGGGCAATTACTTTGCAATTTAAGAGACTTAGTGGGATGCTTAGCAATATGCTTGTGGATTGATTGAGGTTATGGGTTTTAGTGCTGGCATCTTTTATGGATTTTGTCTTATGAATTTCTAGACATCTCAAATGTTTTTCTTCCTGTATCACAGTCATATTTCTATGGCAACCAGGTTGATGCATTCACATAGCAGTTTTCTACCTCTTCCATTTTCAGTTAAAGGACATTTTTTCATTAGTTTTGTAACATTCCAGGTAAATATATATCTATTTCATCTTCATCTCTATCTGTGTCCATATTATCTAAATCTATATCTATAACTATCTATATCTATCATCTATATTTATATATAGTCTATGCCTATGTTGTCTAAATCTATATCTATGTCCATGGCTATGTCTGCGTCTGTGTTCATTACTATATATGTTCAGATTCTGACTCCATGGTCTTCTTCTAGATGATAGTTTTCATATCAATTTTACACTTACCATACATGCTTTCCCTCCTATAAGACTGGTCTTTTCTGGAAGCCAGTAAATAAACAGGGAAGTTCTTTGCAGAAGGTCATGTTAGATCCATGTGGCCTATGGACATATTCTATGTCTTGTCTACATTTGTATCTTATTCAGTGTCCAATACAATCTTTTGTATTCAGTCATTACTTAATACTTTTTGAATGACTGTTGTCACTGTCACACTTTTTATAAACACCATCATTTTAACTCCTCCATTGATAAAGTCATGACTTTGTGGGGTGGTACAGTGGGAAGCATGTTGATTGTGAAATCAAGGACTTGGTTTCAAATCCTGAACCTGCTACTTCCTTCCTTGGGAAGTTCAGCCATGTTCTATTCCTTTTCTGGGCAGTTTTTTTTAATAAAATGGATTGGCGTAGATGATCTCTAAGGTCACCTCCAATTCCAAATCTATAATCTTGTGATCATGTCTAGAAAAAGGAATCAACGGTAAAGAAGGAAAAAAAACCCCCCCAACTCCTTCTTTGGACCACACTAATGGCCATTTGTTGCAATAACAAGTAGAAGTGCTGTGTAGTGGAAAGAGCACTTGATTTATGTGGGGAAAAGATGTGTTTGAAATCTTGTTCCATGATTTATTGCTTGCATGGCCTTTAGGCAGCTCATTTTATCTCCCTGAGCTTCATCTTCTTCTTCTGTAAAATGAGGGGGTTGGATCTTCTAAGTCTAGATCTCATTTACTGAATATCAGTTATATGCATAAGAACTGCATTGACCTTTAAAGACCCAAAATCCGGAGGTAAATTGTAATCCCTGAGAATAAGATTTAATTTTAACTAGATGTCCACTTGCTAGTTCCCTCAAGTTGGATTTTTTCACATAACATTGCCCAGATTAACCGTATTACCCACATTAACATTTCCTAGTATCATCACGTAATATATTATAAGTAGATGCTGTTGTAATATCATGGAATTCATGGAAGTGATATATGAGGTTTTCTAGCCTGGCAGAAGAAATCTAAGGTTGAAAATCACTGAAGCTAATTTGAGCTTCTGGGGATAGGAGGCTCTGAATGATGTGCAGCTGAAAGAGAGGCCAGATAATAGTGCCCATGACTTTCTCATCTCGACATACGTCCATGACTACTGCACTGCCACTGAAGAGGGAGACACTCAAAAAGGTACTGTATAGGAGGGCTTCTAGAAGGTTCAAGTTACAGATGACTAAACCCATTTCTGTTAAATCCTCTGCACATATCTACTTGCCATCTATGAGCTTGTCACTATTGAAATAACTTCCTCCTGTAACATTGCTTCATCTAACATGTTTTTGCAAATCCAATTAATCACATTTGTGTGGGGTATGGCATTGCTATAAGAAGTTTTTTTTTCCCCTGCCATTTATGTAGTAAAATAAAAGTGGGAAAGAGTAACAAGGACAAAGCATCTATTTCTGTTGAATAAAAAAAATGGGTACATAGCTGTTTAAAATGATTTCATAACTGTTACCACTTAGAATATTCTTCTAACATATCCACTTAACACTTTTCTGAAGACATTTCTGTTTGAAAGAATAGCAAAGACTTGATAACTCCATATAGAAGGAAGAGCATTAGTAAAATTGTGTTTTGAGTTTCAAGAACGTCAGCTATTATGACCGTTGCTGTTTTACAAATATGGAAACCGAGGATTAGAGAAGTTAAAGGTCTTAGTCATGGTAACACAGCTAGTAATTATAAGCCATGTTTGGACCTATGTCTTCGTGAATGCAAATATAGTTATCCAGTGTCATATTGCCTCTCAGGAAATTTTAGATTTGTAAACTCTAAGAAGAATCATAGTGAGCCTAAAGGAAATGGCCATCGAGAAACTGTCCTCACCATGTTTTTTGGAATATTATTCCATTATAGGGAAACATCCTTATTTTAAATTTGTTATAATTGGAAGAAATGTGAATTTCTCTAGATAATAGATAATAACCCTAGAAGAAGCTAATAGCTAGAGATATGTAAAGTGTTTGCAAAGTTTTTGTACTTTGTTAACATGTTAACTCATTTGCACACACATATTCCACAGTACCCATTTCAAGGAGATCTCATTTTAACTGTGAGGCCTCGAATTTAACAAAGGGCAAGCACAGACAATTATCTGAATGAGATATCCTTTAGTGGCAGGGGTGTGCAACCTGCTAATAGAGGGTCTTATTGGTTTTCCTCCATTTTGTGCCAAAACACCAGAAATGAGAGCTGGCTTGGATATTTTCATGATGTAATATTCCTTTTAGCTCATTGTCCAGTTGAGAAGTTTGATTTTTAAAATTTAATTAATTTATGTTTTCAGTTTTCAACCATCACTTCCATAAATTTTAAATTTTCTGCCCCTCCTTCCTCCCTCATTCCCTGAGACAGTATGTAATCCTATATAGATTCTATACATACATTCTTACAAAACACATTTTCACATTAGTCATGTTGCATAGAAAAATTACAATGAATGGAAGAAACCATGAGAAAAACCAAGCCAAAGCATAACGAAACACAAGACAAAATAGTCTGCTTTATTCTGCATTCTGATTCCATAGTTCTTTCTCTGGATGTGGATGGCATTTTACCTCGAGTCCTTTGGGAATTAGTCCTTG
Source organism: Bettongia penicillata ogilbyi (assembly GCA_023548195.1). Lineage (NCBI taxonomy): Eukaryota > Metazoa > Chordata > Mammalia > Diprotodontia > Potoroidae > Bettongia > Bettongia penicillata. Next base: position 30,074 of record JAJHZJ010000624.1, on the reverse strand, counting down.
TATTGTTATGAAGGGCTAAGTCTATCAGAAATAGTCTTCACATACTATGGCTATTAATAGGTACAATGGTCTCCTGATTCTGCTCATTTCACTCAGCATCAGTTCATATAAATCGTTACAGATTTTTCAGAAATCCACCTGTTCATCATTTCTTATGACACAGTATTATTCCATTACATTCCTATACCAGAGCTTGTTCAGCCATTCCCCAGTTGATGGGCATTGCCTCAATTTCCAGTTCTTGGCCACCACAAAAAGAGCTACTATCAATATTTTTGTACATGTGGGACCTCTTTCCATTTTTATGATATCTTTGGGGTATAAGCCTAGAAATGATATTGCTGGGTCAAAGGGTATGCATATTTTTGTAGCCCTTTAGGCATAGCTCCAAATTGCTCTACAGAATGGTTGAATCAGCTCACAGCTCAACCAGTAATGAATTAGTGTTCCAACTCTCCTACATTCTTCTCCAACATTATCATCTACCTGTTTGGTCATGTTAGTCAATCTGATAGATGTGATGTGGTACCTCAAAGTTGATTTGATTTGTATCTGTTTAATCAGTAGTGATTCAGAGCATTTCTTCATATGACAATAGATAGTTGTGATTTCTTCCTCTGAAATCTGCTTGTTCATATCGTTTCACCATTTATCAATTGAGGAATGACTTGTGGTCTTGTAAATTTAACTCATTTCTCTATATATTTTAAAAATGAGGCCTTTATCCCAAACGCTAGATGTAAAAATTCTTTACCAGTTTTCTGCTTCCCTTCTAATCCTAGTTGCCTTGGGTTTGTTTGTGCAAAACTTTTTCAATTTAATGTAATCAAAATTGTCCATTTTGCATTTCATATTGTTCTCTATGTCTTCTTTGGTCATAAATTTCTCTATTCTTCATACATCTGAGAAATACACTATCCCTTGCTCCCCTAATTTGTTTATGGTATCAGTCTTTTTATGTAGATCATGTATCCATTTGGACTTGGTTATTGTTTACAATATCAGGAATTGGTCTGGGCCAGTTTCTGCCATGCTGTTATCCAGTTTTCCCAGCAGTTTTTGCCAAACAGTGAGTTCTTATCCCAGAAGCTGGGGTCCTTCGGTTCATCAAACAGTAGACTGGCAGAATTGTCGACTACTGTGTCTTGTATATCTAATGCATTCCACTGATCTACCCCTCTATTTCTTAGCTAGTACCAGGTGGTTATGATGACTGTTGCTTTATAATAAAATATGAGGTCTGGTATGGCTCGGCCACCTTCGCTAGCATTTGTTCCCTTGATGCTCTGGACCTTTTGTTCATCCAGATGAATTTTGATATTATTTTTTCTAGCTCTAGAAAATAATTTTCTGGTAGTTTGATTGGTATGGCACTGAATAAGTAAATTAAGTTAGGTAGAATTATCATTAGCCTACCCACAAGTGACTAATAGGTCTTTCCGTTACTTATATCTGACTTTATTTGTGCGAAAAGTGTTGTGTAATTCATATATATCCCTGGGTTCATATAATCCCTGTGTTTGTTTTGGCAGGTAGACTCCCAAATATTTTATAGTGTCTCTTGTAACTTTAAATGGGATTTTTCTTTCTATCTCTTGCTGTTGGGCTTTGTTAGTAATATATAGAAATGACAATGATTTATTTTATTTTGTACTTTGTTTATTTTGTATCCTGTAACTTTGCCAAAGTTATTTATTATTTCAGGTAGTTGTTTTTACTTGGTCCTCTAGGATTCTCTAAACATATCATCATATCTTCTGCAAAGAGTGATAACTTGGTTTCTTCTTTGCCTATTCCAATTCCTTCAATTTTTTTCTCTTCTCTGATTGCTAAAGCTAACATTTCTAGTACCATATTGAATAACAGTGGTGATAATGGACATCCTTATTTCACTCCCCATCTTATTGAAAATGCACCTTAGCTTACCCCTATTACATATAATGCTTGCAGATGGTTTTAGGTAGATACTACTTATTATTTTAAGGAAGGCTGCATTTATTCCTGTGCTCTCCAGTGTTTTTAACAGGAATGGGTGTTGTATTTTTGTCAAAAGCTTTTTCTGCATCTATTGAGATAATTATGTGATTTCTGTTAGTTTTGTTGTTATGATCAATAATGTTGACAGTTTTCCTAATACTGAACCAGACCTTCATTATTGTTGTAAATCCTACCTGATGAAAATACATTATTCTCATGATAAATCACTGTAATCATTTTGCTAATATCTTATTTAAAATTTTCATATCTATATTCATTAAGGAAATTCATCTATATTTTCCTTTCTCTGTTTTGACTCCTCCTTGTTTAGGTATCAGGACCATATTTATATCATAAAAGAATTTGGTGGGACTCCTTCTTTGCCAGTTTTCCCAAATGGTCTATAAAATATTGGAATTAACTGTTCATTAAATGTTAGATAGAATTTACTTGTAAATCCATCTGGCTCTGGAGATTTTTTCCTAGGGAGTTCATTGAGGGCATGTTCAATTTCTTTTTCTGAGATGGAGTTATTTAAGTATTTTACTTCCTCTTCTGTTAATCTGAGCAATTTATGTTTTTAAAAATATTCATCCTTTCACTTAGATTGCCAAATTTATGGGCATTCAGGTAGGCAAAGTAATTTCTAATTATTGTTTTAATTTACTCCTTTTCTGAGTTGAGTTCATCCTTTTTATTTTTGATACTGGTAATTTGGTTTTCTTCTTTTTTTAATCAAATTGACCAAAAGTTTATCAATTTTATTGGTTTTTTCATAAAACCAACTCTTAGTTTTATTTAATACTTCAATATTTTTCTTAATTTCAATTTTATTAATCTCTCCTTTTTTTTTTCAGTATTTCTAATTTGGTATTTACTTGGAGATTTGCAATTTGTTCTTTTTCTAGCTTTTTCAGTTGCATGCCCAATTCATTGATCTCCTCTTTCTCTATTTTATTCATGTATGCATTCAATGATATAAAACTTTCCCTAAGAACTGCTTTCACAGCATTCCATAAATTTTGGTAGGCTATTTCATTATTGTCATTCTCTTGAATGAAGTAAGTGATTGTTCTATGATTTTTTGTTTAATCTACTCATTCTTTAGGATTAGATTATTTAGTTTCCAATTAATTTTTGGTCTCTCTTTCCATGACCTTTTATTACATATAATTTTTTATTCCATCATGATCTGAAAAGGAGGCATTGACTCACCTCTGCCTTTCTGCATGGTACTGTAAGTTTTTTATGCCCTACTACATGGTCAGTTTTTGTATATGTACCACTGAATACATTTCTATCCCAATTCAATTTTCTCCAGAGGTCTATCATATCTACCTTGCCCAGACTTCTATTCAGTTCCTTAACTTCTTTCTTGTTTATTTTGAGATTAGATTTACAATTTCAGAGAAGGGGAGGTTGTGGTCCCTCACTAGTACAGTTTTTCTGTCTATGTCTTCCCTTAACTCCCTTAATTTATCTTCTAAGAATTTCAGTGCTATACCACTTGTTGCATATACGTTTAGCAATGATATTACTTCATTGTCTATGGTGTCATTTAACAGGATATAGTTTCCTTCCTTGTCTCTTTTGATTAGATCTATTTCTGCTTTTGCTTTGTCTGAGATTAAGATTGCTACTCCTGTTTTTTTTCACATTAGCTGAAGCATAATATATTCTGCTCTAACCTTTTAACTTTCCCCTATGTATATCCCACTGTTTCAAATGTGTTTCTTGTAAACAGCATATTGTAGGAGTATAGTTTTTAATCCATTCTGCTATCAACCTCTGTTTTATGGGAGAATTCATCCCATTCACATTCACAGTAATGGTTATTATCTGTGTCTTCCTATGTGTCCTATTTCCCCCTCTATATCCTCTCCCCATTTATGCTTTTATTTCTTCCTTCTCCCTTTCCCTCCTCAATAAAGATTTACTTTTGACCACAGCCTCCCTGTGCATTCCCTACCTTCTATCATTCCCCCTCCCTTACGTTTCCCTTTTCCCTTAATACTTGTTTCCTCCCTTTTAACCCTCTCTCCCTTTTCTTTCCCTTTTCCTCTCCTACTGCCTGTAGGGCAAGTTGGATTTCTATACTTAACTGAGTATGTTGTTCCCTCCTTGAATCGTATCAGATGACAGTAAAGCTCAAACAATGCTCATCTCCCTCCCCTCTTTCCCTCTACTATGTTTTTGTGCCTCTTCCTGTGAGGTAATTTATCTTTTTTCCTCCTCCTTTTCTCTCCTCTCATTGCAATCCTTCATGTACTTTAATTACCTTTTTTTATACATCAGTTAATTTATACTCACTCCCTCTAACTATGTTTATCCCTTTTAAATGTCATTATACACACACACACACACACACACACACACACACACACACACACACACATACACACACACAAGTATCATCCTCCTATATAGGGATGTAAACAGTTTGTCCATATTGAATAATAATTGAATAATTTTTTCCCCTGTTCATCTTTTTTGCCTCTCTTGAGTCTTGTATTTGAACATATTCTCTGTTGAACTCTGGCCTTTTCATCAGGAAGGTCTAGAAATTCCTTATTTCATTGAATGTTCATCTGCTGAAAGATTATGCTCATTTTTTCTGAGTAACTGATCCACTCCTTTGTCCTACAGCATACTGTATTCTAATGCCTCTGACCTTTTAATATAGAAGCTGCAGGGTACTGTGTGATTGTGACTGTACTTCCTCAGTATTTGTATTGTTTCTTTTGGCTGCTTGTTGTATTTTCTCCTTAACTTGATGGTTCTGGAATTTGTTAACAATATTTCTTGGCATTTTCAACTGGAGATCTCTTTCAGGAGGTGATTCAGGAGGTGATAGGTGGATTCTGTCAATGACTATTTTGTCCTCTGAATTTACAATTTCAGGGCAGTTTCCTTGATGATTTTTAAAGAAAATTTTCTTGTCTATATTTTATTTTGTTATTAATTTATTTATTTGTTTTCAGTTTTCTACAATCACTTCCACATATCTTAGATTTCCTCCCCTTCCTTCCAACTCCCTCCCTGAGATGGCATGCAGTCTTATGTAGGTTCTACACATGCATCCTTACTAAATGAATTTTCACCTTAGTCATGTTGCATAGAAGAGTTAAAATAAATGGGAGAAACCATGAAAAAAAAAACCTAAATAAATCGTAACATAGGAGAAAAAGGTCTGCTTCATTCTGTGTTACATTTCCATAGTTCTTTCTCTGGATGTGGAAGGTATTTTTCCTCAAGAGTCCATTGGGAATTTTTTAGGTCCTTGCATTGCCATGAAGGGCTAAGTCTACCAGAAAAATTCCTCACACGCTGTGTACAAAGTTCTTCTGGTTCTGCTCCTTTCACTCAGAATCAGTTCAGATAGGCCTCTCTGAAGTCTTCCTGTTCATCATTTCACAATAATATTCTATTGCATTCATATACGACAACTTGTTCAGCCATTCCCTGATGGACATCCCTTTGATTTCCAGTTGTTGTATATGTGGGACCCTTTCTCATTTTTATGATCTCTTTAGGATACAGTCCTATAACAATTGTTGGGACAAAGGGTACGCACATTTTTATAGCCCTTTGAGCATAGTTCCAAATTGTTCTCCAGAATGGTTGAATCAGCTCCCATCTCCACCAACAATGAATTAGTGTTCCAGTTCTCCTACATCTTCTCTAACATCTTCCTGTTCTGTCATGTTGCCAACCTGATAGGTATGATGTGGTACCTCAGAGTTGTTTTGATTTGCATCTCTCTAATCAATTGTGATTTAGAGCATTTTTTCATATAATTATAGATTCCTTGATGACTTCTTGGAAGATAATGCTCAGCCTCTTTTTTCATCATGACTTTCCAGTAGACCAATAATTCTTAGTTTTTCTCTCCTGGATCTATTTTCCAGGTCAGTTGTTTTTCCAATGGAATATTGTACATTTTTTTTTCTATTTTTTCATTCTTTATATTTTATTTGACTGATTCTTGATGTCTCATTAGCTTCTACTTTCCCAATTCCAATTTTTAATAAATTGTTTTCTTCAGTTAACTTTTGTACTTCCTTTTCCATTTGTCCAAGTGTTCCTTTTAAGGAGTTATTTTTTCCACTTAGGTTTTATATCTCCTTATTCATTTGCCCAGTTTTCCGTTTTAAGGAGTTGTTCTCATCAATGAATTCTTTTTTCATATTTTTAAAATCATTGGCCAGCCTTTCTTCTACCTCTCCAATCTGACTTTTAAAATACTTCTTGAGCTCTTTCAACAATGCTCTTTGGGCTTGAGACCAGTTCATATTCCCCTTTTCAGGTTTTAGATATGAGTACAGTGTGAGGTGTAGGGGAGAGGTCATCTGGCCATCAGAGTTCTCCTCCTCCCCTACGTCTGTACTAGAGCGCTGCCAGGCTCAGCAGCCAGCGAACCCCCATCTGCACTTGTGTTTACCCAATTCCCCTGGCTATGCTAAGATATGCCTGGGTCCTGGTGTTGGCACTTACAGGCTCCTCCCCTTGGGCCTCAGACTTACCTTCTGGGTCACTGAGATGGTCCTGTCTGGGACTTCTCCAGTCCTTCACTGGTCCCCTTCAGCCACAGCAAAAGGGACTCTTGTCCATCTCCCTCACCTCCTGAGCTGAGAGACTGCTGAGCCCCTTCTGCTGATTCCATGGGAAATATTCTCTGGGTTTTCCAAGGTCAACAAAGAGAAGGTGAGAGCACTTACAGTTTACTCCACCATCTTGGCTCCCAGAAGGTCAAGTGAATCCTGGCCTGGTTTTTATCTTTAGGTGTCTTCCTTCTGATTGACCTGTCAGCACATCATTGAGAACTCCCCTAGCAATCTGATTGGTGGACATTTTAATGAAGTGGGTCAAAAGTTCACAATTCCTCCTCTATTACTGGGGATGGGGAGGACTACTCGGGTGGAAACTTCACTACAGCTAGGGAAAATGATGTGGTTGACCTGCCTCTTTCTGCCACTTAAGAAATAGAATGTTAGCTGGCTTATGATACTCAGATTTCTCTAGCAGTCTTTGGCTGAAAAGAAAGCCTTCTCAATCAGGTTTTCACTAGCTTGGTCTACCTTTTCTAGACCAGGTCACCCCAAATCCTTATGAGAGGAATAGCAAGGATAAGGAGACAAGTCCCTGAAGGAGCTACCTTTACTTTTGTCTATTCTATAGTCAAAAGTAAGAGATATGCAAAATTAGGGTCCCTGCCCAGCTAGATGTCCTGGGGGCTGGAATTAAATTATTCTGTTCTACCCTTCAAAAACTTCCAGATCTTCAGAGGTTAGAAATCTAAGGAAACAGATAAATTCACATAGAAAGATTGGTAATAATACAATCCAATATTATTTTTCCTCATTTTCCTCTTTGATTTATGGAGAGTCACAGTCGCTCCAGTGAATCATTATCTGATATGACAATTATAAATTTAGGGATTGACTCACCAGGATACAGAAAAACCTGCAGGTATTTAACAATTCGTTAAGAGTTTTTAATTATGAGGCTTAGGTGTTTAATCTGATGGGAATAGTAAGGGGAAGGAGATTGACCAATGCATTGACAGGAGCCATGGGGGTTGGGGACGGTGCATTGACAAGAGCCTTTAGGGGCAATTATCTTTGGCAAGCAAGCCTTTCAAGCATTGGGGGAGGAGTGATCCCTGGTCTCTTTCTCAGTTACCCCCTTTGACTGATCATTTCATCAGTCTTGTCTCTGGGTTCAGATATCTTTATAGAACTATCCAGTTTGTGAGAGTGTCTCCTAGTGCAGTCCCCTGGAACCTGCTGCAAGGCAGACTCCTGGAGCAGTTTCTGCTAGTAGATCTGCTTATCTAATTCAGGTCACTTGTATAGATTCCCCTTTTTGTTAAAGTCTCTTAGAAAATGCATCTCAATACAATTTCGTATAATCACTTTAATTTTACTTTACCAATAACTAGTTCATGTTGTAAGAATTAGCTTAAACCTTATAGCTCTAATTAGACCTTCAAATTAGGAATCCTTTGACCAAAGAATTTACATTTTTCCTTACTCTTTACTTGCTGCTCCTGTCTGCATCAAAACCAGATATTTGATTTAAATAGAGCTAACAACAGGATGAAGGGAGAATCTAAAGTAATGATGAGGATCTAAGTTGTAGAAAGAGCCCTTCCAGTAAAGAATTAGGTATTTACCATTGTAGTTTTATACAAACTAAGGCTAAAAGTGCTTTTTAAATTGGCATTTACTCCACTATCAATTTCACTTTTTGTATTCATCTTTTTTAATCTTACCCTCAGATTCATGTCCATGAAAGGGAAGAAAGTTCAGTTTATTTCCTATAACTGCCTTGTGATGTAAGTTAGCACATTGTCAAGTTGATATATTTAGGAAAATCAAATAACTAAGAAATCAGAAAATTCTGAACCCAATTTTTATATTTGATTTGTATAATTATCTGATCTTGTTATTTTTTTAAATTCATCTCCTTATTTTTTCAATTATTTACTTCATTTATTTACTCTAGTTATTTGTTTCTACTCCTCATTCCCCGCTTGGGGAGATGAGATGCAGGTAAGGATCTGATCCTATATAGATCACACTGGTGTAACCTCACTCTGTATCTGCCTATCTAGGTCACAAATGAATTTACCTAAGAGATACTTATTTTATTTCAATTGTAGACTCCCATTAACCTTTTCAAATTTTATTCTATTTTTTCCTGTTCTTCTTGTCTTACTGGATTTTATCCTTCTTGAATAATGTGGCCAAGTCTTTTTATCCCTCATGGTATCCAGCTCAGTACTGATGAGAGAAGAATTTTGTTTCTTTTTGACTTAGCCAATCTATCTGGTAGCAAGCCCCAAAGAATGAACACATTTTACCACTACTTTCTATCTCCTACTGTCTTTTTCTTGGACTTTAGAATTACAGGGGGCATAAAATCTTTATCTCTGTGACTCAGATATCCAAGTCAAAAGCAAAAATATGGACAAGTACTTGGACATTTTAAAATGTGAATATTCATCAAGATATTCTTTTAAATAGTAAGCTCATCTAATGTGATAAAACTTAGTTTGTTACAATTTACTTTGTCTCTCCCAGCCTAGATTACTTCATCTGTAAGAAGGAGGAGAGGGATAGTCTTTTAACTTAACATTATAGGGAATATTAGAAGGATGCCAAAAATGGACAAATGTTTTGGATTGGTGTAAATAAGTATGCTAAATCTAGGAAATACATAAAGGGAAAAGATGATACACTGATATGTAGTGAGAGTGAATGATAACAGATGGGAAATCTAGGTTGTACAGTGGTACCTGCTGAATGCTATGTTTTGAGACATAGAAGAAGATTCCTTGCACTTTGACTCGATGCACTAAGGTAGATTTATGAGTTAATATGAACAAGAATCACACAGGTTGAGAAGGTGTAGATGGATTCCAGTGAGAGACAGGGATTCTTTGCTTTTTCTTTGGATATGGATCCCTCTGGCCAGACCCATTCTCAGATTGATATTTATAAATGCAAAATAAAATGTTTAGGATTACAAAGCAAATCAATTATATAGAAAAACAAGTATCTTAAATATACATTATATATATACATATATACGCAAACATGTATATATGCATTATATATGTATATATGTGTGTATGTATGTATGGATAGATGATAGATAGATAGATAGATAGATAGATAGATAGATAGATAGATAGTTCAGAGACTCAATCATTCAAAGACCCCCAGCTTAAGAAATTCTGCTCTAAAGTAACGCAATGCCAATTTGCTGAACTAATGTTTTTTAATACAACTCACAAAATTGTGGGTATTCAATGAATTGTGGAACAGGTTAACAGTGAATTAAAAAAAATATACTGCAGACTTCATTTTTTTTTTCCTTTGAAGAATAAATTGCCGTTGTTGTTTTGGGATGTATGGTAGATGTTATTTGTTTTTCAGCATGGTGAGGTGATCTAATATCAGGTAATAAGTCAAGAACAAAAGGCAGATATCGGGGGCAGTTAATAATTTTGTGCTAAGCAAGTCATTTAAATATTTCATTTTTAAAGGGTAGTTTTCCCATCAGATAAATACATGTATATATTATATGTAATGCAAATATGCACATACATTTATAAGCACATGGATATATATATATATGTATGTATGTATGCATGCATAGAAGTATGTAGATGCTTATTGCTGTTGTTCACTTGTTTCATGTTTCACTCTTTGTGATCCCATTTGCGGTTTTCTTTGCAAAAATACTGGGAGAGTTTTCTGTTTTCTTCTGTAGTTTATTTAACGTGTGAGGAACTGAAGCAAACAGGGTTAAGTGACTTGACCAGGGTCACACAACTAGAAAGTGTCTGAGATCAAATTTGGACTCATGAAGATGAGTCTTCTTGTCTTCAGACAGGGCACTCTATGTACTACATCACATACCTGCCCTGTATACACATATATACATACATACATACATACATACATACATATATATATATATATATATATATACATATACATACACACAAATACATAACCTAATCTATCTATGACATGAGCAGGATGATTCTTGACTGGAGTCCATTCTTCTCAAGAAGATAAACCATGCTATGTAAATTTCCATGATCTTGTAACAGTAAGCACCCCAACATACACACAGAAGAGCCTGCTATCATAGATTTTTTGATCTACTTTTCCAAAAGAAAAGGCAGCTTTTGAGGGGTTAACAATCTCCTTTAATCAAGCACATATATTATTCACTTAGATCAGGAATTCAACAGACATTACTTCCAAACTGTCTGATGTAAGAAATACATACATCACAAATCAACAGACAAGTTAAACTATCTGACCATAGTTGCCAGAGAAGGAAGCACCAACATCTGGGTTTTCAGAGCTGGGGGTTGCTCCTTTATGATTTCCCAGACTCTCATTCACAGACAAAGTTTCTTCCAAAAACTAAGCCCCAAAGTAAAACCTTACCCTCAGAGTGTTTATAACTGTTTTAGAGTCAGAGGGCATATCCACCCTTGAGATCCACTGCCTCATTAACAAAAGGTGTGGGCTTTCCTACAAATCTTCCCTAATCAAAGTCCCTTTAATAAGCAGGCCCATTAATGGGTGGGGAAGATCTTTAATCACATTAACAATACAAATACATATACTGTTTCTAGTTAAAGTAACTCTTGTTTCTGTACTTTACTCCTAGTAAAGATTTTTTTGATAAAGGCAAGATTCAATCAGAAGCACTTGATTATGCTAAAACAAAAACAGCAAGAAATCCTACTTCACTAGCCCTTACAGGCCTACAGAGGGCAAGAACATCCTGGCCCTTGTGTAATCAATCACAGTCAGTTAAATAAACTCTTGTGACACCAAACCTTCCTAGCTGAGTTATGCAAGCTGTTGTATGTATTATCCTGGCAGTTACTACAACTCTTAGTGAAGCAAACATTAAATATTGAATGAGAAAGTGTTAGGGAGTTCAGCTCAAATATCACTTGGAGAGTAGTAAAGGACAATGATTCTCATTGTACTTATTGTTTTCTAAATTTGTCTTTGATTATGAATCTTGGATTCTGAATGACCCTCTTTTGAATGAGTAAAAGAACTCAATATTTAGAATATGTAATTATACCTTCATATTTCAGTGTAGGTATAATTGTCTTATATATGCAGTATATATATAATATACGCACACATATATGTATATATATGTACACACATAAAAATAAATACGTGTGATGTGTATATATAGTACATATGCATACATATGTACTATATATACATACTTACTACATATAAATGTACATGTATTTCAGTCTAGTTCTAATCTTTTTACTTGTCAGTGTGTTATACCATATGGTATACAGCAACATGCCAAAAGATAAAAATATTCTTAGAACATATGAAATCATCAGTTAATTCAGGAAGGGTGAAGCCTTTTGACCAACACATTTGTGGCTTTGATATATTCATCCATTTAGAGTGCATGTTTTTAGTATCCTGAAATATATCAGCAAAGCATATTTTAAAATTGAAGTGCTAATTGTTTAATGCATACATGTTCATGCATGTATTAATCAGATTTTTCAAAATATTTACATTATACCAATGTTCACATCAAATTTCTTCTCTCCACTTCAAGATCTTGATTCCTGTTATTTTCTCTCTAGTATAGTCTAACTCTTGGGGTTACTTAAAAGCAGAAGGTCTGGAGATTTTTTTCTCAGTTGTTGTGGAATTTTGTGTTCTGGTTGGTTCATTAGGCTGAAATCAGTGCAGAAGTTCCATATTTTTTCTAATTCACTTGTAGGTGTTGTGTTTCTACTAATGAAAGCAATCTTAGTGTGTAAATACAAAGACTCCAGAATAAGAAATGTCCAGAACAATGACATGCTGTATTACTTTCCTCCATAACTATTAATAAGGGAACCTAAAGGAGAGTTACATTGTTCTATTTGGCTGCTGAGATTTTTTTGAGTTTAGAGCTAGGGCCTGTTCACAGCTGGCTAGGACCCACTTGCAGATGTGTCCAGCTCACATCATTCATGCCCATGGTTATTTCTAGACCCTGTCTTGTAGCTGGCAGAGATGCTTATTGCTCAGTACCCAGTATTTCTTTGAACCATAGTAGATGTTATTTTCTACTAGGGAGAATGGCATTTGTGAAATCATTAGCTAAATAGTAACTTTACGCATCACTGCAGCGTTGATGTTTTCTTGAATAGTTCTGAGGCCCAGGGTAGATTATGTATTTCTTCCACAAATAGTAGTAGAGTCTGAGATTAGAGGAGTAAAGATAAGAACTGTGTCTGGAGCCTTGATGTTAGAAGGGAGCCCTTCCTACCTGAGAGCTAGGCTGTAATGGATGACTGAGGGGTTGTTGTAGAAACATATGACAGAGCAGAAGTTCCTGACAATGGACATCTAGATGAGAACGACTTTAGACCCAGCCCCTCAGAGAAGGGTTACCTGTCCTCAACACAATTCAGTGGAAATGGTACTGGTTTTGTGATCAGAAATTTTAATGGACGTTGGCCAAATCACTGAATGTTTCTAGGTCTGGGTTTCCTCATATTTAAAAATGAGACAGCCAGATTAAATGACCTCTGAGGTCCTTTCCCATATCCAAATCTATTACTCTGTGTTTCTCTGCAAATATTATCACTGAAGAAATAAAAAGAATAATCTTCTTGCTGGAGATGAGCAAGTTGAGCTTATGATTATTTGGCCCAGAGGGGGAAAAAAGAACTTGTAATAATTACATTCTTCTTGATGGAGTCAAGAAAGACCCCAATTCAGTGACTACTTAAAGGCAAGAAATACGTTGGTTTCTTTTGTGCCCCTTTATAATTCTTAACATAGCACTCAGCATAGAGTTAGAACTTAATAAATCTGTATTACTTGATGAATATATAATCAGTTTAAGAACTGGAGGCAAGATCATCCTAGAAGAATTGTGTCAAGAATAAGGGCATGGAAAGTAGTGACTTTAATTGGCCTAATGGTTCACCTTTACCAAAGGGCATTATATGCCCACAGTTTGTCTGGTAGCTCAGAAACCAGTCTAGATGATCCTAGGTAGGTTCTATCACTTTTGTAATCTTGCATACAGAAATACCACAGGCATAAATAGATTATTCCTTTCTACTTGGCTGTGGTTTAGCTTTTGGTGGGATGGATCATTCAGAGCTTATGGAATCAAATAATTAATCCCTTTAAAATATACATGAACACCTTGTAGTAAAAAACAATTCCTAAAGTGATTAAAAGGCAGTTTATGAAAGTAAAAACATGCAAAAAGTAGGAAATTAAAACCAGCTAATAACCTGGGATAACAAACCAAAGTCTTAAAACCCTTCTCTATTCCTTTTGTCCAGACACACTACATCTGTGTCCCAGATCTTTGTCATTAAAGCAATGTTAATTTAGACTTCTTCCCAATCTGTAACATAGCATTTTTGCTCACACCTGACCAGGCTAGTGGTGTGGGAATGTAGAAGATTAACTCATCCCCTTCCTATTTAACCAATACTCTGATCCGCAGCATTCTACCCTATGACACCTGGCCTCCAATAACATAAGTGGCCAGGGTCACAAATGTTAGCTTCAGAGAATAACTCAGCCACTCATCCTTGCAGCAAAACTGAGGAGGTCCCATTCAAATAACAAAATGGGCCCTAATGGAGCTACCCTGTTCCTGGCCTGCCCAGCTGGCTAAAACTCATACTGCTTCTGGCTTGCCCTCTTGGCAAAGGTTTAGACTACTTCTGGCTCAACTGGCTGGGGCCCACTGTAGGTTACTTACTACTTGCCTTGGAAGTTAGGGCCTGCCCACAGCTGGCTAGGACCCACTTGTGGATGTGTCCAGTTTAGGTTGTTCATGCCCCATGACTGTTTCCAGAACCTGCCTTGCATCTGGCAGAGATGCCTATTCCTCAATGCCCAGAGGTTATAGCTTGCAAACTAGGGTGACACTAACCTCTTCATTACGTTGTTGGAATTACTGGAGCTACTTCTTGCAGGCTGAATGTCATTGCCAAGGTCATTCTCATTGTTTCCAGTGCTGTTGATGCCAGGGTTCCACTGTTTTCCCATTATCTTGTTTCTGCCAGTACTTTTTGGATACCTGAATTCTAACCCTGCAGCCTAGAGCACTACTACTTTCTATCTGTTTTTGTAAACCTATGGAATCAGGAGATTCTCCATATATATTAAGTGAAACTTTTGTCACTGGAAATAACCAATTTGTTTTCTAATAATTCAGGGTCAGCTTTCTCCCACATCACTTTTGCCTCATTTAAAAAAATGAATTTAACTTCCAGGTCAGCCTAAAAACCAGAAATGACAATAGACATACCAAAAACTCCTTCATAAACATTAAAAATCCAATTGAAATTACTTTAATAAATGAAGTTTAAAAACACATAACAAAAATGATGTAACACACAATTTCCCTCCCTAAGTCAGCAATTTTGTATACAGTTTTAGGTCAGGAAAATATTTCAGACAACTTAGCCCAAGACCAGGTCCATCCTTTTATAATTTAACAACCAAACTTTCAAAGTGGGGCTGAACCTAGGGAGAACCTGATGATAGGCTATGGTTCCTCTGGTTGCAATAGTCCCTGAAGGAACTGCAGTTATACCCCCACCCTCTTTGAACCACAAATAGCTCTGTGGAAGAGAAAATTAGTATTAAAGAATCTTGTTATCCATTCAAAACTGAAGTACTTGAGGCCACCTAGCAGTGACTTTAATCAATTGACCAATCATAAAACACTTATTAAGCACCTACTCTATGTTAGGCACTGTCCTAGATGCTAGAGATGCAAATACAAAAAATTAAAGGCCTTATTCGAAATGAGATTAGTGAGAAGAAATGGCAAGTGCATATGTAAGTATAAGTAGCATAAATCCAACGGCGGGGAGAGGTGCTCGTTTCAGGCTATTTGATGGCAAGTGCAAAGACATGGAAACAGGAGTTGAAGCATCTTGTAAGGAACAGAGAGAAGGGAAATTTGGCTACATCCCAGAGGATAAGAGAGGGAGGAATGTCCTGAAAGGTAAGAAAGATAGGTTGGGATCAAGTTGTAAAGGGCTTTCAAAGCAAAACAGGAGAGGCAATTGGAATCCGCTATAGTTTTTTAGTAGGGAGAGTCACATGGTCATATCTGCACTTAAGTAAAATAACTTTGGCTTCAGTATGTTGAATGGTCTTGCACTGAGTGAGAAAGTAGAGGCAAGGAGATCAGTTAAAAGGCTGTTGAAGTAATCTAGTTGAGAGGTAACGAAAGGTCTGAACTAAGGGGGTTGTGCAAGCAGAGAGAAGGAGTTGAACATGAGACATGTTGTAGAAGAAAATAATGGCAAGATTTAAAAGAATTTGGAAAACTCTTCTTAGTCAGGTCAAGGACATATATCCCGTTTCCCTGAGGACAAAGAATATCTTCCCATCTGCCTCTGAACCAGGATCTCTTTTACAATCTGGGGTACATTGGATGGTTGTTTTCTAGAAGCTCAGGTGTCCATTTCTCTTACCAAGGTTCAAACTAGACACACTCAGTAGACTCTAAGTACACACACACAAAAAGCAGCAACCTTCAGCTCCAAGTATGGGAATACCCTTTGACTTACAGCCATCTATGGCTTAGAAAATAAGACCTAGGGAATTGCTTGATAAACATAAACATTAAATGACTTGCCAAAAGCTACACACTTAGTATCAAACGCAGGATTTGAACCTAGACTTTTCTGACTATAAGCCTCACGCTCTCTCCATTTCAGCAGTATCAAGCAAAACAAGACAAAAAAGACATAATGAAGAAAGATTCATTTATTAAGTTCTTATGGCTAGCACCCAAGATAGAAATAGAAATAGAAGACTGAGATAGATAGCTTTCAGAGAGTGCATATCGCATATTCTGATTGGGGAGGATACAGATAAGAAAGTTCAGTTGCAGAGAAGATAGAGTGCCTGAGAAGTCCCAAGTGTTTAATGGTCAGATGACAATGCTCAGGAGATAGGAGGGTATAGTGTTAGTATAAGATTCCATGACAAGGAAGATTATGAGCTGTAGTTGTCCTCCTTATTACCCAAAAGATTTTCATTGACTAATCAGTGCTTGTCCAAATGGTGTGAGCAGCTATGATCACTCTATAGAGCAGTTGAAGTTTATTTCTTCTTACTTCATCTTCCCTTACCCTAATCCATGCCACCACTGGAAAGGGGATAGAGGACCTGAGGGTGTGAATGTAACAGAAATATAATCTCTCAGGAAGATGGAGGGGAATGGGGATGAGGTGGGGAAAAAGAGATGGGACTATTGGCAAGAATGTTGGGTACAAGGACACATATCAGCATTTGCACTGCTTGAGCTGATGGTCCCTGGATAGATTATCAAGACTAGGAAGGGTAGAGAAATATATCTGCTAATTTCAATGAGGTTATTTTGTACAAAATCCAAACAGGAGAGTAATTCCTTCCAAATAGTGAAGTTTTTCTAAACGCTGTCATTTGCAGATGACGTGTAGATTGCATGGAGTCTTCCCTCCCTCCCTCCCTCCCCCCAATATTATATGGCATCCTCAGGGACATCTTTATTGACTCAGAAGAGATTAGCCTAGGAATTCACGTTGGAAAAAAAGTGGATGAAGACTATTTATTGTCTAGATTGAGGTACATTTGGAGGGGAAGCCCATTGAGTTAGTGTGTGTGTGTGTGTGTGTGTGTGTGTGTGTGTGTATGTGTGTATGCATGCATGTATCTTGGATAGGCCAGGTTGAGGGTACAATTGCAAAGGAATCTTATTGATCCTTAGCTATTTAATGCCACAAAAGCTAGTTATCTTAATCCCAATGTTTTCCTGATGCTGTTATATAATGACAAATATTTGGACCTTACAGTATCACAAAAGGGTAATGGAAAGACACATCATTATGTACCTAGGCTTTCATGTGATACCAAAGATTATTTGTGTTAAAAGTAGCATAAAAGAAATCAAGAATTACACAAGGCAGTGGGTTTTCCATCTAACCAGAGTGGTAGTCCAAGGACAGTACAAATGCCACATTTTATCTGTGAAATAGTGCCAGAAGGAGAGAGAGGCCATCAGTACATTAGGGGAATCCTTTTGGGAGAATTTATAAAAGATAAGACAAGTGTCAGATGGTTTGAACAGTTTCTGATTTGTGCTGGTGGAAGGGGTGTTCACAAAGATGAAGTAAATGATCTCACTGAACAGCTTGTTTTTTATAGCATAATATCCCTACCCAGGAATTGGTAATAGAATATTTCAGAGTACATACTTACACTCCTTTTCATTATGGTTGGTGGTAGGATCCTTGGCATAGTCTACTTTTAATTCAGCAAATAGTTCTTTGTTGTTCAGTCATTGTATCAGTAAGCACCCCTACAAGGTGGTCTGCTACCACAGGTTCTTTGATCTGCTTCTCTAAAAGGAAAAGCAACTTTCAAGGGGTTAACAATTACTTTAATCAAGCACAGGCATCAGAGAAAATCAAAATAAAAATTTCAGAGAAATAAAAAATCAACAGACTGCTTCCAAACTGCCTAACCATTAACATACATACATCTTTACCAAAGAGGGAAGCCAAAGCTGGGTGGCTCCTTAGTGGCTTTCTAGAGTCTCAACTGGCACACAAAGTTTCTTCCAAAAACTAAGCCCCAAAGGAAAACCTCACTCAGAGTATTGATACACTTTTCAGAGCCAGAGGGCATGACCCTCTGACCCAGTACCTCAGTAGAAAAAGCAAAAGGTATTTGAGACCCTTCTACAAAGCAACACCCCTAATCAAGCTTCCCTCACTGGGCAGGTCCACCAATGGGTGAGGAAGATCTTCTTTAATCACAAATAGAGGCATTATACTTCTTGATTATACTAAAACAAAAACAGCAAATGATCCTACTTTGCTTGGCCTCACAGTTATGTGTGCCTCTTCATGACTTGTTTAGAGTTTGCTTGGCATTTCCTTCTCCAAGTCATTTTATGAGGAACTGAAGCAAACAGGGTCAAGTGACTTACCAAGGGTCACACAGCTGGTGGCGTATTTGAACTGAGAAAGATGAATCTTCCAGAATCCAAGCCCCAGCACTCTATCCACTATACACCTACTTAGTTGCTCTAGCATTTATTCAGGAACTCTACTGCATGCTTGATACTATAAAAGGGTCTAAGAATGGGAAAAAAAAAGACAAAATAGAAAAAAAAGAACCCTGTAGCAAGGAACTTTGATTTATTTCTTTTTCTTTGAGGCAATGACTACTTTGTTGTATTGAAAAGGGATCCTGAAAACTTTTTGACCAGGGATCTTTTTTTCTGGCCTTTTTTGGTTTTTTGTCATTCATTTAGCATAAATTATTCCTGCTTTTCTTTTCCCTTACTCACCTTTTGAAGTCTTAGCTCCATCTAGTCCTGGGAAGCAATATAGGGAAATTAAGTGGATGTTTGAAGTACTCTTAATTACAGCACATTTCAAGATATATGCAAAGAACTGCGCTTGATATGCACATTTTTAAAGGAAGTGTTCCTTTGTCTCATAAGAAGAAATGACAGATTCATGTCAGTTTTTTTTTTTGTACATTGCATCAGCGGAGTTAAAAATCTTTTTTCTTAAAAATTAACTTTTGCCTTATTTCACATTGATATAAAAACTCTGTAACTTGTCAGGATGGAACAAAATGGGGAGAAATACATTTCCCCCCAACACTCTCACATATACACACAACATGATTTTTACCCTAAAAACTGAGGGGGCTGCAGTGCTATAAAAGTCAGCAAACTATTTCTATTCATAACATTTGAAAGAGCCAGCCCCAACCTAAAGGAGGGGTCTAAATTAATCAGTTATGTTTTTGTTCAGTTGTTTTAGTCGTGTTTGATTCTTCATGACCCTATTTGGGGTTTTCTTGGCAAGATACTAGGGTGGTTTGCCATTTCCTTCTCCAGCTCATTTTACAGATAAGGAAATAGATGAGGCAAACAGAGATAAGTGACTTGCCCAGGATCACACAGCTCGAAGTGCCTGAGGTCCTTTTTGAATCGCATCTTCTTTACTCCAGCCCATGTACTCAGTAACTGTGCTCAATTTAATCAATCACTTATTTCATTGAAAGGGAAAAGTCCCTATTCTGATTTCCATGATACACAACAGAAGTCACCTAAGTTCCCAAAAATGTAGTAGGAAATACCTAAACCAGCATCACATTCAAAGTACCTTAGCAGTCTTGCCATCCCCAAAATGGCGGAAATGAGAATGGTGGTTTGGAATTCCAAGGGAGAAGGGTATATAGATGCAGAAGTTGTGGGCAATGATGACTGGAGATGAGACCTCACTTGTTCTGTGCCTAAAGTAGTTTGTGGTTCAAGTTAGTCTCTTCTCAGTTCTAAGAACCTGGAGGCTCACTGTGTGGCTTCTGCTCAACTCTCAGGCCATTATCATTGCATACTTTTCTGGTTCTATTTTCTTGGTCTAATACTTGGTTTTTGCTACAGCTGATCGATAACTTGGGTTCATTGTGGCCTGCTTCCAAGAACAATTCGATTAGTCAGCTTTTAACTGATATAATGGTTGGCTAAGGCTGTTTGTCCTGATATATCAGTACATTATTGATGTGCTTCATGATATCTATCAAGTATTTAATAAATAACTCATGATAAAGCAAATCTAGTCATCTTGGTCAGCACAAATAACATTTTGGGCACACAATCCTACATGCTTATCACAAGCATCTGCTCATCAAACTTACAAAGTCAATTATTTATACAATAGGTACTTGGAATACACATGCTTGTTACACATTCAAGATGGAGACTCTCATGCCAACAATGCTGCTATGATGTAACTTCTCTGGGTCATTGCTCCTATGTCTATAAAACTTGGAGGCTGTAATATATGATTTGTAAATTACCTTTTGACCTGACCTAGATCATAATCAAAAGGTTTCATTTGCCTTATTTGATGAGAAGTTCTTTTGGCCCATTTGAAACTGAGGCAGCCTCAAGTTGGACATTTGGCAAGGTGAGTGACAGGTTTAGGTGAGGAACATGATATGATGTACAGAAATGGAGACTGGAGATCATTGGCAGAGGTAATCTTAGAAATTAATTGTGCATAGGGCCTCCCTAAAAGAATAAGTCAGACTGAGATTACAGTCACATAAAGAGATCACACCTGAATGAACAGATACAACTGGTGGAGTCAAAAGCTCTCAGTGGGTCTTTTTCAATCTGTTAGGACTTTGGGAATCTATAGCTGGATATGTTCATGATTCAGTAGAATAAAAAGAGAAAGATTTGGAATCAGAGATCCTTAGTTCAAATCCCAACTATTCTCCTGGGTGACCAATTCTATGGTGCTCAGTTTCCTGAGGGGAGATCAACTAGATAGATCAGAGGTGTCAAACTCATGGCCTAGAAAAGCAGGTAAATGTAACTGTGAAATGTCTAACAAAATTACTAAAAATACAGTAGAATATAGATAATTTTTGTTCTTTTAAGTCAATATGATGCCAACAAGTATCCCTTTCTATTAGAGTTTGACATGACTGGTCTAGGTGACTTCTAAGTTGCCTTTGTGCACTAAATGATCAGGAATAATATTGATCTCCTCTATTTATCCTTGTCCCTCTAAGACCTTTAAAAGTCTCATTCAGCTACTCAGGAAGAATTCTGAGGACCCAAACTGGTGGCTGCATCCTATTCTGCTTGGAAACTTCTGTGTTTATTTTGGAAGGTAATTCCATAATCTTAAGATGATTTGGCTTTCAGCAGGGTGATATGGTTCTTTGGGACCCTCAGTAAGTAGAAGTTGATTCTATTGATTATCTTGGAGTTTTTGGTGTTCTTTTGGGGCCCTATTTCTTCCAGAGTAGAGGCTAGAGATTAGAAAAACTGGACTTTTGAACTGTCATGACATTCCTAAAGGTCAGAGAGAAGAGATAAATTACTGTAGATTGGAGTGGTCAGAGAAGTTTAGCTGGAAAAATGTGAAATTGAAGTGGGCCTTGAAGGATAGGGAGTAGGTGGATTAAGTGGAAAGAAGGAAGAAAGGCATTCTAGGGATAAGTGGGCAGAATGGTGAAGGCTGAGTAATTAACAAGAATATATTAAGCACCTGCTATGTGCCAGGCACTGGATTCAAAGCTGGAGATACAAAAACAGCTGAGTTAAATTCAAAGGACATTGAGGGATAGCAAATAAACAGTTTGATTAGGTAGGGGAATCGAAGAAGGTACATCTGGAAGAAACTAACATCATAGATTATTGTATCAATATTCAGATACCACAATACCTTTTGCATTTAGGTAATTTCCAAGTATTTAGGATTTATCTAGGTTTAGGGTAGGTTTTGGTTTTGATTTTTTTTTTTGTTTTTTTTTTATAAGTAGAAAGTATATTGAACAAGTGATTTAATTATTATAATTTTACAGGTGAATAGAAAGGTGTAATGGAGTAGGATTTTTGTTATATAAGATTAATTGATGGTACAGTGAATAGTTCTAAAACTGAAGTCAGAAAGAACCTGAGTGCAAATTCTGCTTTAATCTCTCTCTGTCTCTCTCTCTGTCACTCCGTCTCTCTCAGTTTGACAAGTCACTTAACCTCAGGTCTCAGTTACCCCATATAAATCTATGATTTTATGATTTTTGTGATAAAATTCAGGTCATTTATAAGAAACTCTTGTAAATGATTTTCAAAACTCATCAGGTAAGATAAACTGCTTTGACTCCTTAAAATTTGTATTTGCCACTTCCTTATTTGACTACAAGCTAACCTGCCCACTTTAACATTTCTGCTTTCTCTTAGTTCTTTTGTCAATAATTTAAGAGAACTTACATGTCCCTTTGTAGCAGAATTTCCCATATATAATTTTTTATGAATATTAAACAGTAAGGTTTAATTTTTTTTTTAATTTTTTTCAGTAGTTGATTCTTATTTGATTCAATTTCATAGGTATTTGTTGATGGTCATATTCTATTATGTGTTTTGCTTATTGTAAGTATAAGTGTTTGGTAGGAATTGGGTTAAGCACTAGAGTTCTGGAAAAAAGCCAAACCCTCAAGGAGCTCATAATGTAAGAGTACTAACCAAAGAGCAT
Source organism: Bettongia penicillata ogilbyi (assembly GCA_023548195.1). Classification (NCBI taxonomy): domain Eukaryota; kingdom Metazoa; phylum Chordata; class Mammalia; order Diprotodontia; family Potoroidae; genus Bettongia; species Bettongia penicillata. The sequence continues at coordinate 7,486 of JAJHZJ010000624.1, read as the reverse complement.
GACACAATCAGGTAGTTAATACTCTTCTCAATGCTCTTTTGCAGAATGACAAGAGGGAAAGAGGCATAGGTCTTGTGTCTCAGGTGCCTTGGTCAGAAAGATCATAAGATTGACCTTTCCACCAAACTTGGCAGTTGAAAAAGGATGTGAAAAAAAAAGATGAAGGGTAGCGGAATGGATTAGCTTATGATCAGCCACAGTTGACATAGAAAGAGACTTGAATGTGGATTTAGTGATAAGGCATGATTGGTAGAATATAAATAGTACTGGATTTGGAGTCAAAGGTCCTCCATTTGCATCCCAGTTGTGTATTTTACTATGCGTTCCATGTTGGGCAAGTGACTCAACATTTCTGGGCCTTAGTTTTCTTATCTGTAAAATGTGAGGATAGGATTAACAGATCTCTTAAGGTCTTTTATAGTCCCAGATCAGAGGTTCTTAACCATTTTTGTGTACACATGTCATGGATCCCTTTAGTAGTTTTGTAAAGTTTATGGACCCCTTCTCAGAATAATAGTTTAACATTTATAAAATAAAATACATGGGATTGCAAAAGAAATTGATAGATTAGTTAAAATATTTTTAAATGAACAAACCGCTTTCTAGATAATATGCTCTTAAAGGAAGGAGCAAGGAGAGAGTGAAGGGAACATGGGAAGATATTGTATTTCTGCTAACCACTGGAAGGGATTAGGCTGGCCATGGCCATGTGAGGGCCCTTATCTATGAGCATGCTGATGTAGAGGAGAACTCTGAGGAGTACCAGCATCAGGAGGCAGCACTTTAGAAAGCCTTGCTACCTGGAATCCCAGAAGTTATCAACAGTTCTTCTGCTTTCCGAAATTGGCAGAAAGTGGAGGCCTGAATCCAGGCTCCAGAACAGTGCTCTTGGCATTCCTAGGTTTGGACACACTTCTCTACTGGGCTTGTGTTGCTTGAGTTGAGAAGTCTTCTGGCAAGGTAGGTTGGCATTATACTATGGAAGCTGCCTATGCCTATCTCAGAAGTTTGTATTTTATTCTTTAGGAGAAAAGGAATTGCTCGGAATTTTTAAGCCAAGAGTACCATGGCCAAATTGTGGCATTCATAAGATAGCCTGCATGAAAGATAAATTAGAAAAAATAAAAAAAAAACTAATTAGGGATACTAATTAAGAGGCTACCACCATAGTCTACTCCAGGAATAATGGTAGCTCAAACTAGGCTGATGGCTGTGTGAATGTGGAAAAAGGAACTTAGGTGACAAGTATTCTAGAACTACATGATAGATGCAATGGAATTTGGCAACTGATGCAACTGATGAGTTGAGGGAGATGGGAAAAGTTCAAGACTTTAGGCTCTGAGCCCAGGTAAATAGGAAGATGATGGTGTCATCTAAAGAAATAGGGAAATTGGGAGGAGAAATGGGATTGGGGAAGTGGTAGTAGATGTGGAGAGGGAAGTATCTAAGATTTGATTGAGACACATTGAGTTTGAGGTGCTCAGCAGGTAGAGATGCTCAGCATTCATGATGATAATTGACACATATTTAGTGCTCCAAGATTTGCAGAGCACTTTGAGTCTGTTATTTTAATTGGGTCTTACAGTAACCCTGTGAATTAAGAACTCTAGGTATTATTATTTCCATTTTATGGATGAGGAAATTGAGCCTGAGAAAGGTTGAATGACATGCCTGGGGTCAAACAGCTAATAAATACTGGAGGCAAAATTTGAGTCCCTGATTCAATAGTCTTTTCATTACAGCCCTGCTTCAACCTTCTTAGCTCTTGTTGAATAATTGTGATCCAAAAAGGCATCTTTTCTAGAAAGATATGCATTATTAAAATATCTATCATTAACTACATTGCAGCTCTGTGCTATACCATATTATTGGTAGCCCCTGATCACTGCGCAGTTTAGCAAAGGTTTTAAATGCATTGTAAAAACTTAGTGAAGCAACCTATTTTATTATCTAATTTATATTTTATTTCCTCTCAGAACTAATTCCATCTAAATATTGTTAATTCATTCCTTTAATTCCCCTTGCATATGAATTAGTGCTGTAGTTATAGAAATGCTAGAATGTTCTAGGGAGAGTTCTTTTAGTTTAAGTTAAATTCACTGTCAGCCCCATCACTGGAGTTTGGTTGAGAGAAAGGTACGGTCCAAAAAGCTTGTCCAAGCTTGATTGTTCACATAGCACATTAAAAAAAAATAAGTTAGATAAATCCCTACTGATCATTTTAAACTTGTCTGACTTTAAAAATGATTTTTTTTGGATATACTAAAAATGGCAATGGAAAAGTTAATTACTATTGCATTTTTACAAAATAGACTGTGTTATTTTTGGCAAACACTTATTAGGCTATCATTCCATGTGAAAGCTCCATAAACTCATTGTGTTATGTTCTGTTTTATGATTTATAGCAGACTCTGAAAACAAAAGAATTTTTTCTTTTGGAATTCTGGGCAGCGGTTCAGAATCTGAACTTGAGAACATTGCTGTCTTTCTCACTTCCCCCTCCTTTTCACCCATCCTGTCACCTCAACCCCCAGTCACCTCTCCATGGTTCTCATGAAGAGTGAGTGATTTGGATATAGTACTTGCTGTACACAGTTCAGACAAGGCCTCGCAGAGAGGGTAGGACTCTGTCTTTAGCCATATGGTGTACTGAGTTTTGGGGGAGCAAACCACTATATGGTAATCTGAAATCTTAGTTAGAAAAAGAAAAGGCGTGTGACTAGAAATAGAAAAACAAATCCATATGTCTATACTGGTGTATGTACTCACCAGTGTTAAACAAATGCCCTGGATAAGTGTTTTTAGATGGTCAGCTGAGGGCTGGCAGATTTAATTTCTAAAGAATCTGTACACCAGTTTGTCCTGGTTCCTTCTACTCCATTTGGGCTGGAGGATTATGAGCCAGTTTTATTTCAGTGTTGTAAATCAGTAGTTATATTTTTAAAAAGACATTGTCAATTCCTTTGAGGAAGGAAATGTTCATTTTAAAGCAATTGCAGGATATGAATTATGGCTCTAGCCATTTAATTTTTTACATTTCAATTATTAAAACTGCAGTATAAAAGCATCCATGAAATACTGATGTACTCTAGAAGTATATTAGGGAGGATCCACTCCCCCATGAACCCCCAGAGCTGGATGTTACTTATGATCCTGAATTCTGCTGTAATTAGTAGGACAGAATCTTCTTTTGAGTTATGGTGAATTTTAATACACTAAGAGTGAAATGAAAACTTCTTTGAGAGATTTTAATTTCTTTCAAAATTTATAGTTCAAGTAATTATTTATCAGTGTGCCACTGTAATGTTTAGCATTAGGGTGATAATGGGCATTAGAATATAACTATGCATCCTCTGATATAAGCAGGAATTATCAATGAAATATGTAGTTTTCATACAATTCAACAAGTATTTATTAAGTACTGTGCTAGAAGAAAGAAAGAGGGAGAGGGGGGATCAAGACAGGGGAAGAGAGAGAGAGAGAGAGAGAGAGAGAGAGAGAGAGAGAGAGAGAGAGAGAGAGAGAGAGAGAAGGAGTTAGAAAGAGAAAGAGAGAGAGACAAAGAGAAAGAGAGAGAGAGGCAGACAGAGAGACTGATGGGTCGTTGAGGAACAACCACTCAAAGAGAATGGGATATGGATGAAGATAGGTTATTTCCACCATTTGTCTCCTCTGCTTCTACTTATGTGTTGAACAGAGCTGGAAGAAATCACTCCATGGAACCTGCCAGTTCTGCTACAAATTTATGTCATGTAACCTAAACTGCATCATCACTACAACAAGGCAATCCTTTCAGCATTTCCTCATTGATTCTTTGTCCCATTCTCCACAGAGGCTGTTCTAAGACTTACCTCGCATACTTACTTACACCTTCCTACTTTGTCAGTTGAGGATTGCCCCTTATACCTTACTGATAAAATAAAGATCGTTAGTTTGCAGTTCCTTTTCATCCCCTTCACTTCATCTCAAAACCGTCTGACATCACCCCCTTCCATACACCTATTATATAATGAGTTAGTTCTTTTCATCACCAAGATCAGCTCCTTTACATGTACCCTTATGTCTATTTCAGAAGGTTGTTGTTCCCTCAATGATTTTCTTCCTCTAATCTTCAATATTCCCCATCTACTGGGTCTTCCCCTATTATTGACAGACTCACCCAAACCTCTCCTGCCCTTTGGGGGATGATTATGGGACCTTTCTTCTACCTTTGACCTCCTTAGTAGTACGCCTAACAGTAGGATCTCTGGGTCAAAGCTTATGAATATTTTGTGAATTCTATTTTTTAAAAAAAACATAATTTAAAAACAAATTCCTGGACCCTTAGCAGGATGGCAAAGATGCAAATTATTGATATCCTATAGTTTTTTAATCAGTTATGCATTCCACCCCTACCATGATTTTTAAAGAACTCTATCTGTTATCTATCTATCTATCTATCTATCTATCTATCTATCTATCTATCTATCTATCTATCTATCTATCTCTGTCTGTCTATCTGTCTATCTATCTATAGTGAAAGATTATTTCCCTCAATAATCTTTTATTGAGAGAAACTTTCTCTCAAATCCTTTAGTGATCTTCAGCAGTCAGATATATGACTATGGACCCAAGCTATTGGGTCCTGTGACAGTCAAGAAGCTTTTTTTAGGAGTAAATTCCTGCTATTTGATACTGCAGACTGGGTGCCTATGATCACTATTGTTTTCAGCCACCATTAGGCTTTGGGCAACTTGATAATCTCTATGAAGGCAGTTTACATGACAGTAGTGACTGAATGACCATTCTTGGGGCTGACCCAAACTCGCAAATTCATCCTTGTATCAACAAAATAATTTTAGATATGAGTGAGCTCGAATTGTAGGAAAACAAAAATGAGAATTGGAAGAGATAACCAGCCTTCCAATTTTGTCTAAAACCTCTGTTCTCAGCATTTGGTGTTACTATGCAAACTACAACAAAGAATTATTAAGTGCTAGATGTATGTGGGGGCAATATTCTCGACCCCTGGAGATCCTGATAGAAAGATAATGACATTTAAATGCATAAAGAGAAAAACATTTTCAGACATGACCAATGTGAGAATTTGATTTGCCAGATTATGCAGAAATGTTTTGAGGGTTTTATTTTTTGAGTCTGTTTAAATTTTTTTAAAATTGCTCAGTGAGAAGAAGGAGGGATGGAAGATTAACAAAAAACAAAACTAAAAGATATTTATTCTGTGATGTACCACATTTATCTTAAATATTATTTATTGCTGTGTAGTGGTACTCTAAATTCAAACTTGACCATTGAACTTTTCTATCAAGGGAAATGTTGAAAATAATTGTATCTTTTTCTATAAAAAGGTGTTATTATTTATGGCAGTTATTTATTTTGTTCTCTGACCTTGGTTAAGAATACACTTCCCTGAGGAATACCATTATCATTTTTCAGATAATCTTCCCCACCAATTTTCCTGCCAGTGACCCTTCCCCTTCCTGCTTATTCCTACCTACCCTGCGAGGGAATCCAGATCTCCTACTCCATTCTATCACGCACAGTCTTCTTTCCTGGTGGTTGAGGGACATCTTTTTTCAGCTCCACAAACTGATGAATAGACATGGCTGCTCATGACAGTTGGGTAAGCAAGGGAGTCAGCAACTCCAGTTTGTCCCATAAGATGGAGGACCGTTGGACATTGCCATCAACTCTTCTACTGAGCCTTAAAGAAAAACAACTAGTTCCCTCCAGTCTCCATGAGTCATGTTTTTGATTAAGATTAAAAAAAAAATTCAAGATTCATGAAATTTAAACTGGAGAAGAATGTCTTGGTAATCTTTTTCATGTATTTTTATGTCTTTAGATAACAATTATATAATTTATACATGTATGCATGTGTATATATATACATATACATATATAAGTGTACATATGTATGATGAAAGTATGGATTTATATGCATATATATGTATACATATTTATATGTATATATGTATATAAATCTATACTCTAACTTTTAGAAGAATTTAATAGTGGCTTAAGTTAAAAAAAACTTCCATACAGCAACATTGATACATGAAAATAAATATTTTTTAACATTTGTATGCTCCTTTTTAGGGAGATGTAAAGTTTAGATAAGTCACTCCTAATTTCAAGGAACTTACAGTCTAAAGGGGAAGTAAGATACCAATGTAGATAGCTACAATTTATAAATGAATAGATGCTATTAATGCATGCTCCCTAGATTTGTGATTGACAGCAGATCTCATTTGTGAGTTAACCCAATTTATGCCACTATCTAAGAACACTTTCCTTTTTTTTTTGTTTTTTACAAAATTCCTCCAATCAGAGTATGTATTAGAAATAGCTTGAATAGGTTTACTTGTTATACTGATGACCATCAGATAAGTATATCCATTCCTACTCTGTCTTCTGAACCCCAGTCTCTCATTACCAGTTGCCTTTTAAACATTTCCAGCTGGTTGCCCTGTAAAAATCTCAAATTCAACATGCCCAAAGCCAAATTCATTATCTTTTTCCCCTAAACCAACCATTCTGTAAGCTTCTCTTGACCTTCTGTCAAGGGCACTACCAACCCTTCAGTCACCCACTTGCCCAATTTTAATGTTGTTTTTGGCTTTTCACCCCCACCTATGCCCTTGTCTCGATCACATAGCCACCACAGTAGTTCCAGCCATCATCACCTCTCTTCCTGGACTATTTAAATGTCCCAATTGGTCTCTTCCCATTTCAATCCATCCTCCACTCAGCTGTCAAAGTAATTTTCCTAAAGTGCCGTTCTGCCTTTATCCCCCTCTCTCTCAGTAAACTTCAAATGACTCCCTATTACCTTTAGGCTTAGATATAAATTCCTCTGGTAGATATTGAAAATCCTTCAGAACTTGGCCTCATCCTGCCTTTCTAGATTTGATAAAATTCATCAAGGTTATGCTGGAGTCAGCTCTATTGACTCTCAAAAACTGATTGTTAAATATTCAGTATATATATTTACACCTCAGAATTTGGCACACTACAAATCAGGGCTTGATTTAGTGTTTTCTTGATTGTCTAGAGTTAAAGTGATGGATAAAATGTTAACAATGCATATTAAACTTGAGTGTGTCATGCATATTTTTCATCTTTTTTCTGGAGAAGTTGTTATTATACATTTACCAGCATGCTCCTGACTTTTGTCCTCTTTATACACACTATTGGGAAGCCAAAATAACTTTCTTACTCTTCTTCATAAAAGGAACTGATCTCTGATTTCTCTGCCTTTACATTGTCTGTGTCCAATATTCAGAATGTACTTCATCCTCTAATCTGCCCCTTGAATACTTAGCTTTCTTCAAGGCTCAGCTCAGGAACCACCTTCACATAAAACCTTTCCTGATCCCCAAACTTCTAGCAGCGCCAGTCACCTCCAAACAATTATTATACAGCTCTTTTGTATATAACCACAAACATACTGGGCATGTTGCCTCCTCTGGTTAGATTGTAAGGT